>OY282514.1:89194189-90450669 GCA_958296145.1 Hydrotaea cyrtoneurina
AGGTTCCCCCCTCTAAGACACTGACCGTATTGTGTTAACTATTGGATTGGTAGGATACCTCGTGTTGTTGTCATTGCATGAAATGACATTTTAATTGGTTAGTTTAGTTAGAGATTATTGTTAAATGTTTTCAAACCGAAAAAGAAACGAACGATTTTTGTATGCAAATCCCCAGTAATTGTGATGTGATATCAATGGGAAATTGTCAAGGACATGTTTTTGTTGTTTTTAAAGGAACTCCAAAGGTGTAGAGATAAAGAGGCAGGTATAGTATTCCAACTCCTAAATGATATCAAATACTTATTCGATTTTCAACCGGAAATATTTTGACAATGGCAAATATTTGTGGGGAATATGAACAGTTTCTTTTGGAATATGAACAGTTTTTAATTGCTTGACGAAGCAAAGGGTCAACTATGGGATTGTTGAATATTTTCAGGTTATTCCTGTCGTCGATGATATTTCTGTATAGACTCGTGAGGTAGCACAGGGTACATATATGTGATTGTTGAATATTGTCTGCTGCTGTTGATGAAGAGACTGGCAACAGATCATTTAGTATGATTTCCGGGGCCAAACACAGAACATCTGAATAAACTGAAAAGATGCAACTTCTCCTCTTGTCTTCTCATCTTCACTATTAAACTGAAAATGAGTGCCTATATGAACTTTACATGTCGAATTCTGACCACAGTGTCAGAATCCACGATTTCATTCAGGTTCCACTGTTAAAAATAATACAACTACCAAAGAGATGGCCATTGTGAAAAATTATCGTAGTACACAAGTTCAATCAACATTGGTTGCCTTACCAACATCAGCATTAGATAATTACTCTGTAGAATATTAACTTACAGTGTCCTCGTGGACCTGAAAATCTGTGTCTATATGAGGCGGTCATTGTCCGTCTACGAGTTCAATCAAAATTGCTTGTCTTACCAACATCAGCATTAGATAATTACACTGTAGAATATT
Organism: Hydrotaea cyrtoneurina; assembly: GCA_958296145.1. Lineage (NCBI taxonomy): Eukaryota > Metazoa > Arthropoda > Insecta > Diptera > Muscidae > Hydrotaea > Hydrotaea cyrtoneurina. The sequence goes on from OY282514.1 coordinate 89,195,165, forward strand.
AACTTATAATGTCCCACTGTGGACCACTGTGTTTGCGTTTTGTTTTGGTTTGGTTTCATCGAACTTACCCGGATCGTGCACCAACAACCAATAGCACATCGTTATAATGAACGCATAGACGGTGGCACACGTATACAGCATCCAATATAAATAATGCAACTTTGACTTTTTCGCCTGACGCATCAGTTCGAAATCTTCACGCTCCACCATCATGCCCTGCGTCACGATCATTGCCGCTAACCATGCCTGGACCGTACAAAACAGCAGACCCCAATGGGTTAAATAAATCCACCATTTGGCATAGTGATTCTCAAAGTGTTCCTCAGTCCGACCAATATCCAACAGGGAACAGACCAATGCCGCCAGGCATATGATGGCCGTTATCCATCGATAGAACAGGTAGATGATGCGGACTTGTGTGTTACGTTGCCACTGGCACAAGTAGAAGTTGTGCCGATGCACGTGCTCCGGCGTGACATCGGGGAAGCAGCCTTTCCACAATTTGCTCACCATCATTCTTCTTCGCTGGAAACAGCTGAGATTGAAGGGTATGTGATGGAATTCTTCACAACTATCGTCGTGCTGTTGGGTCAAGGGTCGTGAGGAACAGGTTGAGATGGTAGCCGTGGTTTGCTGGTTTGAAGGCGGTTGCGACTGGTATTGGTATTGTTGCAGTGGTGGTTGTTGTTGCTGCTGCTGCTGCTGCTGGTATTGTTGATGGTATTCTCCGGCTTTATTATAATCCGTCGTTTTGCTGTGTGGTGATCGTTTATGGGCGTGATATGTCTCCGAACCACTGTACGTCTGATATGATTGTTGCGGATCGAATTTCTGTGATGTCTGTGGCGGTGGCGCTTGCTGTTGTTGTAGTTGGTGTTGTTGTTGGTGGTGTTGATGCTGGACCTGGAGTTGTTGTGAATGATGTTGGAGTGTGGCGCTTGCGGTCGGCTTGTGATGATAGTGTCCTTCGGATGGGTCAGATGGTGGTGGCAGGGCGGTGTTCTGAGTGTTCGTGTTGTATGACTGAGAATGATATTGAGGTTCGAGATGATGGGGGGGCTGTTGTGTGGACGACGTTTTGCTGCTGTATTTCGGACTCCCGCCAGGAGATAAATACTTCTCCCTCTGTTGTCTAGGCGACGCCGAGTGTCGTATGGGCGACAAGCGGTCGAGAGCCGTAAACGGCGATCGGCCAAGCTCACAATTGCTCTGTAGGCTATTTGTGCGATGACGACTTCGGTGACCACCGACAAACTCACGATCCAAATAGCGATCACAGTCGATAATTGGACTGAAGCCGCGTGCGCGTTGTCTGGTATAGTAACCGGTGGCCGAATATCTTCCCGTCTCTCGGCGACGAGGACGATACGCGTAGGTTTCCGAACGTAGAGAGGCCGGTGGCGATGGTATATAATCGATTGGCCGGGAATAGGTTGACAAATAGGGTTCGGTGCTCACTTGCAAATCGTCATCTAATGGAGGCAATAGGGGCGGTGGTGGTGGGGGTAATGAGGCTGGCGGGGTTGGGGATGCTAATTTCAAGAGACTGGTACGAGTTTCTGCCGCTGATGTGGCTAGAAGGGGACCTGTATGAGCGGCAGCTGGTGAGATACGTCCAAAGTAATTGCCACTGCCGCCTAGGGCTGTTGTTAGACCGCTGCTCTGGCTGAGACCTCCGGGTGTGTTGTAGGGATAGTAACTCTCGCCGAAACTTAAACTGTAATAACCGTTATAACTACTGTTGCCCAGACCCGAGTGATGTTTGTAATAACGATAACTACGACCCAATGGTGTATAACCTCCGCCTGCTCCCGCTATAGCTCCGAGACCACCCAGTCCTAAACCTGCGAAGCCCGTGGAACCTCCCAAATAACTACTGGCACTACAACCGAACGGTTTGGTATTGTATAGTTGCGGCTGTTGCTGTGCCGGCTGCTGCTGCTGCTGTTGGAGGTGGATGTGATTGAAGGGATTGTATTGTTGTTGCTGCTGCTGCTGCTGATGGATGTAGTTGTAATTGTAGTTGTAGTATGTTGGTGGCGTTGTTGTATCTTCTTGTTGACAGAGAAGGGATGAGCGTGGTTGTTGCGTAATGTTGATGTTGTTGAAACAGTTGTTGTTGTAATTGTTGCTGCTGCAGTTGTTGTTGTTGTTGGCCAAATTGTAGAACGACGCTAGCGACGACGACGGCGCTTGTATAAATTGTAATTGCGGTCTGTTGATGCCACTAATTGGCTCTGGACAAAAATAAAACTGAGCGTAATCCAATGTGATGAGAATGGTGATGGTGTCTTAAAGTTCGGCCGGAGATGATGGTGAAGCTTTCGTTTACGATACTGATACGGACGACGCCGATGTTGCCGTTGCCAATGCCAATGCCTTCGATGATCCTGTCAAAGTTTTCTCTAACGTGCTGACGATGTGACGGAGGAAAACAGTTTGTGTTTGCGTCTTTCGCTTGATACACGATGGAAGAATACCAACAAAAAAGAAAAAACTGAATAACCAAAATAACTAAAACTCGTTTAATAAATCAGCTTGTCTATCTAAATGTTATTTGTATTTATAATGTCGTACATATATGTGTATATATATGTGGGTATAGAGCGGCTTTGATTGGTGTATGGTACAAAAATATCTGGAAGAAAACAAGAAGAGGCACCGATTAGTTTGGCGTTGTAATTTAAATGTTATAATCTGGATTTAGTCTGGAATGAGATCTACAATTTTAGAAATTCAATAAGTGCGATTAGTATTAATTGAAAGTATCTGCAAAAATATTAAAAAATATTTTAAAAAAAAAGTAAAACTAACAAAAAGATATTAAACAGGAGCATATCAATGAAAAATCATCGTGAACAACATGGAAAGCATCATCGAGAACATGATAATTGCTGCAACTTGAGAAACAACAATCCAATAGACAACAAATTATAGGAAAATGGATGGACAACATACGAGTCCCCCGGGATCAATGGAACTGTGTCATCCAAAGGAAATAGATTCGGACAATGCAAGGCTTTTGGAATAAATTCATCCTTATCACACTGGGCGATCAACATGAACAACATCAGAACTGAACATGTCTGAGATAAATAAAATCATGGATGGAAGTGAGCTCTCGAGACATCGAAACGATGGAACACGTCATCTCTCGGTAAAAGCGAGCGACCATCAAGCTATGCTGCTGACATAAAATGTATAAACTAGAAAGAGTTTTAAAAGGTCCTTAAAGGAAATTCATATTCGAGAAATGGCGGTTATTTCTATACCAATCCCTCAACACATCTCTTTTAAATGCAAATGGCGAACTTCTTTAAAAACACGATATAATTTGGGGTGGTAGCACAATTACAAGTTTAATGAAAATGAAAAAAAATAATTGTTCTGTTTTTCTTATATATTAAAAATTACACATTAATTTTACAAGATTATTATTATTAAAAACATTTTGAAAAAAATAGAAATTCATGAACTATACAACAGTTTTCCGAACTATTCTACATTGCCAATCGCTTAATATCGTTAATATTTGTTTTTTTTGTTCCAGGAACTTTAACGGGGCATTATTATTTTATGAAAACACTACACATAAGAAATCATTCCGTTTAAATATATTAAATGAGTCCAGACCAATTTATTCCTTGACGATTGCAATTAAGTCCTCAGTAATTACAACGTGGGAAGAAGGAAATGTGGAGCGGCCTTTTGTAAGCAACTGCAGTTATGACAAGTAAGTTTAAGAAATGCAGACATTTATTTCATATTACTCAGACGTTCCGTAGTTACTTCATACATTTAGAAAATGTATGTATTCCTAACAATCATATACCCAGTTTGTAAAAATAATGTATTTGTACAGGGTTCTCCAACAAGAGGTGTTATCTTGGTATTCAAAGACAAATGACATTATTTGAGATTAATGGTCGGATGTTTATTTCATAATAAAGAGGAAGGTATGCCGTTAATAATGAAAAACAACATCAGCCAAATGGCCACCATGACCACGCTCACAGGACCATATCCTTTTCATAAAATTTTCTATAACCATATCGCAAAAGGGCTGCCCTATATCCTCGATGGCCTCACGAATTCTATCTTTGATGTCTTGAATCGAGATATAACACGTTCCGGAAACTTTGTAGTTTTGCAAACGGTGACTGCAAGATTTGCACCATTTTTGTAGTGCATTTTAATAATTTCAATGCGTTGTTGAAGCGCGTATCGTACCATTTTTAGTAATGGCGTAGTTTCTACTTGTCAAATGTCAATGAATAAAAGCTTCAAAAGTGACAGCTACCGAAATACCGGGTGATTCAAAATAACACCTCTTGTTGGAGAACCCTGTATTTAAATTGGAAAAATACAAAGAAAACAATGCTGGTCAGTTCATTTAAAGCCAATAAGGACATTGCATTAATATCCATGCTCAGAGTAGAGCCTGGCAGACGTAACTTGGCAGTAGTGGATGAATTTATATTCCTCTGATAGGCCATCAGTTGAAGAAGATTGACCTCTATGCGGTGCTGAACAGAGAACTTTTTGCTCGGCTAACTTGACTCATAGTTTCAAGTGTGTTGAAGTTAGAAGTTTAGATAAAAACCAATATTATGTTATGATTATTCATACCCTCCATAGTACAATAATTTAATATATGTAACTCATACGCCCGATAACACGTCTATTTATTATAACTCATACGCCCACCGTTGATGCAGTTTCATCTTCTTTTTAATATATATTTACCCTCGACACTGATTCACTGATTCACTGACTCTGTCACGCAGTACGTAGGAATTTAAATAGGCATTCTATAATTTTCTATAAATAATAATAATAAAAAAAATAATATTTTTTTTTGTACAGAAATTGTGTTTTCCCCAAATTTTTTTTTTACCAAAATTTTTTTTTTCCAAATTTTTTTTTTTCAACAAACATTTTTTTTTCCACAACAATTTTTTTTTTCAACAAAATTTTTTTTTTTTAAGAAAAATTTTTCTTTTTCAACAAAATTTTTTTTTTCAAGAAAAATTTTTTTTTTTTCAGGAATTTTTTTTTTTAAACAAAATTTTTTTTTCCACAAATATTTTTTTTTTCAACTAAATTTTTTTTTTCAACAAAAATTTTTTTTTTTTCAAGAAAATTTTTTTTTTCAACAAAATTTTTTTTTCAGGAAAAATTTTTTTTTTCAACAAAAATTTTTTTTTTCCACAAAAATTTTTTTTTTCCACAAAAATTTTTTTTTTCCACAAAAATTTTTTTTTCCAACAAAATTTTTTTTTCATATTTCAACGGGCGCCATAGGCGCATTACAACTTACTAGTTATCACATAACGATGTATTCTCATATAAACGCCCGTTCGTTGCCTCCAACCTCCGGGACAAAAGTGGTCGTTGCTGCCGTAGTCACATCAGCACGGCTTCTCATTCTTAATTTCGAAAAGAGTAAGGACCGATGGTGCCGCCACTGCATAAACCGCACCAAACAGTCAATTTTACTGAACAGAAATGTCAACACAGTTTGACATTATCAGTTGTCAATCCACAGTTATCGATATCGATAGTTCTCACACAGCTTAAACAACACACTACAGATTGGATGCTTTTTCGATTACACATACGCAGTTACTTAGTTAACAAAGAAAGACGCTCGACAAATTTAATTACAGGAAATCTTATCCGGGAAGCTGTTTTTTCCTTTAAACCGTTTGTCTTGTTTTTTTTCTGGCAATAGGCAAAACTAAATGTGCCACTTTCAAAAGAGCACGAATGATTGCCAGTATTTGCGTATGAATGTAACTGTATTGGCATGGAGGTATTTGTTCGCATACAAACGGACATACATACATGCTGGGTACGACATGCTGAGTAGTACGAATTGTAAGCAACAAAAGACTCGAGAACATTACCAATTACTTTTAAGAATCTTAAAAGTGACACTAACAAAGATGCAACAACAGCAGCCCCGCAGACACTACATAACTACACTCACACTCAGTAGTAGGTTTACACAGGCACCGACACTCTCAGCCAATGTTGTACACAAAAGATCCATTGTGTGTGTTTTCTGCAGCATCTATAAATGACGTCAAAACTGTCTTCGATAGTATTCATATTCGCATGTATGTGTGTGTGGGTGTGTGTGAGAGCATCTTTAAAACAAACCAACTCCCATGCACACCCAACACAGCGAGCGTGTGCGGTAGAGAGGCCAACATGCGCTCATAGAAAAGTTGTAATAAAATTTCACGAAAATTTATGAGTTCTTCCCTAAAACATCAACGAGAAGGTTGTCGAGGTTGTAGTGGTAAAGTGTAGTGCTGCTGCTGCTGCTGCCTGCCTGCTGCCACTGTTGCTGGTGGTAATGTTGTTGGTATTGTTTCTGTGGTCGTTCTCGTACACATGCAGTCCTTGTTGCCATTGTTGTTGTGCCTAGTTGTAATCGCGTTCCAGTGAGTACACGTCGTTCACGTTCACTCAAACTCTGGTGATTGTGAGTGAATGTGTACTCCGGTTATTCGGCTGATGCCGACGAACAGCATTCGTGGTGGGTGTCATTGTGATGCTGTCGCTGCTAATGATGCATTTGTGCTACAATGAGGATTACCTCCAAAGTTTTGGCAATATTGCCGGCCATGCCAATAACAGGAGGGAAGGGCAGCGAAGGGAAGGTTATCATACATACGGTTGTCGACGTAACTGACAATTGATACGATGTCATTTGTCGGGGATGAGTGGGGGAAGGGGACGTTGCATTTAAACAAGTCGACCATACGTCAGTAAGTTTCTGTAACTAAAGTGTTATTTAATTGTTAGACGAATTCGATTGCCAGCAATAAGAGCCAGAATCGGGAATCGGGAATTTATTTTGACGTTTTTCCAAAAAAAAAAATCTTAAAATTTAATTTCCATGATTTTCTGAACTTGTCACAGTGACCTACGTGGAAATTGTACGTCAAACAAAGTTTTATACCTCTCAAAATATTAATAAAGCAAATACGTTGTTTTTTTTTTTTTGCTTGTGTTTGAAAAACATCACAAAAAGTTGCTGCAGAATGCTGTTGTTGTTATTGCTGTTGCTGCTGCACATAGTGGCTGTTCGTTGTTGTCGGTTGGTGTTTCATCTGAGGCAGGGAAACTTATAGATTGTAAAAGGAAGTGGAAAACTGAAAACGTAATCAGGAAGAACGAACACCCTTCACCAGCCACCGTCAAACACATCAGCAGTCTGTTTTTTTCTTGTAGAGTTTTCTCTTGCTGAGATTGGCAGCGCTGGAGGAGGCAAGAGCAATAGGTGGGACATTCTTTCGTTGCTTTTTCATGTACAAAAATAAAACTAACCAACACTGCACGAAATGTTAGCAACAAAACGGCAGCACGGACCACGGATGACGATGGGGGGGGGGAAAGTGAGCACATAAAAACCAAATCTGATGTATTTAAGTTTTAACCAATGTTTTCCGTTGTCGCGGCAATGTTGAGGATGGCGGTGGCGGCAAAGATGGGGCAACAACAGGAAATCGAAACCCAGCAACCACCTCATCATCCACCATCTCACAGCGGCGGACATTGTGGCAAATCATTTATGATGACTTTCAGAATGAAAAAAAAAAAAAATAGAACAGAGAAAACAAAAAAGAATTAGCGCGCAACATTGGCAACAAAATGTTGCAGTAGTGTTTTATGGATATTTCGTAACTGATTTTATTGATTTAACTTATGAATGACCAGAAGTCATGAAATCTATGTCAATTACACACATATTTGATATAATGACGATAATTACAAGATTTCTTGTGGGAGCCAATTATGATTTGGAACTTGGCAAATGAAAGAAGTCGAATTTGAACAAGTTAAAGAATTACTAGTGCTATTTTCTGGAGAATTTGAAAGGTTAGGCGTAGAAGCAAGGTAGTGTGTGGGAATGAAGTCCATTATGTGGCGATCAACGCCAAGGCGGCTGATAACTCAATTATCGTATTGGGTGGGCAAAAGATCGTAAAAGATCTCTCAAATCCACATTAAACTGTCGCTCTCTGAAGATGTATTGGCAGGTCGACAAGCAGTTTTGCTTGTTTACACAGCCGCCGAGTAGAAAATCCTGATCCACGGCCCAATCGGAGGAACGATAACTGAGCTGAGCAATTAAAGGACAACAGCTTTCGTTCGTCTCTGTGTGATGACGAGACGACATATCGGTCTTTATTGGACAACCTCAAGATAAACTAATCGGAATCTGCGCAGACATTTGTCATGTCAGCAGAACAACGGGTCGGTGTCTGTTATGGGAAAAGTATACAGCTGTTATTGCACGCCTCTTCGAAAATGTAAACTTAAATTTCAAAGTTTTATTTCTCGTTACAAGCAAAAGAAGACGAAGAAATCTCTTACAGACATGTAGACTTTCTCTCACGAGATTAAGAAATGTAATTACAGGTACAGGCATGAGTACATGGTTCTGTATGCGGATGCCATGTACATGTGTGTGTACACACGACTAAACCTTTAATCTACATGGAAGCAAGATGTGGGGAAACCTGAAAACATTATTTACCCAAGTAAACACACCTACCAATATACGCACATTTTGAACTGCCTTGTAACCCTTAGTAAGAAGCCGAAGCCTTTTCTTCCCGGCCAGTAGTCAGAGTAGAAGAAGAAGGACTGGGGGAGGGGGGCACCACTCGGATCCTACCTATGCACAAGTATGTGTGGCATACGATATTCGCTCGCTTTTATATTGCATATACGCTTTATATAATTTTATGGATGCGTTGTATTAACTAACGCCTAAGAATATGCTACAGGAAAAAACAGAATTTTGAAAGAAAAAAAAAAAGGAAATATATTTTTATGGTTGCTCTTGATTATGAGGAGGTTGGCGGTTAGACGGTGAGAGGAGGTAGTGAAATTGTCTTGAATGTGTGATATTTGACACGTGTGTGCCATAAAAAAAATAACAACCAACTACTCGTATGAAAGAAAGTGTTGAGAGTCACCAGGACAGACCGACAGAAAGAGCATACACTTTTATTTTGGAGCAAATTAAATTAATTTGGCACACAACCAGCATTTACGCAAAATGGTAAACACGCTGAGAGTGCAAAGTGAACGTTTTGAATTTCCGCATACACACATGAGCATGAAGGTGGACTGTGTTGGTGTGTGTGCCATCATCCTAAAAGCATGCAAATAAAACGAGTTTCATTTCATTAATATTTAATCGGATGGACATGTAGAGTTTCCATCGTCATCGGCTAAACTATTCATTCTTAGGACGAGAGTGGTTTTTTTTTGGAAATTGCTGTGACTTTTGTAGTCAGTGGGCGGGCGAATACGGTCTCGCCGATCTCTCAATAGGAGAATACCTAGCAATTCGGAATTTAACAGGGACACACAAGGGAACTGTCGGATTTACATATGGGCAGTTCCAGTTTTTGTCCTGTTATTCCATTACAATTTACATTTTGCACTCAACAATAGTGCCACTGAAATGCTTTTAATTTCTTTATAAAGAGCTTAAAAAAATGTTGTGTTTTCATAGTTTGTTTTAACTTTAAAGCGTTGTCCGTATTGCAACTGAATTGGAATATGAAGATATGCGATAGGTGAATTGAATCCAGAAACATGTGTATGACGCACCGTTAATTTGTACACATTTTCTTCCAGTCTTGTATTGCATACTTCTAGGGTGTAGTGTATTGATCAATCCATTTGGACTCTGTACGTTTTTTTTTGTTATTCCCTTCGAAAGGAATACATTTTTTGGAATGTTTTTCTCTGGTGTATGATAAAGAGTTTAAAAGATGGACATTCCCATTTTGTATTTCAAGATCATGCAAAAACTAAACTACACTTCGAAAGGAGCCTGCAGATTTATACATAATAACGCTAGACTTTCCGACTTTAATTTAATTTACACCCCCCGTATTCATAAAAACTATATAAACCTTTGTTAAGAATAACGTATAAAAATCCAAAAACAATTTTCCCACATTTTTCTTAACTAAGGTTTTTTTTTTTTGAATTTTTATGAATACGGGGGACAATCTTTAATTCATGATCAATGGTACGTCTGCGGTTTAGGTGAATTTATTGTCCTTCTGCCCCTGTAACTCTGTAGTAGGTTTTAATAATTTTTACGCGTTGTGTGATAGTTAAGCGATCCATTTTCGTCAATGTCAGACTTCCAACTGAAAAGAAAAAAATAAGTTTGACAGATGGCGAATTCCATCCCTATATATTTGAAACCACGAAATGGATAACCCTATGTGATTGACTTCTGTTATGAAAATATTTTCCAAAAAATAAAGAATTGGGTTATTTTTCATTGTCCATTTCTCATATGAAAATTTTTCAAAAAAAAAACAGAAAATCAAAAAATTATGAAAAATTTCCCAAATTTTGTATGAGATTTTTTTTTTTGGATATTCTTCTTTTTTTGTGAGCCTTATATTTGTGGTATCTTCTGAACTAAATATCTCTCAGTAAAAAACCATAACAACAAATCTTCGAATTATTCAGAATCGAGTCGGCTTTTTCGTCTATAAGATGTCGCTAATCTTCAAAATATTGAAGTTCAGTTGCTTATGGACTTGGGCGAGTAATTTCTTTTTGCAGAGCATTTCCATAAATCTAAATGCTTACTGGCAAATCTCCACATTCATACTCGTAATGTGAGCTAGTTCCATGGATATTTCACATTAATGCTATGACAGTTTGTGAATGGAAATCTGTCTAAAACGTAACTAGCACAGTGATAGCATAGTGATCTCTATTAATTTAAAGATTCGAGTGCCAGTGATACCAACAAAACTAACCCAGATTGGCTGCAGAAGGTGGAGAATTTGTGTGAAGGATTTAGTTCTAGTTTTTATAAATGTCGTCTGTATAGGATTCACACCGGACGAACTTCTCCAGGCTATCTTAATATATATTTACCCTCGACACTGATTCACTGATACACTGATACACTGATTCCCTGATTCACTGACTCTGTCACGCAGTACTTAGGAATTTAAATAGGCATTCTATAATTTTCTATAAATAATAATAATAAAAAAAATAATATTTTTTTTTTGTACAGAAATTGTGTTTTCCCCAATTTTTTTTTTACCAAAATTTTTTTTTTCCAATTTTTTTTTTTTCCAAATTTTTTTTTTTTCAACAAATTTTTTTTTTCAACAAAATTTTATTTTTTCAACAATAATTTTTTTTTCAGCAAAATTTTTTTTTTTCAACAAAAATTTTTTTTTTCAACAAACTTTTTTTTTCAACAAATTTTTTTTTTCCACAAAAAATTTTTTTTCAACAAAATTTTTTTTTTTTCAACAAAAATTTGTTTTCACAATTTTTTTTTTTCACAAATTTTTTTTTTCCAATTTTATTTTTTTTCGAAATTTTTTTTACAAAATAGTTTTCTCATTAACAAATTAAGTAACAAATACTTTCTCAAGCAAATTAACGGGCGCCATAGGCGCATTACAACTTACTAGTTCCTAAATAATTACCCACTCATTTCTACTGCTTCGTCAACACCACATGACGTATTGCCGTATCAATTCAAGTGTCGTCTCACTATCTCACAAAATAATAGGAGGCCTTCCTAAAAGTATGCAATGTTAAGAAAACACAAAAGCACAAACAATAGCCTTTGATAGATGGTAACACAACAACACCAATAATCATCATTGTCACAATTGTTTTCTGTTTCACCTCTCCGACTTCAACTCCATTTCACTTCCGGTTACCCGAAAAACACAACATTATACTTTCTTTTTGCCCATTGCAGCGGTCGGTGTATGAACAACAACAACAACAGCAGTAGAAAACCAACTGAAGTAAACACCTATGATACATTTATCTTTAGGGAAAAAGGAAAAACGAGACAAAAAAAGATGGATAACAACAGTCCTGGGTAGCTTATAAACAACAACAGCAGCATCAGCATCGCCAACAACAATGTTGACAATAACAAGACCAACTATGGCGTTACGAAACAGAAAAAAACAAAAAACTACGTTAGCCCGAACCATCCAACGATATGGACAACAACAGCAGCAGCAAGAACTGTGTGTAAATATGACTTTAACAGACATCTTTATTAAGCGTCATTAGGGTGTACAGCCCAACACAGTTATGGCAGACAGACATACAGTCAGTCAGTCAGGCGGTGAGGGAAGAAAGGAAGCAGCCTGGTTAACTATTCTCTTCGTTTTGTATGTGATGAGATTATTATTTATTATCACTCGACAACAACAGCAACAAAATTGTTTACACCATATATACGATAGCTTCTGATTATAAAGCAGTTGAATAACAACACTGATACATATACATACATACATACAAACACACATGCATATATCCTGTAAACACATACTCGTATAAATTCATACGAGAGTAAACACTAGACCCGAGGCGACAACAGTGCCAGTCACTTTTAAAAATGAACTTTGGTCGGTTTTATGATCATTCCCAACATCGTTGGCATTCTTTCGATGGGTTTCAGAGGTAGTGAGGGCGACCAGTGGACAACAACCCCGGCTGCCCCACCTCGCAAAAGCCGGCGACTTTACCAGTGGAAGATTTGTTTCTACTCGCGTGAAATGCTTCTCTGTAAAGTGTTCCCGTTCAGTTAACTGATTTGAGGCAACGCCTCTCCTCCATTTCCTCTTAAAGGGAGCTTTGTGCAATTCAAGAATCTGTAAATAAACAGAGATCAACAGTCGAAGCCTCAGTTTTTTTTTACTTACAAAACTCCAAAAATCTGTCAACAACTCGTATTATATTATTCTGTCAGTTACATCCGTTTGCATTTCAACTACATTGAACTTTTCACTTGAAGATTTCTTATTGAATGATATCAATCGCTGCAGAATTATGCAAATAAGCATGTAAAGTAAAGGGTAAATATGCAAAAGTGTTTACTTGCCTTTTATGAGAAATTATTTTAATTAACCAATGTGAACAACAATTGTGACATTTAACCTTTTCGTTGTTGAGTCGAACAACACGTTCGAAAATGGTGGTCGACTACGAACGTAATTTTATCACATGTGGAGCAACCGGGAGAAAGAAGTACCCGGTAGAGGTCATTGTCAAAATTTAATGTGGGAAAAAATAGATATTTGTCCTCTTTTTTGGAAAAGTTTGCCCTCTATATGGACATTGATCTAGTGTTTATAGAGGGGACAAAATCTGTCCTCTGTTTTGGAAAACTTCACCCTCTAGATTGTCTTTGGTCATTTGTTGTTGATGGAATTGAAATGTCTCAGGTATTTTTGATTTATGACTTGGATTTAAATCTGTGACAATAAACCATAACGTTTTTGTTTTATTTCTTTAACAGCTCACCTTTTTTACCACACAGAAAAGGGACCATAAACCACAGCTAAACACGTGCATGTCCTGAAAGTCTGTGTAGGCAATAAAGATTTCCTCATTTGTCCATTGTCAGCCCGGTGTATTGTTTGTATGTGTATCCGATAAAATTAATGTTTTAACTGTCTCATAAGCTCGGGCACCCTCTCCGATGACAATTCATAGATTGGAACTCACTCACTTTATTGTTGTTGTTGTTGTTGTTTTGCAGGCTGCTGTTGTTCGCTGTGGAAGTCGGTCTATTTAGGCGCGTTTAATGTCTGATTGTAGATTACAATATGATACTCTTAATTAAATTTCCTTTTATCTCACCCCCCCCCCCCCCACCAGGCGGGCCGCTCACTCAAACCGACGACTATTCATTTCTGTCGGCATCACAATGTGGGAAAAGTGTTTGCGTGCTGCTGCAGGATTTAGCTGGCAAGCCATGGCAAAACTGATAATAATTAAGCTTTATGTTGTGGTTGTATCATCAACTTTTCGAAACATCAGAGTTATAGTAGTAGTAATACGAGTAGGAAGAGGAAATGGCCCAGCTGCTGCTGTGAACAGAGAGACGACCATAACGTGATTGTAAAAGAGTCAACCGCAAGAGTGATTTGTTTAATGATAAACCATATCAGATATCGCAAAATGTTTTAATAATGTTAAGCTAAAAATGCTATAAAATGTGTATTAGATGGTGAAGTAAAGACTCGGCAACACCCACATTTCAGTTATTTTGTAAAATGAAAATATTGACACCCCCCAATTCCCTCCTGTCCCTCTTAGGTGTCGAAAAGTGTGGAAAAGTCATTTGAAAAGTATTACAGATTTCCCTCAACTGATTTCAATTGTATTGTTGAGTTTCCCACCGGTTACCCATAAAATGTTTGTCATACTTTTGAAATATTATTAAAGTTTTGAGTTGACTATTTAACCAACACACAAAGAATTCAAATCTTTTACGTTCACTGGAAATATTTGCATGACCCCCATTAACAGTTGTATTTTTTTTATTTTTATTATTTCATTCAAATTTAAATTAAATTATTCTTTTTTTGCAGTCGACGAGGCAACAATAAACCATTATACACACACACCTACAGGGTGATGCAAATGCAGGTCTGATCAAACATCAGAAATCCCAAAATCGTGTTTTTGATTGATTCTGGTGAAATGAATACATGTCTCTGCCAAATTTTACACTTCAATATCCAAAATTTACGATTTTATAGGTGAATTCTGGAACCACATAACAAGGAGAAAGTTGAGATTTGACAATGTTTTTTCTTCTCCTGTAAAGTTATGAAAATTCTGAATTTCTGCCAACGATGTGTTACTTTGAAACTGCCGAGTTGTTTCTGCTCAAGATCTTGACTGATAGTCGTTATGGTCGTATTTTTTAAAATTTGGAAGTGATCCATCAATTCGATGGGACCAGAAACTGCCCAATTCAGTGGAAGCCAGCCTATGCAAGCACATCAATAAAATGTTATTTAATGTTTTTTTTTTTTTTTTCGATAGACACTTGTATTACCACCCTGTCCAGTCGTCCATACATTGTGTTCACTTCAGTCATGTAGAAAACCATTTAATATATGTACATAAATATATGTGTGTGTGTATGCATGTAAGTTCATGTGTGTGTTATATGAAAGTGACCTTTTTCCGTTTTCCTGTTGTCTCATCAAATGAAAAATAAATACGGCACAGATAAATAAAGGGTCATCTGTTTCTGGAATGATATAACACGTCCACGATAATAAAGTTCAGATATCGAAAGGGAAATATGGGAAGGAACTCAAGAGTGCCAGGGTACAAAACTGAGAGTCTGGCTAACACGTTGGCTGTACAGTTGCCGGACATGTCCCTGTAGCAGTGCAGGAATGTTGTTTAAGGAACACAGAATCCAGAGTTTTAATGCCACATTCTTCACCGTTCATAGAATATGTTTATCGCCTCTGTGGTGAAATGTCCGCCTGATTGGCAAGTGAGCAACATGATGTGTGATAAACCTTTTGTAACACGAAATTTTCCCTATCATTACAATTTCCCACATGCCAAACTAATTAGCCCCTTTTTTTGCTGATATTGTTCATTCTTTTATTTGTTTGTGTTTTTTTTAATATAAATAAAATGTGTTTGAAATACAATTTCTCTATTCCACCCCAACAGCAACAACAAGAACAATATCAGCAAACAACAATCAAACAAAAGGTTGAACAGTTTTGTGTGTGCTGTTGTTGTTTTGCAACAAACGGATGGTGGCATGAAAAACATTTTCAACTCAAAGTCATTGTTTGAACAAAAAAAAAATCGAAAAGCTCAACCAACATTTGATTCTGTTGTAGAACTCTCGTACACGTTTAACAAAATCTGAACGAAATCAAATATTCTTCGTTTGTTGGGTCTATGTGAGCAAAAAAAAAAAATGTCAAAAGACGACCAAACGCCGGACATTTAGACATTTCTCAGTGTTATTGTTGTTGTCATTTCGATTTTTGTTTTGTCTCTCGAACTATCACAGCTTCGAAAAGAAATGTGAATTGTTTAAAAGAACTTTTCCACTCATTTCAGTGATGGCGAGAATGGTTGGCTGTTGAGGGTGGGAGGTCTCCCCCCCTTCTTAGAGTGAGTGAAATGTTGAAATAATGATATCTCCGTTCGTTTGACTGTCTTTCCAATGGCTACATTTTTTTTTGTTTGTTTGAAATATTGCCGTTTTGGGATGGACAGTGATTGAAAGTAAGGACACCACCACGTTACAGGCTTTTTTTTCTTTTGCAGGAAATAAAGAGGCGGCAGCAAAAAAATACTAATACTAAAAAATACTGTGCTGGGACATGTTGGTTGCTGTTGTAGGAATTCATACAGAATGAAATCACGTGTTTTCGCTGATGGAAAGTATAACGCGTCCATCATTGATAGACGACACTGACATTCATTCCAACGGGCCAATAGGAATTCAAACAGCGTCATGGAATTTCTCACAACGTTGAGTTTATCTGTCTTCGTTGTCTATGAAGTGTTACATGGGCACTTGTTTACCATTTGCTTCACTATTTTTGATTAAAAGCTTGGTTTCTCTATGATGAGTACTATGAGTGCCCCCCTATCAAGTGAGGTATGTACCGATGCCAATGCAATTTATAGATCATATTTGTACATTCAATTATTAACCTATTTGAAAATGTCATTAATTTAATAAAGTTCTGATAATTACAGGAAAAGTAGCTGACATGTAGAATAATATCCGAATCGGTCAAAGAACGACACGTTTCTAACTAAAAAAAAACAGCAGACGAATTATTCATATTCTCCTAAATGTAGGCAACACTAAACTGACAATTGCTTTAGAAATTGCCCGCATAACATTGGTCCTTTAGGGCATCTCACAAAAGACTGACACGCCGCCATCCTGCTGAAACCAAAGTCGTTCATGTCTTGGAAAAAATGTTTTATCATACCGCGATAACGCTAGCTGTTTAAAGAAAGCTGAGTTTTCAAAGGAATATGGATCGTTGCCACCTGTCCAAAATCAATAAATTATTTCACTATCCAAGCACGACTGGAAAACAATACAAATAAATTAAATTCAAAAAACATTCTTATCCCCATATTTATAAAATTTTAAATAACCGTTTTAAAAAAATGTATGAAAATCCAAAAAAAAAATTCACATATTTTTCTTAAGAAATGTTTTTTAAATTGTTATGAATTTTTTTTAAATTTAATTTAGTTGTTATGTTTTACAGTCGTGTCTGAATAGTGAAATATTATTTATGCAAGTTCTGTTTAAAAAGTCTGTAATTGCCTTTTCCTTCAGCACTTTCCCACTGACAGTTATTTTTGGTGTTGCTTCAAAAAGAAACTGGACAAGGTCCACTCCATGCGTGGTTGTTTACTTGCTTTTTCTAAGAGTCTTCTTCGTAGTTATTCCAATTGTCCGGTAATATATATAATATTGCGTCTATACTTATATATTTCCGATAATGTTGATTTGACCATGCCATACAGATATTTTTGCCATAGATGCAACCCTCAAGCCTTTACAGATTCTTCCTATACGAGAGGAAATTCCGGGAAGCCATAATTGCTCAATTAATTAGGAATCAGAGACTTTTAAAAACCAAATCTCAATCGTGTTCACTATTTACAGGATTTCAATTGTTCACTATTAAGAGTAGGTACTCATTGAAAATGCTCGCCTTCATGTCCATATACGTTTGTATTTCTCTTTTACAATTTAACATGATCTTTTGTTTGCAGGAAAACTGTTTGATTAAATCCACTTCGTGTAATATGCTAAAGCTACGCGATTGCCATAGTTTATATGAACCAAACATATTGGTTTAACATTTATTTTCTTATGTCTAAATGTAAAAATGTAAAAAACATTTAACTCCCATAACCGCCATTTAAGTGTACCAGTTTGTCCTTATACTTTGCTGACTTCAAATCAATTTTATCATTTTTTTTTCAATACTTTTCCTTAATATATTACTACATCTGTCTTTAGCCTAAAAGTATACCTTAAATTGTGTACTTTAAATGCCCCTCAAAAGCATACATACAATTTTGCCAATTCTCAGCCATCAATTATATAGACTTTATATGCAAACACACACACATACACACAAACACAATCCAAAGGCTACAATGTATACAAAGTTGTATCGAAATGCTGAACATGGAAAAGCCAGCACACACAGAGCATCGCCGGCAAACTCCCTCGACCAATCACCAGGCACCCCATCTGTTTGGAGCAACTCATTTGCCGAGCTAATTGCCATTCATTTATGTCACAATAGCCACACATTATTAACATACAACAGTTAACATATCAATCATTATGTCTGCTTTTAACTGCACACATACATATGAGGAGGCTGACGTGCGCGTGTGTGTGTGTGTACTGGCGTGTGATACTTTTTCTATGGATGTGGATGCTGATATTGCTGTTGTTCGTTTGAATGCCCCTAAACATATGCTACACACACGCACACATAGTAACGCATATGGACAATATATTGTTTTGAAACACTAACACACGCACATGCAAGAAAACAACAGCATGTGCAATATGAGTGTAGTATTACCACATCAGCACCACCGCAGTGCCATTGACAAAAGCCCCCCCCCCCCAGCCCCCTTGTTGAGGAGACACTATCTCAGAGATAGAGAGAGAGGGATATTGTGTTTGTCTTGAAAGGCCTTTAGAGTGCGCACTGAGTAGAGTGTGTATGTGTATTTCAATGTCTGTGATTTGATCCATTGATTACAACTAATTAATCATTTACAAGACACACGCAAACATCCCCACTATCGACCTAGTTGTGAATGTGAATATTAATGTAGCTGTAGATATCGTTATGCGTTTGTTTGTGTTTGTCTTATCATTAATATCACATCAATGCAATTCAATTAACCATTATGTTTTTAATTGGAAGCCACAACGGCAAAACAACAACGTTTTGCAAAAGGAAATGTGTAATTTACTTTCACCGCTCTCTCACTCTCTGTCTCCGTTCATTTCTCTGTGTCTCTGTTGGCCCGTTGGCATCTCTGGCTGTACACACTTTTAAAAGTACTCAATTGTTCTATTAACCAAACCACAATGATGTGTGGTTTCATGACCCTTTTAACATATTAACTGATGCCTGTTCGAGCGAGGGAGCGAGTTAAGTCCACATTGAAAACAATAAAACAGAAGGACGGACGGAACGGTAGGAGATTTATTTTTCTGTTGACTCAACCGCATGCATGCTGCATTTTGCACATTGTTCCTTGAGAAACAATACGGGACGGACAGTACGTTTTGTTTGTATGCTACCCCCCGACCACCCAACTCACGAGCCCTACTTTAAATTGTTATTTTATTTTTTGCCCCAATTTGTTGTTGTTTTGTTTAAAGAAAATTACTTTTGCTCTAGTTTCTGCTTCCCCCACGTTATTTAAAACATTTGTTTGTTTTATTACGTATCTTGTGCACAAGAGGGAAGCCAAAGTTTTGTTTTACTTTCACTTCCCGGCCTCCTCTCCCTAAAGATACGCATTTACGCATTGCCATTTCTTTTAATGAAAAATTTTCCTGCATACTTTCGGGAGCATCCATTGCATAAATTTCTCTGATTTAATACCAAATTTATTCATTTGTCAACAATGCAATTGAATTTCGAATAAAAAGAAATTTGCTTCTTCGTTTTCGTATTGCCAGCAGCAGCAGCTGTTCTTGGTAAATTCTTGTTGCATACTTTTTGGCAAAACCCGAGAGCAACTCAGCGAAGAACGAAAATGGTTTGTTGTTTATTACTAAATCTACAATTTAGGAACTTTCCGAAATGAAAGTATTGAATTAAGATTTTGTTGTTCAAAGTTAAAAATAGGATTTTGGTGTTTTTTTTCTGTTGCCTTTGAATGATTAACAAATGTCAGCAAAGACAAAGTGTAGCGGAAGGCAAAATAATTGGTTGTCTTTCATAATGAAGGAATTGCCTTCCAAGGATTGCCTTCCATAGTTCAATCGGAGTCACGTATACCAATTGCCTGGTAAAAGACGTGACAGCTGCATTTCGTACTTAGGTTGGTCTGGGCTTGCATAATAAATTATTTCCAAGCACTTCGGTCTTGTGCTTGAGTTCTCCAGTTCATGATATCTACATAGCTCATACAGCCCACGGTTTGTTCGACTTTATACTCCTCGATCGGGCTATAGACTATGTCGGAAATAATTTGTAGAACATCGACTTCGTAGGCTGAAAATGAGAAAATGTCAAAAATTGCTCTACAATGGATCTTAGTTAGTCCATGGAGGACATGGAAATACGCCACTCAAATTTCGTAAATAATTGTCCCATAACAATTAACCCATTAAGGCCAGAGATTTTTATCGGAAAGAATAATTTAAAAAATAAATTCACTTCCATCACGTTTATTTTGTAAACTCACTGATCGGATTCCACCAATCACGTAATAGTTCAGATCTGAGGATGATTACCAGTCATCCAATATGTTTCAAGTAGTATAGCATTTTTAAAATATTTTTGTAACAGTAAACCAGTTGCATCAACCATCATCAAATAGCCACCCTGTGCTTATGAATGTTGCCGCTGTCATTAATGTCAAGTTTTTTTAATTTCAGACTAAAGCCGAAAGACAATCCCTTTCAAATCTGGAATTGGGATAGAATTGCAGCGATAATTCCCCAAAAAGCTGATTTGAAGAAAGTCACATTCCGTTGGAACCCACGGTCCTCCTGACCTACTGGTTTATTGGAAAAATGATATTTACAAAACAACAAACAAATTGCAATTCTGAGTGACTGTTTTAATGTCACATAGTCAGGCCGGAATTATTGCAAAGTTGCGACGATAATTCCCCAATAAGCTGATTCTGTTTGAAACCCAGATATTTCTGATCTTCGGAATTCTTGGTGCGATCCAGTGTGGTGCAGGTAAGTTAAATTCAAATTTTTAAACGCAATGGTTTTATTTTTTTCCCGTTGAAAAATAATTTATGTGAATTAAAAGCGAGAGCATTTCAGGTATTATGTTTTAAGTAATGGTTTTGCTATGAAAAATAATTTATATGCATTTAAAAAGGGCGAACCTAATGCTTATTTTTCCCCATAGGGGACAGCTTTGTCTTTTCCAACGTCGGTGAAGATTTTTAATAAACGTCATTCTCGCTGAGCCATTTAAAAAATATCTTCTTCGCAAAGTTTTACAGAACTAAAAATCGTGTCCAAATCAAAAGTTATGGAAGTTTGTACGATGATACCTTAAAAAAAAATCTGCCCCGAGTGAGGCTCGAACTCACGACCTTAAGATTATGAGACTTACGCGCTGCCTACTGCGCCATCGAGGCTGTGATTCGTAAAAAAAACAATGATTTTTTTAGTTCATAAGAAATTAAATCTGACCACGACCACTTTCATGCAAATCGGCACAGGTTTCTAGATAATTCAGATTGGTCTCAGTTACGGTTCATAAAAAATATCTATCCTTATATCTCATCGAGATACCTCGGGAAAATTTTGCAGCAAACCGGTAATGCGATTTGTTTAAAACAAACAAAATTCTATTGAGCAATTTAAAGAAAATAAAAATGTTTATGAACATAATAGAAATCGTGACTGGGAGGGTTCCTCCAAATCTCATCAACCGAATGGTTGCCTCTTGACGAACCATCTAGGCAAAGGGTCGGCTAACAATGGACTTGAGATAATTCGATAGTGATTTTTTAAATCCCCGCATTATTTCAATTGGTTTTTTTTCTTATGTACCATAAATTGTGGACATTGAAGAATTTTTTAAAATTATTTTTTTGGAACATTTTTGTTTTTTTATTTTTTTTTTCTCTGAAATTTTTTTATTTTCTGAAATTTTTTTATTTTCTGAAATTTTTTTTATTTTCTGAAATTTTTTTTTTTTAAATTTTTATTATTTCAAAAAATCACTGCCCCGAGTGAGGCTCGAACTCACGACCTTAAGATTATGAGACTTACGCGCTGCCTACTGCGCCATCGAGGCTATGAGTCCACAACGACAAATCAATAATTTTTAAGTCCAACGAATTTGTTTTTAATTCGCCGGAAAAATATTTGGCCATGCCCATTTTTATGCAAATATCTCACAGTTTCTATATAATTTAGGTAGGAGGTCTCAAAGTTCTATACAATATTAATGCACATCCACATATTGACATATTTGATTATTAATTTGGAACTGAAAAAAAATCTGCCCCGAGTGAGGCTCGAACTCACGACCTTAAGATTATGAGACTTACGCGCTGCCTACTGCGCCATCGAGGCTATACTCCAAGCCGCGCAAAAAACAAAAACGATATATCCAAATTAAAAATAGGAATAACGGGGATACAAATGCAATTTTAATAAATTTGTAGAAATTATACAATTTTTTTAAACCTAAAATTAAGCTTTTTTACTTTTTTTAATAAAAATCCGTTTTTTCTGTTTCACGAGTGAAATTTTTGAAAAAAACTTCCTTTGGCTGTAAAATTCCAGCCGATGTTTAAATTTTAGCCTTAAACAGAATGACACCTAATGAGAAGAAGAAAAATCTGCAATGCCTGGCGCAGTTTATAAATAAAACGGCCATCAGATAACAAACAACATTTTCTGCATCAGAAAATCCGTAGTTTTAAAACAACACTAGAAATAGGCTACGGTGTTTTTTTTTTTTAAAGTCATGCTGAATACCTTGAAACAACAACCAACACCTTCATCATCGCCATATTCCATTTTTGTTACCTCCAAATTAACTCTTCACATCCCAGACCTCTACAGAGATAGGCAACATTGAATGGGTGACTTAACACGCCTGAAAGTATGCAGTGTCCACTATTTTTTTTTTAATTTGATAGAGTTGGTTTTGTTTATTTGTTTTTAACCCTGAAAGTATACAAACAAGTGGCGTTGATTTGATGAAGCACGACCTTCCTATGAAAACGGTTAAGAAAGAAGGAGCTGTTGTCATGACGTTCACAGAAAACAAAAAAAACGGATATGCATATTTTACCCAACAAATGTAAAAGAGAAACTGTTGATTTACATAAATAAATAACCCTGAGAAAATGCTTCAATTTTTATAAATGGCTTGTGATGTCAAAGACAATTATATTGTTATAAGGCTTATTTGTCGTAAATTTACTTTGAGAATGAAAGGTGGTGTTATTGGACTGGAGTATATACCTCAGCTGTTGGAGTAGCATATCTGCATTGCCCACGAATTGCTTTAAGCTTTCCTGCAACAAATCTCTTCGAGGAAAGGTTTTTCAATTTCGCTTTCGCTCTCTAGAGTAATTTTTGGTCAAATTCGTTATTCTGCAAATTTTTGCTGTATAGCATTGTGAGCTACTGCTGTGAGTTTTGACTGGACAATATTTCCATTTGGCTTCCATGGATACGCGAAGTTCCTTTCTAGGGCAATTTTTGGAAAATTCGCCATTGCAAGTGAAAGTTTTATTTTTGAAAATTATGTCAGACAGATGTTAGTTGAGAATGTTAGCTATTTTCATCTCACTTCCACTTATCCCACTAATTTCCTCTCTAAGCAATTTTTTTTAGGCCCAGACAACATTTTATTTTATGAAAAAAAATTCAGACAAATATTGTTCTAGAGTTTTTGACTGATACAATTATATGTAACTAGTAAGTTGTAATGCGCCTATGGCGCCCGTTGAAATATGGAAAAAAAATTTTGTTGAAAAAAAAAAATTTTGTGGAAAAAAAAATTTTGTTGAAAAAAAAAATTTTGTTGAAAAAAAAAAGAGATAGGCAACATTGAATGGGTGACTTAACACGCCTGAAAGTATGCAGTGTCCACTATTTTTTTTTTAATTTGATAGAGTTGGTTTTGTTTATTTGTTTTTAACCCTGAAAGTATACAAACAAGTGGCGTTGATTTGATGAAGCACGACCTTCCTATGAAAACGGTTAAGAAAGAAGGAGCTGTTGTCATGACGTTCACAGAAAACAAAAAAAACGGATATGCATATTTTACCCAACAAATGTAAAAGAGAAACTGTTGATTTACATAAATAAATAACCCTGAGAAAATGCTTCAATTTTTATAAATGGCTTGTGATGTCAAAGACAATTATATTGTTATAAGGCTTATTTGTCGTAAATTTACTTTGAGAATGAAAGGTGGTGTTATTGGACTGGAGTATATACCTCAGCTGTTGGAGTAGCATATCTGCATTGCCCACGAATTGCTTTAAGCTTTCCTGCAACAAATCTCTTCGAGGAAAGGTTTTTCAATTTCGCTTTCGCTCTCTAGAGTAATTTTTGGTCAAATTCGTTATTCTGCAAATTTTTGCTGTATAGCATTGTGAGCTACTGCTGTGAGTTTTGACTGGACAATATTTCCATTTGGCTTCCATGGATACGCGAAGTTCCTTTCTAGGGCAATTTTTGGAAAATTCGCCATTGCAAGTGAAAGTTTTATTTTTGAAAATTATGTCAGACAGATGTTAGTTGAGAATGTTAGCTATTTTCATCTCACTTCCACTTATCCCACTAATTTCCTCTCTAAGCAATTTTTTTTAGGCCCAGACAACATTTTATTTTATGAAAAAAAATTCAGACAAATATTGTTCTAGAGTTTTTGACTGATACAATTATATGTAACTAGTAAGTTGTAATGCGCCTATGGCGCCCGTTGAAATATGGAAAAAAAATTTTGTTGAAAAAAAAAAATTTTGTGGAAAAAAAAATTTTGTTGAAAAAAAAAATTTTGTTGAAAAAAAAAATTTTTCTTAAAAAAAAAATTTTTGTCGAAAAAAAAATTTTTCTTAAAAAAAAAAATTTTTGTTGAAAAAAAAAATTTTGTTGAAAAAAAAATTTTTGTTGAAAAAAAAATTTTTTCTTGAAAAAAAAAAAATTCTTGAAAAAAAAAATTTTTGTGGAAAAAAAAAATATTGTGGAAAAAAAAAATTTTGTTGAAAAAAAAAAAATTGGAAAAAAAAATTTTGTAAAAAAAAAAATTTGTAAAAAAAAAATTTTGAAAAAAAAAACTTTGGAAAAAAAAATTTTGGAAAAAAAAAATATTGGTAAAAAAAAATTTGGGGAAAACAGAATTTCTGTACAAAAAAAAATATTATTTTTTTTATTATTTATTATAGAATTATAGAATGCCTATTTAAATTCCTACGTACTGCGTGACAGAGTCAGTGAATCAGTGAATCAGGGAATCAGTGAATCAGTGTCGAGGGTAAATATATATTAAGATTTGAGGCTGGTGTTGAAAGTATTTCCGTTTGACTTCCCTGGATGGACCAAGTTCCTTTTTTCAGGACATTTGTCACTGTTCATTTTACTATTCTTCCAATATGCCATCTGCAAACTTATTGATGGCAATGAATTAATAAATAAATAAAATAAAACAGTTGCTTCCATGTAGGTCGAAAACCCAATTAATATTCACTTTGCTCATCCCTTAAGTATGCAATAAATATTTCATGAATTTGAAATTAAATGTTTCGGAAAAATATGCAACATTTCCTGCTTCTATGTGATACGTGAACAATATGATTCAAACGATATCTATCTAATCTATGGAAAACTCTTCTAAAGTAGACAACATTTAAGCATTTTATTTTTCTGAAAAATTTTGCAATTCAAGCGAAACTACTTTTTTTTTTTTCAAAGTAACTTTTAATTGTTTTGTTCAATAATGTACATTTTAATTGGGGTTTGTTGGCAAACAGTTAGTTCATGTTTAACCTTTCAGTTCGTTTGAAACTTGAAAATAGATTCAAAACTTACAATTTATCTTTTTCTGACAACTCAAAATTCAGAATATTATTTTTGTTTAGCAGTTTTATTGAATTGTTTCTTTATGAAGTATTATAGAGAAAAGTGATTTCGTGCAAGCAGTAGCGCATCCTGTCAACTCAATTTTCCCAGATCATGGTGAGGATTTCTGGGTCTTGCACACAAATTAAAACAATTGGATAAAATCGGTTCTACATGGTAATACCCCAAGAAAAAAGTCCAAAGGGGCCAAATCGCAGATCCGTGGTGACTTGTCGAACTTGGTGCACAAAAGGTCGTGGCCATCCAGCTGAATCCAAAGATCATTCAAGGTAATTTTTTGTCATGCCTCTACAGCACCCGCCTTTATCCAAAATTGCTTTTCCAGCAATAATCCGTTGCACAATCCGCAACAAACTATAACTTTCTGCGAATGCATTGGTCTCTCTTTCATATTTTCCGATCCCCAGCTAAGTAAACACCTTTGTGACCATTGAACGCGCAGGGTCTCCACAGTACTGGTTTTTTTTTACAAAAAAGTCACCACAAACATGATTCCATATTCTAGTAAATGCTCAAGTTGTTGCATACGCACTTTGCTGATGTTCATCTGACTAACAAATATGATACCTGGGCAAAGTAGAAAAAAAAATAGAAAGATACACAGTTAGGCTTCTAAGTTGTTTGCCTTAATGAATTCTCTGAATTTGAAAATGCACTTGCATACATTTTTTTTTTTTCATAAGTAAAGGACTTTTTTTACATTCTCCAGTTAAGAGCTAGCAGTTCACAAGTATGTATGACTGTTAGCAATGACATCTACAGCACAAACCGGAGATTGTGTTGATGGTCCTACGAGTGTTTATGCAACATTTCGTATCAGTCCTCGACTCGTATGCATTAGAGAATGCAATGTACTCTAAAGTCTTTTTTTTTTTTTTGGTTTTCTCTGAAAACGAAGAATTAAAATAGAATTTGTGCTAGACCTGGGCAAAGTATGTCTAACAGTTCCACAACGTACGCAATACATACCATTGAAAATTTATTGTTTTGTATGTAGTAAATTGTGAATGATTGGGAGAAACGTAGTCCCTTCAACAGTTTGTCGCCGTTTGCTCTACTAAGATGCCTGCTCATAACGCCACCATCCAATCTACGATGCATATGCCAGTGTCTATGGTTTCCCCTTGTCCAGGGTGATGCTGAGTGTTTTATCGTGCGTTTTTTGTCATCTGTTTAATGACGCTGACTATGTCAAGGGTGCCATCACCTGATCTTAAATCCGTAGTCTTCGCCACAGACGCTCCTGACAGCATTTTTGTGAGATATATTTTGTTGTGCTTCTATGGCACGCAATTGACGATATTCCTGAAATCTCAAAATAAATGGGACAGAAAGAGTGGCTGAATTTCTGCCGCTCTATCTGTTATCCTGTGCTAACATATTCATAAATTTACTGCTCAACGATGGCGTATGAAAATGTAATGGTATTAATCATACGTCACTACATGTACGCTAATTATTATAAACTAGTAAGTTGTAATGCGCCTATGGCGCCCGTTGAAATATGTGTTAATTTAAAATGGATGCAACAAACATTTGAAAAAAAAAATTTTGTTGAAAAAAAAAAATTTTTGTTGGAAAAAAAAAATTGGGAAAAAAAAATTTTGTAAAAAAAAAATTTTTGTTGAAAAAAAAATTTTGTAAAAAAAAAAATTTTGTAAAAAAAAAAAATTTGTAAAAAAAATTTTGGAAAAAAAAATTTTGGTAAAAAAAAATTTGGGGAAAACACAATTTCTGTACAAAAAAAAATTATTATTTTTTTATTATTATTATTTATAGAATTATAGAATGCCTATTTAAATTCCTACGTACTGCGTGACAGAGTCAGTGAATCAGTGTCGAGGGTAAATCTATATTAAGAAGATATTAAGATCATACGTCACAATAAACCATATAATAATTATTAATCATACGTAATATGTTTTCAAATAATTAATATCACGTATACGTCCGTGCGACATACAAAAAATGACTGACGCACTGCGAATACAATACCAAGTCATTTCGATTGGACTTTAAACTAGCTATGAAAGTTATTTTCTATGCAAGCGGGTTGTTTTTAAGTCTTTTAACAACTGATTCTGTTGCTGTTTGACTTATTTCCCTGAAAAATGTGTTTGATGTTTAAGATAAATTACAGTTTGCAGCTTTTTTCCCCCCCGGAAAATATTATCACTACTACTATTTTAATCATCAACAAATGATTTGTTATTAGTGGTTTAGTTCAGAGTGGCCGCAAACAACACACGACTAACCTAAAAGTATGCAATCATTTATATTATCAAATGACCTTATAGATTTTTTGAACACACACACATACACAGAGATGGGCATGCATTAAAATACAAAAATCATCATCATTGATGACCCATTGGAAATTGCAAACATTTTGTGTACATTTTTAATTGATACCAAAGCAAAAGTTAAGCACCCAACAAACGCTGCACGCGATCAATGCGAACACAACCATTTCAATTTTTCAACCTCAAAGCAGCCACTGGAAAATAATTTGCATTTGTACAATTTCGATAGACGACAGCAGCAAAAAAACAACAACAGAGACACACTGCCAGAGAGAAGAGAACAACAGCCGTTAAACATGTAGAATGACCATTTGAAAACATGATGGCAATTCAAACCAAATATTCAATGTAAAATATGCCACACAAATGTTGTTGTTTTCTCCGCATATGAGGTTAAACCGCACACACACACACACACAAATACACTCATTCTCACTGTATGCCTTAACATGTGTATAGCAATATATCTCTCTCTCTCTCTTGTTCTCTTGTTTGGGCATTCACAATTGTAGTCGTGCACTTAAAAAATCTTTAAAAACTTGTTCCCTCTTAACACAGAGATTTGCTTCTCTTTGAAACACGAAGAGGAAGATGAAAAAAAAGAAACAACAAACACTAAAAACATTGTTGTTTTAGCTGGTTTTTATGGAAATTTTAATTATTTTTAATGTTATGCTTAGGGGCTGCAAAGCAAAAAAGTTGTGTATTTGTCGGCTTGCCAGTGTATGAGTGCGTTTTTCAGCTAAATTTATGACAAAAGGTTAAAATTCTCACGTGCTACTTTTAGTGTGCATTTGCATTTTCTCTATGTTCCTTACACACACACAAATACTCTACATACACACCGACACACACGTCAATTGCATGAAAGAAAGCAAGTGCAAGTTAAAAAAATCTCAACTATATTTGAATAGAAATGTTTTAATTGTTTCCAACCATACAAAAAAAAAAGAAGAGAAAAATATGCCGGAAAAATTAGGTCTAAACCACAGCATGTGTTTGTGTGTGTGTGTCAGGGCTATGTCGGTGGCGTATGACTGTTTTTTTATTTTACTCGAGCCACGTTGTGTCTCGCATATGCGAACGAAAAACAACGGCTTTCACTTTGAACGGAGTTGTGCTGGAAAAATTAAAAAAAAGCAATTGATTTTATCCTAAAAAGGGGGTGAACAAGGATTTCGTTTGCGAAAATTAGACACTGGAAGCAGTCCTCTACATTATGAAAATAAATCATACGCCCTAGTATTTGCTTTTATTCTTCTATACCCCAATTTGCTTGTAGGCCTCGGATTTGGGACATGGAATCACATGGAATAGTTTTTAGCGGGAAAGTCTCTATGTAAAGTATTTAGAATGAGAATTTGTATATATGTATGTATATTTAGTTTAAAACTAATCTCTGCTTGGCCTACAAAGTTCCCCTTGTCAAATAAATACAGTCAAATCACGGAATCTTGAACTAATTAATGTTGAGAGTATTCACGTTTGCGAAAGGAACTTCTATTTATAAAATCAATGTCCCGAATATCAAAAAAAAATATTTTATTGATTAAAAATGTTTTATTGATTATTTTGTCTAAAAAATAACTAAAATTCGTTGTTTGTACGTTGTTATATACGAGTATAATTAAATAATGTCAGTTATCTTTTCTTAGAGACCTGTGTCTAGACAATATGGTGTTCACGTTTCTGGGTCGTTCATGTTCACGTTTCCGCTAGCTGACTGTATGTCGGTATGATCAGTTGGATATGAAAGTCTATTCGCAAGATATCGAACTTTTTGCTGTGAATTGGCACCCCATGTTTACTTTCATCTTTCTTCAGTTTTTTTTTTTAGGAAATCGTAGTAGACAACTTATTTGGAAATTGTCAAGTAAATGTGTCAAATTCAAGTTTTATTCTTGATACTCTACTTAGTATATTCATTTGTATTCTTGGCGGTGAACACCAGTCATGGGACCAACGAGACCTTCTTGTACAAATCTTAGCAAATACATGACTTAAGGGAAATCTTTCCCCATATTCTCCGGATTAAGTCATATCTATTTTCTATTTCCCAACCGCAGGAAATTGTTCTGCTCAAAAGGGTTTTATTCCAACAACGCGAATATGTTTCCAGAGAAATCCTGCTAGGATTTAAAAATGCCCACAAAAAATTGACATAATTTGTTAAAAAAAAATGTCTGTCACCGATTCATTTCTGCAAATAAAATTCTAATTTGATGGGTAAATTAATTGGAGGCTCCGATTTGAAGGCAATTTCGGTCATACCTATCTGAGTTGTTTTGAAGCTTTAGACAGGAAGATGGGCGTAATGGGCTGTTAGCGGTACGACACTGCGTGGACTCGTATTTGAAATACACTATTCTCAGAAAATATAAAGCAGCCACTAGTTTTGTATCTAGACGTAAAAGCGTTTTGAAGAACACACAGACAATGTGAATGAAATATTTATTTGAATCAATAAACTATTGCCTGGATTTTATTTTTTTTTTTAAATATGTTCATGGCTGCGCTTCAGTTCTCAAAGTGACTCAATTTGTCCACCATTTCCACCGGTAACAAAGCCATGATACATGTAAAGTGGTCGGCCAAGCTATCACTCAGGGTTGGCTTGTCTCTGTAGACGTAAGACTTCACAGGGACCCAACTAAAAAAAAATATAGTTGAAATCGCACGAAATAGCGTCTTTTTTACCCCCCCGTTGATTATGCATTTCAGTCCAGACATGCAAACTAAAATGACTAATAAATTGTAATACAACAAAATGCCTGACGTATACTTGTTACATACGATCATCGTAATCATACGCCTCCACTTGCACTCAAATTAATATCAATCATACGTTATGTCCATGTGCTTTCATATAAAACACAACCATTTAAAATTACTTAACTGGCGTCTGCCTCCCGTCCCCTACCCCCCGCACCACAGATTCAAATGCCACCGAAGTAGACTAATTTCCACTAGAACTGCAGCTGTTCACACCACAAACGCGCAAACATGTGCTGTCACTATGAAAATGAAACGAACACACACACGCAAAAACAACTACAACAACAACAATTACGTTTCCAAAAACGTTGACATTTTTATGAATGTAATTTTTTGTGGTGATGTCGTCGTTTTTGCTTGAATGTGTGGCTGTGTGTGTGTGTGTGTGCGTGTATTTTTCCTATACAGCAAAAAACATTCAATCACTTTCAGTAGTAACTACATGATCAGAAAATTTGAGAGTGTGTATGTATGCAAACAAGTAATAAAACACAGACTTGTACACCAACACACACACACACACACGCTCTCGGAAATACATAATCGTGCAGAGACACAACATAGCACAGATTTCAATGGAATGCATGTTATGTTAATGTACGTACGTGTGTCGGAATATGTGAATATTTCCACATATTACAACAACTATAATAGCACAACATCATGAACGACGACGGACGACAACGGCGTTATAAAACGACGACGACTAAGCTACTCGCACTACGGCGAATACATGGACAACGACGACGACGACTGCTTGCTTCCACACCACTACAAACTCGGACTATGTTGCATTCGGGAGGAGTATTATATTCATAAAAATACTCGTATTGACATTTATGACGGCGACAGCGACGTTAGCGCACCAACGATGACAGCACTAGCGGCCATGCAGTTTTTGTTTCTATTCACCATTATTTTTTTATAATTCTATGTAAACAGGAAGCATTGATGTCTATGTATGTATATATTATTCAAAACACATGCATACCTACATACATACGCATACATTCACTGTCTGTGCAATATTTACTAAACCCAACCCTACTCATACACGTGCAAAGCGGAAGTTTATATATGTCTAAACTCGCCTGCACACACATTCATATTTAGACTCATTACTTTTTGTTGAAAGGATACACCGAAAGAAAAAAAATAACACTGGAAAATATCACTGACGTTTACAGTTACAATTGTAATTCGTTTTAGCGTTTTTTTTTGGAATTTTCGGAATGAAATTGCTTTCACATCAAAGACAAACAATCAAATAAGTCAATTATTGAAATAGTTTTTGCCTGTGTATGTCGGCGGTGTTCTCCACACTAAAAGGTTGCAAGATATGTATGTCAGAGCTGCTGTTTGGGGTGGAACACAAAATGTACACACGGAACGCAAAATGACAGAGATTTTATTATAAAGTTAATCCAGATGATGGACGGAATCATAAATTGAACGACGCAAATTCATAAAATACCAGAACGAGCATAAAACGGATTCGATTAAATCGTGTTTAAATACAAATCGATTGCGATTATAACGTTTTTTTTTGTGAAAAGCAAATTAAATGGGGAAGAGAATGAAAGGCGGAGACATTCTTTAGTCATAAAATCACCTTCGACAAAGTTTTACAGAACGAAAAAGCTTAGACACGGTTTTTAAATTGAAGTTTGGACGATGAAACCTAGAAAAAATCTGCCCCGAGTGAGGCTCGAACTCACGACCTTAAGATTATGAGACTTACGCGCTGCCTACTGCGCCATCGAGGCTGGGATTCGTAAAAAAAAACAATGCTTTTGTAATACAAATCATTTGTGTTAGTTCGTGAGAAAATAAATCTGATCACGCCCACTTTCATGAAAATCTGCAAGAGTTTCTAAATAATTCAGATCTGCAACAGTTTCCAGATAATTCAGATTGGACTCAGATAAGGTGCATACGAAATATCTGTCCCCGCCCACATTTATGAAACACAAATTTCAGATAACTCAGAGCCCCTGAAATCTTGCAGCAAATCGGTTTGTATTCAAAATTTCAAAAAGTCACTGCCCCGAGTGAGGCTCGAACTCACGACCTTAAGATTATGAGACTTACGCGCTGCCTACTGCGCCATCGAGGCTATAGAAATTTCACACTGGTCCAGCGTTATTCAATTGGAGGTGTTTGTAGTGTGTCAAGAAATGATTTGGAACCATTGGCGCTGGTCCAGCGTTATCCACTTGGAGGTGTTTGAAGTGTGTCAAGAAATGATTTACCGCAATTATCAATGTTAAACCTTAAATTTGGATCTATGTTGGACTTCTTTTTCTTATAGAGCCGTTTCATAAATTCCAAAATAAAAAAAATTACCTGCCCCGAGTGAGGCTCGAACTCACGACCTTAAGATTATGAGACTTACGCGCTGCCTACTGCGCCATCGAGGCTATGGGACACAGTAACATAAGTCTTAAATATGTAGAATTTTAGAAAATCCTATATATACGATTAGGGCGGGTAGTAGGGGGACATGAAGGGGCACGATTTTTAGATATTTGTAGTTATTGAAAAATCAATTCTACAGTTTTCACTGCAAGCAGTGACGCCAATGCCAAATGGCCCCAAAGCGGAAATGAAAAAGTCCTGATTTTGGTATTGAGGACAACAACATGAACATTTGGGGCAATTTTTCCGGTTCAATTGAATGATTTTTCATACTCTACTTTGGGGCCATTTTTCATTAACAATAATTTTGCCAAAGTTTTGAAATTTTTGTTTTTTTTCCCATTTTTGGTTTTGGGTCAGTTTTGCATTACGAAAAATTACCCCACATTGCGCACTGATTTTGAGTTTTTTGTTTTTTATTTTATTTTGAGGTTATTTTTCATATTAGAAATTCAACAGTTTTCGGGCTATTTTCCTTTTTATAAATTTTGTTGGGTCATTTTTTACGTTTGTTTGGGGCTAAATACACTATTTAATAGATGGTGATTTTCAATTATCAAAAGAACCCCAAAATTGGGGTAAGTTTTAATTTATTGCGTTGGTCGATTTTGCATTGGTGTCATTTTTCAAGGAGCCCTGGTTATCTGTTTGCATGTATTGTTTTAAAATCAAAAAAAAAAGCAATAAATAATATTGCCGTCGAATACTATTGCTATAAATATATTCAAATAATCGCACACTGTGCAGCTCAAGCATGAGTACAAAGAAATATTGACTATATATGACGAAGTCCACCACTTATTCTTAAGAATTAGTTTTCTTCTGAGTTATAATTAAATTTGATTGGCGACGCTGTTATATTGTCAATCATCAATCATAAATATACATTGAGATACATACAAACACGATTGCATGAAAAGTCCCCACCAGACCGACCCACTCTACTATCTGCGGTACTAATCGCTATTAAATTTCTTTAGAATCCATTTATTAATTTGTTTGATCAATATTTAATTGAAGAGAATTTATCTTTATTTTCAAAAAATCACTGCCCCGAGTGAGGCTCGAACTCACGACCTTAAGATTATGAGACTTACGCGCTGCCTACTGCGCCATCGAGGCTGTATGCAACGGTGGCAGAATAGAGCGACTCATTAAACGTTGGCATAGTTCATAGACATTCGTTGATTTGGGTTTTCATGTTTGGATGCCAAATAAAAAAATATTGGGGTAATAAATTGTTTTACAGTATCTTATGACACAACTAATGACGGCTGATATACATAAATGGCAATAATCTCATTCCATTCGAAACGCATTAAGAATTACAAATAAGTAGTTTCTGGACAATTTTATTTTATGGTTAACTTGACTAAAATACAATAAAATAACGAATGATTTTCAGAATTTGGAATTGCCAAAATGGATCGATTTGTTCAATTATTATTTTTTTCAATGACTAACTGAAATTCTCCGTATTTTTCTAGCTAGACGGATTCCATCGCTCTCGATTTAAGTTTTGAAAAATATTCCACCTCAGCATTTTAAATTCGAGGGCTCACTTATAAATTGTTATCAAATTCAAAAACCCTTAAAAAAATTCCGAAACCCAAACATTTTTAAAAAAATATTAAAAGATAAATTAGAATTTTCGAAAATATGAAAGATAAAAATGGTGCTTGGAAAAAATCTAAAAAAAATATTTTAAAATACATTTCAAATTTGATTTTAAAAAAAAATTTAAAATATTTAAAAAATATTCTGTAGAAGAAAGCAAAAAATCACCTGCCCCGAGTGAGGCTCGAACTCACGACCTTAAGATTATGAGACTTACGCGCTGCCTACTGCGCCATCGAGGCTATGACACGTCAACGAACTACAAACCAATCGCGTACCTGAAACGAAAGCGAGAGATAGCGAATTAAAAATAGAACAATTTGTGGCGGCGAGGCCAAAAAAATATAGCACACTCTTAGGTAGTCTAATAAATGTGAGTTTATATTTATTTTGTTGCAAATACAACAAAAAGAAAACAGAAATATAAGCTAAAGAAATTATTGTCTTACATACATAATTGGTTTTCTGGCGGCGTTTTCGAAAATAAAGTCAAAAATAACCCTGAACCTACTGTAGAGTTCCATTATAACGACAGAAAAGCCAGCACTATTTAGTGATTTAGTTAGAATTTCTAAATTTTTTAAAAGAAACCTTTTTGATCGTAAACCAAGGGGTTGGTTTATGATAAAAGGAGTACCTTGTTCAAAATCTCCCACTGGATGAGCAATTGTCTGGTATTGAACCCACCTAAATTACCCCATTTGTATTATACGAACATACAATGAATGTAATGTCTATTGAAAAATAATTCACATGTTTTTTTTGAATTGAGTTTATTCCAATGTTACCGAAGATGAAATTGTCGTAGGATTTTTATACTATTTGTATATTTCATAAAATATTAATATTATTATTAAAGTTCATAAAATGTCAATTGCTTTCATATGATATCCGTTCCGAATTCTTACAATATATGTACGTACTGTGGGATTTAAGTTTATTAAATTATTATTTATGTTTATCAAATTATTCAATTTCTAAGGAATTGCGCCGACACGATTTCAAGGTAAATTCTGAAACGCGACAGATTGATGATGTTGGAATTCATGCAAAAATTGGATTCGTGGAATCCTCGAAATGCGAACGCACATATGGAAATAGGCAAAAAAAAAAAGGAATTTTATAGATGTGAGTGGGAAACTGGGACATTTGATATTAAAACATCGCAACATGACAGTAGAGAGCTCATCTCAGATTGCAAAGAGTGGGTGGTACCTGCGCAACAAAAGAATTGATTTCCGGTGATGCGTAGATGTTCGAATTTGGGGGAAATGTTGTTGGTCATAGAAGTTATTCTGGAATAGCTGAATATAGTTTGGCATTCCGTTTGAATTTGGGAAAATTTAATTGGTCGCAAAAGTGATTCTGGAACTAGCTACACAGGGGATGGCCCCTATAGATGCAATGCACTGTGTTAGCGATGGGAAAGAAGGGTATTGGAGGTAGGCAAGAGGGAGTAGTGTTTGTTGATGTTTGCCTTGAATTCTATAATGATAAGAATTATGTATGACCACTCACTCAATGGAAGTGATTTCGAATTTTAATTCTCCAGCAGGGTTAGAGTTTATTTATTCAGTCTAAGGAATATTACAATCATTAAAGACTACAACTTCAAACTAAAACTATATTAAATCTGGGCTACTAATACATTTTCCCAATGTATCACAAAAAATAAAAATTGCAGTCACTCAAATGTTTATGATATTCGTTTATGCATGTGGTTTCTTAGGTCCTCGACTCGTATCGTTCTGATCTCCTAAAGCATCGCGGGATGTTAATTCTGACCAAAATTTTCACTGAAAACAAATTTCATATTTGTTTAAATATCCACTTTGGTACTTTTACTATTAAAGATCCAACAAAACAAAAGCATAAAATGTGTACAACAGGAATGCCTTTTCATTGGCAATATTCTTTTTTTCCTTCCAGTAATTTTCCATTAATTGTCACAAGTTGCAACTAAAGAAAATTTCATAATTTTACATTTTAAATACACGTTCAGCATAAGTAAAAGTTCTATTTTATTTTATTTTCTATCTGTATTCCATGAGATATTTTCATTTGAAATGTTCACAGCTGAAGTATCGATTCCTTGAAACCTTTTGCTTGGAACAATAGTCCGTTCTACTCTAAAGAAGTTTTCTCATTGAAACTTTGTATATGAAATAATTATGCCCAGAATGGAATTAGTTCTCGGAAGCAATTAGAACACTTTGTGGTTGTAATATAGGGGAGGTTACTCTGAAAGAGTACGGGTACTGTACTATTGTAACAAATATACACTGTACAGACTGGTAGGAATTCCAATTTGGTCATAATGGAAGTGACAAACACACATTTTTCCCAGAGCACTAATTTTGAGAATAAAACCCAATGATTTCCATTAAAATTTTCCTTAAAAAACGTAAATGAATGGAAATACTGTTTTCAAATGGGCGTAGGTGAATCCAAATTTTTATTTATTTATTTCTTATTAATTGCAATGCAAAGTAAATTCATATTTTAATTTTGGGTCCAAGGGTAAACCGGGTGACACAGACCATATGGCTAGATTTTTGTAGCGACAGACCAAAGCCTCTGGTGGGAATCGAACCCACAAATCCGAATTTAGTTTTTCTGTGATGAGTAGTCGCTATTTTTTCTTCAAGTACAGTGTACTCTCTCATAAGCGGACACCTATGGGACTGAGCATTTTGTCCGCTTATAAGAGAAGTACACAAGAGGACTAAAGCGGATTGGTACGGAAAAAAGTGTCCGTTCATGAGATGTCCGCAATGTATACAAATTTTAAAATATAAATTTAAAAAAAATACTGTTTTTATTTCTGACCTTCAAACATTGTTTTGCCCTAAATATTCCTTTTTCTAATTGAAAATAAAATGAAATGTTCTGTTTAATTAAGTCAAATATTGTTGTTATAAAATGAAAAGTATTGGCTACGCAGCTTCTATTCCACAAAAAATCCCCAAAGATTTCCACTTTAATACGTTGGTATTTGCAGAAGTTACAAATAAATGATTTTGCAAACCTGAAAATGGTCACACCCTCCGCCAATACAGGATGGCCATAAAATAGCTTATCTCCTCCACACGACGAACTCACAATGTCGTTGAAAGCATTCGTTCAATTGACTAAAACCAATCAGTGTGTTATAAGCGAATAGTTCGCTATAAGCAAAGCCGATGTTGGTTACAACAGCACTCGACTGTAATCCATAGCCATAGCCTGGCAGTGTTGGTCACATCGACAACGACAGAAGAAGAAGACGAAAAAAAACAGATAAGAAACAAACCAAAACAGAATTAGAACAACAACAAAGAGATCGTGCGCACAGCGCAAGAATTCACCGGGAATTTGTGCGTTAATGTGCATGTGTGTGTGTATGCGATGACACCCTGTGCAAAACTGCCGTTGTGCCCGCCTTCAACTAAATGCCTCGATGGCGCAGTAGGCAGCGCGTAAGTCTCATAATCTTAAGGTCGTGAGTTCGAGCCTCACTCGGGGCATTGGTTTTTTTTTTTGTTTTTTTTGCAAAATATTAATTGTTTTTTTTTATTTTAAAATTTGTTCATCACATTCATTACTTTTTCTTTTCTTGTTAGTTTTAATTTATTTTCCATTGTTTGTTGTCTAATTGTTTTCGTTTTGTGTCAGTCTCATTCGGCGAACAAACTACTCGTGTATATTTTTGAAGTTTGTATAGCCCCCACCCACCAACTTGGTCTTTGTTGGCACTTTTCTGCGAAACTACGCCTGAGCGTGTTTCAAAGTGCAACTACATAAAAGAAGAATATTCAATAAAGTAAATGAAAACAATTTCGAAATTGTTTTGTACATTTGGTGGCAACACACAATTAAATATAAAATGGGAAATTCTTTGAAAACTGCCAAGAGTTGTGTGTTCGTCGTCTGTGTGTTTGTGTGCGCTTTGCGTTGGGAAAACTTTTCATTCGGGTTTTGTCGTTTGTTTGTTCTTTCTTTCTTTCTTTCCCCTTTGTTTGGCTGGAGTATATTTTATTTATGCAAATTTTGAAAAAATAAAAAAAAAAGACCGCGACAGCAGCACATGGAATATGTCTGCGACAATATTCTCAGAAATTGGAGAGAAAAATCGGTAAAACACTCGGAAAAGATTCGAAGTTATACAGATGGTTTTTATTTTTTTTTTGGCAAATTTCAGCTTATTTTTAAAACAATTGAAGGGGTTTTTTCTTCTATTAAAAAGTTGGAGTTTAA
Source organism: Hydrotaea cyrtoneurina (assembly GCA_958296145.1). Classification (NCBI taxonomy): domain Eukaryota; kingdom Metazoa; phylum Arthropoda; class Insecta; order Diptera; family Muscidae; genus Hydrotaea; species Hydrotaea cyrtoneurina. Next base: position 89,234,219 of record OY282514.1, read on the forward strand.
AAACAAAATACATGTATATTTTTTTGTATTGGATCGTTAAATTCCATTTAAATAAGAACTTTATTTTTTTTTTAGAATTTTATTTTTTAAATTTAGAAAATGAATTGTGAAGAGAGATCAATTTCTCACTTGTGAGTTTTACATTGTGAACATTAATGCGAGAATTGTATCCACTCATTGTATGTTAAGTCTCGCCCGTGAGTTTTCTCACGAAATTGGACAATAGATAAGTTAGATGTGTCGCCCGATCCATCCAGTGGCTTCTTTTTGAATCATATGTATGTTATTTGGACAGTGACAGGAAGTCAGCATAATTTTTGCGTGCAACGAAATGAATCACATTGAATCGCCGGTTGCCAAAGGCAATGCTGCGTATCTCTAATCATTTTTAGATTTTCTAGCTATTGAGAATTTTTTAATAAAACAGGCCATTGTCCGGCAAGATGTTGACTGGCGCTGGCTGGCCTAAAGTTGCAAAAACACACCAATTATTTAAAAAATGTATAAACTCACACGCCAGCAGTTCCATAACATTGAAGTCTCTGTATTATGTGAGTATGCATGAATGTCATGTGATGAGAAGAATTCTGGTGTGTGTGTGTATGTGAGTGAGTAGTTGTCCTCTCCATCCAACCGTAGACCATATTCAGAGCAGAACTGAAGTTTCCAGTTCAGTTCAGGCGCACACGAACAAGTGTTTGAAATTACGAACACTAAACTAAACAGTTTTAATAAATAGAAATAAAAAGAAAAAAAAAAACAATTCCAAAAGTGAAGGTTTGCCAAAAAAAAAAGGGAAGTATACTTTTGGGCTAATGAAACGAAGTGATTTGCAAGACAGTGAAGATGTTTGTGGTAAAATGAATGATAACAGTGTTTTGAAAACGATAGAACTTTGGCGTTTGTTTAAATGGAAGGCAATTATTTTGTATACATTAACATTTCACATATACATATGTATGTAATATATCTGGCAAAGTTTTGAAAAAATGTGATATCAATATTTAAAGTTTCAGTACATTTCCTAAAATGTATAAAGCAATTTTAATTACAACTTTTTTTTTCATTCTTCCGTTATTTTAATCTCCCGAAAGGAGTTTTTTTTGCCACAGAAACTAAATGAAATTTATGAAAATAAAACAAAGGATAAACTGTTGAAAGTAGTTTCTGAAAATGTTGGCTGTTTCTTCTTTAGAGGCTTTCTTCCACAAAGTTGCAATGATTAATAATATCCGTTAAATGAAAGTGGACGCATGTTTCACTGTAAATTTCCAACACCTCCAAGAAAATGGATGGATCATGTCTCAAATTTGTTACGTTGTGTTCGAGTGTTAGTCTTTTCAAGGAGATTCACTTCGACATCGTAGTCTATTGTAATACCACGGAAATCGCTGTGAACCATCCTGAGTCGACTTGTACCAATATATCTGGCATCTAGGTGATTGAAGAACAGATGAGGTGTTTTATGGATTCCACCTCTGTATCCCCACAGTGCCTTCTGTAGTCATGAAATTCTGTCATGAAGGCCACAATCAGTGAGACGGGGAGATCTTTACTGCTGACTTTCATAGAATTCCCATTTTCATATTAAAAACTCCAATAATTAGTTCACCTTAACCTCAAGTTACAATACAGACACAGCCCAGTTAATGTCTTCCTACGAAAATACTCCCATCGAAATGAATTTCTTATTTTCATAATTTTTTTTGTCGCATTAAATTCAACTGTTTATAGACTGGCCCAGTAAATAACGAACGGAACAGGCCGTTTAACGAAAAAAAAAAAACAAAAATTAATTGGAAATGTTAAAATCTAAAAAGCCATTGGGCCGGCGATGTGAACATCGGCGCTTTTAATGAAAACTCTGTGACCGTGTGTGTGTTTCGGACATGTCTGTCAGCTCTTTTGAAAATTGATGGGCTTGGATTTCGGTTAATAATCAAGGATTACATTCAGCCGATATGTACATATCATGGAAGTTGGTAAAAATAAAACCTTGATTTATGATGGCCCTCGGCCAAAGAACGCCGTTAGCAACGATGGTTGCATTCTGTGAATATTAAGTAAAGACTTTACATTTTCTCTTTAATTTTTCTGTGTGTTAGCAGCAACAAAAAAAAAACCATTTACAATTGTTTTGTGCAAAATGTCGGAGAAAATTAAAGGGTGTAACTTTGTTGAATTGCTGCAAAAGTAATTTCAGTGCCTTAACGTTTGAAGGGGTCAACAACAAACAAGAACTTCCACATCAACGACGGCCACTATTGAAACTACCACCCCCTCCCTTCGGCAAATTAGCATAGTTGGAAGAGTGAAAAAAGAGAACTCCTCCGTTGCGATGAGTATTTGAGAATTATAATTAAACCAAGAACGGAAGCAGTGGAAGTGAAAGAGAAAATAAACAAAAATATTAAATTAAATTGAAATTGTTCATGGCAAGCGGCAACCAGAAAGTAGGCAACACATTTTCCAGCTCTCAGCAGCCCTAAAGCATGCTGTAAATTGTGGTGTCACATAAATTGCGAGAAAAATTACTGTAATCATTTAAAATGTAGAGAAGGTTTAAAAGTTACCGGTTATGAAAAAAAATAAAAAATAAGAAAAATAGGTGGACAAAATTGTTGTAAATGTTTATCGCAGGCAAAAGGATGGCAAAATGGGAAGTTTACCAAAAGACTCTCTCCCTCTGACTGTCTCTAACAGGTTTTAGCCCCAAATTATATTTTTGTTTTTTAAAAAAGAGAAATAGGCAGGACTTGTAATAATTAATAACCAACTGTGATGCCTCTTTGAAGTGATCGTCGAGTCTTTCCCTATGTTTTCCATGTTTGAACAAAATAATTAATTAATGTAACCAGTTCGTCATTCCCTTCCCCCCTATGTGTTTTCCATATTCGAACTCTTCTGGCGTGTCATTCTCACATTCATTGTCATTCTCTTTGAATTTCATGACAAAATTGAAAAACTAAAAAAAAAAATAAAGACACGATACCGCCGCCGAGCACAGTGATCTCAATGAACCTGACGTGCGTCAAGTAGTCTTCACACTCAATGTCGCATGTCTACGACAAATACTACAAGTACCTCCTCGGTGGAGACACACGGTACATAGTAACCAAAGATTGAATTAAACCTAAAGCCCCCAGACCCGACAACCGCTATCTGCTCGCCCTGGGGGCATATCTACTTTTTAATGGCAAACATAATAATGCGAGGAAGAAAGAAAAAACAAACGCCGCCGGCTATTCACTGTCTATTCACTGGGTAAATAAACTCAACGAAGTCATCGTCGTCGTCGTTGTCACATGCACTCATTCATCGTTCATTTATACTTTATATAGCAATTCATTTTTCCCTCTGATTCCATGAATGACTTAATTAGTTTCTGACTTTTTTTTTTTGATTTGTCGTATTTAAAAAAAAAAAACTTTTCCTTTTGGTCGCCTATTTATATTGATGTACGCTTGTGGATATGAGGGTAATATGACAAGTGTGGGAAATGATATAGAGAAAGATGGGATTTTTTTCTCTAAAAATCTCCAAAAGCAACAAATGGGGAACTTTGAGCTCACTGATCACTGGCAGGGTGATAAGTGGATATAACTCAGGCCAACATTACTTTGTTATTCGTAAACTAGTAAGTTGTAATGCGCCTATGGCGCCCGTTAATTTGCTTGAGAAAGTATTTGTTACGTAATTTTAAAATTTTTGTTGAAAAAAAAAATTTTGTGGAAAAAAAAAATTTTTGTTGAAAAAAAAAATTTTGTTGAAAAAAAAAATTTTTGTGGAAAAAAAAATTTTGTTGAAAAAAAAAATTTGGGGAAAAAAAAAAATTTGGGGAAAAAAAAAAAATTTTGTAAAAAAAAAAAAAATTGTAAAAAAAAAAATTTTAGAAAAAAAAAAATTTGGTAAAAAAAAAATTTGGGGAAAACACAATTTCTGTACAAAAAAAAATATTATTTTTTTTATTATTATTATTTGTAGAATTATTATAGAATGCCTATTTAAATTCCTACGTACTGCGTGACAGAGTCAGTGAATCAGTGAATCAGGGAATCAGTGAATCAGTGTCGAGGGTAAATATATATTAAGATTCGTCGGTATTTGTAATGTAAAAAACGGGTTTTGGCAAATGTTTTGACGTTCTTGCCTGGCTACTAACATGGGTGTCATGTGACATCGTCGCACAATGTAACCAACAACTCTCAGCCATTTGGAAAATGTTTGTGTGGATAAAAAGAAAACTAAGAAATAGTTCGGTGATCATTTACAGTGGTTCACACTTTTCGAACTTAGGGTAAATTAAGGCGAGAAAATGCTCAGAGTTTAGAACTTTTGTATGAGCGCATCCTCTTAAACTTTGGGATGTAGGGCCCAATTAAAATTTGAACACTAATTAGATCTAGAGCTTTCCTGGCGGTTTGGTTATGGGTTCCCTACTGGGGCACCTAAGCAACCACGCAAACAACAAACGGCAGAGAGAATGAAATGTGCTGACTTTTAACTATGACTATGACCATAAACTCTCATTAGCTCAAAGTGATTTTCCTTAATCGATTACACCGCCCTCATATTTCATATAGTTTACGTGGGAAAAGTCAGTAATCTTTGGCATTTTTAACAATTGAATGTGCAGGAGCAAACAAACAAACACACAACGAACGTAAAAGAGGCGAGAAAACAAAGTGGAAAAAATAAATCATTCGATATGGTGGCGGAGAGAATGTTATTCATGATAGCTGGCATTTGTGCAACGACGGTATGTGCAGCAAAAACGAAAGGCAGAGACGGAGACAGAGAGAAAAAGAAAGAGAACGCATCGTCATTGTCCCGCTGCTGCGGGGCTCCTCCTTGCACAATCATGCCTGTGTTATATGCACTTTTAGGTGTTTAACGATAAATCATTTTAAAAGCTGATTTTAAGTTCAATAAAAAAAAGCCTGGCAGCAGTGGTGGCAGTATCGCCGTCGTGAATGCGAATCGGCGAATGTGTTTGTTAACGTAAGTGAGTGTGTGTGTGTGAGTGTGGGTCCATGATTGCGATATGTTTATGTACCAGTGAATGCTGCTGATTCAATGTAAATACGCATACGAGTAAGTGAGTGTGTAATATCACCTTGTAAGCGAAGGTGAATACGAGTGAGTGCCAGGTGAGTGTTCATTTCGGAATGTATGTGTGCGTGGGTGTGTGTGTGTGTTCTGTTAACAAGCTGCGCTGGTATTTGTAAACCTAAACGTTTCCTTGTAACTTGTGCTTGGTTGTTCAAAATTTGCCGTCGCTTTGTGCCACTGCTGCTGCTGCTGCTGCGATTCTTAAATAGGAGAACACCCATACACACAGAAAAATTGCCTGTTTTCCACGATTTGTTGTTGTTGGCGGCTTATAAAACTGTCTGCATTTTATGTGGAAATTCTCTTCAGCTACTTCCTCATCCCCTTCCACTTCCTCTTCCTTTTCTTTGTTATTTAAGGCTCAATGATTGTGTGTGTTGGTGTGTGTGTGTACCGTTTGCCATTTGTTTGCTTAACAAAATTTATGTATATTTATGCGAACCGTGTATACATATTAAAAACGGACCATTGCATACTTTTAGGCCTGACAATTTGCTGTGGCCCCACCGCTGGTATAATTTATGGAACATAACCAACGAGCACATAAATGGCAAATATTAATATTCACAAACAGAAGAACACCAAAAAAAAAAAAAAAAAAAAAAGAAACATTAACTTTTGCAAAACAGCCGTATTACATATCTCTTAGTTAGAAAATTAAAGTCGACTTTTAGGAGTAGTTCATCATTGTCGCATTTAGTATTGTGTAGAGCATAAAACTGATTTTGTTGCAAATTTAATAATTCAGAGCTAAGATTTTTCTTCGAACAAAAACAGAACAAACAGCTCTGCATACTTTGAACTGTCTTTGTTTGTATGACATTCTCGCTACAAAGAAAACCCGTAAAACAAATGTCGATAAAAGACGACAAAGTATATTTTCCGGGTATAAAAAATTACTGATTTACATGTTCTTTCCCTTGCTTGCACATATAAATAATATTTCATCATAAAAAAATTAATTTATTTTCTAACAAGAGATAAAAAAAAGTACACAAAGTTTAAACAAGCCAAAGGATCAAAGATATATTAAAAAAAAAAAGGAATTATAATAACTCATTCGATATAGTGAAAATATAAGATAAATCAAGAGATTATATTGGGTAGGGTGTATTAGGGTTATAAAGTTGCAATTAAAAGTCGTCTTTTCGTCCTGGGTTGTTTAGGGTTCTCCAACAAGAGGACGACGCTAGGCTGTTGACATACACCTTATCTTTCACGTGGCCCCAAAGGAAGAAGTCGCCAGGTGTTAAATCACAGGATCTCGGTGGCCAATTGTGATCACCTCTTCGAGAGAAACTTTGTAGTTCGGAAACTTTGTAGTTTTGCAAACTGTGACTTCAAGATTTTCACAATTTTTGTTGTGAATTTTAATAATTTCAATGCGTTGTTGAAGCGTGTAATGGCGTAGTTTCTACTTGTCAAATGTCAAAGAATAAAAGCTTTAAAAGTGACAGCTACCGATATACCGGGTGATTGAAAATAACACCTCTTGTTGGAGAACCCTGTATAATACACGCGAAAAAAATGCCCGAAGCATATTTCACTTGGATCCATCAGAAGATCCCGATGTGATGTCGTTAATTCATCGTCCAAAATATATCAAGAGTAGACAACAAGAACTACCACATAGTAATATGTACGATCCGGTGCCCATGTCTTTTTAATATTTTATAAATTTAAAAAATTTAATTCTTATGTCGCCTCTTAAATGTTCCCCACTTTTCTCTATTATCTCGTCTGGATTTTACCATCGAAAGCAAAGCATACATATCCAAGTTGTAATAAATTGAAAGCATACTCTTAGGATAAAATAACATAATTCTTTCCAAGAAACCCATAATTCTCCGCTCTTTTGTATGAACTTTTTTACCCTCCCATGTAGTTTTTCCCTCAGTCAAGATTCATTTTAGCTCCGTGGCAAAGAAGAAGAAGAAAAAAAAAATACTTATTCCGACCCAGTTGTTAATTTTAATTAGAACTCATGTCGTGATAAGCTGTAGTTCGTTGCCAACCATAGCATCGCATCTCTTGGCTTCTCGTTGTTGTTCGTCCCTCTTTTCCTTTAACAGTATTCTTCTTTCTCCGGTGTATGTGTGTAGTTTTTCATCTTGTGTAAGGAAAAAAAAAGCGTAAGAAAGAACAAAAAAAAAACAGTGAAAAATGAAATCAACAATAAATGATAATCATCATCATCATCATCAGAGAAATATGAAATGAATTCATTGAAAAAATCATATTCATGGTAACGAGAGGAACTTTTTGTTTGTATAAGAAAATTCTCAGAAACCAAATACAAAAACCAGACCGAGAAGAAATCACAGAATCCCTCACATGGTAATGTATTCTTCACACATACCATCACAGCACGTACATTTATGCGCACCCACTTCCTGTCTTATCCAAAACAAACAACGCGGCGAAAGAGTTAGCAAGGCCTTTTCATTGAGTACCTTTGGGAGGGCCTTCCTTGGTGGAAACCCATTGTTTAAGGCCTCCTAAAGGAAAGGCAACAATTTAACACCATTTCGTTTGTAGGTTTACAGAAGTCTTTGCGATTAGGCTTTAGCAATGCTTAACTCGTTGCTTAAAGCCTTATTTGAACTGGGTTATTATTTTTATTAATTCGAAAGATCCATAAAGGTTCTCTAAACATGCCTTCATGGCCTTGAGGATCTCCCTCACATATTAAATATTCCAGAAGTCCTTTATGGGGTCTCCTAAGAGTCAAGTATTGGACTCTGGAAGTCCCTTATTCGGGGCTTCGAGAAGTCTTTAGAAGGATTCGATAAGTCTGTTATTGTTGTATTTTTTTGAAGTCCCTTATTAGGCTTAAGTAGAATTTTAAGTAATCATTTGAACTCTTATAATAACTCATTGAACTCTGTCAACAGAAAAAATCTTCTTCGAAGATTTGTATCTTTTCAAGAATTTCGATTCTCCACACTGCACTTCGGAATTTTGCCAATAATTTTGTAATGGGGATCGAACGGAGTACTGGAAAAGTTTTTCAGATTGTCCTTTTAATACAATTAAACTTTGTCCATTTAGAAAATCATACAAAAGGTAATGTAAATGATTAGTAGATATCAATAGAAGGGAAATCCTAAACGGATTTCCCGTCTCTCCCATGTAGAGTAGATGTCGCTAAGATGGTCTCCGGCCCTGCTTAGTCTATTGCCTTTCTCTCGCTGGGAATATTTGACACACGTGTCAATATCACCAATGAAGATGAAGATGTGTGCGGCGGATGTGTATAAGAGAGTGCGAATTCGCTTGAACCAGCCACCACCCGCAAACACACACACACACATGCCTATCAAAAACACGGATTTGGAGTAGTTTCTTGTTTTTTTGTTGTTGTAGGATTTCCTTCTCTATTCTTTGACAACATCATCAAAGAATCCTTCACCATCCCCAGCCACCACCAACATTCTATGTTTGTTTGTTTGTTTTCATAAAGACTAAACACGTGTATTCATCATTCTCTCGCCCCAGTCATGCATATATTCACTATTACCACTACACACACACAAAAAACTCATGATTAAATATTCACATTTGAATTGGAGATTCTAATTGTACATGTGTACGAGGTTGGAAACGCAATGAAACTTGAAAGTCAAGTGTTGGTTATTGAAATCATAAAGAAATATTTGAAATAGTATCATCAATGATTCGTGGATCATGGGCCAATTACCACTTTTGTCCTCTATCGTCTAATTTGCCACAAAAGTCGGGTTTTATTATTTGTTTCCCCTTTTGATAACTCTGGGGATCATAGAGCCATAGTGGCCGATCGTCGGGTATCAGCTGTTCGCTTATCTGGGATTATGCCAAACTTTCCATGAGTCGAGACATAAGTGTTGAATTTATTGAAAGTTCGGCTTATTAAGCCAAATCACTTGAATAAAATACTCTCTGCATTCGAAAAACTCTCTGGAGGACTGTTCCTAGTTGTTGAGATTACAGACATCACTGATAACGCATAGGGATCACTACGAGTTGGAGCCCTATCACACATCCTGACTGGGGTAGCAGAATGTATACGAATATGATTTCTCTATCACATCTGCAACACCATAGAATATTTTAAACCATACATGTATTTCATTTAATGTAGCAGGGTCACTGTATGCTCTTACCTGCGATATCTAACTGCCAAACCATGGAAAGTCGCTGGCAAAAGAAGGACAAGTTTGTCAAACCAGAATTTCGACATGCATCATTCCAAAACATTTCAACAATAAAAAAAAATTCAAATTGTACCGATTTAAACGTGTGCTTAAAAGGCATAAACATGATTTTAATAGCAAGACATTCTCAAATAATTAAATTACTTTTTATTTGTGCTTGTAGGCAGCGATACAAAGGCTCCAGCCAGAAAGACATCTACCACAGATAGCGCAGACCGGGAAGACCGAGATTCTCGCCGAACGACACGTTGAAGAACGAACTGAAGAAAACACCCATAAGCCGGCAGTGCTTGGAAATCATTTAGTCAAGCTGGGCAAGACCATACAAACTTTTATTTAGTTGATTTTTTTGGGATTTTTAAAAACTCTTTCGTTTTATTCCTTTACAGGCGCAGCGAAGAATATCCACCATGGATCAACATTCCAAATATTGGAAAATATAAACTACCCTACAAATGTCGTACCCTTAGTCAAGGCCAATTTTAAGCTGAATGTTTCGATTGGTGAGTACACAATACATAATCATGTTGATCACCAATAAAATATTACTTAAATTTGTAATGACCCTCAAACAAAAATTAAATCAGAATTTTGAGTAGAATTTTTCCCATATTTTCCATTTTTGTTAGCGGGAAAAAACTGACATTTCCTGCCTTTAGAAGAATTAGAAAATCAATTTGAGTGAACAACAAAAATCGACTCTTGTTTACTATAGGATAGAATGTTTTTAAATCAATTTGGATACCGAAAACGAAAACCGAATGGCACGAAAACTGCTCTGAATTCTATGAGTCCCCTGAAATGAACAAAAACCGCCAATTCAAAGTCAGTCTTTGTTTTGTCAGCTCTTAAGAAGTATAGTAGATCACATGTATCCAATAGCTAGATGAATTCATGTCGAAACAAGGACTGAAATATTTCTACTTTGATATTTTGGGAAAAACTTCAGAACTTCCAATTACCAACTATCATTATATCCATTCCAAGCTGTGTTTTCATGTTTTTTGCACAACACATGAGGTGGGCCACATGCTCTCTCTAACACTTCCCAACTTGTTAAAAGAGTACAACGAAATAAATGGTTTCGACACTTGCATTGCTGAGTCCTAATTTCGGTTGCAAAACCCTCAAGCCTTACGTATTTCCCTCAGGAACAATTCAGAGAACTGCCCTGGATTACACACACCAGGTCTGACCATAAATTGTTAATTAAACTGATAATCATTTTGTAAAGAAAATGATGCATATTTTTAGAAATGAAATCAGTCAAATCACAACCTTTACATTTGATTACAATATTGACTCTGCATGTCGAATGTTTGTTTTTTCGACTACCATCACATGAGTTTTTCATAGGGTTTTCAAAATATGATGGTCATGCTAGGTTTATTAACTTAACTTAGCACAGGCAAATAGAAATTTGTAAACTTGCCCTTTTGGACAATAATAATAATACATGCCATATGTTTTCCGGAGTCGCAGTTACTCGTGTATTTTTTTTACTGGATGTCATTTTTGTATATTTGTAACATTTCTTTGGCTCCCCCATGATATACTGCGGCAATTCCATGATCAACATGTCTAAATCAGTAGAAAAAAACTGAATATTTTCTCTATTGCATGGTGGGGGATAGAAAAAGATCTAAGTAAATTGCTCATACTACTTTACTCCGTTGTCACACTTGAATTGAGATTGTAAATTAGATTTAATTTTCTTTTTCAAGAAACCTTTCATAACACCCTCGTATCCTAGTATGCATATACGATTTCTCGTAATGGGTTGAATATATTTTCACAGATTGCATATGGAATTTTAATTTAAATGTTTGAGAACGCCTTAAAGAAGGCAACAGTTCTTTTGCTATTGAGGGAAATTGTTCAAATTGCTTCTCTCTGCCCGACGACGTATGCGATAGTTTAATGTTGTGAATTGATTCCATTTATATTGTGGAAAATATTTCTCATCAACTCTGAGTTAGTATTTTTCTTTCCAGAAACGTGTGTAGAAATAGGATGTAGGATTACCCCAACACCTTGGTGTGATGAGGGTTCTTGTGGCGGCTAATTCCAATAATCGGCACGTAATACAACGGTGTTGGCAAAGTCAAGCCTTTTTGAATTATGCACAGCTTATCAGTGTGCCGTAAACCTCTTAAATATCCTATGTTCGGGCCAGTGTGTGTGTGTGTGTGAGTTTATCAATACAGCTAATACTTCCTTAAAGTATGCCATGGCTTTTCAATTAACCACAAGGTAGTCACAGGAAAAGTTTTCCTCTTGGAAGACATAGTAAAATCTGACCTTTAGTTATTGAGCTCATTTTTGATTTCAACTCTGAAAGAAATTTAATCTTCTGCTCAATGTCTGCTACATTTTGGAAAACTTTTCACACGAACTATTTAACAAAGTCTCGTCGTCTCCTTCAAAGTTTACGGTTCGGTTTCTTTTCTTGTTTTGCCAACCAATAAATTTTCGTTACCGGAAGAAAAAAAAATATGTTCGTTTCCTTTTTGCTGCTGCTTACGTGATTCTCTGCAGATTTCCCCCCAGAAACCCTTGCAATTATTTATGAATGTGCGTTCGAATATGTATGCTCTGGATTTTGGGACAACTGCCATCCCTAACGTATGCTATGACTCATTCTTTTTTATTTCATATAAAAAAAGGAGGTGTTAATATGTTATGACTTGCTGTTTGAAATGGTAAAATAAAGTAAAATGCGATAACATGAAGTAAAGAGTTTTCCTCCATAAAAAGGGAAATATGAACGCAACCCCCCAATTAATTCAGAATAATTATAATTGCAATTTTCTTTATAAAAATGTTGTTAGCGTATGAATGAATGAAATTTTCTGTAATTCTGTACAACCTGATTATTATTGGAATACGATTTCAGGAAAGCATCTAGGGACTCCTTCTGGCTGGTCAGATTCGATGTAAAAGTTAACGTTTAAATGAGTTTTTTTCTCCAGCCAATTTCTAGTTAATACCAACGTCTGTTGCCAGATGCACACAATGGTCTATTCCGGAGAAACCTCCTAAAAGTATACTTTTTGCATTTGCCTGCACGTAAGCCCTTTACCACTGGTATGCCAAAGTTTTCTTAGCCAAACAGAGCTTCATTTAATAATGTCAATACTTTTCAGTGCTACTGTTTTAAACAAAAACTTAAAACGTGTGCTTCGGTTGTTAATTGCAACCCTTCATACACTTCTCCCCCATTTACCCCATTCGAAGAGTTAACAGATTGTTAAAATTCGTAGAAATCTATTCGCTTATGCCAGAGCTACATACAAATTACTACCCCGCCCCTTTTCAATGTTAATTCTGTGTGATGCATTTTGTTAACTATGCTCTTCGTTAGACTGTAATGCGATTGCCTTAAAGCTTGTGCTGTGGACAGGTTCAACCCAAAAGTTGATGTTGAACAATATTTGACTCATGTTATTAGTATATGCTTAATTTTGTTCATTATAAATGTCAGCTCCCAAAAGTATGATGTGATTTTAAGTACATTACATTTGCTGCACTTTGATAGAGGGTAGACAAGTGTTACGAACGAGGGTCATAGGGATAAGCATGGGAGAATTAATAGCTTTGTTAATACATGAATGCATTCAAAGTGCCGAACTACTGAGTCTTCGATTTAACGAATTAAGATCAATGGTTATGGTCGGTCAAAGCGAATTCAGATAGAGTAGGTTATTATGCCAGGGAACTCTAGAAAATCTCCCGTTGAGCCGCTGGAATTGCCTACTAAGCTTGTTCAATACCGATATCGTCTATCTCCCTAACTTCGCTGTAAAGTATAAATCACACGATACTGAAAGGTAAATTTACCTGCGATTTTGGACTTACCCAAAAAGTATGCACTAAATGGCCAGCCCTTCTTTCGCTCCAAAATAGGCTGTACTTTTTAAGGCGTTACAAAATACAAAACATGTTAATTCTCCTTTGTAATTGCTGATCCTATGACACACATTTACTGCAAGTAACCAAAAGAAAAGTAAAGAAAAAAAAGGCGTACCAATGTAACACTTTGACAGGACAATTTAAAGTATGCAAGAGAAGAAGTAAAAAAAGTTTAGTTTAACACAAGATTAAAAAACTTTGACTACTGTGAACAGACACTGGCGCACACATGTCCTTATGTATGCAATGATAAGTTGTTTGTTGTTTGCAGATTCTTTTTTTTCTCTTCTTTCTGTTCAACTTTCATCCTCTATGGTTTGCTTTGGCTGCGGATGTATGTACAATAACAACGAAATATGAACATCAACAATATATTTTACATTTTTGTGACATACACTCACTCGTATTGTCCTCTAAGGCTTGAACACATCTATAACCTAGAGAAAGACGGCAACAGCAACAACGACAACAAAAACTAAACACACTAAGTAAGGTCCTGTGGATGTATGTAGTTGTCGTTGTTTTTTTTGGTGGCCCAGAAAAATGGGTACAGAATGAAGGCTAAAGTTTCTTATACGGTGGCACAGAAAGAAATAAAGAAACAACAACACAAACAAACAAATGACATTTTCCACAGTTTTGTTCTGTTTTTCAGTGTTAGCACCATCAGCACATACACAATTACAGCAACAATCACAGGAACAAAAACAATGCCAATAACAATAGTCACTCTCTAAGGTCAAGTATCATAAATATGCATGTGTATGCGCGCGCGTGTTTGCAAGTGTACCGAACGAATGATATTTTCAAAAAGAAAACGTATACAAAAAAATAAAAATGAAAAGATAAAGTACAGTAATTGTTAAATGCTTCACAATTAAGAAGAAAAAGATCTCATGTTTATAGAAAGAAACCGCTTTCAAAAAAACCAGCACTGCCTACATATGTATTTACAAAATATTGCCTACTTTTAGGGGCAAAGCATGAAAAAAAAAACATTACAACTTTAGAAAATACTATATAGCGCCGAATAAGCCCCCCTTAAGAAAAGATACTCTCCATTTAACTTTAAGTGGTCATTTTCTTGGGAGGGGAGAATATTATCGTCATCATAATAGACAAACGGTTTTTAATTGAAACAATTAAAAAGTCACCTAACTTTTAAGGCAGCAAGCAAGCAACTTGTTTACAAAACGCCGAAAAAAGAAAACAAAGAAAAAGATAAACTTGAAACACGTGCATGGATAAGAATGTGAAGCAGACCTTTGGGCTTAAACTAGGTAAACACTTAAGTTGAAATGGCAGAAGTTTTTGCTACCACACCATTTTTTTTTTACTCACAAATCTGTAATATCTCTGAGTGATTTGGCATTGTTGTAGTTGAACAAGAAAGTGTAGAAAAATGTATGGAATTAGTTGTTCAAACCGAAAAGTGGGCTAGAATGTTTGGTAAACAAAATATTTAACAGGCTCTTAAACAAATCACAACCCGTAAATATGTTAATGTCGTACCTTCTCTGCAATTCGACTACATCTAATTGCATAGTTTGAATCTGGCTACAGTTTGTCGAAGTGGGAGTTGCCATTTGTAAGTTTTTACTTTGTGATTCCAAAAATGTCTAACATACTTTTAGGATTGTACATGACCGCTTTACTGTGGCATACTGTGAGCCTGAAAAACTACAAAAAGACAGGATTTGCAATTCCAATTCGTATCTCTCTTAAGCCTTTAGGCTTAAACTAGGTAAACATTTGTAGTTTGCATTGTAAAAGTTTTTGTTTTTTTTCTCGAGCAGCCCACAAAACGTTCAGCAATGAACCATTACAAAAGTGTGACGTTATTTGTGTCAGGACAAAACCAAATCATACGCTAAAGGCTAATACATTTTAAATGGGTTAACATTTCGGAACACATTTATAGGATTTCGTTTCAATTTTTTAACACGGATCGGTCTTCGCTTGATATATTGTATTTTCATACATTTTTCTCAACCAAACTGTTTTAAATTTCTATGAATACGGGGCTAGCATTTCAATCTGAATGACAGTCATCGATTTTTTTTTACATATTTAAGTCAAATAAAATATTTTTTTCATAAAAGACTTTTTTTTTTAAATCAAGATAAATCGTAAACGAGAAAACGTATACAGTTTTAATACTCTTTCAAAAACCGCATGTTTTACAATTGAAATGAGAGGTAGATCAAAGAAAAATCGATGGAGGGTTTTTGCTTTTATTCAAAGCATAATGAAGTTTTATCACACAGACATATGAAAACCTGATATTGATACCGATAGCCTGTTTACTAGGTGGCATTTTTAATTCAATTCTATTATGATCTTTCGTTCGAAGTTGATAATTCCCAAACAGTGACATTATTTTACACAATTAAAGGCAGAAATGCCGTGTTTTGTAAAAAGTCAAATTAATGAAAAAAAAATACTATTGCAACTTCAATCAAGCTAAGCAAACAATACAATTTCGCATTGGGGGTTATTATTTTTATAAAATGTTGCATGGACAAATCTGCGAGTTTAGAACACTGCTAGAGCCACCTTGGTCACAATGTCTGTATAGAGCAACAAAAGAAAACACACAGTCTGAAAACCGTTGCATAGTTGTAGGCTAAACTTAAATCACACAACAAAGGCAATGCTTTGTGTTCGCATACAAGACCAACAAAAAAAAAAACGACTCTCTTAACATTTGTGCCATTAGTTTAATTACTATCTATGACATTTACTAGCAAAGAGGAGAAACTATCGCAGTCAGCAGAGCGTAGGCTTGGGCTTTTGCCGGCGCCTAGAAGCTGTTTCCTAGTCCGCTTTCCCCGTCAAACAATAATCACTTTACAAAACAGTTCTCTGTTATACCGACATTCATAATTCCAAGTATTGAAGGGCGGCGGTGGGTGAACGGTATTGTCGTCTACACACCTGCATGGAGGTATATCATAGGTAAAGGAATTGAAATGCATGCATATTTTTGGCATAACCTTGTCGAGTGTTATTACATTTCCTGCACCTGTTTCCATTAAAATAGATCTTTAATCTACCTATCAAAGTACTAGTCAGAAGCACACACTCACACCGATACAATACACTAATACACTGGCATATATACACACACACTCTCTCTCGGGCATGCACTTCAACATGTGTGTTGCGCCCATACCAACTTATAGTATTATGTGTATTTGTATGTATTTAGGTACAACAACAATATGTTGCATACATCTGACACCCGTATAATTTTGGCTTTTAAAGTATTCAACCTAAATTCACTCGTGTCGTGCACATTCATACTTATACTTATACACATACAGGCATGCATTCTTTGGGATGGATACTAGTTATGCAAAGTTACGAGGTGCGCTTCGAAAGTAATTCTTTTTAGGGAAGCTAAACAATGTAAACTATTGGGTTCCTAAAAGTATGTTAACAAAAATCTACACACTTTGTTGCTTAAAAGTATGCTGTGCGATGTGATTCTTTGTTCTACTGAGACAATCTAATCCAAACCTCTGGAAATTTTACATCACTGTTTTTTGGAACACATTTTAAAAATGCAATAGGAATTCGTAGCCAATCTCTTGTTTCCTTTTACATTTCGTTGCGCTTTAAACGTGAACTATTCTATTAGTTTTAATAAAATTTTATGCCTAATAATTATTTTGTTTTTATTTACTGAAAAATCGACTTAAATCGTCTTGTAATTCCAAAAAAGACGAAATGTTTTTTTTTTTGTGTTTCCACTATAAAACCCTACGTGCGGTTTTTCCGATTGCCAGATACCGCACTTTTCCTGGTTAACATATCCGCCGATATGCAAAAACGTGCTGTGGCAGAAAGATAATTTTCTGGAAAAGAATCCATTGCCAAGTAAATTACAATTAAGTCTATTTTGAGCAAAGAAAAAACTTCGACCCCACCCTCGTAGGTAAACCTACAGCTCTAAGTCACGATAGCACTCTGACACGATGTGGTGTGGGGTCTGCAAATCTGATTAGTACTCAGTGGATATCCATGAAATTGCTTTAGGTATTTTGTTTAATTGCATAACTTTGGCCTGCACATACGCGATCAAATGTGGTGCATACTTCAAGGGGCATCGGGTGGAGATTGAGAATACAGGCTATAAATAAAATACATAACTCATCAATGGCAGTGTTGACTTTTTAATTTATAACATTCAATCATTTCGTGATTAGTGTTTTTAAATGTGGTTTCTCATTTATTGAATTTCCTCTTTTTTTTTTCCAATTGTCGTTCTGCGAATACATTATGTATTAAACAATTACTGAACTAGAGAGAATTTATGTGATTAATGGATATAAATAACTAGTAAATCAATAATTCATTTATGGCACCGATAATGATTTCCCGGAAAAAATTAAATATATTTCAACACTTCATTGCAAAAAACGGGGGCGGGCCTTGACGCAAACCAAACTATGGCTTACCGTTCTTAGTAATATAAGCAATAGCACATATTTGCACCACCTGAAAATGTATTGCATTTTCATGCTAAATGAAATTACATAAAATCCTCAATACCATCCTGTTTTACTGTAAACCGTCCGGTTGGCATTCATTAGCTTTTAATCTCACAAAAGGTCACATAGCATATTTTTGGCATGAGTGTAAATTAACTGTAATTCTATGGTTAAAGTTGTGCGTTTGAACTAACCATCAACGTCAACCGTTATTTTGTGGCATACTTTTTGGGGATAATGTTGAAATGAAAATGTGCAGCATATGTTCTGATATGAACTAAAGTTAATCTATTAAATACAAATTTCACAATTCCTTAGTTACATATTATGGGGCATTTATTGATGTGACCTTAAGGAATTTTCTATATTCGGTAGAATTCCTTGGGTGTTTATTTTGTATTGGGTTTTCTGTTCATCTTAATATATATTTACCCTCGACACTGATTCACTGATACACTGATTCACTGACTCTGTCACGCAGTACGTAGGAATTTAAATAGGCATTCTATAATTCTACTAGTAAGTTGTAATGCGCCTATGGCGCCCGTTAATTTGCTTGAGAAAGTATTTGTTACTCAATTTTAAAAATTTTGTAAAAAATATTTTGAGAAAACTATTTTGTAAAAAAAAATTTCGAAAAAAAATAAAATTTGTGGAAAAAAAATTTTTGCTGAAAAAAAAAATTTTTTTGAAAAAAAAAATTTTTGTTGAAAAAAAAAATTTTTGTGGAAAAAAAAGAAATTATTATAGAATGCCTATTTAAATTCCTACGTACTGCGTGACAGAGTCAGTGAATCAGGGAATCAGTGTATCAGTGAATCAGTGTCGAGGGTAAATATATATTAAGATAATAAAAAAAATAATATTTTTTTTTGTACAGAAATTCTGTTTTCCCCAAATTTTTTTTTTCCAAAATTTTTTTTTTGACAAATTTTTTTTTTTACAAAAATTTTTTTTTACAAAATTTTTTTTTCCAATTTTTTTGTTTTCAACAAAATTTTTTTTTTCCAAAATATTTGTTTTTTTCAAAAAAATTTTTTTTTCCCCAAAATTTTTTTTTTTCTAGAATTTTTTTTTTTCAAGAAAAAATTTTTTTTTTTAACAAATTTTTTTTTTCCACAAAATTTTTTTTTTTCAACAAAATTTTTTTTCCATATTTCAACGGGCGCCATAGGCGCATTACAACTTACTAGTTGTTAAGAATATGAAAAGTTTACATTTTCTTCATCTCTCAAATCCGTCAGTTGTGTACGATAAAAGTTTGTATATTCACCAAAAGAGTGATATTTTGTTATAATCGTTTTTTTTTTTAGGTTTCGTAGTTGCTCAATGTCTGAGTAAAGTAGTTTTTCCAAATGGTTTCCAGAAAATGTAGTAGCTGATCTAGAAAAATACCTCATGTTTCGTATTCCTGTCGGTTTTCAACCGTACTGCTCTAGAGAACATACTTTCAGATCTGTTCCTTTCAAATTTAGCACCTGTCGGAGACGACACGCAGTTCTTGCCAAGTTATGACTTTTCGCAATTGTCTTTCGGTAAGAAATGATAACCCTGAGAGAAATATTTTAAAAAATATTACATCCTTCTTCTTACTCTGTCAAAAATGGGTATGCGTGGAAATACAAAACTCCTAGTACAAGAATATAACGATGGTCTAATTTAGAAAGGGCGTAAATCCATTTTTTTTAAATCGCGTTTTTTACATATTTTGTTAGACCAACTGTCAAATACACATCCCATATCCTAGGGCTTTCTGATCAAAAATACCTGATTTATTGCTATCAGAATAAATATCCTCCCACTTGATGAGAGAAATCAATTGGCATTTAAAAATTAAACACCTGTGTATAAAATCTAAGCCGCCGGTCATGATGAACACCAACCACGTGTGTGGACAATTTAAAGCCAACCAGGATTTATGTTACACATTCTCACTTATGTGGACAGTTCCAGCCAATAATGTCATGGCACAGAGGCGTCCTCCAAAACGATCACAATCACTTCACTGTGTGTGTGTGTGTGTGTGTTTTTTTTTTTGGTTAAAGTGCCAAAATGTCAGCATTCGAATTATTACAAAATTAAGAACAAAAATGAAGGTCCAATGTGGTATCGAACCTCGTATGAGGCCACATATATAGAGACGTACGGGAATGTGTGCCAGTTATTCGTATCTAGTATTTCAATATATTTGATGATGATGATAATGATAATGTCGGCGCCTAAAGGTATACAATGCCAAAAGCATATTATTATAATAACCAAAACCCATCGTCGCTGCTCTCTGCTACCATTTCACCCATGTCCTCACTCCCTATCTCGCACTCTTCTTGCAATGCAATTTATTAAAAATTTACTATACTTTAAAAGCTGTTACCACCGAACACACATGAGTATGAGTGTGGAATTTAGATTCCCTATAATTCGTGCAGGATTGCGATTTCTATGTAGTTTTTTTTTGTGTGTGTGTGTTTGTTTTGTTTTTGGCAGCGGTTGCTTGGGGTGGATTTGTCTTATCTGTTTCTCTTTGCATTAAACAAACACAAATTAAGCTTAATAGTATTTCGTTCGGTTTGAAAGTATTACATAAATGTACTCAACGTATTATCATCATTATCAGCAAAAGGATTTTTCTGTTGGTGCTCTTGTCGTTATTGTTGTACTGTTTTTAATCCTTTTTTTTTTTTTTGCCAGCGTTGAAAGTGTAGCCATGTGGGTGCACGCCATAACCCCATGTGTATGTGCGAGTGGGTAGAATAAAGTTGTGCGATTGCATATTTCCGTTCATTGCAAACTATTACATTTCTTTGGTTAAGGGGGGGAAATTGCAAGCATTTATCTCTTTCCTACTGTTCATGGACGGGCGGACAGACAGTCATGTAGCCCGCATTGGTGGGGGGTTAGTGTTCGGCTGGCGTGTCTTTCTATACATTTTTTTTGTTACCTTGGCAAAAGGTTGATAATTTGCATAACACTTTTATTTTAAAAAAGAAAAAAAAAACAACAAGACTAAATTTACTGTAAATCTATGCGAGATACGAACGACTGTAATGTTATATGCAAAATCACTTCAAGAATTACTGGGAACAATTGTAAAATATTACATTGCATTACCAATAGTTGGGGATAGAGTTGTACTTAATAAAAAAATATCTCGAAGTTTATCGCAAAGTTTGTGTAACAGTTGCTCTGACAGTTTCTGGTGGTATCTTTTGATTAACTTCCAACAAATTGTGTTTGATCATTTATAGAACTTTCTAATTTTTAGTATTAAATTAAGAAAAATTAATATAATTTTGTAATATTTTTGTCACGCAGAACCAAAACTTTAAAACATTTTCTTACAAAATAAGAGCAAGACACAAATCTGCTATGTTCATCTGCGCTGGGCCTTGAAGTCAGCATATATATTGCACGTTCTATAATTCCACCACCAGATACATTACTTTGTCACTAACAGCGATTTTTTCACAGACTGATATCCCAGGTCTAGGCCAATGGATCACTGCCCGAAGGCGGTATAGGGTGAGTTACGACACGTACTCGCTCTTGAGTAATCCAAAGAAATATCAGGAGTTTATCCGGCCACACAAATTAGTTTCGGCTGGGTGCAGTTTAATAAGATCCTATTGTGGGGGTTAATCTCCTTTCTGTGCTGAGATCGCTCTGGATGCCTTGTTATCTAATTGGGAACATTTTGTGATCAATACTTTTTGAATGTTTTGTTTTAGTCCTTAAAGGGGAATTTGTTTCCACTCGTGAGCCTATGTCGCTCATTTACACTTCCGACCTCATTTCGCTTTGCCGTCTACGTTGTAAAGTTACCTTATTTTGTTTTGGCATAAGATAACGTTTGCCAATAGCCACACGCGTACTAATATCTTAGAGGAAGATCTTTGTTGGAGTTGTATACTGCCGCCATCTACATTTGAAGTATTTCTCTCTTAAGTTGCATCTACAAATTCGAGTTAGTCTTTTCCGGCTTAGTCCTCTGCCGGCGCTTATAACTTGTTGTCGCTGTCTGCAGTTATTACTATTAACATTATCGGAGTTTTTTTTTGCATTCGCCATCTACATAGGAAGTATTCTCTTTTTACTTCATTTGTGTTGGTAGAATTGTCGTCACTAAGCGCTTCTATCTTGTGTGTGTTGCCTGCAGTACGTAATACTTAAGTTCTTACTTAAGTTACCACTACAACCTGTTTAATATAAATTTAGGACGTTATGTGTTTATGTAATATAAGCTGATTGGTGATATTGGCTTTTATTTATAGAACTTTAATAAATAAAATGAGTTGATAGGTCTATCCTAACTGAGCAATTCTTTATGTGTACTGTCTGCAGTTGCCATGAGATTAATTTGTTCGTTCCACTAAGGAATTTCGGCCTTTCATTGGAAAATAATCAATTTCAAAACGGAAACTGACTGAAATCCCTACAGGTTGTCTGAAATTCCATCTGTTATTTCATTTTGTCCTTGCCCAAGATAATAATAACGTTGAGTGCTGATATAATCGTGGCATGTCTGCCATATGGAAAATGACATTCGCATAAATTGCATTCATTGGAATGTAAATTTAATTTTCACATTTCTTTCAACGAACACTTCATCACGTTCATCAATCCATTGCATATTTATGGCGTACCGGTGTACAAAACGGGGGGGGGAAAACATACTGTAGCATACTTTTAGGTGTACTGCTAAAAGAAAAACAAAACGTTTACTATTGAACTGATTATTCAAGGATTAAAATAAAATTTGCAAATTCATCCAAACAACACCACGGGCATAATATGTGTTTTTCTATCAAGGAAAGGTTTTTTTTGTATGATGGTTACACATTTACATGCCGTGCAATTCCAATTAAGTGTTAATTAACTGCAGTCGATGCTGACGATAAAAGAAAATTATTTTATTTTACCGGGAATTACATATTTAATATCGGGGATTTCGTTGTAATTGCAATTACACAATTTCTTCAAAGTCCGTGCACATTGTTTTACTTCAAAAACCCTTGAGGTTATTTTTATTATCATTTGTTTTTTTTTTTTTTTTTTTTTAATTCATATTAACATTGTCAATTTTCCATATAATCGTCCAGGGGCAAACATGATGTTGTCACAAAAGTTTATAGTTTTTTCTCAAAATCATTGCAAGAAAATTTATAAACTCTTTTTGGTTTTTGCACAGAATTGAGAGAGCTCTTCAAGCTGAACTACCACTTAACTTCTTAAGGGTGAGCCCAAAAGTAGTTCAAAGTAGTGTGAAAAGATATCATTTTTAGTAGGCGCGTGAGAGACCCCGGGAAGAAACTCTTCAGCACTTGCCAACACTTATTTCCATTGAAGTCCCAAAACACCGAATAATCCGACAGGGATGCATTTTACATAATTGCAATTGCATTATTTACATTTGTAAAACTTTATAACATTATCGATCAAGCCGTTGCAAGAATATGATGTTGAAAAAGTGTAGCATACTTCTGGGCTTGACACAGTATTGGCAATATGTGGTATGTGTTGCGGCACTAGTTCTTCTTTTGTTAATTGCTTGCCATATTTCTGTTGGGAGCTCATAAATTGCACAAATTGAACACATTTTCTTAATTGTTATATTCAAATTGGGAAATAAATATTTTTCGACAAAAATAAATTTTGAAGTACATATTTATATTGCACAGATACAGTATAGGGTTTTTTTTTCGCATACAGTCATAAATATTTATTGTGCTGCTGCTGTTTTTGTTTTTTTTTTTTCACATAGTTGGACTTCACAAATTGCTCACTTGTATAATGATTTTGATACAGGGTTTTTGGGTGTTTTTTTGTGTGAAGCGTTTGTATGTCCTTTTTCGACAATGTATCTTTTTGTTGCCTATTACAGCACTTTGCTGCTGCAGCCACGTAGAGAACACACACACAAAACAAGGCAAACGCCATTATTAACAGTCATAAAAAGTATAAACCCGGCATTTACACAAGTGACCAGCAGTAAAGACCAACCAAAATAACATTTCGAGAAAAAACAACAGTTGAACACGGAGAAACTGTGTCGCCACAAGACAACAAAACTTCGATACACTTTCGTTTCGTAGTTCCTAAAAAAAACAGCACAAACTGCGAAAAAAAATATAAATTGTTTGAAATAAAAACAACACTTTTGTTGGGAAAAAATGGTTTGACATACAAAATTGTTAACATACTTTTAGGCGCAGTCGGCAACGCCCACTCACTGCTTACAAAAAGTGTGTGCTCCTGAACTGAAGATCGCTACTCTGTTTTTTTTTTTTTACTTAAATACATATAAATTAAATGCTGCCGTTTGTTGTTGTTGTCATTCTGAAGCGATATAAATTCCAACTAATGATGTGTAACAAAAAAATTGCACATAAGACATGTTCGTTCGTTCGTTCATCCACCGGAATAAAACCACAATAGAACAAGAAACATACATCCTTAAAATATGCAATGCTGCTGCTCACCGCCCCCTTAAAGTATGCCGTCATTTGAGTTATTGCAATGAGTTCCGACGACAAAACTATAAAAGAACAAAAAAAAGTGAACGAAAACGAAAAACTTTTCTGAAAAATGAAAATTGCTGAATGTTTAATTTTTATTTTCTTTTGCAAAATGTGGGAAATTTATTATCAAATTTGTCTGCTGTTGTTGTCATTGTTTCGGTGGCCTTAAAGTATGCTTCATTTTGGTAGTGTATTAACACACACACCCACTCACACATACAGAGACAGCAACTGGCAACGGAATTACAACGGGCGCAGTGTTTTTGGCATAAATCCTCTAACCGGCAAGACTGTCATCTTCAAGAATTGTGTTTAATTTCATAAAAAAATATTATCCCGCCGAAACCGACCAAACAGAAATACTGGAAAATCCTTGCAAACTGTTTTGCATTGACTTAATAAATACAATTTTATCCAAGTGGTGTTTCCATGTCTGGGCCGAATGCTTTATAACTTCACCTCTTAACAATGTCTGATGGTTGAGAAAAATCGAAAGAGTGCACCTGATATTCTGAAACTCATTAAACAAATATCTATTCTATACTATTCTAATTCGTCTATTTGACCTATGGAATAATCTTGGAGAGCATGTCAAGCAATTGTGCTGCTAGTTAGCTTAGTATCGCTTTGGCTGTAGAACATGGCGCACTTACCGAACGACTATTGACCGTTCATGAAAAGTTGTACTGTCAATTAGTCTATTTCTCCTAAAATTGCGGACAATTAAAAAATTGTTGATGCCCTTACCAAATCGATGTGTTCACCGGTGCGAAGTATTGTAGAATATGTTCTTAATATATTTAAGCAATTTATCAAATCAAAACTGAAAAATAACCCAAACAATTTGGGGAGACTTTTCCACTTCAATTGGGAGATTTTTTTTTCCTATTGTAGTGTTCAAATTATGCCAAATTTTTGTAAATAATTTTTTGTTTTGGGAAAAATCTGCATAATGATAAATGATCTCAAATTAAAATTATTAAAAAAAAACAGAAAAGGTAATTTTTTTTTTATTTTAAGATAATTTTTCATATATCAAAGCCACGATTTGTTGGTCGTCCTCTATAAGACTTACGGTTACCGAACCTCAAATAGACCTCTACGATGACTGATATTTTATTGTCTACATCTTTACACAAGACCAATGGTTGCTGGCCTTCCAGTGCCGAATTCCTTTTTCCGGTTAATATTTTTTGTTTAATTAATTTTTTGGAATTTAACTAAGTTTCATCACTGGCCGGAAATGAATTAATTTTTAATTGGGACAACATATTCTTTAATTCGCTTAGGTTGTTTTTTGCCATGGAAAACGACATTACCCGGGCTTGCTAAGTTTTATACGGGCAAATTGATTTAAATTTAATGACCAGTGGCTGTATGAAGACACACTTAGACATACGCTACCGCACGCCCTCATAAATATCAAGTGTATCACAACTACTCTGTGTAAAACGTTGTCTCCTTGTCTCTGTGTTCAATTTGTATTTGTAGTAGAGGGTATCTGTATCTGCCGTGTGTGTGTGTGTGTTCTACACATGTTATCAATTAGATAACATTTATTTGGCAATTCATGGCAGATTTGTTCTGTCGAATCCCCCTCCATATGTGCAGGTTGTACGTAGAACTTCGGATACGCCAAGCAGGGCCAATAACGTTAAGCTGTATAACGAATTTGCCAAAACATTTATTGATATTCCCCCACAAATTATCTTCCCTTCCCTCACACAAGGTTTTGTCGCGTCTCTAGCTCTTCACTCCCTTTTGAACAAGTGATCCGTACATATTTTTCTTTTATTAGGTTTATTTGAATATGAAATTCCCATTTCCACCAACAGATGTCGACATGAAATCGGCCTGAATATCTCTGTACCGAATCGGAGAAGAAGACCGAGACGCACACACACAAAAAATGTGTATGCAAATATGCGGGTCTCTGACATAACATTCTTGAACAAGAACCTTTTTTTCGCCCGAAAAGGGAGAGCGAAAAAAAGGCGACCTCCACATTCAGAGTAAACTATATGAGACGATTTGGGTGGGTGTATGCATGTGTGCTTGTTAAAGCGCCTAAAAGTATGCAACAAAACACAATTTGTTTCCATTTCTTGTCCGTAAGTCCCACTACCAACATTTCTACATTAGCCCACACACACACACACACATTTACTGCCATTACTTCTTCTTTCGATGCCACTTCCACGGTTGTGTTCATAAGGATGCGAATGATGATGTTGATACTGGTGCCGTGTACGCTGTTGTCGACTGAAGGCGGGGTATATTCTGTGTAATTGAGCATGTGTTAGTTTGTTGGGTTAGAGTAAATTGAAATTCGTTTCCAACAATCTGTTGTGATGTTCTTATTTATTCGTTGTTCATAAGTAACCGAAAAGTAGGCTTCAGTTTATTTTTGGCACCAACATGAAGCATAGTTTTAGGAATTTTATTACAGTAAACATTTTTCTGTTGGCCAAATGGGAAAACTGTGTGGTATGGAGTTAACGAAAATGCTCATGTTGTATTGTTATGCAATAAAAATAATTGTGAGTATATTGGAAAAGTAGCTACCTTACAAATTGTGGGTCAAGGTGTGAGGGAGACATTTATTCACAAAAACGTCTCAATTTAGAATTACTTTCTCTAGAGCATTTCT
Organism: Hydrotaea cyrtoneurina; assembly: GCA_958296145.1. Lineage (NCBI taxonomy): Eukaryota > Metazoa > Arthropoda > Insecta > Diptera > Muscidae > Hydrotaea > Hydrotaea cyrtoneurina. Next base: position 89,261,103 of record OY282514.1, read on the forward strand.
TAATGAAAAAGTTCTTGAAATATTTGGTTAAACATACAAAGATCCACAAATTATTGAAGTGTATATTATGAGCTTTTCTTACAAATTTAAAAGAAATTAACAGAATTCTATTTTTCCTTTATATATTTCCTAAACATTCCCATTATTTATGGAACAGAATTTCATTCTTGTGGCTGGCTCGGCCGTAGCACATCCTGTCATCAGCCCAGTTAGTTTTTTTTAGGGTGGGGTACCGTGCGAACATTCCATTAACGATTCAGGCCAAGCCAAAGAGTCATCTTGGAAAATCACAGTGGCAAAAGTAAAACCTACCAGGGACTTCTATTAGACCTTTATAGTGCCCTACAAAATTTTTAGGTCTCCTATTCCCGTTAATTTGCTTGAGAAAGTATTTGTTACTTAATTTTAAAAATTTTGTAAAAAATATTTTGAGAAAACTATTTTGTAAAAAAAATTTCGAAAAAAAATAAAAATTTCGAAAAAAAATAAAATTTGTGAGAAAAAAATTTTTGTTGAAAAAAAAAAATTCTGTTGAAAAAAAAAATTTTTGTGGAAAAAAAAAATTTGTGGAAAAAAAAATTTTGTTGAAAAAAAAAATTTTGTGGAAAAAAAAAAATTGTTGAAAAAAAAAATTTGGGGAAAACACAATTTCTGTACAAAAAAAAATATTATTTTTTTTATTATTATTATTTATAGAAAATTATAGAATGCCTATTTAAATTCCTACGTACTGCGTGACAGAGTCAGGGAATCAGTGTATCTGTGAATCAGTGTCGAGGGTAAATAAATATTAAGATAGTTTGGATAGCTAGGGCCTTCCAATCTCCCTTACATTAGAGTTGACCTTCTACACAGCCTAGAAAGCTTTTCTATCTGCATATAGGAATGTCGGTTTTGGCCACAAATAGTGTCAGAGTCAGAAGACATTTAATTTTTCCTTACTTGAATAGACGGGAAACTTCTCTGAAATCATTTCCGTACGTCTTATGCATTTCCCAAGAAGTTTTTCATGGCTTCGAAGGATGTTCTTTGCAGGATACTAACCTGGGACACACAACCCACCATACCGTGGACAGTCTACAATATTTTGAAGAGAATCTGTTAGGAGTTTCGAAATAATAGTTTCACTGGCTTCCTTATGATAATTTTGACTGTATGCTGTAAAATAAGACTTACTTAGCCGCCCTTAAAGCAGGCAATTGATTTTTGAACCTGAGTGGTTACAATATTGAATGATATTCAAAACACCCAAGTTGGTAGTGCAACTTTATAATGATTTCAAAGATTGATTAACTTTACTGGCTGGCTTTCCCCTTCAGCAAACATCACAAACGCAACCCCTTAGAGTATGCAGTATATTTCGTACATAATTATCTCTTGCACCATCTAAAAGTATTCTTTAGCTTTGGCTTTTATTTTCTGCAACAAAAAGAAGCAGGTGTTTGTTAAAACTTAATTCAGCAACCTTAATGTTGTAACTCGTATCAAAAGGAATGAAGCACAAACAAACAAAAAAACAGAACTAAAAGCGAAATTGAAATAGAAACCTCCTAAAAACATACAGCACTATTTCCATTAACCCAGAGATGCTGGGCATAAATAAATGAAAGGCACGAAGTAGAAAATGACAGAAAGCAGCAAATTCTTGTTGTCGACTAAATTAGCAGGGCGCTCCATTAAAATTAGTGAAAATGAAGATGTAGAGGTATGCAAAAATATTCGTAATTACCAACTATCTGATTCATAAGGAACGTAATTAAATTACTGCGCAAGAGATATGTAGAACGAACAAAAGCGAAAGAAGTAAATCCTAAAAGTATGCTACTCTTTTTTTATTACTGCAGACAAAGTCAAATAAGCCCTCATATTTTTTTAATGCGGCACAGAAGTGAATGGATACAAATGTATTTCACTTGATTAATTGTTTTTGCATTCCATCGTCATAATCAAAGCCAACGTGTAGTCTAAAATAGACAACAACAGCGACTTTGTGTGGATGAGGAGAGAACGATTTATTACCATTAAATGTAGTCGCTATTATGCGGGATGACCTCGTTTTTAAAACCTCTTGACCCGTTCACGTCCAAAACACGACAAAGATAAAATCAAAGCCAAGCGGGTTTTACAAAAGCCATAAAGTAAACATCACAATTTTGTCACAAAATGCTAATTACTGCACTGTTGGCAAAGTTCTTTGAACTGTTTGTCACTTGCACTAGGGTCAGCTTTTAATTTCAGAATTACTGTCTGCAACCAAAAAAAAAAAAAAAAAACCACTGCATACATTCAAGGCGTTATAATACATTCCGACAAACTTCGTTGCCAACTTTAGGAGCTCTCGTTTATTGTTATTCCCCTCATTATCCTTTTTCAACATCATGACTCATATACAAACAACAACAGAGGATAAACATCCCCTTTGTGAGAACATCTCACAAACACACACACGCATAATCTATTGCCTATTTTAAGGCTTATTGTTTGTTAAAAACATCTCGACTGTGGTTAAAAGGCTTTTGAGTAGGAAAAAAACAACCCAAAGTGATGTTCAAAGAAAAGTCAATCTCTACCAATGACTTATAGGTCATGGTGGCACAACAACCAGAGAGAGAAACATTGTGATGTCTTTTAGAAATTAGCCGATGAACATAGTTGTTTCTAAGAGACTTCAAAGAAATGAGTGCCTAAGTAGACTAGATGGATGGGTGTCAAACTCTATGAGATATATGAGGATGCCGTAAATGAGTAATCGATTGAAAAGTGTTGTTTAAGGAAGATTAATTTTAATTAAACCTTTGTTCTTTTCAAGTATTCAACAGACTTTGAGGTTAGCAGCTGCTAGGTAGGCAATTGAATACGATTGGTGTTAAGCCTAAAAGTAGGCAATATACCATGATTTATATTGGAAGCCTGAAGATATTGAAAACCAATTCTTTGAATCTTAAATGTGTTACTTGATGACTAGATGCCTAGACCTTGGTCAACCAGCCACGTATAATGTATTCTATGAAATCTTAAAAGGTAGATGAGAATGCATGAATAATGAGGGACAGTTAAGGCTTAAATGTAGTGTGCCTATGATAATGCCTCCAAGATTTTAAGAAATAAAACAAAACAAAAATTTGAAAACCAAAAGGAACATTATTTCATGATTTTTTTTTTAGCATAAATGTCCTGCAATGTACGGCTGAGTGTTAGCTGGTTAATATATGTCCATAGAATGAAATGCCAGTATCTATCAATATTAGTTGATCCAAAGGATCAAATTCTGTTCACCGCGTCGAGAGAGTGCAAGACCAGGAAATGTCTCGAATAGTTAGAGTGGTCTTGTCACGAGCTAAATGACATGTCGCAGGATCTTATTGAAACCATTACGCAAGCCATCAATGATTAATCCACATACACTCATTACGTTTTCCCCCACCTTCTACAGAATAAGGTGTACTTCTGTACTCGCTGACCGAGACCTACTGTTTAAATCCTCCACCGAACGGAGGATTACTTAGAGATTACTCCAAAGGTGCGTAATATTTTTTTTTGTTTCAGCTTTAGCGCTACCGAAAGTATGCAATGATTTTGCTGTTTGCCTTTGCCTTTCATTTACAAATTACAGTATGATTATCCGGCTGCATGCATGAATCATGCACAACTATGGCTCGTCATAAAATGCGAATGTGTACCACGTGCACATAAACTTCGGCGGAATCTGCCACCGACATATTGAATAAATTATTAAACTTTATAAAATTTGATGGTGGTGGGTATGACACTGAAAAAAAAAATAAAATAAAGCTCCGCGCATTATCCGGTTTTATGGACATGAAATGTAAGCACTGTTTATAAGTCAAAGTGGCAAAGACAGAGGAAAGAGAACAAAGTGAACAACGAAATACAAATTGACACAACGTACACCAGCAATTATATTCACGCAGTCACACAGATAAACAGTTTACACACACACACACATACACAGCTATTCAGCAGGCGGAAACGGATATTGACATGTGTAGGGCAAGAGTATTATAAGAGTGTTTCGGTGTGTGTGTGTAAATATGACTCAACCAACCAGGGGAACATTGATGCGTTGAAAATCGAAAACCTCCCAAAAAAAAAAGACAGAAACGTAAGAAACCCTCCCAATCCGAATAGGGTTCTGTAAACACTCCAACGCACACACACACACACACTTTTGGCCATAAAAAAAGAACAATGGCAGCAGGATGATGCCGAACTGCCTTTTCAGGAGGCTCTCCTCCTTTTTATGTTCAAGTCATCGTCATGTAACAGCGCTACACTTGAGGACTGCACAAGGCCGGAAACACAACACACACATAAACACAGTCAGGACCCAGCACAACAATAAAGGATTTGTAACGGTTTTTTTTCTTCTTCTCTCGCTTGTCTGTCTGTCTGTCTTGGGCTCTGCCGATGTTGGTCCTGTGATGTTGATGTCGCTGCCTCTGTGTTGTCACTGTCTTGTATGGTGTGTGTTTGAGTGTTAAGGATGACATTGCTTAGTATTTGTATTTGGCCTAAATTGATCACTGTTCTTTATTTCAGCTCTGTTAAGGGTAAGAGGGAGGACGCTGAAGTCTAGAGTTGGTTGGCGAGAGGCTGTAACAGGGACAGGGAGGTGCAACACAAAAATTGTTGGCTGTTGTTGATTTGTTTTTCCATGTGTGTGTGTGTGTGTGTGTCGGTTTCACTTTTTCCCTGTGTATATTCTGTGCAGCTTCTTCTTCTTCGCTCCTTTATGTTGCTGCTGCTGCGGCTGCTGGGTTTCTTTTTTTTCTTCTCTGTTCGAAGGGGTGTGAAAATTGAAAAAGTTTTTGACAGTTTTTGGCGTAAACATAAAATACTGTTTGGTACAGTTTGCAGTTGTGTATACGGCATGAGCGTTTTCTATTTTGCGTCCTTCCTACTGCGTCTTCATATTCCTTGGCTGGTGCCGTTTTTATGCAGTTGTCGCTGAAGAGGAATTCAAGTGTTTTCATTTCAGATTACAAACACACACACACGAACACCACACTTACACCGAATGAGGGAAAGTGAATGGAAGCCGTTTTTCCTTGTTGTTGTTGCTGTTGTTTCTTCTTCTTCTATTTTCTCTAAGATTTATGGTATTTTAATGGATTTCTGTATGGAATTTCATTATTTTCACAAAGATTTGTGTATCTCGTTTTCATTTGCGAAAGCATAAAGCCTAAAAGTAGGCAAGGATTTCCTTTATGAGCCAACGACAACAGCAACAAACCGATTAAGGCTAAAAATAGTCGTTGGTTATTCAAATTAAAGCTGGCAAATCATAGCCAAGCTAAGCGAAAAGATTAACAAAACAAATCAATCGGGGAAATTGTTGTCTATTTGGAAATTTTCAAACTCCAATCCACTCCCCCCCCCCCCCCCCCCCCCAAAAAAATCTCCATAAAGTCTCATTTTGAAATTGTTCACACCTAGCAATGGTATTGTGGTTGGTGTTGTCCTCGTTTTTACAATCGCCGGTCATGACAAATTTTGCATAACAACATCAACATCCAGCTATCCCCTAAGGCCGCCCTTAAAGTTGGCAATAGTTTGTGCTGATTTTGTAAACACGAAAAATGTAACTGGAACAAAGTACCAACGATATTGCGCTAAAACAATAAATTTCCAATATCTTCGATAGGTTATTATTAAAATGTTGGCAAACTAGAGCACAACAAAAAAAACCTGTGGGTAATTACATTAATAAACAGACGGCACCCCCCCTGAAATTATGCACAAATTTATGCAGCAGCAAAAAAAAAATTAAGCTGATAAATGTAATTAGGGGGCAATTAATTTCAAAAAAAAGAAGGACACACAAAAACTAAAGTGGCCTTCGGGCAAAACTCTGATGGCACAAGAAAGGGAAAGTGTCAATATTGTACATAAACTAAAATTATTCAAGGGTATTGAGTAATTAAACTACACAACGGCATATGTTTTAAGTTCTAATGCGATTTTAGTTAAAAAAACGAACTGAGAATTTCCGAGATGCCGTCTAATTGTAGCTAATGAATGCACAAGAAAGTAAGAAAGAAAGTTGTATGTCAAAGCGAATTTCTTATTGCCTGAAAGTTGGCTACGCAGAATTTGTATTCGGGATAAATGCAGATATTGGGAGTGTTGGGAAAAATTGTGGTAATCGACCAGATACTCGGGATGTTTCACTAACGAACCACTTGGAATTATGTCCTAACGAAGTTTATATCCCCATAAAGTATGCAACACATAATCGTTATTCAGTACACCTAAATATAGGCAAGCGATTAGAAAATTATGCGTAAGGAATGGGGAACCTTTTAAACATTCCAACGAAATTACATAAATGTTTCTCTATGGCCTAGCTAGTTTTAATTCTCCCCGCCTTACTCTTACAATTTCCATTAAATTCTGCCTTGCCAGTCGGAAAATGTGGCAAAACAAAAGAAAAACAACCGAAACCCCCGGAAAACCAAAACTACCACAAAGACGAAAAAAAAAATGTAATATCCTTTTTTTTTTGTTTTTTTTTTTTGATTCCGCTGCAGTTAGGTTTTCTCCCACCATTGAACGTTGTTCTTCAAGTATCACTGGAAATTAATACGCCATGTTGGCTGCAACGGAAACGCCTGGCAATCAATCATGGTCGGGTTTACATTCCAAACACGGCTCAGCCAGCTCTCTCCTTTACCAACGCAATAGTCATGTATGAGTGCAACACACACACACACACAGACATTCGAGACTACATAGACACATACAATTTCATTCCCCGTGGATTGATTTAAAAAATATAAAACAGACATACGTATATAGAAAACAATCGACGAATAAATTACTTTGGCAACTACTATGCTGTTTTTTTTTTGCCTTCCACACTTTCTATGAAAGCCAGGAAAAAAGTTCTGCAAAAGTCTGATAAAACATTTGCAAAAAAATATACGCATACATCTCTATTCAGTAGTTTTGTATTCTGCATCAAATCAAGGGGCAGATTAAGTCTGTCGTTGGAAAAAATAATCACCGGATATCCAAAATAATCTATAGGATACACGACGACGAGTACATGGATCTGTGACATTCGGCTGTTTCAAAAGACAAAACAACTAAAGCCAATTACAAAAAAAAAAATGTTAACGGATACAACGGATAATTGATAAGTAAAAGAGTGTTATAAATAAAATTTAGAGCCGATTTTTATTGTATGTTTACTATCATTAGACTAGTAAGTTGTAATGCGCTTACGGCGCCCGTTGAAATATGGAAAAAAAATTTTGTTGAAAAAAAAAATTTTTGTGGAAAAAAAAACATTTTTGTGGAAAAACAACAACAAAAAAAACAAAAAAAAATTTTGTTGAAAAAAAAAATCTTTGTTGAGAAAAAAAAATTTGGAAAAAAAAAATTTGGAAAAAAAAAATTTTGGAAAAAAAATTTTTGTAAAAAAAAAAAAAAATTGGAAAAACAAAATTTGGAAAAAAAAAATTTTGGTAAAAAAAAATTTGGGAAAAACTCAATTTCTGTAAAAAAAAAATATTATTTTTTTTATTATTATTATTTATAGAAAGTTATAGAATGCCTATTTAAATTCCTACGTACTGCGTGACAGAGTCAGTGAATCAGTGTCGAGGGTAAATATATATTAAGATAGTTTTTTTTGGTCAAACCGCCGGAGAAAAGCTTGGTTTTCGTTTCTTGGCCGTCTAACTCACAAATATTTTGAAATCTACAAAAGAATGTGCCTCGGAGGTACTCTTGGGGGTTAGAAGGTTAACAGATACAATGTTTAAATCTAAAATGTTGCCTTGCTATTGTCACTGTGTAAACATGTTGCCCGGGTTTTCCTAAAAAAAAACACCTGAGACGTCTCAGTTTTTATAAAAAAAAAACCTCTCTGCTAGAAATTATTTATTGGATTGTGCAAAATGACGTCTATTCTCTACCATGTAGGGTTGGATATTAACAGAAGACTTTAGAGTACCAACTCCACTATTATTTCCAAATCCTGCCAGTTATATGCGCAGAATTGTCTAGAGAATAAAAGATTCGGCTGGGCTCTATCCAAATGTTAGCATATCTGAAATGTTCGCATCTGACATAAAATGATGAAGAAGAAAATGTGTCAATAAACATAAATTTGCTGGTTAAAATAACCGCCGAGACAAAAATTCGCTTGTGCACAAAATATAATTTTCAATCACTAGAAGCACCACCTGGTACTAAAAATCAAGTATCTACAAGTTATTTCCTTTAAATCTCTTGATAATCTTATGAAAACGTAGACTACTTTTCGGCGATAGTATTCCTTTAACTGTTTTCCTAAATATCCTTCAACTCAATCGTTGCTGTCTTACTTACTTTGAATTTCATTCACTCCAAAGTAATGGCGTTGGTGTATCGTAAAATTCATATCCACTCGCTCGGATGGGAACACAGACACAAACACTCTCACATCGACACATTCAATGAATGAGTTTAGGTAACACCAGTCTAAATGTAATTTTGATGAAATCCCTTAATCAGGCGGAAATTACATTTGGCAAAGCTTTATTTGGAGAGACAAGAAAAAAGCTCAACATTGACGCCCCTAAACAGCTTTTTAATGTTTTTTCCCTGTTTGTTTTGTTACTTTTGTTCTCTTTCAAAAGATAATTCGTATTATTGCATAGCATGTTTGCACACGATGAGCGAAAAGGTTCGTCCGTTCATCGTCGGTCCTTCCTTCCCATTGCCCTCTGTTGTCGGATGTGTCGGTTTTGCCTTCTTCTTTTATTTGTTTTTTGGTCCTGTGTTTGTGCATAATGTTTAATGATTTGCAAATTAGTTTTTCATTATTGCTTTTTTCTGCGGCTTTTGTTTCGCCTCGTTGCAAACGAAATTAGATTTGTTGAGGGACACAGCGCGTAATGATTTTGGCTTAAATTGATAAGGCCCGTTTAAATGGTCAATGAAAATGGGTTTTCATTTCCTATTTTTTTTTGTTTCTGTTCACACATGCACTGAAAGGAAAAAGATAGTGAAACAGGATAATTGATCTTCTATTCGGGCTAGACAGGAATCTAGTCTTCATTTTAGGCATCTTCACATGATGTGAAGTGGGGATTCCAAAGGGACCAAGTGGGATTAACGGCTGAGGCAATATCTGGTGATTACAGTGGTTGGAATAGGACTTCCCAATGGGATGGTAGACCTGTAGACCAAATGGAGGCTACATTACGTCAATTCTATGGTTACCTACGATTTGGGATATTTGTTGTACATGACACCAATCCCCCCCGGTGCCATCAAATAAACTACTTGAATTTTTCAATTTCACAAGATCAACTAATTACAGTTTTGACATTGGCTGCTTTAGTTTTTTTTTTCTTTCAGTGTACCCCACACAACTCATCAAGCCAGAAATTATGCAATTTAATTGTGATCGATTTCTCTTTTCCGGCAAATATTTCTGCCGATTGAATTGCAAATGAAAATTAATTGCAACAATTAGTTTTCAATTGGCCAACTGTGTCTAAGCCGAAAAACACACCGGATTTTTTGAAGTTCCTGAAATTATATTGGGCAACACACATTGAGGTTGTTAATTACAATTTTACTAATTAATTACAATGATTAAGGAGTTCTGTACTGAAATAGGTAAAAGTGGATCGATTAGATAAGACAACCCATGAGACATGGGGTCTTGATAGCGACAGACTTTTGCCTATCGTTGAGTTAAGGAAGACAGAATTCATGGATTTAATGGCAGCTTGACTGTCAGAGAATGTGCCAAAATCTCCGCCTGATCTTTCGTCTCCGTCCCATATTTGTCTGTGGGCCATTCCACCATAGCCGCCTATCCCGGCTGAATGTCCTAACCTAACGACGGATAGCCGAAGAACAGAAAAATATCTATAGAACAACGATATATCTAACGGTGGATATTGACCAGATCAACTTGATTTCAATATTTCGCTTTTCATCCTCTATGAGTTTTTTAAATAAGATTTAAAAATGTTATTTATTTTTCCGAATGCCACAAACTATTGGAAGACATTACTACTTTTTTAAGATCTCCCCAAGAGATTTTATCTTAGTCTATTCCGTTGTCGTCTTATTACAGAACAAGTCCTATATTTAGAAAAATGTAAATTTTGCATTGCAACAAATATTCAAAAAAAAAACCCATTTATTTATTCGTTTAGTTAATCAATTTAAAATCTCTTCGATATCTCAAAATGGGGATATTTTATGACATCTTCATATTTTGTATTATGATTTTAGATGACAAACTTCCATCATATCGTACTCGCATAACAATTTAACTAAACCTACACATTTATCCATTTTCCAACGTTCATATTATTTAAACAACTTTTGCTTTTTGGCCAATTAAAATACGTTATTCATTATGCATCCTTGAATGCCTTTAATTGTATTGAGAATGTAATCGAAATAAAAATGCAATAAATTGCTACCGAAACCGCAAAAACCAAACCCGACCACACAGGCATGATTTGAAGTTAACACAGCATTACTTCTGTTGCCTACTTTTAGGCTTTACATACTTCCATACTGTGCACAGCTTTATTGCAAGCAGGATGACCAACATTGACCTCACAAATTAATTTATTACCATTTTCTACAATTGCTAAAAATATTGCCTTTCAACACAACTGATATGTGCTGTCGCACCAGCAATAGCAATAGCCCCGCAAAGTCCCACCCAGAGGAGAGAAATCATTAAAACATCACCGCAAACTAAGAAAATTTCCCACAGAAACCAAAACTTTCCCACTTTCCGAATGCCCCAAAGGAAGCGTGTCACTTGTTCACCAAGACAACAAGAACAACCAAAAAAAAAACACATACATACATATATGTGTGCAGCTATATAAACTTCTCAGCTGGCAGCTTTACGACATCGGGACCAGAGGGAGTTGCTATGAAGACACACACAGTGTGCCCTAAATGGAAATGATGCACAGAAACCGCAGCAAAACTACAGTAATTGTTAGTTAGTTCGCTCTGGTAAAATGCAAGAAAATAGGAAACATATTTTGGTTGACTGCCTAACTCCCTTGTGTAGTCTCCCCCACCTCGAAAATGGACACCATTTTCCGTTTAAGTTCGTGCATAGCAGGCAATATACGCAAAATAATTGCATACGCAGCCCCTTTAAATTCCAAACCCCAAACCGGGGTTCAGGGAACAGCACACGAAAAAAAAATATAAGTTTGCAATTTATTTGTTTGTCCGCCCACCCAAACGCTGGTGGAAACTAACTGTGCAGGCTGGCAGGTTGAGAAGGTCAGGGATGATGGCGGTTGATAGTGTCACAGTGTGCAGAGTGGCACATACTTTTGTATATGTATTGGTATGTATGTGCGAATGCTCATACACACACACACACATACACGTGATAGTTGCTGGCTTTTTGCAGTTGCTGTCATTCAGTTATAATTGACATATGGAAAGACAGTTTGAGGGACAATGTACGGGTGTGTATGTGATTCGGGTACAGACCATATGAGCTGCTGTTCTGGTGAGTGTGTGTGTGTATGTGTGAAAGTTTAAGCGTTCATGAGAAAATTCCCATGTGTTTTGAATACGAAATACAAATAGTTCTATCTCTCTTCTTTCTGTCGCTATGCTTTTTAGTTTTGGTGCCATAGGACAAACTATTTTTATGGTAGTAAAACAAAAAATTGAAACATACTTTAAGGATTGCAATTAATGAATTGTTTGAAGTACTCTTTGCGGCTTGGGGAATTGTATAAATGAAGTGATTTACACATACCACATGGAAAAGGACGGTTCAAATGGCTTAAATGTAGAAATTCCCATACAGGGATCAGTGTTAGAGTTGATCCACTGTGTGTCAGAGTTCATTTTCCTAGATTGCAATTCAAAAGTTTTCATAATCTTCGTTTGAACTCTTGAAATTGTTCTAGTTCGTAGAGGAGAACGATTTTATTATTATTATTATTATTTTAAAATGCTCAGCCGCAGAAAGCCCTTAAAGTATGCAATAGAATTTGTCAGAATCGAGTGGATGTTGTAAAAGAATTGGAAGTTGGTCTAAGTTTAAGATGATGATTTTGAAATTCCAGAGTATGAAAGTTGAAATTATGTTGATTTGTGCAAAAAAAAAAGGTAGAAAAAAAGATAGAAAAAATAGAAACTTGTAAAACTTCGAAAAATAATCGAGTTTTTAAAATGTTTAACGTTCTTTAAAGCCATTTCATACTTAGAAAATACTAGTACTCGTCAGATAATGAAATAAATCGGACTCACCTAATCGATGATTAACGGCTTAATGAAACACTACTCCTGGCTCCTTCCAAAACCCCTATTTCCTGCCGCCAACACAGTGCATTGTATTTATATGAGGAATCCCCTGAGTGTTGGTCAAACAAAAAGGTCACGGCATAACTATGAAGCGTTCATCATCCCAATGGCATTACATATGTTTAGTTAAAGATTAGCGCATACTCTCAGGCATGTAGGACATCTTAACAATTTTTGCATTACAATGTACGCAGCAAAAGTTACACATTTTGTTTAGCATTTAAATTTTTTTTTAATATTGCACATTCCACAACGATTGTGAAATAAATTCGCCACGACAGAACACCCCCCCCCCCCCCCCCCCCCCAATTCTGCACTCGTATTGCCTATAGTGAGGTAAGTGTAAGACGCAGCAAACTGTAGCATACCCTAAGGATTTCAATGACAAAACGATGCGGCATAATGTTGGGGGGGAAAAAATCTCAACCGCCCACCCTAAAGCGTTTCTTTCTTGTGCCCATAATTAGGTGTTTTCAGTAAATAAATATTAAAGCCTACCTTAAGGGGCTAGATGGTGCTAATATCTTTAACAGATGTGCATGTAAATGTAAATTGCCTTCACCTGCTACCGTAGAGGTCACACACAGACATATATACAAAAAAAAATATATATATAATTTTAATCCCTACAAATATTTTACGGTAATTCTTTTTGGAGCTGGAATTCTTGAAAAGTAACCACAAATGGAAACCGACAGATGCTGGTGTGCTCCTCTGCTGCTATTTTGCAGGCAGTGGCAAACAAATTTAACTACGACTACCAGTGAGAGAGAACAAACTAACAACATAATCACCCACCATTAGTACTACTGGCAGCACAACTGCATAACGTTTTTACATTTTCGTTTCGGATGTTTTTTTTTTGGCAGGAAAACGGATATTAGTGGGGTGAGGGAGACATGGAAACAGTGTAGTATGTGTTTTTGTGTGCAAGAATGTCAGTGTTTGTGTTTGAGTTCTGTTTGGGAAAAACCAACTCAAACAAAACAAAAAAAAAGATATTTCCATGTAAACGCGTACGAAGTTTTTCATAAATTTTTCAGGCATTAAGCGATGCTTTCTCGTTTTTTTTCTCATTTCTTTTATGGCCAGCAAAAGAATCACAGGAAAACCAAAATGTTATGATGGTTGTATTTCAGCAAAAAGGAATGCTCGTGTGTTTTTTTTTTTCAAGTTTTAATACTTTAAGTAATGCCTCCGCAAAGACGAGAAGAACGTAAAGTTGTGCAGAAACAACATTTGGCAGGATTTGGAAATTGGTCGAAAAGTAAGTGAAAACGTTGTAGGTTTCGGCGAACACAAACACGAAAAAGTATGCAATTCGTGGCCAGTCATATGCTTGGCAAAGATAAAAACATTTAATGGACGGTGTATGAAAACATTGAAAGTTTATTGGAAGCCAGACAGAATACAGAGGTATCCCGGGCCCTGGTGGATGTACAAAGAATTGGAAATTGTTGGTGATTGAGTTGTAAAGCGTAGGCACAATGACACTCTTTTTTTCAAGGCATACAATATTCAGCGGATGTCCCCTCTATTGTACTGGGTATTTGGGGTATTGGACGGAGGATAGAGGTCGTTTTGTTATTTGAAATTTAATTTGAATTTTTCATTGTCAATGAATGTGACGTATTTTGTTAAATACCAATTAAGGAAAATAATTTAAACAACTTTTAAAGTTCTCTATTCATCATTGATTTACTTAAATTTGAAATGATTTTAAAACTCTTACATTTATCATCAAGGCAATGGACGATGTTCAGCAAAAACTGTTCGTACTTCAAGGATCACACTGCATCACACAACTCTCTCTGTGTGACTCTCGCACGTTTGCTTTTGTTTTGCGATGCCACAATAATCTCATTTCCTGGCCTTAATTTATGCCATTTCTTTGCTCCACCAACAAGCAGACCTTACCTTGGATGGACTTTACGTTACGTACTTTCCCCCAACGCTCCCCAACAAATGAAATTGATTTCGCATAATTTACAACGGAAAATGGACCAGCGAAGAGCAATTGACAGACCGACAGACACACGTACACAACGAATGACTATTTATATTCCCCCCCCTCCCGCTGTTATTTATGCAGTCCGCCATAATGGCTGCTGTGAAAAGAGCAATTGAGGCAAATAAATATGATGCAGCCTAAAAGTGTGTACTCTCGTTGGTATAATTTAAAGTAAGAAAACTCGAGAATGGCAATAAATTTCCAATGAAATTATGCCGCCGCCTATAAGTTTACTTTTCTTTTCTTTACGTTGTATGAGGACGCGCTTCATTTCCAACGAACACTGAAAACGATTACGAAGTATAAACGCGTCCGTCCATCCATCCATACTTTTTGAAATTAAATACAAGGCGACGCAGCAGCCTTTTTGAAAGGAAGACAAAAGCCATCGCATTTTTCAGTTGAAAAGCACAAGCAACAACATTGAGATCTTATGGCCTCAATTGAGATTTATGCGAAGGATTTTGAAGAAACGAAAAGAGGCGAAAATTACGAAAACGAAAAACAAAAAAAATGGTATTGTCTGACGTGGCTTGCAAATTAGTGTAGATTGGTTGGAATTGTAGATAAAGTCGCAATATAAGAGGGGGACAGTGACTGCAAGGAAATGAGATATGCCAGAGGTTGGGTAGGAAATGGGTGGGTGATGCACAGGAGAGATCGTTTAAAAGCATTTTTTTTTTATTTATTTTTCTTTTTTTTATATTTTTTCGACTTTCGCCCTGTTCATGAGTTCCCACAACATATTTGCTCATACTTTTTAACTGGTTTTAAATTTAAAATGACAAGGGGGCACGGGAGAATATTTGATAAACTCGAATATTGTGGGAATTAAGCTGAGAAGGATTAGCAGCCACCCCTAAAAATATGCTTCATAAAGCAAAATTCCCAGAAATCTGTTACGCAATGCAAATTGTTGGTGTTTGGTAGGCCCCGCAAAGTCAATAACCGAAAAGCAAAAATAAAGTCAACATATTTTCGTGAAAGATATACACAAATAACACTCACACACACACACTCACACACATACTTTAAGGGTGGCAGCTAACACCAGTACATTATTTAATACTGTTTACTTTACAAACGATTTATTTTCTTATTTCCCTGAATTCAAGGACCCTTGAAATATTCACTCGCTAATATACAAATATCGCAATACGAGTGAGTGTAACGTTCCTGAAAGATGTTAATGCGTTAAACGACGACGTCGACAAAGTCAATGGCGTCAGCTGTGATTAAGCTAAAGAATAAATAAAGTTGCCTACAACATTAAGGAAAGCCTAATCACCGAATTGGCTATTGATGTTTAAAATCCATAGACAGCAGCCGCAACTTTCTGTCCAAATTTAATTGTTAAACTTACAAAACTACACTTTAGAATAGCGTCCGCCCAAATTAGGCGTAGAACCTGAAGATAAATTAGGTTTTTTCAAAGCTTTTGCAATTTAACTAACAACTGAACAGCCTAAAAATAGACTCGCGACAAACCAAAAAGTTTTTAAAACAAACTGTCATAAAGCATAATTTGTGGACATGTTTATATTTTCCACCGCCACCACCAAGACCAAACGAAGTTGGCTGTCATACCTACGTACACTTAATTTATGTCGAATGTCAAGCTACTTTCGAACCAAACGAAAGACAACAACAACAACAAAAAACAAAACGCAAACAGCCCAAGTCATCAAAAATGAATTTGCTGTGTCAAAAGAGATAAAGCATACTTTAAGGCCGATGAAGGGAAGGGCAAAAGGGAAAACTTTTCGAGATAGACACCGAAAGAAATTTTTGTCAACAGACACACCAGCAACACTTGATTGGTTTGAGATTTTGAACAGACGAGTCGTTTATCAAAATAACATCAGATTTGGAACAGAACTGAGATATGCTTTTCAGGGAAGGCGTCTTTAAATAACATCACGTAAGGTTGGTAAATTTAGAGATTTTTGTGATGTGATTTACATAAATGTTAATGGGACATATTGAAAATACGTCAAATATTCCCTCCTCAAATCATCTACCTCTTGCCTTCGTCTCCAACTACGGAGTGTCCAATGGACCAATGTATGGCCTCCAAGTGCACCCGCTCTCACGAGTGGTCAATCCATTCAACCTTAACCCAAGCACCCCCAAAACTGGACATTACAAACTAATTAATATCCGCCGTAAGGTAGGCAGATCTGCTAGATAACAGATCTGGATAACAGTTCAGCAAAGCCAAAACCTATCTAATTCTTTAAATTTCAAAATTGAATTGAAAAAAATTCACAAAACTCTTTTTTCCGCTATTATTGATTAAATAAAGGATTAAATGTTCACATTATTTTTGGAACCCGAATGTTCTGTATAAATTTCGAAAACCGCACTACTCTTGTATTCAAAAAAAAATGTATAACCTTTGTTAAGAAAAATGTATTGGCATTCGCTCAATATGATATTCGGCCACAAGATCTTCTCGAGTTAATCGAAAGTCTTGTTCGAAGCCTGCGGAAGGTATGCTTTTTTAAATGTTGATCTTTGGCAGCCACAAAGTATGCAATGAATATTATTATACATATCGTTCATTTACTTAAATTCACTTTCTATTGGTTGGCCCTAGAAGAAGCTGTAAAAAGCTGACTTTTGTTTGGCAATACTATAGACATTTTTTCCTGTAAACCCTGTTCTTCAATTCACCTTCAACTTGTCTTTTATCAAATACAGACAGTACACGTCTCCACGAATATCAATAGCTCACCAACAACAGGAAAACGTTATATAACATTCTGCTTTAGACAAAGTTAATAATTAAACTGAAATAAATCATGAAAATATATATTTTCTTTGTTCCGACAAGTCTCGGTAGTAGTTTTGACAGCGAAAATTGTGCGCACACAATTATAATATTTATTATTGACAAATCTAGGGAAACTTTCAGCGTAACATCTCCAACTGCTGCACGGAAAATATTCGTAATAATAACAAAAAAAAAAAAGATTACCTACTGTAGAAAAGACGATAGTAAACACGAACGAAATAACAGAGGATGTCGGTCGTACGGAAGTAACAAAATACATAACGACTAAGGCATGCGAGGGCTAATTGAAATGTCTGGTTAGCATGGAAAAGCAGGGATCTTGGAATGATGAAGGTACGAAAGCTTGGATGGAAAGATACAGACATTTGTCAGAAAACACATATTAGTACAAAAGCAGCATGTCGACGAAAAACATTAGCGGTCGACTTTAGAATGTCATGCCTAAGAGAATTTTCCTTAAATTATTATGTAAATTGTATTACATACTTTCAAAATTTCAAGTCATTCAATGTTCTCCACCACCGTGTAATGTCTATTTGCCAAAGAAGTTAAATTCACGGCTAAACAAACAAGTGATTAGGTAAACAATTAAAAACAATGAAGCATACTTTTGGGTGCGGAACAGCTGAGCATACTTTTTGGCAATGCGAAAAATTCGCAACATGTTTAAACACAAAAAAATGGGCCAAGTAAATTATAATAACTAGTTGAGAGTTTAAAAATAATCTTAAGAATGTCCGTGAACAAATTACAAAGCATACGGTAAGGGATAATTTACACAGCAGCATACTTTACGGCCACAAAAAAGGAATGACATTGAATTTTCAAAAGTAGTTTAGTTTAAGATCATGGACATATTCGACAAAAAGATAACGAAAAAAAATATAAACAATAAGGAACTTAAACAGACGGACTGTCTATCTTTTGCGACAACTATAGGTAAGGGAAGCATTTACACTGGCGACCACTGAATCGTAATGAAAGATTTCCTTCTGGCTAAATGCAGTACTAACAAGTAATTTAATAAATAATTTTAATAATAATCTTAATATATATTTACCCTTGACACTGATTCACTGACTCTGTCACGCAGTACGTAGGAATTTATATAGGCATTCTATAATTTTCTATAAATAATAATAATAAAAAAAATAATATTTTTTTTTTCCACAAAAATTTTTTTTTTCAACAAAATTTTTTTTTTCGAGAAAAAATTTTTTTTTCAACAAAATTTTTTTTTCAACAAATTTTTTTTTTTCAACAAAAATTTTTTTTTTTCAACAAAATTTTTTTTCCATATTTCAACGGGCGCCATAACCGCATTACAACTTACTAGTTATGAATAATTTATGGCTTTAAGCAAATGAGCACTTTACAAAATTTGTTCAATTAGAAGTGAAATGAAAGTCTCCGTATTGAACCCAATAAATTTTTTGGCTGACCATTGATTTCATCCACATATTTTGTTTGGATTATTTGCAGCATTGGATGAGAACAGTCGCCGCTGTTGTCACACAAAATCGAAGATTCAAATTCGTAAAGAAACATAAAAAAAATTTCAGCGGCGATTTCTGCTGGTTTATGTCGCTGACTTTGTGAGAAAGATGAAAAGCCACGTTAATCTACTCTAAAAGAACCATTAGCCGTTCAGAGCATGCTTTAAACAGTTGGTATCGATCAGTGAGTATTCAAATTTGTACGCAAATTCTAGCTCCTTAAATATTTTCATTTAATCGTTGTTAGTCATTTCAGATTTCAATGACATCAAGACTATGAAACACTTACAGACAGTACGCAGATTGTGCACCAGCAAGTCTATGAAAGATATACAATTGGATAATCGAAGACATACCTGAAATGGGAGAAGGCAAATAAAGTTATTAGTGAGAGGAAAATGTGATATATATATACAAATATTTATGGATTTCTAATTAATTTTTGCATCTAAATTACACAGGTCACAGCCAATTTGGAAGAACATCGATACACCAGTGTGAATGATTGATTGATTGATCACCGAAACACAAATGAGAAACATCGTTCGAGACCTTCTGTTGCGGTGAGTACGAACAGAATTATTTCCAAAATCCGTATTATTTTTTTAGTAAACTTCTAAGGGGTTTTAAATAACACTACGAAGATTGTAGGGTCCCCTCAATTCGAAAGCGATCTAATAATTTTATAAACATTCAAAACAAAAAAGGTCCACAAATTTTAATTTTACCAACCTGATTATAATATATTGCCCTATATTGCGCCCATTTTGTTAATGATGCGTTATGTCAATCACAAGCTCACTGATGAGTTGTCTATCGTGCCTCTTCATAGCCGAGTAGAAAGGAAATTCAATTGAAAATAGGAATTAAAAAGGTTGCAAGGACAGAAACAATTTAAAAATAATATTAGATGGCACTAGTTTTGGTTTTATTAGCTCTTCTGTAGTCGAAACCGATCAAATAAAACGACACATTTCTTGAAAAGTAGCATGTGGTGACCGGTGTCCGTTTGGGCTCTGTGGTTCAGTCTCTCGAGAGACGTTGAGTTTACATGATACTCGCTGTGATAGTTTAATCAGGGGGCAACATTAGCCAATTCTATGTATGTTTAATGGCAATACCATAGTTCTTCGTAATCGAAGTTACTCCCAGTTTCAGCCATTTTTTTTTTTACTTTAATAATAGTAGGTCATCAAATCAATATTTCACAATGGAATGACAAAATTAGTGTGCAACCTAATCTATAAAGGATGCTGTAATTTCTAACCATATCTTAAAACACCAGTTTGTATGTGTGTGTCCTCCCAAATCCACAATGCAAGATAATAAACATAAAACCGCATTTTTCACTTGCCAACTTTGATATTTTATTGGCTGTAAAACAATGACTCAAAGTATTATTTATGGGTATTTAAAAAACATTCTAAGTGACATGGATGAAGGTACACATTTGACAGAAAATGAAATATACTCTATAGATCATATTTTTAAAATTTGCCACAATAGCCAGCTGTACCAAAAAAAAAAAAAAACTTCAGTTCTGTCATAATTTTCAACTATTTGCTTCTTGTTTATATTGTTTTCTTTCGTTCTTCCTTTCTTTGATTGGCCCCAAGTCAAAAACGCCCCAAACAAACATCATCTACCGTAAACTTTATCACCATCTTTTGTAAATTGTTTTGACATCAAGTTATTGTTTGTGGTAGAAGAACAACTGAACATATGAAGCATGCCAGTTATTTATCTTTAATTGAATAATCTTAAAAAAAAATAGATACAGAAGTTTAAAACGGATGAATGTATCTTCTAATAAAAATCATGCGAAAGTAGTGAAAATGTACAAAAGTTTGAGCTGTCATTTCGTAGGTATATGTCAAATAAACAAAGGCACGTGGCAAAGATTTCAAAAGAATATAAACGTAACCACAAATAAATTGGTCATATGAGAAAAATCCAATATTTGTATTTATTTGCCTGGCAATACTCTGTGAGCGAGTCCTACTACCACACATGATGTGTGCGTGTATATGTGTTATGTGCGTTTTTCAATTCGCCGAAGCTGTTTCATAAAGCCATAAACATGTCAGAAACAATAATAAAAACCAAAATTGTTAACCATAATAAAGACATTCTACCTCCCCCTCCCAGCCAGCCCTTACCAAATAGAACAAAAACCCGCTTCACCACAACATTCCCATACATTATTTTTTTATTTTTCGTTTTTCTTTTGATGTTATTGTTTTTATTTCTGTTCGGCTTTTTTCTCCTACTTTCAAGGCAAAACCTCTTAACACATTGCGTGGTTAAGCAAACAAAGAATAGCAGCGAATGCAAAAGAAAGAAAAGCAACTCTGCCCAAAAGTAGGCACAACTTTTAAGAGTTTTTTGTTTGTTGGTTTTGTTTTGTACCCTGTTTTGTGTGTCTTTCTCCAAATGGAATGTGTGTGGAACATATGTGTTGAAAATATCTTCATAAGCGTCTTCGGAACACTTTAGCACCTATTAAAGGAAATTATCACATCTAAATATTAAACCATCAAGGGGAAGGGGTCGGAGTTTGAGGTCGCTTCGTGTTAAATGGGAGGGGAGAAGTGCGTGAAGACAAGCATTACCATGCACCAACATGTTTCAATAGACCATTTATTCAGAAATAAAGTAGAAGAGAAAACAAACGTGTATGTAAGTAGACAGAAAATGGTATTTTATAAACCGCCTAAATGTAGGCAACGCTAAATGAAATGGCATAGACATACATACACACATCACTGACAAAAAGAGAGCACACCTCTGATAAATAACGTTGGGAAATCACTTTATACATATTTTAAAAAATATCGTGTTTCATAAACGCCTAAACATAGACAACGTAAGATAATAAAGAAAGTGTTTCATAAACGCCCTATCGTCGTCAACTCAAGTTGGTTAAAAACAAACAAAAAATACTATCATAATTGAGGTTAGGCACAGAAGTACCCAAAACTGAAGTTATAGATCTGTGGCAACACAATTTTTTTTGTCTTCAAAATCCAAAAAAAAATAAATCTTTTTGTCGAGGATTCATTTGATTATCAATTATCCCGTCCGAGTTTTTCTATTCTCCGATGTTTTGGATTTCCAGCAACATTTTCAAAGAAAAAACCGGTCAATAATACCAAAATCCGCACCAAACTATCCACCTCTCTAAGGATGCATTAACGACGATCACATGTGAGTTGTTCTATTCTCTCAAATCAGTGTGCTGTGCACACCATAATTTGTATACTCACTGGCCGGGACCTACTGTTTAAAATCGGCTCAGAACGCCGAATATTTTTCTAGGGACCTGCTACATGGGCTTAGAGATTATTTGCATACTCACAAAGTCGTCGGCATTTACGAATGTCAAAAATATGTTTGATAGTCTTATCTTATTATTTGCTGAGTGCTAGGTGCATTCACTTCCGAACGCTTTCGTCAACAGATGAAATTCTCTATATTGCATTTTAGTTCTGGAAAAAATTGAGGATTTTTTTTTTAAAAAAAAAAAAGACTACATAGAGATTTCTGCGTGCAGCATTGAATATTTTGAGCCTACATTTATTTATTTATAGAACACATACTTTAAAGAGCCTACATTTTTAATTGGAATTTGTTCTCTACTGACTAACTACTCGAACTTTTATTAATTGCAGTTCAAAGTACTTGAATATCTGTCAATTTAGTTGGTGTCAACCTTCAGATGAAGTCTACAACTAACATTTCTATAAATTCGCTTAGTAAAACGTTTAGCATTTTTTCAATTTGCCCAAAAAAGCACACGCACAAAATTAAACAATACTCGCTCTTAATTCCCCCAAAAAAAACCAACGTACAAACACACACCCAAAATAACAACAAATTATTGTTGTTGATGTTCCCGTATCATAGGACGCTTCAAGGCTTTTCACCAAACACAAAAAACATTTATTTATATACCAAAATTTCGTCTACAGCAACTCGACAAAAAAAACAAGAAGATTGTGAAAAAAGAAATCATTCGATTTTTCACAACTGAAATAACTCAATTGTTTGAGTTGTCACAAAAAATCAGCTTATATACATTTTAAATATCATTTTTCCACAGTATGCTCTGAGGCGTAGTAGGTATTGTGGCATACATTTTGGCACACGTCCCAAAAAGATATTCCTCTTCTTTTTTTTTTTGTCGGTTGTTTGGTGAATGGAAGAGACATTTAAAATTAAGAATACTTTTCGAGGGGGGAAAACCAAAATATTCAAGCTGTGCCATTCCGTTTATGTGTACATATATATAAAAAATATTCACTTATCCTGAGCTACGTGGCATTTTAAGGGGGAAAGATTTCAAATTTTAGACGGACACTTTATGACATTTTGAAACAGAGTATTTTAATAAGCACCGCTAACGTTCATTATTTTATTTATTAACTTTACTTGTTTCTATCGGTGCTAGCTTGAATTGTTTTAGAATGCAATTTAGTCCTGAGTTTCCTTTTAAACCACAATTTGTATTGTCCATTCTTTCGTTAGAATGTATATCAAATGCATCTTCTAATAGTCTGTCGAATGTCCTATGGCTGTAAATGTACCTGAAACCTTGAAAATGTCTTATGCCCTTCTCTGCGGACATTCGAAGTCATTTAGAATAATCTTGGCATTATTATTTTCTCATTTGATGTATGTCTCAATTTTCAATTGACAAATAACCACTTACCTTTTTAAAAACCTCTGCTTGTGGGAGATTTACGTACGTATTTGTATTGTCTACTTTTGGGCTTATATCAATGTATAGACACTTACTTGGTTTTGCATAACAATTTCTTCGCAATGACATTTATTGATGGCAACTATTTAGTTTACAGAAATGGACTCATTTACTTAAACCACACATGCCGACATACATCATGTACGTCGTTATGTCGTCCTCTCCAGTTACATTTCGTTGCATACATTTTGGCACATATTAAAAATGAAATTTCCAATAAATTTATTGCATTGCATCACTGCTTGTGTGTGTGTGTGTATGTTCAAATATTTATGGGGCCCCTTTTAAAGTAATAACTATTCAATGGCCTGAAAGGATCAACTTTTGCTATGGAGAGGCTGGGAGTTGGGTGGCATAATGGTGTGGTACTCGATTGGAGAAAGTATTGGCATTTTACTGCAGAAAATATGTGTAGTCTTATTTACCGAAAGGATATTAAACTTTGTATGTGCGCAAGGGTGGGCAGGCTAAACATGAAAACCCATACAAATCATCACGTGCAGATGATGTGTAGTTCACTTGAGCCTGGACGAAGTTTATACACCATCAAGTACAAGGGTTTTATGGATGAAGTTCCTTACAGAGGGCCTTCACATTTGTTTTCCCGTGTTTGCTCAAAAAACGTCAAATATTTTCAAAGTTCAAACATATTTTGACGGCGTTGAGACAAATATTTGTTACAAAACCGTCATTTTTTTACATTATTTTTGGTTCTAGTTCGGCCTGAGGTCATAAAAACGATGTTGTTTTTCATGTATTTTTCTTATTATTAAGTTTTCCCAATTTTTCGGTTGGGGTAATCACTCAACAGAAAACCAAATATTTGTAGCCCTTTTCCTTATTAATTTAAAAATATATCAAATAATTTGTACGAAATGCACTCTGTGTTTCCAAAACAAGAAAAATCTGTATGGGCCAGAGGATGTGTCTTTTGAAAATACAAAAATACTGATTCCGTTAATGATACGGATGCAAGTGTGCTTTATTCTTCTAAAAGAAATAAAGCTCTTCAAATAATTTAAGTTGTTTGTTTACAAAACTTCAAAAAATTTCACACAAATTTCACTGTGAATTCTATTTTCCTTGTGGCTTCGTATCATTGGATTATTTTCGTTTATAGCAAAGCATTCGGAATTCATACAATCGAAATGACATCTACGAAATCATTTCGTTTTCCTACGAAATTTGTGACAGGGCAGATAATCACATGTACAAAAATTGGTGAAATATAAATAAAAATCTGATGTTTTTGGAGTAGAATCAGCGGATTTCTTGTTTGCCCCTACAAAATATTTGGTGTTTAGATTGAGAGGAGCAAATATTAACCTTTTGCGCTTTGTCAAATATTTGTTAAAAGTGAACCTAGATCAAACAACTCGCATGACTTTTGTCGTTGGGGCCAGATCTGCCTCTCAATCTTTGCTAGTTCGCACGACATAATACTTTTGTGAAAAAAATGAAACAGCTACTTCTGATATATTGACAATACTTAATAACCGTTTGGACTCCCCTTTAACGACTTTTGAATAGTTCTGGCGATAAGTTGTCGCATTCTTTGGACATTCCCTTCTAAGTCCCAAGACTTTTAACAATTCCAAAGAAATCGATAAGCCATTTCGTTTGACTTCCGCATTATTCCATATGCAGATGTTTCAGAAATACATTTTATTCCCACAGAATCACTTTTTGAATTTTGAAAATCTAGATACGTGACCTTATAAATGTGTGAGGAAAAAATGCGAATACAGTGATCCTGTTTGTTTGCCACATGAATCCACAAAAGTATTTTCTGTGCATCAATGAAAAGCGAAATTAAAGCCAGAATAAAAACTAAACTTCAAATATCAAATCAATAATTGCTTCCGGAATTTTAAACAGAGGGTTCAATTTGACCCGTAATTGCTATAATTTGTTGTTGTTGTTGTTGTTCTTTAAAGATGAAAGTTTAAAAAACTACAGCAGCGTGAAATTGCTGTGTTGCTATTGCCATTGGTCATTTTTTAATTAATCACATTAAGAACACACACACACACACATTTCATGCTTCATCGAACGTTCACAGTTTCGGGCCAGGCCAAATGAAAATCGAGATTGTTTTTTAGATGATATATTATATTTTACCAAAAAAAAAACAAAAAAAAAAACAACGGCAACAACATTACATTAAACCATTATTTAAATAATAATTATGTACTTTGTGTTGTTGCTGTTGTGTTTGTTGTTGATGGTGGCGGCGTTGTTTGGAAACGTGTCGTTTATTGTTGGTATTTAAAATACGCGCAACTTAGTCGGGCCATAAATTTTCTTTGCTGGCTCTATGGATATCCCAATACACATACTGTCGACTACATCCGTATGTAAGCGTGTTTTTCGTTCTTTTTTTTTTTGCTAATGTTTATTGAATATATATATATTTTTTTAAGCCATTAATTTTAACAATAATTTTTGGGTCATTAGCTGTGAAGTACCCAAAATGATTGCCCTGCTCCGTTTACCCTCCTGGCAAGGTAACTAGGCAAGGCAGAGTTGCCGCGAAAATGTCATGAAGCCGTTGTTTTATGTTGGCAAGAATTTTGAATTAGTTTAATTAAAAAAGTAATCAGCGATATTTAAAGGAAGCCAATGGAATGGCATTGATGTTGAAGCATGGGGTGGGGTAGGGAAACCGACACGATGATGTTGATAATCTTATCTAGCAATTTTATGCCGTAAAATGGGCTTCACAAAAAAAAAATGTTATATAGGCACCGACAACCGTCGAGGACATAAAGTGGCCGACCATGAAAGGCTTTTAACACACTGAAAGTGTAAAGAGTTTTAAGAGATGTCTTCAATAAAGTGCTTTTTACGGCAGTGTACATTTTTTCAAAGTTTGATTGAAAAAGGTCGGACGGAGATATCTACTGCGTAGCTGATGATATTATTTTTACGGGACACGGTTGGTTGAGTGCTGGCAATGTGAATATGTTAGATATTGAACTTAACTCTCCAACGAGTGGTTACTTCAGCAGGGAATGTGAATATGTTAGATATTGAACTTAACTCTCCATCGAGTGGTTACTTCAGCAGCATCGATAAGTCCCTATCAGAAAAGAATAAAAAGAATTCAAGTTTGTATTCCAAAGGTGACTTCAAGTTATACCAGAGCACTTCTGGGGTTACCTCTAATAAAGGGCGGTCAAAATACCAGTTTTTGGTTTTTACAAATTAAAAAAGTAGTGCAAATCGGTTAATTAGTTTATTCGAAAGACTAAAAATTGCCATTATTTGGGGAACACCATATCATTTATGTGGTCGATCAACCGACTTCGTGTGCGCATTCTGTCAACCCAATTTTCAAATACATTACTCAATTCAACGAATGGCTCGCTCGATAAGGACCTGCATTGTTAATGAAGTGTTCGTATAACATCGAGCAATTATTCTAATTTGTTTATGCAACTAGACGACCTGTATTGGTATTGGTTTCCCTAGTATCCCAATTGAATACATAACCTATGCGAGTCTGCTTATAACGATAGTCACTCGAACCAGAAATTGTACATCGATTCAATGAATAGCAATGAACGGCAGTTTTACATTGGCTGGTTTAGCTTTTTTCCTTTCAGTGTACACACACACACAGCCCATCAAGCCAGAAATTATGCAATTTGATTGTGATAGATTTCTCTTTTCCGGCAAATATTTCTGCCGCTTGAGTTGCAAATGAAAATTAATTGCAACAATTAGTTTTCCATTGGCCAACTGTTTGAAAGCCTAAAAGCACACTGTATTTTTTGATTCTGAAATTATGTGCAATGTTTAGTTTTACTTCAGAGCCCATCTTGCGACCACTGGAAACGTGAGTGTTTTCCAATAGAACTCCAGTCTCACTTATTTCTATAATCTCACTGTTGAGATTATGACTTTGGAAATAAATTACACGGATATACGATGAAACGTATTAAGACATGGAGCGGGAAAGAGGGCTGTCATTGTCAAGCAGAAACCACTTAACCCTTTAACCACTGAAATCAAACCCTTTAGCCATTAGAAAAGGCTGTTAGCGATGACCGTCTGTAGACGGTCTTAGTGGTTAAAGGGTTAATGGAACATGCCTACGAATGGACACATTTCAGCAAATTTTTGCACAACCGAAATTATTACTTTAAAAATGTATGAAATAAACGAAAAATTTACCGCAGGCTTTTAAGCAAACAACATTATACGGGGCTCATAAACATACTTTTGTTAGGTAAAAAAACATTAGATTTCCGCTCCTAAAAAAAAATATTCATAAATGGTTCACTGACATTCTCATTGTCCAAATACTTACACCCACCGTCAAAAGCATGAGGTCACAATGGAAGAAATGATCACAAAAACCAATTACAATATCGTTAGACTAAAAATGTGGGAGAGACTGTCAGAAATACAGAACAAATCAAATCAAATTCCCCTAAACTCCTCGCAAACTTAACTCTCGCCACTCGGTTTACTAAAGAAACCCCTCTCTTGAGTTGCGATGTGTATCTCTTGCCCTCAGTGTATCCAGTTCATGACCGAATTGTCCGCTATTTTAATACCCATGTTCGGCCATAATTATTTGAAACCGCAATTATCAATAATGCGTCAAGAACGGAAAAATCTTAAAGAAATTGAGGCGACGCCCGGCTCTCCATTTACCCGAGATGACGACAACCATTAACTTGTGGCATAATCTTCTTAGCAATTATGGTGTGTACACTTCAACACCTTCCGGAGACGGCCGCCAAATGTTAAGCGCTTTAAAGAAAACACCACACAGACGGGCCATAACGAATAACAACACACACACACATATCATGAAGGCCGTCTGCCTGTGAGCTTTTCTGGAGCAGTGTTGGGTTTCTTTAGACTCATTAAGTTTTCAGACCCACTTCAGAATAATGTGCAGCACACAAGCAATCATCAGCATGCAACGTACCTCTGTATTATGGCTAAGAACGGGAGAATGGCCAGGAGAACGAGGTGGAGGCAGCGACCGCGCTACGTATAGTATGCAGTTTGTGCATGACTTCATTATACCGGAAGATACGGCCTGAACAGTCATGCATACAAACCTTATACAAGTCGACACGAGGGGATATGTGTTTGTTCTAATGTTGGTGCATATAAATTCTACAGAATTCCCTAATATGCAGTCCACAAAAATTATATTTCGTGAAAATATGTGTACGAGTGTCTGTGTGTGTGTGTGTGTTTAGGCCACAACCAGCAAAAAGGATACTTTTTGCACAAAAAGACAGACCAACCACATGATGACGTTCTTTTTTGTTCTGGTTGGTCTTTTTTGTTGGTCGAAAACCCATTTCAAAATTAAAAACCCGAAACAGGTAAAACACACATCACCGACAGTTTTTTTTTTCTTTTTTGGTATTTGCTTTATGTTATTTTTGTTGTTGCTTTTGCTTTTGATGTTGTTGGTGGTTTTCGGTTATAGCCAAAATTAGCGTGTATGTTTTTGGCCCGCAAATGTTCTTGTTTGTGCTGTGTTTTATTGCAACCACTACAACAAGAACAATAGCCATCACAACAACAATTGTTAATACTATATATGTACATATGTATATACATATATATATATATATATAAAATATTCCCCCTTTTATAACGTAACGTCTCTGAAGCATTGAGTCATGCACCTGTTTTCAGAAGCCAGAGAAAGGGTGAGACAATAGGGGAAGAAGAAGAAGGAAAAAAACACGGCAATACATATGAAGGGATTGCAGCTGAATGCTGCCGGACACTTAAAAGTAATTTAAAAAAAAATATTTTTAAATTTGTGATAAGTTGATACCAACTGACCCCTCAGGTGGTAATGACAGATAATTTGCCCTGAAATCCTTTCATAGACACTTCCAATATAAGCCCCAGTGAGACAACAACTTTGTTTTACTCTTAACACTTTTTTTATGTTTTGTACATTCACAGATTGAACTGTGTTTAATGTTACAGAGAATCTGAAGTTACCTAAAATAAACATTTTCATTCAGAATTTAACTGAAGTTGAACACGCGGCGTCTCCCATTTTTGGCATATTATCTACAGTCATATGATGATTGTGACAGCAGTTCGAATAACAACCAAATTACACTAATTAAATTTAATTTTGTTTTACCATTTTCAAATAGAGTTTGAGTTAAAAAACAACGTTACTCCTATGTGGGCGAATGCTGGATGTTGAACTCCATCTCAAGTTCCTGTAATTTTTCTGCAGAATTTGTTCAACTAAGGTTTTTTTAGCATTCGTATACATGGCTTATCTTGCTCACGGCGGTTCGAATGAATCTCATTGCATTTAAATTTTTTTTCTTGGTTTTCATCGGAACTGTTTTTTTTTTATTTTCATGTTTCACCGGAAACATATATTTTGTAATAAAACCACACCAATTTCCACTTTGCAACCTATTTGAAGTTTCAACTCGGTTGTATTTGTGGTTCACCTTTTGTCTCAGTATTGGACCCAAGTGTTTAAATCTTCTGATAGTTTATAAGGACTTCTGTAGAACATAATATTAGCCAAAGCTAAAGTCGATTTGTCAAAGCGTGATTATTGTAAGCTTTTCTGGTTTCTGGTTTTTTTTTTTAATATTTCTCTCTAATCTAATTGGCCTCACCGACATGTTTCAACATCCTTGTTAGGACACCCTTTACTCTTGTAGAAGATAACAATGTGTGTGTGTTGGTTTGATTTCTTTGTGTACACTGAATTTTTCTCAGTATATGAGATGATTGTGGTTTGTTTAAACAGCATGCAGAACATTTTTAATAGGACTTTTTTTATTTTCATTTTTTTTAATACAATAAAGCATTTCAAACAAGAAATGCAAACAGACATAAAACATTTTCAAACAGAGCAAACACTCGCATACCAAAGAAGGCGGTGATGATGAAGTGCACAGGGCTGGAGTTAACGCCTCCAATGTTTAAAAAAGGGGCCTTGGGCTATTTGTTGTTCTGTATAAATATCGGTAATTTTCTGCTGGACAATGTTAAAATCCCTCCTTAGTTCTATGAATTAGAACTGTAGTACATGTAGACATGTACGTTTGTATGATCGCCTTTTATAAATGTTTAAGTCTATCATTAAATCATGTTTCGTTTAATGTGTCTTTATTTATATTTCAAAAACCATTTTGTTTGCAATACACAGTCCGTATTTAGTTTCTGCAGTTTGCCATAGAATGAATATTAGACAAAGGTAAACTGTTCGCTTTAAAAGATTCTCGTGGGATTTTCTACTACACCACGGAATTTTTAACTAGGTAGTGCAAAAGAAAATGGAAAAAAAGAACCCACAACACCAGGGAACGACTGTCATTGGTTTTAGCAGGATGGCGCGACATGACACACAGGCCACGTCTCAATCGGCGTTTTGTGCACCAAGTTGGATATTCGTGTTAACAGTCGTGTCGGCGATATCTATTGACCACATCGGAGCTGCGAATTGGCGCCCTTAAGACCGATGTTATGTGAAAAATTCATTAACATTTCAGAACCTTAAGACGCATATCGAACAAGCCGCAACCAAAGTCTGCAAAGCCAGCAAAGGCCACATGAATGAAATCGTGTTCGACAAATGCTGGAAATGTTTGCGCATTCGAATGAACCAATTTTATGACAAAAACCTGGATGCTTGTTAATTTTTTTTATTTACACAGAAAAAAAATGTATTTGTGTTTCATCGATTATCCAACCAAACCACTTCAAAAAAAAAAGCCATAGACTAATGATTCATAGTGGGTGATCTGCTGCAACAATTGTAAATTTAAATGTTCCTTTTGTCGGAATTGGTGATTTTTTCTTATCTCACCTTTCTCTATTTATGTGAAACTCCCATTGCTACACCCTGCGTTGTGTTATGGGCAGCAATTCTTGCTTCAGTAGTTTTATTGCCGTCGTCTTCGAAACATGGATTGTGTGTGAAAGACAAAAAACCTCAAAAACACAATTTTTTTGAGAAAAACCTAAATTTTTTTTTTCAAAAAAAAAATATGAAATTTTTTTTTTTTAAATACTTTACCCCATAAGATTGAGCTGTGCACAATATGATCAATTTGATTGTGTTTTCTTTTGATCGGGGAAACCTAGTAGCCTTGTGGAGATCTCTATTACGAAATCAGTGAATTTTTTTATTCCATTTTCGACAGTGTTATCACGCCAGTTGAATCTGTCGTCAGCGATATTTTCCCTGTCTATTATGACACACAATATCCTTGAACCATGTCATGATTGGGACAGTGGTCATATGTCCGCTCGCCTTCCTATTCGGTCGGCAGACAGTATGGACAAGCATTATGTTCACCATGTGTGGGGTGACCCAGACCTGATCTCGGAGATCTGTATTGACTTCAGAAGAGGGTCGACTTATCAATGACATCTTGTCTGAAGAACGGAATACTAAATATGATCGGATACATTCCATACAAAGTACGGTGGCGAAAACATATGTAGGCATATCGCTCCCATAAGAAATTCGACAATTGTTATCCCTTTTTGTTTCTATTTTATCAGCATATCGGTCCAAGTTTCACTTGAATGCTATCTTATAAACAAAACTAAAATAATTAACCAAGATTAAAGAACAATTGAAACAGTTCTAAATGAGTAATAAAATTATTTCCAACGAAAAGTTTACCGGCCCTGTTAAATCAAGTTTAAGAGGGTGAAGACCTCTTAGCACGCAAAGACCATAAACACTGACTCGCTGGCTGACTGCAGACACCGAACAGCAAAAAAAAAAAAGAACCACAAAACTGGTTAATGGACAACGTCACGTTTTTGTCATGCTTTTGGGAAAATGAAAACAGAACATTTCAAAATGATGTAATTTTAAAATTGAAACAAATTTAACCGTTGTGGCGTTTTTTTTCTTTCTTTCTTTTTGATTTCCTGTAATGTATTTAAATAACTTTTGACATTCAGTAGATGTCATTTTGTATTCTTTTGACAATTTCTTTTACTAATCCAAAGCCCAAATAATTTGCATCATTTGATTTTTTATTAAATGTCTTAATGACTCATTTCTATATTGGCATATTTTAAGTCTCGGCTGTAGCTGTATCTATCGTTGCTTTTCTCTTTCTCCCTCTCTCGTTCAGATTTTCGACAAAACGACAACGATTTGTAAAATTGTTGTAATCGTCAATTTTCTTTGAGCAGAGTCTTCTTCTTTTTCTGCTTCTTTACTTTTTGATGACAAACAAAATGTTGTATAGAACATTTTGTGAAAAAGTTTTAATTAAATTTTGCCAGGCAGGTTTCGTTTGTTGCCGTTTAACGCCTGACAATCTGTGGTGTTGTATCTTGGTTCGGGTGCGGAGGGTCGGCGACAAGCTGAGTGTGTGGCTGCCGGATAAGCCAGTGAAACATTTACAAAGTGACTTTTAATCGATTTTGAATGATGACAGCGCAAGAAGCATTTATTTCCGTCTGGATTTATAGTGACAAGTCAGTTTCATCTTAAAGAGATTTTGCAAAGCAAAAAAAAAACTAGAGATAATGGACTTGTGTTACTTACTGGGTGGGCGATTATGTCGCTGGTGGATCTGTTTTAATACCCCTCTACATACAATCCCTCGTAGAATGTTAAGGGAAATACGAACGTATTTGTTTTGAATACGCTTCCTAAAGTCAGTCTTATATTTGTTGATAACAGCCGCCAGTTCGACCGTTCGAAGAGCTAACCGTCATATAATGGACCTTTAATTCAACGCTTTCTCCTATCTGATTTTCGTTTATGTTCGATTATATTCGGATCTGTGGACACTAACCACTGATGTTTATTTGGAGTTGGAGGCCTCCATCGCTCTCTCTTACTCTCTATTTCCCGGAAAATTCTCCAACTGCTCAGGTATGTTTGCTCACGAATTGCTTGCTGGGTTATTGCCTGATTAATTTATAACAAATATTTATGTACATAAACACACACATAACACAACTTGCACGCACGCACACTCAAACAAATATACTAAAATAATCGGCATCTTCTTTTATTTCTTATATGTGTGTGTGTGTGTGTTTTTTTGATTATAAATTGTTTTATTGTTAATGTGATTAATTACGGCACGTTCTGCT
Source organism: Hydrotaea cyrtoneurina (assembly GCA_958296145.1). Lineage (NCBI taxonomy): Eukaryota > Metazoa > Arthropoda > Insecta > Diptera > Muscidae > Hydrotaea > Hydrotaea cyrtoneurina. The sequence continues at coordinate 89,294,597 of OY282514.1, forward strand.
TGTTCTTGTCGCTAGTTGTTATTGCTGGTTGCTGCCGTGCCACTGTTACAGTTATGGCAACTAAATATTATTAATTGAATGACGAATTTATTGCAAATTACACATAAACGGCAATACCCGAAGGTGTAGTCACCAAGAAAGAGAGGACATTAATCCGCTTTATTAAGTGAATCGGTGTAGTGGCGATTTTGGAATGACGTAGCAAAGTTGAAAGATAGAGGGAGAGGGAGAGGTGTATTAAGACACGATTGTGTCAGATTTTGGCAAATGTAAGGTTTCAACACGTGACAGTAAATCACGTTAAACGGAAATGCAAATTAAAGTTTGTTAGTTCTATTTTTCAAATCAGAAAATGCGTATACTCATAACGTTCTTAAGCGGTCTAGAACCAGGGTCTCTTTAACTTTCAAACGGAGAATAATATCATAATACTATTCTATGAAATATTTCATATATTGCAGAAAAATATTAGAAGAAATAATATTTAATATTTGGCCATAGCACTCGTACTATTCACATTCTTTTACTCCTAACCGTCCAGCAATGGAGATTTCGTTAATATCACACATTATCATTATAATTATAATTAAGTAATCAATTATTCAGATGTGTAGAGAGATAGATAGAGAGAGAGAGAGAGTTGAAGACAGATACAATGAAAACATTATGATTTCGATATTTGTCAAAGTAACGAGGACGAAGGGGAGGTTGAGATACAAATGTTATCAAAGGGCAACAAGATTTTTCCACAGAAAAACAATAGACTCGTTTTTCAATTGCCACATTTCCTGGAACAAATTACCAGTAGTGTTTTTGTTAAATTTATATATGGTTTAAGCATTTCCCAGAAAGTCAATCATTTGTAATATGCTGATGAATAGGAAAGGTGGGGCGACTTTCAGTGAAAATATACAATTAGAGCCTATAAAGTCAGATTGCGTTACTAATTACAACAAGGATAACATAAGAAGAATGTTTCCAAGTTTTACAGAAATGGAGGAACTGGAGACAACCTTGCTGAGTTTTGCTGGATTTTTAAAGACTTGTTCATTTTTTTTTAATTGTATTTTGCCCAAACAGATTGAATCAATGACAGCAAATAAACTGTCAAAACGGTTACTTAAGTGAACCTAACCAATCGGCAGCATCCCTCTCCCCTGCCTTAATTAATGCAAGCACACCCACCCACAAAAAGGACACCACAGAAATGTTGACAATAACCAAAAAAAAAAACAAAGAATGTTCGGAATCGATTAAAATTCTTTTTTGAATTGGCCACTTTATGCGTAGCACATGTATCGGCCGCTCATGGAATATGTCAAAAGTTAACCGACAAAATGTCATGTTCGGTAACAAATAGATGATAGCCTGGAGTAGGGGAATAATAGGAGGATCTGGGCCATAGAATAAAACAAAAACCGGAAAATGTTGACAAACACACTCCTAACAACATGCGAGTAGTGAAGTGTTGTGTGCCAACATAGTTTGTTCACACAAACAAACATGTATAAATTCCAGGAATTCAGACGCACTCTTCTCGACAGAACTAAGTATACATAGACAAATACGGCAGCTGGTCAGTGAATTGTGACCAATTAATACATTTCGTACGTATAACCATTCCAGTAAGGGAAAGACCTCCCTCTAAATAGTGAGCGGTGCATGAGTGATCGGCACCGACTTCAGCGGGCTAGGAATTTTTAAACGTCCCTACGGTTGGCCAACAGATACGTTTAATATCTAGAAATGCTATGGTTTTATTCGGTGTAATTTTTTTTCATCTCCGATGTCACAACGACCTGTAAACAGATACAGTTTAGATCAAGACATGCTATGGTCTTATTCGGTGTCCTTTTTTACCAAAGGAATCTATTAATGTACAGTACATTGGCTTACTGAAAAGAATGACTAGATGTCCCTATGGTTGGCCAATTTTTCATCTCCGATATCACAATATCTGTAAATTGTTTAGCTTTGTAAATCCTAAATGGAGTCTCTTTTTGGTCAAAGTGATCTTAATAAAAACAAGTATGTAGTCCCGTGTGTACGTTCATAGTCAGCGTCTGTCTCCATTCCTGCGGGAACACATCAATACCCACACAGTGACATTCATGGAAGAATCCTATCATATTGGCTTATCAACCGCATAGTTAGCTTACTGAAATTATGGTTTGGGGCATTGGGGATTAAGGACTTTGGACTTATCGAAACGTATTAAATTTGAAAAATTTGGTCTATGCCCCATTACGAATTGAAGGCTCAACATCTGTTGAAATCGACCCATTTCAGGTCACTACAAGTATTACCCTAAACAATTTATTATTTTGTCATAAATGTTGCAAATTTTCCGGAAATGAAGATTTCATTCATATTTTTATGTAGAACAACATTTAAGTTTAATTTTGCAATTAATGCATTTCAGTGTCAAAATTACCCTTTGACTAATTAATTGTCGTGTTCAGTTCAAGGTATTTTTAATTTGTTCATATTTATCAAGTTCTTCGAAAAGTCTGTTCCTCTGAAGCTGCAGACGTCAACATTTTTCATGATAACAATACTTCTAAGACCAAATAAAATACTTTAGTGGACAAATACATTACGTTTGGCAAGACTATAACCCCAGATATTTCCAATTTCGCAGGATAAAAAAAAAAGTCCTCAAATAAGGAAAATCCATGGAGAGAGAATGGCGAGTGTGCCAGTTAGACTAGGTTATGAACAGGTATTCAGCCTACATTTTTTTTGAAGAGTTTATACTAGGAAGTCCACCACAAAGGAAGATATACATATTCCGAGTCAAAACCTATGGACAGAGTTTTTTTTTACCAGCTTCACTTCATTGTAAATGACCTGGTAGATGATGGAGATAGTGAATAAGAAAGGACACACAGTGGTCCAGAGTCCCATTTTGTAATTTTTTAATCAAGTAAACCTTTTTGGGTTCTGTTAACAAAATGTTGTGGCAGGGAGTGAGTCATAATTTTTTGTTTTGATCATAGAACTGGCAAATGGCCTCCGATTGCTATAAACCATACCTTACCAGAAAGGTATATGAGCAAATATATTTTTAACTATTATTTTGAAGTTAAAAAATAGGTTTTTTTTTCTTTAAATTCGTCGATGCGGGAATATTTTGGCCATAGCACCGGCAAATGATCTTCGATTGGGAAAAAATTTGGCATGAGGAGAACATTAATTTGCTCATATTTTCGGCTAAGTAACTTACTTTGAAAAGTTAATAAGAAAAAGTAATTAGTTCGCGTTTGGCGACTAAAAAGTTTGACTTTTACTAAATGTATCCTATTCTCCTATTCGGGCGGACAAATGGGGATCATCCCATCTTAAACACATCTCAAGTGTAAAAAGTTGTGTTGGTTCAAAGGTTTTTGTTTCTAAATCAATATTTAAAATATTTGCTGTAATCGAACTCTATTTGCTACAAATAAAGATAAGAAACTCTTTGTAACAAAAAAAAAAGTTGACTACAATAGATTTGTAAATGTAAGAGATACCCTTTGACAACGTTGAAAAATCAAATCAATTTTTTTTTTAAATTTCAAAATCTCAATAAGATTAGAAGTTTTGGTATGAAAAGAAGTATTTTTTTTATGCAATATAAACTATTACATCAGAATAGCTAAAAAAAATAGCCTTACAAAAATACGAAAAGTAGTTAACAACAATTTAATGTCTTTTTTGAAGACCAACACTCTTTGTGTTCCCCCGTAAAATTGCATTCCACTGTATTTCGAGAATATCAAAGCTGGCAGGAAACATATTTGCTGGAAGAGTATTCCACATATGAACACTTCGGCTGAAGAACGAATTTGCTCTATACTTTTTCGCCAATCCAATCCATCAGTGGAACATTTGTGTGACATCAAACAGCACTGGGTTTTGCATGCATTAAAATCTACTTTGTTAATCTGACCCCACTTCTACTTGGTCGATAGTCAACTGAGTACGAATGACAGAGATTGCTGTCATCCGTTAAAGTGCGGAGTGGATTGACAATGGGCAAAGTTTCGTCGGTACATATTTGCCTACACTTTAATTGAAATACGAACATCGATTCGATCCTGAGTCGATTCCAAAAGTGGTCGGTATAATAATTGTCAGCGGGTGTGATCTCCGTTGGGCTTTTCGCATTTGTTACAAATCCATGCGACAACTTGCAATACATTTTTCTGAGAAAAGGAGTTTGAAAACTTCCAGTTGATGCCAGTCCAAAGATTATATTTAGAAAAATAAAAATTGTACCAGTCGCACAGCAATGGCCAGTATCTGTATAAGAATAGAAACAGGGGGGCAGGTTTACTCACGCACACACGTGTGTCTATCGCACATTTACCCACTCCCATGTTTTCACACACAAACAGCCAATGTGTTAAATATCTGAGGGCCTTATTTTTTCTAAATGAAGTAAAGGATAGGAGGATGGTCCGGATACCACATATTTTTTCTAAATGAAGTAAAGGATAGGAGGATGGTCCGGATACCACATATGAAGTGATTTGCGAATTATGCCTGTGTATGTGGTGGCTGTAGGTGTTGCTCGAGTGTGTGTTAATAAAAAAAAAAAAAACCTGAGTGTTGAAGTGATGGGAAACATCACAACACTCGAGTCATTTAATAACATCTGAACGAAATACAGTCGAACATGTGCTTGGCCAATGCTGCTGCTGTTTGCTGCTACTCCCGGTCACGACGATGCCATCTACGATGCGAACAACTTATTGGCCCTGACATTTAAACTTCTTAATGGTAATCAATGTCAAAATTTCCAACACAGCTCGGTTTTTAATTAAATTTTCACACAAAAAAGAAAATGTTCTACGGTTTGTTGTGTTGCCAATGTTTGTGGCACAACGTTCCACGTTAGAAGGAATAGAAATAAAAAAAAAGGAAAATTGCCAACTACTGACCTTTTTATGAGCAAAATGTTGTTACAGGATACTTTTTTTTTCTTATGTTTTCTATTGTTGCTACAATTAGTAGTAGTTGTTGTTGTTTTGGGGGATTTGCGTTTTTTTATGTTGCTGCCACTGCTGCTGTTCCTGGTAATGATTCCTAATGCTGTCGTTGTTGTTGGGTTCTTTTTTCATTTATTTTCATCGAAAAACTATCTAAAGCTTTATTTTCTTTCAATTTCTTTTGCTCTCTTCTTTTTTGGCTCAAAACATTAACCGAACGAACATTTGGTAACGGCAAAAAAACATATTAGAAAAACACAGCCAGGCAAACTTTTGAATTCAAGCAAACACTTTATCGCGTCTCACGAACGTTCCTTCTTCCTTGGCTTCCTGCAGCTCTCCGATAGCTCAAACAAACGACGACGTCGAAGACAGTGACGATAACAACAACAACTAAGACGGCAAATACGACAACGAAGACAACGACTCTCGCTCGACCCAAACAAAGCTTTAACCAAATGCCAGAGTAGGAAAAAAATGGCACGACGAAATGTAGGATTCTTTCTTTTCTTTCTTTTTTTTGCTTTTCTTCAACTTCGATTTCACTTTGTGGAAGGCTAAATAAACCTGTGGTGTGGCACGAATGTATAAAATAATTTCACTTTTGTTGAGTTTTCCCCAAAAAAAAACTAAATACTTTGATTTCTTTGCTCAGCTCAAATCCACTGGTTCTGTAGGTGCTGCCTGCCTTTCCACTGCTTTCGTTAGATGCGTGTGTTGGGTTTTCTTCAACATAAAACATTCAAAATAAAGATTTGTAAAATTGTTGTGAATTTTCTTGCGTTTCTTTTTCATAAAACTTTTTATATCACATATCCTTTCGATATCCTTTAAACCTTTCCCACATTGACTCTGGCTGGACTTTCAATATTTCTAGATGGTTTAGTTAGCGCACTTCTTTTCTTATGATTTGAAAATTCTGTATTAAAAAAAAGATGAATTTCCAATTATTTTTTTTTCTTCTTGTATTCTTTTATTTGTATTTGGCTGTGTCAGCGTATGTTTTTGTGGTTTATAACGTTCTAACGCGTTCCGCGTATTGCACCCAACTGAGCTAAAGTCTGCTCATAAAAATTGCTTCAAGTAGACTCGACTCGACGACTTTTCCAAACAGCCAACAAACACCAGCCAAGCATTCAACAACAACAACAACCACATGAGGAAGAACACCGACGAACGACGAACCTCTCACTCACTTTCATTTGTGTGGATAAATAAAAAATTGAACCCATACACACGCACACTCATTTGCACACTCACACTATGTGTGTTTGTGTAGCATGCGTCGTCACAATTTGCGGCACACGAGACTTCCCCGAAAAAGAACAGAAGCCACAGACACACTCACCTAAAAGTTCGGCTTTAATTTATCACAACAATGGCTCTCTCTCTCTCTCACTCGTTTTGTTACTTGCACACTGCGATTGTGGTTGTTGTGTTTGTTATGACTTAAAATCTGGGAGAATTTACCATTATTTGCACGTGATATAAAGAGTACACACCAAGTCTCTCTCTCTCTTTGTATATACATTTTTTGCTTGAGAGAAAGCTTCTTTCATTTTAGCAGTTTTTATGTAACATTTTGTTTGCAAAAAAAAGCCGGTGGTATTTTGCTCTCCATAAAGCCCATACGGAGCTATACAGAGCGAAAGAGGTGGCGACCTGAGAGATAATCACAACTGAATGGAGTTACCGTTTAAAAAAGTGCTAAATAAAATTGGAATATTTTGGATATTATGTTAGACTTCATATACGAGTCTACATAGTCCGTTAATGTCCAAAAGTGTCCAAACTCGGAGTCAGAGAAAATATATTGATCCGACGAAAGAGTACACCAAATGACGCCGAAAGTAAAGATCGGAGCTCGGGAATTTCTAAAAGTTGAGGCACAGGACCAACGTTTTTGAATAACATTTCATATACAGTTCAAGGATCCAAATTACGACGACGAGTTTGGTCAATTTTCGCTAACAAAAAATCTGGTTCGGACATTTTTTTTTATCACAAAGTGGGCGTTGGAAACCGTTTGAAAAATTAATTTTAAATACGGCACTTTTTTCTCTGTTATGCTACTTAATTTTGCAACGCGGGAATCTCTCTTAAAGTGCATTTACAAAAAAAAATATTGCACTGTTGACCTTTGTGAGAACAAATCACTTTCATTTGCTCTACGTTTGTTTTGAGGGCAACCTCTCTCTCTCACTATATCTCCCTCTCTTTCTCTCTGAGACACTTGAGCTCTGACGAGATTTGGGCTCCCGCAGCCGATGTGGTGCCTGTGACGTAAAAATCACCAACACATACACATCTAAACATTTACACGGCCGTTGTACCAGCACATACAACAACAAACGACATCACTTATATGCAGTTTCTTAGAATTCAATGAAAAGCTTTTCGTTCGCAGCAACATATGCTAAACACCTCAGAAGAGATAGAGCACAAAAGTCAATAGCGAAAAATAGAAAGCTTTAGCCCCCAATGGCAGGTTGAAAAGCTTGGTTAAGTTTGGGTTATATTAGGCTAAATAAAAAATTGGGTAGTGTCTTTTCGATGAAAATCAATGTGAATGCTGCTTTCGACGAAAGTTCATGCTAGAGCGAGGCGACATCGGTATGTGTGCGTCTATGGGAGAGCAAAGAATAACCTTGCAGGATTACACAGGCACCGCCACTACTACATGTGTATGATGGACATACATACATACATACATGCATACAAACGTACACAACTATAAAGACATCCTGTATTTACGAAATGCTTTACGAAGTGTAAGGAAAGAATACAACAAATAACGGTACGAGCTTTATGCTGATGTTCATCAGTGGCTAGTGTGTGTGTGTGTGTGTGTATATGTTTCGTTTTGTTTACATGGGAGCATCATTTTGTGAGGAGAGTATGAGTATGAGAGAGTGTATCATATAAAAAGGATGTTGGTCTTGTTATTATTGTTGTTGTGTTCTCGACAACATGATGGTGTCCTAATGAAGGTCAGATTCAACAGAACAACAACAACGACGATGAGTACAACAACATTGGAAACAACATACAAAAAAAAATGGCATGAATTTCTACCGACCACGATTTTTATTAGGTAAGGTTATGTTTTTTTTTTTTTTTTTGTGCCACTGCTTCTGCCACCGTCGTTGGCTGCCTTTGTCACGACAATTGTAAAATGGCTATGAAGTCGGGCGGTGTGTGCATGTGTGCGTATGTGAGATGTACCAAAGTGATAGTCGTACTTGTAGTCAGGATTGCGTGTATCACAGACGACAGTGCGCGGTTGGAGGCGGGAGGGCATGTGTGGAGCTCTCTCGGTGTGTGCGTGCTGAGTATTGTTTGCTGTAAGGTAACCAAACGCACACAATAGTTTTTTGTTAACGAATACCAAAATACAACCTTGACAGCCATTCAACGCCGCCGTTCACCTACATCGACAATCGCACTGCCGCACGTAAAGGATAACAGGAGGCTGTATAGCAACATCTACACACCCGCACACACACAGACATATGTACATGTGTACGTTAACACACTTTTTGTCAGACCCTCTGTCTGTGAGAGTGCGTGTATGTGGGGGTTTATGTTTATAGATTAACGATGGCTTTGACTTTAACGTCGTTATCCAAAGTAAACCGAAACAAAAACATCCGACGACGGGAGCTATGAATGGATGGCTGCATTACGCGCTCGCTGGCGCTGGCGGCTACACGTAAAGTAACGTCTGTGTGTGCGGGTGTGTGTGTGTGTCATATGTGCATCTGTGTGTGAGAGATTCTTTATCATAATGGTGGTGGTTGCAAGGTGGGCGTTGGTACATCATTTGCACTCATACACTGGCAGGCCTTACGATTTGTTGCAACTTGTGCAAATAGTCAATTATTGTTGATGTCCTTTTATCCATTGTCGTTGTTGTTGTTTATGGTTGTTGTTGGCATCGTTATCCTTCGTCATGACATTGTTGTTGTCGCTATTGCTGCTGTATTTCCATTCAGTGCAGTTGTTAATGGTTGAGCATTTTTCAAGTGTTGCCGACTTTTTTTTTTTTTTTGTTTTTTTCGTTGTCAATGTGTGTTCTTTCTGGGCGTCTTTCGTTCCATTTCGTTACGCTTGGTTTTGTGCTGACGTTACTTTTTGTGCGTTGTCACATGCTCTTCTTCAAACTACGAGAGTGGCTATTTTCCGCCCAGCCACCGCCCACTTTGTGAAATTGTAGTGTACTGGTTTCTTTGTCTGTTTTGCAGTCTTCCTCGTTTAGTGCATCAAATACAATTTAAATAAATTACAATTTATGCTTACTAAATGCAACAGCGAAGGTGCAAAAAACTTTTGCAATTACTTACAACATTAAATATGTGAAACAACATAACTATTATTCTTGTTGGCAATAAAAAGGGATTTACAAACTAAAGGTCTTTTTTGTTAAAACAACGAGGAAATGGCCTTAGTTAGCCAAAGTAAAACGAAGAACGCACATAAAGGCCAAACGGCACAACAGATAATGTTCTCGTGTGGCAACACCAACGAGAAATGGTTGTGACTTGTAGAAGAAAGCTTGTTTACTAAATAGGCCACCTGTTAAATGAGACCTCATAGTATCAGTATTTGGGGAAGTCTTAGACCAACCCTTACCTAAAGATATCACCGAACGTTAAGCTGTGTTCAACTTGCTTGGCATAAATACTGATCGGAACCCACAGTTGGCATACAAAATCTGCGTCACATTAAATAGTTTACGCTGCTTGAGAAATAATAAGTCAGCACTTTTAAACGTTCACCTTTGCAAGTGCCTCTTTAGAGGCAATACACACAAGTAATTTTCAACACACACAAATTGTGTATTGCTATTAAGAACCATCTGCCTCTGCCTGTGCCGTGGTCCTGCATATGAGTGCATATAAATAAGTCAACTCAGGACAACATCAACTCCTGCATGTGTGCATCAGTTCCGATGGGGCCCATATTACATTTCCCCATAACATTCATTTCATGTAACAATCCATAAATTTTAATGAGCGATTATAGACTCTGGACGGTTCTCATGCACATATTTATCGAGGTGGTTGGTGGTTGGCGGGGCTTAAAGAAGAGAAATGTCAATTACGACAAATGTCTTCGGAAGAAATGCCAACCAAAAAAATGTCGCTGCTAACATACGGCACGCGACACCATATTACCGTACGACAAGTAATTAATTGAATTTTTATATAGAGCGTCATCGTGCACGCTCACCAGTAGGAAGTCCATACATATGTGAGAAGTTATGTAGGTGGGAATTTCATGCACTCCCACTCATGTATATTAAAACACTGAATTTAATCAAGCGTAAAACCTCTCCAGAGTGCACACACGACAACAGATACCAGTACACACACACACTCATCCACAGAGAGAAAGACACACGGATACAGGCAAATTCATAAGGATATCTCATGCAACGATTGGAGGGTTCTTTACAAAACTGGGTGGGTATGGAGGGGGAGTGGGGTATACGCATGCTGTGAGTGTGTTTATGTGTACATGTCATTCATATGCATGTCAGATTATGTATTTGTATACATCATATTGGATTGTTTTCTTTTATTTTGTTTATATGTATTTATTCCAATAAATAAAAAATATTTGTATGCACTTTACAAAAAAAAAAAACAACTGCACTACATAACCCACCTAGTACAGGGTGACACAAAATATATACAAGAAAGAAAAATATGGAGGATTTTAACGGTAGAATGAGGACTGAAATCGATAACATAACATGCAAGGCGACTCCCGACCATATTGCAACGCGAGCGGTTTTGAAGCGACTAAGATTTTAAGAAAGACAAGAATAGTCTGTTATTACTGAGAGGAGATTACGCTCTATGGAAATATAAGCTAATATAAAATTATTTATATTATAATACAAGAAAACTCGATCAAAAATTAGACTTCAGAATCTGGTAAAATTCGTTGATAGAATCCATCTTGAGAGTGAAAAGGTCAGTCTGAGTGTTCATGAAGAAAAAAAAATTCGTTCTGTTTGTTGGTTTTTCTCTACACCTGGTTGTTTATCATGGCCCAGACATTACACTTGAGAACGATGAACGCCATTAATTTGTCTGTTCTTCGTGGTGGTGATGGTTCGCAAAAACTCACACATTTGTATTACCCCGCAGTTACACATCAGAGTGATTGTCTTTCACAAATTGTTTCCTAATGTACGGACATTTTTGCTACTGGCAGGCCTGACTGCCAACGAAAATTCATTGGCAGTGAAATTTTGACACATGCAGACAGAAACGAATGTTGTGACCACACATCAACAAACAAATCGGCAACTGCAACAATGTATTTTGCTGACACATATTATGGATGTTTTTGTTATGTTCAATTAAAGAATCTAGCTCCAACGACGCATTCTGCTTAGCAATCATAAACGATGGCGAGTCTTTAACATATCACAACTACTCATTCGTTGTTGGGAAATCGTCAATGAAGGCTTTGTGTAATCTGATATCCTTTTCAGTCATTCAGTACTGTGGACATTTGTGTTGGCTGTGTTGAATCCAGAGTTACGCTACACAACTAGAGGGTGTCTAGGTAAAGTTGTTTTCCCCTTTACGGCCTGACCCTGTCTAGTGTACCTGGTAGAAGTAACACAAAATTATAAATCATTAAAATATGAATTCCACTTTAATGAGATGTAAAATTTTAACAAAAACAAAAGTACGCATATGACAAGCGTAAAACATGACGATAATGTGACACTTGAATGTGTAATTGCAACGCGCACACACACACCTCACACACGTACACAACAAATGTCAGTGTTAATTAAAAACATCCGCCGAAGGTGGCCGGCACACGTTTCATATTTTACAAGCCAATAAATTCAATAAAAATAACTAAAAAAAAAAAAGTGCACAAAAATTTCGTATTTAATTTATGAGATTGATTTTTTTTGGCATTTCCCACGGGAAACAAAAATTACATAACAACAGATCACAAGCGAATTTTCACAATACAAGCTTAGCATAAAATTCAATGTGTACAGTGGGACAGACAGCTTCGCAATCTCAAGCGTACAACGTCCATCCGACCATATGCCCCTGCATCCCATGAACATCTGGTGTTTAGTTTGTGGCTGTTCTCCCATACACAAATTACTCTCCATCTGTGGCAAATCAAAAGTATATATATATATACAAAAGAATCGGCGGCAACTGTGTCTTTAATTTGTACGCTAGACTGTCACATTTAGTTGGAATTGACCTTAAAACATTGAACTTTTTCTATGCGAAATTAAATGGAGAATCTATGATATGAAAGAAATCAGGTGATGTGGGAAAGACAAAAAAAAAGACTTTCGTGTTTTGTACACACCACCCAGTACATACAGCAACAATGAATGAATGCATAATTCATAGGTTATTTATGCTAAGATTCGTATATTCTTATATTGATTGGAATATTTATGATTTATGTTTGTATACACACATACCGAAAATTTAGAAAGTGTGTTAAACGTGAATTTTTTCATATAGGTACAGTGTGGCGTATGATTGATATTAATTGGCCGGTAGTTGGTGTAATCATGAAATATATTGATGCCTAATTAAGCTCTAAATATAAATTATATGGCAAATGGAAGCTAAGACCATAAGCTATTTAGATATTTTAAGGCCGTGTGTTGTCATTTCATGAAGTCGTCCCGAGGAGGGTGCAAAATGGAGCGATCATTTCAGTCGTGTGTTCTGAAAAAAAGGTTTTCTGACGAATTACTGGCCTAGGTGTATGTCAAAGACATGAGACGGTCATTGGTACATGACCGATCCTCCGTTTCAACCTAACCTACGATTGTTGTAATATTTTAACAGAGAAGACTAATATGTTTTTTTTTTGCATTTTTAATTTTTTTTTTTTTTAAATTTTATTTTTGCCTATTCTGAAAACTTTGAATTTATTTTCGTACCATTTACCCGTAAAGTGATTAAAGGAGTCCTTTTTACTATAGCTAAATATTTTATATAATACCGCTGCGATGGTACAGCCAGTCAAACACTTTTATTAAATAAAAAAAAATAAACAAAAAAAATGGTGCTGGTGTGTGTACAAGGTTGTTTTCCAATAAGAGTGGCTTTGTTGTTAAGTATCTTTCTTCCAACGAAATTTTTAAAATTTAAAAACTCACCTCTTTAAATACAAAAGACGCAGAAAACTAAAATTCAAAAAAAAACTCATATCACAGTTTATTGCAAAAATTTCACTCCACTGAGAGTTAGAGTAAATGTTTTTCGTAATCAATTTTTTTTAAAAATATAAACATTAGTTTTAAAAACTCACCTCTTTAAATACAAAAGACACAGAAAACTAAAATTAAAAAAAAAACTCATATCACAGTTTATTGCAACAATTTCACTCCACTGAGAATTAGAGTAAATGTTTTTCGTAATCATTTTTTTTTTTCAAAATATAATCATTAGTTTTTATTTTAGTTCTATTATTTTCCCAATAAGTGTTTCTTTAAAGTCTTTTTCGTGATCCTTTTTTTTTAAAAATATAAACATTAGTTTTTATTTTAGTTCTTTTATTTTCCTAATAAGAATAAGTGTTTCTTTAAAATCTTTTAGTTTTCTATTGTTTTTCTCTAAATTCTATGCTTTTTGCACTTTTTTCTCTAAATTTTAATGCTCTTTTGTACTTTTTTTTTAATTTTATGCTTTTTGTGCTATTTCTTATATTTTTTTTTTTGTAAAAGGTACAAAGGTTATTTTACTTAAAGTTCATGCTTTTTTCCTTTTTTTTTGTCTTCTCAGTATATTAATACTTTTCTCAAAAATGTCTATCGAAATTCCCCCTAAAAAAACGCCCGATTTCCTCCTCATCACAACCAAATCTAGTTAACGCTGTCATATAACGTGTGAATATTTTCCACACTTATCAAGATTAACACGCACTTCTCACATTGACAACTTAATTGAAGATTTTTGTTTTTTATTGGCTCAATTTACTCACACAACAAGTTGAATGGTAAATTGGTCTTCTTTATTACTTTATTAAATGTTGCCCTTCGGTGGACACCTTCCACAGAGTAATTTTCACCATTCATTCGAATCAGAATAAACAGCATCATTGACAATGACGACTGCGGCGTCCACGATGATGAAGACAACAATGGAGTGTCTCCCAGTACAAATGAGGCGTTGCAATAAATTATAAATGATATGACAAATTGACCTTTAATGCGTGTAGTTGATGTTGTACTCAGGCCAGTCTCTCTCTCTATGTCTGTCGGCTGTCTTTCCCCCATCCATTCATATGGTCAAATCATAAAGAACCAATAACAACAACAATAAAACGTGTTAAATTTGTAGAATACTTTGACACAATATGATGTGTGATACTCATAAATCATAATTACAATCAGCAAAACTAGAAAAAAAAATGTAAAAACATATTGAAAATTTATTAATTCTTTTACTTGAATGAAACAATCCTAAAACCATGGCCTTTGCTTTAGGTTCTTCTCCCAGCTACATCTCGAACAAAAGTCGTTGGCACGTAACAATTTCTCTATTTGACATTATGTGCTGGGTTCAAATAACATTGACATTTTATTGAATAAAACTTCCAAACTTAAAAAAGATTCACGAAAATGTCAATAAAATGGAATTTTCCACTATTGTCGGTTGCAAATTTCAATTAACGCCAGTTAAGAAAAACAACCATTAAAAGAATGCCACCCGAAACTAAATCATGCAAAATATCGATTCATATCTTTATAAATACTGTCTGGCCAGTCAATTTTTATTATAATCGTTATAACATTTAACACATGACATTTCCTATTTCTACTACTCCGTAGTGAAACTCTAGAGCAAGTCATGTGTGAACTTATGGTTTGGTAGAAAAAAAAAAAAGAAACCCCAAATTTCATACACAATTAACTCTATTTAAAAATGCATTTACCACATCCCCCGGCCGCCTGGCTACCCATCACGGAAAACAAATTGGAAAATGTGGATGTTTGATTAATGGCATAAAAGCAAACACGTCACAATTTGATGGAAGAGCATTCAAGGTTTTCCTTGGTAGGCGAGGAGGGGCCAGGCAAAATCAATTTTATTGTAATCAAATGAATGCCAGCCAGCATCACCTCATATTTTGATGATGATTTCCTGGATTATGACTTTCTGGTCGGGTCGTTATGCGAATTTTGAAGAATGAACCCGAAAGAACAAGTGAAGGCACACGACCCGACCGTATGCTTTGGTATGGCCTCTCGGTTTGGGCCTGAGAGCACAATGGAGAACAATTTTGCTTTGGCATTTTTATCCTGGCGGCTTTTCAAAGCAGCATCGGTTGATCGCCTTTTAGAGCGGTGTCATTACTTTTTTCTTTTGAAATTGCAGCTGGAAAAGCCCTTTTTGGTTAACGGTGAGCGCTACAGAGGCATCGACTTGTAGGGATCTTGGGTTTAAGCAGAATGGTGCAGAATGCAAGACAGTCCATACCACAATCGATATTTTGTACATCACGTTCCGTAATCGTATAAATATTAAAATTTGTTCTCTATCTCACACAGAACTTATTTTATTCAATTTCAAACATTACTTTGTTTGGATGGAAACACTACTTTGATGGGAGGCAAACATTATATTGTTTGTCCCGATTCACACTAGGTAATTTTTATGATTCCCTTTTGAACTTGCCTCTTGTGTTCACACAAGTAAATAATTTTTCTTTTCATTATTGCCTTTTCAAATACAAATGACTTTCCAAAAACAAAAACAAGAAAACCACAAAAACCTCTCTTTCCTTCAAACTGAAAATTGCTTAGTGTGAATCGGGACTTTGAAAGCAAACATTATTTGCTTTGGAGGCAAACATTTTCTTTTTGTAGCCAAATAACTTCTTTGGCGAACTCGAGTTAGTGCATCTGAGCAATTGCTGTTTTTTCTTTATCGGACTTTCTACCATCAGCCCATTTTAATGAATGAACTAGATTGTTGGAATGCAGAGCGTACGTGAAAACATTAAAGTAATGGTCAAATGTATTCATAGCACTGCTTCCGAAAAGAAAAAGTAGGACCTATATCAAAAACCAATATGTACTTTTAGTGCAATGTTATACAGTTTTTGCAGAAACGAAGTGACCATTAATCAGCTTTGTGGTAATAGACGTAACGTCTGCATTGTTAGTTCGCAGTTTGATGGTGTCAGTTTGGGCGCGTTTTAAGGGTGGAACAACTTTGCCTGTGAGAATCTGAGTATTGTGCAAATATGTTTTCCAAAACCCTATCAAATAAACTATTAAGGCAATCACTGAAATATGGGATTATTCTGATTAGACTCTCACAGCGATACAAACGAGCAGCGATGAACACGACATACACTATTGATAGCAGGTATAGTCGATTCATTAAACCCACAAGTCCCATCCCAACACAGGTCCCTCACCCCCTCGGCCATCGAAGTGCAGAATATATGGCAATTTTTGTGTAACATTTTTTGTTGTTTTGTAAGGCCAACAATTCAACCATCCGTCCAACCGAACATCTGTTTGTTTATTGAAGGTCTTCCTGTGTTGTTGAGTTGATGGTGATACCGACGACTGGGTATCCATCCAATGAATAGATGGATGTTGGGGAGGGTGGGGGTTGTGGTGTGTGTGTGTGTCTGAATTACCACCAGAACAATAAGATTGCCGGGCGGTAGAGGGCAGAAGAGGTACATGTAATCTGAAGGCTAGGTACCTTATAATTCCCATTACCCTCCAGTTTTTATTTGAGGCAACATCAATATGTGCATATACATACATATATATGTATATGAGTGGCTAAGTGAGCACGGTCCAGAGACGGGGACAGTAGGGGATAAATGTGGATTTCCATGGGTATGTAAACATGAATATGTAGACTACAAACACTCATACCCATGTGTGTGTGTGTGTGTTATGCCTGATGTTTATGCTCCTCAATGTACATTTTTGTACATATGTGAGTACATTCCTGCATACGTGCACACACTCCCACACATGCATGAATCGACCGTATGGTTGTATGGTACGTTATATTAGTACCTTCAATGTGAATATCAAAACAACGCTTGAAATGTCCATACACTCATACATACATACACGCAAATATACAAAATGTTACTATTTTTGTTGTTGTTGTTGTTTCATAAATCCTTGTGCATACCTAACCAACACATGTACATACATGCACACACGTGGCTCATACGGATATATATTTCAGTTCAGATTGAAACCTCGTACCGAGTTATATATGGGACATTGCGTTAAACGTTACATTTTGAATATATTTGTACAAATCGTATACATACCAGTTACATCTCTGCTATCTAACGTAGAGTCATGGTGGCCGCAATGGTCATTTGTGGGAAATAAATCTGTCAGTGGCTGGTACGATTTCAGTGGATGTTCACCCATGACTAGCTAAGGTGGCCCGCTGCCTGTAGGCCCCATAGTTACACGTCAGGTTTTTTAAACTCCAAAACATATTTGCAAATTAACGGATTTATAAATAGATGTCCTCAGCCTTAGAAATACAAAATTCATTAAGGAAACGCTAAATTTGTGTGTGGAATGACCCATACGGTTGTATTTTTTTTTGTATACATACTTACATATTTTTATATGTATGTGGAAATATTCAATATAAAATATTTTGTTGTTTGCTATAACTATTATTAGCATTATTGTAGTCCCGTTCACTGTAAACAATTTACAGTCACTTGTTTCTAAGGTTTTTAACATTGTTTTTACATGAATACACACACACACACACTCACACAAGCAGACACATCAACAGGCATACGGGCATTGGGTTACATATAAATATCCGCAAAAGCCTTAAAGTAGGCAGTGGATGTTGCAGTTTCAACATGTGTAAGTTGTCTTAAAACAAATATGGTAAAGCAGATGTAACCTTTAGTTTGTTTGGGTAAACTAATTGTATGTTTATGATTTACTTTTTTGTGAATTTAAACACAGACAATTTAATTAAATTCAATTGGCCGGTTGATCGGACGACGTAGTATAGAGAGGGTGAAATAATCTTACAGCATGACTGTATTAAATTCAAGGCAACCATCAACAAACACTACTCCCTCTTTTCTCCTTTCAATAACACAGTGCATTGCATTCATAAAAAAAACCGAAAAAGAACACAAAAGAATCCCACGTACTCCTAAAAATAGACAAAGCCAGTGTGAGTGAATTAAAAAAAGTAAAGAAATTCAATTGTTTGACAGTTAGCAGAATCACACACTCACTCACTAAAATAAAAAAAGTATTTGTATAGAATGGACTCCAACTAAGCATAGCTTCAAGGAACATCCAAGAGTGCTGGTGAATCCAGAAAACCAAATTCATATCCTGTACTGGGAAGCAAAGGACCACGAAAATTATCACCCCCCATTTAGTAAAGAATCGTGGAGATTTTGATAGAATGAGAGTTTAATTACATAGCAATCAGGCATCCAGTGCTACACAGAAGGATAACAGTCCACACACTTCCTAGGCCAGATACCGACAGCATTCCGGAACAGTTAAGCACAGCAAATACTATACCAAGAATCCGGATACAAAATCCTGGTCGAGTGGAGTTTAATTAGAAGTACATAAGACATCTAGACGGGTTTTAGACAGATGTTAGTGTCAGATGCTGATCAGAACTCTGTGACGATGAGTGTAATGTGTCGAACGATACCTGAGTGCAAAGAGGAAATCGACAAGCTTTCCTCTGAAGATAAGCTGGAATGCATATATGTCCAATGGGTCTTTGACATCGATGATTAAAATCGATATTAAGTGGCTAACGAACTATGAAATGAAATGGTCGAAGTCTCCTACAATTAAGTGGGCTAACGCATACATAAATAAACTTGGAAACATCTTGTATATAAAAAAAATGTCACTTTAAAAACCACACATCCTTCCCCGTAGAGCACTTCACAGTCGTTGTGTGACTTTCTTTGCCTGTCATGCAATGTAAGCTTTTAATAAGTGTAATTTAACCAAATATAAATTCGTTCGTCTAATACATTTTCTCACACACACACACACACACGAACACAATGCAAAATTCTCAATTGTTGGTAATAAAGTATGAGTTTTTCGTACAAAAAACACTCACACAAATGTCGAGCGAGCGCCGCCCTTTCGACTAGAACATGTGCATTTGTATGGGGGTGCGTGTATGAGTGAGGATGTGTGTTGTAACTCATGTAAGACACTTAATCAACTTAATAAACACAACACATGTATACTCCGACTACTACATGGATTTACCCACAGTCACAGCAGCGACAGCAACTACAACTACAGCTACGAGAAAGGATCACTTGTGAAATGTACCCTTTTTGGGCGTCTTAAAAACAATATTTTCCCAGCACACACACACACACACATTTCCTTAACCGCACGGCCAGATGGACGTAAATACAGTTTACAGTAGTCGGTGCTGCAACACACACTAACACACTGTACTCTCGGGCTATGAATCGAGCATGCATGCAGCGCAAGCAAGTATGGGTGTGAGTCCTTGTGCAACAGTAGTTAAAGAGGGTCAGCCAAGTAAAGAGGAGCGCAAGGATCAAGGAGAGGCATTAACAAGACCACATTTAAAACTATAATTCTTTCTTAACCAGCTTTTGCTTTCTTCTTCTTTTTTTTATAAAAAGTTTGTGGGTAGGGTGTGTATGTTCATACGTATGCAATGCAAAAACACTCACGCCCTTAAATACGCACTGAACTGTTCGGTGCGGTTTTTCAAGCACCTTCTGGTGCTCTTTCCGTATTTTGTTTCTGGCCAGCAATCCACAGCAAGTTTGCTTGGTGTTCGGTCGGTGGTACATTGACAGGACACAGGACACAGCACAACGTTCAATTTTCTTGTGCTCCTTGTTCGGTCTAGTGTTGGTTCCTCTCTCTCTCTCCGTCCAACTAGATGGCACCACTTATGCATTCAAACTGCGGTTTCCACTTGTGCCACATATGTCCCACAGAAAATGTCCATGATTATGTCGTTTGGGTGGTATGATTGATTTGGTAAAAATCTTTATGATCCAGTTGGAGTTTCGAATCCATTAAAGAGAACGAGATCTATGGAGACAGCATGCTGCGAAACTTGATTGTGTATAATAGAACGGACTTTTCATATGACCACTCCCACTCAAGTTTCCATGGGCCTGATGTCTTTGCTTTAGGGGACCTTCCGGCCTGTTGTGATTGTGATCCACTGGATTTCCGTATTCCTAGATTACACACTCTCCCCTAAGTTTCTTTTCACAGATTCAGTATATAGTCTAGTCTTGTAAGATGCAGAATTTAACTTCCTCAGAATGTCTGTTGCCCTTTTGACCCAATTTCAAAAGCCATTAAAGAGCACCCGACTGAAATTTCGGCAAATAATAATCCATATCTTTAGAGTATCAATCCGCTGTGTATAGGTATTTTTTTTTTTGTAATATCCTCTATTATTTTATATCTTCTCTTCTTTTGGCACAACTCGAAAACATCCAGTGTTTCGTCATCCAGAATACGAATGTTTCCCAATTTGCCTTACCCCATCATCATACCACTCCCTTCATACGACTGTTAGTCTTTTTTACCAACATTGGAGACATATGTCGGACAATTTACTACATATTCACAAACACTCGTATTGTCGTATACTGAGAGAAAGAGAGAGGCAAACCATTAATTATTCTCCTTCATTTGTAGGTAATAAGTATTTGGGACAAAGTGAAACTGTGCTTGTGTGTGTGTGTGTGTGTGTGCCGAACCTCATATAATACGCCGGCAAAACCAAACAATTTTATACTTAAAATTTTAATAATTGAAATGAGGTTAACATAAACTAAAAACAGAAAAGGACATGCATAACATTGCGTGATTACACTTGATGCAAGACAATGCATTTTGTGGGTTAAGAACCTTTCGAAACCGGGTCAGGCATAACAGACGGTGGGAAAATATGTGTCAATTTGAGTATTATTGAGCTGGTCGAAAAGAGTATGTTAATCGTTTCGGCCACATATCATTAAAATGAGATTTTAGTGTAAGGACTCTGACAATTTTATTTACAAATATAAATAATAATAATTATTCGGTAATTTGTTTACACCTCACCATTCACATAAATAGATTAGCGCTTGAATATTTTATTTTAAAAACGAATTAATATGCGTATCCCGCTAAAACTGCTATACGGAGATATCTTGGCAATATGCTCTCTCTCTATCTAAAAAGTCTGTATATTTCTCTGTTTCTGATTTTAATAAATAGAAGTCCCAGAAAACATAAACGTGCACAAAAATTGGATAAATAAAATCAGTAGAAGTAATTCTCATGGACTCAGTCGAGCTTTCAGATTGTTCTCCTCTGGGAAGCATTGTCTCGCCTATAGATGGACTCCGGCTTGTCCCAAATAACACAAATCTCACGCACCTACGTAATATAAAGCTGTTCTCTGTGTATTGGGTTTCAAAATTCACTCACGACGTCCTTGGGATTACACGTTGAATAAGTGAGATATTTATCAAAGAAATTACTGGAATTTTTGCTAATGACGTGAAGTAATGCTCATTCGCTATGAAAAAGAATGTGGAAAAGTTCTAAACCCTTTCTTTGATAGTAGTATGTGTCGTCACAGATTGTCGCCCAGTTGTCCGTCTGGGAATGATCTATGTTTTTACCATACTGGGCCGTCCTTTTAAGGACACGAATCCGCCCAAACATTACTATGTATATTAAGATTTACTAAACATAGTTTAATTGAGGACCCTTTTACCGGACCAGATCCAGTGAACGAATCCTACCGTAAGCCAAACATGCTGAAACTGAATATTCCTCCAGGATATGTGTCAGCAATAACCGACTCTAGCTGAAATATGAAACTGTTATGGCCGATTTCTGACTGGTTGCTTCTCGACGTAAGAATTAAATTGCTAAAAAAAAACATTGCTTATGAACAGGATGTGGGTCAAACAATACATCGCACACCCACTTCAAAGGTGACACAACTCAAAATGTTTAATTTTTCAGAAAATGTGAAAAACTGTTTTTTTTTTTTTTAAAATAATGTAATGACCATTTGTTGGAAAATCCTCAACAACATGATTTGATATTTTGTTTTTGATAGACACAAAAACTCGAAATTTACAAATTCTGAGTTGTGTCACTTTTGAAGTGGGTGTGCGCTCAGATGTTCTGGATGTTAGTTTTTCGGCGCGTAGACCAACCAATGTGGGAATCACAACCGACTGCCGCAGTTTCCTATACATAAATAGGTACATCGTACGCCATCTACCGTGTAGCATTCACTGAAGAACACGAGCGTAAAATGGAAGCCCAACAATAAAACAGAGAAAAATCAATAGGTGCCACCAAAATATGTAAACAAAAACGATGTTAAAGCAACATGGAAGGAAGAAAATACCACCGAACGAAATAAACAAAGATGCCAAAAGAGACAGAGTGAGAGAGGACCGACCAGCTGATTTGTTTTGACAGTTCATAGAAGAGTAGAAGTCCTTCTAAAAATAGCAACGGGCTCTCTGTCTCCCATATTTCTTTGCATTTCACAGAAGACGAGGCTGAAGAAGAATTTCTGCGATAAACTTTTTTTTTCTAATTTCCTTTTAGTTTTTCGCAGCTTTTCAACGTTAACGGGTGGACCAACGGCAAAAACAACGCGAACGAAACCGCACGAACATTGTCTGGCCAACAATTGAAACACACCAAAATACACACACACCCCGCAGCCACTCTACATATACACATACACCACTACATTCTTCATACGAGTGCCATCGACACAACAGCAACAACAACACGACCGTCCACACATTTGTGTGTGTGTGCTTAACAAATAATAGAGGTTGAACGTGGTTTATATATAGAAAATTAACGCACAGCTGAAAATTTTTTATGGTTTTTCTTACAAATGTTTTGCAAAAATTGTGAATTTCCCTCGGAGAAATAACTAAAAAACGGAATAAATTCGCGGAAATCCTCCGAAAAATCAAGGATTAAAGCTAAATATTCAATGAAATATTCAAGTGAAAGCAAAGTGCAACAAACAAACAAAATTAGAGGAAATCGTTTGGAAATATAACAAAAAGAAAAAAAACGGGAACGGGAACACGAACCCTGATAACGTGCAAATTGGAACAGATATAAATTCCAATTTTAATCTAAAACAGATTAAGAAGAAGAAGAATTTGAATCTTTTTATACCAAAAAAAATAAAATAAATACAAGTGAAATAGTTTATACAAAAAGCAAATAGTGAAAAAAATAAATGAAACGAAAATTGAAAACTATTTCAAACTAGAGCGAGAGAAGATTTCGGTGTTGAAAGTATTTAAATTTAATTTTTGTATTTTTTGAATCATTTGTTGTTGTCGTGTGTGAAAATCGAAGAAATTACGTTAAGAAAATGCTAGAAAAATGTATTGTTCATCGTGTGATAAGTTGATGACACATATTTCACTTGTTTTGACCGCATTCCTGTTGTTTTATTTCATCTGCCTGCCACCCCATCTCAATCAAGTGGAAGCCACTCCCGATGATGAAGCGTAAGTCGTTCTCAATGTCATTAGTCATTGGGTGGGTTTGGTGTGTGTGCGTTTCAACGGTCCGACGTCTTCCGCACCGTACCCACATGTTTTTGTGTTTTTTTTTATTATGCTTCAGCTTTTGTTGTGGCTTTTTCCTCCCTACACATGATTGTATCCTTCTACAGATAATGTGAGTTCTCTTGATGTCACCACAACAACAAGTCCTTTGAGAGTACTTTTTGTTCTTCTCGAATGTTCGCCACATCCTCGGCTGAACCTTTGTCATTATCTGCTAGCCTTAATTAATATTTTATCTTGTTAACAATGTACTACAAGCCGTACGAGGATTGTATGAGAGCTGCAGGGTGGGCAAAGAGGTTTACATTTGGTTATTGGTGATTAAATTGTATGTGAATATTTTTAAAATGCTGGTTTTTTTTTTATTAGAATGGCAAATTATGTCGGATTCTTTCCAGTTGCCGACATTTTTCAATTTCATTGCGAATTCTATTGTTTGTCGATTGGTTTATTAACCTACAGTCTTTGTCTTACAAAGGAAACATTTAGCAGGAAACCTACGAGCAATCTGTTTGCAGATGTTTTATGTTTCTTTTTGCAGACTAAATCGGCCTTGGGCCGTTTTAGCTTAAAACCACTAATGTGGTTTTTAATCCTCTACAGTAAATTTCGCTTAATTACCTCGTTGAAAATCGCATTCTTTATTAGTCCTTAATGGAATGATTATAATAATGCACAGAAATAGTGAGAAATTTATAATTAACTGACAACGCTGTTTTCTTTGGAGCTATTTCTCCAAAAAAAAAAAAAAAAATTAATCGGGTAATTAATAATTCGTAAAAATAATGACAAATTTATAAAATATTTGTTTTTCATTGTTTTCTTTGTGCCTATTTCGTCAAAAAAAAAAAAAAATATTTAACTTTTTTTTTTAAAAAAAACTTATTCACAAAAATAGTGACAACTTAATAAAAAAAAAAATTTTCATTAATTAAATGACAACATTGTTTTCTTTGTGCCTATGTCGCCAAAAAAAAAAAAAACGTGATTTTTTCAAATTTAATTCACAAAAATTGTGACGAATTTATAATTTTTTTTTTTTTTTTCTATTAATTAATTAACAACATTGTTTTCTTCAGAGCCATTAGACAAGACAGAATTATTTAACTTTTTTTTATAAATTCACAAAAAATTGCGTCTGTCGTCTAAAAATATTTTGGATAAATATGCGAGAGAAATGAAAAGTCAACGCATTCCCGAAAAAAATAAAAACAAATTTTGTTGTTGTCTGTAAAAGGAGCATGGAGACAATTAAGCGGGGAATGCTGTAGAACATTTCCCTCATATTGGGGTAAGGATTTATCGTCGTTTGTTACATTCACACTAAAGGAAAAGTCCTTCAATACAAACCGAATCGGCGTAATAATGGATTGATTAGAGGTTCATAAAAGTTTATTTTGGTAAATGAAAATATAGTAATCTAATCACCTCTTACCAACGGACTCAAGAATCGGTTAAATTGCACCAAAAAGATCTGATCGTCCAGTATCCATACAAATTTGAGACGTATTAACCCTTTCCGTGGATTTGTCGAATATATTCGACACTTCGTATGATTTGTAGCACATCAAAAAAAGATATTTGCCACGGAAAGGGTTAAAGTGTTAGACCAGTGAGACATTTTAATTGAAATGTGTCACTGTCAAGATTTCCAAACTTTTTAACCAGCCTGTTTTCACTGTGTAAGTTCTATGATTGCTTTAATTTTAATTGCCGTCCTCCGAATCGAAACCCAATTAACATCCACTTTATTAATGTCGGCCTTATCTAATACAAAGAAACACAACAATGACAGTTTCTATTATTTGTGTAATGTTTTAGATTACTAAAGTTAACATACCGGCCCCGTAAAAATAAATTTCAAATATACACGACGGTCTACCTCTACATATTTTTAAAATGAATGTATTTTTATTATTTCATGCATTCACTTGATGTAGATCGAGGAAGAGACGCCCCTAGTACGAGTTGTGTGTTTAGATTACGTTTTCATGGGGCACCCTACACGGATGGAACAGTGCCGCTGCAATTACTCAAATTTAAATTTATTTAAAAAAAAAATTTAAAAATTGGAGTGTACATGAATGTACATAACTCGTATAATATTTATATTTACGAGTACGCCGGCAACGTCTAAAATTGAATTTGAACTTTTGTCAAACGAACCAGATGCATCATCTGGTGAAATTGCAATATTTCCAAAGGTGACAAGTACTGAATATGATCGATATTTACGAAAACCTTCTGTTCATTTTTGATAAATTCGTTCGCCATTGTTTGCATTCTTTGTTGCTTTAAAATCACGTTTTTTGTAATAAGTAATCTGGCACCTAGTGGTAGGGTCCAACTCGATCGTCCAGATCTGCCCAGATTTGTATGTTTGGCGTTTTTATTATTAAATGATCACTTTGTCTATCGTTTTTGTTTATGTATGCATATGTGGCGACTAATAGGATGCCAGTGTGTCTGTCTGCATGTACGTATATAAATATCATGCATATATCTGTCAATCGGTCTATATATTATAGATGAATTTGTTAACAAATTGTTAGTGTAAACGCTTTGATGCGTCTATTCTGTAAAAACAAACAATACGAAAATGAATGAACCGCCGTGTGATTATATTCGCCAAACATAAGCGAACAGCGAACATAAAATACATTTGTTATGAATCAAACACTATGAGGGAGGTAGGCCTATGGGATTTTATTCGTAATCAGAAAAATGTGTCGTCAAGCTATTTTCTAATGGAAGTGGCACCAAACACTGATACTTTCCTAATATATGTATATTGACTGAAGATGTGAAGACACCTTGTAAATATCGGTGGCCTGATGAAGAAGGACGAACGTGTATCATGTACATCACACACATCTTAGATACCAACCCTGGGCCATCTAAAGCCAGTACAAAGCAGTGGCTTTATGGCCACAACGTTCCGCTTAGTGAGGGGTCGATCATCTGATTGCAATGATGATAAAATCTATATAAAGTAGGCTTCATAGCACGAACTTACTCTCTTACTCCTAAAGACGCCGGCTACATCAATGGTAAAGTACAATTAAAAATGTTCCCAAGCAACATTCGATGGCAAACGTTTTGTTTGCCCGACATCGCTCTGTATTGTGGTGTGTCAAACTGTCGCCCAACACACCCAGGTTTAGGTTTTTTTTTATGCGCCTGTAGTCAAAAGTTATTTCCGGTAAATATGCTAGAAAAATGTTAAGACATTACGGGATAAAATTCGTTAGTTAATTAAGCGAAATGGTAATTAAACGAAATTTTAAACAAAAACGAATTGATTTTTTTTTTCTTTGAATTATCAAAACTTTTGCCTCAATTACTGAAAAATGGTCGTTTGGAACAAAAGTCGTCCACGTGCCTCAGCAATATTTACTGCAGACAATTATTCATTGACAAAAATGCACTTCCTTTGTACATTTTTCTATGGAATATCTCATTAAGATATTTTCTATATTTCTCGTTTGCCGATCTTTAGATATGTAGGTACATACATTCATACATATGTGTGTGTGTGTGTGTGTATATGGTTTTTTTAGATATTTGAATTTGTCAGTCATTTCATCTCTTTTGTTTTGCTTTAATTAATTCGGTGGCGACTAGAAAGAAATCCAATAAAATCGATTGAAACATCAAACGCTACACTTGTTGCCCCCACTTGAAATAAAACCAGGCACCCACACCGTCCAAACACGAAGGGGCGGCCCCACAACGACCCTATTTAGTGAAGAAGCATCGATGCTTTAACTGAATTAAGAACAACAGACATCCCATCAGAAAAGAGAACAATGTGCTGTGGTGGTCGGTTAGTGATGGTGTATGCTCAGATGATGATGAAGTCATCGGCAAATGTAAGGCCTTTCTCTAGGAGGCCTTCTTAGGGACCAACCAAACGTGCCTGTGTCATTTCATATATTTTCTTCGAGCCTGTAGGCCGCCAAATTACAAAATGCATATAGAAAAGCTTTCTTAATAAGCTAAAAAAAAACTACTCTAAAAAAAGCTTAAAGAACTACGATTTGTGTGTATGATTTAATTGTATGAGCAAATGTAATGTTTTTTTAAGAAGCCTTAGAACGAAGAGAGAAATAAAGGAATGACTTCGACACCGGTGAAAGAATTAAGTGGGAAAAGAGAGAGATCACGCAAAAAGCCATAGAGCTTCATAGGCTTTAAAGAAAACTTAAGTAAAATAATTATTTTGAATCTAGTGTCTTAATGAATCCTTATCCTTTTAATGAAATTTTCCATCACCAAATCGCTGCTCACGAATTGTATCTTTGTGGTCTTGAATCGACGCTGGGCTTTTAGTGTAGACCTTATCTTTCACGTGGCCCCAAAGGAAGAAGTCACAAGGTGTTAAATCACAAGATCTCGGTGGCCAATTGTGATCACCTCTTCGAGAGATAACACGGTCCGGAAATTATTTAGTTTTTCGAACTGTGACTGCAAGATTTTCACCATTTTTTTTTAATGAATTTTAATAATTTCAATGCGTTGTTGAAGCGTGTAATGGTGTAGTTTCTACTTGTCAAATATCAAAGAATAAAAGCTTCAAAAGTGACAGCTATCGAAATACCGGGTGATTCAAAATAACACCTCTTGTTGCAGGCCTCGATATTATTGGGAAAACCTAAAGTTTCTCTTCTATATTTGTTAACTTTGACAACTTTTAACGGCTTTCCTGAAAAAACTCCTATTTTGAGTTAGGACACTATTCAAGTAAATGAGCGATACGTTTATGACAAAAAAATTTAAAAAAAAAAAAACACACATTTTTTTGGCTGTCATTGGCCAATAGTTCTTCAGGCTGAGCACTTCTGATAAGTCAATTCCCCCGGCACTCGGTATATATCGAGGATATTGCTCGAGACGCTACTGAATAAATTACTTCTTGCATGATCGGAAAATAAGGCCACCCAGATAAGGCCCTAGTAATTCCCCGCTAACTGGGTATGTACTAATGACCGACAGACACTTGCGGCATTCATTCATTCGTACGTAGGTAGGAAGAAAATAGACAAACCAAAAAAAACATATTTAGAAAATGAATTAACAACAACATAAAACTACGAAAATAATGCAATGAAAATGAGTGATAAACTAGCAGACGAGAAATAAATCGCAATGACATATATAGAGAGTGGCAAATAATGCTCAGAGAGGAAACGGAGACAGGCGAAACGAAAATGAAAATGTTAACGTAGCAAAACACACAATGCTCGATAAATGTTCGGCCTGTGGTAATGGGTGCTAAAAGGTGGGAATATAAACAAACGGGGCAAAAGTGACATAAAATGTTGTGTCTCTCGCTCTCTTTCGGATCACGTGTATTGCTTTATTTTTGGGGAATGCCGGGCTATGATAGAACTTGTTGCTCGTTGTCATCGGCGATGAAAGGAGGGCTCGTCGTCGTGTCTTGCTTGCTTGCCACAACACGGTGTGGGTGTTTGTGTGCACATGTGTGTGTGCGAACAGGTTCGCCCGTGTTTGTGAATATCTTGGTTTTGTATTGTTTTTCTTTAATATCCGCAATGTTGTTTGGTGTTAATGACACGCATTCTGTTGGAATTTATTTATCTGTGTGTATTTATCATATAAATAGATTCCCACCGAATATTCGGCTTCGGCCAACACGGGCTATTCGGCAATACACTTTTACGAGTTTGGCTTATATGGTCTTAAATTGAATTCTGTTGGGCTGTAACAGATTAACTTTAATATAGAAAATTCGTATACATTCTGATTGATCCAGTGGTTTCTTTTCGAATCAGATTTTATTTTGACTTTCCCACTCGAAAGCTTGACAGAAAGTCAGTATCTTATCTGTGGCCACTAGTCATAACAGTATAACAGCAGTTTAAAGTTTCATATCCCAGCTAAACAATTATATATTTTCTCATCTAAACACCAAATATGTTTCAGGGTAAAATCAGCTGATTTTTTAAAAAAAAAAAAATTATTTGCTGGCAAACAAAAATTCGACAAGTGTAAACATCATATGAACCCTCAAAGTCAAATATTTGCGCGTCAAATATCGTCTGATTGTTGACAAATAAAATTATTTGCATTCAAACGAAATTTCGACAAGTTTGAACATAGTATGAACTCTCAAACTCAATTATTTGCGCGTCAAATATCAACCGATTTTTGACAAATAAAATTATTTGCTGGCAAACAAAAGCTCGACAAGTGTGAACATAGTATGAACTCTCAAACCCAAATATTTCCGCGTCAAATATCGTCTGATTTTTGACAAATAAAATTATTTGCTGGCAAACATAGTATGAACTCTCAAAGTCAAATATTTGCTCGTCAAATATCGTCTGATTTTTGACAAATAAAATTATTTGCCAGCAAACAAAAGCTCGACAAGTGTAAACATCATATAAACTCTCAAAGTCAAATATTTGACTCTCTTTTCGTCAGATATTTAGTTGGTCTTAGAAACCATTTGCACCAGAAAACAAGAGAAAATAACAGCTGACACAAGCCGTGACAGACCTTGACTTTCCAACTAAATTTTTTTTTTTTTTTGTATAAATCGGCTCAACATAAAAACAAATATGTTTGACACACTTTTGTCCAACACCTGTTTGGGAAAATAAAAAGTGTCAAATAAATGCGCATGAAAATATTTGGCCCGGGTAAAACATTTTTCAGTCAAATGTGAACCTAGCTTAAAGAAATGTATTCGTTTGCTTCTTAAAGAAATTTTTATAGAAACAAGCTGCGCACGATATTGTCGAAAAGCCAATACATCCTCAGTGTTTGATAGTTTTCTTTAAAAAATCTGCATGACAAAGCATTTGTTGTGATCGGAGATCGATGACATGGACTAGTTTTGGTTTCAGCGCGCAGCCCATGTTTGGTAATCGTGTTATCAGCCGTTGCGGCGATGTCAATTGGCCACCCCGGAGCTGACATTTGACGAATGGATTGTTCGATGTTATACGAACATTCCAATAACGTATATCAAGCAAGACATAAATAATAATTAATAAATACTGCCTGCCTAATCGTCTTGTCATAGAAGGAGAGTATACAATTTAAAGTTTATTACGCAAAATACCTGTTAACTAGTGTATCATCAACACAACAAACTGAGTTCGCTCAGGGAAACCAGACCACTAATTAGTTTATATTGTTGTGTCTAACTGAACAACCACAAGTCGCCCAATTAAATATGACAGATTTGTTTATTGACGTTTTTGTGAGAATTCCTTTAAGACACATAAAAACTGGGTCAAGTTCGGCCATGTGTATCTACTCTCTGCTAGAATATGAAAAACAAACATTTACCTTTACCACTGACGCCCAAACCTATCTAAAAATAAACACAAACCAAACGAAGCGTCTTAATTATGTCAAAGAATTCAGATATTGGGGCTGGTGCTTTGTTTGTCGCCGAACAGTTCGAAAACGTCCTTTTCTGTGTTAACGGATGGTTTAGTGGGCGCTACCACAGTCAGGTATGGCATTTAAATCAAGGAATTCTTCCGGCTTATCCGCAATTGAAGATCTGATCACTCTAGGAATTGAAGTCAGCCCAGACGTTTTTAACATGCCTTGTCATATGGCGTATTTTTAGAATTACATTTCCCACTTCCCATTTCTAAATATAAACTATATCAAATCACTTTATTGTTTTTCTTTTCAGTGTGGGAAAATGGGCCGCCCAAATTGGTGACGAGCTGTGGGAACTTGCCCAGCGTATGACTAAATCGAAAGAGATTAAAGCAGTAAGTACCCCCCAATCATTGCCATATCTTCAGAGATCTGAACCTGTTTTCCATCCATCCATCCATCTCAATAGAAATACAAAGAGTACAATGCCCGTGTGGAATTTAAAAACGGCACCGAACTTATCCAATCCATAACGAAGAATGTGGGCCGAATGTTGTCGCGCAAAATGGATGCCGCCCGCTGCATAATGGAAAAGGCAGAAGAAGAATTCGAAAATTTCGAATTCAATGAAACCGAAGCTCTGGATTTTCAATATTATTCGAGTAAATTTTCAAAGTTCGAGGGTAAAAGTTCGGAGGAACTTATAGGAATTCTAGATGAGACTAATGGAAATATGTATTTGAATTTCTCCCTCAATCCGGATACACATTTCTATAATATATCGGTAGATACCGAACATAGTTCTGTGCATGTGCCCTCCAATGTGTATGACAAACGTACGTAAGATGGCGCCGCTCATGGAAATGTTTTAATTTTTGCTGCTCCCATTGTAGATCCGCCCGTGCTTCGGACGCTCATGTGGACTGAAAAATTGGATGAGGTCTTTAGGCAAAACTATAAGTCTGATCCTGCCTTGTCGTGGCAATATTTCGGCTCTGACACTGGTATTTTGCGACATTTCCCTGGATTACAGTGGGACGAGTCGAGCGAGAATACCAATGCCGATATCTACGATTGCCGGAAACGCTCTTGGTACATTGAAACGGCCACATGTTCCAAGGACATTGTTATTTTATTGGACAATTCGGGGTCTATGGTCGGTTTCTCCCAGCACGTCGCCAAATTTACAATACGCAGTATTTTGGATACTTTTTCCAATAATGATTTCTTTACCATCTTCAACTATTCAGCGAGTGTGGATGATGTCATACCGTGCTTCAAGGATGCTCTAGTCCAGGCTACCCCGGAGAATATAAATGTTTTTAATGAAGCCATAAGCAAATTAAAACCTACCGGATATGCGAATTTAACTATAGCATATACTAAGGCTTTTGAATTGCTTAAAGAGGTGAATACGATATTCTTTAATAGGAATCAGGACTAACAGCATACCTCCTGAATCCTACAGAAAGGATTGCGAATGATCCGGGGGGGAATGTGATCTCTCTGACTTCTGATTCTTTTGCGAGAAAGAATTGGAATCATGATCTTTGTCTTTTCGATTTAAAATCCAACTTTTCTATTTCAGTACTACATTAAGCGGGACTGTAATACGACGAGAAAGTGCAATCAGGCCATCATGGTGGTGACGGACGGCGTGGCCGGGAACACGACCGAAGTGTTTGAAACGTACAATTGGGGCGATGGTGAGAACGGGACAATGAGTATGAACGTTCGAATATTTACGTATTTGCTGGGTAAGGAAGTGACCAAAGTGCGAGAGATACAATGGATGGCGTGCCTCAATCGAGGCTATTATTCGCATGTCCAAACACTCGATGAGGTGCAGGAAGAGGCTCTGAAGTATGTAGATGTGATAGCAACACCATTGGTCCTACAGGACAAAGAACATCCGCCTACGTGGACGCATGCATTTACAGACAAAACGGTGAGTGTGTGCATACAACAAAAAAAATCGCACATAGAAACAGAATTCCTAATAAGCATTTAATGTTTGTAGTATAAACCCGATGACGCTAATTCGAAGGCTCGGCTTATGATTGCGGTGGGAGTGCCAGCATTCGATCGTTCCTACAATCAGACGAACTCCACGAAGCACGCCCGATTACTGGGTGTGGCCGGTACAGATGTGCCTGTGGACGATATTGACAAACTGACATTGCCCTACAAGGTAGCACATAATCATGCACTATGCTTTCCTACACCAATTGCTAATGATTTCCCTTGCAGCTGGGTGTGAATGGCTATTCCTTTGTGGTATCCAACAATGGCTATGTTCTTCTACATCCCGACCTAAGAGCCACAGTAAGTAGCAGTTTGTATGCTTACAAATAACTGAAATCATATGTGTTTTCGTTTTTTGCTTTTCTAGAATGTCGACAATCCCAACTATAATAGTATTGATTTCACTGAAGTTGAACAACTAGTCGCCGACGAAGAACCACGACAACCGGGTGCGGATCTTCTAAGACTCCGCGAGCGCTTGGTCGCCAGTGAGACGGGCGAACGTACCGGACTTGAAGTGAAACTGCACTATGACGATATGCGGCGTGTTGCGACAGTACAACAGGATTATTTCTTTGCTCCTCTTCCCAATACACCCTTCAGCTTGGGCATTGTCTTGCCCAGTAAATATGGCAAGACATGGATTAAAGTCGGCGAAGAAGTTTTGAAGAATATCCACATGAAAGTAAATATTTCCGACTTCTTTGTGGGCGATAATTGGAAGGTCCATCCCGACTGGGTGTATTGTAAATATCATTATTTGGAGGGGCATGAATTTAAGACACCCGAAGATGAGCTTAGGCATTTCCTACAGAAAATGGTGCTAAACGATTGGGAGTGGTCTGAACAGTATGAAGAGTTGGACGACGATGAAAGAGGTACGTATTGCAAGCCTATGGAAGACAACCATACTACTTAAGTTTCCCAAAACGAAGGGAAACTTAAGTAGCCAAGAATATTATTGTGTTATTTTATTAATGGGGTAAGTGTTGATTGCAATAATGCCGCTCATCATTCGTCACGTTAATACGTGATTTACACTAGTTTAGTTTGGATATTTAAACATGTCTCGATTAAGGACCATCAATCTGGACATCGACTGTAATACAATTCTTGACCAAATGGTAACAAATCCTCCCAAGATAATGAGAGATTCCTAAGACGCCTCATATCACATATCGCTTACAAATTCTCCACTTTTGTATTCTTGACAAACTACAACCGATTCACACCAAGTTCGAGACAATTCTCAATGTGTCCCATATATTTGAACGGACACCGATGGAGCAATCATATCATCTCGTGTTCTGGCTGGATGTAACAAATAGAAATTATACACGATTTCATTCACGTGGCTGCCTTGGCTGACCTGTCACACAATTTTCCAAGAATTGGTGAAGGTTTTTGGCTCTACATCACGATTGGGTTTCTTGATTGCCTTAATGGAAAAATTCGAAATGCGTGAAATCGGAGCTCCGAGGTGGCCCATTGACTTCCCCTAGTCGTCCGAACTTGGTGCCCAAAAGATCGATTGTAGTGTTGGCTTCTGTGGCGGTCAGCGTTAACCGTATTGGAACTTCCAGGAGCCACCGCTCCCAAATCCGCACCAAACTATATTAACCAAATAAAAAAAAAAAATGTTTACCCTTTTTTGCCCATACATTATTGTGAGTTCAGATTGATTGTTCTTAAGACGATTTAGTTTCCCTGTCGATTATGTTTCATTCCACATTTTAATGTTACCAATAAACTGTCTTATTTGTTTGTTTTTAATTTATCTTTCAATTAAATATAAAAGTTAATCTTTTGTAATGTGGACAAACAAATATGTATTTCTTTAATTAATATTTTGATAATTTTTACTGATTGTGGCGGCACTTATGACGAAAGAAGGTAGACATTGTCGTTTGGTTTTAATGGAAGTAAGACTTACTCTGGGAGGGCGTTTTCGAATTCTGATGGCCAACTTTGTCCCAAACACCACCGTCTACTATAAACTAATCTTTCATTGTCTTATCGATTATAGCCAATTGCAGTCGCAAATCCTTGGATGACGGATCCTACTATTGCAACAAGGAATTGGTGCAACTGCTCATATTCGATGCCAAGGTCACACATTCCAGTTATGGTCTGTGGGAATTCAAGAATGAGGAAGAAAAGAGCTTGATCGAAAAATTTAAGGCTACGGTGCGTTTTGTGGCCACCATGAGTGGTCTGACACGCTGGCAATTCATCAACGGCGAGGTGGAAGTCGAGAACGATCGGGAATTTGGCGACTATCATAACAAAGCCATTGATGAGACTTGGTATCGCAGCGCCGTTCTGCAACATCATAAGGAGAGTACCGACACTTTTGTATATTCGGTTAAACATCATGACGATCCGTACGAGAACAGGGAGAACACTGACAACATCGAGAAGGAAGAGAAGAAGGAGTTCCTAGTCACCGCGTCACATGCAATTTTCCCCAGAGATGGTGGCAAAGAGGCGCCGGCATGTGTGGTTGGATTTCAATTCTCATACAAGGAGATGAGAAAAAGATTTTTCAATATCACAAGTTATGATATGGTGAGTACATTGCGGAGCCCAGGTATAAGCAAACTTAGGAGCAATTTCATAGAATCGAAATTTCTGAAACGGTTGAAAGCACCAATTCTTTTGAATGTACATTCCCTCTCTTTCAGTGCAACGGTTGCATCAAGACTTGTAATAGTGACGCGAAGGAATGTTATGTGATCGACAACAATGCATACATAATCTGGACGCTCGACTCCAATCGAGTTGGCAAATTTTTCGGCGAATACCATGGCGACGTAATGGAAGTAATGGAAATGAAGGAAATCTTTCCCAGCACGTACGTCTACGACTATCAATCGATGTGCGACAAACCATCGGGCAAACAAAATGATGCAAATATTGTCCTGCATGTAAGTTATATTTCTAATACTTTCGCAGTGCATCTAAACTACGTTTTAATATTTAAATAGCCCATGCAGCTGTTGGATATGGCCTGGAGGTGGTTGGTAGCACAAGTATTCTGGCATTTCAGCCGCATTCAATGGTGGGCGGAAGGAGCACCATGTACGTGAATAGAACGACATATATAAGCGTGATTTGTGTTTTCATAACTATACTTTCTTTTCCACCAGTTCTCGAATATACTGACAATGTGGACGATGATTATAGCAGTATACACGACACTCTAATTGAGCCGCCTAGAACCGAGGCCGAAACGGATGAGAAAAATAAGGTTTTTATCGAACCAACTCCGCCGCAGGAACGTATACCATGTGATAACAGAACTAAACTGTACACGCTGGATCCCGATAAATTGAAAAACATTAGCTCGTCTATTGAAATGTCGGGTTACCGCAGTTTCCATGTCAAACAAATACCCAATTCCAATCTGTTATTGGTTGTCATCAATGTCCTGGATACGGCCAAGGATATAAAATTATCCACCAAACCACACCCGATAACCTATGACATCGAATTTCCGTGTTATAAACTTAATATGAGCTTCTATAAACGACGACGCATTGATGAATGTTTTACCGAAAATGAAAATGTGAGTATGGCGAAGCTTCATAAAAAACACACACAACACTTTTTTGGCCACAAAAGTGGAATTAATGACAAGTTAGAGGGCGGGCGACTTCCACCAGCATGGGGCCGATATTGTGGTCGGCTGGGGTGTGGTATCACACAAGTAAACCCAGGTTCAATACCTGGCAAGATATCAAACATTTTCAGCGGTGGTTTTCCACCTCGTAAATGCTGGCGACTTTATGAGTAAGAGAGTAATCTCTACACCATGTAAAACTTCGCTCGAAGCCGAATTTAAACAGTAGGTCCCGGTCAGTGAGAATGCAAATTATATCGCGCACAGCTCCCTGATTCGAGAGAAGTTCACCGTCTGTTCCCCTTAATGGAATGTTAAGGGAAGTAAGTGAGTAGGGCAGAGATATAATGACATTTTTCTATGATGTATTATTACTTCTGCAATTAACCGTTGGTAGTCTGTCCTCCAAATTGTCTTTGTGTGAAACTACTATCGAAAGAAAGTCATAAGAGCTTGTACTCCATACAAATTAAATAGATATGTGTATTTTTTTTATCGTTTATTTCTCTTCACACCTACAAGAATATTAATGTCTGAGGTACATTTCAAAATTTATTTAAAAAAAAAAACAATTTGTTAACATTTTATTAAAAGAAAATATGTAGTTCAGAAGTCAGTTCAGTTTTTGTATTAAAAATCTAACTTAATACTTCTAATTTAACTAGCCCAATGAATACTTCTGCTAGTCAAGTATTTCTCCAAACACTCCGAAACAAATCTGCCTTTTGCAGTTAGCTTATTCGATTCCATTGAAATTTTACACAGACCTCGCCACGTTTGTCGAGCAGTTCCAAGCGAGTTTTGTCACTTCAATATATATATACGATATATATAGCATTCGCACAATATATATATATATACGATAGGACCTTACAAGACATGGTTATGAGACATATTTTTTTTGATTTCTTTCTCATACATCGGACATAGTACCCTGAAATTTCGATTATCAGGTTGGCTTGCATTCTCCCACATGAATTAGTCTGGATGAAACGTTTCATTTATATTGGAAATGTTGTGAATCTCCTCTGAAAAATTGCTTATCGGTATTGAAACACTTGATAATTTTGTGTGATATTTGCTCACACTCGAGCTATCACATCAGGGCCGAGCAAAAAGACAATCTAACAGTCGTTAACAAAATTGTTTGCACTCTTCACCTATTCGATCATTGCTTTACGGACTGATAACTGAAGTAATATTCCATATTTTGCCATTGTTATTACATTTTTTTGGGTTTTCATTCATCAACTACTGAAATATATGTACGTACTAAAATAAAATATAAATCCGTATCATTTCAGGAGGAATTGTATTCATATTGCGGTGATGCATCTTCAATTACACTGAATATTATTGTGTTGGGCATAACCTTGTCACTCGTCTTAATATCTCGATGGTTACGGGCCTAAACTCGAACGTAAATGAAGCGACTACGTAACAAAAACAAAATGTACACACAGTAAAGCACAACCAACTATTTAAATTTTAGCCAAATTGTCATTTTATGATATGTAACAATACTCAACAATCAGGGAGTTAAACAAACACACACACACACCCACACAAAATGTACTGTAACCTACAATTAGCCAAAGAAAATGTACCAACAACTTTTTGTCTCTATTTTACGGATCTTACTCTGAATGCCAAATGGAAATGGAAACAAAGCCACAAAGTCCAAACCAAAGAAAACTTACATACACTTGTGAAAGTCTTACACACTATTAGTGAAATATTGTTATTTTAAATTAGTTTTATTTGTTACCAAAAAGAAAAACAAAAACAGAAAACCACAAACAAATTGTTCAATTGACAATTAGTTTTTTTTTTTTATTCAACAAACTGAAAATTGTAAGTTTTTTTATACCAACAAAAAGAAAACAAACATTTTTTTTATATATATAAACATTTTTGCCAAACAATTTTTTTATGCAAAACCATATATTTTATGATGCCAACGGAGGAACTTAAAAACTACTAGTCTATTACCACCTGACAACAACAACAAAAAACACTAACACCAAACTAGCAGAACTTTACAAATCGTAGAAATGATTTGCAACTATTAGAGATGCTAAAGAAAAGCCTTAAATTTCCAAGAACTTAATGTTAATGAAAATATGTTCAGTAGTTCAGTTACTTTACTTAGAAAATACTTGAAACACACACATACACACACAAAACAAAATGTGGAACCTATGAAACCTAAAATGCCTTTATATTTTTGTAAAATAAACCAACAACTTATAAATCGAACGATATTGAAATCTTAAAATCTACATGTATTTTGTGATGGTAACACAGTTCAGAGAGAGAGAGAGAGTTAGGGTTAGATAGAAAGAAAACGCTTAGTCTGTCTCAAACCCCAAAACGAAGTTAACTAGACAAAGGCAAATAATGACAACCAGCCATATAAAAAAAAACAAATGTTTTGAAACTCAAAACGTTTTTAAAAAAGGAGAGATATGTAGTTTATGGACAAACAAAGAAATATTTATTTTTGAAATGTTTAATTAAAATTATATACATATATAATACAAAAAAAAACCCAAAATATATATAAAAATTGTTTAATGTTAAGTAAAATTAATAAAGACAAAGACCAATTGTTTAAACAACACAACAAAAATTATGTACGACATGAAATTAATTAAACGGTAGGTATATCCACAAGTTAACAACAAAAAACAAAGAAAAAATATTTTATTCCATTTTGTCGAAACAAACTGTTAAGTGTGACCCTATTTCCACAAGAATGCTGTGGGATTCCTAGCAATCACCATAAGCTACTGTTCAGTGGAGTAAATCATAAAGCTAAACGTAACAGTTTCGAAGATATACAGCTTTGTAGTTGATTTCAGAGAATTTTCATATGTAGGCGTAAATGTGGGCTTGCCATACTATATACATCCGATAGCCAGACCTATACTCTAACTGAGGGTAAAAGTTTCATCTCAATAGCTGCAGTCGTTATCGAGTTATAGCGTTTTCAATTTGATCCAGATGTGAAAATTTGCTTGCTACAAAATTCTGGGAGCCTGGTATCAAAAAATGTAGACCTGACTGTTTATCACTGATGTTTTTTGTTTCTCAACAACATTTTTGTTCCGCAACAACATTTTTGTTTTGCAACAAATTTTTGTTTCTCAACAAATTTTTGTTTCTCAACAAATTTTTGTTTCTACGAATTTGTGTTTCTCAACAGATTATTGTTGAGTGCAACTGCAACTTTCTGTATTTTGAAGCTAAACTTT
Source organism: Hydrotaea cyrtoneurina (assembly GCA_958296145.1). Taxonomy (NCBI): domain Eukaryota; kingdom Metazoa; phylum Arthropoda; class Insecta; order Diptera; family Muscidae; genus Hydrotaea; species Hydrotaea cyrtoneurina. The sequence continues at coordinate 89,334,493 of OY282514.1, forward strand.
TCATATTCACCATGGTCTACATCTCATTGGTGGCATAAATCATAAAGCTAAACGTAACAGTTGCGAAGATATAAAGCTTTGTAGTTGATTCAATCGAATTTCAAGCTGTAGGCCTTAATGTAGGCGTACCATTTTATATTCATCTGATAGCCAGTCCTTTGCTCTAACTAAGGGTAAAAGTTGCATCTCAATAGCTGCAGTCGTTCTGAAATTATACTGTTTTCAATTTAAGTCACATGTAAAAAATCACCTACTACTAATTTCTGGGCGCCTGGTACCAGAAAATGTTTATCATCGCTGGTTGGTGGTTTCTAATTTCATGTGTGCGTGTGTGTTCCTTTAACTGCGACTGCAATTCAAAGCATAATTTAAGGCTGGAATTATTATTCGGCGGGACATGTAGAAAGTATGACCATAGAAATTTATACTTTCGCCTAACATTATGCTTTGAATTGCTGTTGTTGTGAAAAGAACACACACACGGAGTATAATATCAAAAACCAGTGAGAAACAGTTCATTCGCTTTTTTTCTGATACCAGGCGCCCAGAAATGTGTAGTATGTAATTCTTCCATGTGAATCGAATTAAAAACGCTATAACTCAATAACGACGGCAGCTATTGAGACGAAACTTTTACCCTGAGTTAGAGTAAAAGTGTGGCTATCGGATGTTTATAGTATGACACGAACCTATTCACTCCAACATATTGAAATTCAATGAAATGAACTACAAAGCCTTATATGTTCAATACTGTTATATTGAACATTGCGATTCAAAGAAGTGAACTGTGGCCCATAGTGATTGCTAGCTGTTTGCCAATTTTAAAATGTTTAACTTTGAAACTTACCGCATTCTCCCACCGCTCGCTGTTTGAAATTAACTAATTTCCTTTTTGCTAATACCAAGAGCCCATAAACACGGAGAACGGTTATTTTAAAACGCCATAACTCGCTAACAAAGTAAGCTATTGAGATAAGACTTGTACCCTGTGAGATTTTACTCTCTCGGACTATCAGATGCATCTAATGGTTTGCCCATGTTTACGTTTCTCTATTGGAACTTAATGATACATAAGAATATAAGTAAATCTTGTATGCTTCGGAAGTTGAAGTTAAAAAAATTACATATCCCTTGGAGGGGATGGGCTATTTCCGGCTGAACAACAGAATATCCAGTTACAGAAAAATTAAATTACTTCAATACAAAATAAATTACACGTTATACTTTAATTTTGTCTTCTTGTAAAGTAGAGATTTTGTTTCAAGAGCTCTATGTTTTCTTTTAGAGCCGTTCAATAAATAAAGACAGATACACAGTTAGTTTGTCTGAATAGCATGTGTGCATACAGTATGTATTTCTTATATAGATAAACGCATGGATTTGTAACTGCCTCCAAAATTCACTTTTAAGTGAAATAAAAATATGTATAAAGTTTTTAAAACAAAACCAATAACAGAATCCAATTTGAGAATGATAACTTACACTATGTGGGAATAGGAAAACGTCGATATCTTTAACACCAACCACACTTATTTATTTACTCTGATCCACCAGCACCCGTTGTGGCCAAAACACATTTGAAATATTCACTGTCCAACTTTTTGATGTCCTGCGTAAACTGTTCCACCAGTTTGGATAAGTCATTTTCATTGATATCCACATTATTGCCAGTGGTTGATAAATCTTCAATAGCTTTATTGATCTTCTCCAAGAGCGTTTTGTCTTCCTCAGACTGTTTGGCAGCATGTTCATCTTCGAATTCATTATAGACTTGTTGGGCATTTTGTACCACCTTTTCGGGAAAATTTGCCAAACGAGCCACCTGAATGCCAAAACTTTTTTCCATAACACCGGGTCGTACCTGGTAGAGCAATGTGAAGTTCGTATTATCAGCCACCGCAGCCATGTGGCAATTTTTCACCGTACTAACGGTTTCCGAAAGATTTGTAATTTCGTGGAAATGTGTGGCGAATAAAGTAAAACATTGTGTTTCCTTGGCCAAATGTCTGCAAAAAAAAAAAGGAAAATACAATAGTTGTCTTTGGCTTTTTAAATAGAAATATGTATATTTTGAAACAAGGCCATAGATGTCGAGTGGAACCCGATCAGTGAAACAACCGCCTCAGCTAGACCCTACAAGCAATGTAGAAAATGCGGTAGAGTCAAGGCTTGGCATACGATTTCAATATTAACTGAACTTTATAATAATTATTGGAGGGATAAGTGTATACTCACTCTGCTATTGACCATGCAATGCCACAACCTTCATAGGTAGATGTTCCTCTACCCAATTCATCTATAATTACTAAAGATTTATCCGTAGCCGACTGTAAAAAGTGTTAAAGCATTATTTTATTCTCTTATGGAATTATGTTCCAAATCTTACTCTTATAATCCCCGAGGTTTCAATCATCTCCACCATAAATGTACTCAAGCCTTTGATTATATTATCACTAGCTCCTACCCGGCCTAAAATTGAATCAACCATGGAAATGGTAGCTTCGGAGCAAGGCACAAAACTGCCCATGTGAGCCATTAAAACGGCAGTGCCCACCGAGCGTATGTATGTCGACTTGCCACCCATATTGGGCCCAGTTATGATAAACATATTGCAAATATCTGGAAAATTGTATTGCGAATAAAGTAATAAATTGTTAGAATTCAGTTAACTTACCTTTTTTGAACTCCACACTGTTGGATATGAAAGTAATATGCTCTTGCAGTTCCAAACATGGATGTCTTACATCTTTCAGTACTAGTTCTCCCGAACCCTCCTCTAACATTTTCGGTCTGACATATGATGTAGGTGCTGTCTGAGCAGCTATGGCAAAACTCACCAAACAATCCAGCTGCGCGAATTCATTATTTAAACATGTCAGCGATGAGGCATAACCCACTGCTACTTTGATAATCTCCTCGACAATAGTCGTCTGTTGTTCTTCATATTGTTCGCGCAGACCGACAAATTCTTCATTGATGGACGTCAGCTTATCGGTAGTAAATCGTATACCACCACGCAATACATCAATTATTTTATAATCTTTATTTTTGCGCAGTGCCGTATCATCTTTAAGAGTAATACGGAAAGTATAGCCCAAATTGGCGACGTTTGCCAATTTCAACGAAGAATTCTTATCCAAGTCTAGATCTTGCGAAGCCTTTTCTTTGAGTTTTTCCATTTTATGTAGCAAATGTGTCATACGTTCCTTCATTTCCAACAAATCTGAATCGAATGAAGCCTTTACCAAATACTCCCCTGTCTCAATGGCATCGAAATCCATAACTTGCTCGACCATCTGTTTGAAACCTGACAAATCTTCCAGATAATTTTGTAAGGGTTCACATATTACACTTTTTACAGTGGCATTTTCCAAGGTACGCAAGGCATTTATAACCTTGGGTGTGCGCAATATAACCTGATATATACGGAATATATCCTGTAGGTTAGCTTTCTTGCGTAGCAATTTTTTGGTCAACATTAAAACATCCGGAATGCGTTTCAAGTAATCTTCATATATGGAATTCAAAGTGGTGGGAGATTCTAAGAAACATTGGACAATGTTGTGACGATCATTTAAAATGTCACGGCTGCGTAGAGGTTGCTTAACCCATTGAGCCATGAGACGGTGACCTTGCGGCGTACGACATTGATCTAAAACGCCCAAAATACTTTGCCACCTGTAGGAAGATGAGGAGTGGTGACTTCCTGGTTTGGGTAAGATGTTTAAAGCGCTGACTGCAGCAGCATCCATGTGAACAAATCTAAAAAAGGCGATAATTTGAAAATAAGTTCTAAAAGGAATTGTAATTAATAATACATGCCTCTTTAAATTCAATTGCTTGATTTGATAGTGTCCCAAATTTCCCGCATCGCTCATTAGGGCTAAATATTTAATGGCTACCTTCAGGGCTACCATGGCTATGGTAAGGGTCAATTCAGCCATGCCAGTGGCATCTTCTTGTTGGCCCTTACCAAATCTTAAAAGCTTATTAAGATCCTGAATCAAGTCACTTTTCTCCGCGGACTGCTGAGATTTTGTGGCCACGGTGACCATGATTCCATTGCGTTCCAACAGATTTTTCACAGCTTCGTACTGAAATGGAAAGATAGGTTTCGATTAAATTATAAAAAAAAAAAAGTGATGACTTTGTCACGTATTATTGAAAAAAATGAGCCGATGGTAAAGATCAAGAACAATTGCACAATATGGATTTATCTATAATCAGTGTGCAAAAGACATTAATCAATGAAAAAATCAGTGGCACATGGTCGTGACCAATTGACGTACGGTGGAGATCAATTGCTGGTCTGCTCCCTACGATCATGATCAATTACATATGGTGACGTTTAGTGCTCCTGCGAAGAAAATCAATTAACCTGTGGTCAAACAATTAATATATGGTCAAGATCAATTGACATGTGGCCATGATCAACAGATTTATGGATAAGCCAAAATTATGGGTCAATGTTAAACTCTTTGAAAAAAGAGGATTTTAAAAAATTGCATTAGTGTATATTAAGTTCAGTTAGAAGCGCTGCGATAAAATGGATGCCATAACGATAGTAAGTGAAGGTTTTGCAACTTTAAACTGATCAGGTTTTACCTACACTTGCCCTTAAAAGCATTATCCAGATCGATGGTCAATTTCAAAGCGGTCAGTGGCCAATATCAATGGATTTATAGCCAGAATCATGAGCCAATGTCAAACGCATTCACAGAAAGTGGATATTTAAATATTATAAATAGGAAGACAGGGCGATTGTCTGTGAACGACTTGGCACGTTGAAATGGTGTTTGCATAAGATCAGGTTTTAACTAAAATAATCCTCGATATTTAAAAAACAATATATTTACATACCTCTCCGTCTTGCGATGGTAGCAGACACTCCTTGGGACCCAACAATACAACCGTTGCCTCCAATTCGGTAAAGAAATCGTCGTCTACAAATTCCAATACGTGAAACATGCAATCGTTTTGCTCTATCGCCGCAACACCAACATTCCGTTGATTATTTTGCATACGCAGCTGCAGCGACAGTATGGCATTGCCTACCAGCTCCTCCTTATTGGAGAAAAGTATATCCTCAAACTGCAATAGATTGCCCGGCGAGCCTCTATATTCAACTTTCCAATCCGTGCCGGTTGATCGACGAACATATACTTCTACACGATAATTTCGCACCAATAACAGCTCTCGGACAGCAAATTCGAATTTATTTTTATACAGCGTAACATAAGGTAGAGAGTTCGGATCGTCCGGTAACATTTGATTGATGAGGGCCGTTGATTTATACACCAAGCGGGCAATAAGGTCCGTGTCATCTTTGCCATGAACAGTGTAGCAATCAGTGTGATCGAAAAATCGAACAGTTGTTGTGGGTTTCTGGAATTGAAAGAAATAAATAACAAACGATTTTATTAGACGTAGATTTGTAGCCGTGGTAAAGAGTTTTGATTCCAACTTCTCTGTGCTCGCGGCGTAAACTTTCAAAGTAAATATGACAAAATTTTGATAAGTTTAGGAAAAATAACGTCCCAAACTAAGCATCTTCGTGTAGACAGACATCTATTGGCTTCGCGAGGTAAGCCCTTTGTATGTATCCGCCATAAATCCACATGTTAGCAGACTATGGAACTGCCAGCATCTTCCTGCCTCAAAACTATTCATCGGAAGGATGTCGGTAATACGGAAGCCACTTATGAACTTGCGAAAAAATTACCTTTTAATCCCCCAACGACTTATCTCAACATATTTCTCATTCCCAAACTGCAGGAAGAGACTAACGCCACGAACTCCCAATAACAACTCCCAAACCTCCTGTCGCAAGCCTCTTTAACACGATCTACAATGACAAACTTTCCGGTACTGGGCAAGCACAGACTAGAAGCTTTATCGTGGACCATGCGAGACTTACCTCTCCCAAAGATTTGTAGTACTTTATAAAATTACGCCGGCAATTTGTGTCTGCATCAGAAAAAAATGTATGTATATTTAATGGCATTTCTATTACATTATTTTTGCAACATTTAATTAAGTTAAGTTACCCATGCTCAACTGCGGTGCCTGCTTATCAACAATCATAGCTTCCATTTTCAGGGTTTATTTTAGGATTTACGATTAAAGAACAAATATTACTTTACTGATACCGCGAAAAATTATTGCCAAAAATTAGCGTTCCTGTTATTGTGATTGGTCATCCTCAAAGCTGCCATACAGTGTTACCGTCGAGTATTTTCAGAAAGTATCACAAAAAGGGTAATTCTTAAAAAAAAAGTGGCACAATATTTTTAAAAAAGTGGCACAGAACAATTTACACTTTTTTGGTTCTTATTTTTATTTTCAGAAAACAACAGAAAACAACGTATGTATTTGGTTTGTCTCGGTGTGGCAACACCGCAACAAAACATAACGTAAACAACAATAGAACTGGTATTTAGTTAGTTGGTTGGTTGTTGAAGGTTAATTATCTTCGAATATTAACCTTCAACAACAAAATCTTCGAAATTAAGAAAGTAGATGTTAAATAATCATTGAATCTCGCATAAATCAATCAACACGTAGTCTCGGGCGGATTTGGCAACATGCAACTGAAACGAAGAATTTGCAAGACATTTACGTTGGAAACTTAAACAACGTAAACAACCCATAAAGGTGGCAACATAGACCTGGTGTTACGGTTGACGGTAGACGATCAGCTGTTTGATTTGGGGTTGCATTTTGCATCTGTTAGAGAGAGAGAACTAAAATTGACGGTAGCCCAACATACCAAATGACTTGAGAATAACATTATAATAACCCAAATACCAAATAGGAATAAAATCTCAATACAACTTGAGAATAATATAATAATAATAGTAAATCCACAATAGTTTCTCAAGTCGCACACAAAATCTAGCAAGTGCCGTTACGCTTGAGAAACTCTTGTTATAGACAAACGTTTCTTAAGTATGTAAGAGAAATGTGTCAACAAGTGCCGCTTCATTTGTTGACAAATTTGATTGTTTTATTTGAATGTGAATTATTTATTTATTTATTTTTAATTAAAACCGAAATGTACAAAAAAAATGGACTGAACTAATAAAATTAATTAATTCCTCATTGCTGCGCGGGGCATGCGTTTTTACGGGTTGTGGACACTCAATATTGATGTCTGCCAGGACTCCAAGAATTCCATATTTGTTCGGATCATTGGGGTTGTGGTATTTGGTTTGTCTCGGTGTGGCAACACCGCAACAAAACACAACGTAAACAACAATAGAACTGGTATTTAGTTAGTTGGTTGGTTGTTGAAGGTTAATTATCTTCGAATATTAACCTTCAACAACAAAATCTTCGAAATTAAGAAAGTAGATGTTAAATAATCATTGAATCTCGCATAAATCAATCAACACGTAGTCTCGGGCGGATTTGGCAACATGCAACTGAAACGAAGAATTTGCAAGACATTTACGTTGGAAACTTAAACAACGTAAACAACCCATAAAGGTGGCAACATAGACCTGGTGTTACGGTTGACGGTAGACGATCAGCTGTTTGATTTGGGGTTGCATTTTGCATCTGTTAGAGAGAGAGAACTAAAATTGACGGTAGCCCAACATACCAAATGACTTGAGAATAACATTATAATAACCCAAATACCAAATAGGAATAAAATCTCAATACAACTTGAGAATAATATAATAATAATAGTAAATCCACAATAGTTTCTCAAGTCGCACACAAAATCTAGCAAGTGCCGTTACGCTTGAGAAACTCTTGTTATAGACAAACGTTTCTTAAGTATGTAAGAGAAATGTGTCAACAAGTGCCGCTTCATTTGTTGACAAATTTGATTGTTTTATTTGAATGTGAATTATTTATTTATTTATTTTTAATTAAAACCGAAATGTACAAAAAAAATGGACTGAACTAATAAAATTAATTAATTCCTCATTGCTGCGCGGGGCATGCGTTTTTACGGGTTGTGGACACTCAATATTGATGTCTGCCAGGACTCCAAGAATTCCATATTTGTTCGGATCATTGGGGTTGTGGTATTTGGTTTGTCTCGGTGTGGCAACACCGCAACAAAACACAACGTAAACAACAATAGAACTGGTATTTAGTTAGTTGGTTGGTTGTTGAAGGTTAATTAAAATGCATAAAATTATTGCAAAATCTTCGAAATTAAGAAAGTAGATGTTAAATAATCATTGAATCTCGCATAAATCAATCAACACGTAGTCTCGGGCGGATTTGGCAACATGCAGCTGAAACGAAGAATTTGCAAGACATTTACGTTGGAAACTTATTTGGTGGTGTTTGGAATAATTTCTCTTCTTGTCTACCTCTACCTCTTGCGTGGCGACATTGAAAAAGGAGGTTGGTCCACCGATGTTCCCGTTAGCGCAAATCCTTTGCTGAAATTCGAAGCCAGAGTACAAACTAAATGCTTAAGTGAAAACTTGGAAAGCACACCAGATCCCTTGTTGAATCTAACGATAGTCGATGCACAGCAAGCGGAGGATCCCGACCCTTTGAACTCTCTAGGAATAGTTCGTAACAAGCAGGACAAATATATACGTGACATTGGCTATAAACATCATGCTTTCAATGCTCTGGTTTCCAACAACATTGGTCTTACTCGCTCCATACCCGATACTAGACACAAAGTATGTCCCCGATCAAGCATTCCATCGGAGGTGTTGCCTTCAGCTTCCATTATTATGTGTTTTTACAATGAACACAAAATGACGCTATTCCGATCCATTAAGAGTGTTATAGACCGTACCCCAAGTTGGTTGCTAAAGGAAATAATTTTGGTTGATGACTTTAGTGATTTGCCGGAGTTGGAATTTCATCTTGTGGGAGAATTGAATTCCCAATTGCACTATGAAAATCTGAATTACATCAGAAACGTACAGAGAGAGGGTCTGATACGGTCACGTGTCATCGGTGCCCGAGAAGCAAAAGGAGATGTTTTGATTTTCTTAGATTCTCACATTGAAGTTAATCAGCAGTGGTCGGAGCCGTTGTTACGTTTGATTCGTGATGAAAATTCCACACTTGCTGTGCCGGTCATCGACTTAATTAATCCGGATACATTCCAGTACTCTCCGAGTCCATTGGTGCGCGGTGGTTTTAATTGGGGTTTACATTATAAATGGGAAAATCTCCCGGATGGTACATTAAAGGAACAGGAGGATTTTAAAGGTAATGTATTGAATACCGGCATTTTTTTTATATATTTCATATGCTTTTTTTTCAGGTCCTTTTAAGTCGCCTACAATGGCCGGTGGTCTTTTTGCGGTCAACCGTAGATATTTTGATCATATAGGCAGTTATGACATGGGCATGGATATATGGGGCGGTGAAAATCTAGAAATCTCTTTTCGGGTCTGGCAGTGTGGTGGTGCCATTAAGATTGTACCATGTTCTCGGGTGGGACACATCTTTCGAAAACGTAGACCGTACTCGTCGCCGGACGGCACCAATACGATGATGAAAAATTCTCTGCGATTGGCTCATGTGTGGATGGATGACTTCAAAAACTTTTATTTGAAACAAGAGAAGGTGACACCGAATTACGACTATGGTGACATCAGTGATCGTTTAGCTTTAAGAGAAAAACTTCAGTGTAAACCTTTCGAATGGTATTTGAAGAATGTCTATCCAGAGTTGAGGGTGCCTGGAGAAGACAGCAGTAAAAGAGAGCAAAAACCACCATTTTTTCAACCATGGCATTCCAGAAAACGCAACTACATTTCCACATACATGTTAAGACTCTCCGGTACAAATTTCTGTGCTTCGGTAGTGGCTCATAAAGTCAAGGGCTTTTGGAAAAAAGGAAGCTCTCTGGTGTTACAGAAATGCGAACAAGGTAGAAATCAGTTATGGTATGAAACCGACAAATCAGAGATGGTTTTAGACCGACTCCTATGTTTGGAGGCCTCGGGTGATACCCTGGTTGTTATAAATAAGTGCCACGAAATGTTGGGCGATCAACAGTGGCGTCACACGAAGGCTGAACGTAGTCCCATCTATAATATGGCTACAGGTACCTGTCTCAGAGCGGATCAAGCCACAATAGGTTCACCATTGCGCATGGATTTATGCGCTAAGCACCAAGCAAGTGCATGGGACATAGTTGGGGTGGTCAGTACATAGCCACAGCCATTCTGAGTCAGAACTGAATGTAAAGCAGAACTTAGTTCAATGCTATATTTTTACTTTTGTCACTGTATATAAAATGCATTTTTACATAATTTTTTGAGATTTACTATTTAAAAAGACTTCTTTGTTTTTATGCTTTACGTCCATTTTTTAAATGTATTTTTATATTTTTATACTGCTGCTGTATTATCTAAATATTATTAAGTTTAAGATGAACAAAAACAAAACGAACAAATATAATGATTTTAAATTTTTAAATAACATCGTGCGCTGAACTTTTTTTGAGGGTATAATAGAGTAAAGTCCTCAGGAATATCTCACATTTTATTTTAGTTATCGGAATTGTCAATAACTGCAAAGGTTTTTGTATATATGTATAATGATATTTTCAAAACAATCGAAAAACGTCATCTGTCCATAAAAGTTTAAGGAAATATGCCGTGGACTGCTACACTTAAAACATTCCGCCCATAAACATGATTTCTAAAGATGGAATTACACATGTGGTGATCCAATTCGTAGAATGACTCAACGACCTTGTTTCAACTTATCGACTTTTCTTTTTCTTGTATTAAAATCCATTATTTTTTTCAATTTAACACGCAGTTTTCGTGAAAATAAATTTGAATTGGTAACATTAAAGCTGGTTATATTAACTTTATAATTCGGTTTGGTTTTGGTATTTAATAATTAAATTTTGATGTTATACGTTTTGGAGGTTATTGTTGCCCTCGTCCATTGGTAAAAAAAATGTATACGCTTTTCTACGTCATTGGAATGTGGCGGCAACGGTCTCGTTATTTAAAGAAGTTTGACAATTATTGTTCGGAGTCAGTTTTACATAATAAGTATCCCTGTTGTAAAAAACAGGTTGCATATTTCATCTAGTAATGCGGTTGAAGATATTGTCAGATATAGACGGTACAGTCATTAACTTATTATGATGTATTTCGTGAAAGTAGAATGTGACGTGAAAGAACATTTTTACTGAAAAAGAAAACTTATTAGGTAAAAGTTGAAAGTCATTTTGTTTTTCTTACTATATCTACCATTTATTTAACTGTTGATTTTAGACATACAATGTTTATACCAACAAAAGTGACCGGTTATGTAAGGGGAAAACTCCCAATCATTTTTCCACACCACATAACAGTATGTTTAGATGAGCTATATGACAAACACGTAAATTATTTCAAATACAAAAAATGCTCTTCTTTTCATTAAGAAATGTTGTCTATCAAATGTAAGGACGATGATTAAATAACGAGTCTTCGATTTTTGAGTGGTTATGTGTGTGTTGGATATTATCCTCAGTATCTTTCAACATTCTAAAAAGTTATTTTTCGTGATGTGATTTATTATAAATTATTATTGTTGATATTTCGTCTTCATTGCGTCAAAGATCTAATTTATGTCTGTATGAAAAGTGGTTTGTTTTTAATTTGTTTTTTTTTTTGTGTTAATTTTTTGCTAATAGAGATTTTTTTATCGAGCACTATTATAGTTTATGGATTTTCTCTTTCATGTTAATAATATACGTAGATTTTATACTAATATTCTTATTTTTTTTAATAAATTTTATACTTAACATAGTTTGTTATGTAATAATAATAAAGAGCTATTTGTTCACATATAAACATAAGGGAATATATAAATAAGAACAAAATAATTTACAAAGAATGAATGATAATATTATCCAAAACAAAAACAAACAAAAACGTCGCTTTTAAAATACAAAAAAAGAGAAGAATAATATTAACAAAGAATTATGTTTAACATGAGCACTGATCCTTATTATTGGGTGCCTCATTTGTTAATGAGGTCCGTCCCGGTTGAGAAGGACGATGTTGTACACCCGATTCAGAGGCATTGAGATCCAAACGTCCCTCTTGAATATTCTGGTAGATTTTACGAGCGGTCTCCAAAAAGGCCTCCTCCACATTTTGTCCTCTAAAATGTTATAAATAGTTAATGTAGTACCACCTCTCTCTACCTGATGGCTTTGCAAATGTTACTCACGTCATAGCACTAGCTTCCAAGAACATCAAACCGTTTTCTTTAGCAAATTCTTCGGCCTCTTCGTAGGTTACCTCTCGTGTACTTTCGAGATCTGATTTGTTGCCAATCAGGAAAATCACAGTGTTAGGGTTGGTTAAGTTACGCGTATCGGTTAACCAGCTGCTAAGATGATTGTATGTGGACCGTCTGGTGATGTCGTAGACCATTAAAGCACCAGCAGCACCTCTATAATACGAACGAGTTACGGCACGGAAACGCTCTTGACCAGCTGTATCCCAAATTTGTAGTTTGATCTTTTTATCGTCGACTTCGATAATACGTGTACCGAATTCGACACCAATTGTGTGAGGGCAATTAGCCATAACTGGATGGGTATAGCAAAAGGACATAATTAAAAGATGCAGCTTACGAAAACAAATTGTCTTTACTTACATTTCTTTTCTGTAAACTGATGTAAAATGCATGACTTTCCAACACCCATATCACCGATAATGATGTATTTAAATATATAATTGTAATTATATGGAGCCGACGACATTGTGGGATCTGATATAGAATATAGAAAGATAGAAATGGAATTAACAACTGGCGAAATCAAATAATTTAGTTTTACATTTCTCATAGATTTCATCGATCCCTTTGTAGAAACGATTGAAAATCACCAAATATTTCCCGGTCATGTTGCTTCTTTCCGTTGTTAAACCAACAAAATAACTTTTCACCTAAGTGTGTTTGGCGTGAAATTTGGGTCTAAAAGCGGAATGAAGTTATCAGCCACAAAAAAATTAACATAACATATCGTTTTCAAATGTTTCAAGCACAGTAGGCGTGTTGCTGTAAACAGTTGTTCTATGTACAAACATTTCAACGAATTGTATTAAGTGTTTATATGCACATATGTAACTATAGTTGATCATTAGGTATTCCCTGCCCCATCGTGTCTTTTTACATGTGTTATTCTTAATCAATGAAACACTAGGGACCGCGGATATGTCGATATTCGTATAATCAACTAGGGGCCAAACAAAATTGTCAACGTATCTTTGAAAAAAATCAAAGTTCCAATTCCCATATACGGCATTTTATTTAAAGCCGAGTTATAAATTTCTATTTAACATAATTGCAAAATAACTTTGCAAGTACAAAAAATGAATTGAAACATGAGGTGACCTGGAAAATTTTTAGTGTTTAACTGTCTTACAAATATCGATTTTTCCGAGCAGGCAAGATAAAAGTTAGCCAGAGTACATAGATGCGGAAACATTCTACAAGAACAGCGTCTTCGTGCTAAAGTTCTAAGACAGAATTCTTCACCATCTATCACGAACTCTCGTTAACGTTCATTGACCCAGTTGATAAAGCTAACCTTCTGCCTGAAATATTTGCAAACAATTCGGCATTGCCTAAAATCAGTCAACCACCGTATCCAGTACGATGCCTCCGATATTGGTTTGAATACATGGAGTTAAAAGGGTTCTTGCAGACCTCGACGTGAATAGAACTAAGTGCCCGAATGGTATGTCAGCACTTTCCATTTGTAAGTGCTCTTCGATGCTAGCTCTGCATTGCGTAATATTTCAACATCCAGTGAGCTTTTTTTTGTCACACAATCGTTTCACTTATTCAGCATCGTCGTCGTTGTATATATCGACGATTCCGACACTATACGTGGAATAATCTTCTTACCAGTGGTGATATTCTCAAATTCACGACAAACGTCATTATTTTCCACCTGGATACCGTTAATATCTATCGACAACACAGTGGAGTGCATTCATAGGTGTTAAAAAAAACCAAGAGATTAACCAAAAATCTGTTAGACGAAGCAAAGTGAAATTTAGTCGTTAGTCTCTTTAGAACTAACCAAGAATTGCCACTATAAAACGACATATTTTCAAATGCCAACTAAAAAACCACATAGATGATTATATTACATGAGACACCTCCAAAGCTGTGTACAGTGCGTTCTACTACTTCGTAAAGATTAATCATTAAGAAAATTCTAATTTCGATATAATTGAAAAAGGTCTATTGAACATCATAAATAATCACTTAAAGAAAAAATTTATAGATTTAGATGTTTGAAAAAACAATTTGGTCCAATTGGAATTTATGAATCTTAAAAATGACATGAGTGACAGTGAGTTTGAATTCATGTAATTTTAATTGCATACTAGAATGTTACATTTTATTCGTAGTTATTCATGATTTAGGCGCCACGCATTTATTTTCCTCAGTCCTCTGAAAGATTATGTTGGATTCATTATTATGCAGAATCTGTGTATTTGTCGGTCATTGATGCGTATATACTACGTATATATTGTCAGCGAAAACTTGATAAATATTTTGCAATTGTTATTTACCAAAACGAAATTGATAATGGGAAATAATGCAAGAAACAATGAAGATTTGAGTCAGCAGGCAATTGAAATCAGGTTTGTGGAATAAATAAACACAAACACACACCAACTGATTGTTATAAATGAATTATAGATGAATGAAGATTAATTTTGTAAATTCATACTATTAAAAAATTATATTAGTTGAGAGGTGTGGGAGAAGGAAGCAGAGTACTGTGCACGTCAGTAATCGAAAAACAGTGATATGAGAATAATCGTGGCTGTGTCATCTCGACATGGCAGCTAGCAATTTGTTTTGCTGCCAGGTCTCTTCTCTGCTTACAAAAAGGGGGTGTTGTCGGGTTGACCATTTAACATATAACGGGAACTACTCTTTGTTTGGCAGGCATTTCTTTCATTTCAGTACCTTTCATATGCAATGGTTCTCTGAATTGATACAAGAACAAATTCAATGATTCATGACATGTGAGCCCGTGAACGCATACAATGAAAAATACATGTAAAATTATTGATGACTTACTTGTTTTTATATCTTTCGATGATAGCAACCAAAAACTGACTCTGTTAATATTTGCGATCAATTGTCAATTGTTGTATTGTTTCACACTTTTAATACACCCCGCTATCAGCGAACAATAGACCGTCCGTACGTAGAACGACCAACCAAACAAAATATAATTATGAATAATTTTTTTGTTGTTTATCACTTTTTGTTGTTGTAATCTTTTGCGTTTCTCTTTTGTTTGAGACACTCATTCGTCGCAGCAGCAGCAGCGTAGAAAATTCATGTAGCGAAAAAATGGTGTATTTTGTAGTATTGTTTGCAATATTTTCACTTTTATATGAAAGTGTTATTTAAACTCGATTATGTGTGATAGATTTTCCATAAATTCATTGGTGGCGTTTAAACAAATTCAAGGATATAAACTTTCCTCCTCCCGTGTTTTATGGATATATCGTTGTTTTTTTTCAAGTTCTTAGTGATGGTCTTTTGCAATCAATATCATTATGAAACCATTCACAATAAATACCGTTGTCAGAAAACATATGATGTACGATAACGTAATTCAGTCACAATCGTGTTGTTTTTGTTATCGAATGGCGAATGGTTATATCAATTCTCTCTTTTCTCATTACGAAAGACTGGCAACACTGGAGATAAGTAGATATACTTTATATACCGCGAAAAAAATTCTATTTTTTTAAATTTAATTAAATTTTGACAATACTTCGGGCATCTAAATTGCTGTGTATTGCAACCAAGATGCCTGGTTCTTTGCCCCCCGACATGGATTGCGATGTCGTTGAGGTGGAAGCGACAACCACCACTGTCTGCATCAGTAAAAGTACATCAAAGGCGGCAGATACAACAAATAAAACTAATGAACGCAAAAGACAACGAATGGAGAGTGCGTTATCCTCAATAAATATTGATATATCCGAATTGTCCCAAAAATTGGCGAACCACAATGATCCGAACAAATATGGAATTCTTGGAGTCCTGGCAGACATCAATATTGAGTGTCTACAACCCGTAAAAACGCATGCCCCGCGCAGCAAAGAGGAATTAATTAATTTTATTAGTTCAGTCCATTTTTTTGGTACATTTCGGTTTTAATTAAAAATAAATAAATAAATATTTCACATTCAAATAAAACAATCAAATTTGTCAACAAATGAAGCGGCACTTGTTGACACATTTCTCTTACATACTTAAAAAACGTTTGTCTATAACAAGAGTTTCTCAAGCGTAACGGCACTTGCTAGATTTTGTGTGCGACTTGAGAAACTATTGTGGATTTACTATTATTATTATATTGTTCTCAAGTTGTATTGAGATTTTATTCCTATTTTGTATGTTGGGTTATTATAATGTTATTCTCAAGTCATTTGGTATGCAGCAGTCAGCGCTTTAAACATCTTACCCAAACCAGGAAGTCACCACTCATCATTCGATTCAGATTTGTTGGAAATGAAGGAACGTATGACACATTTGCTACATAACGTATATATTTGTCCTGCTTGTTACGAACTATTCCTAGAGAGTTCAAAGGGTCGGGATCCTCCGCTTGCTGTGCATCGACTATCGTTAGATTCAACAAGGGATCTGGTGTGCTTTCCAAGTTTTCACTTAAGCATTTAGTTTGTACTCTGGCTTCGAATTTCAGCAAAGGATTTGCGCTAACGGGAACATCGGTGGACCAACCTCCTTTTTCAATGTCGCCACGCAAGAGGTAGAGGTAGACAAGAAGAGAAATTATTCCAAACACCACCAAATAAGTTTCCAACGTAAATGTCTTGCAAATTCTTCGTTTCAGCTGCATGTTGCCAAATCCGCCCGAGACTACGTGTTGATTGATTTATGCGAGATTCAATGATTATTTAACATCTACTTTCTTAATTTCGAAGATTTTGCAATAATTTTATGCATTTTAATTAACCTTCAACAACCAACCAACTAACTAAATACCAGTTCTATTGTTGTTTACGTTGTATTTTGTTGCGGTGTTGCCACACCGAGACAAACCAAATACATACGTTGTTTTCTGTTGTTTTCTGAAAATAAAAATAAGAACCAAAAAAGTGTAAATTGTTCTGTGCCACTTTTTTAAAAATATTGTGCCACTTTTTTTTTTAAGAATTACCCTTTTTGTGATACTTTCTGAAAATACTCGACGGTAACACTGTATGGCAGCTTTGAGGATGACCAATCACAATAACAGGAACGCTAATTTTTGGCAATAATTTTTCGCGGTATCAGTAAAGTAATATTTGTTCTTTAATCGTAAATCCTAAAATAAACCCTGAAAATGGAAGCTATGATTGTTGATAAGCAGGCACCGCAGTTGAGCATGGGTAAGTTGAGTTGTTAATTAAATGTTGCAAAAATAATGTAATGGAAATGCCACTAAATATACATAAATTTTTTTCTGATGCAGACACATATTGCATTAAATGCCACTAAATATACATACATTTTTTTCTGATGCAGACACAAATTGCCGGCGTAATTTTATAAAGTACTACAAATCTTTGGGAGAGGTAAGTCTCGCATGGTCCACGATAAAGCTTCTAGTCTGTGCTTGCCCAGTACCGGAAAGTTTGTCATTGTAGATCAGCGGTCGTGTTAAAGAGGCTTGCGACAGGAGGTTTGGGAGTTGTTATTGGGAGTTCGTGGCGTTAGTCTCTTCCTGCAGTTTGGGAATGAGAAATATGTTGAGATAAGTCGTTGGGGGATTAAAAGGTAATTTTTTCGCAAGTTCATAAGTGGCTTCCGTATTACCGACATCCTTCCGATGAATAGTTTTGAGGCAGGAAGATGCTGGCAGTTCCATAGTCTGCTAACATGTGGATTTATGGCGGATACATACAAAGGGCTTACCTCGCGAAGCCAATAGATGTCTGTCTACACGAAGATGCTTAGTTTGGGACGTTATTTTTCCTAAACTTATCAAAATTTTGTCATATTTACTTTGAAAGTTTACGCCGCGAGCACAGAGAAGTTGGAATCAAAACTCTTTACCACGGCTACAAATCTACGTCTAATAAAATCGTTTGTTATTTATTTCTTTCAATTCCAGAAACCCACAACAACTGTTCGATTTTTCGATCACACTGATTGCTACACTGTTCATGGCAAAGATGACACGGACCTTATTGCCCGCTTGGTGTATAAATCAACGGCCCTCATCAATCAAATGTTACCGGACGATCCGAACTCTCTACCTTATGTTACGCTGTATAAAAATAAATTCGAATTTGCTGTCCGAGAGCTGTTATTGGTGCGAAATTATCGTGTAGAAGTATATGTTCGTCGATCAACCGGCACGGATTGGAAAGTTGAATATAGAGGCTCGCCGGGCAATCTATTGCAGTTTGAGGATATACTTTTCTCCAATAAGGAGGAGCTGGTAGGCAATGCCATACTGTCGCTGCAGCTGCGTATGCAAAATAATCAACGGAATGTTGGTGTTGCGGCGATAGAGCAAAACGATTGCATGTTTCACGTATTGGAATTTGTAGACGACGATTTCTTTACCGAATTGGAGGCAACGGTTGTATTGTTGGGTCCCAAGGAGTGTCTGCTACCATCGCAAGACGGAGAGGTATGTAAATTTATTGTTTTTTAAATATCGAGGATTATTTTAGTTAAAACCTGATCTTATGCAAACACCATTTCAACGTGCCAAGTCGTTCACAGACAATCGCCCTGTCTTCCTATTTATAATATTTAAATATCCACTTTCTGTGAATGCGTTTGACATTGGCTCATGATTCTGGCTATAAATCCATTGATATTGGCCACTGACCGCTTTGAAATTGACCATCGATCTGGATAATGCTTTTAAGGGCAAGTGTAGGTAAAACCTGATCAGTTTAAAGTTGCAAAACCTTCACTTACTATCGTTATGGCATCCATTTTATCGCAGCGCTTCTAACTGAACTTAATATACACTAATGCAATTTTTTAAAATCCTCTTTTTTCAAAGAGTTTAACATTGACCCATAATTTTGGCTTATCCATAAATCTGTTGATCATGGCCACATGTCAATTGATCTTGACCATATATTAATTGTTTGACCACAGGTTAATTGATTTTCTTCGCAGGAGCACTAAACGTCACCAGATGTAATTGATCATGATCGTAGGGAGCAGACCAGCAATTGATCTCCACCGTACGTCAATTGGTCATGATCATGTGCCACTGATTTTTTCATTGATTAATGTCTTTTGCACACTGATTATAGATAAATCCATATTGTGCAGATGTCAATTGTTCTTGATCTTTACCATCGGCTAATTTTTTTCAATAATACGTGACAAAGTCATCACTTTTTTTTATAATTTAATCGAAACCTATCTTTCCATTTCAGTACGAAGCGTCACCAGATGTAATTGATCATGATCGTAGGGAGCAGACCAGCAATTGATCTCCACCGTACGTCAATTGGTCATGATCATGTGCCACTGATTTTTTCATTGATTAATGTCTTTTGCACACTGATTATAGATAAATCCATATTGTGCAGATGTCAATTGTTCTTGATCTTTACCATCGGCTCATTTTTTTCAATAATACGTGACAAAGTCATCACTTTTTTTATAATTTAATCGAAACCTATCTTTCCATTTCAGTACGAAGCTGTGAAAAATCTGTTGGAACGCAATGGAATCATGGTCACCGTGGCCACAAAATCTCAGCAGTCCGCGGAGAAAAGTGACTTGATTCAGGATCTTAATAAGCTTTTAAGATTTGGTAAGGGCCAACAAGAAGATGCCACTGGCATGGCTGAATTGACCCTTACCATAGCCATGGTAGCCCTGAAGGTAGCCATTAAATATTTAGCCCTAATGAGCGATGCGGGAAATTTGGGACACTATCAAATCAAGCAATTGAATTTAAAGAGGCATGTATTATTAATTACAATTCCTTTTAGAACTTATTTTCAAATTATCGCCTTTTTTAGATTTGTTCACATGGATGCTGCAGCAGTCAGCGCTTTTAACATCTTACCCAAACCAGGAAGTCACCACTCCTCATCTTCCTACAGGTGGCAAAGTATTTTGGGCGTTTTAGATCAATGTCGCACACCGTAAGGTCACCGTCTCATGGCTCAATGGGTTAAGCAACCTCTACGCAGCCGTGACATTTTAAATGGTCGTCACAACATTGTCCAATGTTTCTTAACATACAGGATATATTCCGTATATATCAGGTTATTTTGCGCACACCCAAGGTTATAAATGCCTTGCGTACCTTGGAAAATGCCACTGTAAAAAGTACAAAATTATCTGGAAGATTTGTCAGGTTTCAAACAGATGGTCGAGAAAATTATGGATTTCGATGCCATTGAGACAGGGGAGTATTTGGTAATGGCTTCATTCGATTCAGATTTGTTGGAAATGAAGGAACGTATGACACATTTGCTACATAACGTATATATTTGTCCTGCTTGTTACGAACTATTCCTAGAGAGTTCAAAGGGTCGGGAGTCTCCGCTTGCTGTGCATCGACTATCGTTAGATTCAACAAACAGTAGCAGAACAAAAAAAAAATAGAAGAACACCCCAGTCAGTCTAGCATGTTACGGTGTGCTTCGATCACAGATTAGTTATACGCTGTATACCTCAATGATGCTAGTGATGAACAATTTTATCCAGCACGTCAAATTCATCGTCAAAGCTTCTCGACACCCAGAACAATGAATGATCAAGAGATGTGTTTAAAGTAAAAACATGGCTCCATCGTCTCATTACAAATTGTATCTGTTTGAACGAGGGCCTTGATTTGAACCGTTGACGTATTTCATAAAACTGCTTCTCAATAGCATCATTTCTAAGGCTTTTAAGCAGCGTACCCGGGAATTTTATCAATAGAGCCTTCATACTACCTAATGACATGGCGAAGGCCTCCGTGCACTTTCTGCGATCCCCTGAATTTACTCTCTGAAGGAAAGCAATACCTACATCTAACCACCGTATCTTTTCACTAGTTGAAAACGACGATTCGTCGTTGGATAAAAAAAAGACTAGATCCCTCATTCCTTTAATAAAATCTTTAAGAGCTATCCCTATATCGTGCACCACTGGTTGGTTACCGCATTGTCAATAGCTGACACCACATCCGCACTAAAAAGTGTTTTAGCAATTGACAAAGGGTCCGAATCATAACTATAACTTGAATGCCGCAAGTGGCTTTCCTTAAGTTGCGGGCACATCCTTACACTCTGACCTACGTTTTCGTCCTCATAAAAATTTTTACTAATTACACTAAATTCTATTAATTTGCCATCGATTTCTAGCTTATTTGCAATAAACGCATTTCGACATGAATTCACTAAGTGTGTGACGTCGAACACACAAACAATCCTACTCTGGCTTCTAAGAAGTTCACAGCAATAAAAATCGTCCACAGATTGTAGTTTATTTTGAAGGCATAGTTTTGCGTTACTTGACTTCCTATCATAGATGATGGCCTCAACTTTATAATTAAACTCGATGAGTTTTATAAGAAGCTCTTGGATATAACAATACAAAGCTTCAGTTGTTGTGTTGTAATCCGTGTTGAAGTATCCTATGGAGCAACTCCAATCTCCGTTGAGACCGACCGAATTAAAACCTAACGTCCTACTACCTTCAATAATGTTGCCCGCTTCGTTCGTGTTTGTGACATTTAGTTCGTCCATGGATATTGCGCAATGTCTTTGGTCGTCGGACAGATCCCTACTGCATTTGCGCAATACCTCTGACATCCCCTCGTCTAAACCCTCATCCATCAAATGTGTTGGCCCCCAGGATAATGCGGTTTCCACAGTAGGTAGCTGAAGGTGCATTTCTTCTCTCATGTACCTATAACCTTCTGTTGAGAGAGTTTCTGTATTACCGTCTTCTCGTTGGCGGAATACTCAATGGTGGCACCGGTTACAACTCGTGCAAGATCTATTGCAGTTTTGCTACAATTTGCACCGGGGTATATGTCTGTTCTCTCCAGAAAGGCAATTCTTGATCGAGCTTCCAAAAGCTGCTGTGACATTATATCTTCGTCATTGTTGGTTGTATTTATTGTATCATATAAAAGTTAAGAAGGGTTGTTAATTCTCTCAACGTCTACCTGTTGTGGTTCGATACCATCCATATCCATATATTGGTCCACCTCTGCATACGCTGCCACTCCAGTCACGGGAGGATTAATATTACCTGAATTAAAGAATTTGGGCTATTATTATTTAAATTTAATAGATGAAAATGTATATTTAAATTGTTGGCGATTGATTGATAATTTGATAATGTAATGTACATACCAATAGTACCATAATAACTTTAAATACTTTTTTTTTACTTTAAATGCATTATCGTTTTCATATCAGAGAAGCCATTGTTCGTCAGTTGGTATTTCTCCTAACTTTAAATGCATCTTAATGTACATTCCATTTTTACATTCCAATGGTTTGACTAAAAAAAAAATATACATACATATATAGTATGGGTAATAATAGTAATATTAAAATTAATTAATTATTAAATTAATTAATCATAATGGAATAATGCAACGATCAATATCGAATTACGATTTTACGTCGCACCCATACATATCTCTCTCGACTAGGTTCAGGTTCGCCTAGGAGTTATAAGTGCATATATTTTGTTTGAATAAAAAAATATATTATTATAGAAATTTTCTAATTCTTGG
This sequence comes from Hydrotaea cyrtoneurina, assembly GCA_958296145.1. Taxonomy (NCBI): domain Eukaryota; kingdom Metazoa; phylum Arthropoda; class Insecta; order Diptera; family Muscidae; genus Hydrotaea; species Hydrotaea cyrtoneurina. The sequence goes on from OY282514.1 coordinate 89,357,219, forward strand.
GGGTGGAAATGAAAATGTCGTAAATAAGTCGGAAAAAAATAACGGTACATCGATTCTGCTAAAATAGCAAAATCATTAGTGCTATTACATGAAAGCAAGCATGTATTTAAACTTTTGTCCCCTTCATTAATTTGTTTTTGTTGAATTTACCGTTATTCTCAGAATGAAGTCAATGTTTTTTATTTATTTGTCATATGTAACAAAACAACATATTCAAATTTTTTTAGAACTGTTTCATTCTCTTTAGACCACAAATTTATAGGGTGTATTTAAACTTTAGTCTCTCACTGTATATCATTATGAAACCATTCACAATAAATACAGTTGTCAGAAAACATATGATGTACGATAACGTAATTCAGTCACAATCGTGTTGTTTTTGTTATCGAATGGTTAAATCGATTCTCTCTTTTCTCATTACACGTGCCAGTGCCAGTAGTGTTTATTTTCTAGTTTCCAAATTTTGTTTTTTATTTTTATTATTACAAGTTTCCCACAAATTATGTCAAAATGTTTGTCAACGAGGTGAATGAAGTTAAAATTTATAATCTCAGTGCGGGTAAATCGGTACCAGAAGTAAGTATCATACATCACACATTACATTTGACCAATGACCACAATCTCCTCCATCCATCCTTTAGTGGCTTACCGATCGTCGCAAGAAATCCCAGCTTATGAAAAAGGTGGACTCACGCCGCCAGATAGAACTGATACAGGATTTTGAAATGCCCGGTGTTTGCACGTCCATACGCATGTCTCCCGACATGCAATACATTTTGGCGACCGGGACATACAAGCCTCGCGTGAAATGCTTCGAGGTGAGCAACCTGTCCATAAAGTTTGAGAGGTGTTTCGATTCTGAGGTCACCACTTTCGAGGTGATCGGCGATGATTATAGTAAAATGGTGTTTCTGCAATGTGATCGGTATGTTGAAATTCATGCGGCCCATGGCCGACACTATCGTTTGCGTATTCCCAGATTTGGACGGGACATGAAGTATCACAAACCGTCGTGTGATCTCTTCATTGTGGGAACCACAAAGGTATGGAAGACATAAATAAATAGCGAATACACTTCTTAATGGCTTTATACTCTTTCAGGAAATCTATCGTTTAAACATGGAACGCGGACAATTTTTGCAACCTTATGAATCAGAGGCCTCGTGCCTTAATGCCTGTGATGTTAGTTCTGAACATGGCTTGTTAATGGTGGGCTCAAAGGAGGGTACTGTGGAGGCTTGGGATCCCAGGTCAAAAACGAAATGTTCTACATTGGATGTGGCGATTAAATTACCCGGTGTTAAAGAATTTCCTTCAGTTTCTTCCTTGAAATTCAAGGACGGTCTTCATTTGGGCGTAGGTACCAATTCGGGTCATGTGTTGCTGTACGACATACGTTCGAAAGAACCTCTTTTGATTAAAGACCATTTGAATAAGTTACCAGTAAAACGTTTGGCGTTTAATCCAAATCACAATGCGGTGTATTCTTTGGATGAGGCCATGTTGAAGTTGTGGGATGAACAAACGGTAAAATGACATAGGTTACACAGTACCAAACATCTTCAAAAATCTTCTGTTTTCAGGGCAAACAAATTGCTTACATTGAGTCTACGTCCTCGTTCAATGATTTCTGTACTATACCAGATTCTGGAATCTTCTTTTTGGCTCAAGAAGATGTGAAAATGTTGACCTTCTATGTGCCGGACATGGGTCCCGCGCCCAGATGGTGTTCGTTCTTAGACAATCTGACCGAGGAAATTGAATCGGAAGTGGTGGAGAATATGTACGACGACTATCAGTTCGTTACACAAAAAGAGTTGGAAGAACTGGGTCTGGAGCATCTTGTTGGTAGCAATTTATTAAAAGCCTACATGCATGGGTATGTTCGGAATTTCAGCCACTATGAACCAATGCAAAATAAATACCATCTTCATTTTTACTTTCAGCTACTTCATCGATGCACGATTGTACCATAAAGCAAAGGCTATTGTTGATCCCTTCGCATTCGAAAGATTCCGCAAAGAAAAGATACGACAAGAAATTGAAAGTGAACGTAAACCTCGCTTACAGCTCAACAGCAAATTACCGAAGGTCAATCAGGAATTGGCTCTTAAAATTATTGAGGAACAGATCAATCCCTCCGCCAAGCAAGCTACTAAACAGGTGCCTAATCTTTTGGAAGACAATCGTTTCAAAGCCATGTTTGAAAATACCGATTACAATATTGACAAAAATGCTGAAGAATATAAGCTATTGGCTCCGGTGTTAAATCGTCTGGAGAAATCCAAACTTAAAGAAATCAAAAAACGCATTGAAGTCGCCCGAGTCAATGAATTACACGAAGAAGAAAGTAAACCTCACGAGGATAGTGACAATGATGAGGATTTGTTTGGCTTAGAGAAGAGTGATGACGAAGGAAACGACTCTTCCGAAGCCGAATCGTCAGATGATGAAAATGTTAAGGAATTCGCCAAAGAAATGAAAAAAGCCTACAAGCAAGTGAAAAAGCAACGGCAAGAAGATCTAGAAGAAGAGGAAGACAAACAGGAAGAACAAACAAACCACGTCAGCCACATGAAGATATCTCCTAAATTACAAGCTAATGGCAAACCGAAAGATTTCAAAATGTACTCTTTGCAATCGTCAGCAGAGATGAGCTCTGTTAAACGCGGAATGATGAAAGTTAGTCTACAGGACCGTGTAACCAAAGTGGAAGAAAATAACTCTAAGGTACAGACTATAGGTCGATCTTTGGGCAATCGCCAAATGACGTTTGAAATGAAGAAACCACCCTCGAAGGAAATGCGTAAACGTGAACATCAAATGAAACAACATCGGGAGGAACGCAAGAAATTGATACGACCAATAAAGTCGTTAAAGTTGAAAAAGGTTAATTTTAAGTAGTGAAGTACTCACTTTTCTTAGTTATTTTATTTAGATTTTTTTTTTATTTTTTTAGAGTGTAAAATAAAAATATTTTGAAAGTATTCTATGTTGGTGTTAATCAAAGAAATTATTTCTCCGAGATGGTTGCGTAGCGTAACATACTCCTTTGTTATGCGCTGCAGTTCTTCCTTATATGGTCAATAAATTCTTCTAGCTTCCTTGTTAGTATACCTATGTATTAAGTAATGATAAAGAGCAACCATTATGAACTCCAACGGGCTCAATTTCCTGCATTTTACATGAGTCACTGCGTTAATACTGATATGTGATGGCCCTTTAAGGCATTTCTCGTGATTTTATTGTCTTGCAGACAAAATCAGTGGTACAGTTTTACAAAAATTTTCGTTAGGCGTCATGTCTATTTAGTTTATCTGTTGTCTCGTGGATATAACTGTTGGTTAGCAGTTCAAATGCCTTTAGTAGTGCTTAGATTTCTTCCCGTAGAACAATATGTATGTAATAATTAACGGATTAGTCTCTAAATGTAAAGCGCTATACGTCCAGGCACCCATCAGTGAGTGCACAAATGATGACAAATTTACTCAAGACGATGGAATTTTAAGGTGTTTGTTTTTCAACAATTGTAGCGACATTGAATACATTTTTGCACATTTAAAATAAGAATATCATAAACGTTACATGAAATATTCCCCATTTTATTAAATGTATAAATGGACCCTTAATGTCACTTAAGCTATCGCAGATGGCGGGGTTGAAGGCGGCAAACAATTAAAAACACAGAGAATTAGTCGCATACTTCCTGAAAAAAATATCTCAAATCCACCAAAAAATCGTTTTCCACTAAACATAAAGAAATATGAGTTTTGAGATGCATATGATGAATGAAAATGTTGTAAATCGACCGGCGAAGCTAAATGTCAGGGCATCAGAAGAAAGACATCGCACTCCATGCTGCGCAGCAACCACGTAGTACCAGTTTATTTGTTTAACTGGCCAAAGTTTTGTTAAAACGTCATCGATGTCTCTAGCAAAGCTTTTCTTCATACTCGTCGTATGTTGAATGGTAGCTGGCTGGCTGACTGGCTAACTCTAAAGCTCTGTAATACAGCAGCAGACAACAGTTTGTTAATGTCTTTTTTGTATACAATTTGAAATATTGTAAATTTCTTTTAAGAATTTTGTATAAATAAATGAACAAACTTTAAGACAAATTTAGTTTGTTTTAAGCTGTGTCTAACTAAAGTTTGTCCAAACACGCCTTCAAAAAGGTAAATTTCTGTGCACAAAACAAGTGAAGACAAAAATAACAAACAAAAAAAAAGAATTTAAGACAAAAATTATGATTAACAATATAAACCCGTATTTAAGTGCTGAGATTTTTCTGGAATAATGTTCGAATTTAGATTACAATTAAATTCCTATTGAAGTTAGATGTTCAAATTTCCTTTGCTGCTGTTGCTGGGGTATTCCCTAAAATTTAATAACTTTTCCTTATTCATTTTGTTAATTTCGTATTACGCTTTGCTGAATTTATCTACGTTCATATTGAAAAAGTACCCTTGAATACAAAAAGACAAAATATCAACGAAGCAGAAAACAGATACTTTTGTTATCTGTTTTATATAATAATAACTAGCAAAGTTGGTAACGACACGCAGACTAAAAATAAAAGAGTAATAAGAAACCGCTGTCCAATGTAACATAAGGATTACGCTATGCAAGAATTTTTGTAACGAATTGCCACTATGCAATATTCCTGAAAACAAAAATGGGCGAATTTGTTTTCTATGGATAGGGTTTTTTAAGACTAAAGTAAGTAAGTACATAAATGATGCTCAAGCACTTCCGTCTTGTGCATGCTGTCTACAATTTGATACCAAGGATTTGCACTTGGTCCTCTCAGTAGAGTCTCGAGTTTTCTGAGTCTGTGCTTTTGTAGTAATTGTCGCCTAATGGGATTCGTACTGGAGCTTGTGTATTCAATCAAACAAAGTGGCACATTCAACACAATCTCCGTATTTTATTAACACAGTTGAAGTCATAGATTTCTAGGTGGTACGGATAATTCAGCACTGATCGTCGAGGGAGTGCGGTTTTCTTGAATTGTTAGCTCAGCAAGAAATAACATATATTTTCAGCAGGATGCATTATTTTAGATTCCGGTCAATGTTCTGATAGTAATGACCATTTGTAGAACCCATCAACTAAGATTTCAAGCTTACTTGAAAGCGCAAAAAATCGCAATTAAATGTAAAGATTTACGAGAATCTTCGGTACATATATACTTATATAATGATAAATAAATATGAGCTGCATCTATTGTTTTGTGTTCAATGATGCTTGAATCTCTGCTGCTGAAGACTTTATCCAAGCAACAATTATAAACACCAAACAAACAAAAACAATATTTTTTTATGTAAATTACGCGTGGGATTCGTTGGCACATACATACATATGTATGTATGTATAAGCACGGAATTAGAAACAGAAAAGGTCTCGTGATACAAGTTTTCTTAGAACCTCTGTCTTAATTGATTATTTATCTTTTATTGCTGATAGAGTTTGTCTAAAATTTTATGATTTTTTTCAAATTTTTCGACAAAGGTTGGACACATTAATCAACGGTTCAAGGTTAGCCACTGTGATTGATATATAAGCTGCACACAACTGCTTTAGGTTAACATGTTGTTGATGAGCTTAAGACTTACTAAGAATGTTTGAAGTTGACTATTAATTTGTCTGCTTTCCGATTTATCGTTGTTTTCGTCAATGTTGAAGATTATGAATATTAACATTTTGACTGTCTTGGCGAAAGTTTTTTTTTTATTAACCACTTTATTGAGTTTTTTTTACCAACCGATTGCTGAATAACACTTTTCTTTAAACGTGCATAAATTGTATTTAAAATATTTGGTATATCTCTTTCAGGTTGCTGGTTTATTGTATATCTCAACTCATTAGGTCAGTTTTTGTAATTAGGCCAAGTTCGAAATATATTTACGTTAATATAAAAAGAGCCCAACTTATTATTCGTTTTTTGGATTGGTTCTTGTAGAGTGCTTTCTAATATACATTCTACTGAAATGTCAAGCCAATTTGATGGAAAATAAAAAATAACCAAATAAGTTTAATAAGATTGTAGATCAATCAATTCCAAATTGTCAAACGTAAAGAATTGTTAGGAAATTAAAAATTATTTTTGTTTGAATTTAAGACAATTCAATCAAAAGAAACTAAATACGTGAATTTATTTGTAAATACAAATATAATTTGTTTTATAAACGTTGTTCCATTCAGCCGCATTCGAGTAATTAGCGAAATTAGGTAATTATCAAAAAGCTTTCGATTTTCAACGAGATAATTAAGCGGGGTTTACTGTTTATACAGCAATAAGGAAATTGTTTATTGACAGTAGTCAACGCATTTCCTTTTAAGTAAAAGTAATCTAATTTATTTCATCTTGACATCTGACGGCTTGTTTAACTATTCATAAATTCAATTGTACGTACATACAGCCCGTGTAATTATTCCATACAGTTTAGAAGTAAATGTCAGGCTTGTTGCGAACATGCTTTAACTGAGTTGTTCCTAATTGTTTTACGTTCGTTGTTGCCTCCTCTTATTAGTTGTTAAACTGTCGTTTTTTTTCTTTTTCTCAAATACAGGTTTTAAAATCTAACTATAAAGTCTAGTATGGAAATTGTTGTTCTTTTTTTTTATCAAATCATAGCTTTTTATTTTATTTCTTCTTGATTTTTGTGTTTGTCCAAATTTGAACTGAAACGAAACCGGTCCGTCGGATTTGATATATTACCCTAATTTGTTATGGCCAGTCTGTCTGTTTGTCTGGCTACAATCTACCTTAGCACGCATACGTATCGGTTATTTCTAAGTAAGAATTAATTAGGAACAATACTCCTCCAGTCCGAAGTAAGAAAACAAAACGTATTAAATAAATAATTGTCGTTTAATAGTAATGTACATATTATTTATGTTGTTTTTTGTAAAAAATGTACAGACATATACAAATGGAGTTTCCATGTCAATAATAACCTTGATTACGGTTTACTTGTTCGATAAATTGTCAGTTCACCTGGGTGATAAAAAACATTAAATATTGTTAGACACACACACACACTTGTGTGAACGTACTTGTTGCGGACAGTATGTATTAGTATTTTACTGATCATAGATATACAGAAATCTGCATATTTTGACAGTACCTAACAAAAGTTTTCATATGGGCATGCTCATACTTTCACGGTATATTAAGATTTGTCCATGGCCGCTCATGTAATGACTATACTTACTGCCTGTTTCCATAAAAATAATTTGTTCGTTCGTTACAAATCCCCAGTATTGGAAGTGTTATAAAATGGGTTTCAGACAATATTCAATTCTGGTTTTCAGATATATGTTAGTTATCGACATATGGAACACAATTCGAAAAGAATCGGCTCTCATTACTGATATGAATCCATTTTATTGTGCCTTCAATTTTAACAATTTGCAACGAACAAACAAATTCGTTTTATGGAAACAGGCAGTTAGTATTTTTCAAGCTTTTGTTTTTTTATACACGTGCTGAAATATTTATTTAGTGTTAATTTGTAAAGACCAAAGACCCTTGTCCGATTTTTAAAAAAATAATTTTGAATTATTGACATTTAGAGTATCTTTAACGGCTTGGTTCTTGAATTTTAGTACAAATTGACTTTTATGTTACCTACCTACAAAAAATAAGAAGTTCACTTCAAAATGATGAAAATGAAATTTGGAGCTGATTCCCAGGAGTGCGTTGCATCGAAAATGATTATCAAATTCCAGTTTATGAAAACCATAAACATATAAACATAAACGCATATTTAATGTGTAAACAACAGTTCCCATCTAATTACTCTCAAAAATACATCACTTAATTTAAAATTTAAACTGTTCATCTAAATAATGCAATCATTTTCTTTTAAATAAATTAGTAAAATTTACACACGACACTATTTTGCAGAGAACCGGTTCGACGAAAAAAACACACATTGTAATTTGGTCAAACCATTTACCTGACTCTGTAGATTTTTTTGCGAAGCCAAGGTTAATTATATAGACACAAACAACAAAAAAACTTAACTTATAACAACCTCACAAGCAACAACAACAAATGAATTGAACAATGCAAGAGAACATATCAATAAATTTAAAACACCAAACACAGCTCAACAACAACGAGTAGTGAAATCACATAATTAATGTCATGCAATTGAATACATTTTCCAGTTCAACTATAGTGACTGGCACAACTTGTTTTTAATAATTCACAATTTGTTGTTTTTTATTTCTTTATAGTTCATTTCAAAATGTTTCGTTTTCTTGTAATCGCCTGCTGCTTGGCTGTTCCTGTTTTTGGCAACTCCGCTGGTGCGCCCAAAGCCATTTGCACAAACGGTCTAACACCCGAACATCATGTTGCTGAGCAATCTTCAACGGTACCCTATAGCTTATCTGGGGGCAATGCCGTTAAAGCAGGAGATAAGATAACCCTGACATTGGGTGGCAGTGAATTTTTAGGATTTGCTGTACAAGCACAAGATTCAAATGAGAAACCGATTGGATCATTCAAAATTGTGGAATCGAAGAAATCACAAACGTTGACCTGCTCCGGTGCTGATGTAAGCAACTTTTATACATTACTAAGGGCTTTACAAGTTTCATTTTACGTTCTTGTTTTTATTTGCAGGATACTTTGACACATGTAAAGATTGACCAGGACCATCCCATCACCAGCGTTGAATTCCAATGGATTGCACCAGCTAACTACAAGGGTAAAGTACACTTCGTTAGTACTGTTGCTAAGAACGGTGGCACTTATTGGATTCGCAAAGTTCGTAAAGATGTCGATGTACAATAAAAAGTTTTTCTTTTAATTTTTCTATTTCCAACACGAATAATTGGATTATCTTTTAAAAAGAATGATCTTTAAATGGATTTTTTTTTATTTTTTTCTTGAAAAATAAATGTGATAGACCTTAAAATTAAATTTGAAATAAATATGTCAAAATTTCAAAGATATTTTCTTCAATGATTTTATGGTAGGAGCTGTAAAATTCGATGTAGTCTATGCTCGTATATGTAAATGAATGCTTTACACATGTGTTAAACACACAACAGACTGCCAACTTTTGCTGCGTCTTAAACACTCATCGATGCATGGCGAAGGTAGTTCAAATTAGAAATTTTTGTAATGAAAACCACTGTAGAATTCTAATGTACTGTGGTCCCCTGAATACAAAAGTGGCCTAAATTTTGGTTATGAGTGATTTATGAAAAAAGCGGAATATATGGGAGATTCCAAAGGGGACCATCACTACATTGTGAATAAAAGCTAAAGTCCTTCATCGATTTTAATGATCTATCTGAAGTTAATGGTATGGCTTTATAATAAATAACTGAAAATGCACAGTTTTTGCAATTTTCGATATTTTATGATTTATGATTTCGATATTAATGTTATTCAGATTCCAACGCACTAAAGAAAAAAATTAAAAATAATATTGGTTCAATTTAGTTTAAACAAAAATCTATCGATTGAAAAATAAATTCGGCCATTTTTGTACTTAGGGGAACACATTACATCAGATTAGTATAGTGCTTATTCATTTTGTTGCATAGTGTATGAATATCCAGTGGAAAAAAATTTAAACTTAAAATGATGCGATACAGCTAGTTAAAGAATTCAATTTCTGGTCCTGTAGTGTCCCATTTCAGTGATTGAATCTATCATGAGATTTATAATCTGTGAATATAACTGTATGGGGTTATTTCAAGTTAAAGATACGTCCCGATTTGGGTTATAAACTTCTTAGAAGTTTCAAATTCTACAAGATAACTTCAAATTATTGGTTTCTATTAAATTGGTCACATTACTGGAAATGTACAGTATTGGTTGGCTACGTCATTGAGGCCAAATATTACTTAATTCATTTTGTGTATGTTTTCTAGTATATAGTATAGTTTGAATGCCAAATTATACCGTGACTACTTTAGTCCATGTTTTGTATATAAACGACACAAAGCTTTCTGGAGATACTACGTATGACAATAATGGTGTTAAATAAAAATGTACAACTATTTAATACATTAGTGTTCGACAATACATAGTCGGAACGACTTTAGATTACTTTTTTCAACTTCCTATCAGCAGCGTTATTGCAAAATATTTAACCAGCAGTTATTTTTGTACAGGTACAGAATAAATATTTTCATAAGGAATCCTGATTACTGTCCTTTAGCATCTTACGTTTCACTGCGATTATGTTTATTAAAATAAAATTATTACGATTTCTCACGAACAGAATATTAAACAAATAAAAATTCTTCATATCAATAAAACAATATAAATTTTGTAATTGTATTTATCAAACTCACGTCATTAGTTTTGTTTTTATAGCCTGAATATAGCCATTGCGATAGTAGATTTTCTCCTGATCTCTCGCATACCACTGGCGTAGAGGCCGAAGATCTCGAAAAGGATTCGCCGATACCTTAAAGATTCGTTCGATATCGACCTTTAACTGTTGTCGTTCAGCTGCTTTCTTGAGGACAGCAAAATCAAAATCGGATTCTTGTTTAGTAAATGAAGTGAAAATGATGGGCGTATTAAAGGTCTGTAGGATTTCAACAATGCCAGGAAACCATGTATCTTTGCTAGGCTGGGTTTCATCCGTAATATCTAGCGACTCCAGCGAATTCAGACTTGCCACGTTCGGTTCCGAATTATAATTTTGGGAAAATTCCGAGAAGCCACAATTAAAAGCTACAATAATAGAAGGTGTAACTTTGAAATACTGGCAATACGTTTGGAATAGTCCTCTATAGATATGGAAACGGACTGTTCTCTTCACACCCTAAAATTAGACTTGGATGTATTAAAGACATTTGCAAATATTCCGACTAACCTACCATACAATCAAATTGTAAAATTTCATTTGGGGAATCTGATACCTCCGGCCCTATAAAATGCAGATCCAAATGGGTAATTTGTGGGTATTGTGTAAAAAAGAATTTACAATGTGTAATTCGAAACCATAGGGCAGCTTCCACGGAAGCTCCTATTATGAATGCATCAAAATCCGAATCAAGACTCGACATGTCCACATGACAGAGCGCATAGCAAATGGTAAAAATGCAACTGAAATCTGCAGCATTTGCAAACAATCGATAGTCCACCAAACTGCGTGTGGGCTTTTCAGGTAGAATACATTGAAATGCTGTCTGATAAGCTTCCACTAAATCAGCATTCTGTAAGTCGTCCACTCGTTGCTTTATAACAAGTTCCTCATTGTTTTCAAATGGTATCGTCTTAAATGGCGAGTAGTATATTTCCAGTAAACCACAAACTTTCATATGTTCGCTTTTGTGACCGTTTAAATGTTTCTCAGAGCAATACGCCTGATTTAAACATTCTGGACATACGACATTCACATTCTTCAACTGAAAACATATGGGACAATACACAGGATTTGACGTCAATTCCTCCTCCTGGTATTCCAATGACCTCTCTAAGGCACTTCTTAGCAGATATTTCAAATTCACTATGGCTTGTTCCATATCATCATTACATTTAGGTTCGCCTGATACCAACAATGGATGTGAAATCTTTAAGGCCACTTTTATTTTTTGAATCGCTTCACAGAATTTTCGGTGTATGGGCCAATCGAGTTTCTGATGAAATCTGCTGCAATATTTAACCAAATTACAACCGCAGCAGGTATTAAGAAGTGATGGTTTATAGTTCGGGTCGCTCCTAGTATTTCGTTGATAGTTTGAATTTTGGGCTTGGAGCACAAGGCAAACGTTGCAATGCAGTATGGAACATAAATCTTGGGACATTTTGCGGAAATGTAAATGCAATTTGAAACAACTAGAAGAGTTAAAAAAATATTTGAGTTAGCGCAAATATTCGCTAACAAATATATTGTTAATAATATACCTGGATACCAGGATACTGTGTCCAATCCTCGCACGAAATATTGTTTGTTGACACCGGTACCAGTGTGACCAAGTAGAGTCAATCACATATTTGTAGTAAAATCGTTAAAAAAAAAATACTAGCGTTTTTCCAGTTGCGATCGAAACATAATCCTTTTTCTGGGTACAACTATATAAGAGCGAAAGTGATTGGAAACAGTGGAAATTATATTTTTTTTAGACTGATTTAAGATTAGGAATTGAGATTTATTTATTATTTTTACTTTCAAACAATTACATTTTGAAATGACATATTTATATTCCGACAACCAAATACTGCATAATAAACTAAAAATCATTCCTTCATAGAACAAAAAGTGTATCTCGAAGTAGAAAAATATAAATAAAATCAATATCGATGTTGGGATGTTGTATATTCTGATTTTTTTTGCTATTTTGAATACCTCCACAGTCACTTGGTTCTGTGGATCTGTCAAAATATCGATAGCACTAACGATTTTTTCGTCAATAACATTACTTTATATTCAGTAGTATCAGTAGCAATGTCATATCGTCTACATTTGTGATAGCAAAATGATTGTTGACATGTAGTCAACTCAGCGCATTTTCCTGATTCATTGCATCGAATGAGGTTAATTTTACATTACAAATTTAATCCTCACTGCAATGTACACCAATACTTGGGATTTTAATGTATTGCTAGTTAGTACCGTATTTTATAATAAACAATCCGGCAACCACGGTTGATATATTGTGAATGATTTCAAACAGCTGTGTTTCAACTTCGTACCGTATTTTATAATAAACAATCCGGCAACCACGGTTGATATATTGTGAATGATTTCCAAACAGCTGTAGGTTCGTAATTTCGAGATATAAAATGAAATATTAAAATAATAATAAAATAGAAAAATATGTGGCGAAACTTAATAATATCAATTAAACAAACCGTCCTAACAACTAAACAATTGTCCCTCACGAGAGCGAAATGGAATTTCCATCCTTCAAAAATTTCCTGGAAGCAACATCGTTCTTTGGTTACCTCCTCCTTCCCACAGAACGCTGAAACAGAAACCTTTCTTAGCGAATACATTGTCCCCTATAAATCGGAGTATGAGACACGTGATTCGGCCGAAACTCTGGTAGAAGCATTGCGTACACGTTTTCGCTTGAGTCCAGAAGATGTCGAAATCATTATGAAAGATGGTGTTGTCTCTAAAACGTATAAGACAAAATCACTAATGTCGACATTGGAGGTATTGATGACTGAAGGTGTCTCAAAGAGTAACTTTGTAGAATATCCTTGGGTAATAACACTGGAAAAAGGTATACCGTATAATGAGAGTATTAAGAATTCTTTTTTGTAAAATTTGGCTATATTCTAGGACGTCTGGAGGATAAGATAATTACTTTAAAATCTCTATGTGGATTACAAGATATAAATGAGTTTGTCCCGTTCCTGCGGATACAATTACCCCGCCTCAAGAAGTTGGTGACCAGTCTGAATAATGAATCGAGCCAATTTAACGATAGTAATCGAGTATATTACATAGCAGAACAATTACAAGTACCTGCATCTATGGTTACAAAATTTTTGACAAAACGGCTCTTCGTGTTAGAAATGCCTCTGGAAATGTTTAAGACCAACCTGCAGCATCTGCTCGACTACAAAGTGGAGTCAATGAATATTCTGAAAGATCTCTGGGCTTTTCGATATACTCCCCGAGCTGTAGAAACAAGACTAAAGAGGGCGATGTCGGCCAAAAAGGATAAAATAATGCCCTGGATGGTCAGATGTCCCGAGCCCATATTACAAAAGTAAGATTAGACAATAGGAGTGTTTGATTGATAGCTCGCTAATTAATCGAGTTGGATTACTCGCATCATTACTACGAAAAACGAAAACTACATATACATTCTTTATGTAGTGTCCAACTGTAGAAATAGAAAACAGTTTGAGATTTTCAATTCGGCAAAATCAATTAATAATGATTTTTAGACATATGGAACACAAGCCCTAAAGAATAAGATCTGATTACTGATTAATATCAATTTTATTGCGACAATTTGTAACGAACGGATCTTATAGGAATAACGTTTTAGATCTGATCGAACTATTTATTTTTTTAACAAATATTTTCTAAAAATTTAATATGTGCACAAAGTTTACTGTAATATTGTAACCTTGCCAACGATTCGCTTAATTAGCGAGCTACCAATCAAAAGAACATAACAATTTACTAAGAAACTGTTTTTTTTCACAGATCCCTCCAACTAAGTTTGGACGAATTAGAAGTGTTGGGCAGCAAAACCACCGTAGCGGAATATATCGCGGAACGCTTGGGGTTCACAGCGGACGAGGCTCAAGGTATCATGAATAGGCACCCTCAGGTAAATTCGGTGCGAGTAACAAAAATTAAGGAAGTTTTAGATTATCTTTTGGACGAAGCCAAATTCACACGACACGAGGTAGCTCAGGTGCCCCGCATTTTGTGCCACAAATTAAAAACAACCAAGCAACGGATTGACGAGTTGAAATCATACGGTTGCCGACCATCCAGCTTAGTCATTGTATGTAAAAGTAAAAGAGAATATATGAAATTTCTTGATTCATGGGTAGAGAATTATAATCCCAATAAAACTGTTTACACAATTGAGCAAATAAAAGACGGCGCTCAAAGTTGAATAAATAAAATAAGAAAACAAATTTATTTTTTAGATTATTTTTAATGTTTTATAACAGAGATTCTTATCTGTCACTCTACGTATAGAACATTTCGTCTCCGTTATAACTGAGATACTTATTAAAAAGTTCGTACCAGTTACAACGATTCTTTTACTTCTATAAGAGATATTGCTCTTATAGAAAAGACACTTCCTGATGTTTTTTGAATTAAATACATTTTATTTTTGATTAAATATTTCATTTATATATATGTATATAGATAGAATTTATATAATTTGTTTAATAAATATGTTGTTCAATATACATATATGTATGTATCTACTTTTTTTTTGATCAAATAACACCGATGAAATATGTGTAAGTACATGTTTTTTTTTTTGATAAGCTCTCACCGAATATTTAACAAAAAATTAATCACTGGCCAAATTTAAGTAAAATATAAGAAAAAAAAACTAATTTGTGAATACATGAATTCAGTCTATAGAGAAAAGAGACTTAAAGAAATTTGTGAATTGTAACTATAAATTAAACAATTAACTTAGGACTAAATTGAAAGTGACTATTTGTAAAGCAATCGAATCGAAAATAACATGCACCGCCCTGTCTTTTTTCAGTTTTCTTTCAAAATATTAACCTAAGTTTGTGCTTTTTTTCTTTATAGAAAATTACCCATTATTGGGATTTTACAAAGATCTTTGATTTCTCGATTCGTTTTGTTTCTTTGGTTTCCCAGATTTCTTACGATAGACAACATAAATAATTCTTAAACAAAATTGTACTTTTTTTAATGCACCTTAAAGTTTCCTATAAAAAAGCTTTTCTTTTGCTCTGTATCTCCGAGTTCTCCATTTATCAAGGCCTAAATAAATTAATCCCTTAAAGCTTTACGTCTTTCCCAAGCCACTTGCATGGACCAAATACTCAAAGGTCTCATGTAGCCTATTGAACGGTAACGTTTTTCTCCATAGAAAGCCTCTGGCGTTTCAAAATTCATTCCACACTTATCGGAGATTGTCTCATAAAGACCGCCGGCGGTTTTAAAGCCTTCTTCAAACATGCCCTCCTGGATCATGGTGGCCGCCAGAGCAAATGTGACACCCGGCCAGACTTCCTCGGATTGTATGCTGCTTGTGTCAACATGGCCGGGCTTCTCGGGATCTGAGTTTGCTATAAAACCATTGGCGGCACCTATGTTGCCTTTGTGGAAACCCATGACATTGTTATCATAAATGCGCTTCAACGCGGAACGTACATTCTCTTTGGGATAGATCTGTAAACGATGCTAAGTTTATTTGATATCGTTTAGAGTAAACGTTTTTCATACCTCGTAATCGAAACCACAGGTTCTCATATACCAATGACCACATAATTGATCCGCCATTATGGTATCTTTGTGACTGTTGCTAGTATCGAAGCGATAGTAGCTGCCATTCCACAGTTTCTCTTCCAGCGAACGTTTGCCTTTCTCCAAAATATCCTGATAACGTATGCAATCATTGGGCTGATCCAAAATAGTGGACATTACCGACATACTTTGTAAAGCGGCCAACCAAAGTCCGGAACAGTAGGCACTGAAAGTTATTCAATTTGTAAAAATAAAGTGATCGCTAAGAATAATTCCGAATAAAGTGAGGGAGTAGTAACGGAAGGAAGAGCCAAAAAGAAAGATGTGATGGATTGGGTGGGTAAATCATACGACATCAAAATAGACTCGGAAAGCATTAGAAAATTATACGTGAATAAATTCCAAAGAAAACAATTTTAATTATTTTAACTGCTTCATTAGATTATATTTCAGCGTATTTGTTGATATCTTCAAAAGATGTTGAATTACTATAAGGATTTTGTGACAAGCCTTTGTTTAAAAAGGACTGTGCCAAACTGTACGCGATACCATGAACCAATTGAGAGCCGAGTTTGGTAAGAATAAATATCAAGTTTTAGCACTGTCAATTGACACGTAAAGTCTTTTGTGTATACCGACAAGGCAAGTGCGCTAAAATAGGACTTTGAGAATGGATAAAATGAAGCTTTGCATGAAATAATCTTTAAAAAGCATATGGTAGGCATTAATTAATCGATTCAGATAAATATTCCATTGTACAAGTACAAATTGTCTGTGTCTTGATCAATGTTCAAAAACCAAACGCTTTTAAAGTCACGACAAAGGAAAACATTGACTAATTAATGTGACAAATGTTTTATGTGATTAACCTTACCTCGGTCCTTCCATGACCCAAGAATCATACGTCTGATCCGGCATTTTGGTATTTTCAATCAAACCATCATTATCGCGATCGTATTCAATGGTCCTTTC
The DNA here is from genome assembly GCA_958296145.1 of Hydrotaea cyrtoneurina. NCBI lineage: Eukaryota > Metazoa > Arthropoda > Insecta > Diptera > Muscidae > Hydrotaea > Hydrotaea cyrtoneurina. The sequence goes on from OY282514.1 coordinate 89,374,111, forward strand.
AATTATAGCCCTACACGCCGGATACATAGCTTTCAAGTATGTTGTGGCATCCATTAGATAAACCCGACCATTGGTCTCGTTAATATACATTGAAGCGGATTTACGATTTTCTGTATAGTTCAAAAAATTTAAACACAAACTAAATTTTCATGAAAAATAAAATCCAAACCTTTTTTCTCTTCCACCGAGTTCTTACGCTTATTATCTTGTGAATACATTTCATACAAACTGTCCTTATCGATGAATTCTATGGAACTAAATTTGCTGGCATTATCCGCCTGTGCCTGGGCCAGCTCGTTCAATACGTAATAGTCTCGGTAGACTTGGAGAACAAATTTTGTATTTAAATCCTTCCAATCGTTGACATCATGGATATTGTAACAGTTTATGAGTGTGAATGGTTCCTCATCCGGATCACCCAAATCATGGGGAACACAGTTCTTGACCTTACGAGGCATTACTTTGCCGTCGTACAGCATTTTCCGTGTATCTGTGAGATTAGCAGCGATGGCATCCTTAAAGTCGTACTGTAAGCTCACCTGGATTTCAAATAGAGAGAGTAGGATATTATATCAGCCAGTCATCTTGACTGGTTTTAAATATTAACCTGTAGATTGGGCCATAGATGTGCTATTGCTGGCGACGCATAGAAGTGTACATCGTATGTGTTATACATACGATATTCGTGGCCTTCCAAATAACCAAAACGACCATAAGCGATTCTAAAAGAGTGTTGAGCACATTACGTTGCATGAAAGATTCTTCTTAGATTTACCTCGGATCGTTGTATTCCAGTTCCTGGCCCAACGAAGAATCGCACTGCAGCCACAATGAACCGCCATCGGAAATGAAATACAGTTGATTGAATATAGCACTCTTATACCAATCTGGAAGTCCTCTACATGAAAAAAAACCAACTTAAATTATCGCCAACGTTAAAAGCAACAAATTCAAAGCTTACTCATCATTCAAAATGGGCTTTTGCCAATTATCAATAAGCTTTTCCCAAGTGCCGTAATGTTTCAAAGCATATTCACAGATTTTTGGACCCGATTCACCACTAGCATTAAAATATTTCGTATAATAGCGCGTATGAGCCTTAAGCTTTTTGGGAAAATGTATAGTGGGCATATCCCAAGCCAAAGCAAATTCCAAATCGTGTTGACACTTGGGCTTCACCGAAACCCTAGCGCAGATGGCCACGCCCAAGTCGTTGGCTAAAAGTGTTACAATTGATTTCGTAAGCATTAAGTGCGTACATACTAGATTGTTTATTGTCCAGATCACATAAAATTGTAGAATGTGGACAAAAACCAAATCACAAACAAACGCTAAAATAATCCTGCGATCAGGTTGTGTTTGTTGGCAACAAGCCAATCGTTCCGATATTTGATGTGATCTAGAAAACCCATCACCCAAACTTACTCTTCAGGCATTCATCCGCGGCGGCATCATTCAGTTGTCCCTGATCCTTCAGCTGTTGCCACAGTTGTTCTCCGCTGCCGCAAGGATCGAATTTCACACACCGTGTTATATTAATTTCGGGCAGCACACGACAGGCCAAATTGTATGAACAAGGCATTTCCGCAATCACCTGATTTATAGTCACACCCTTGGCATTGCCCTCCGAGAACAAAGCGGATGTAGCACAGCCTTCAGCATCCTGCTTCTTGTTGCCGGTCCCGTTCTTAAACGTGAACGAAATCGACACCGTACGCTCCTCATCGCAAACGTTCTCCACTGACCAGACAAACGCCACACACGGCAGACAGGACTCTTTGTAATCATGTGGAATAACCGGCGAAATCTGACGGCACACAAGACGAACACCATATTCGGAGAGATCATATTCCGACCAAGACCGTGGATACAAACCCGTGTAGAAACATTTCGATTCATCTAAATTCGACTGCCAACTACTGAGGGGCTGCTTCGCGCGATTATTACTGCAATGGTTTAAATGACATTTAATTTTGGTATTATTCGAACTTAGGATTCGAAAAACGTATATGCGAATTACAAAATGTTGCATTGAAGAACAAACCAAAACCATATAAATACAATAAGCCAGTAACCGTGTTCCAACCAATTCCGATAATATTGTGGCAAATCAAAATTTCACAATTTTTTTTCATGAATTTACAGTGTATGTTTGTTTGTGGGTGTGGGCAAAGAAAGAGAAGAAAATTCAAAGAAAATAAGATAAAATATGTATGTAAAATAAGAAATTACAATTGTTTTGCGTATGCATTAGCATTAGTTTCAAGTCTAGACACCAACCAATAGGTTCTGTTCATGTTTTCAGGACGAGGGTATGACGGTTTAGATTTACATACTGTGAAGGATTTTTTTAGTTTATTTTTATTTATTTTCGGTTTGGGTTAGATTAATGACATTGTTAGGTTTTCATTAGTTTCATAACATTTCCGGTTTTTAATTTGAATAAACATGCACATTTTGGGAGTTTTTGTTTGGGTTGATTAAAACAAATTAGAGTGATAATAATGCGATGCTATAATTATAGTTTATAAATCATTATTACATTTTCCATCCGTTAGACGCCACAATCCCAGTATTTCAAGGGACAATTTTAAAGCATGCTATAGACCGAAAGGCTCCGATGAGAAATATGAAGGTGCCGTGGTAATCGTTGACTTTACACATTGGAGAGCGCAAATTGTCTTAAACTAATTGGTGAATAATCTGTGGAAACATAATACTATCAATCAAGTATATTATTTATTTACTTGTTTTTATTATATTTTATATACTAAGATCAAAGCATACAATGTCCGGTCAACCGGCCATTTGACAATGAACGGATGATAGACCCTGAATAGCCGCGTATTCCGACTAACGGATAATGACGAACCCATTGACGACGGATAATGACGAACCCATTGAAATATCTATAGAATAGCGATACACAACCCACATTCCAGCGATGCTGTAAGATACCCTACTACCTCATTTCAGATTGAATGGGTATGTGTCCTAAATTCAATTGTTTTCAAACCACAAACACATGAATAAAGAACAAGAAAATGTAAATATATAAGTAGTTGTAGTCATGTATTCGTATTTAAAAATGACGATGGCGAGCAACGCAACTAAAGTTTTTTTTTACAAAAAGAAAGAGCTGATTCTGGATCCAAAAAACTGTATTACTGGAAGATGTGATAGATGAGGAATTTATCTTCTGTTTTGGATAAGAGACTGGGACACTTATATCGTTCGTGCAACACATCTACGTTTGGAACTTGCCAAAGCATACTGAACAGAAATGTCACCACAGCTTGACATTATCAGCTGTTAAACTGTAGTTATCCATACCCTACACTAAAAGTTCCTGGGACCCATTTACTTCACTGGCTGTAAATTACATTCCAAATATTTAATTACACAAAGAAGTATATTTTTTATGAAAATCCACCCCTTTTGCATATTTTTAGAATTATATTCAAATAAATGTATATCTCGAGGAATATGTTAACATACTTGGTGGGAAGATGGATGTATGTATGGTACGTACACACATTGTTAGAAGGAGAATATAAAAAATTGGCTCGGAAGTAGGTGAAAATTACATCATACTCTGAAGGTATATTTCCTTCTATACGCAAAACATTTAACAGTCATAAATAAGAAACCTAGAAAATTAAACAATCAGAAATGAGAAATGAAAAGGCTATGCAATAAACAACAAACAAGTCACGAAAGAAAACCAAAACGAATGGAAAAGCAAAGGAAACAAAGAGAGCGAGACCTTCTACACAAAAGCCTTTTGCAGTCGTCATTAATATCCCAAAGGATATGACAGAAGGGCTCGGTATCAAAACCAAATTTACATTTAAATAAAATTATCATAAAAGCATATAACAAACTTACATTGGCTCAAACATTAAAAAGGAAAAATAAAACATATAAAAATAAACCATGACTCCTTTTTTACAAAAAAAAAATAGGAAAGACCAATAAAGGAAAATAACACATTTGACATAATAAAGCACTCAAAAGCAATTTTGCAGCCATCATGTGAATTGCAATATAATGCCACATGCAACATGTGCCAAAAACAACAACAACATTGAAGGTATGCCTTGTCCATTTTGTGTGTTTGTATACAGATTTCAATAGTATTTGACACCACATACCTGGTATTGCCTTTGGACAGTAGACTCTGATAAATCGTCTCGCCTTTGACATCCTTTATCGTCACAATGAATTGATTGGCCAGCACCGTGTTGTATTCATACATTCCGGGACGCATTTGGAAACGACAGAATTCGCCGGCATATCCACGACCAATAGTACCACCACCGATGCCACCCAAGGGGACACCATATATCTGCTTGCCATGTTCCGTGTAATAGTAATCCATGTAACAACGTCGGCCCTCACGTGACACTTTCCAATAGTAGGCGGCATACCTGGAAGCAAAAGTAGATGAAGGTAAAACAACATTACAACCAAACATCAATTATTGTGTACTATAATATCGGAGACATATGATAATTTTTGGTTAATTATACTATAAGTCATACCTTTTTTTTAAATTTCGTAAAAGCACTACAAGTACTACGGGCCAGTTTTGTTAAAAGCTAGGGGCTTGAAAGTATGTTGATCTATCAAGATTCCATTAACTCACATATGAGGATCTATTTACAAATCCGAGACTGATGGGAACGTACTGTCCTAATATTTGAGGATTTCGCTAGCCCAGTGCAATGCGCTTATAGGGAGCATCCCCTGAGTGTTAGCCATATAAAAAAGTCTATTTATTATTCCTATTCCTATTTCAATTTATATATATAGAAAAAAATCACAGTACTTGTCCTACCCTCGTACAAAAATAATAGCAAGAGAGAATGAAAAGAAAATGTTCGCTATTGGTATTTGGTTTCCATTTCTACACTGCCGTTGTCGTCATCATTGGCGGCAGTGATGATGTCATCCACAGCTGAAAGTACTTTGTTTGCTGCAAAATAATGTTTTAACCATTTTATGTTCCAATGGTTTTATTTATTGTGCTGTATCGCATTCGTAAATATAACGTTTTGTCGATACATGATGATGTCGGTGGTTTTGGGTTTTCTCTATCATGGATTTCCTCTTAGTCTCTAAAGGTCAATGGTGCTTCAAAGTCAAGTCCAATAATGATGCACGGAACAACACATTGATGAGTGAAGAAAATGGAAACGACTACAATATTAAAGACAAGTGTTTAAGGATGTAGGATGTTAGAAATTGCGTCATATTCTTCTGCTTGTAGGGTTTATCAAAGAAGGATTCGTGTTTGATATTCATGGACAATTTTCAACACGCTTGGCACAAGGAATGGACACAGGAAATTGTTCGTTGGAATGAAATAACAAGGAAATATAAAACAAGTATACTTATTCAAAAGAAAACTGAACTAAGATGGTTGTCTCATTTACAACATGAACGAGCATCTCCATTATAACTAAGACAATTTTCTATGAAAAAACTCTAAGAGAAAAACGTCTGCTACGTCTTCTAGAAAATCTACCAATTAGGGGTCCTTTGGATTGTGATATCGAGAGGAAGCCCAAAACATTCTCGACCACTCGTAAAAAAACCAAACAAAATCTACGAAACATGAAAAGAAAAATGTTTCATCCCATAGATACAAATATAGTTTTTCTTCCGTTATTATCTTGTATTTCACATTTGCCTTTTACTTTTTTACGTCAATTATCCACTACGTTCTTTGATTTGCTCAGTCATATAAGTAAATATAATGGGACACATATACAAAGGTAAATCCTTTCGCATGGGTGTTGCCATGTGGGTGTCAGTAAGTCGGTGATGTGATATTCGAAAATATGTGCACGTACGGAATATCCATTAGTTAAGTTAAGGTGTGTCGTGCCTTTTCGTTTTTGTTAATCAATCTGTTATGAGACACACGGAGGAAAGGTTTTTGATTTATTTTATAATTAAGTTTTGCATAGGCAGAATGGAAATGTTGCTAGGGTGAATACCCTACGGAGGCAATATTCGGTAAAGGACAGATTTCAAGTCTAAGCTCTAAACGGATTCGGCTAGTTTTCAGTGACAGACGACCTACTGCTTTAGCAATATTTGTAGTATGCTGCGGAAACAAGGCATGTGAGATTACAATTCTGTTCGTGAGAGATAACTGTCGCCAAAGTAGCCAGAATGAAATTGCTGTTTGATTTTATTACCTAAACACGAGCCTGGATTTGCTGTTTGATAGTTCTCACCATTATAGATTTAAGTTGTTGGCTTTGTTTTTATGAGGGGGTTAGAAAAACCGCATATAATACTATTTGGCGGAAATCTCTTGAGATTTGCTTTACAGTGTTGTTGTTGCAGATACGCAATGTCTCCCACCTAGTTTCGATTTTCATTCGTCTGCAAATGGTTGCATCTAATCGAAGACTTTGTAAACGTAAAACTATTCGTCTGATTTATAATACATGAAATCGTTCATGGCAACGTCTTTCATAACATTCAGACCAGAATATAAAACATAGACACTCGAGAATAGCGTTATTTGATATTACCTCACAGTAACTGATGTGACTTACGCTGACTCCGACTCGGCTGTCAGTGGTCTTAATTCTAAAAAATATTTCCTTGAATTTGTGATTATTACGTTATTATTCTCTATTAAAGCACGTTTATTTAACTGCCACTTATGAAGATGAAAAATAGTTTTTACTGAATTATAATTTGATTCAATCTTGACAATCTACTGCAGTTAATTGTAAATTAAATAATTGACACTGATAAGGTGGGAAATGTGCACGTCCCTCCAGTCCCGTTGTCTGCTTGTGCGGCAACACAAGTAATGCTCAAAAATGGCATCATGATTATGTGCAACGAATTTCAAGTTGCAACGCCATGTCCGCCCATACCACAAGTCATACAGACAAGACAAGACAACACAAGACGAGACGACACATAACGTAAAGTTACAATGAACTTTTGAGCTAAATTTACCATATTCGAGTGGTGTAATACCAATGCAACGGATTGAATACCTAATGAAAAAAAAAAACGTCCACTAAATTTAGCTCAAACCAAAGCAAACGAGACTCCGAAATGAACTCTAAGAACAGCAACGAGAAACTGTTACCGAAGAAACTACAATATTTGAACATCAAATGAAGGAAATTGTTGGAAAATACTTTGGCGCACTATGTACGAGGGGAAATATGTTGTGACAGACAATGTCGAAAGGAAATATGTTCTGGGCGAAGTTTAAAAATAACAATCGTTGTTAGAGGACTGTTCGAAGTGAAAGAAGTTTTCCTACCCTTGGCGGATTCGAACAAATATTGACATTGTGCAGATATTTTTGTAGTCAATTATATTCAATTGAATTGAATTCGATTTCATTCATATTCCTTTAACAGCCCAGGCAACAAATAACATCAAAAGTAGAATGTGCAAAAACCACATTCAAATCATTGTGCTGATGCAGAGATGTTATCAGGAAATCATTGTTCTAGTTTCTAGAGATTTGCATGTAAAGCAAAACTAAGCCAAGACCTTCAGAGGAGTGTTTCACATTCATACTCGTGCTCATGCAAAGTACAGTGGGCGATTTTGTAATATTTGTTGGACATTTCTTAATGAGATTTTGAAAGTACGATCGGACAGATCTATGAAGGCCCAAATGAGAAGATTTGAATATTTCTACAGTTTGAAGTTATGATATAAATAGACTTCATATCGGGGGCTTATCTTTTAATTAAGAAATACGGCAGACAATAATTAATTATTTGTGGGATCCGATGACATTTTATGTACATTTTTTATTTCTATTAAATTGGGCATGTTTTTCTTTTTTTTATAATACTAGTAGTTATCAGAAAACTGATCTAACTCCACAAAAAGAGTGGAGAAAATTTAAATATATGTCTGATAAGTTGCCTGTAAAGGTGTACAAATAGCTTCTTAATAATTTGTTCAAATGTTTGTATTGGTTTTGAAATTAGTGGTTATTCGCTGTCTGCCGAAATCATATGTTAAAAACTTATAATCCCAAGTCAATAAGATGAATCGATGAGGAGCCTAATCACGGCATCCGGCTTCCGATCGGTGGAAATTAGAATTTTTCAATTTAAGCTGGCAGCAAAACGCCTTCTTTTGATTCCTTTTTTTTATAAAAACTTCCCAATGTCCATCGTTATAATCGTTTAACAATTACGACAATTTCTAATAAAAAAAATACATGCCATATATGTTGCATTGAACTACTAAAGCTTTGTGATAATATTAGCCATTTCTTTGTGTGTAGGTTGGGGTTTCATTGCGAATGGATGAATCAACGAATTCCGTACAATACCTGTAAGTTTTATTAATACCACAAAATTTCGGAGTGAAAACAACAATTGCTTATCAGGATTTGGTTTTTCAAATTATCTAAACGAACGAGTTTCACATTTCTTATCGTTGACTTTCTATAAAAAAAAACTTCTTTAACATATGTATAAAAATCATTCTAGATATTTGTGGGTTTTAATTCGTTCATGTTGTTCTTGATTTTTGGGCTTCAAAAGTATTACAAATTCTAAGATTACATTAAAAATGCAATTTAACGTAAAAACAATATGAATGGTTGAATGGTTTATTCAACATTTATTTTTTTTTGTTGTTCGTAAAGAATCCAACCACATAAATCCAGAAAAATGTTTTCATAAAAGAACTGCACAAGCAACAATCATCCCTCCACAAACCATTATCCGTAGCAAGAGCAGCATGTTTTCACTTGCAACACAAAGGCCGACATAATTTTCAATGGACACAAAAGAATTGTGGAATTTGATGGTGATGTAATAAAACTAAATTTGAAACCGAATACATATTTTTTATTATTTTATAAAAACAAATCGAGAAATTTTTTATTAAAAAGTGAAATCGTTTTCTTATTGAGAAGATCTCAAATAAATTTGTTGCACTTAAAGAAAACAGTCTCTCGAGACATTTCTTATAGAAATGAAAATTCAATTTCTCATGAATTTTCGACCTCGGTTTATTCTCTATGTAGGTCGAATCGACTCCGCTATTTGCTCGAAAAATCATAGTTTCTTTTCAAGAGACCAATGCATCCTCAGAAAGTGACAGTTTTGTGCAGATTTTTGAGCGGTTGATTATTGTTTAATTCACGAGACAGCCATGAATTCCTATTCGTTTCCATACCATCACTAATCTCTCATATACCAGATCCTTTTTCATGTTTACTTTAACTTTCTGTTTGTGAATGAATAGAGGAGTTCATCTCATCTCCACCACATCATTTTGTTTCAAGAAAAACAAATTTATTTTTGTTGTTGCCCTCCTCTGTGTCGAGGTAGGTCACGGTTTGGGTTGTTTAGCTTCGCGTATAGAATTGAACCGCACCAAGTCACAAGGAAATAAATGTTGAATGTTAACTGTTATTCATGTGGTAGAACACAGAGGAGACAAAATAACTAGGTACACTTGAAAAAGGATAACCTGTCCTAATAAAGGGGTGAGCACGGTTGAATGACATCTTAATGGTATTTTAATAACACTAATAGCAGCTTCCCAAGACGTAGGTGAGTATGTACTCTTAACTAAGAGGAAGTGTTACAGACAGAATCCTTCTGGGAAAATATGTATGCATGTGTATTTTATCCCGGTATTTTTGTGCTCCCCTGGTCTGGTCGACGACTATTCCTTATTGGTGTTTATTAAAATAATGTATGGTTTGAACGATCAACAACATGCAAATTTATTTTATTTTGTTTCGTTGTAATAAAAATGTCAAAAAAATGCATACCTATCTACTGATACGTATTCATAATGCTGTGTGTATTTATTTAATCTTACAGAAAAAAAATCAATACATAATCTCATTATAATCGATTATGTTTAAGCCATTCCTGCCCATTGGTAATTTAAATACCCAAGGAAGTCAGTAATCATTATTTGATTTTGTAGACGAGTTGTATGTCCATTAGAGAGATAACACTAGCGAAAGCGTTTCTGAGTCAGTGCCCTTTGCAGTCAATAATGGTAAAGCATTTTTGTCACAAACGAAAATATCATCAATAGAACTTGTTGCGGTCGCTGTTGGTGTAAGTACATATCCAATGGTTCATAAGGTACAAATGCCAGTTTCTTTTTTAGGAATTCAAAAATATGAACAAAAATACTTTTGCCAACCCATGATTCGTAAATAATTTGTTCGTATAACTTCGGTCCTTCACGGTACCCCAAACAAATTTACCGGCGTCAAGTCGTAGCCAATTAACATCGCCCAGACTGCTGGTAACATGATTACCGAACTTGGTGCCCAAAAGAAGATCAATTGTGACGTTGGCTGTGTTTCGGCTTTTCGACAGAAAATTATATGATATGCCCTAATGTGGAGGATTTCGGTAATCCTTTTATGAATTTCACAGTCAAAATACAGACTTCAATTTTAAGTGTAGAATGGCGTTGTCGCTTCGGTGCCAATGTTACTGCCATTACATTTTTGTTGTTTTATTTATTATTCCCCACTCAAACCCTATTTTTGGCCTAAAACAACAACACGCATGGCGAGTACGTCTTAAATAAACACATACAGACGACATATTTTGTTAAACCGACGAAAAGAAAAACTCACTAATGTGTATGTGTCTGCGGACAATATTTTCCTGGCGTCAACGTTTTCCATAAATACACACGGCGAAGTGAAAACATCCAAAGCAAAAGGACGAAACCCGCACAACGTAATGGCACGAATGTCAGAAGCGCGTTCTCGCATTTACTGGTGCTGGTGGATTCCGACCTCCTTATGGTATCCAGTCAGTCAGTTTATGTGATTTTCTATTACAACGAAGGAAGGATTGTTGTCGCTAACATGGCTGTTGTTAGTGTATCTGTAGAATTGAATATGTGTGTGCATGTTTCCGTTTCCGTTATTTTATCCTTCTGCGTTTGGCTCTAAAGTTTGTGATTCGAACTCTGTTTCGGCAAACACACGTACAAACACATTTCTGTACTTCTTTGCTGTTGTGTTCTCTTGCTTTGTTCGATTAAAAGTTAAACAAGTTGGAATTACATTATTGATGTTTTGTTCGATAAATGGGTCAGTAGTGAGTATGTATGACGGTGACGGACTATTAATATTTTTATATATGTGTGTGCCTGTTTCTCTATGAAGGATTGCACATTATAACATATTCACAAGCGAACACTCTTTCTTTCGCATTTTATTAATATTATGACAAGTCGTTTCCTATTAATTGGACCAAGTTGTGTCTGGATTTTGTTATTGCGCAAAAAGATGTGATGTTCACAATTAAGAAACTAGTGTAAAAAGTGAAACTTTTAATCGAGTTTTTAATACACTGACTCGAGGCATTAAAGAATGTTTTTAATGAAATGTTTTAAGGAGTAGGGCATGTAATATAAACTATGAATATACCTGCAACTAAAGGAGTTTTAACAGAAATATAGAATAGTAATTGAAAATCATTGTATGATGCAAACATTTTAACATATAGATCAAACAGGTTCTGAGTCCTTGAACAAATCTTAAAATACAAATGATTTTGTCATGTCTTTTAGGACTTTCTGGTCACCAACAATTGCACTGTGTGAGATTTGACGAACAGGTGTTTGTTTATGGCTTGATATACAGTCTGCAAGACTATCACAAAGAGTCCATTATTTCATTAAATAATCTAAAAGGATCCGGCTCAGTGGATGTACACATTATGTTGATTGTGACTTTCAATCATCTCGAAAAGAAAAACCTTTAACTGTGTCAGGTATTAATAAAAGTCGAAAACTTTTCACAGGATTGGTTTGAAGGACTCAGACGTGGCCGATTAAGGGACTCAGTAACCACTTTCTAGTCACTCTTTGCTAATACTTAGGTGTTTTTTTCTTGAGTATCTCAGAAATTCCTTTCGTTGTAGAAAATGATCTTATATATAATAGACTAGCTGACCCGGTCCGCGTTGCTGGCCCTAAGCAAACATTAGTGTTGTATTACACATATTTATATAGGAAAGGGAGTTTTTATCCCTTTTGCCATTTTCACCCCCTAAATGTAGATAAATCCAAACAATGTGTAGCCTATGTTACTCGCGGGGTTATTCGGAAGATTCCCTGAAAATTTCATCAAAATCGGTCTAGCCGTTTTCGAGTCCATACGTTACATACATACACACATCCATTTTTTAAAAAAAAAAAATAGATTCAACACAGTTTACATGTGATATGACAAAAACAATAACATCCCACTTGACTCGACTGTTTAATGGAAATCCATTTGATCTTTATACTCACTCCAGATAAGCTTATATGACGAGAAAACTAGAAAATGTCGGCTTCCTACCGTAAATTAATATACTTCAGATCAACACATCTTCCCCCATCTCACCTGTTTCTAACTCATTTTCATGTTCGTACAAATCTTCACGTTTTCGTGCCACATTTCTGCGCTTATCAGAATGTCGGTATCAGAATGTATGTATTAATGGCTATGTAAGTAAATATTAATGAGTGACGACAACTGAAGCGACCGTGTAGTACATGGTTATTTGCCCCCACCTTTAGAACTGTTCTTCTCACTTAACTATTTTATGTTTGTTTTCAGGAATGGGGGTGGTGTTGTTATTATTAACTCACCTACAGGCCAGGGATAGCAGAGGCAACGTTTGCTTAATGGATGGACGCAGATTCTGATTGCGTTTCTCTGGCCACACATGATCGAATTTCAATTTTAGTCCATACTGCGGTATCGCCGTAATTTCATTCTGTTGCTGAAGTTCATAATTAGCACTGACCGAATCCATAATGCGAAATGACACCTGGGAAGTTTTGTTCAATCCAAAAATATCAAAATATTTTTGATATTGTGTCGTTGAGTGATTGATTGATTTCACATAGACAATCGACCGACAAGTACAGCAGCGAAGAAGCGAAAACAAGTGGCAATTAAGTGTTTTTTCGCCGTGTATTTCGTTTGATTCACTTCAACTATTGTTTTTTTTTTGCTGGAGCCCAAGCTTTGTTTGTTGATGGTAAATATTTATTATTTATTTAGTTTTGCATTTGTCATCGGATTTCGATGGTTGAATGGATAAATATGAAATATTCACACTTCTCTTGTTGTTGTTAATATTTTCAGTAGGTTACGTTATTTGTGGTTAATAATTTATGTTTTGTATTATAAATTATATTTTCTCCTTTGAATTCTGGTTTGTTTTGACTATTTTCTTTCTCCAATTTAATTTCTCAGCCGACCACACTGAACCGTTTAGTCCCACAAACACGACGATACTAAAGAAATAAATTCATTTGCACTCAGCAATAACGCAATAACAGACTCTCACGCTCTGTCTGTAATCGTCAAAGGCCACGAGCATGCCTTATTGTTCTCCATCACATTATGTTATTTAACATGTCGAAAAAAACAAATTTAGCAAGTAGCGTTTTTCTATGTAATATACACATAAACATTTCATACTAATAATACATGGTAATATTAATTAATTATTAAATTATTTAATCATAATGGAATAATACAACGATCAATATCGAATTACGATTTTACGTCGCACCCATACATACCTCTCTCGACTAGGTTCAGGTTCGCCTAGGATTTATAAGTGCAGGCATTTTGTTTGAATAAAAAAATATATTAAAATTAATTAATATGATAAAAAAAATATATTAAAATTAATTAATATTATAAAAAAAAAATATTAAAATTAATTAATATTATAAAAAAATAAAAAAAAAAATATTAAAATTAATTAATATTATAAAAAAAATATTAAAATTAATTAATATTATAAAAAAAAATATTAAAATTAATTAATATTATAAAAAAAAAATATTAAAATTAATTAATATTATAAAAAAAAAAAATAAAAAAAAAATATTAAAATTCATTAATATTATAAAAAAAATATATTAAAATTAATTAATATTATTAGTATTAATTATTAAAAATGGAATACGAGAACGTCGCACCCATACATACCTCTCTGGTGTAAAAAAAAATAGTCGATGGTCAATGATTACCAATGGACCACCATCACTAGCGAATTGATGTGTCCCGTGTGTCCCACCGTGTGTGACTTACCCTCTCGGACTTGGACTGACTTACCTGCTTCATGCATGAATGTTGGAACAGCGCACTCGCCTCGAAATGATTGCTGCAGACATACAATTTACCCCTTGAAGCGACATCAATACCATCTATTTTCCAGTGGGAACACCAAACAAACCAAATAAACAAAACACACTTCCGAACACTTCCGAAACAAAACAAAACACACTACCGAACACTTCCGAAATTGTTTGTTGATTCCTCCATTCCATCTTCCATCAACAAAAAGCAGCTGTACACAGTTTGAGATGCATTGTGGAAATTCAAATTAAAGAAATACAAAGGCTTTTAAACTGTAATGGTGTGAATGGTGAAAACTCTCGGATATAACGGATTAAAATTATACCATACTTTTGGGAGGTGATGGAAAAGTAAACTCGTCCATTGTGATGTGATGGAATTTTTTGTAGGAAACCGAAGATGTTGCATTCTGATATCTTATCTAAAAAAGAGTAATACTCTTATGTAGAGAAAACGCAGTGGTGCCCTCAACACGTGTACAATTCAAAAAGAGTTAGTAAGTTGAAAGATAATACAGGAAGTTGTTTTTTACATGACTTAGGCCCATTATCTCAATGTACGATTAAAGTGCCGGTTAATTAATTACCACTGTCGTTGTGACAGTTGCTGTCAATTTATATGCATTCGTAATTTTCGAACAGATCGATAATATTTCAACTTAAAAAAAAAACTTTGTAAGGGAATTATCTGAACTTGAAATGGCCTGCAATTGAATATTAAAATCGTCAATTATGATCCTAAACCAATGGGGGGCCACCATCGATAACTAAAGATCAGAGCAACTTAAATATGCAATATACGCCAATTGCTTGCAACCAATACTGGCTGGTGCTTAAATCTGCAACGGATACTGAGATACTGATGCTGCTGTTGGCTGTGTATTTAGTGCCACGAGAACAATCAAGATTACATTGACGAGATTAAATTCCTCTGAACAATAAAATGATGTTTTTTGTCATGGCTTATTTGGAGATAAAGTCGAATGTAATGTGAGCTAATATTAATGCCAAGCAGATTAATTATCAGAAAACGTTGCAATTTTGGCGACTCAATTCGGGAGTTCCCTCAGTCTTCATACCTCCCCGCTAGCACAATTGTAAATAAGTTCCTATCCATCATCAAGTCGATGGTGTTGTGCAGTCCTAGCTGTCAATTTTTGATCTTCAAGCATTACCATCAACACACAGCCATTCATGACACAACTTCCGTATCCATGCGATCATTACAAGGGAATATAACGCAGCTTACAAAATAAAAGAACATCTCCGTTCTTCGACGAACATAGATGCCAATTTAAAAAAGTTTTATGCAAATTTTCGCTGTACTTGTACGGTGGCGACTCAACTCGTATGCAACCCAAAAACCACAAGATTTAATATTCTGCTTTTGGCCTAGCAACACACACCACCGAAAAGCATAAGCACTGAGTCAAAATGTCAATTATCGGTAAAAAAAAAAAAATAACAAACACGGAAGGTAAGAACGGGATTCACTTTTGGTTACACTCGAGGAAAACCGATGGAAACTGAACACAAGAAACGGTTTCGTTGTCACAAGAACTAATCCATTAGGATACTCCGTTGCGGCAACCAAATTCAGCGGAATTGTAAAAAAATTAAATGTGGAAAAACAATATATTAGGATGCCGGAACAGAAACACTGCTAATACAATTAATTTCCGAACTGATTCCCCCACTAATACTACCCTTGAGTAAATGTAATCGTCTTAGGGAGACCATACATTTTTGAAATGTGGAAAGAAGACTTATTTTATTTACTACGAAAAGTGTACTTGTTTAATACTTGTTCACAGACCGTATTCCTGTGAGCGTATTTATCTTGTCTTCGGCTTTTCTTAGGGTTCTTCATCTTGACCACACTTATCATCAGACAGACAAGCGACCAACAACATCAGTAGCTGCAGCAACTGCTAACAAAGTAACTGATCATGTTACAATTACCATAAACAGAAGGTGATATTGGATATTGCGCAGAAGGAGTTACCGCTAACACACCGAACGACAACAACACTGAAGAAAGTAACACCACTTACAATACCGCTAGCCCAGGAGCCAACAGCCAACCAACAAAGTTGTTGCCAAAATCCCAAAAAGCAATTCAGGTTTTCCTTTTGCTGACACAAATGTGGCCAGAGAAGAGTCAATACGGCGAGCGCGACGCGACGCGATGCGATGCCAATGCCAAAGTAAATTATGTAAATTGCCTGAGAAATTCACAGTAGAGTTGTGGAGCACCAGAGTACGGCATAGTAGCAGACAATTTGTAAGTTCACAACAAATGATAAGAATCTAAACAATGTCGATTTGGATGTTTGCTTGTTGTATTTGCAAAATATGTAAAACCCACCACAACATCGATGGCAACATGAACAACAAGCGTAGCTGGCTTTGCTGCCTCCGATAAGTGTTGCATGGAAAAACAAGAGATTGGTTTTTGAGAAATTTATGAGGTATCTGTTGCAGATAGTAATTGACAGGCGTTTGATTGAAGGAGAATGAAAATTGACCCAGTTTGGGGGAGGAAAAGCGGACTTTGTCTTCCATAAAATATTTCTTATAAGTAATTTTAGTCTATTTCAAGGGAATTTTGCAAAAAAAAAAAAAAAATATTTTAAACATAAACCCGATTTACACGAATGAATGAATGAAAATTGACCCAGTTTGGGGGAGGAAAAGCGGACTTTGTCTTCCATAAAATATTTCTTATAAGTAATTTTAGTCTATTTCAAGGGAATTTTGCAAAAAAAAAAAAAAAAATATTTTAAACATAAACCCGATTTACACGATAAAAGTTGAACAGGAAAGACGTTCGATGACTGTTGGGGAAGGGGGAAGACAAGCAACAAGAGTAGCAAAAAAGGCACGAAATGGAAAGCTGTAATTTTTTAATGGAAAATTGCATGACATTGTCAATTTTATAGTATTCACATCTTAATATATATTTACCCTCGACACTGATTCACTGATACACTGATTCCCTGATTCACTGACTCTGTCACGCAGTACGTAGGAATTTAAATAGGCATTCTATAATGATTCTATAAATAATAATAATAAAAAAAATAATATTTTTTTTGTACAGAAATTGTGTTTTCCCCAAATTTTTTTTTTACCAAAATTTTTTTTTTTTCCAAAATTTCTTTTTCTTACAAATTTTTTTTTTACAAAAATTTTTTTTTACCTAATTTTTTTTTTCAAGAAATTTTTTTTTTCAAAAAAATTTTTTTTTTCAACAAACATTTTTTTTTTTCAGCAAACATTTTTTTTCAACAAAAATTTTTTTTTCAACAAAATTTTTTTTTTCCACAAAATTTTTTTTTTTCAACAAAATTTTTTTTTTCAACAAAATTTTTTTTTTTCAACGAATTTTATTTTTTTTCGAAATTTTTTTTTACAAAATAGTTTTCTCCAAATATTTTTTACAAAATTTTTAAAATTAAGTAACAAATACTTTCTCAAGCAAATTAAAGGGCGCCATAGGCGCATTACAACTTACTAGTTGCACAATAATATGCAAACACCTGATTTTCATTTCGGCATAATTTTGTTTGTCAAACTCATTTTTTATTTAGATTTTTTTTTCCAAATGTTCGTATTAAATATTTAAAGCAAAGAAATAGAAAAGAAACAGCCTAACAACGAATGTTGGTGCTCTCAAAACTATTAAAAATAAAGTTATAGTTCAGTAAAAATGGTGCCATGAGTTGTAACAGGACATTTCGGATGTAGTTTTTTTCTTCTTCAAATTCCGGGAATTTCTGAAATTACAAAACGAATAATGCTGAATTAATAACAAAACACAATTTTTGTAACGTGAGTCCGCTCACTGTACATTTGTCGTCAACGCGTTCGATTAGGTTCGATCCCATTATCACTGAATGTGTGTGTTATCAGTCGGGTGTGAATTTCCGTTCAAGCAAAAAGAAGAGTTTTTTGGTGCGTTCTTTTTCTGAGAAAATTTCAACAGTTCACACATTATTCGGATAAAAAGCTAATATTTATGTTTGTCAAAGTCAAAAAGAAAGTGAAAATTGCTAACTTTTGCATCACAATGTCGGCTAAAACATTGCCAAATAAGGGCGCCCTGCAATTTTGTTTAACAAGAAGCCACAATTAACCTATGATGTCACAATTCTTTTATGAAGGACGACGCAGCAGTCGCAGTATTCCAAGTAAGTGTCTTTTTTAACTGTTGAACACTAACATTTAGTGGAATTGCAGCCACATCTAACTATTTTGTGTGATTTATTTTATAATTTTATAGTCATTGTTTGTTGTTGGGGACACATTTGTTTTAATTCTGGATGATTGTGAGCCCTTGCATATTACAAATACATATTGCATTTTACAGAGGTTGTTTTAGATCTTGTGTGGTAAAAGTCTAACAGTATCCATTCTGGTTGGCCTACTAGGGTTCCATTAAATCATACGCGCCCAATTGGCCTCCCAGGCTTCCATGAAATCCTACACGCCCAATTGGCCTCCCAGGCTTCCATGAAATCCTAGGCGCTCCATTGGACTCCTACCATTACAAAACACTCCTACCAGGTCATTGGATTTTATAAAGTATTCAAATATGCGGCACATTATATTGCACATTTGTTCTGTTGAGAAGCCATTCAGCCGGGCTTTGGATTTTGTCATTTTCACGACTTCAAGCCGTTTTGGCTGGGGACAAAACAATCTTGTTTATATAATCTTCTTCGACAATCTGTTCTATGTAGGGCAAACGCCGCATTTTTCGAACACAACACTTTTTGTATTGATAGTCCGAATCAAAGGTCTTCGGATTATAGATAATTTATTTTTTACTTTGAAATGTGTCTCGAAGAGCCATCGTTTCACTCCCATACTATTTTGTTGTCCAAGTAGAATCCACTGGAATTGAAATGTTGATAACCCTCATGTATATCCTTTTTCCCCGAAGGAATCTATTCCATTCATGTTGTAGTCTTGAATTTCTTTGTACATCCCTTAAATTGTTTTGACATAAATTACTAAATGACTAAATGTCTAAATTCGTTTTTCCACACTTTCCCCAAAAATCAACTTTCCCACAGTAGCTCAATGGTAATCACTGTAATAATCAAGCAGAAATCTTCATTAGCCTGGCTGTCATGATGATTTGAACAAGAGCCAACATCAGTTTTAATGGACCCCATCAAAATATTTACAAAATGTGTTAAGCTCACAATTAATAACTGTAAAAAGAACAACAACCACAGTCGGTATTAAGTATTAATATGATCCGTATGATGAAAAATGTTTTAATATCAACAGTTTAGCAGTCATTTTCAATCCTAATCGCTGACATGAGCCACAAAATAACATGTTTTCTCTCGTCGCCCGTCCGTCCATTGTCGTTATCATCATTACCCCTCGGATATCGAATGCATGTTGGACGGCCTGCGAAGGCATACGAAACCTGTTGAAAGTTTTCATAGTCGTCGTCGTGGTCTTCTTCGCCTTCGCCTTCATTTTCGTTTTATCGCTTTAATAGATAAAATATTTAGTTTTTATTAATTTTGTACAAGCTTCTATTATGTAATTGATATTGACAGACACTTTCCAACACAACATGGCATCCATGCCCACCCCGTACATGCATACTTTCGTATCGGTAGCATCCAGATAAAGATGCTCGAGTGCAACACCCATCTCACCAAAATGGTCACAACACATGCACCACTTATCCTTGAAGCGATTTGAAATTGCTGTGGCATGGAACTCGTACTTTTTGGTATACAACACATTGCGCATGCTTACACGCTGGCAGCAAAAGAGATTGAGTGGGTCGTCAATTATCTTCATCTCATAGATTTTCCTATTCCATGTATATTTCTACGCTCGCATGGTAGCTAGTTAGTGTGTATGTGTGTTAGTAGAGCTGCTGACAAAGACTAGTTGGAATCGTTATGTTTATTTCTGGTTGGTGTTTGGTTGGGACTCATTATGTTGTGGCTGGCAATTGACTTTTAAATGTAAGCACATGCCTCGCATACTTAAGTGGGTTAAATTGCAGCAATTGTTGCTTGTTGTTGTGGCGGCAGTTTTTTTTGTTTTTTGCAGATGTCAGATGTTGTCTTTGAACGTATGCTCGTCATATGGAGATGTCTTAGCCACCGAAGTGACAGACAGATTGTTACAATTGAATTGTCAGAAGGAAGTTGATATTTGATTGCATTATGTGTCCAGCCAGTGTCAAGAGGGGGGACGCGAAGTCAGATGACACATTTGTGTATGTTAATTTCGGGTCAAATTTAATTGAAATGATTAAATAATAAGTGCCATCAATGGCAACGATTCCTTCCTTGCAGTACGAGAATGTAGACGAAGTGGCAATTCGTAGAAGAGGCTTTATACAAAGGGAATTTCTCTGTTTGTTCATTAATAGGAAGTTGACGGAAAAATCGTGTTAAAACAACGAAACTATTAGTCAATTCCATTTTTAAACCTAATTCACATTTTACTTCAGGAGTTAAAGTCCTCTTGTTTCCGATGTTATTGTTTTATTGGCATGATCAATTATTGCGATTATTAAAGTGGATTTATGTGGGGGGGGGGGGGGGGGGGCTAGGTTAACAGTTGACCATCCCGTCAATACAATTCTTCAATTTAAGTGATGCCACTTGTAACACTAAAGCGTTACTTGTTACTGATGAAGTGATTCGGTTACGATATCGTATGTCGACTGTCCATGATTGCAATGGTTTCAAGTCCCATTCCAATTTTATTTTCAAAATGTATTTAATTTGGTAATGAGCCATCCAAGAGCCATGATGAATGACTTCTGTTACGATCTCGTGAGGAACTTCCGATGACCAAAGTCCAGTTCTAATTTGATTGTCAAAATGGGCATCACAGTCGTTACTTGGCAATACGCTGTCAATATTTCCTAGGGCTGTTCTCAAATGTCTAACCATGAAAGGAATCACCTTTCGGTTGGTGAGACCAATGGGTCGTAACGAATTCAGTGGGTGGGTTTCGTAAACCATCTTGTAGTCAATTATCTCAGCTTTCAGCAGCTTCAGACAATATGCTTGATATCGATGATTATTACAACGCTAAGCCTCTTATGACACATCATCACATAACCGAAACATTGTATGGGAATATCCCTGTGGTATTCAAAATACTTTTTTCCCAATTCAAAATCCAATAATTTATGGCCACAACAACACATCTGCCTCATAAACTCTTCTCGGGTCATGATAATTAAACTTTACTATATTTGCATACAACCATTCAGTCTGTCGCTCGGACAGCCATCCATTCAATCATTCAGTTTCCCCATCCCATCACAATGAATGTGTGTGTGTGTGTGTGTAAATACATAAAAACCTATAATTTTAAATCAAAATAAGAAAATAAAATGGAGGGGAAAAGTGCACACACAAAATTAACTGCAATCAAGAAAATGTCCATCAAACATCTCAAGCACTTCAGAGAAACCCATACTGACAAACAAACGCACGCATACACACATGCATAGATCAAACGCACATTATGACAAACTACTGACTTCCTATGGCAAATAAATATTACAAACATAAAGGCAAACCTATACTCGTCTGTATGTCATAGATGATCAGAGCACACAGATGTACACTCGAGGTAAAGTGTAATTTCTAGGGTATCTAAATCAGGGGTTCTCACTTATTTCGATGTTCATGATTGGAAGGACACTTGTAATACGTTCGCAGAAGCAATGAAGGCATATTTCCCTTGGAATTGTTAACAGCATTCTTCATCTCGACACATTGTCAACTTCAAATGAATTATACTTTCAGCAAACAGGCTTCCCACTTATTTCGATTTTCACGCTTGAAAGGACACTTTAGCAGAAGCAATGAAATATCATTGCTGGCTAGCTTTTGCAACATATGGAAAAGCATTAACATTTCAGATATCATTATCTAAAAATCTTCGCCAAAGCTTTACTTTACTAATCTCTAATTCCGAATAATCGTGAGTAGAAGTGAGGGCATATTTTCCCAGCAATTGTTTACAGCACAGTGTCAACTTCAGATGAATCCTTTTAGCAAACAGACTTAAAAGGATCCTAGTTGGCATGAAATATACGGTAGGGAATACATTCTTAAAATTGAGTGCAGTAATTGTAATTTCAACAAGTTCATACTATTAGCTTCTATTAAGGTGAATACGAAATTTGGGCGGAGACGTGTCGCCGGATTTTTAGGAAACCCCTCAGCCTTGCTGGACACATCAGAAATGTGCACAATATCAATGAGGTCTGATTTTTAGGTCATAAAATCTAAAATTCCGCTTATTCTTTGTATTTTTACGTAAAATTTCCATTATCAGAATGATTTCAGATTAAAACGAAACACATGACAGTGATTAAATTCTCCATCGACTTTATCTCACTTTTATCTCTGAGCGTACGAGTATTTATGTATTTCTGGTTCAGTGTCTAAAGTGCAGTAAAGACCTTAACTCTTCGATTATGATTTTTTAGAACTTCATATCTTGGCCATTTAAAAATGAATTGCCTTCGTTTTTCTCTACTTTCCCCCCACACACATTTTGTTTGTGCGAAGACAAAGTGGTTTCTATGCCTGTCCTATGTGTTCATGCAGAACATAAAAATGTGCATAGGCTTTCTCAGCTGTAGTTTTCCTTTTAATTATGCCAATATTTATGAAGACATTTCATTTTGTTAGTTCTGTGGCATGGCCTCAAGTGAAATGATTAAACAAATTTTAGATGGAGTTTCAGTCTTTTCCGTCATCAGTAGCAGCAACCCGGCCATTCATATACTTTTACATCGGCTCCAGCGTCACAGGTGCCCCATTCGAGGTCTTCTCTGCACTTGCTGTTGCATTGCAAGTTTATAATTGGTCGCCGGTTTGAAATACGAGAGACATTTTCATCGAGCGTTATATGAGCAACTTAAGGGAAATGAATATGCGTCATTTCTCTCTCGTTGAAGCAATTTCATTTAAAAGATTTAATTAAAATGTTATTGCAGAACATGGCGGAGGAAGACCTTAAACTCTTTCCCCCTCCCCCCCTTCCATGTCAGTCCCACCATCTGAATGATAAATGACAGCTTTAATATGACATATGATGGTTGACATTAAAGTGATGTGGTCATAAATTAAAAGTGATATTCGATAGGCTTGTAAGGGGAGACCACAATTTATAAGACACGATCTTTTAGAGTGTTCGAAATTACCACATGATATGGCACATATAGAATTGATGGTATGGACCTCGTACATTTCTACTCTGAGGCCTGCTATTTCCTTATATTAATGTGGTTGATCTGTGCTTTGGAACATTCTCATTATTTTGAATCTTTTTATGCCGACTTCTGCATAAATTATTCAAATCTCCATCATGAGAGCAATTAAGTCATATTGTCGCTGCAACACAAAAGTAAAAAAAAAAAAAACACCGAACACAATTATTACAAATGAATAACAAATTATTCAAATTTATTACCCCATTTTATTCGATTCTAAAGAATTTCAAAACCAGTGTCTTCCTTTAGATTTTCCGCGGCGATAAAAGATATCGACCAAACATGTTCTGTATGAACAAACACAAAGGCGCTCTAGGAATAGAAAAAAACCAAACAACCTTTTCCTATACGTACTTTTTATGATGAATCGGGTATTCCTCCACATACGATGATCGTCACTCGGGGTGGTCCACTCCACTGCTGCATATTGATGGCCACGGGCAATTGTAGAAGAAAGACAAACGTACAAACGGGCACAAAGAACGGCGTTGAAAGGTTCACAACAAGTGTTTTCACACGCATGTCGAACGAGTGACGGAGTGCGTCTCGATTTTTTTTTTCCCCGTTTCTCTTTGTTTACCTTGGAGGCAAAGAAGAACAAACTACCGCATGAACTGAAAAACAACACAAACTATTTGGTGAGACACAATTTTCTTCAAAGCATTTTTAATGGTGGCTCATGAAAGGACCGGCTTTTGTCTTACACCAACAAGTAAAATGTTCGTAATGGATTTATTTTTGGAAGAGATCCATACAGTTTTCTCTACGGTTTTAAGAGTTGTGGTTTCGAATTTTAAGTACATGTGGGGGTCAATAGACGACCACCGAAAGGTCAGTTCATTTGATGTTTCACGAAGAAAATCAAGGTTGTACATATACGAAAAATCAATACAAGTATTTATGTAAATTTATTGATGAGGATTTGTTTAACGAAAAAGTGTGTTTTATAAGGGCACACTACTACCACTACCGATGTCACACTCCCTTAAGTTGTACACGATAGAGCTTAGGATTTATGGGAAATTAATGCCCGTGTCTGTGAAGACTCTAAACTACTTTAAGAGTGCTATTAACATTTAACCCAAAAGAGGGATCTTCTTTTAGTAAGAAAATAAAATCATCTGTTTTATGCCTGTTCAATGTCGTTGGCAAGTTTAGAATAGGTGTCCTTATATCAACCTCGGAAATCTTTTCCTAAAATCATTTTCTTAAGTTATTCTACACACAACACTTTCATGAAATTTCTGACAACTAAAGTTCTATTGTGGGCCTTGTCGATGTCTCTGTTTTGTGGGCCATCTGGAATTCCATGCAACAGATCTCATGACTTCATGATAAATAGGAGGTCTCTACTTTGTGATGATATTTCATCTGAATTCATTCTGCCGTCTTCATTTCGATGTCACCTTTCTTTTGGAACTGTAAAACAAATGTACGATATGGTGGCCAATTCGTACATGAGGGTTCATTCTTCCATCTGTTGTCCACATTACTATAAATTGGCCATTTGCTGATTCCGCTACGAGTGAATGAAATCCAATGGCCTTCTAATTGGAACTGTTGCACCACAAGTAAAAGCCAAACACACATCATAAAAACTATAAGACTTTGGAATTCTTTATGACACTTGGGGGATAAACTTCTGATCATGTTGCACCACATGTAAAGGATACGATTTTAATTGGTGGAAATGTTGTACGAGCATTAAAAAGAAACCGGAAAAATTATATGTACAACACTGCGATGTGGTTTCAGTTCTGTATGTTTTTTTTATAGTTTTACACTCATTTTTTATTTAAATTTGAGACAAAATTTTGCAAATTGTCGGCGATCCTATTATGTTGTCCGTCACTGTATTCCAAATATTGCCATCACATAAAAGCGGTAACATAATCCAAACGTTCTACATTGAAAACTCACATAAATATCAATTCGTTGACGCTCCCAGAAGCCACAATGTCAAAATAATCTCCTCTACGTTTATATTTGAATATTTAAAGACCACAGTCTGTCTTTATCACTTTTCCCAATGTCATAAAAACCATTATTACCTTCGAGAAAATCAATTGGACGACACCATTCCAACCATTGTGTTGCAGCATTACAAATGGATGTTAATGCTGTGTAGTGATTCCTTAACAACATTCAAAATTATGAGCGTATCCACCATCGATCGCCATCAGCCATGTACCGGTTGGATGATCATTTTTTTTTTAATTCCTTTATAATTACCTTTAAATAACCGATTTGTAAAATGATCCTCTTTCCTCGAAAGACTTTAAATTCTCACAAATAGCGGCAATAAATGATGATAACAAATTTTTTCTCACACCACGCGGGCCAGCCAGTCGGTCTTTTCATCCAATCTGTTTGTCCGCATGGCTCTCAAGTAAATCTTGTGTCAATGCTGTTTGAACGACTGGGGGATAGATGGATATTTGAACGTGTAGCATTACAACATTTTTCAATGGTTTTTAAAAGTGTGTTGCTGCTTATTTCTTTCATTCGCTTTTCTTCTGTTCCTGCCTCTGGGTCTGGCTACGAGCGCATTTCATTTGGCTCAAAGAGTTTCTGTGTACGAGTTTATCGTGTAAATAGCTTAAGGTCATTAGTAGCAAAAATCCCTCGAACCAGTTTCTGTTTCAGTTTCTTTTGAGTTCAGTTCGAGCAGAATGCAATGCATAACTTAAATTTGTATAGCATGTTAAACATGAAACTAATGACACTTAAGAAGATAACAGTCGATTTTCCTGCACTCTTTGCGTTGTAAACCACCGTCGCTGTCGCCGCCGCCGCTAAAAGAGGTGTTAAAATGTTTAAACACAAAAGGTTAAAACCGGAGCATGGAGGTTAAAAAGGAAGATCATGAATAAAATAAATTGCAGCCACAAATAGTGAACCAGAAAACTTTCTCCACGGTTGGGGGTTTTCAGCAAATTAACAAATTCATTTGTAATGTGACAATGATTGGCAGGGCAGTCAAAGTGCTGGAAGTGGGTACATCGACAGTGGGCTTTCTGAGTGAGTATACTAATATAGAGATGGCTAGACGATTATAACGAGGGTATATAGAAGAGGTCGGATTTAGTGCAGCATTACAGCTTCTTGGATAGAGGAAGACGACTTCTGGAATTAAAACCGGCGTTTTGAAACCGCTAGAGAAGCTTTCTGGAAAAGTGTACATGACTTCTGGCAATTATTAGAAGACTTCTGATAAGAAGTAGACAATGTCAATTCAGGAAAACGTAGAAGAATCCTCAATGGAAGTACATGACTTCTTAATAGTAATAGACTTCATGTATGAAGTAGACGAAGTTCACTCTGGAAAAAGTATAAGCTTTCGAAAGTTGACCCTTACGACCAGTAATCATCCACGGAAATCAACCATGAGAATACTTACAGTTCCCTCTCTGCCTCAGTGTGCAATGCACTGTACCACTTAAATAACCAACCAGTACATATTTCAGTTTTGGTCAACTGTTACAATTGTTCGATGCACCCCCACTGTCTTGGCGGCCGCCAAGTGATCGTTAAAGAAAACCAATGTTTTATGTCTTCACTTTCTTTTTCTCGCTGGTTACACCACTTGTAGGCGTTTTTGAACTCCCATCAAAGGAAAAGAAGCAGAAGAGAAAAAAAAAACAAATCTTTTGAGAAGCAATCCATTATTATTGGCATTGGTTTGATTCATTTTTGTTTTGCAGACACTTGGCCTGCCGTCGTAATAAACATGCAACTCGCAACAGCAGCAGATATTCTACTAGTCCCCCCCCACCCCCCAGTCTGTCCCCCCACTTCATATACAAAAATGGCAAAATTGATGAGATTTTATAACCATTTTTGGGCTGTGACTTTTGTGGCGCACACATGCGTCACCGCGCAGGCTCAATGAGAAGGAGAAGGAAGGGAAAGAAAGACCACAAACAGTCCAGTCCAGTCCAGCCAGTCAGTCCCTTTTTCTTTTTGGTCGAAAACCAAACCAATTGTGGTAAAAGTTTCATATGAAATTGTAATGATGGCAAAACTAATGAGCACCTTAAAAGGTGATTGCCTTCTTCTAAAGTACGTACACACATGCATATGGGACTGTGAAGTTGGACAACAACAACAACAAAATCGATGAACTGTAATAACATTTTTAACAAATTCTTTAAAATTACCGAAGAATATATAATTGAAAAGGTTTGCTGCTGCTTCATACAAATGTGTGTATATGACATGAAATTCATGTTGACGAAAATGTGTCAAACAATTTAAGTTTCGAACAATGACGTGAGGAGAAATTTAAATTCCTGCAACAGATATAATGGATCAATTCCATAGCGACTGTAGAAAACTGGAAATGCGCTTTAAATAAATGTGACCGAACGAAAAAAATCAGTGTGATCATCATTTTCGATGGTTACTTTGAAGAACATCGTTAATTCATTGTTCTTGGAATCGACTCTTTTTATTTCATAGCTGCAGTTATTGAACTAGAAGGCATCCTCCTTCATGGTAGTACTTGTCCCTTTTTCGGTGGCCTTTACTACCAGTCACCTACTTCTAATTCTAGTGAAATTCAACTTTTTACTTCCAAACATGGACAATGTTAATGATCCCTGTATTTTGATTTGTTCTTAAATAATGATTTAGTTCATATTCCTTCACCGGTTTGAAAATCATGTGGAAATCACTGGTTCATTTCCATTTCGTTCCCAACAAAAACTCCACTTCCTCGTAGGCATGCGTGTCGCCAAGAATTTAGAATTTGTCGTCCATCCATTAGCCTGTTTGTCCGCCGCACTAAGATCAAATTTAAATATTGTCACAATGTTCGGTGTATATAACAATTATCACATAATTACGAGATGAGAAGAATGCCACAATGTCAATGCAGTTGCAGTTGTTTTGCGGCAAACACTAATGCGAATCTTTATTTGCGGTCTTTGTTGGCCGGCTTTGTTATGGACGGCGTTCTCCTCCAGTGTGGAACCGAAAAGACAACATTTTTATTTGCGCCTCCATAATTGGTCATCATTACATAAATTACATAAAAAAAAACACACACACACACAGCAACTAGAGAAAAAGAGGCAAACAAACAAACAGACATACCAACCAACCAACCAACCAACCACTTACACAGAAACGCCACAGTCAAAGCCCATGGTATTAATTGTTATAGACACGACACGCTGCGGCCTGGCCCAGTCCGCAGCGGGCGGACGGACATTCCGTTTTAGAAAGAAACTTGTATGAGGACAACAAAAAAAAGAAACAAAAATCGCGCCGATAACGCTGCAATTCGCCTTTTGATTACCGGTTTGCAATGACATTTTAGGTGAGTTCTTTTTTCTACTTTTGCGTAAAAGATTCTCGCGCTTGTTTGATGTGGAGAACATGTGAAGGATGTTGGTGAAACAAAAATGCACAAAAAACATTCCAGACATTTTTAATTGAATTTGATATCGGTAATTTTCAATTGATATGGATTTCGGCGCGAAGGGAGCGAGCGGTCGGAGGAAAATTATACAGCACAACTTAATTTCATCAATTAATCATTAGTGGCAAATTTTTATAATCAGAAACAGCCTAAGAGATGCCTAATCGTAGACATGTCTTATGGAAAGGAGTGTGATAAGTGTGGTTTGAATTAAAAAAAGCAAATAGGACTGACTAACAGTCGAACAGGCCAAGAACCGTTTCGGTACAAGGGCATTTCAAAATGTATTTTGAAATTCTCCAGAGTCTTTTTGAAGTAAAGACTATTTCTCGTTTATATATGTATAGGTGACACAATAGAATTCCATTATACAGTCGAGTCCGGTTATAACCAACTCTCAGGGACAAAGTGGTTCCTAATAAGCGAAGTTCGTTATAGACAGGGTAAAAAAAGGGTAGAAGCAAACCTCTTGGGACTTAAAAAAGTGTTCGTTATAGACGAAAGTTCGTTATAACCGGACTCGACTGTAGTTGAATAATATTTCTCTCAGAGGATACCACTTCTGGTACAGGAGTCGACTTGTAGTTTAAGATTTCTATTATAGGAGATGGATTTTAATGTTCAATTTCCATTATAGGAGATGGCTTCTTGTGTAGGATTTTTAGGTGATGAATTCTACCATAGCATCAACTACATTTTACTCCACCATTAACAACCGGTGCCTGGCAATACTCGCCTTGCCTCTGGATGACTAGTCATGATTGCAAGCCACAGCAGTCGATACATCTGTCTCCTTGTCCAATCCCTTATTCCCCTTAATAACCACAACTGAAGTAGTGCTTCTATGTTATTTACTGTAGCATTTTTTCTTCTTCAAAATTCTCCATCAGAATGTCAACACAAAAAGTGATACGCTTATATAATGTCCTGTCTAAGGTCTCGGTCGCTATTGCATCTTTCCCAGATATATGTGTCCACACTCAATTAACCAGCCTCGCTGTATCAAAATAAACCCAAATAATTTATCTCTGATAACCACCGATCATCTAAAAAAAAATCGAACACTCTTATGAAACACACCTTTGGGTAACAAACAAAAGGCAAAACGTCAAATTGTTTCGGAATTGTTTTTTTTTCGTCTTTCTGTTGTTGTCGTTTTTGTTCAGATCATTAACGACGGAACACGGACACGTTTGACTGTCTGTGCGAATCGAGTCAATGTGGCCCCTTTGAGAGATTGGCTGCGTTGTTGTCGATTGGTGGGATTCAATGTTGCGTGACTTGCCACAACAAATTGTTTGTAATTTAAATTCGTTTAGTAGGTCAACGAAACGAAACGAAACTTTTTTTCTTTCGAGTCGTCCGTCCGACTAAATGACTGACGGACTGACTGACACAACTGAAATCGACAGCATATTTTGGCGCTTCTTTTTTATTTTTTTCTTTGCTCGTCGAATGCATTTCTGTGGCAAATCTCACCAAAATGTAAATGGGTTTAATGTGGCAGTAGTCAAAAGCTCGTTAATGCAATATATAGACAGGCCATCTTCAGGTTTTTCGCTCGCCACTGCTGCGGTCTTGTGTTGTTACTTTGGGTGCCATTTAAAATATGATTAAGTGACGGCTGTCGTCTGAGGACTCAATGCTCCTGTTGTATGTCTCCAAGTGTCCGTCTGTCCGTCCGTCCGTTCGTCGGCTCATCCACTTAATCATTGTAACGTGTCGTAATTGTGCAAAGGACGTTGTTGCCTTTTGCGTAAATTACATCGCTTGCTGCGGCTTTGTCGGGGGGGAAACAAGCTTTTGATTTCGTTGTGTTTTAGCCGGAATTCTTGATATAATTTATGTTGTCCAGACACGCAGTAACAACATGTTGTTCTATATTTAAATGATATTGCAACTGGTTTCTTCGAAAAGAGGCTTAGCCTAATGTTGTCGTATTAATCACATGTGTAACAAGTGGAGGAGCTGATTTCGCAGATTGGCTAGTGAAGGTCAACGCCAGGGGTGGAATTCTTGGAATGAACCACAATGTTGTTTGTTAATTAACTTATCTACATTAAAACCATATCTATTAAAGGTTCAGTTCGGTTTTTCACATAGTGTTTTCCCGATCATATTCCATATCTCCATCAATGACATTCGGATCATCTCCTATCACATTGGGGCCAAGTCATGTGGGTTATATTATAGACTTTGGTACACTTTCTGACACTGCCCTGCGTTCGCAAGAATGAGACTTCTACTCCTGGCAAGTTGAATAATTTCAGCTATAGAATAAATAAATACATAAATATTGAAAGTCACAGGGAATTGTCGTTATCTATAAATATAAAAGCCGGGTGGTTAGAGTTCCTTCCCAACGGTCTATTACCTTTTGCTTTGTACTTTGTACACATTCTAGTGTCCACAGCTATTTTTAGTGGAGATGGCTCGCGCCCTGACTTCGGTGTCAACAAGTATTTTCGAATACACTCGCCATTGGCTCTGGTAGACTGTGGGGGTTTCAAAATCTGTGGGCGCTTGACAGTATTAATTCGATTTCTCAATGAACTATTACTAACCAGAGAAGAGTGTCAGCTTTCCCGGGAATCACCTTGTCCTCCCCTAGTCAGTTATCAGAAGCATGTGCATGGTCCAGAACCTCATCTCTTACCATCCACACAGCAATTTACCATGTTGTTGATATAATAAAATCATACATTTACTCATTTCCTATGGGCGACTCATATATATATTTTTAATACAACTATTTGTATGAAATCATAACTTGAAATTTAATTATTAAAATCTTGGCAAATTCAGCCTTTTCCCATAAAACTCGTCACGGTCTTTCAATTCCCCTTGCTTTTCTTTCCACAAATCTATTTATATTTTTTGTATTTCTTGGCACTGCCTGCCCCTCCTTTTCTTGACATAAAATCGCTTGTCTGTCTGTGCAGACCGCATAATTTATGAGACCCTTAAGGTATTTGGTTTTTCTTCCTCTACGCAATGCAACTACAAATAAGCCAGAGAGAGAGAGATAGGAAGGAACAACAAAAACAAAAAAAAACTTATATATTTGGATTATTAAAAATAAAAGGTGCAAAACTCCGCTCAGCTTAAACGGCACGTAATGGACAGTCGGACACACCATCAGCCAGCTAGCCAGCTAGCCAGACCAAACACCAGTCACCCGCAGAAAAAACGGACAACAACATGTAAAACGACAAATTTTCTTGCACTCCGCATGTTCGTTCGCTGAGGAGACCCCCAACTTCATGGCACTCACTCTGAAAGGCCATGCCAATCCAGACGTAATGGTTAAGCAATGTTTAGATTTACTGTTGTTATTGTTTTTGGCGGTTATTACAACGTCGTATGCCAATACCGTCTGGCCATAGGTTCCTAAAGTGGTTGGTTGCACCACCACCACCACCACCACCAGCACCATCAGAAACACGGCACTCGGCAGGTCTGCGACTGTGTATGAACAAAGTGCGTGCAATAAATGTTTGCACAAACAAACAACTCCTTCAAATGCCAACAACAATGATACAGCGCAGCTACTGTATTCAGCAGCAATGAAGTAGGGTGGGCCGGCGATGTCAAATACCAGCTACTCAAAATTAATTTAACATGACATGTGTTTAAGGAGAAACTGTGGAAGTTCATAGGAGAGATTAAAAAACTTAAAGAGATTAAGTGGAAGTTTTTGGGGTATTTTTTTTTTTTTTTGAAAATTCAATCTCAGTAAGGAGTTAGCACATGCATTTAATCTCAATGTAGACACAGGCTAAATCCAAAAAACAACTAAATCGATTAAATTGCATATTTTTTTTAAGTTTAGGTTATACGGGAGTGCCACGCCCCATTTTAGTACGTAAAGATATCCTGGTCGAACGATGTATCCTGGATACATTGAATTAATAATCATCCCGATAATAAGTCCCATATGTTTTGGCTTATCCAAATAAAATACAATTTCTTCACGAATCATTATCAGATTAAATTAAAATTTCTCTCGATTACAATTGTGAAATTAATGTTAAGATTTGACCCTGGGGTTGGCCAAATATACACTTCTGCTTAAGCTTTCATTATGTCACTAAGATAAAAGATTTCTATACTAAAACGTCATTCTTTGTAGAGGAAATTAGCTCTGTTTGGATGGCGTGAAGTTAGACTTAATACGTGTCTATAGGTCTTTAACGTTCCTAAATATACAATAGTTCCGACATACGTGATTTGTAGGGAATTTGTGTAATAATTCAAAAGTTTCTATTATTTTTCTAATGACTAGATTTTGCATTCCCCATGTAGTACGCTACACACGTGTCTAAATAAAACGAATGTTGATATCAACAGTTGTTTTTCCCTGACCCATCCTAATACGCTACTTGTTAAGGAGATGAGGAGTATACAACATTAAGGAGGAGAGGAGTATGCAACAAAGAATGCTGCTGCTGTGTCGTCCACAAACGAAGCCTAAGTCCACCGTATCCATACTACACTTCAGACTTTATGCTTACTACACACCAACGCAAATTATGTTTGCATCGCTGTCTGTCTGCCGGCCAAGGATCCAAATGGTAGCGGTTGTCTTCAGGTCTTTTTGCTGGAGCAGCTACTGAATGGATATCGATGGCTTCTGTATGGTGGAACTTTATTTAAAAGGTTTTCTGTTTCCACAATAACATTGTTATTGTTCTTGTTTCGGTGCATGTGCGTGTGTGTGTGTGTAAGAGAGCCTGTTTTCATGTAGGTTCCTTGTAAACAGATCAATTTTAATAGTTGCTCTATCACTTCATTTTCGTTTCGAGTTAATTGAATTCTTTAAATGAATTGTTTTTATGGAAAATTTGTACTCAAGACAATATACACGATACAAATTTATATGGTTGTCCTGTTAGCAATCAGAGGATACTCTAAAAATTATCTGGAGCCGAAGGCCTCGTAGCCAGTGCTCTCTTCTTAGATTGTATTGTAATTTATTATAATATAATTTTTACAAATAAATAAATAAAATAAATAAAAATTATCTTTAAGTTGTAGGTTTTTAGACCTTTGAAGGTAATTGGAGGCTTGTTCAAAGTCTAAACAAATCACTTTTTATAAATAGGGCCGACCACTCTTTTTGTAATCCAAAAAAAAATATATGTTCATCTAATAATGAAATTTATGAATGAATCCTCCGGAAATGGTAGACGTCTACATTACTAAGGGAAAACAAAAAACTACCGAACTAACCCACGTCGTCTGTTTGACGTTTCCAAACAAAACAAGAAAAGACACACACGCCCTTCAGTTTCAACATTAACATCCTTTTGATGAAACTTTTCAATTGAATTTCAATGAAATTCGAGATGTTTACGTAAAAAACTCAACGATTCATTCACATTCACAAAAAGGATGAATCCTTTTTTCGGGGAATTGTTTTCAAAATAACAAACGACATAAATACTTTTTTCCTTCTTTGTAATGGCAAAGTGTTTAAAAAGGGGAGTTCTATTTTCGGTTTATTTGACGGTGGAAAAGACTAGTGTTGTGTCCGGATATCATCGAAAGCGTCTTTTGCATAATTATCATTTGAAACAAATCTCCAGTAAGCAATTAACATTTTTGCTGTTGGTAAATAGTTTAAATGCCTGCCAGCGAATAAGGAAATGTTTTGCGGTTTTTTGTTTTTGTTTGGTGAAATAATTAGAAACAGCACACATGCGACTTACACTCAAAGAAAGCAAATGAAAAAAAAACAATTCAATTTAATTTAATTTATGAAAATAGCTAGTACCATTGATTTTAATATTGAAGCTGGTGTTTTCTATAGCAAACAGAGGCTCTTGGGTGTGGTTTAACTAAATTATGTATCGTATCTTTAGCTTATCATTATTTTTCTTATTTATGGGAATCGATAGCGAAACCTTCAAATAAAATAATAGCGTTCCAAAGAGAAAACTTTGAGGGTCCAAACTAAATTTGCATGTATATATAGTTGATTTTTTATTAGTATAACTTATTTAATTATCGACATCCACTGACCGTAGAGATATTCCAGACCAGTCCCAAATTATTATTTTTTTTATAAATTTGCCTGATTTTTGAACTTTCTTTGGTCATGAAATTCAATAGAACCTATGAATATTTCAAAATTGGCAAATGCAAAATAAAGACAACTCCGAATTTTTAATACCAAGTTCTTCAAGGACCTTTCTGCACATGAATAACAACTACCTCAAATATTCTCTAATCGCGACTTTACCAAGACCTCGTACTTAATGTTTAGAAAGCCCTTCTATTGCCAGTTAGATAAACATTCCTGCATCTCTTAGGGCAACCTGGTCAAAGGAAATTTTTCCTATATCATAAATGGCAGGCTTAAAAATATTCCATGACTCAGCAGCCGAATGTCTCTACCCTAAAGTAGAATACTGCTTAATGTAAGATTCTCGATGGTAAGTAAAAATATTTTTAAATAACATTTCACATTAATAATTCTGATTTCTTTTTACAGTTTTAGTTACATGACTTTGCTGTCTAGGACCAGAACGACTTCACTTTGCTCAGACACTTATAGAATTACTGGCGTTTACCTGCAAGTTTTCGCCGATTTTTCGTTGAGTGTTGCGTGGGGAACTTCATCTGCAACAGCATACACAGCAAACAAATGCAGATGACAATTTTAAATAGAATTTAAAGTCTAAACGGAAAAATGTTACTTTGCTATGGAACGGGAAACCGCCTTCACCGACATCAGCCGCAATTGCAACATCGCCAACAACTTGGTCAGCAACTTCAACAACAGCGACTACGACAAAGCCATTAACTGAAAATATGTATGGAAAAAAAGTATTTTCCAATGTTTGAACAACTAAACAAACTCACGAATGGAATTTAAATTATGTCCAATTAAGGCTTAAAGCCGAGAGAGGAGCGTCTCCAACACCATCACCCGCTCCACCAACACTATCAACATCATCATCGTCTTCATCACATCACTTGGCCAGAAAACGAACAGCAACCACCAGACATCAGACCGACCAACCAACCAACCTAACGTTATGATCTGGAAAGCCAACAAACAATTGTAGTCTTCAACATAAAATTGATTTAGATCTCATTACTTGTCTGCAGTTTTTCTTTCGTCGTCGTAGTCACAGTTCGTCGTCGGTATTTCTTTCTCAGCTCCAGCATTTTGTTAAGTGAAAAATCTGGATTTTCCATTTGCTGTCAGAGGTTGAAGCACAAAAACTCACCCGAAACTCAAGCAAAAAGCTTTGATGAAATTTATGATGATGACGTCTCAACATGATGGATTATGCGTTGACAAAGCTTTGCTCACCAGCAGCCTCAAGAAGGAGAAGAAGAAGAAAAAAAACAAACGAGTTAGTTTCAAAACGATTTGTTTTGAGGCGCCTTGGGCTGATGATGCAGTTGCCATAAGTGTGGCCAAACGCGCTTGTTCGGAGTTTGCAACATAGTCGGCCGCGTGTTTGGTGGGAAGTTGACTCATGAATGTCACGTGATTGGAGGTTTTATAAGGAATTTGTATTCCTCCGGGACCAAGGATTGGCAAAATTAAATTACATGGTAGTTGCCCGCTGCCACCAAGCAATTGGTATTGCAATAAGTATTGAGTGGATCAACTGATTGATGGGAAAATAAGGAATTATTGAAACACAATGTCAACATTTCTAAATAACTTGGTGTAACTTTAAGGAATTTTAACTTAATAACTTCAGAGAATGCGGAAAACTAAACTAAACAACACCATCAAGAGACATCAACAGTAAATTGCTCTAACATTATTCATTTATTTTTAAATGAAAATTCATCAAAGAATTCTGTTAAATGTTCTCTATAGATGGTGATTTTTTTGTAGAAACTAATTCACTGCTTCATTCTTCTTAATTTGTATGTTTAAGTCTGTATATAAAAAACATCTCAAGATTAATCTCTGCATTTAACAACTTTCAAACTTCTCCGACATTTAATCACAGCACTAATGGCCTGCATCTGAGCGAAGTATAGTGGTGTGGTTGGTAATTTGAAACCATCAGCTGGTAATCGTTAACGAAATCGCCTTAAAACATGCAAAGTAGCTGCTCTCTTAGACACATGGAAATGAGTGTGTGAAACAAATTTTGTGTATGGAGATATATTGGAGATAAACTGTGGAAAACATGCACCGAGAGAGAGAGAGAGAGACGTAGATTAATCACTTGTCCACAGAATATAAGCCTCGCCATCACCAGTCAGCCACTCCATTACCATCAACGCCACCAACGACACCTCCATCAACTGCACCATCACTGCCGCCGCTTAAATGTAACGCTTGTCCATTTCCATTTCAAAATATGTGACGAGGTGTGGACTTGAAACGTGCCGCTAACATATGTTTAAACTCAGCCACAAAAAAAAATACGATTAGTTCTTCAAAATGTTATTGCTTCTGATGATCAACACAACATCATGACGATGGTCGTCATCATCATCCTTAGACTTAAGCATCATTCACTGAGGGGGGTTCCCTTCTATGCTCACACGGTTGACGATGCTGACCATGCTCTTCATCATCATCATGTTCACCATCGTGTGCGAAGCATGACAGGATCATCCTTTACTTTACACCAAAATGTATGTGTGACCGTCCGTGACTGCCATTGCTTTTCACGTTTCTGTAATGAACTCTTCTTCGGCTTGAAAGTAGCAGACGCGTGTGTGCGGGCGAAGTAAAAACTAAAAATTTCGTAGAATATTTTTTTTTTTTGTTTTGTTGAGTTGTACTGGGTGATGGAGAGCTTCTTGGAAGGTTTAA
The DNA here is from genome assembly GCA_958296145.1 of Hydrotaea cyrtoneurina. Classification (NCBI taxonomy): domain Eukaryota; kingdom Metazoa; phylum Arthropoda; class Insecta; order Diptera; family Muscidae; genus Hydrotaea; species Hydrotaea cyrtoneurina. The sequence continues at coordinate 89,411,779 of OY282514.1, forward strand.
AATTGAGGTTTGCGTGTAAAAATGATAAACGTTCAATTGTGATGGTTGTGTTTCCGCAAATGAAATGGTACGAATAAATATTTGAGAACTGCAGTATGTGAAGGAAGGGAATATGGATGAGCATAAATTTTAGAATTTATGATATAAAAAAATAATAATAATTAAAGGCTCCAACATATGTGATGGATCTAAAGCTTTTGGAAGCTATATAGCAGGTTGAAGCTACAGCTCTATGTACGAACTAGACTCACTTGCGAGACACATACTGCTAATCTGGAGTAATTATTCTCTACCACTCTTTTCAAAAACTGAATGACTTGTCTTTGGGCAGTCTGGAAGGTGTTCGCCTTAGTGATGTATCCTGGGTTTCGATACATCTTTTAATGTCAATAGACAATTTTCAGTTGGTGGTTAATGCTAGGATTTATGTTTACCCCTGTGGATCCATTGGGTTCAGAGCATATTAAAAATACAAACAATGACAAAAATAATTGACATTCAATTAGAAAAACGTTATGAATCAAATTTCTTAAAGCTTCCCGAAGCCTCTCTTCAGCATGGCGTTGAAGAAGCGCGATCGCTCTAAAAAAGTGATTTCTTCAATAACAGTTTTCCTTATAATTATCATACCACACTCTCAACTGAAACACCAATGTGACCACTAATTCCCAGAAACCCAAGAAAAAGGCAAACAATTGTTATTATGTTATTCTCTTTAGTTAAGGACTTCACATAGTCTTTGACATGGCAACTGTCTTGCGCCCACACACGTACACAGCGTCTCGTTCGTCTTGGACGTTCTAACTGCTGTGTACCACTTACTGCCTGAGACCTGGTGGCGCTAAATGATCAATAACCGGGCGATAAATGTCTCTTTTGTTGCTAACAAATATTTTTATTTTCAAACACAACATGATCAATTCTCGTTTTTCTCTTACAAAAGAAATAATTTGGCAATTGCTACAGACATGTACCCGCCAAGGGAAGAGAGGGAGAAAGCGTGATATGTTGGAAATTCCCAACAAGAGGATTACAGCAGTTAGCATCAGGATTAATATTAACGCTCACAAGATGATTATTATATAAACGAGAGCCCCGAAGAATCCCTATGCATTGTTTGTGGAAACAATAAAATGACCACGTCCCTTTTTAACACTTGACGAAAAGAGGCCATAAAAGAGAGGATGTGTTCTGGTTCGTTATTTTATTGTTAGCATTGTCCTTTTTGTTTAGTGGTACTCCGGGGAAATTCCCAACAACTGGTGGTGCGTGCGTCTGTGTTGTATGCATGCATATGGATGTGTACCTGTTCTCTTTTGTTATGCACGCTATCCGAAAAGAGTGCCAGAAAGGTGGATTTGTAGTTTGAGAGACAGTGAGCAAGAGAGTGAAGTATTTAGTGTGTTTGTAAACAATGTGGAATGTAAATGTTATGAATAAAAATATGTAAACAAAGGTAAGATATCTTCAGAGGTTGGCAGGGTTAAGTGTTTAATTCATTATAAGTCAGTCTAACGTCCAAGTATGTGACCATGGATGGGTGCATCTTTACTATACCGTCGAGTATGTGAACTGTCAGGGATGCCTAACATTCCTAACCACTGTTACTTTGGTAACATTCAATATTTGTAGTAGAATTAATCTAATAATATTATCTCTGTGTGCTAATTGCCAGTAAGATCGTTGGAAGCATATTGAAAATAGTAGACCATTTCCTACAGTGGACGCCACGGACAATGTGTATGGAACGTTTCAGTAGGAGTTACTCAACAATCCCATCTTTCATTTGTGAAAATTTGTATTGGAGATATTTCAGAGAAAGTTTTCGATTTTTTATTTAAGGTCGGATTAAGAAGTTTCTGTGGAAGAATAATTCACGAATTCCGAAAGTGGTCGCAATGCATAGCCCATTCATTGCAAAATTGGTTTTTGATTTGTGCCAAATTAGTGATTTCAATTTTAAATTCGGCTTATTTGTTTTTGATTTGTGCTAAATTAGTGATTTCAATTTTAAATTCGGCTTAATTTTTTTCATATTCAGGGTATTATTTGATAACTATGATTGTTATTTTTAAAATTCGAATTATTATTTTTAATTTCGTTTTTTTTTTTTTTTTAAATTGGAACAAGTTTTCTTATGAAAATTTAAACAAAATTCTCTTGTGTTTTATTTTAAAAACAATAAGCACAACATTCATATCCATCCTTGTATGTATTATTTTCAAGCAAATGTTCTACTGACACACGATCCACACTCAACTGCTAACTCTCTGTTTAACAATCGACCCTATCTCGCTCTCTTTGTGAAGATCACACAAACGAAGTGCAGCCTGGTGATGCAATGGAAATTCACCACACATCGACGCACAAGTTTATCGCCGCCAGACCAAAACAATCACATGCAGCAGCAGTCAGTTTAACGAGGAGGCGCGCAGCGAACGGTTGTGGATACGGAAAAGCGAAAACGACACAATACAAATTTTCAAAGAAAAAAATCGGAAGTGTAAGACAAAAGAAAAAAAAAAAAGAGTTCATAGAAAAGCAAAAGTGTTGAATGAAAATAAAATTTAATCTTGAATTTGAGAATAAGAAGAAAAAAAGTAAAAAGGAAAGAAAAATTTACAAAAAAAAAGAAGTAAAATTGAAGTGAAGTGAAAAATCTAAATTTAAAAAAGAAATTGCATTTGCAAAAAGAAGTCGAAGAGAGCATTTAACGGCGTCAACGAGGATGTACCAAAAATAAACTCTGTCGCTTGTGCCAAATTTCGCGCGTTGCTAAAAAAGCAAATAAAATATACGCGCCCATTAAAACGCGCCCTTTAAAAATGCGTGTGTTCGTACGTATTGTCGTCTTATAGAAGTTTGCGTATTAGAGAGAATAAACGAAAAAATAAAATACTATTTGTGCGATTTCTTTGCCTGTCCCAACTCTTCTGTGTCTGCGGTTTCGGCAGTGTCTGCAGCAACGGCGGGAGCCCCAACATAATGTATGCAACTGCACGTGTTGTCAAAAGCACCCTACTCGGCTGTTTCTGAATTTCCGTAGAAAAATGTCATGTGCCACATGCAGTAGCTGAGGACATTAAAACATTAAAACAAGTGCAGTGCCAAACAATTGGTGGAAACGAAACGAAACGAAAAAGCGAAAAGAAACGACACTGAAGAAGTCACTCCGAGAAATGCCGGCCGCAACAGTGTTGCACCGGAAATCGTTATAAAAAAAAAAATATTCATACTGCAGCATATTCCGGGAATTACGAAATGTAAGAAATCACAAATCAAACACGAAAACGGAAGTTTTGATTGAAATGCCCGAAAGTTGGCAAATCCTAACATGAAAGTGATAAAAGAATCACAAAAAAACGCATGAAGAAGAAGTAGGAGACATCAGTATGACATCAGAAACGGAAATAACTGTCGTTTAGATTTCAAACATTTATACACACAAAAGAGTTAACAGACTTTTCTAATGAATGTTCTTTGAAGTCTGCTGATTTTTTTTTTTTTCGAAAATATAGATGAAACATGGAATTCAGAAAATATAGCAAAATTCTTTTATATATTTTCTTTATAGAAAATATAAAAGAATTCTGCTGAATTTTGATTGCAGGAAGTTTTAGAGAATTCTAAAAAATGTCCTGCATTGCAAATTTACCTCACTTCATTGATGAATTTAGATTGTAGAAAATTTAGCAGAACTCATAGATTTTTTTTTCTTAACTTCAAAACATTCTTATATAAAGAAAATGTAAACGAATTAGATTTATATTTTTTTTATAGAAAATTTAGAACAATTGTCGGATTAGTATTGTTAATAGAAAATTTCGAAAAAAGTGTCTATAGAAATTTTAAAAGTTTTTGTATAAATTATATTTATTGAAAAATTAATGAATTCTCTGTTCGATTTTTTTATACAGTTATAGAAAATGTGGGAGAACACTCTGAAGTTTTTTTTTTAGAATTTTTTTTGGTTTATTTTTTAAATAGAAAACAATAGTCGGATTAATATTTTAAATAGAAAATTTGGAAAAAAGTGTCTTTATAGAAATGTTAAAAGTTTTCTTATAAATTTGTTTATTGAAAAATAAATGGATTGCCTGTTGGATTTTTTTTATAGAGTGATAGAAAATGTGAGAGAACTCTCTGAAGACTTTTTTTTTAGAAAATTTTAGCACAATTTTTTTTTTAAATTTTTTTTACATAAAATTTAGAACAATTGTCGGATTAATATTGTTAATAGACAATTTGGAAAAAAAGTGTCTTTTTTAAAAAATTTAAAAGTTACCAGTTGTTAAATGTTTACCAAATACTTTGAAATTATTTCCATTTCTGATTCCTCTCACATTATTTCACATTTTCAGCCCATGCGAGAACATCGAACAAAAAGCTTAGATTGCATTGGCGATAACAAAAAAAAAATGCTTTAACTCAATTTCTTTATAATTAAAAAGACTTCATCACAAAACCCCACATCATCATCTAAAATGCATTATTCTATAACTGCCGCCCACAGGCAGACCTTAGTGGCCGGCCCATCCGCACCCTTTAACCTTCGACTATGCTTCGTGAGTCTGGCCATAATACTGTTGGGCCAATGTGCCAACGTTCATACCAAAGATTTGATGCATCATCGTTTAAGACAACACAATGGCCCGGACGATTTGCTGCAAACACATGCAGCCTCGACGATATCGCGATTTTCTAATGCCACCAGTTATCAAGATTTCGAATCAAGTGTTGTATCATCGTCATGGACAGGCGCCAAAATATCATCCGCCCGTTTAGAACATTCAGAACAAGATCAGAGACAGCAACAGCAGTCGCACCACCGTCATCTGCCGCAACAACAACAAATGTTATCATCTCCGTCATTGTATCAGCCGCAACAACATCACCCGTATCAGGAAAATCATGCTGCCTCATATACAACAACAAGACGCAAAACCAAAAGTGGTTTATTGATTGAAAGCAATATCGAAGTGGATCCTGAGCATGATGATGATGATGATGCGGCGTCCTCCTCTGCATATACCGAAGACGATTTGTTGCAAACATCTTCGGCAGCATCGCCGAAACAAGAACGCAAACGTAATCGTCACAATCACCAGCCACATCAGCGTAAGCGCAATGGCCGTCATGGTGGAGCAGGCGGCGGCGGCGGTGGCGGTGGTGCTGGTGGCAGCGGTGGAGTTGCAGGTTCAGGTGTTGGTTTAAACAACGGTCAACGTCAAAAGTTACAACGCAACGGTAAGTTTCCGTTTTAAGTCATAAACAATGTCGTTACGAGATGTAGTCTGATAAGTTAGGACCGACGCGGGGTGTTTTTTTATGTACCTAGGATTATGTACAACTAATTGTGTGAGATGTCTTAGTTCTAACATTGGGATATCCATTTAGGGGGAAAAATGTGGGTGAATTTGTGTTAAGAAATTATCAATATCAGTCCACTAACACGATAATAACAATAATATTGCTTTCCGTTTGGAAAGATTGCCCATTAGTGGTTATGTCGATCCTAGAATAACAACATACTTGATTATAGAGGAAAATCACCTCGAGGACCATTATTGTTTTTTGGTTTGTTGTTCGTAGTTTGCTTGATGAATTACATGAAAAAAATAAACGTCTCAAAGCCACATTTTGTTGAAGGGAATTTCCGATTGGTACAAACTCGATAAACCATCGAGAACGTGTATAGATTTCTAAAAAACTAGACGAATCTAGTGCCGTTGCCTTTATTCATCATCAGGATTGTATTTTGGGTTTCTTGTTAGGTACATCTTTTAATCTAAAGGTGGAAGATCTAATGGTCTTCCAGCTTCCTTTTAAAAATCACGCTGTCGGGTATTCTCAAAGAAGAAATATTCTTGTTATGATACAAACTCGAAGTAAAATATGGTCTGCTCAACGAACCGTCTTCTCCGACTTTCGACTGCCTTGTAGATCGAATAGTGATATAGTGTTTGCTCTACGGATTGTACAACCCCTTCGACGTTGCACTTTCTATATCAGTCTTGACATTCCTTTTAATATCAGAGCAGTCAAGAAGACCGACATCGATCAGGCGGTCATTCCACCATCAACTTCGTTATCCTGGGATATTTTCGATTTTAATCTTGTTTGGGATGGAGTCCATATATACATATATATATATATATATATATATATATTTTTTTTTTAATTTTTTCATTTCTCTGCGTACAAAGGCAGTAATGCTTACGTTTTAGGCTTACAAAAATCTGTTAAATTTTTTATCACCCACGTGTGTCTCAAATATGAATCTTTGAATATTGACAGTCTTATTAAACCACCATTTTCCCGTAGAAAGCCTTCTTCTGTTGGCTTTTTATGGTTTGTCGTTTTTTCCTGTAATCCATTTTATTTTCCAAAGATTGCGCAAAATTTTCTTTCAATTTTTATTGCTTTTTGCTCAAATATGGAGCTGGAAAAACAGTTTCCTGCTTAAGACAAAAAAGAAATAAATAAATAGAAACAAAAAAACAAAACATTTTCTTCTGACCGCTCCGTTGTTTGCTGGCCGTATGGCAGCATTTCAAAGACTCCCCTCCTCCTTATATGGTTACAATAGATCAGTTTTCAATGTTGCTGCGGCTGCTGCCCGTTGCCGTTGCCAGCTTTGGAAACTACGAGTAGTAAATCTATCTAAAGAGCTGTTGTTGTCTGCTGGTCTGGTCTCGTTTCTGTGGTCGTTTTTGGTTTCTTTTGTGCTAAAAGATCATCAACAACCTCATTGAAGATCAATGATGTGTTGTGTAGTTTCCTTAAGAGAAGCCTCATATTGCATGATCAATTGTCTGTCCAGCTATGCGTTCGTCTGTCCGCATATAGAGACTATGTGTGAATGTTTGGGATTTTTTTTTTTGCGACATATAGAAAGAAAACAGAGTTGAAAGAACTTTTCATGATGAGAAAGTTTTGCTTTTCTTTTTCATTTGGGGCTTTATGGAATGGAATGTCCATCTCTATGCTCTGTCTTCATAAGACGACATTATTCCGCTGCAACTCTACTCTGTCTACTCTACTGTCTCAAGCAATTTCCATTTATAATGTTAGTGGCAGTTGTCATTCAAACGCTGTCGTCGTTGTGTATTTGGGCCCAAAGAAAAAGTAATAATAAAGTCATTTGTGTTTTTTCGGTGCAGGGCTTCATTACAAAACCAAACATAGGCAATCCTCTTTCCTTTCTCGTGCACCTTAATGGAGTTTCAAACATATGTTATTAGTAGCGCGTGTCCATATTTATGAACCTTTACACCATACACATGTGTATGGATATCCATATCCATATGGATACTCGTACTTACTCCGGAGTCAAGTATTGTTACTTCGATCCTGGGCTTATGTGAGTTTCTTTTTAATCTTTCAAAGTTACCGCCCCATTGTTTGGCCACAGAACATGCAACAGAAACACATGTTTTGTTGCCTTGCTGTAAGTACGTCCATGTGAGACTTCAACCGGAATGAACAGGCAACCTTCCTCTTTCTTTTCTTTAGATTTTTTTCGAATTACACTGGAAAAAGGAACGCAACCATAACAATGGTCTTTTCGGGTTTTGTTATTGTTTCCCAACTTGTAATGCTGTTTGAAATGGGCAATTATAAATGAGTCGTTTTACTGTTCCCGTGAAATACATGATATTTTTGTTGTTGTTTTCTGTTGGGGAGGAAAGACAAAGGACACTTAAAACACGTTAGTGCCACATAAATTAGCTGTCGCGCAGAATGTCTTTACAAAATGGATCTCGCCAACACAGCCTTTGTAAGAAAGGTGTTGTTATCGGAATTGTAATCATGAATTGCAAAAGAAGTCCTTACTGTGATATCTTGTTTAAAATATCATTTCAAAAAAATGCTACGAAGTGGAGGTGGGATTATTAAAAAAAATCGTAAGGATGATGTGCATTAGGTTGGAAAAGCCCAAATGCCAACACTTGTGGCAACCCTCTGCAAAGAATTTCTTTTCCTTCCATGTTCCCTCTGTAGGGTATGACAGAGGGAGAGAAGTCATGCTGGCGTTTGGATGGCTTTTCGTCATTGTGATGGATCATAAATATCGTAGAATTAATTTTGTTGGTTTTAATTCAAAAGCCCATCACAGATACTAGGCGTGGAATATGGCATCGACCTAGTATAATTTTCAACTAGGCCGAATTTGAGTTGTTTGAGGTCATTTGTGGACAGCCGTGGTTTGGTAGCATTGCCAAAGATCATGTTTGTTTCTTACAGAATTTGGGGCGAGCTTTCAACTGATCCTGATCCCGTCCCCTGAACAATCGATTATGGGTATGATCGTTTTTCTATAGCTTCTGATAAAGATGTCTCGGCCGGTGTGGTAGATAGTGTGAGAGACTATCACACATGAAACCTAGGATCGTATTCTAATAAGAACATTTTTCATCGGCCATTTCCTACCTAATAAATGCCGGCAACTTAACGACTTTTCTTGAACTTCTATTGAAAAAGCATTAGCAATTCTTAGTTGTCCTTAAAGAGTGGGTCACGGTCACTTAGTATAAAAAAATATGTCGTACACAGCTCACTGAACTGAAAGAAGTTCTTCGCCTGTTCCGTAATGCAATGTTAAGGGAAATATGTATTCCCGTATGTCTGAACAATCTGAATTCGTATGGGGGTTGTGGAATTTACTTACTCCTCGTTTTCTCCTTCAGACTCTCATTGACATCTGCGATTTTTTCGTCACCTCTTGCGTTGGCGTGCAACTGTTGGGAGGTTGTTCACTGTAAACTAGAATATAATTGCTCCTTGATTGTGTCGGGGCATTGGAAACAAAAGAAACTGGAGGCGCAGTATTCGTTAAGCTCAATTTTGAAACTCGTTCTTCGTTTTTACTTTTCTCCATGGCTCAGACTTCAAATCAAAAAGGAGATATTTCTCCGCCACTTTCAGGGCCACAATGTCTGAATTATGATGGTTCTTCTCGCAGAAGTAGACACTTTTGATTTTTGTTCAATGTTTCTTTATTTAAATCACCTCAAATCTCATAAATCATTTGATCATCAATCAACAATGTTATCATCATCATTATAAACATTTACATTTAGATTTCACAATAATTACTTATACACGATCCGCAATTCGATACAATCAATTAATTTCCAACCACTGATTAACAGAAAAAAGACGACTAGAAAACTTTTACTTTCCCTCGCCCCCCCTCTCACTCACCATGATGGGATAACATATTCGAATAAATCTTTCCCAATAAATGCTGATCATCGTTAAACGAATTTTCACTTTTCTTCCTGAAGGCCAATTTATCATAGACTTTTTAGACGTCAAGCTTTTGCCGGTTCTCTCTCTCTCTTTCTCTGTACCACTCTCATAGTTCGACTTAATTAAAACGCGTATACAGTGACAGCGTCAGGGTGGAGGAGATACGAACGTATGTACATGACAAGTTTACACATGTAATAAACAACACAATCAACGGTTAATTGGCGTTTGACACACAGATGAAAAGATAAACATCTTCACCATCAATATCATTGTCTCTGCTCGTCACCATCTACTCCTGCCTGTAGAGGCGTCTTTTTGTCCCAGTCTATGGGCGCATGCTTTGGAAAAGCATTAAAGAAAATCTTTAAAAGATTGCACTCCAAAAACCAGAAATCTCCAGATCTCACGTGTATGATAAGATTGACTATTTGATGGAAAATCGACAACATGGATTGTTTTTCCTTAGAGTCACTTTTGTCATTTTATGGATGCGATGATTATAAAATTAAAAAATCATTTCATTTAATTGTGGTAAATTACAGTACATGTGTACTGGGGGCATACGCATGTCTGCGTAAATTTAAGGTACACAAGACATGGAATGTTGTTATGGTCGGAATGCCAATAAAATGATTTTGGTTTCGTTGTAAATTTCAAGATTTTTATGATGGGCTACAAATCATAAAGAAATTGGAAGTTTTTTCTTAATGTAAATGTACGAAGAACAACAGAAAACTGTTAACACGACAAATTCCATTAAAAGACGAAAAGTCATTTTAATACCCAACATCAAAACAAAATAAAACACTTTACTTAACCGACAAAATGTCGAATTAAAAACAAGAAAAATGGTTTAGGAATAAAATTGGGAACTAATTAAATTAAAGTAAATATTGAATTGGATTTAAAATAACTTTTGAAAATTCGAAAGTTAAAGTTTCCCAAAAGATAAAAACGATCCTTAGACGTTCAACCATTTCGTCTCCCTCTCATTTTCATTATAACCTAACCTAACCTATGCCCGGTGTGATAGATAGTGTCTGCTATTGTTGAAGATGGGAATGTGGTCACATAGCAAATGATCAGACGAATGCAAAACGAGTATAATGAATACTTCAGATAGTTCGAAGTAATAATTTCATAAAATCCGATATGGACCGGAACGAACGTTGGGCAATAACATCATCCATCGATGTGTAATTCAGACGGCTTCTTTATTTTCATTCTCAAGTGAGAATATTCAGGACTTGTACCTTACGGCTAAAAATAAAACTGAAGCCATACGAATTAAATGTGTGCACTTCTGATTTGTTGATGCATTGAAACAATTTGTTATTTATAACTTTAACGTCATGAAATCGAACTGAAATACCAATCCCATACAAATATTAACCAATACCTTGAGAACTTCCAAAAGAGAGACTCGTTGATGGAGAAATTCCTTCTCGAGTCGCACAGGCAAACCGAACATAAATGAACTTTTAAGAATTTAACATTTATTGTTCGTTGTCCAGACAATAACAAGAAAATGAACAACCACAAAAAATAAAAAAAAACAAACCAAACGTCCATCCAACCATTCATTGCGATGATCATTTCAATGTGATGCAATGTTGCAGCGAGACATGCATTGCCGCAACGGCGCGCCGACGCTTAACCCTGGCGATCACAAAAGACGACGATTTTTCTTTCTTTCTCAACATTAAATGTTGCTTTTTTCGCCCCTGAAATCCACTGAAGCTTAAACTCCAATGGACGGACAGTTCCGGAGCCATATACGAGATAAGGTATAAATTCCATTTTGTTTGCAAGCGTAGGAAATGAAATAAATCGATCTCTGCCTGGAATGTCATAAAATCTCAGAGAAACTCTTTGTTTCCATTTTGGTTTTTCATATTATGGGTGTTAATATTTAACCACAAATTTTATGATCTGATAAACAAGACAAACTCAAGCCGAAACTTATGCTGTCAAAGTTTTCCTCTGATTAACAGTTTAACTAGCCGTCTACGTTTTCTGTTCTGTTTTCTTCTTCTTTGAGATAAGAAGACATAATTTAAATTTTAAGCTCATTAAGAAAATTAGTAGTGGGGATAATAAGATCTTATAAGGTCTAAACTAAGGTGATTAACAGTGCTGAAGATGTCAAAACAGTTATCGGAGGGGGAGAAAGAAATTTCCAAAAATGCCCAAAAGACCCGGAACTCGTATCTACTTAAGTAGTCAGAGATGGTTACAAGAGCTTAAGATGTAATAAAGATTAATAAGAAGTTAAGAGAACAGGGCAAAAAGGTCGAAAGTTATAAAAATGACTGAAAACCCATTAAAATTAAAATTGCTAACGCTTTAATTGTAAGCCAATAATTTCAATATTTTGAAATTGTAATTTCCGCTAATTAATATAAAAAAGAAGTCAATATTGTCAGGGTGGTCGATTGAAAATACTCCTTTTAACTTCACCCACTTGGAGCTACCGTTCTTTCAAAAGAACAGGAAGTGTTGGGAAATTCAAAGAAAAATCAATTTGATCCGTTTTATTCCAAAAAATGCAGCGCTAGGTGGGTTAAAAGATTGAATCCATTTATTTAATTCAAATAATAGGCAAATTAGTTCAATAATAAAATAGTAAAATAGTAAAAATGTTCACTGACTCCCTGTTGACGTTGCCAATATCTTATACAAATCTCACAACAACTCCTGCTGCATTTTTAATAGAGGACTTATCGCCTTCCTCGAGAATGAAATTCTCTTCCTTGAGCAGGCCTTATTATTGTTAATGTAATGGAAGACCTTCCGGATGGTCTTCTTTGTCAATTTCGAATAATGACTGATGTCGTCTAAGAAGGCCTGCCCGATGTCATTGCTTTTAAGCTTTGCTCATATCGTCCACAGTCATGAGAGATTAATTGTACTATAGAAATCTCACAATAATTCCTCATCTTCTCACTCGTGACTAAATTGTCTTCTTAAGTCTTCACACTGTTAAGAAATGTCACTATTTTTTTTTATTCTCAAATTATTCCCCATTCGAAATGGATAAAAATGGCTTTAAGGTTAAATGTCGTTTGCATGGAAAAATATTGCTGGCCATCTTCTCTGAGAAAAGCGTAACTAATTTGCCATGAACAGTCAATATTTTGTTCTTAAGATGATAAAAATATAGTGATTCCTGTTTGTTTCCTTGATTTATGGTCATTTTCCATTAGTTGCGTTTATTTTCAATCCCATTTTTTTTTTTTATAATTTACTTCAACTTTTTTTGTTTATGAAATTCTAGGAAATTCATATATAAAACCTATTTTCCCGTAATCTTTCTTTCTTCATGGGTGTCTCACCGTCCGTCTGTCGCTCTGTCTATCTTTTGGTTTATGTCTGCTTAAGCGCAGTTTGATATCTTTTCCTCTGGCATCGATGACAAGCTGTGTGAAGTAGTAGCATGATTTGCCGGTTTGTTCCCTTCTTCACTTTGTTCCTGTCGATTTCGTCTCGTTTTTTTTTTTGTACTTCCCGTGAGCGTTTATAGATAAAGCGTGCGTATTGACAGCCGCTTCACTTACTGCAGTGGTGGAGTATTTAGTAAGACACTTCAAAAAGGAAAAAAAAAAAATATCGGTCCCTCCACGACAGGTAGTAGATCTATGGAATGGTGTAGCGGCACACTGTTCGAGTCACTGAATGAGTGAGTAATTGCTGGAATGTGGCTGTATTTATTTATATCTTGTTAATGCTTATCAATTGCTTAAGAACGTATTTCGTGCACCAAGAGGAGGGAGAGTGGGCAACAGCTCAAGAGTCGACGTAATGATGACGACGATGACTTTGCCATCGATGATTGGTCTGTGCGGTTGCTGGGCGTCTCAGCCTACTCCTGGGTAAGGGGTTTTGTTTCTTTTTCAGGTTTATTATTTATTTTATATGTTGTTATTGATTCTTGGTTGTCTGTTTGTTTTCTCGTCTTCATGTTCTTGTGTTGTTCAAACATTCAACATTCAAGATTTCAAAAAATTGATCAATATACCGACTTTCTGTCGTTGTTGAAAACATTGAAAGTGATAATGAAAATAAACTGAATTATGCTATGAAAAACTTCCGTAAACAGTGATTTGATCGTCTGATAAAGAAATGAGTTTTGGAAGATAATAAAAAAAAACAAAGTTTTTAATTTTTCTTTATTGTTTAAATTCTCTCAGAGTGTTTCATTATGAAAGTTTTTCCCTGCGGTGCTCATTAAAAATTAAAATCATTTAGAATATACAACGTTTTATATTAATATTAATGTTTAAATGTAATCAACATAAAGTTGTTAATTTATTGACTTGTTGAATTTATACTAAAACGAATGGTTTCGTAAAATGTAGGTTGTTGTATTTAAATATGTACCGAATAAGAGATATCTACGTTTGTATAAATATGGACAATTTTGTGACGTAGACAATCTGATATGTCTTCCGTTCTAATAGAAGGCTTTCCGTCTTTCCGGGAAATACCCTAACATCACCTATAATTCATCGCCACCGTTTTCCTCTTTACACGGTCCAGATGCTACAAAGATGACTTTGAAGCCCCTGTCCATAGATGGGAGTTTAGTTTAATGTCTTTTCATTTTTTGGTTTGAAGATAAACCCCCGTATTCATTCTAATAGCTTTACAAAGGGCTTTCTTAAGAAAAATGTGTGAAAATATTATTTTTTTTGATAAAGTTTCGGCTTTAATGAATTTTTGTTATCTTATTTATTTTTATGGCCATCACTTTACTGGGGTTTATTTAATTTTTCGTTTGGGTGTTTTTTTCTATCTCTGATTGTTGTGGCCAAATTCCCAAGGAGGCCAAATTCCCCAAAACTTCTTAGTTTTAATTCTAATTTTTCTAATTTTATCGGAAAATCACTGTGAGAACTTTGCTGAAGTTATGTTGCTTTTAAGTAAGTCCAAGTCACGACTACGAAGTTCAGCACCCTTTAAAGTCGGTCATTCGGATTGAAATTCCCTAGCATAGTTTTGGGTCATTGCAGTTCATCAAAATGGGTTTAAACAATTGTGGCTTCAATTCCGTTCTATTCGTTACCAATTCTCGGCATTTCATTTCATTTTTCCACTTGTTTACATTCGTTTACATTTAGTTTTTTTTTCTTCAATTATTTCTACTTTTCTGTCTGCTTTACTGGGGTAAATGCCAAAAACACAGTTCCATTTAAATCTTCAACCGTGTGTTGATTTACAAATTGATATTTTCCTGTTTGTTTAACAAACGGTCGTTCCATTAACAAGTCTTCTCCTTGTTTATCTATCAATCTGGCTGTCTTACCAGCTGTCCAATCGCAATCGCAATCGTCTCTCCAACCGCTCGACCTCTATCTGTGCTTTATCTGTTAAATCAGAGGGGAGAAAAATAAAATAAGATGATGCCTCTTTTAACAAAAAAAAAAAAAGAAAAAAAAACAATGTTTGATTTTTATGATGACAGCCAACCACATATTTTGACATTGACAGTTATGCGTTAAATAAACACAGAAAACAACACGAACAAAACAACAACAAAAACTCATGCATAATGTGTGGCTTTACACAGACGCAAGATCTGAATGACATTTGCTACAAATTGTTATATGTAACATGCAAATATCGTGGAAACGCACCGACAACACCAGATATGCATCTTCTTTCTTTATTTGTTTGTTTGTGAGAAACTCCAATAGAGAAATTCAGCGGGCTGTCGGAAAAATAGACGCCTCTTGTTGTACAATCAACAGACGGACAGTGAAGATTTGTTGTTATTCGAGTATTTGGTCGGTCGATTGTTTTCCCATAAATTTCATTATTGAACTTCAAAGGCGATCTTTTCATACAAACGACACGGTCCGGTTCGTTCCGAATCGATCCGCGATGTGTTTAATGTTCTGCGGTTAAAAGAAAGCTTCCTTAAAACATAAACTTTTATTTGATTTCGTAATAAAAATGTTTGTCGATGAAAACTCTTCGGTGTTTCTCCTTATTTGTTGTGTTGCTTTGTTTTTGTTTGAAAGTGAATTATGATGATGAGATGTGCAGACAAAAAGCATGGAGCAATATGTGGTTGATAGAGATGTTTGTATTGTTGCCACAAAATATAAATATATACGAAATTATAAACAAAATGAGCTTGACGAGGTTCACAGAGCGTGGAGGAAAGGGCATCGTAAAGACACAAGTTAGTTGCATCTACCATTTGCATTACTTATTTTTAATTAATTTTTTTAGTGGATACAAAAAAAAATGAAATGAATATTCACTACACACTGTGAGGCCCTGCGGTTTTTTTTTTAAATTCATACTTCTTTTTTTTCCAGCGCTGTTGGTCCGTTTGAATCGTAATCGAAAAGTCACTGAGCGCAAGCCAATTTGAAATTGGCAATGTGTTGGAGATTGGTTGCTTCAATTAATAATTGAATATTTACACATCTATAGCAATTTGTTTAGTTGGTTTGAATGTCTGAAAATTGTGGTTCAGATACTAAGTGTCCGCTTAAACAGGAATCCATTGCAATAGGACAATGACAGGGCATTGTAGTAAGAAAACTTTCAACACGACCCTCGTTTCAAAATCAAATGCATTCTTATGCAGATTTCCAAAAAAAAAAACCGAAAATAACAAAAGAAAACTTTATTTAATTTTTTCTCGTTTTTTTTTACAAACAAATCGACTCCATCAAAACAAAACAAACCTTCTGCCCATCGGTCGGTCTGTCTTGTCATGTCTGCATTGCTCGGTTGTTGAAATTTAAAGAATCCGATGATGATTTACTGTGTGTGGCATAGAGGAGCCTATCGAACAAAAGAAAACTAACCGTTGAGGATGTTTATAAACTTGAAATAGAAATATTTCGGATATTTTTGTTGGCGGTTGTGTGAATGGGGAGCGCGCTGGATTGAAAATAAAACTTAATTTGTGGAGTCGTTTAAAAGTGCATATTTTATTAGTTACGTTTTTTTTTTTGGTTCGTTCGTTGAAGTTAACTTGAAGTTAATTTATTGGACAAAACCGAAACAGAAAAATAAGATAACAAACTTGCCACAGCATTGAAATCAAAAGAAAATTGATTATTTCATTTTGTTGTGGTGAGAAATACCAACCTAGAAACTGGTGTTATGACAAATTAGGCGGTTTTATAACTTTTTAAGAAGACACACGCACAATCACAAATAAACAACGGATTTGTCCAACATTTTTATGTTAATGCAGAGCTTTGGTTTTACTGAAGTCCAAATACCCCAAAAGAAGAAACAGCTGTCTTAAAAACAAATCATATTACAGCTGCATGGGAACAGAAAAAAAGCCCAAAACAAAAACTGTCTGCTGTACTTTTTGGCCAATGGGATTTACAAAACCGGAATGCAGGTGTTTTAACTCGGCATACAAAACCAATACAAAACGATGCCATCTCTACATTTTTTTTTTATTAGTTTTCTTGTTTCCATACTCAATAAGAAGAAAGAATACAAACTTCAGCAGTCATTTATTTTTATATCCTTTTGGTTTGGTCTCTCTCTCTAAATCCCATAAATTCATTCATACATTTATTTAGAGTGTCTAGTTTTTTTTTAGACATTAATTTCTGTTTTGAAAACTCCATTACAGTCAATGCATTCGAATCACATTTTGTTCTGTCAGTTTCCTCTTCTTTCTATTTGTCTGCGGCATTTGTGCAAAAGCGACATGTATTCCATGCCAGAGACGACATTCATTAATTAGCCGAAATGTTGTGTTGGGGTGTTTGTAAATGACGTTTGATGTTGGTTTTTTTCTGTGTGTTTAACATGAAAATAAAATTAGTTTCAATGATGTCATGGCGTTGGTGATATTGAATGAGAACATATCAAACAAAGTCTTAAATATTCGCAATTCCCATGGCATCCACAACATGGTGGTGGCCAAAAGAACAAACTCATGTTTGTTTTTCTGACATACACCAGATGTGGCAACTCTTTATTTTGTGGCAAACAGCTGGGGGCCTATTTCAGGTATTCTCGAGGTATTCTCAAATGTTCTTATATATATATATTTTTTTTTGAAATAATTTCCAACCAAAATAGGGGCTAATAAAATGTTTTCGTCTGCTTCAGTAATTTTTTTTTACAGATAACCTACTAATCCATTCCATACTACGGATTTGTTGTTAATTCAATTGATATTCCATATACTTTTGGTTAGGGCAACCTCATTTGAAGCCAAATTTATTTATTTATTTATTTATTATTAATTACAATACAAAGTAAAATTATATTCTAATTTTGGGTCCAAGGGTAAACCGGGTGACAAAGACCATATGTTTAGATTTTTGCAGCGACAGACCAAAGCCTCTGGTGGGAATCGAACCCACAACCCCCACGCTGATAGACAAGCACGCTACCAACTCGCCTACCGGGGCGCCTAAAGCCAAATTTATAATTGAAATATTTGCTCCGGCAAACATAATATTTATTCTCCAGCGATCCTCAAGGTATGTTCTTTAATATCCAAATCAGAAAAATGATTATTTCTAGAATTTCACTCACACAACTATCTTTTCAATCTGGAAACATACTTACTTATTTCCCTTAACATTCCATGAAGGAACAGACGGGGAACTTCTCTCGAATCAGTGAGCTGTGTACGATTTTATTGTGTAGACTCACTGACCGGGACCTACTGCTTTTAAAGCCGCCTCCGAACGGCTAATGCTTTTCTAGAGAAATTTTACATGGCTTACAGATTGCTCTCTTACTCGTAAAGTCGCCACCATTTACGAGGTGGAAACAGCCGCTGAAAAATGTTTGATGGTTTTACTCGGTTTCGAACTCGGATTCTTCTGTGTTCTACCACACCACGCCTGTCTGGAAAATACAGTTATGTCTATTTTTTTGTTGATTACTAAAATAGTACAATAATTTTTCCATAAACATTTTTTTGTCTCTCCTAAAACAAGCAAGAGGGGTAGCAAAGCAGTCACCAAATGGAACAAGCTATTCCCTACCGTAAACCAACAATTCCGTTTTGCTACACCATCAACTGACCTAAAGCTGCAATTAACCTTGAATATTTAATTCCTCCGAAGCAAATGTCAAAAGATCGCCACCAGACCACACAACTCTCGGTGAGCCCGAATGGCGTTTTAAACTTTACTGCTAAACGCACAGTGTAATAATCAAATCGTGTCTACGGCACCCACAAACAGATGGAAATCGAATTATAAGTAAATCGCGGGAAAAATAACCAACAAAATTGTAAGTGAGTAACGCTGTTGTCGGTTGTGGTGTAGAGTTTTGGCCAAATGCAACAAAAAAAAAAAAAAACCTATTACCATATTAAACGCCACCATCACCTTAAAGAGGTTCTAAAACAACGCAATTGCAAAAAGACTCCTTTTGTTGTTCAGCTCAATCCATTTAGCCATCTAGCCGTATGTCCGTCTGCCGGCTGGTTGCACGAGCAAAAGGCAACAGACGAGTGATGGTGTCAAAATTTCGCGCCACCAAACAGAAGAAAAACAAATGCTGGATAATGCAAGAAAAAAATAAAGTCCACAAGACTTGTATATAATATTTAATGAATCTGTAAACGCAAGAGCCTTGAGTCATGGATATTGTTGTTTTGAGTCTTCGCCTCTTCCCATTCCTTCGGATGTGTTGTCTTCCACACTGGGGTGATGGTGAGTTGCGCGGCGCTCGTCATCGCCGGTGGTGCTGATGGCGGCTGCTGAGTTTCTGCTAGTGACGATGGTGTTGTTGGTGACATTTAAAATATTGTAGTTGTTGGTGTTGCCTTTGGATTTCTGCATTGCGTTATACTTCCAATTATGGCCAAAAACATATGCGTGAATCTTGAAATGGAGATAAGCCAAACAAAAAAACAAAAATTCAACCAAAGTGATGCAAAATCGTTATGATTGGTATTTGTTTGTGGCAGCTTTTGTGGGTGAACAAAGAACGGGCAATTTAAAAAGATCACAAACTATTGGATATTTAGCAAATGTATCTTTGTATAACCTCAAGCCGGTCCTGATGAAACATTCTTCCGGCATGCAAAGGCCTTACAGAAACAAATATGCGAAAAAAAAAGTGACAGCTGGGTTTGACTTTATGAATACCGAAGACAGGAGTCATTACCAACAGCCTGGACTACTGTTCTCATATCGAAAATGTGTTTATAAAATTTGGTGGATCACCAAGGAAACTACCAAAAAGGCTAAACAAAAGGCTGCAGAAATAAATGCGAACGGTCTAAAGAATTTGATCAATTTAGTTCAAAGATTTCGTGAGACTAGCATGCTAGTGGACAATACTAAGGACCATCGTACGGTAAGCGCTGACGAGAATGTGGCTGCCGTATGCCCCAAGAGGCTTAAAAACGATCTCGCCAATTTGTTGCCCATTTTATAATGGAGATGTAAATTATTGGGCTGTATCGTTAGAGACGCAGATGTATGTCGTCATGTATTTCGTTATAAACGATTTTCATACCTCAGCATTACTAGTGGCGACGTTTTTTTCAAATTTATTATCCCAAATCCTTTTAATCAACTCATTCATGATTTAATTTCCCACAAATCACACCGATACCCACAAGCCGCAAGGAGTGTCCCATTAAATGGACAAAAAGTAGCCAGCACAGGCGACAAAGAAACGTGTTTGCAATTAATGACAATAAAAGCACTCATTTTTCATGGAAAATCACTTTACACAATCCTTCACCGCCACTGTCTCTCATTGTTTATTTTCTTTTCACTCACACGTCTTTAGACTTTAAAACAGACAAAACAAAAAACGATCAAGACATTTTTCGCATGATTCATGTGCTTAAATATGTCCTATAAATAAATCGAATCCTAGACAAGATGTCGTTGTTGGGGTCTCTTTGGTCGATTCGCAGAAAATGTAAATGTTATTTTAGAACAACAACAAAAAAACACAGGCAGACTTACAGCCGGACAGAAAGGCAGACAGACAAAAGTATACGTCCGATGATGGATATATGGATGAATGGCATTGATGTTCCTCACAGACGACATTTAGTCGAAGGGAGACTTCATCCCATCCAATGGGTTTGGGTTTCTTGCGAGTGTTTTCAATGAAAACAACAACAATACAATTAGTACCGATTAAGATTAATCAAGATATGTTGTGATGTTGTGACAAAAAAAAAAAAAAAGTTTAGAGACATAGGTATGTAAAAGGAATAAGAGCCCAACAGGAGTTTACCTCAGCAAACAAATGTTATAATTTTGAAAAGATCTTTCTCGTGTTTAGCCAGAAAACTTTTTACTAAATGTAAATGTAAGGCCGGCATTTTAAAATTGTTCATGCTGATTTCAACCAGCAGTGTATTAAATTTGGCGTATGACATTCAATATATCCGTTTGGTTTGGTAATGAAATTTGCCTCCAATGTTAATGGCATTTTTCACAGGTCAAGAACGTATGAAACGTTAGCTGCTGAATTGTGGGCCAGCCTTTTTTTGGCGAAGTCGCTTCACATATCCGTAAAAATGCATAGAGTGCGTTGTGCTCATCAGTTTAAGTGCCTGTAAAGAAATAAAATATAAACAGTAGCTGTTGTCAGTCGAAACATAAAGTACACTGGACAACAAATATTTCAACAATTAAAAAGATTTTTTGGTATTTGCAATATATTTCGATTTTAAGTGCAATTACCATAAACTATATTTTGCTGAGAAAACGCTTTAGTTAATTAGACATGGGCCAACTGAAGCAAGGAAACAGGCATGCAAGTGGGTGGACCTGTTGTGGGGCCTCTAGATTCCAATTGGCGGTATATTAACCCGAATCACCCTGATTTTTTTTTAAATCCTTGTCATATGAGAATTAATAACACGATTGTAAGACACACTTCACACGTGTCAAAAACATCAAGTTGTACACTATAATGTCAAACCGTTGCAATTTTCCAGTTACAAAAGTGCATGAGCCTATACGTTGCCATGTGGCAACACCAGGGCGATTCGGATTAAAATCGAATGGTTATTTCGGTTTGTGAGAAAATATCTTTTCCAATCGATTTGGCTGAGACGTTGCAAACGAATCGTATTGTTAGTTGTGAACGTAGGTTCATGTTCTTCGAAAAGGTTGGACGATATTGCCCCATGTCTAAATAGAGCCCTCATACAAAGGGCCGACCGCTTAAGGGTCCTGCAAAATATTTGTATTTCAATACAGACCTCATAACCGGAAAACATGCGCATGGCATAATCTTTCTTTCTATCATTCTTGCCCCTAACTATAGTCTCCTTTATTTTATTTTATAAAAATCCAAAAAAATTTAATCATCAAAGAACTTATTTTTTTTTGTACAAAAACCTCCAACTGTTTTTGTCGGCCAGTGTTATTGCTTATAACTCTGTCTCTCCCTTCTACGAAACCAATTTGTATTTTTAAAATGAGCCGTTTAAAAGTGTCAAAGAAAACATCAATTTAAAAATAAATGACGACACAAGATAAATGTATTTTTTTTTTGAACAATTTAAAATTATTTGCAAATTTTTAACACGTCGTTCGAAAGAAGTGCGAAACACCAAAAAAAAAACAGCATTAAAAAAGACTGACAACCACCAAAAACAAAAGGTGCTGAAAACTTTAAAAACCAAATAAAATGTAAAGACCGTGAATTTTTAAAGTGTATGTGATACTGTCCCAACAAAAACATGAAAAAACAGTAGGCCCCGCATTCAACAGAACGCCATTAAGAAAATTTTTAAAATGTAAATTAAATTATACAAAAACGCCATGGACAACAAAGACAAATTTAAATACCCAAAAACTATTTAAGTCCTAAATATGGAAACCCCATCGACCTAAACATGTTGCCCACATAGTGTAAACAATAGACAAGGTTTTTTTCCCTATTCTTTGTGGACTTTAATGACTTTAACATGCATATTTAACCTAAATTGGTTTTATGATCGTTTTCAATAATTTAATAAGAAGTGTCAAACCATGATCACGATTTTTCTTTCTGGTCGACTTTTTTTTTTTGGGTGCCATTAAATTCCTGCCAACCACAAAAAAAAAAAGAAAACAGCGTTGTGGCGTTTTAACGACACAGTGCCACTCCGATGCCTTATTGGTTGGCCCACCAACACCAACAGTGCCACCGACACTATGTTGCATTGTATGCTCCAAAAGGCAGGAGTGATGTAAAAACAAAAACAAAACAACAGCCACCACAACAATAACAACAAAATATAATGATAATTATCACGATTTATGAGATACAAAAACAGGCTTGGAGTTCACATAAATTATGATATCAAAAAAATGCAATCTCAACGACTGAACAGAAAAGACAGTAACAACAACAACACAAAGTCCCCCCAAAAAAGGTGTACGAAGAAATATGGGAAATAATGGCAAAAGGAATACATTATTGGAAAACAAATTACCGGCTGAAGTTAAGAAAACATGCACTTGATTAATATCAATCTGGGGAGGGGGTTTAAGGTAACAATTCTAAAATGTTTCCGTTGGAAAACAACCTATTAAGAAATTTCATTGGCAGGTAATGTGGTGAGGAAAGTCTGCCCACATTTAATGGCAATGACATTGGGGGAAAGAATGTTTAAACAAATTTGAATTTTATATTTTTCATTTTTTTTTATTTATTTATTATTAATTACAATACGAAATAAATGTATATTGTAATTTTGGGTAAACCGGGTGACACAGACCATATGGCAACCGACCAAAGTGTCTGCTGGGAATCGAACCCACAACCCTTATGCCGATCAACTCGGAATTTTACCTTTCCTCTTACAATTACCCATCCTGCAATTCCTCGACTATCATCTTGCAAATCATCAAACGTATTCCTTTTTAAACCTCTAAGCCCCAAATTTTTAAAATCTATTAAGAAATGTGCCTCTATGGGAGTGCCTCGAGGCCCTCTTGCGGGTTAGAGGTTAAAGGAAAGAAATTCACCGAAAAGAAAATCGAACAAAAATTGCCAAACTTGTATGTTTCCTACATTTCTTTTCAAGTTGTTCGATAACAAGTTCCCTTAACCATTGAACTTTTGGGATTATTTGTGATGTGTCCACATAAATTGTTGTTGGCCCACATATGAAGTGGGGTTTCTCTTAATCAGTGAATACCTACGAACATCGTCGTTACGTTTTTCCAACCAATTAAACTTTGACAAGATCTATGAAATCTTTATAAGGCTCTTTTTTGTTTGTTGCTTTCATTTGGATTTGGATCATATTTTTCATGTTGTGTTGACAACGTTTGTGGTTGCCATTTTGGTAAGAGTGGTGAGTGGTCTGTGGGTGATTTCGTTTAAGCCACTGGCAAGTGCTGCTGTTACTTACTGCCAACTGGCGAGCAAATAAAAACATATCGCAAGATATCGTGATTATTTTTGCCTCTAACGCCAGGCAACATTTATCGACTTGCCGTTTAAATGTAACCTGTGATTTTTATAACCCGCTCAAATCTAAAACACCACCAGCTCTATCACCAAAAACATGCTGAGTTTATGTTTTTTTTTTTGTTTTTTTTGTGGTTTTAAAAGCTTATCGCCAAACAACATCTAATGTAGTTGCTGCTGGTGCAGCAGCTGTAGATGCTAATGCCTGATGGCAAAAAGTTATAAATTCGCTTCTATCGGCTGGCTGGCCGGCCAATGAAGCCAAAGATTTGTTAACTAATTAAGTTGTGATAAAACTCTGTTGTCGTTATTCCCCCCACAGTCTACGTCCGTATCTTGTTACTGCTGTCATTAAATAGAGGTTTTTATAAATTTCATAAAAAAAAAAAACATTGAAAAGTTTATGGGCCAAATAAAACTTATTGATGAGGAAATTTCTTTTATTTATATTTGCGATTGCCCGCGTGCATGCGTGAAGACCGCCAATTGTGTTTATTGTTGACGTTTTTAGCGGTTTTCCTTCACGGTCTATTTTGAGATTTATGCTTTTTCGAGTCAAGTACGGAAGAAGGCAAATCGTTGAATACATTTCGTGTTTACTTTATTTTCTTTTGGCTGTTTGAGTGCAGCACTGCACCGTTGAATACTTTCTTCTTCTTCTTCTTCTTCTAATTTCTTTTCCAATTGCTTTTGAGTTTTTGTTGTTTACAATAAATGAACTGCCTCCACTTGAGAGTTGCAATTGCATGTAATGTGAAGTTTTACAATTTCCTCTGGGAGTTCGACGAAGATGAAGTCATTTGCCATGCGCTACATGTGTGACCATTCGATAAGTTTTTCCAATTAGAATGTGAATTTATGTATGTCGCTGTGGACAGATTTATATTTTAGACTGGGGTCGGGTGGAGGTAAATGGCGTTAAAAGGAGTTATGTCAAGACCGGGTTTAAAAAAAAAAAAACAAAAAATGTGAACAAAATAAGTTCAATGGTTGAGAGAGGAATTGAGATCAGTTGTACCTGTTTGGACTCCAGAACCAGCAAATGGACAGACACCAGGATTGAAACCATAACCTTTTTTGAAGGCCAACAGTCAGGGGATGCCCCCTATAAATGTGTTAGCGGAAGGAAATTAGGGTATCGGAAGGAGGAAAGAGGGAGTAGTGTTTGTTGTCATTTGTTTTGAATTTGAGAATGTCACATCTGGCAGGGAACGCACATGCTGGGAGAGTATTTCACATACGAACGGGTAGGTTGAAGAACGAATTTTCTCTATAGTGCGTCGTCCGGTCAACCGGCCATTTCACAATGAACGGATGAGAGACTCTGGATAGCCGTGTATTCCGTCTAAATGTTCTAACTTGAGGGACCAGACGACGGATATCTGACGAACAGATACCGTTAAAAAATCTATAGGAAAGCAGGGTTTGTAAAATTTAAATGAGCTTTTCCATTCATGGGAACACACTTGTAATATTTGAATTCTCGGAATCGGATTCCTCGTTTTACATAATTGGAGTAAATAAACAAGTTACTAAATTCAACACTAGTGCGGAAAATCTCGCTTCACCAGAAGTACTTTAAATTGTATCTCTAATTGTTGTTACTCTCGCTCTCGAGAGACCAACCAAATAATTCTCGTGAATGGACAGTTCTGTAGGAAATGTCATGGAATACATGTGGCGATTTAAGTCATTCTGACCACATATGTGTATCAAAGCCGAGTCTGAAATTGATGTTTTAAAAAAAAACTGCTTCAAAACCTCCTCTTTATAACCAAAGCAATTAATAGCCGTCGCTTTATTTGTTTATTTGCCTCCACATTAATTTCATGAATAATCACTTGAATATTCGGAAATTTAATTAACTTGGATAAATTGAGTTTATATTGGCGTTGCCTTTTTGTTTTGTGCGAAAATGTTTAAATAAAATGACCAAATACTTAGCAGTTCAAAAAGTAACAAACAAAAAAAGAAAAACAGCCAATTATAGCGGTAGGCTAACACAAGAGCCGAAAAAGAACTTCAGAATGAATGACTGTTGTCTACCACCAAAAAAAAACAAAAAACAAAAAAAACACTGAATGCATCTTTCGGTCGATGATTATGCCACGACATGGTCTGTCTGAAGTGCTTCCTAAAAAACAAACACTCGACGACCCGAACTAAACTGAAACTGAAATTATATATGTGTCCCGTTTTGAGATGACTGTCGGGAAGTCTGTACTGCTACGCTGTGTGTGAATGGTCTTGATTAAAAAAAGAAGAAAAAGAACAGAAAACCAGAAGAAGAACATTTAAAACCGCGACTAATTGAGTTGTAGTTGGTGCTGCCTCTTATGCCACAGCAACATGAACTCCATGCCATGCCATGCCACTCCGCTCTAGTCCACACACCGCAAACAACACTTTGATACGGTTGTTTGTGAAAGGAGTATTTCACAAAATGCAAAGGAGAAACAGTAACAACAAACACAAGACTAACATGAAACCAGACACAATCTGCGGTATAATTTTGTTTATTCAAAGTATTAATGTCGCTTATAAACGTCCACGTCTGTCTGTCCCTCTTTGTATCTGCCACAGTATGCGTTGCTTTGTCCGTCTGTCTGTGGGTGTTGTCGTCATCTTGCAAACACTTTTCTCATTTGGCTGCTGCCGCTCAACATTATCGAAATATATATGTGCTCACTTTATGCATAATTTGGCAGACTGTCAAATAATGGCAAACGGCACCCAACTCAGGAGAAGATCATGTTCATCATCACTTTACCATTCCCTCTATACCCCCCAACAAAAAAAAAGGATCATTAGGACGCTGGCTCGTTCTGGATCTAAAACACGCACACTCTTCATAAGCTGTAGACTTATAAGTCTTCCTGGGATGACTTGCGCGAAGAAAAAAAACAACCAACAAACAAGTTAAAAGATTTCACAAAACAGTCTGCGTTTTTATGCGTCTCGGTTGCCTGCAACAGCCTTCACTGCGTCTGATTAATTTCCACAGCGTTGGTTTTGGCTCTTTTTTTTTGTTGGAATGGGTTATTTGTCAGCCAGTGAGTATTTGAGACGAATGATCACAACAATGGCCACTTAACCCCACATTAAACTGGCAACACCTCAAGATCACGCTGACTGACTGCCGCACAGACAGACAGACTGGGTAGCTGACCACCATTACCGAATCTCATTCGGGGGGCCACACCGATCACAATTCATTTCATTTGCCCCACCAAAAAAAAAAAACAACAACAACATCAACAATGAATTGAAAATTACGATATCAAGAAAAAAACAGTAAAAGGCTTTCATCACACGCTAGAGGGTGGTGTAATAATTGAGGATGGAAATCCACACAGTTTGGAAAAAAAACCATCAATGAATTGAAAACTACACAATCAAGGAAGGTTTGAGAAGTAGGGACAACAGTGAATGGGAAATAGAGAGCACTTATTAGAGTAGGGAGGAAAACCGAGCCGGTTTTGAACTTAACCATATATACTACAGGGTGGCGCAAAATTAATCCTCCTATCAGAAAATGCTATACATTTTGCGATTGGCCCCTAATGTCAGTGGCAACTCTGGCGGCGGCCATTTACATGACATCATATTCTCGACTTGATGTAAAAAAAAAATTAAAAGACCAAATAAAAATAATCCACAAGAAGAATCAAAGTTTTTCATTTATTTTTTTAATTACAGCCAAAAAACATCGGAAGTTTACTTTTGCGCCCCCTATTATTTGTCTGTGAACCGAATCGTGTCTTAAACTAAACCAAAATTTCGCCCAGATTCAAAAACTTCAGAAAAAGTTTTCTGTTGGACACAAGTTTCAGTTTATTTATTTATTATTAATTGCAATACAAAGTAAATTTATATTCTAACTTTGGGACCAAGGGTGACACTGACCATTTAGCTAGATTTTTGCAGCACCACCCTGATAGGCAAGCACGCTACCAACTCGCCTACCGGGGCACTTATTTTTGTTTTAATAAAAATGAATTACACCAAAAATATTTAGGTTCCTATGAATTATGAACCTCTGAACCTAATTGGGTTATCGACTTAAGACCTTCTCTGAACCACTGAATCGAATCAGCTTGAATTCTGCGATTGTTTTCATCCCTGGTCACCAGTTATTCATATTTTTTTTTTATTAAATCTATGTTTAAAAAAAATTTTCATATTGATTATGATTTTTTTTTTTAATTTAGTTTATCTTAGTAATATACATTTTTTTTTAATAAAGCATGTGAAAAATTGCTTTCCCCAACATAATACACCACCCTCTTACGAGGCAATATAAGCCAATACACTCTTAGCCGTAATGGCGCATAATTAATCAGCAGCAGTAAACAGCGACATCAACAAACATCGATTTGATGCATGTTCGCCGTAGAGAAGACTCAGTCGAGTCTCACACAATCGGTTGTCAGCGGTGGTGGTGGTTGGGGGTGTAACGGCTGCAACCATTTTACGATTATTTTCAATTGTTCAGACTCTCACAGCCCAGGCTCCCTCACTTGCTCTCTCTCATGTGTACGTTTGTTCGTTCTATCAGCAAATTTATTTTGCACTTTAATTGCATTGAAGCGGTGACGATAAAGCGTGCGCAAAAAACAGCTACGCTAACACGAATGTCTGTCTGCAACGTGTCCAACATCTCTCTCCCTCTCTCTCTCTGTGTGTGTGTGTGTTTGTCCAACAACATGTTTTCCACGGAAAATTCAATATAATGTTGCTAGTTTTTCCTTCTCTGATTGTAATAAATGAATGTTATGCTCGTTTTCGCATGAAGCCTTTAGGCTGCACTGGTGAATATAAAATACGGAAAAGCGGCTGCGGCGGCGGCGGTGGGTGATGATGAGTGTATATGGAAATGCCTCCAAATGCCAATGGGGGGAGATGGAGGAGAGTGGGTGCTGATATGACATGTCGGCAGCGGGTGTAAGCAATAACAGCAAATTTTAATGTTTGCATGAAAATTCCCCTAATGAGTTTTTAAATAACAAAATTTACATAATTCTTGTGTGTTGAGTAGAAACAAAATGGAACTGAAACAACACAAACATAATAAATAAACTAAAGTCCAACAGTTCGAAATAAATAATGCTCTAATGGTCTCTGAAATGGAGCTGTAGTTGCAACTCCTCAAATATTCCAGGGGCGCAATTGACAGGGCTGGCAAAAAGAAAAGTTCTGGAAGGCCTTAGTTCGACCATCGAATAGATCGCGCTGCAACTCCCCAAATATTCCAGGGGCGCAATTGACAGGGCTGGCAAAAAGAAAAGTTCTGGAAGGCCTTAGTTCGACCATCGAATATATCGCGTTGTGTAGTTCAGCCTAACGCTGCCCTAATAATTTGTGTAGTCATTTATGGACAATACTGACATATCTCTCTGTTATGATGGTCCAGCTTTTGATTATTTAACCTTCCATTGTGACAGAAACTGTTTCCCCATTTCTTAGGAGTCTGGTATTTTAACAACATCCAGCGTATTGTCTGGTCTTCTCCACTTGTACAGCCGAACTTTGGCCCCCAGCATAGCACTCCGTCATTTTCTCTTTCTATCTCTTTGGAATTTCTCACAATTGTTGTTAAAGAAAAATCAACAAAACAAACAATAGTTGCCGGGTAAATATTAGTCAATTGTCTGTCGAAGGTGATTCTGTCCCTAGTGTTCCACTACCACAGCATGGAATTTATATTTGTTGTAGATGTTGTTAATGAAGTAGGAGTTTTAATCATCATCGTCATTAACCAAGGGGGAAGGGCCTGATGAAAGGGTTACGAGTGGAAGTTTATAATAAACCAATGTCAATATTTGTATATCTTCAGAAAGGAACTTCGGTTCTATGAACATTTCATAGAATTGTATTTGTTGTTTATGGTCGATAGATTTTTAGCGGTTTTGGGGGAAAAAGCGTGTGTGTGCCGCGAAGGCGAAGAAAATATCATGGAAAACTGTATGGATATGAAAACTAATGCATTTTCACACTTAAATAATGAACCGTTCTATTCTCGTCTTTGTCATGCTCATCGAAAGGATGTTTGTTTTTCGTATGTGAATGCTAATGTTTGGACAAAGAGAAGAATGATTTGGAAAATGCTTTGACTATTCGAAATGTAATAAAAGCAATGATGTGTTAAGAATATTTTAATGATCTATTCGGGATATTCATTCTTTAAGTTAGGTAATTTCGAAAATGTTCTGTGAATGTCCCTTGATCGAAAGAAATCGCTTTACGCTTAACCCTAAAACTGGCTTGCTGGAAGATTATTCCACTTGCGAACAGTACGGCGGAATAACGAAATTTTCCCTAAAGTGCATGGTCCGGTCTAACGGCTCTGTGCCAATGAACGGATGAGAGACCCTGGATAGCCGTGTATTCCAAACGTGTGACTTTTTAGGTAGCTGAATGTCTGCGAAGAGGCGGAAACTTTGCTGTTTCATTTGAACTCTTTGTACAACTCAAATGCAATTGTTCTCAGTTTTTGTGGAAAATTAACTCACCAACGTTTCTCACCTGAACTTTGTAGGATCTCTGCCGAGTCTACATTTCTCTAGCAGCTGCATCCTTAGGTATTGTCTTGACCACGCCTATAGATCGATATGGATACTTTAATATACTGCTATTCTTATTTCTGTCTATTTCCTTTCCTTTTTTCTATTCGTTTGCAATGCGACACCGTAATATTCTAAAGTTGCGCCCCGGTAATACTTTCTAATCCGTTTATTTTTTAAATTTCAAATTGATTATCTTAAAATATGGGAAATTTGATACCTTGAATGAACATTTATGCCTTTACTCTTTGCCGCCAGACTATCTTGTTAACACAACACCCCTCTAGGGGCCAAAGCTTGTTAGGCAAATCAATGCTAAGCGCCACTCGCCAACGTTGGTCGTGTGTCCAGCAGGGGCCACACACATGTTAGCCGTTGTACTGCATCCAGACCGCCATTCCAACTATATGTCCCAACATGCATTGGAGTTTTTTTTCTTGGTCGTTACCCTACACCCAAATGGCAGACTGACCGCCCGCCTACATGAGCTGCCGTTTCAAATTAAAATTCCATAAAATTGTTATTTATCATGTTTCTTTGCATACAACCGTTCTGTATGCATTCCCCATTCAGTTCGTTTGCACATTGTGCATTTTTCTTTTCTTTTTGTTTTGCTCGTATTGTGTGTTAATTTGTCATAATATGTCTCTAACATTTACTTCTTTGTTGTCCCCGAGACTGAAGTGAGTGAGTGTGTTAGCGACGGAGGATTTTTGGTGGTTTTGTTGCATGGTCGGCTGCTGCTTCATTGTGGCCAACAGGAGGGGACAGCTAAGCCTAAATAGTCGGTGAGTCATCAGATTAGCATAACAACGACAACAACAACAAAAAAAGAGCTGCCGCGGCGGCAGAAACAGACTCAACGATTTATGAAATATGATTGAAATTTGCATACCGACAACTGGCAACATCATGAAGGATATCAAAGAGGCTTACGATCAAATATAATGATGTGTTTATGTTACGAAAACCAACAGTGGAATGAAGTATTTATGGGCGATAACGTGTATACTAATCTTAATATATATTTACCCTCGACACTGATTCACTGACTCTGTCACGCAGTACGTAGGAATTTAAATAGGCATTCTATAATTTTCTATAAATAATAATAATAAAAAAAATAATATTTTTTTTTTGTACAGAAATTGTGTTTTCCCCAAATTTTTTTTTTTAAATTTTTCTTTTTTACAAAATTTTTTTTTTAACAAAATTTTTTTTTTACAAAAATTTTTTTTTTACAAAATTTTTTTTCCAATTTTTTTTTTCAACAAAAATTTTTTTTTTCAACGAAAATTTTTTTTTCCACATAATTTTTTTTTTCAACCAAATTTTTTTTTTCCACTAAATTTTTTTTTTCAACAAAATTTTTTTTTTCAAGAAAAAATTTTTTTTTAAAAATTTTTTTTTTTTCAAGAAAAAAATTTTTTTTAGCAAAATTTTTTTTTCACCCAATTTCCACAAAATTTTTTTTTTTTCAACAAAAAAACAACTTACTAGTTTATAATATACGAAGCATTGTAAATGTGCCTATATGTAATAGTTTTAAGGGGGAACTGCATATTTGAATAGTTGAACGTATTTAAAAAAGAATGGCCAAAGCATCATGGTCGGTAATCGTGTTATCAGCAGTCTCGGCGATGTCAATTGGCCACGCCGAGGCTGCCGTTTGACACCAGAGGTACAGTACAGAAGCGATATTACACGAACAATCCATTAACGGTTCAAGCCTCTAAGGCAAATATCGAGCAAGCCATTCGTGGCATAGAACCAGAAACCGCCATTAATAAAATCCATAAATATTGGAAATACAATAATATGCCAAAGTGGATTTAATACGTTTTGTTTGACTTTTTGTATCTGTATTCGATATAATCGAAAAGAGATACAAATCACACGATCGTTTTATTTTATCACCATCTCCATTTTTTTGTTTTTACTGATAATTCAATTTCCTTGTATTCCAACTAATTTCATAATAACATGACCTCCCCTTCGACTTTTCGCATTAACTCACTCACTCACTCAAGAAACGCCATTCTCCTCGGGCGCCGTATGATAAATTACCTCCAATGAATGATTTTTCGAATGCCTTGTTGGCATTTCTGCATAAACTTACAATTACAAATTCAAATGTTGTTACACATTTTTTTTTTCACAAACCACCACACAGCATTTTTGAAACCACCAGCAACAACAGAAAAATATTTCTATGATGGCTGGCTGGCTAGTAATGTGTGTTTATCGTTAAACTATGTTTTTTTTGGGCTTATCGTAAATGTATCGCGGGCAATAGATAAAACTCGATATAAGTACATGCATGTGAACTCGCACACAAAACATTATTTTCACTTAAATGCGGTGTGTCCTCGTCGCAAACTGTTCATCTGGTGATTTATATTCACGGGTGATTGGGAATGAATTCAATGAATGGTGTTGCCGGTTGCCTGTATGATTTCTAGCTGCCGCAGATACCATAAACATAGCTTAGGATAAGCTTTGTGATAAAAAAAAAATAAGCTTGGACTTCAGACGCTGTTAATGCATTTACATGTTTGCCACGAGAGACGGACTAGTCAGCCGACTGTCTGTCCCTGGTGGTGGAGTGCATGACCAACAGACATGGCAAGCCGAGGTATTGGTGTTGTTGCCGGTGGAGGAATAACTTGAAAACTCCATACCTACAAATTGGAAAATCAAGATTGACGACTAGCACGAGTGCAATTAAAATTATTAGCATGCAAACTGTCACATTTGACAGTTAGTGGCTTAGTTTAACTAATTTATAACATTATTTTTAACTAATAGAGCAGGAGACGACGCTGGACGGACGGACCGTTACATAGAAAGACATTTCGCCTCTCTGCCTTAACTGCGCAGTGTATTTACTTACTCGTTTGTAAATGGTACTGACCATAATTATCATTAAATTAACTTGTACAATTGTAACATGTTTCTGTGTGAATCACATTTTTAATTCATTACATTTGTTTGTTTCCCTTACAGCTCTGCGACTTTTGAACAGAGACAGTGATTCTCAAACGTCTAGTATTACGGGCGGTGGCTTATTTCCGCAGCTATTCAATGTGGCCACACGAGCCACCATTAGCGTTAACGCCACCTGCGGCCAAAGTGGCCGTGAGGAGTATTGTAAATTGGTCGATGCCTATCCGCACAAGAAGTGGGCGACTCAATGTGGCATTTGCAATGCACACTCCTCGGATGTGGCCAAGCACAGACCGATAGAATCGGTCATATCCAATGTGAATATGCACGATCAGTGGTGGCAATCGCCAACATTACAATATGGGCGAAATTTCGAATATATAACGATATCCATGGATTTGAAACAGGTGAGTCAAGAGATTGTAAGATACTCATATTAGCGAAAGTACGAGTTTAGAAGAGTTGGTACATTATGATAACCCATGGTCGTATTACTTAAGACTATTCAAACATTTTGTCCACCTAGTTCGAAGCTGAGGCTAATCGTAGTTAAACAATACGTTAAATGACTGTTAGCCTTAAGTTAAGAGATTGTTCACATGATTTGATTCTGATGTTAGCGTCTGTCGTATCTTAAACTTATTGCAATCGTATATTTGAACTTGATAAATGCATCTTATTGGCAGACAAAAATATAAAGTATTTGTTACCGACACAATTTATTTTTAAATGCTTTAACTAAATCACTTAAACAGATGAGATATAATATAATTTTGATGTGAGAGTGATTTTAACCGATGTTAAAAGCATGTTAACCTGACATAAGCCTGATGTTATTTAAACCTCTTGACAGTAAGCCAAGATATTCATTAGTCTTGGTTTAGGTTAGGTTTGGTTAGGTTCAGAAGAGGAGGCGGATTTTCTCCTTGCTTGCTCAGTTTCAGCAAGGTTATGGTTTTATCCTTGTTTGGTTCACCCCACAAGATTCTTGTCGTTTTCCCAATGGTTTCACTATTAGCTCAGAACGCGTTGCTTAGTTTAACATTATGTTAATCTTGGTTTAACATTACACTAATCTTGGTTTAACATTATGTAAACCTTGGTTTAACATTATGTAAACCTTGGTTTAACATTATCTTAATCTTGGTTTAACAATTTGTTAATCTTGGTTTGACATTATGTTAATCTTGGTTTAACATTATGTTAACCTTGGTTTAACATTATGTTAATCTAGGTTTAACATTATCTTATTCTTGTTTTAACAGAATGTTAATCTTGGTTTAACATTGTGTTAATCTTGGTTTAATATTATCTTAATCTTGGTTTAACATGAATCGTGAACTGTTTGCTGACTCATTAGTTCAGTTAGATGTCCAGATGCCAGTAATTAGGACGTTAGGTAAATAGCGTCATTTGAAAGATATTTGTAGAAAATACTCCTATTTTGGAAAACACACTTATGTCCATTCTCTCTTGGAAATAAACAACAACTAGGACCGTCTGCCCTTTATATGGTCTTTGTGTTTAACATTCTGTAAACCTGTGGTTTGTCGATTTTCAAATATCCGAGATAACTTTATTTATGACATCTTTATTCATGCCAACTATTATGAATGTGTAGACTTACATATATCTTTTAATGACCGAATCTGACATTCCATACCTTTCAAAATGAATTTAAATTCCAATTACATATCACAATAATTCAATTAAAGTTTTATATTTTCCACAAATACAATTTATTCCATCGAAATGATCGTCGAGATCATTTCGTACGATCACTCACAGACAGCAGCCATCAACCCTGGGCTTCCAATCGAATTCAAAAAGAAGAAAAAACCAGAAGCAAAGCTATTTTGATAAATTCAAATTGACAGCAGCATTTCGCCAAATACAGACAGACACATGGACAGACTCGACAAGACGACAAAAACTTTAACAGCGCATTCAAGCTGTGATGACTGACGCAGGTAGCAAGCAAAATTACAAAAAAAAACAGCCAACAACTCAACGAGCATTTACGATATCACGGAGAGCTGAAAAAAAAACGAAATAGATTTACATAAAATTCAATTTGAAATTGTGACAATATGATAAGATTTGCAAGAGGCAAACACACACACACCACACATCATAAACATTCACAACAAATCCGAACTAAAATTGAAATTGATTCGGCAACACCAGTCGGGGGGGCCATTTGTGAAATTATCAGCTTGGACACTCATGATTCTGTAATTTTTCGTAAGCGCCGCGACACATTAATTGTCATTTGCAATTTATTAATTGTTTTGAATAATTAAAATGAATACATGAATTTATGAATTGTGTTCATTATACGAACGATTTAATGTGTTTTGAAATTAATTAATGTGTCTCGATCATAAATCTGCCGGATTTTCAAAATGTATTCGATTAGAACCAGAACACACACATGTGAACGCTCAGAGAAATGTTGTCAATTGAAAGGGTTCAATCTTTGGTGTAAACCGAGGACTGAATCCTTGGTTAACCTCTTTTATGTTGGTTTAGTAACGTGTTTTTCTTCTTCTTGTTTTAGGGTTATTTTGACAAACATTTCATTTATATTGAAACACATACTACTTTTTTTCGAGTGTTGAAACTGCACTGCATCTTGACTTATTGGTCTTCATGGTTGTTTTTTCTTGTTCTGAGCAGAATAACAAAATTGTTGGTGTTATTTTGTGTTTAAAGATTTATTTATTTCTGTTGAGGCAATCAAAAATGCACGTCACTTTTGTTTATATTACTCACACTCCAGACGAACACTGAAACACCCAAGTGAAGCTGCAACTGATCAAGTAACCGGGGCGGAGAACATATGGTTTCCACCAAAACGAACAACGAGTGTATCGAGAATCCAATCAAAACATTTAATACTGTTGGAAATTATAAAAACATCGGCCAACAATGAATTGCGTTTGGAAAAACGTAGACGCAGACACAGACAGGCCTCAATTTTGTTTGGGTTTTTTTCTTCCTTTTTTTTTTTTTTAATCCACTTGAAGTCGTTGGATATTTATTAATGTGGCTGGTGTTGTTGTTGTTGATGTTGTTATGATTATTATTACTGCTGTTGTTGTTGTTATTGTTGATTGCAATATGACATACAACACATTCCATTTTCAACAGTTTATTAAAGCTTTTTAACAATTCTTTTTTTTTCCCGCCGTTTCGTGTTGGTTTGGTGGGCCGGGGGGTGCATGTGTGTGGTACTGTGGGCCCATGACTTTGAACACCTTCGAAGTGTAAATGGTTAATTGGACACGTTGCTGAGCAACATCCATTTGTTTGTTTATCTCTTTCCGCTCAGATCACATGAACATATTTTTATTGGATTTTTTTAATGTTTGTTTGCCGGAACTGAAGCAATTGATCTTGATGATCGGGCAAATCATGTATGACAAAACGAAAATAAACAGGGAATTTTCAGGGAAAAATACAAATTACAATACTCTATACGTTCATCGTGATAGGAGTAAAATTTGTACGTTTTCAAAATATTATTGTTCCTGCGTTTTATGGTTATTTCAAATTAACAACAACAAAACACCATAATTTGCCTTTGTAAATTTGTCTGAAAATTACTCATTTTTTCACCCACCCAGTCTTGGTGGCCTACACGCGTCGCAGTCTCTGTCGCCAACTTAATGTTTAGATTTCCTTTTCTATCAACGAAGATTTTCTACATGGTTTCTTGTAGACAACAATTTTCTTCCAAAAATAGACACCCTCCCCAACAAACACAAACCGACCGACAAAAAAACTATGAAAACCTCAAATCGACTGACTGAACGAACACCAGCCAACCAACCAACCCAACCCAAACAACGCAACACAACAGCTACAAAATACCAAAGAGGCGAAAAATAGCGCAAAAAAAAAAACGCCGGCCGGTAAAAAAATAGAAAGAAAACGACGCAAACAAAACAAAATTTTTTTTTGTTTTTGGTTTCTTTTGTTTATGAACATTTACGGGGTTTTGTCAAAACATGTGCTCGCAGGCGCACACATGTTTTGTTTTTCGCCGATTTTTTTGTTGTTGGTAAAATAATGATGATGGTTGGTTGCTTGCGCTGGTGTTGTTGCAGTGTTGGTGGTGGAATAGTGTTGTCATGTTGTTTGGCTTTGGCGTTGTTGCCTCATTTTTTTTTTTGGCACTTGAGTTAACATGTTGACAGACAGACAGGCCAACGGACGGACGGAACGATCATCGCATGCACACACATGCAGGGAGATGTTAGAGATGTCAACGACAAGAGTAGTTGCTGATATAGTCCAACGACAATATTTAAATAACTAATGTATAACAATTTATGGAATAGTTTTCCGTTGAGATGATTAGTGATTACATCCATTACTACATGGCCTACATTTTGAAGGACACTTACATATAGCTGGCTTTTGTAGATCTTGTTCATTGGTTTGAAGACAAATGGTCATAGATTTCTTGGATTATAAATCAAAGGGTTTTCTGTTGTGTGGGGAAACTATAATGAGGCGCAAATCTTCTTTAATTAAATAAACTGTGTGGCAGACTGGTTTCTCCATTTATGGATGGGCGGCTATTCCGTTTGTGAAGGCTTAGTTCCACGGATTAAGCGAGGTTTTAGGTTTGGAAAGAAGATGCAGAGGTTCGTGTTATCGGTTTCTATTGAACCAATTTCGAGTCCTCTATTTATAGGTCTACTGCTCCTGGTTTTGTACAGAAGAGCTTGATAGAGTCCATGGCGTATTCAGTTATCATTACTCGGTTTAAAGACAAAGTGTTTCACGTTTTATCTCTATCCGAGAAAAGTTTTATGAAGAAGGATTACTAGAGTTATAGACCGAGGAACGGTTCCTCCATAAACCGAGGAACGGTTCCTCCATAAACCGAGGAACGGTTCCTCCATAAACCGAGGAACGGTTCCTCCATAAACCGAGGAACGGTTCCTCCATAAACCGAGGAACGGTTCCTCCATAAACCGAGGAACGGTTCCTCCATAAACCGAGGAACGGTTCCTCCATAAACCGAGGAACGGTTCCTCCATAAACCGAGGAACGGTTCCTCCATAAACCGAGGAACGGTTCCTCCATAAACCGAGGAACGGTTCCTCCATAAACCGAGGAACGGTTCCTCCATAAACCGAGGAACGGTTCCTCCATAAACCGAGGAACGGTTCCTCCATAAACCGAGGAACGGTTCCTCCATAAACCGAGGAACGGTTCCTCCATAAACCGAGGAACGGTTCCTCCATAAACCGAGGAACGGTTCCTCCATAAACCGAGGAACGGTTCCTCCATAAACCGAGGAA
The DNA here is from genome assembly GCA_958296145.1 of Hydrotaea cyrtoneurina. Lineage (NCBI taxonomy): Eukaryota > Metazoa > Arthropoda > Insecta > Diptera > Muscidae > Hydrotaea > Hydrotaea cyrtoneurina. The sequence continues at coordinate 89,450,258 of OY282514.1, forward strand.
CGGTTCCTCCATAAACCGAGGAACGGTTCCTCCATAAACCGAGGAACGGTTCCTCCATAAACCGAGGAACGGTTCCTCCATAAACCGAGGAACGGTTCCTCCATAAACCGAGGAACGGTTCCTCCATAAACCGCGGAACCGTTCCTCCATAAACCGAGGAACCGTTCCTCAGACCGTCATGCTGCATGAAAAAACGCAGCTAAGTTATGTCGATTTACAATTTCTGTTGTTGTTGTAACCATTTAAAGGATGTGAATTGATAATTTTTAGAAAAATATTCCCTTTGCAAAAAAAAAACCCACATGCAAAACCCAATTTACCCAACAAAATATGAAAACTATTAAAACATGTGTAGCATCCACAAAATGTGCATTGTTTGCAATTAACACTCGATGTTAAAATAACACGCAACATGTTCGTCGCAACATGGCCAAGACAAACGATTACGAAACACAAAATTGTTGTGGCAACAGATGAAATTAAAAATGGTGTTAAGACAACTAATTGAAAACATACGAATGCGCGCGAGTGAAACAAAATGGAATGTTCCAAATGACAAACATTTGACAACATTTTCAATAAGTTGTCAAAAAGCAACTCAGACAGCACACAAAACCCTGTTTTAAGTTCGGAAATTCTGACATGTGCAGCATGTCACCGACTGTCAAGCGGTTTGAACGCACTCACCGCTCCGCACCGCACCAAACCATCGTACATCGCACACAGTGGATGCAATGCCCGACTGAAAAACGTTTACCGCATATTTATTAAGGAAATGAGTCATTAAGAAACAATATTTTCGAAAGAATTGTCCATAAAAATAATGTTGTGCTCCTGATTTATGCACGCAGACATAAATCACGAAGGAAAATGCAACGTCATGACAACATTGTCATATTTCATCAGCAGTCGTTTTCCGAATTTGCTCCCATGCGGAGGGCGCTGTAATTCCGACTTGTTAAGATGTCATGACAATAATCTGTGTATTCAAATTATGTGATTCTAAAAATAAATCATTCATCCTTTGTGGACTTTTGTGTTGGTTTAAATTCACATAATTGCTATTTACCATTTATTGAAATGTTTCAACGAGCCTGTCACACCGTCTCACTCTTAACATGTTCGAAATGTTTCTGTTCAATTGAATGGTCGTTTTTTTCCTCTCAAAACATTTTCGGTTGTTTATGGTTGTTGTTGTTGTTGTGTATTGTGTGTACAGTTACTTAATACAAACCGACAGACATATCTTGGGAGAACCAAATTTGGTTAAATTTAATGATTCAATTATCCCGTAAAGAAACTATTTTAACAAATTTCCAAATATGGTCCATTCAAACCGAATTCAAACAGCAACGACGACAAAAAAAAACAGAGTGCGATTGCTACCTTGAGTTAAACTATGAGTTACACTCAAAAACATGACGACTTCCTACCGGCTTAAACTGTGAAATTGTTGAAAGGCCTCATGGTATTTGTGTTAGTAATAGTCATGGAACGCACATGGATTATTTGAAATGTAGGCCCTCCTTTACCTAATTACATTCACTGTTGTATTTTGAGTAAATTTACAATTAAGCAAGCGTTAATAGCGAGCTTGTAACGAAAACACGCCTCATGTTTCGTTGATGGAGGAACATTGAGTCACTAGGGTAATTCATTGTACCGTTTTCTCAGGCTGTAGAGAACTTTACAAAAATACAGTAAACATTAGTCTACTTTTGCCTATGTCCCCCACCCTAGGTCTATTTATTGCACAAAACTTTGTCAAACTACAACTAGTATTGTTTTTTTTTCTTTTTCGAAAATATCTTTTAAATCGATGTTTTTAGCATGCCGACTATTATCCTATACAAGACGAAAAACCAGCAACAACAACAATTTGTTGTAAACTAATGTACGTTTACGCAATAAATATTAAATTGACAGTTTTTAGTTATAGTTGTTGTTTGTTTTTGTTTTTTGTTGCTTTCGTTTCTTTTGAATTGAAAGTTCCATTGAAAAACGCACGGGGAGCACGGCATGCTGCACGAGTTTGTGGCATTAATTGACATGACAGCCGCCAGTCCGAACGTTTGACGACCAAAAAGCCAACGACTTGTGTGGCGTTTCAGCGTGGACATTTCGATGACATTTTTTGTTTGCTGTTTCCATTACATGGCACAAGAAGTTAGAAACTGGCATTAAAAGTAGTAAACTAGTGAACTTTCATTTGTCATTTTTTCATGTTCTGTTTTATATTTATTTTAATTTATGAATCATATGACAATGTAGTTCATTTTCACACAGCGTTCCCACACTATAGTTTTGTCTGCCTCGCCTGCAAGTCTAAATCTGTCTTGCTCACTGACACATATTCCCGGCTTGTGTAGATTGCTGTAAACCCTTAGGATTGCTGGCATTCGATTCGAATCTTATCTCTTTGTTTCGAAAATTTAATCAAAACATTCTGAAATAACAGAAAAATAAAACTGCACAATTGTGTTTTATGAATTTGAACGTTATCTCCTCTCAGGAATAAAAAAGCAAAGCAAAATGCTGCAGTTTTCTGTGTGTGTGTTGTTTTCCACAACAGCAGAGATAATCATAAAATAAAACCAAGCAACAAAAACAACATGTGTTCTTTTACAGATTAGGGAGTGCAGTTTTTAAGTTGATATGTTTAGTAATTCTATTATTTTCTTCTTCTGTTTCGTGGAATAAATCACACTCAGCATTGTTTATGTGTCATAGTTAAGGTCTATTTAACAAATTGAAATCACCCATTCGCATTTGTTTCACATCATCGTTTTTTCCACTTTCTATCATGGTCTTACACTCCCTCTTCCTTACATCTGAATTCAAAGTTCAAATGTTTTGTTTTGAAAATATATAAATTTGAAAATTCATTAGCGTCTCCGAAAACGGGACTCATAAATTCGTTTTGGGGGAATTTTCGTTCACACACTTTATTAGTTATTGGAAAATATGAAAATGTTCAGGGCGAAACAGGGTGTCAAAGCGGTGGAGTGTTGGCAGTTTTGAACAGAAAACAAAATGAAACATTTCCAGAGAGCGAAAACGAAACAACATTTAAAAAAACTTTATACAATTTATATATATAAACGTATTCCCTTTGTTCCGATATGGAACATAGGGCTTATATACAATTTGAGACAATCAATTTGACCCAAAATTTGGTCATTATTTTATGCTTCTCAATAATGAGTCGTGCAATAAGGTCTCACATCATTAACACCGTACAGGTCATAATCGATCCACCACTACTCTGCGGTTCAATCATTACGACCATAAGACGAACGCAACTAGGGAAATTTACAAATTCTTTAAATATTCAATACACGATTCACCGTTGAAACTCATCTATTGGACCAACGAACCATTTCTTCACCTTTGAGGGCATTTCTCACTAGAGGGCTGACGTTCTAAGTCTGCTTGTGAAGCATTAGTTCCGCTGTACTAGATGTCCATAATGCCGCCGAACATAAACTGTTCTTCGTTCGCTGAAATAACAGTAGCTAGCCTCTATTGGAAATACTCGCATTTGACTAAGGACGTCTGCCCTTTAGATGGTCCATGCAAAGACCATACAGAAGTCTTTTGCTAAACATTTCCAATAGGGTACTTAAACAGTATTTGTTTAAAAAAAACACATTATTTGCTTTGAAACCTTTTGTCATGCCAATTACTGACACCTAGAGTGTGTAGCCGAACTAAGGTGTCAAAAACAACTTGGGACGTCTGCCCTCTATATAGTCTTTGGTCCATGGTCGGGAGATGGGTTTCATAGTAAACAAAATAGTTTCGCTAATGCAATGACATCATTCGCTTTGAGAACTCGGCGAATGGGGGAAATCAACAAAATCATAAGCGTAGGATAGCTGGGTGAAGGCGTGTTGTGCTTCTGGATATTTTTGAAATTTTTTTGAAAAAGTCTTTTGTAAATATTACATTTCCCTAAAAAAAATGCGGCAAAAAAAACGTACACGGGTGGGTTCAGACTGCATATAAACACATTTGGACCTACGATGGTTAACCAATGCCTGGCTGTCTGATTTTGTATAGGTTTTTTATTTCCATAATTATTCTCTCACATCAATTTCAATGTCACGATCTTCCATTTTAATATTTCTTAACCGAATTCAAATTTTGTTTGACCTTTTTCTCGTCGCATTAAATTTCATTATTTGTTGTCATTCCAAAATATCCCCATTTAGATGCACACACATGCACACATTTCTGACGGCTATTGAAAATTAGGTTGTGTGCAGCTCTCTATGAGAGTGTATGTGTCTGTGTGTGTTTGGGTAAGTGTCACATTTTTGACACATCATTACTGGTGCCGCCGACTGGATCGGCAACACAGAATCGAACCAAACGAAAATGACAAGTGAACCTTATACTAAAATTGGGAGCAGAACTAATTGCTTTTGAAAATCGGGCAACAGACGGAGGGACGGATAATTTAAAAAGAAATTATAAAAGCCCACAGACAGAAAAATACAACAATGTGGGAAAGATCGAAAAGAAAAGCTGTTTCAATGGGTGTGATGGACAGCACGAATGGTGGAGGAGGATGAAGTGAATTAAACGGCACAGGGGATTTAGGCAACATCATAATACATGTAACGAAAATACTATGTTGTTTGATGGAATTCCGGGGAAATTTCATATTTATTGACGATTAACAATTTCTTGGGATAGGTTGTTCTCTTACCCTCGCCTTGTGTCTTCCTTATCTATCACCGATCACCGATCATTGAACTCATGTTATGTGATATTTTTCATTGGCGGAGTTTTCCAATGTGTGTCTGATCGAGCGTTTAGCCAAAAGTAATAAATAAACCGCGAGTTAAATTTAGGCTGTCATAAATCTTTTTACACTCAATTGCCATAACATGACATTCGAAAGAGACGCTCGAGAAAATCTTGTGTTAGCTGTTTGGCAAATGGTTTTCGGTGTAGGTCAAACGTTAACCAGAACATTGAGTGTTTATTTTAATAGATTTCCGTTCGTGTGTTTTTCTTTGGCTGTCTTTATGTCCCGGAAAATCTTATCAAATTTTCAACTGACGCCATATAAACGACACACACGGCACAATATTATCACTGACGGGAGATCAAAAGTTAAACATGGTATCAAATGGACAGGCCGTGCATGCACACCAACAACAACTTCAAAGCAATTGAAAACTAAAAGTATTGAATTATTTGTTTTTTAGTGTGAAAAGAGGTCAATAGTCAAGATATCCACAACAACAACAACAACAAAAGAATCAAATCTTAAACCGTAATCTATAACACATTGACAACAGGTGGCGCCACAACACATTCGAAATGAATAAATATTTTGCCGCCACCAAAATAAGAAAAACAAATCGTTCAAATCTTTGAATTCTTTGTGGACAAAAGTTGACTATTTTTTGTTTACTTCATTTGCTTGCTTGCTTGCTTACTTCAAAGCAATTAATTAATATTAATGTTTTCGTTGGTTTTTTTTTTTGTTAATTTTTTTTCTATGGAAAAATATTGAACGTACAACAGGGGAAAAATGCAAATCATTTTCGATTAATTTCTGTTAAAGCGTTTTGGTTTTCCATCGTTTAGAGCGGCAAACCTGTAAAGCTGTCCGTCCGTCCGTTCTTCGTCTCACGTATTAGTCTCTCTAAAGTCCATAAAAATTCCTCCAGTTGTGTTTGCCGTTGGTTACAATTTCGTACAACATTGGCCTTGGTGAATTATTAATGTTAAAAACGAATTAAGCAGACATCTCACAATTTACCACACTTTGCTCTTTTTGTGTTGTTTTGGTCACTTTGAAAAAGTTTTGTATTTTAGTTTTGGCAATGATCAATTTTTTGTTGTGAAATTTGAGTTTTTCAATTATTTTTTTTTTGTTTAATTTGTTAACTTATTCAAATTTTGTGAAGTAAGGTAGTCGTGCCGATTGATTGACTCACGACCACTTGCTTCGTTTTTGCTTCTCCTTCGACACTCAGCCGACTTCAGAATTGATCTTTCGTTAATCGTGTTATCAGCCGTCCTGGATATGTTAGTTGGCCACCACGGAACTACGATTTGATGGACCGATCTTATGCCAACAATTCAGGCCCTTTCGGTGCATATCGATGAAGCCATTCGTGAGACAGAGCCAGTAACCGTCACCGAGATCTTTGATGCGCTAAGGCGAAGACTACCTAGGCCGCCATCGTGTTCCATAAATATTAAGAATATATGCTCTTTGGAAAATTCTTTACTTTTTCGGAAAATAAAGACAAATTGTATTATTTCGTATTTCCAACCAACGGATACTGAATATTCTTCTATTAAACAAAATTTCTTTAAAGTAGAAATAACTCTCAATATTTTCCCACTCTTACATTTTAATGAAATCTAAATCTTGAAATCTTTCCTTCAATAATTGTTTCTTTCGCCTTTCCAATTTGCAGACCTATCAAGTTTTCTATGTGATGTTAAAGTCGGCCAACTCACCACGTCCCGCATCGTGGATCCTGGAAAAATCCAATGACGGCCGCAACTTTGAACCCTGGCAGTACTTTGGTCGCTCGGATGCCGATTGTCAACAACGTTACGGTCTAGCGGGACAAAATGGCAAATACATTTTCCAAAATGACACCGAAGTCATATGTACCACACAATTTGCCAAAGCACTGCCGCTGGAGAACGGAGAGCTGCATGTGTCGCTGTTGAAAAATCGTCCCGGTGCCATGGAACAGACACAGAATCTAATGGATTTCATTACAGCCCGTTACATACGTATACGTTTCCAGGGCATGCATTCCACGGCCAATTTGGATAACAGTGTCTACTGGCAACTGGATGCCCATTCATTGGAGAAGAGAAGTTTCTATTCGCTAAAACAGATACGCGTGAGTGCCCGCCTGAATTGTCATGGCCATGCTGAGAAAACCAAAGAACTGGCCGAGAAGTCTAAGGGCCAGAAGGAGTTCTCCAGTTTGGAGTCCACACTGCAGTGTGAATGCCTGCACAACACCTGCGGCAATGATTGTTCGCAGTGCTGTCCTTTGTATCAAGACAAGGCGTTCCGCAACGGTACCACTCGAGAGGCCAATGAATGTGAAATTTGCCAGTGCAATGAGCATACGGACATGTGTGTCTATGATCCTTTCATGGAACGTGGCCTCTGCCAAGAGTGTCAAAATAATACCACAGGCAATGAGTGTGAATTGTGTTTGCCTGGTTTCTATAGACCCACAGGGTCCTTTTTGTCGGATGCTTGCAAGCCATGTGAATGCTCGTCAAAAGGTTCGCAGGGTCTTTGCCATGCGGAGGGTGGCCAATGTATTTGCAATGACGGTTTCGAAGGCATACGGTGTGATGAATGTGCTCAGGGCTACTATGGCGAAGAATGCCGCAAGTGCGAATGTGATGCACGGGGTACTGTGGCCGATACCGAATGTTCGGGGCTGTGCATGTGCAAATACAATGTGGAAGGCGAAACCTGCTCTCAGTGTCGTGAGGGTTTCTACGATCTGAATGATGACCATATTGATGGCTGCTCTGCATGCTGGTGCTCCGGCTTGCCGACTGCCTGTTCTAGTGCTGTCTTGTCCACATTGGCTTTTGAGACTTTAAATGATTGGAAGATTACGGACATAACCCGGTCGCAGACGGCCATACCTACCTTAGATGCGGATACGAATTTCCTTAGCTACAGCATGTTTGATTTATCCGATGTGGAAGCCATATATTGGCTGGCTCCCCAGGGCTACCTGGGCAATCGTTTGACAAGTTATGGCTCTCGCTTGTCGATACAGGTTAACTGGGTGACCATTAGAGGTGATACCTCGGGTAAGCCAACCTCAGGACCTAATGTGATATTGGTGGGAAAGAATGGTCTAAAAATTGCATACGGCGATGAAGAATTTAACCGGGGATCCTCGGCAGTTATCAATATAACATTAGATGAGTTCAACTGGTACCATGTGCCCTCACAAGTACAGGATATAAAAACCCGCATGCGACGTACAGATTATCATGGCACCGAAGTCCACAGAGCACAATTTCTGTCGGTCTTGACAAATTTGGAAGCTGTCCTCGTGAGAGCTGCATTTCACACAGATCAGGTGGAGACCAATTTAGAGAGGGTCATCATCTTCATGGGTGGTAGCGAATTGGCAGTTCAGCCCACAACACGAGTAGAGCATTGCGTTTGTCCGCCAGGTCATACGGGTCTCTCGTGTGAGTCTTGCGATTTTGGTTATATTCGGATTTATGAGAATTCCACCGATCATCACCAGGTGGGACGGTGTAAACCGTGTCCCTGTAACGGCCACTCCAATTCGTGTGATCTCCAGAGTGGTGGTTGTGGCAATTGTATGCACAATACGTACGGCGAGAGGTAAGACTAATTTGTATTTGAAATATTTGAAATTGTTGTGAAGTATTAGAAGACTAGTAAGTTGTAATGCGCCTAATGCTCCCGTTGAAATATGGAAAAAAAATTTTGTTGAAAAAAAAAATTTTTTGTGGGAAAAAAAAAAAAATTTTGTTGAAAAAAAAAATTTTGTCGAAAAAAAAAATTTTGTAAAAAAAACAAAAATTGTGGAAAAAAAAATTTCCACAATTTTCCAAATTTTTTTAACAAAATTTTTTTTTTCATTGCAAATGGAAAAAAAAAATTTTGTTGAAAAAAAAATTTTGTTGGAAAAATTCTGTTGAAAAAAAAAATTTTTTTTTGAAAAAAAAAAAATTTGGAAAAAAAAAAATTTTTAAAAAAAAAATGTTTGTTAAAAAAGAAATTTGGGTAAAAAAAAAATTGGGGAAAAAATATATATAAGATTAAGATTATGAGACTAATTGTTGCTTTTAAGTTCTCCTACCACAACATCCACAAAAGTGTGTGGGTTCTTGTCTTGGCTGCAGTACAATTTCTCACCACGCTTGCCAAATACTTCCACCTAATCTGCCACTATATGCATTTTCATATTCACCACCTTCCACTTTTCTTGCAGATGTGAGCGCTGTAAACGAGGCTTTTATGGCAATCCACTGCAGGGCACCGCGAACGACTGCAAACCATGCGCTTGCCCTCTACTGGTGGAAAGCAACAACTTCTCTCCCAGCTGCCAGTTGAAAACCTATTCCATTATGGACATAAACCCCGTCTACGGGGTGGTGGAAAATGCCGAATACATCTGCACGCAATGTCCTGGTGAGTTTCTACAGTGATGTCTACACAATTCGGTTCTAACTGAGTCGATGTTCTGCTCATATTTCTTCTAGTTGGCTATACGGGTGATCATTGTGAGATGTGCGACGACGGTTATTATGGGAAGCCCACTGAAGAGGGATCCTCATGTCGACCGTGCAATTGCGACGGAGGCCCATGTGATGTGTTCACAGGGCGCTGTATTGTATGCGAGTACGTATTAGTTCCTGGAGGACTAAAGAATTTCTTGTCATATTCTGTATTGTTTGCATTTGATTTGTTTGTGTTTCCAGGGGCAACACTGAAGGCTGGCACTGTGAACGTTGTAAAATGGGTTTCTGGGGAGATCCTTCGGTGGGCTGTGAACCCTGTGACTGCTTCGGCGAGGGCTCGGACAGTTCGGTGTGTGACAGCACCGATGGCCAGTGTTTGTGCAAACCTCGTTATGCCGGTCAGAAATGTAATGAATGTGCCGAAGGTTATGCCCGTTTGGAAATGCAGTGTGCCGCCTGTTCGTGCGACGAATTCGGCACCGTTGACCCTAGCTCTTGTGATCCGGATAATGGTCAGTGCTACTGCAAACCGGGTGTGGTGGGCCTGAAATGCAATGAGTGCGATGTAGGCTACTTTGGACTTAAAGAAGAATCGAATGGATGTACCGGTAAGTTCTTAATTTCCTTTGTTTTTTTTTTCTTTCTGATATTATCAAAACTCAAGAGGAAATCAGTATGGTTGTTTGGAAATTGTGAGATACTTTATGGTCATGATCCATCCACCGCAGCATTATAACCAAAAACCGGTCATTTAATAACAAATTAAATGCATATGCGACTTTCTTGGCCTCCATTTCTCCCTCTCCATCACAGCTATAGAAAACGATACCTTATTGTTCAATTACCAAAAGAAAAACAGAAAAAACTGAAATGATCACTGGTTGGCTGTAATACCCCACCGACCGACCGACCGACAACAAACACTTTAGTTTAATTTCATTTTTGAAGAATGCTGTTTTTCTGTCGGTTGCTTCCCTTGATTGCATTCTCTTCTTCATCAGCGAGCAGAAGCGACACTGGTGTGCATGTCTGTCGGTTAGGGCTTTAGTGTTTCTTGATCGGTTTAAGATTAAAAGCAGATGATCAAACCGATCACTGATCACTTTTCATTTTCAATGCAACACATTTGAACGAAGGACGGGACGAACAGCTTCAATAGCCGCCCAGACATGCTGCAATTGACCTGTTGCACTACAATTGACGAACGCCTTGCTGATGATTATGTTACTGTTGCTGTTCGCTTGCCCATATCGGTCTTGTTCAAATGCTTGCAGGGAATACTTTGTATATACGTTTAAATAATCATTAAATCGTTCGTATGCGTTCAATATTTCAAAACTCTTTAGAAAATAAAATATTTTTATTTTTTATTTTTGAACTTCTGATGTTTACATTGAAGTGCTTTCTTTCGTTTTTATGTAGACATCACTTGTGTCCGACTTTCTGCGTCAGAAACAATTTATTCAATCATAATAATCATTTTCTGCTCATTTACTTCAATATGATTTGGGAAACTATTCGGTGGATTCTTTTTGTTGTTGTTCTGTTTGGAATTTTTAATATTGTTGGTCAGTTTTTTGTTTTTAAAATTTTTTTTTTTTTTTTTTTTGAATAACAATTTAATCGTTTTTTCCACACTGATATGGGTCAGTCGTCAGGCGGCTTTGATTTGTTTTAATGGGTTAATAGGTTTTCGGAAACATTTCTTTGTAATTTCCAAATAATGTAACAGTGAGGGATGCGGTCGAAATTAAAGACAGCATATTTTTTAATTTATGGCATTCGTAGCCAGAAACTGGCACAAGAATTTCGGTATTTATAAGAGGAAACCTAATCTGAGCTGACACAGACGTTGAGCCATTCGGAAACAATTAGCAGCCAATGTTTCTGATTAACGGTCCAAAATGTTACATACTTGTATTCATAAGATGAGAACGGGATTTTTTTTAGATCCAACTTGCTGACGTAAAATAACAATAGTCCTTCCATTATGTAAAAATAAAGCGGATGAAGATTTAGAAATTGAAATTGTAAAAAAATAACACAAAAAATGTAATTTTAACCAAAAAATAGGATGGTGTTCGATGTACTAGGAAAATCTACATCGACAATCGATGCTCCCGATTGTCTTTCATTGCTTTTCTGAAGGTGAGTGTCCAGAATAAAGGCTTCCCTCTTCTCTGCATAACCTTTGTTGTTTTTTTTTTTGTAATATGGATATGGAATTTGTGTTTTCAAGAAAAACTTACTTCAGAAATAGTGATTGTCAGTTTTTCCTAAAGGTGCGTGTCCTGTCATTCCTAGCCTCCGCATATGGCGCCATAACCTTTGTTTTTCGCTTTACATGTAAAGTTTTGCAACAAAAGCTGCCTTCACATAAAACAACAAACAAAAAGTGAACATTCTCACCTATTTCAAATCCAAACAGTAGAAGAAATCACAATAAATCGTTGTCCTAGGGAAGAGCAGTAAAGATGAGCAAACAACGAAAGCCCTGTGATTTAATAACATTAATCGACTTGATGTGGAACACACGATGCCTGGAGACCAAGAATTTGGCTTAAAGCCATCAACAACCCTCAAGGAAAAGTTGGCAGCCACAAACAGGCCAACATAATTTTGCACTCATGTGTCAAAAGAACGAAGAACATTTTAGTTTTAGAGGACTTTTTGTGCAACAGCAATTAAAAAAAGAAAAACAGTCAGAATACATGAAATAAATGGCTTAAATGTCTTAAGTAGTTGTCCGAGTACGAACGATTGTGTGTGAATGAATTAAGTCCGGCCGACAACCGAGGAGCACTGAGCATGTAACAAAAAGCTAAGGTTTTCCACTGGCTATGAATAATTATCTCTTTGTGTGTATGTGTGTCTGTTTTTTTGTTGTTGTTGTTTTTAACATAAACCTAAAGTTTCGCTTTGTAGGTAAGCAAATAAAACAACGATGAACTCATTTCTATGGTCAAATAAATATCTGGTGCAACTTTGCAGCATGACATGATGCACTGAGAGATGAGCTTAAATGACAACAACACTACTACGGACTAAAAATGTATTCGCATTTCTCGCCACAACACAAAAGAGCTGAAGACGATATTAGCACATATATCACATTTCCAATGACTAGAAAAGTAGATCTACATGCCTTACTTATGTTTGATTTGAATCTTGGGTTGCAACCCAAAAACAGCAAACGAACATCACAAAAAAAAAAAAAAAAAAAAACAATCTCAAACAAGCATACAGGCTGAGATGTGTAACACTTTTCCAAGTGACATTCGGACGGACAAGTCGTATAGTGTTGGCAACAAACCAAAACCCCACAGTTACGCTTTGAATTACAGCCACCAAATTGTGGGCCATTGCAAACCGGAATTTGTTAATTAGTTAATGTCAAGCCATAAACAAAATTTAATTAATTTCGATTTGCTTTTAGAGTCGACGGACCATAACCTCCGCCGCCATATAAGAGTTCCATAAATGAGATCAGGTGTAAATCTAACAGCAGAGATTAGTAGTATTCACTTTTTTTCTGTTTTTTGTTCTGGTCACACAACACACTTTGAAATGTGGGTCTCAGTAGGACGCTCCGACACATACCCGAACATACATTCAGTGTATATGTGCCATTTGTAATATATACTTTAAGCCCCATACATATTTACATCTTCATCCATGTACTTCAAGGCAATAGTTTTTTTTGTTTGTTTCTTCAGCTTCTTCTTCTTCTTCTCCTACTTAGATCTAAGAATAGGTAATCATATCACTTTACTCAAGTACATGTACAAATGAGAGCGATACACAAGTGCTACAGAAAAAGATACAGATACATTTGTACGATATATGAGCACATTGGCAGGCAGATCTGTGAAGTACTATTTTTTTTTGTGTATGTTTGAATACCTTTTGAAAAGAAACAAAAAACACACACACACAAACACTAGAATCGGAAGGGGGATCATGTGTGTTGAGTTCGAAATGGGGTTTTATGGGAAAATAGTTTTTTAAGTAGTGATCCATAGGAGAAGCAGATTAATCGTCTTCTTGAGAATTACAAAAAACAAATACGATATTTCAGTGTTTACCAAAAATCACTTGAAAATTTAATAATAATAATTTCAAATATAAAACAAGAAATACGAAAGTACTCATCCGAACTGACCCCACTAATTTATATAAAAGTGTAGTTATCGGAGCTTTTGAAGCTATTTCCATATTGCAATCAGGCTGTGGACGACTTTCACACAAGTAAACCCCGGTTCGAAACCGTGTCAGACCACCAGACATTTTTCGGCGGCGGTTTTCCACCTCGTAATTGAGGGCGACTTTCGAAGTAAGAGAGTAATCTCTAAGTTCTCTAGAAAAGCATTAGCCCATTGGAGGCGGGTTTAAACAGTAGGTCCCGCTCAGTGAGTATCCACAATAATATCGGACTCAGCTCACTGATTCGAGAGACGCTCCCGGTCGGTATTGGTTCTAAATACATAATACAACAAATGTTGTTTCTTTAAAATTACCATCGACAGATTCATTTAATATAATGCAGTGTCATAGTCAGCCAAATATGGAATACTCTTTGAATTTATTCAGAAAGTCATACAGAGTTCATGTTCAACTAACAATTCCACCAAATATTGGACTGGCAATTAACATTGCCCAAATAAATGACCACGATCGTGTATGACGCGCAACATAAATATTTCCAACATCACACTATCGGGTTGAGCAAATTGATTTCGCTAAATAGATTTTCTGGCCATAAAACCGAAAACACACATTAAAACGAAAAAAAAAAAAACAAACATTGATTTCAAATCAAGGCTGGCTCAAAACATTCCGACACACGAATACGAGTATAGTCGTCATCGTCATCGTCGTTGTCGGCATACTCACCCATAAGATACACAAGAATTGCGTTCGCTTTAACTGTTACAACAAATTGTAAGAGGACTCTTTTGATGTTGGCTGGCTGGCTGGCTGACTGACTGGCTAAATGCACTTATGGGTTTTAAACTTCTGCGACAGACAACATTCCAATGTCCATAAAAATGTCAACGAGATTGTAGAAGAAAACTGTTGCTGCTGCTGCTGCTGCAACAGCCAACTCAACTTTTAAGAATGTGCAACAAGTTACATATGAAAAACACCAACAACAACATTTCATCAAAATAAACACCGCAATACAAATGGACACGAGGGGCATTGGAACCAAACAGAAGAGTGAAGCGTCCATGAGACCGTTTACGGTGCTTGTGAGGGGTGTGCTGGAATACAGAAAACAATTTGGCCACTTTTATTTGAAGCCAAAAGGGGTGTTTGCCTGGCTGACCAGCCAACAGTGAGTGGGTTTCTTTGCAAAACAAAACGAAAAAACGCAGGCTTGGACACAACAGGCACCAGGCTGTCTGTTCGAAACTGTTTCAGAATTTGTTGTTTGTATTTCTGTTTTATGTTTTTAATTTTCCCAGCTTGAAGTTGAGATTTTATATTGAAAAAAGATCTCTCCTGTAGACGAGGTGGTGGCCGCTTGGCCATAGAAATATTGATTAAAGTGATTGCAAAATACGACCACTTTAGTTGTGACAACTGAAAATTAACAGTTCATAAATTTTCCCAAAAACACAAAATTGAATATCTTTTTCTAAATGTAATTGTTTTTCGGTTTTTTTTTTGGTTTCAACGTGAAAATTTATGCGTTTTCATTGCACCAACATTTTCAATCCATTCAAGAGCCCCCCCAAAAAAAAAAAAATTAATACAGAAAACATAATTTATGTTTTGAAATCATAAAAACAAAATTATGAATACGTTTATGATTTTTCGCCATAATCATAAAATTGAGCCACTTATTGCCCCGGTATAGACTCGAAATAAAAACCATTATACGGTGTGGCTACTAAAAGATTAAGCGCTTTTTTACGAGTCGCCACAAAAAAGATAATTACAACATATATATATATATACAAATAGTATTCGTAAATGAAAAACTGGAGAACACCAAAAAAAAAAATCAAAAACGATTTGAATTTATATGAGATTTATTTATTATTGGGTAAAAATTTAAGGACAAAAGTTAGATTCATTCTGTATTCACTATTCTACTTATATGACTGAAGTCGAGCTGGAGCTGCCTTTCGTCCGTCCAAGTGTCTCAGAGTCGCTATTAAAATAATTTAATCACATAACTGTATGTGAATTTCATAGTACAGCTTTCTCCAACACTGAAGCTTTTATTCTTTGACATCTAACGCTACTTCTTTGAATACCAAAATAACACCTCTTGTTGGAGAACCCTGTAGTTAATTAAAAATCAACGCTGCTCCTGTCGTCGGCAAGAGTTCCGCGTTTACGCACACCAGACCATAAGAGCAGAGAAGATTTTGATTATGTTCAATGGCCAATCCGCCTGGGTAGGCCAAGTGCAGAGAGGGCGTTTTTTGGACTCCTCATATTTTTCATCCTCACAGCTTCTGCAGTAGTTGCAACCTTCAGTCTTATTGTATATCTTCCAATCAGGCAGTGTCCATCCATGTCGAAACGTTCTAAAGTTCTTCTGATTTGCTTAAACTAATTTCAGATTATTATGCCTAAACTTATTCGCTGTTTAAACTAATTTCTTATTTTTCAATTAAATCAAGTTTGCCATGTCAAAATTATCACAACAATCGAATTGTTATATGTTTCCAAATTTCCAAAAAAAAAACAACTCATTATTTTAGCGCCTTCTTCAAAAGCTATTCAAAATTGTACCATTAAATTGTTATTACATCGTTTTTAAATGTTGTTCATGTAAACAAAAAACAGCATCCTAATCTGAATGCGAGCGCTTCCATAATCACAGTTTGAAAGTTGTTCAAACATTTCTAAATGCTGTTGTTGTAATTGTTAATATTACTGTTGTGGTTCTTGTTAATCACATATAAATATAAATGTGTTAATAATTTTTATGAGCTCAATTTCATTGTAATGTTTTATAATGTACCCATTTTCCGCATTCAATTTCCAGACAGACAGACAGACAGATATTCTATGTATACATGTGTGTTTTACATCAATGAAATTTGATGGCAAGAATCCACCATGAATGAAAGGGTTTTGTAATCTGTCTTAAAGCGTTAACACAGTTTTTAATTATAATTTTTATTGTGATCGCTTTTGAATGCGGGATTAATCGAAATCGGCGCCCGCCTATACCCGAATTATGAATGCAATCTTTTTGATAACAACAATAGCGACTTTAATGAACTACAGATGATGAGCTATCATATTCAGACATATTGAACTCATCACATCATCGTGTTATGGAAAAAAGTCATGTTTTATTATCGCCATCGAAGATGTTGCACAAAACAGAAATGGGAAATGTCTATGACTCTCAAAAATCAAAAATGAGACGATAAATAAAACTTGTAATATGTGTAACGAGTCTGTTGCAAGTTACCAGTAAAAATTAAAAATAAATTTACATTTATTGTTGTTTAATTTGATTTATAATTTCAAGGAAGATTGAGTTTCCATTGCCAGGTGACCTTTAACAATAGCAATGAAAGTAAGAAATATAATAAAGCGCTTTATGTGAAGATCGATATCCAATTGATTGGTACACGAGTTAAGAGGAGGTTGCTGTCGAGTAATAACCTTGAATTTAAAAGTTCAAACGCAATTTATTTCTTATAGCAGGTACACAGAATAAAACCTTTCAGAAGGTTGCAATTGATCTTCAGGAAGGAGCATAGGGAAAAGTAAATAAAGATGACATATGAGAATTATTTCCAATATGTTAATTTTTCCAGCGGGAAAATGTGTTAGTCCTTAACAAAATATATCTTCTAGAAGACCTCATTAAACAGGTCTTTTAAA
Organism: Hydrotaea cyrtoneurina; assembly: GCA_958296145.1. NCBI lineage: Eukaryota > Metazoa > Arthropoda > Insecta > Diptera > Muscidae > Hydrotaea > Hydrotaea cyrtoneurina. The sequence continues at coordinate 89,467,361 of OY282514.1, forward strand.
AATAGACATGTTATAATATTCCGTAAGCATCATGTCCTCTGTGAGGAGTTCTGTCAGAAGGCATCGCACTTGGGATTTCGAAATACCATACTCATTCCTGAGTGTCGTGGGTTCGATGAAACGGCCATTGGTTAGAGTATATTCGTTTCGATCAAACAAACTTTGCCTCAATCAAAATACTTTTGCTTTGATTAAACTGTCTTTGCTTCGATACAAATTGCTTTGGTTGCAGCAAACTACCTTTGGTTCGATCTATCTTCTATTGGTTCGATCCAACTACCTGTGGTTTTATGAAACAATCTTTAGTTCGAACAACATTTAATTCGATGTAAGTGCTTTTGGTTCGATCGAACTGCCTTTGGTCTGACTAAACCAGGGCTGTGGAGTTGGAGTCTGACAAATTTGGCCGGAGTCGAAAAATTTGTTTCACTCCGACTCCGAGTTTTATTTACTTACATTAAATGTATTTGTTCGTTAGGATGTTCATTAGGGTGGAGTGAAATTCAAAAAAAAAGTTAACCTCGGAAAGAGATGTAGTCTGGGGTCCTAATGATGGGAAAAATAAAGAAAAAAATTTTAAAAAATGTTTAGGTTTCGCGCCACTCCCTCGAAATTTGGAAATTACCGCTATTTTGGCGTTGATTTTAGAAAAATCCTAAAAATTAACGACTTAACTTATTCGAAATTTAAAAGTTTGAGCTTGTTCAGTGCCCAAACAAAAGTATTTGAGGCAAATATGAGGATAATCGACTAATATTTGTAGCTTTGGTGGCGATTACATTGTTCAGTCAATTTTCTGAAGAAGGGACGATTTGACTTATTTTTCTTTTTGAAATTTTTGAACAATGAGAAAAATTTTTTTAAATTTGTTCATGCCATTATTTCATTGTTTACGCTATTGCAAACACTTATTGACATAAAACTTTTTAGGATTTTTCTAAAATCAACGCCAAAATAGCGATAATTTCCAAATTTCGAGGGAGAGGCGCGACCCCTAAAAATTTTTTAAAATTTTTTTCTTTATTTTTCCCTTCATTAGGACCCCAGACTACATCTCTTTCCGAGGTTAACTTTTTCAAATTAAAAAAAAAGCATGTTTTCACTCCACCCTAATGTTCATGCCTAAAAACCTAAACCGTTTTTTGTTTGTTTTCCAGTAAAAAGTTTAATTTGATTTTGCCCAAAAGTTCTTGTACCATTCTCATTCTTCTTAGGCAGATTTTATTTCTGAAAATGTTAACCACTTCAGCGTTTTTTTTGTATTCTTTTGATTTCTATGTTCGTTCAAATGAACAGTTGTGGATTTGAATTGAAACCTGCTTTGATTGGAGCAGCGACCAACAACACTTTTCATGTTGTTATAATAAATTTTGACAACTGTGTGAATTGTCCCAAACCTCAATGTGGCCTCAGCCACAGCGACACCCCGTCACTCAAACGATCTTACCCACATTCGAACCACTCATATTCATGCACACATGCATTTGGACAAATTTTTTTTTTTGTCATTTTGTACAATTTCAAAATAATTTGTAAAAAAAACATTAATGAAGAATAAAAAAAAATGGAAACCACAAAAATCTTTTAAAGCTTATTTGTAAGCCAGCTCTAAGGTGGTCTCTCTAAGAACGGCTTGGGCGAGGGCAAGGCAAGACAAGTTGAGTATTTAAGAGCACATATTGTAAATGCCAGGCCAACAAACAGATGGACAGACGGACGGTCGGTCGGTCGGAATCCCAGACAGAGTCCATGTAAATGTCACAAATGTCATTTTCTGGTCGTTAAAAGTCTGGTTAAAACTGAGAGTAGAAAAAAAATAACAATCAACGACTTTTGATTTATAGAAAACAGTTTAGTCAAAAAAAAAAAAACATAAATCCGGCAGAAATCTGAATGAAAATCCGGCATGAGTCATATTGAGTGGAGTATTTTAAGAGTCGGATGACTGATTTGGGGCATCACCTCTTCTGACCCTAGCCATTGGTAAAGTTTATTGCGTTTTATTTCTTTTTTTTTTTTTTTGGTATAAAAAGATAAACTATTATTTTTGATTTTTTAATGGCATGTTTAACAAATAACTTTGCTCCAGAAGTTCTCATAGCTTTATGGGCCACATAATTCTCAGCCATTTGCTTTTTTTTAATGATCAGAGCTTGAGGAGGGAAAGTAATTTAACACTTTCTTTTATGACGTTGTCATGTCATGATTTTCTTCTTTCGTCTTTTGTCTTCCCATCTTTCTATGGGTCATTCACAAAAATGAACGAAAGATACTTTCAACCAAAGAAATTTCAATTAATTAGCTGCGGAGTAAAGTGGATTCGAGAAATAAAGTGCATTCAATTTTAGTGTTTTTTGTTAAAGTTTCCTCTGACAGAACGGCAGGTTGCATGTTTGATATGAAAGGAAATATAAACCGTATTTGTTTTAAATTAGACATTGGATATTTTACGTTTAGTGCGATCACCATGAGTTCATTGGGAGCTCTGATGTTGCAATAGCCACTGTCAAAGTAGACATTGATCAAAATAGTATTTTCACAAAATTTGGAAAGTTTTTCCCCAAGGAATATGAGCAACTTTTAATCTGTTTAATGTTACTTCTAAGGTTATGTTTGACAGATGACATTCTGAGCGGATTGGTAGCACTATTCGTGTATCAACATAACGGTGTAACGACTGACTCCGACCGGTGGTAGGCTCAATGAGGATGAAATGCATGCAATTTATCAGAGTAACCGTGAAAGTCTGTAATATAATTTTAACCCTTCATCCTGACACTGGCCAAATCGATCGAACAATAATCCAACTAGATATGGTTAAATCAAACAATCATCAAACTACCTTTGGTTCGATCAAAAAAATTATGGTTTGATCAAACTACCTGGTGTTTGATCATACTACCTAAGTGAGATTATATCAAACTTGCTTTGATGTCACACAATTACCAATGGCGCTACCTCATGTCTGTTAAAAAACGATTGCGGCCAAAGGCAGTGAGTTAAATTGAATCTCTAGAGTTACAATATTTGGGATTGGATATAATCTATCTCGAGACAAGCAGTTGCTCTTAAGCAAATAAAAATTCCTTAATTAGAATTTGGTGGACCTTTCTATGAGTTTAGTTTCACCTAGGCATAAGATTGGCTATAGAACATTTGGTGCAAAAACTGCTGCAAGAATTGACACCGAAATATAGGAACTTTATTGACATCAAAATCTGAAATTGTAAGGAATGTCTCATGGCTCGCTGAGAACCCATTTGGCCGAGTAACGACTTCGTTATTAAACATGCTGCAGTAGGCACTCCAATAGGAAGCTACAACACGGTGTAGGGTTGATAGTCGAGTAATAAAGGCCGTTCGATCTTTAAAACAAATGTTTATTAGAAAAGAATTTACGTCTTACAGGTAATTTCTATAGAACCATCCGATTAATGTTTGCTTTAGTAAAAATATCTTTTAGATTTACCTTTTCTGACCGAGACTAGGTATTCACTGAAACGCCTTCCGTTTTATGCACTTCTCTTTTTCACTGCTTTAAAAAATACCCTCACCTAATTTTTAAAAGGCCTCTTAAATCTTTAACGGATAATCTGAAATGATTAACATATATTTGCTTTATCTTTGCCGTTATGTTTCTAATAAATGTTTTCCCATCTTTGGACAACCCCAATTTCACGCATAACATAAATATTTCGAATTCACTAATTTTTCATTTGAGACGAATGCACTTTTGATAATGCAGATGGTAGATGGTGGCGGTGATTATGATGTCTTTCTGTTGGCGGCATTTTTTGTGGTCATCAGTCTAAACACTGGTTATGATAATTTCCCTAACACGACATGGTAACCAAAACATTTCGACTAATTAGTCGGACACCAACAGACGTCCCGACAGACCGACACAACAAAAGAAAGTGACAGTTGCTAATGTTTTGTTATTAATTTTTTGTTGAATAAAATAAAAAATAAACTTAATTTCGTAAATATGTTTATTAGGGATTTAATGAAGTGTAGCGAAGGAGAACGAGCCACAGTCATGTAGGGGTGGACAAATGTTGATTACAACTTTAAGTCACGTTTATTGTGTATGATTTTATTTAAATTCTTATGTGTCTGACATTGTGTCGAAGAGCCACATATGAGTGGAGGGACCTACCACATAATTTCCGCCACATTGTGCTGTATTTTCCACTGCACCTTCCACGAATTGGATGTGCGCTGACATCCAAGTAAGAAAGAAGCGGATTTGTAACGACAATAAAGGGAATTACAGTGTGGGACATTGAATATTCAATAAGTGCAGTACTTTGTAGTCATGTAAATATAAGAAATAGCCAGCAATTAAATGTTACTGTTAGACGAATGAATAAAATAATAAAAAAAATATTGAAGAAGTCACTTAATCGTAACATCCACACGCTATTATGTAATGACTTCTAATCGGACATTTCTATGCAAAAAACAACAGGCCCCCGTCAACATTATCAGTTCCTCGAAGCATCAAAAGTTTTTAAATTAAAATAAGGAACTCAAAAACCTTTTTTTTATCGAACATAAAGTAGTGTTATGGTTCATAAAGTAGTCCGGTCTGAACACAATATCACTGTAGTTTGATCGAACATAGTATAGTTTGATCGAACATAGTGTAGTTTGATCGAACATAGTATAGTTTGATCGAACATAGTGTAGTTTGATCACACATAGTGTGGTTTGATCTAACATAGTGTAGTTTGATCACACATAGTGTGGTTTTATCTAACGTAGTATAGTTTTATCAAACCTAGTGTAGTTTGTTCGAACATAGTGTAGTTTGATCGAACATACAACAGTTTCCGTGGACTTCATATCGAATTGAATTTTAAATAGTCTGATAGAACTTAAGCTTGTTTCATCCAACTAAAAGTAGTTCGAAGCAGGTATATTCGTCTAAACCGCCACATGATTATTACCACCTAGTGTAGCACACATATCTACCCAAAAAACACTTGAGGAGTGTTCTCTCCAGAGTATAAACAAATGTTACATAGGCAGAAAGGTCACAATGCGCTTGAATGTCTCTGTTGCCGCCGATTACATTGCCAAACTATGTCCCACCAAAAAGCCGCCGCTTCACCTCCGGAATATGGAGATACAAAAATGTATTTTCAATGCAAAGTAATGTAAAATGCAAAAGACAATGCACGCCAAGCCAAGGCAATAGCATTGCAATGACTTACTTTCATTGTGCAGATTTGCAATACAATAAGGCTGCGGCAGGGGGACGGTACACAATGCCAAGCGGCGGCGCAATGATGCATTATTAGAAGAACAAGCGCTAGAAACAACAATCACAAAGTCTTTGAAAAGTAAGAAAATCCTCATTTAATTTTAGCCGAAGACGAAGCAAAATAAATACAAAAATAACTAGAAAGAAAAACACAAATCTAAACTGCACCTCTTTTCTTGGGTAACCTGAGTACAAAATCCAAAGAAAAAGTTGCTGTAAATCCAACAACAACATTAGCGCGTCGGCTATGCGACGACGAGTGCAACAAAATGACATCTTTGTCTGTTATTTATGTTGTTCTGCAGCAGCAGCTACTCTTCTTTTTGAAGTAACAGTCGAAGACAGAGAACGGACAATAGACGGACGGACACTCACTTTATTCAACTCCGCCATAAAGCTGTATGAAAGCGCATGCGTAGCGTACTTTGTAGGTTTGTGAGATGCGTTCTCGCCGCGTAAAAACAGTGCAGACGCAGACAGACAGCAGCAAGACGGTGTAAGTACTTGTAGACTCGTTGCAATTTCATTGCACTACACACTCCAGTACTCCACTCCAAACAGTTAATGTGACAGTGTCACGTGAATCTTCAAAAAGAACATGTAACATGAATGAAATGAAAGGTCTTCTTTGAATAGAAACGGCCGACGAACGACCACGACGCCGAGGCAGAAGATGCCGTAAAACAAAACGTCAGACATAGTCGCAAATAGACCAAACCAGTACAAGTAGCTGGAAATGTGTTTTGCATAAACATCGCGAAGAGAAGATATTTCTTTTCCTACAACTTTTTCTTTGGTTAGTTTTTTTGTTTTCTGTTTTTGTGTGGAGGAAAAGTCTTGTAAGTTCGTTTTGTTTTGTTAAGATTTGTTTAGTTGAAAGTTAAAGATCATAAAAAAAAAGTAAATAAATTCCCACAGTTTTATATTACTCGCTCAAACAGCCCATACACTCGACACACTGGCACAACTCACCCAGAGCCGGGGCGGAGAAAGAGCTACAATGAAAATCCTTTGTTGTTTTGCTTCGCTTATGTTTTCTTTTTCGTTTGTTTTTCAATAATAACGGAAACATCGAAGAAAAGTAATTGAAACCATATTTTCTTTGCACCCCATGAGTAAGAAATGGCATAGGGTAGTATCATAGGTTTGTGGAGAACTTGGTAACGTGAGGTAATGCTGCTGTTGGATTGTCTTCTAATCTATATCTGGGGTCGATCAAGCTATTTTTTGATATAAATGTAATTACTGTAGTTCGATTGTACTATTTAAAGTTTAATTGAACTAATTTCAGTTTGATCAAACTGCATTCAGTTTGATCAAACTGCATTGAGTTTGATCAAACTATATTAGGTTTAATGGAACTGCCACGATCAAACCAACTTTTCTCAGATTAGGACACCTTTAGTTGGATCATACAACTTTTGATTTGACGTTGGATCGAACTGTTTTCAGTTCGGTAAAACATTATTAGGTTGTATATCCCAGAATTGGAATTGAAGTCACAATCCTCCATTATTTGTATGCCACTGATGGTACATTCTAGTTTAGCTTTATCTATTGCATAACTTTTCTGATATGAAGGACATTAGAAAATGCCCTAAAGGAAAAATCGCATCAGTGGGATTTTGGATTTGTTCGTGTCCTTTCACAACAAGAGATCGAATCATTGGATTGCAATAATATGGAGTGCCTTAAAAAAGTAATATTTAATTTAACCGTAATAGGAGGCGTATTCAAACCGTCCACCCCTATCAGACAGAATAGATAGACTTTAGAACATCTGAATTGCCGACCTGTGTTTTCACTATTATAGCGCCAAATCGATTCGTCGTTGACGGTTTAAGCGCATTTATCATTCTTTCATTTCAAACCAAACCTTTCGCTTTGTTTTCCGTCTTCAAGTAAAACGCCTATTCCACCTTTAAAGAGTCAAAGAGAGAGAGAAGCCGGAGCTAGATTATCTCCACATAAATATTTTTTTCTGTGACAAACTTGCAAACAGCCTTAAGCCTCAACAACCAAAACAACAGCAATGCAAAATATTTCCACCAAATCAAAATCAGTTAAGGAAGAAGGCCTTGTCAAATTATATTGGCAATGCAATAAAAGCCAATAATACCCGGAGTGTGTTGCCGCTGTTGTTCACAGATAAATTTCAACTCAAATTAAATTTTACACACATACGAAAACTTCATCAGAAACTGAGTTTTCCTTTGAACGACGTACGGTCTTGTCCATACTGTCGTTTCCTTCCAATCCCCCAAATTCAACGCATCGTTGACCTATTGCACTATAATCATATAAAACATAATTTTTCGCTATATAAAATCTTCAACACATGGATACTTTCATCAGAGTCATGTGCGCGCTCTCAAAAGAAAATCTTGAAATTTCACGATGGGTGCGTTAAATGTGGAAAAGCCTTCGTTTTGCAACTCCTCTACTGCAGCGCTTCGTCGTCATGGCTTAGTTGAGAACCTGTTCTAATCTCTCGCCAACATTTCCATGGAAAATTCAATTCTCCCGGTTGGTGTTTTCAAGAATGAATTTTGAGGTTTTTCCTTTTGTCTCCACCATCTCCACAATATGGATTCGCGTGTTGTGTTTTTTTTGGCAAAACTGTTTTTCTGCTTTTGTGTGGTGCTGGGTTTGGGCCGTCATCACTTGCAGAACACACTGCGCCTTGCCAACGTTCGAGGATCTTCTCGAGGGGCTTTACTGCCATTCGTTTGGTTAGATCTCCGATAACGGAAACGCTGTTAAACTTTCGTTTGTAAAGCTCAGTACTTTTCGGTATCGTATCTCTGTTCAATGCGTCGTACTATACACCACATATATGTATGTATTTATGTCTGTTTGGATTGTTTTTCTCCTTTTCGTTTGGGTTGCTGTGCGATTGGAAAGACACAGACAAAAAGAGCTAAAACACCATTTGAAAATGTTTAAGAAAACGACAGCTAAAAGACAGCTGTATGTTTTGTTAGATTCTTTCAAGGTGATAACGAAAAGGAATTAAAGGTTTTCCTCAACCCGTTCAAACAAACTTTATGAAATAAGAAATACAAAATAAAAAAATGCTTATAATGAAGAGGATGTAACTAGCGTGGAAGTTGAAAAGAACGGACGGGCGGACGGACAATAATGGTAAATGTTTCATAGAAATTCAAGTTCAAAATTCTATAGATATCTAGTTAAATTTCTAGAGCGGAAACTTGGAGATATACTTGTTGTGTAAAATCCGTTTGGATTAATTGGTTGGTTAATAGTGAAGAGTTTTTGCAAAAAATTAAATCAAATTTCTGGTTGAATGTCCGAAGAAATAACTGAAATGGGAAGTGATATATTGCTGAAAATATGAAAATATTATTCACAAAAATTTATAACAGCTTCACCGCCATTGGCGGCCTTCAATAATTGTGTTTAAATACATAAAAATATTTCCAAAAAAAAAAAACATTATCCCTCTAACCTGCCAAACAAAAATACTGGAAAATCCTTGCAACCTGTTTTTTTCAGTTTTGCGCAAACAAATATTTGTTACGAAATTAAAAACACTCAGAGTGGTATTGCCTGTTTGAGGATTAAAATATTTAGAAACGTACAACCGTATTCAGAAAAATTTATAACAACTTTATAAACCTTTGTCAAGAGAAATGTGTGAAAATACAAATACAATTTTCACATATTTTTCTTTAGCAAAAAATTGAAAAAATTAATGTGCTCTAAATAATCGCGCTCCTTCAAAATGTTGCCATTTGTTTTTAAAAAAAGTTTTAAATAATAATATAATACTTTATCATTAGCCATCACAATTTTTAACTGCAGTGTTTGTTTAGTTTAAATAAAAAACAAAAAACAGAGACAGACAGTGTTTTTCTCTGGTCTACAATTCTGAGCATAAGATATTATTCAACATTTAAAATTTGGCGGCAACATTTTGAAATTGTCCCATGCCCACAACGCAACACTTTTCCATAATTAATCGTAGTATGTTTTCAAACTGCAAGTCTAGAAACTTCTTGCCAGAGCATCTACAGCAACTTGTTGCTGTAGCAACATGTTGATCTCTGATTAATATACACACATGTTTTCGATCTCACATCTTTCATGTGCATATTTCAAACCTCTGCCAGCCAACATGTTGCGTCTGAGGCGGCGCAAAGTTCAAACACATTTCTTCACAATTTTTTCCCTACAATACTTTCAAAATGATAACGCTGCAAACTATAAACACAACTCATTCGGTCGGTATGCTACAACAACAACAACAGCCATGCGAAGAAGAAGACGACAAAAGAACAACAACAACAATAACATGCCGAAACGACATTGCAACCGAAACACAAAGTGGAGTAGCTCCCCAATGAATTTTGGAGTGGAGTTCAAAGCACATTTTGTGTAAACAAAACCGAAAATGGGGAGATATGCGAGAACAAGTTCTGCACACGAAGTACAACAAACAAACAACAAACAGTACAAGAGGAATAGACGACGAACGAGAAAAAAAAACAGACAGGCAAGAGAAGCTGAAAAGAGCTTCAAACCTAAAAATAAACTTCTTTGCAACCTCCAAAGCAGACAAGACAACATCGTCGAACGACGCAAAGACCACATTATGCCGCCGCACTTTTTTTTTCTTCAATCGCAACAAACAGTTATTTCCACATTTGGCACTAGAGCCACGAACAGTTGCAACGAGACAACGCGTGCGAACGGTTCGAAACGGTTAACTGAGCATAAGAAAAAGCGCGAACAAACTTCTAAAGCGAAACGTTTAAAGTGACAACAAAACGAAGAAGTTTTCATTAAATAAAACAAAAAAAAATTGGAAATAATTTTGTAAGCTAAAAAAAAATTAATCCTAAAATAAGAATAAAAACGAAGCTTTAGAAAAAAACTATTGCTAAAATAATAAAACCAAAAAAAAAAATGAAATAGTTTTTGAAAATAATTGTGTAAACACAAGTGAGTGTTTGTTTTTCTGAATGAAACCGTGAATTTTATGCCAGATCAGCGAAAAAAAAAATTCTCAAGAACACAGACTGTATTTGGTTTTTGTCGAAATTCTAGTGTTTTTGTTGATGTTGTTGTATAAAGTCATCGATTTTTTTTACGGTTCTGTGCAAAATTGAAACGTTGGCCTTTTGTTGATTGTTTTTTTTTTTTTTTTTGAAGTCAATTCGTTTCGTTTGAGGAATAAATCTCGATTTGAAATGATCGATGACCGTGCAAATCGTTAAAGAAGTTACAACAAAATTGTATGCAAAGTGTGTGCGCGACAACAAAAAACAAAACGACTGCGATTGATTGCGGCGCGCCGCCGCCGTCAACGCCTGCGCCACATATTTTCAAAACAAATGGTGATTTAAGAGCGCCTGCGCATGCGCAAAATCTCTTCCTTCGTTTCGTCGTCCATAAGTGATTCCATTCAAAATATCAGCGTACAATCCGAACGAACCATCCGATTCGATCACTGCGCGTCAACGATCGATACAAATGATTGCGCCCAAGCGCCAAAGAAAATAAATCGTAAATCTTAAAACGTGCTGTTGTGCCAAACGACAACAACAACAACAAAAAAAATCAAACGCATTAAAGGCGATTTAGTTATTGTATTTACTCACAATTTTCTGGTGCTGTGACGGAGTGACTGCATTTGTTTATACGCGATTTTACGGGGCGCATGTGCGCGCTCTCGCAATTGCATTGAACGCATTTTTCTTTTTACGGCATGTGTGGTGTGGCAGGCTGCTGGGGCTTGGCGACATCCTCAATCACTGTAATATACGATAGCCGATCAATTTTCATTGTTTGCCATTTGCTGCGTCTTTCTGCGACGCGGCGTCGATCTATAATGTCTACAATAAAGACAACAACGACGACAACGATGATGTTGGCGATGACGATCAGTGAATGAAAAGTGCAAATTATCATAAAAAAAAAAAACCAACAACACTGCGCATACCCATTGATTTGCAATTACCGACTGCGGCCCCATATATTTTTGGCGGAGCTAGTGTTTGCTTTTCAATATTTATCGCCAAAGGAGAATAAAAGTCACACAGAAAAAAAAAAATGAAATTGTATGGAATTTATTCCTATAAAAAGAGATGAGATTTTCTGCTGGAGAAAGAGCAAAACGAAACTTAATTTTTCAATAAAACGTGTTTGAAATACGAAAACCAAAGAATTCAGAGTTTGAAAAGAAAATGTGAAATGTGCGAGACTTTTATGAGTAAGAAAGGAAATATTTCATTATAAAACGAAATAAAGTGCAAAACAAAACAAAAAACATTAAACTACAAATTCACGTCGAAAAGGACTTCTAAAATGTGTAGTGTTCTTAAGTATTGTCTAAATAGGAAAAGGATGAGTGATACGACTTTAGAAGGGTCTCTAAAACGTATAGTGTTCTTAAGTATTGTCTAAATAGGAATAGGAATACAATAAGACAAGAATTCAAAAATCGTCATGGTCCTTTGTGTTCCAACTGCAAATGAAATTGGCCTGTCTAAACAATCATACTTTTCTTTTCAAAAATGTAGAAAAAGGAAAATCTATTTTTTTCAACTTTATATTGGTTTATTCGCAAGAGCTAACATTCCCATTATTTCTGGAACACGATTTCATTCAAAAACGGCTGCCTTGGATGGCTTCGCAGTAGCGAATCCTGTCAATCCCATGACTGTGGGCCTTGGTTAATGTGAGCAGTCTGAAAAACTAAGCTAGACGAATTTGTGACCAAAGAAAATATGTTTCACAAACATTTGATTATGTGATCAATTTTAGAAAATATAAATATCTAATAATTCTAAGCTCTATAGGTATATGTATCCATCCAGAAACAATTTGTGAAAATGTGATAAATTGTATTGAACGATTTCTAAAAAAACTAAGAAATTTTGGTCAATGAATTTTTTCCATTTTTAATGAATAATTTTTCTCTGGATCAGAGACAGTTTACATACAAAAATGTCCTCTGTATTACAGCAATATTTCTTTAGAATCTGTAAACTTGTCTATGGCGAAAATTTGTTCGGAATCTATGATTTTTTGCGGTATAAAAAATGTCCCCACATTGTCTGAATTTTCAATGAAAAAAAAATACTTTAGATTCTGCAAAAAAACTTCTTGAGGAATTGGGGGATAATAGCTGCGATGTAAAATATAATATAATTTCAAAAAACAAACTGCTTAAAATCTGCAGAAGTAAACATTTGTTTAGAAATCAAAGATATGACTCACAGACATATTTTCCATTCATGATTGCAATCGAAAAGCAGATCCCCATTTGGGGTGAAAAATAATTGACAAAATGAAAACATGCCTAGAAACTCACAAGAAACGTTGCCTGATGTCCGACTTTTTTTTGTTGTTCATATCTACCGAGAATCTGAAAGTTTTTACTTAATTCTTTACAAGATTTGAATTTTGTTTTGTTTGTTGTGCGACGCAGGCAGCACTTTAGTAACCGTGAACTGTCAGCTGTCAACAACACTTGAGGGCACAAATGGCGCGAAATTTAAACATGAATCTATTTTGGGGGCAACAATTACATTTTCTCTGACAGAATTTACTTAAAATATGTGATTTGTCTTAGTTTGGTCGACATACATATTCAAAAAATTCCACTTGGTATTGAAAAAAATCTGTGCGCCAGGGAATTGTGAGGCTGACTAATTTTCTGTGAGAGATTTTTTCAAAAATGTGTTTTTTTCTTTAGTCTGCAAATTATGAGAATTGGTTTATACATTTTTTTTTATTAGAATTTCAATGGCTTCTCTTGATGTTGGAGAATTTCCTCAATTTTAAAAATGTATTTTAGTGAAAATGTGTTTCTTCTTTAGTCTGAAAATTGTGAGAATTCGTTTGTAAATTATTTTTTTATTAGAATTTCAACGGCTTCTGTTGCTGTTGGAGAATATCCTCACAATTTTGGTTCTCTTTTAGGGAAAATGAGTTTCTTTCTTTGACAGGTAACCAGAAGACTCATTAACAACATTTTTAAATTATTGATTAGAATTTGAAAGACTTAAAATTTGAATTTGAAAGACTTAATGGGAATACAATTAGACAAGAAATATCTTTTATGCAAATAATCAAAAAGTATGAAAAGAAATTACTACTCCACTATTGACACAGAAAGGAAAAAATGTTATTAGAAAAAAAGAATTGTCGAATCGGATAAGATACCAAGTTAAATTGTGTAATGGTTGCCAATGTTTTATCATTCTAAAATCTTTTCATATGTTTTAATATTTATTTGACATGCGATAAATTAATAAACAATTGGAATTGTTTGTATGTTTTAATCTTTGTACCCGATCACGAATTGAAATCATCCGCCCCATTATCAGCCACGACAAACTGTGAGGGGACAAAAATTAGTGATTTATACATATGTATATGGTTGACAATGGATTTCCTGAGAAATCGCGGAAAAAAAATCAATACAACGGCAAATGAAAAAAGGAAACATACCCAATCTCATGCGTATTGTGAAGAAGAGAAAAAAAAGCGTAGAATTGTATCGATTTCAAATTGTAAAACAAAACTATTAGGGAGTATTAAAGGCGGCTTAACATAAAAAAGAAGCAAATGCCGAAACTGAAGAAGACCCAAAAAAAAAATAAAACAAGAACAACGAAATAAGGCGCCATAATCATGACTTCAAAAGCAAGCTCAAGTCAGTTTCGGTTTTGGAATCCGTTGGCGATTTTGCGTTTTTGTTCTGGGTGAGGAGTTGGTTTTTTATCGTGTTCGTTTTTTTTTTTTTTGGCGGACTAATTGGGTCAAATTGAAAGGAGAACTGAATGTCTACAACAGCAGACATTTAATTGGATTACCGCCTTTTAATTAACCGAAAAAGGAGTTTGTATTCCTGTTCCTTTCACAGATAGTGTCTTTAAAATGCAAAAAAAGACAGCTGCACTTGTTGAGCGGAATTCATTTCGAATTTGTACTGATTCCTTCTGATGTCTCTTCTACTCACTGTGTTGGTTAATTACGTCTTTATCAGGTCGTCTGATATGAAATGTTGAGCAATCAAAAGATATTTCTCCACAATTCGTAATCAGTCAGAAGATGACAAAAAAAAAAAACAACAACAAATCTTGTGCGTGATGATTGTATCTGCTGCTGCTGCTGGTGCACTGACATTATTTGTCATTTGGATAAACAGACAATGCAGCAGCAGATTCCCAGATTCCCAGAGTCAGTTGTCTGGAAGCATTCAACTGGCATAACGTTTTGATGCCAACAGTTAAGATATGTTAATTGAATATTTTTGGAAAACATAAAACACACTGTTAAATCCCTTGTGACGAAATAAAGATAACATAAAGATTTCATCTTTTTGTTTTCATTTGGAATTTTAACAGATTCGTTGACATTCCCAATTTGTTACGTGTCATTTTTTAGTCGACGCAAGTAAATATTTTTTGTTACTTGAGTTTTCATCGAGTTCAAATCTGTATTTGGAAATTATTTCGACACAAATTATCTCTGTTTACAGTTTTATGAACGACAATTGTCGGTTTACTGCCAAATACAGTTTTTTTCATATTTTTTTTTTTTGGCAAATGTTTGATTTGATTGCGATTTTGAGGTGCGTCTGTATTTGTTTGATTTCACACAGATTTGTCTACAAATGTCGGCATTTTTCTTTTCATCGAAGTCTTTAAACGGTGGGGAGTTTAAGAATAAAATCGTTTAAAAAGAAAACGTATTTGGAATAAAAACGTGCATACCTTTCAGCAGGTTTGTAGGCAAGACAATCGGTGCTTGCTGACTGCATAATCAGTTGTACAGTTCTTTTTTAAGCTTTCTTCAATAGCACCGTCTGAAGCATGATTACGGAATACCAAGAAGCTCTGAAGTCAGCGCTGTCATTTCATAAAGTCAAAAAGTAAAATTGAAAATCTTTGACAACTTTCGTGAACAATATTTACAGGATATTGAAGGATTTTTGTTAAAAAGAAATCGAAACCAATATTTCCCCTTGAAAATGTCTCAAATTCTAAGAAAATTTATAGAAATATCATCCAATTTTCCTACCGATTGTTGGCTCTTATTGTCGTGTTGTGATAGATAGTGTGCTATACCAATAGAAAAGTAGACTCTGACTCATCCAGTATTTTTCGTTAAAATTTAATCTGATTCTGAAACCGAATTTGCTTAGGGATTTTGAGTAAAAACATTGAACATCCCATTTCTTTTATCCAAGCCTATAACGTTTAAAACTATTTCTGTTTTTTTTTTTTTTTTTAAATTTATCACCTTTTATTGACCAGCCTACATTTGAGGTTTTATTTCTGCTCATAAATTGTTCTACAAAGAGACCGAACATAATATCAGGTATCTGGGTTGCTTGTCCAAACCATCTAATTTCTGTCGAGTTGTTATGCCAATTAATCACAAAAAGGTTTGAAATTACATTAAACGCATTTTTACACACATTTTATGTAAATTTCGAAATTACATTTAACACTTTTAACGTGCTTTTACTATTCATTCGGATAAGGTGTTGTGGCTTTTAATTTGTTGGTGTTGTTGTTGGACTACTTTATTTCTATTTCTAATTGTTATTTGACCAAAAAAAAAAAAACACAGCAAACAAATAGATAATTAGTCACGGTTATCGTTGGTCACACACACACGCACACAAAGAATTAGGAATGATTTGGAGTTTATGGCTCGCATGAAAACTTTTGTAAACTGGCCAATTTTTGGTGTGGTGGCCTAATTTAAATAACTTTAAATGTTTTTTCTTATGGCTTATTTCATAAATGGAGTAGGGATTAACTTCAACAATCGGCTTCTTAGAAAACGGAGGCAATCTGAACAGACACTTTGAAATATTGACTTGTTTTGAAATGAGTTACATACAAATTGAGCTAACAACAGAAGAAAATTGAGAATGATCCATGTCGGTATCTAAGAAGTTTTTTTTTTGAGAATTTCTCAGAAACGGTCCATTGAACAATTGTAGGATAATTTTGTAACAAAAAAAAAAAACTACTCAAAATATCAGACAGTTTTTCTCTACAAACAAATTTTAGGAGATTTGTTTCTATAAGAAAATAGTAGCTCAGTGCCTGAGAGAATTCTTCTCTAAGGAACAAAGACTCTCAGAATCTGTTCTAATATACGGTAATTTTTCTATAAGAAAATTGTCTCAAAATAGGGTTTTTTATATTCTAATCAAAGCTTCTTCTATTCTTTGCTTTAGTTTTATTTTTAAGTGTAATTTCAATACTTAATTAAGAAACAAGTTTCTCACCATCTGAGACAATTTTGTCTGCAAGAAATTGCTGGAATTATTCAATAAGAATAATAATATGAGATTGTGTTTCAGAATTGTATAAAAAAATTGTGTCTCAGAATCGTAAAAAAAATGTATATTTCTAGGAAAATGCAATCTCACAATCTGAGCAAATTATTCTATAGGAAAATTGTGTCCGAAAATCTGAGGTAATTTCTTACCTACTTACTTACTTAAGTTGGCTCTACAACCTGTTGTTGGTCTTGGCCTGATTAATAATGGATTTCGAAGCACTTCGGTCTTCTGCTTGCTTCTGAGGCAATTTTCTATTGGACAATTTTGTCGGAGAATTTCTTTGATTGTTTAACCCTCTAAACGGCAAGACCGCTTTGAGGATGTCTTCATTAATTGCGTTCAATTTCGTAAAAATATTTTTTCTGGTAAAAAAAAACGGGTTACAAGGAGTTTCCAGTATTTCTGTTTTGCCGGTTAGAGGGATAATATTTTTTATGAAATATTTTTGAATTGAATTGGTTGAATTGTAATAAAGAAATAAAATATTTTTTTTGAAATATTTATGAATTGTAATAAATAAATAAAATACTTTTTATGAACGATTTTTACAAAATTAAACACAATTATTGAAGAGTATGGTGGTACTTTTTTTGTGGGACAATTTATTTAGTAAGAAAATCAGGTCTGTAAAGACTTTACTAGTTATTCCTCCCGTGGGCCACAACCCTTAACATAGAACAGTTACTATTACAGTTAGCACTACCTGGACAGAGAAAAATACAAAGTTTATTTTTGAGTCACATTCGCTTCATTTTTTTTTTTTGGTAGATATTCTTATTTACTTTTTTTTTGCCCCACTCCCCTGAGTCATCATTCTTTATGTTTCATTCAGTCGACCGCAAAAATATCATTTTTATTAACGTTTATTCTATGTATTCTGTATTTCTCCCCTCACGCTCTCTACCACCCGTTCCCAACAATTCGTCAGCAGCAGCTGTGGGTTTTTGAAATTAAGTAGTCTTTGGGTTGTGGAAGTTTAGCCCAAAGGCAATTCCACCAAAATTCAAAGTAAAGCAAATGTTGCCAAAGTTTTTTTTTTGGATCTCATACAATTTTAGGGTTTTGGTTAAATAAAACAAACAAAAACAAAACTTATTACATCACGTTTTTACTAATTTTGTTTTTTTTTTTTTTACTTTGGACGTTACCGTTTCGTGTGTGTGTTTTTAAAACGCATTAATTTTTTATTGTTGAATGTTTGTAGAGAAAAAAAAACAAACTTGAAGTGTTTCCAACTCATCTTATGAAAACAAAAGTTTCTTATTTGTACCTCGTCTTTATGAGGCGGCGGCGGCGGCAGCGGTCGGTCATTATGTTCTACATCCGTTCGTTAAACTTTAGGCCTGTCAGTTAGTCCGTCAGTTTGCGTCTCGTGGTCTGTCTCTATTTGCCAGCATTTGTTAGAGTATGGCTTGAATGTTTTCTCGGAATTGTTTTATTTATATATTTTTAGTTCACAATGGTAGGGTTTTATATTCATGACATGATTAGTTCATTCGTTAGAAAAGTTCAGGGCAATTGGCTTAAGGAATTCTTGAGAGAATCAAAACACCAACAAATTTTGTTTTAGAATCGAAGACAATTTTTTATGCGAAAAATGCGGCTCGGAAAAACAAATTTTCTATAGTTTTCTATACACCAATACTTTTTTTTTAAAACAAAATTCTGTGAGATTAAGATTTCACAAATTATATTCAATTTATAAAAGATAAACTAAAAATAATCTGCCGAGACTTCTTTGGGTGGAGCACCAACAACCAGTCCTAATTAAATTCTAAATCTCATGACCGCTGACAATGATGGCCAATAAACATGAAAATAAGTTTTCATATCATACACTTAATTCATGAGGTACGCAAGTATTGAGATTCGGAAAATCAAGTGAAACCAAAGCCCAGACTATAATTGTGATGCGGTGAGATTTTGAACTGAAAACTATGATGACGATCATCATCAGCAAATAACAATTGAAAATTATTGATTGATCTCGGTTATGAAAGCAAATGTCCAAGAATTCGTTATAAGAAATGAAATTACATTTAATTTTTCTGACTCTGTTTTGGCTTGTAGAAAGTTTGCGGTTGATTTCTTTTCTTTCTTTTGTTTTGATATATTTTTCGTTGTTGAAATTTTGTGGCGAGCCGATCATCAGCAAATGATAAATTCTTGCAAGTCGTTCAAACTGGTATTTAACCAACCGAACATCATGTTAAACATTTTAACACAAAGTAATTACATTCTATGTATCTGCAAGATCGTATTTTTTTTTGCTGTTCAGGAGTTTTGCATAAGGAACAGATGCAGACTATCGCTGAGATACGAATACAGATGATGTTTTCTGCAATAACATCAACTCAAATTCAGACCCAGCATTTAAGCTGCATGTGTTGCATGATGCACAAGAAACGTTGTTGTTTTTTTTTGGACGTTTGTTGAAAGAATTTTTTCTCACACTATCAGTATTATATGATCGTTGGTCTTTTTTTATTTTTGGAGAGTAGGGGCGTACTTTTTAAGGTGATAGAATTGAAAAGAAACAGAATTTAAAAGTTACCCTTCAATTTGGCTAACTAAAAGAAAAAGTAGTTATGGGGTCTCTCTAGAATATTGTGTGGGGAAATGACTTAGAATTAGTCCCAACGACGTTTCATTTTTCATAAAAATTTCAACAAAAAAACGTTGCTAAGAAAAATGTGTGAAAATTGTGTTTTGTATTTTCATAAATTTTTCTTAACAAAGGTTTTTTAGATTTTTATGAATACGAGTGTACAAATATATCTTTATTCAGTCGAAACTTTTATTAATATTTTGTACATGTTCCTTAAAATTATGAATGTGTGTTATTCAGTTTTTTTTTAACATAAAACTAGCAATTTAAAACTTTCGTCACCCTAAGTACAAAATGGTCACAACTCAAAATTGTCCAAAACTGACTTTTTCCATAAATTAATTCAAAATACATATCTAACTGCAAAAATGTCTGTTATTCTTTAACAGGAAAAACTAGTTATGTATATTGTTATGTTAATTCTTTAAATATTCATTTTTAGAAATTTTTTTTTTTGAATTTTGCGTTGTGACCCTTTTGTATTTAGGGTGCGATATATTAAAATTAACTTGAATTGGAACATTGGCAACGTTTCTATTTTTCTTCTTCTTTGATCATGTTTCATAAAATATTAGTTAGTTGTTGCAATGTGGGGATTTTAGAATGATTTTAATATGAGGGTCATGGCCTTTATCACTCCTTTAAGCAACGACAACGACACCGCCTTTTACCGTTTAGATATGCATAGTCGCCTCTCAGTAGACAATTTCAAATCTGTTGGTCTTGGATCTCTGTCTGTTGGGTTACTTGCCAAGTAATTATGGTGTCAAGTGTGTTTAGTCGTAACGAGTCATTGTATAATTTACAAGAATTCTTAATTTGTCTGTCTCTAAGCTAGTCTTTTTTTCTGGTTTTCTTCTGTTTTTTTTGCTTACATCAAAACACAAATAATGTTTTTTACCTTGAAAGTAATTCAAGTGAAACTGATTAATCTCGTGATATTTTCGCTTCTAGAAGATTAGTTTAAAAAAACCACAACTCCATAAAACATCAGCAACATCTGAGAGGAAGCCAAATGTCTCAATCAGCAGTTCTACCGTGGAAAAATTAAGGGTAACACACAACAGCTGGTTAATTGTTTTGAACTGT
This sequence comes from Hydrotaea cyrtoneurina, assembly GCA_958296145.1. Taxonomy (NCBI): domain Eukaryota; kingdom Metazoa; phylum Arthropoda; class Insecta; order Diptera; family Muscidae; genus Hydrotaea; species Hydrotaea cyrtoneurina. The sequence continues at coordinate 89,487,665 of OY282514.1, forward strand.
GTGAAGGAGGGAACGTCACAAAAAGAAATATGTAAATATCGGACTTAACCTCGTTTTCCAATTATTACCACACTGACCAGTGTTTATTCCAATTCCAAAATGTAAATTTTTGTTTAAAAATTCAAAATCAATTTTCACACATTTTTCTACACAAAGATTTGTAAAGTTGTCTGAAGTTTTTATGTATACCGGGGGGTAAATATTTAACTATTTTCAGAAAGCAACTAATTCTAGTTGTTGTTCCAAGTCCAATAAGCAACAGTGCGCGACGAAAAGGAGAAGGATTTTGCCTTAAAAATGTGTTTTAATATTTTTTTAATTAAAAATGGCAATTCCTGTTAATTAGTGACAGTGGCCATTTCTTATCATATTTCATAATCTCTCTCTATCTCTCTCTCTGTCTGTCTGTCTATCGCGCTGGTTTTGGATTTTTTCCAGTCATCGTCATTGTTCACCAAATTCAACCACATTCGGCGGCATCGGTAGCAGCTACCAACTACGGGCCGTTGTACTCGTATCAGATTTCTTGGTTTGGTTTGGTTTTAACTTAAACATAACTAAAGAAAAAAAGTGGGCTTTAAACCCGGACAACACACACGCGTACGTACACCTCAAAGTCTTAACAAAGTTAACACATCTCGGAGCCTGTCGCTGTCCTCATCTCGTTTCGGAGATTGTGTCTTGTTAAGTGCGTTTGTGATATTTTTTTTTTTTTATTATTAATAATTCAAAGAGACACATTATTGTGGGTTTACGAAACATTGTGATGATGATAACTGTCAGCCGTAACAAACCCGACCAAAATGAGCCAAAAAAAAAAGAGGAGGAGACGAAGAAGAAGTAACAGGAAATAAAACAATTTCACACACATTACAAACGGACGGACATGCTCGGCCGTTTCGGTTCGGTCAGCCACTGCTTATCCATCACCTTTTCTTTTCAACATCAGCGTCTTCGTGTGGCTCTGTTCACCGTTTGCTTTTGTAGCGAGGACCCCCTGTAGTTTGCTTACAATTAAGTTGTTACATGTTTTAATTAGTATTGTGTTTGTGTTTTGTTTCTTTCAAAATGTTTACTCAGCTTTTTTGTGGAACGCTTTTGTTTCGTCTGTTGTCTTAGCGGTTTTCATTTTATATTTTTGTTGGTTAGTACGGTTTTTGTTTTCTTACATTACACCATTTGAACATTACCAACAACAACAGCAGCAACAGCAGCAGCAGTGTTTCTCTTGGCCATAATTCACAAAATAAAACAACAAAAAACAGAAATTTCATAGGAATTTGTTGTATTTGTAGCATTTTTGCATGATCTGAATTGGCCTGAACCCCCCCAAGAAATGCTTGATCGCTTGCTTGGCTGGCCCCTTTTTCTTACCAATACAAATTGTGTATAAAGAAATCATAAAAATCACGTAGTTTTTCGTAAAAATTCATGGTTTTTTGAAATTATTTGGAATTTTTTTTTTTTGGTTTCGTTGCTGACAAATATGAAAAATCCACAACTAAGCCACAAAAAGGTGACCATTTCCAGAGAAACGCTGACTTGAACAATTCTATGGAATACATGTAGAGGAAACCTAACATGAAGAAACTTAAAACTGAGGCATGAATAGTTAAATAAGCTTGGTAGAAAAAAGAACACGCGAAAGAAAACAAATACATGGACAATGTGTTCCCTTAGAGCTACTTTAGTTAATTAAAGGATATTGAAAATGTCAATTCTTGGGGTAATCGGTGTTACGGACTTTGTCTGTAAAATCGGTGAGCATGGCCCCATTTAATAATGACACTGATCGAGTCTTGCTATCTAAACGGCCATGTTTGTAACTGGCTTTTGTATTCGAAATATGTTTTAATTCTCTAACCCACAAGAGTGGCTCGAGGCCTTCCTTTGGAGGCACTTTTTTATATAGATTTTACAAATAGTAATCGGAAGCTGCACTATTCCCACGCACATTTCAACAATGAACAAATAAATCAAATTCCACATCCAGAGTTTAATACAAATGATTCTTGATTTACACCAAGCTTTCGGTGTATTCACTTTGTCTGTCTCTGTGGGCTAGGATTCCATTCGGGGCCTCCATTTGAATGTTTACGATTTTTATTGATTTGATTGAGAAAAATACAAAATCTTTTTTTTTGTTTTATTTTCTTTTTACCGGATATTATTTCTTGTCTTTATATTCGCATCATGTTTTCTTTCCATCAATGCCGGCAGAGGCTGGTCACTTTTTTTTTTGTCTTTACTTAATTTGCCATAACATTTGAGTAATTGCTTCTATTAATCGCAACACATTCATTGTGGTTAATGACTTAAATCAATCAGAAGATGTTAGGAACAAATTATATCATTAATTGAACACATTCCAAGACACATGTTTTAATTATTGCAAAGAAGAAATTAAAAGGAAAAGAAATTTCAAAAATTATTTAAAAAAAAGGAGTGATTGAAGAATTTTACACAAAGTCAACGAGCGAACGCGAAAAATATATTTTCATACCATCAGAATAGCAGAGGAACGGAAATTATGTCATGGCTTTCAAAAGTCTCCAATATGGGTTTAATCTATGCTGATAGTCAAGATCTAAACCATTTTAACCCTCCAACCCGCACTCCTTTAGAGGCACATTCTTTTATAAATTGTAAAAACTTGGGGGTTAGAGGGTAAATACATAAAAATTCTCTCTTATATCGAATTTAGATGTTACTATATAACCAATTGGATATATAAATAAAGACAATCTTTTGGGAGAGAGAGATACGATATTTTCTATGGTTTTTTTTTGACATGTAGGTGGCGTTAGTGTCATTTGATGTTATCATGTTTTTGCACTTGTGCACCAAATCAGGCTGAAGTATGAGACATTTCCATGAGATTTAATTCAAATTCAACGACGTCAGACGATGTCTTCGTATTAAACAGAATACATATATGAAGGGACGTGGGGGTTGTCGGTTCGATTCCCACCAGAGGCTTTGGTCTGTCGCTGCAAAAATCAAGCCAAATGGTCTTTGTCACCCGGTTTACCCTTGGACCCAAAATTATAATATAAATTTACTTTGTAGTGTAATTAATAAATAAATAAATATATGAAGGGAGAGAAGTTCCCCATCTGTGTTCCTTCAGCGAATGTTGAGAGAATAACGCTATAAGGTGATGATATTAAAACCTGTGCTTTATTTAACCCTGTAAGAGACTCACACAGATTGCTTCTAACTCAATTTTGGAGGCACATTTGTATGTGGGTTATTTAAAATGTTACTACATGGAATCTAAATGGTTTCAGAAAACGATTAGATTAGTTTTTTCTATCGGTATTGATTCTTTGTAATACGAGGATCTTCTTCTTCTGCAGTTTGTTTCGGTATTCAGTTCCTACGCAGCTCATTTCGATGTGACTACAAAAGTCCCCGCAGACTAAAGAGCCAAAAATTCTGTGTGCTGCTGTAAAAATTCCTCAACATCTTTTTATCTCTTAAACTTAGAACTTTCTAATTGCTTTTGGCAATAGTTCCTAAACGAAAATCTCTTCTGGTTGTTCATTATTTTATATATTCACAGCTAGAATGTGGTATTTTACCAACTTTACAATCCCACATGGCTTTACAGCCCAGTTTACAACCGTCTTTGGGGATCTACAAACACTGTGAGCCAACAACTTAATGTCCAAAACGAATGGCAGTCACAAATCGTTGCCTTAATTTTCTAGTCATTATCTTTACAATCTCTTGTGCGTTATTTAAAACATAATATCGTGTAAAATGTTGGTGCTGGCTAGATAATAAATCCAATTTTCCACCAAACTCCTGGAGGCTATGACATGAACCCCACCCCTCCCTGCAATCGTCTATGAAAATTGTAGGTTTCTGTTGGAAAATTGCATTAGTTTCAAAAACTCTTGGAACGCAAGAATTTAGTTTTTGTTACACCATTAGACAATTACTTTAGCACTTACTTCAAGGCTCTCCATATGTGGCCCCCGAAGAGTGGAAATCTTGGAAATTGTGTGAAACAGCGGGTGATTTGTTGGCAAATCCTCACTCAACACCAAGCGATGGTGTGTGCGAACAGAGTTAGTTTTTTTTTTTTTTTTTTTTTCTAAAAATAACAACATTCATGTTGATTTTGGTTTAATAAAAAAAAAACACACAAATACAATTTAGGTCATATTCAAATAACAGAATTATTTGGAAAGAACACTCGAGAAACAAACTAAACGATAATTAATTACACTACACAAGTAAGAAGTTAATGAAAGCTTTAATAGCTAAAGATTCTAATTAGGTTGAGACAACAAAACATGGACAACATTATAAAGTCATAATTTTTGAAAACGAATATTCTGTGAATTTCAGACAGCCCAATGATTACGACCAACTTTAAAATTCCCTTAACATTTTCCGAATCAATAACAAAGAATTAAGAAAAAAAGCTCAGTGCCAAACAATGTGAATCCAATTGAATTGTATCGAATCCGTGGTTATTTGTGACAAACTAATGCAGAATATGTGTTCAAGAACCAGCTTCAATAAAATGCCCGAGAAAACGTTTCCGAAACATTTACAAAAACGACGAAAACGAAAACTGCCCCCGCTGCGTGGGATCTATCACAACAAAATGTTGAAAATCCTAGTGTTACTAGTCTGTTTAGTTAATATTTTATATCATTTAAACATAATCAAAATAAGTGTTGAGGCCACGACAACCGCCTCACCGATGATGACAACAGCAGCTGGCTCATCGACGGCCGGTGTAGTTACGACCAGTGTTCGCAGCGATTTGAAAACCCAAAAAACAATACGTAGTATTAATGTAAATAATAGTTATAATCAACAAAATCTTATTGTACGTCAAAAATCCGAAATGCTGGCTCCCACAAAGCGCAAGCTGCCCATGGCGCCCAGCGCTAACCGAACTCGTCACCATCCATCGTCTTCGTTGCCCTCCAGCCGATATAAGGGCAAACGTAGAAAATACCACCAGAAACCCGCCCATAATAATAATAATACAAATATCCATACCTCCATACCAAAGAATATATCTACTCTAAGACCACAATTACCGCGACCACCATCCACGGCAGCATCACCGGCGTCCTCGACGTCCAACAATTATCATCTGCGTCCCTTCATGCATCAGAATCAGCAACAGTTTTCCTACTCCAATCGCACCTATCAGCGCCAGCATCAGTATCAGCAGCAGAGTGTCCAGATACCCTCGTCCACCATCAGTGTGACCTCGACCATCGATCATCATCTGCCGCCACAGTATCACAACGGTTCCGCCGGATACTATCCGACCACCAACATCAAACACTATATCGGCGTGAACACCACCAATATACACGAAATCAAATATCCACCGTCGGCGCCGCCCTCGCATCAACACTCGATACAGAATCAAAATCATGTGGTCACCGATATTGTGGTGTATCGCAACATTGGGCCCATACCCTGTCCACCTGGGGTACGTTTGGTGCCCCACCGGGTGATAACGGCCACGCCAGATCCTCGCCTCAATCGTCAACGGGGTAAGCTTTTGATTTCTTTCGATTTCGATAACATACAAGTACGACACACATTCAGCCAAAGAAGAAGTTTTCTCTTTTGTGGTCGGATTTATTAAATTGTCATTGAACTTTAATCTCGGTTTTCCATGTGGGCTCATAACTTTGATTGCGGTCGTTGTTGTTTTCATTTTGCCCGTGTTGTTGTTGTTGGCCAAAGTACAAAACGTGCCTTAACTGTCATAGCACCAGCCTTGGCTCAAATAATGTCTTTACTTGGCTTTAAGCCAACATCCACCAAGAGAGCACAGCTCGATAGATGGGCAAAGGGCTTAAAGGAAATGAACAGCGGAAAGACGGCGGCAAGGCAAAAACAGAAATCAAATCACGATTTTCATTTAAATCGTTTACGATGTAGAAATAATAAAAAAGAAATAGCATAAAAACACTGAATGAAATAAATACAAATACAAACTGGTTTTCCGTTTATTTGTTTTGAAAACCGGGCAATAAGGTTCGTTTGTGCTGAAAGTACTTTTAGGTAGATTTTCACCACTCACAGATAGATTTGTTTAAAAGACAAAACAAAATTGTTAATAAACAACTAGTAAGTTGTAATGCGCCTACGGCGCCCGTTGAAATATGGAAAAAAAATTTTGTTGAAAAAAAAAATTTTTGTTGAAAAAAAAATTTTGTGGAAAAAAAAAATTTGGTTGAAAAAAAAAATTGTAAAAAAAAATTTTGGAAAAAAAAATTGTAAAAAAAAAATTTTGGAAAAAAAATTTTGGAAAAAAAAATGAAAAGAAATGCCTATTTAAATTCCTACGTACTGCGTGACAGAGTCAGTGAATCAGTGTATCAGTGTCGAGGGTAAATATATATTAAGATTAAAGTGAAAAAGATTTTTGGCATAAAAATGTTTCAATTATTTAGATCAACCACATGCGGGAATTCAGAATAGATAGACATCGCGGTTAGTTGCATTACATTCCCTGACAGTTACAGGAAATTGTAGCGATGGCTTTTCCTAAAACACAGGAACCATTTCATTGAACTTATTTTGTACGTAGCATTCCCTAACAGGGAGCTTCTCTCCAATCAGTGAGCTGTGCACGATATAATTGGTATACCCACTAATTAGTACCTAGTACCCACGGTTTAAAGCTCGAGAACTTCTCAAATCAACAAAAATGACAATACTATGATTACTCATTGATGTGATTTGCTTTTGATGAAGTCCAGACAAACTGATTTTGACTAAAGTGTTTTGGAAATCATTAGCACACACAGAGGTACATATGTCGTAGGTAACATAAATTCCAAGCAGACGGTGTGAACAGATGGTGTATGAAGCGATTCCTCTTTTTAGCTCCCTAGAAGAACATTCCAACCACCAATCAAAAGTGGTGTCAACAACAAATTATTCTATAACGTCAAGTCTTACTACTGCACATTCTATGAAAATTGAAACTATGTAAATTTCTGCCAAATCGTACAGGTTTTGTGCAGATTATTGATTTTTTGTAGGTTGTACTCAAATAGATTTTAGATAGATTGTGATTTTTTTGTATTATTTATTAAATGTACAAAAATACAGTCATCTCGACCCACGTTTTTGCGATCATATATCTATTACTTACTTAGAGTACCAGTCTCCTAACTACATATATATATATATAAATATTTGAAAATAAGAGAGGTAGAGGGGGGGGTACAGATCTGTGGCAAAGATCATCATAAACTCGTGCACGAGTAGTACGTGGAAAACCTGTTAAACGCATGCCAAGTGGGACGCGACTACCAAATATTACAGACTCACATACACACTCGAGCTTCTTCTAGCACACGTTCGATTTACCTGCACAGTCGATTGCCAAGAATCACACTCACACACACACACACTTCTAATAATGTTTGCAACCGGAAAATGCTCATAAAAATATTGGCAAGTGTGGTCGTCGTCGTCGATACAACAGCCATAAGGAAAACCCCAAAAAAAAAAAACGAAGCTTTGCGAAATCACAGCACAAAAGAAAAAATATTGAAAAATCACACACACACACCAAAAATTACTAAATTACATATCGTATCAGAAAATCATAAGCAACCCACATGCGATAAACATTTGTGTCGCATGGCATCCATGTCTCCACCACCAAGACCACCTACCCACCCGTTTGAAAGGAGAGGGGGGGGGGGGGTAATGAATTTGATTTTAAAAAAAACATATTAAATTACAAAACGCACCACGACCAACCATCGCTCTACTGCCATGAAGGCGATTAGCTGTTCTTCCGAAAAGTCTGCAGCCTGATGCTTAAAGCATGAAACAGCAGAAGAGCCAGCTGGTGGCTCTCGGGAGTGTTATTAATTATAAATCACTTAAATGATGACAAATGTGTTTTGTACTCTCGTTCGTACTCGCATAATCGCATCAATATCAAATTATAATAAAATTTCAATTAATTACTTTCTGAAAAAACTCACACACAAAATTCCATTTTCAAGATGTTATTCATTTCAACATCTCGAATATTGAAAATTGATTGTAACAACTTTTGGTAAGAGATTGCAACACAGTTTGTCTGGCGTTGTCTGTGTCCAAGGGTTAACACAGGGTCACCATTAAATGTCGATAACAATATTGGTAAACAGAAACAAATGTACATAATCATTTTAAAAACAAAAATCCATAAAAACCAGTAGTGATTTGTTAAAATTCATAAAGACTGTAAAATTGGATTGTTGGACGCGAAATCCAACAATCTCTTTGGCAAGTAATGTCTATGTCAGTCAGAATGTACTCAGCCATTAAGACAATTAACATTGGCTCACACGATGTACTCAAGTAAAGATGTGAGCTATTACTAAGTCCTTGCTTATGTAGCAGAATAAGGCATAGGGCACAGAGTCGTCATTATTATTTTGTCAGATTCTGAAATTGAGAAGATCAGTCAGTCAGAGTCTAAATCCTCGCTGTGTCCCAACTAAACGCCGTTTTTCACTTGATCATGTTATCTGATATTGGCCATATTTTTCCAATCCCCGCTTAACTATTCAAACAACCTACCTTTTCACACCTCTTTCAGTGCGACCATAAACAGAATTTCAAACAACAGCAGAATGGAATGGCAACCAAACTCTTTCAAAACTCTTCCAATCAATCAATTGTTCAATGGCTGCCCCTCAACAAAGCCAAGTCAAAATAAAAGTGCTTTCAATAATTATGCAATAACTATTCTGCGGGGATAAACTGACATTTGGAAATAACAACAAGCGGGGCTTGTATACAATCACCTCGCATTCACCCCACCTCAACGTCCCCCCCACCCCCCCCCCCCCCCCCACCCCCCCGCCCCACCCACACGTAAAGTGGGCTTAGACGTCGTAGACAAATTAAATTACCAACAAACCGTTAACCGTTAAATTAACGATTTTCCATTTAACACTACAGACATTCAATAAACCAAAGTATGCGACTGAATACCTGATACCAGGCAATAATAAGCCGAGACTGCAACTCAGTCGTCAGCCAGTCACAATCGTGAATCGAGTCAGTTAGTCTGTCCGTCCGTTGGTTGTAATGTAACGATTTGTGGTGTCTATTGAACTTTTAACTGCCAACAGTTATGGGCAAATCCCCAAATGGAAAAAAAAACAATTTTCAACAAAGGCGCGAAAAAAAATCACCTAAAACAAATCTCACATGCATTGTTTTCCGTTGGGAATAAGGGGTAGACCCAGCAGGAGGAGGTGGTGCTGTCAGAGTGACTAGCAATTACGACAATCAAGTGCAGACATTCGCCCATTAGAGGGGAGGAGGCGTCAATTAGCATACAAAACAAAATATTTTCGAAAATGACTCGCAACAAAAAAAAAAAAACACTCTAGGAATTTTGGTAAAATATTCCCCCTTTTGTGGAGGTATTTTTCCCATCGATCTCTTTTAACTTCAGCTAGCAATCGCATTAACATGGGTGTGTTTTTTTTTTTTTTGCGTCTACTGAGACTTTTTAAATCTTTACAGGGATTAACAGACAAATTACATAGCATAAGTGAGATTTCTCAAAAGAGCAGAAAAACTGTAGGAATTGGAAATTGTTTGGGAGGAAATCTCGTTGATATGACAGTCGACCGTCTGTTATGTGTCAAATTAAAACGATTAAATTGTCATGATTACAAATACACCAACGAAATGACACCGTTTGTTTTTTTTTTACTTTTGTCATAAATCAGACGATTTTCAACAGTAATTAATATGATTGGGAAGTGCGATGTGGGGGCGAGAATGCCTTGCAATGTTATAGAATGGACATTGAAGAGAAGTGGGGAAATTAACTGCCTGTTTCCAAAAAAAATTGCCTAAATATTTTAAATATTTTATTGCCTGTTTCCATAAAACGAATTTGTTCGTTCGTTACAAATTGTCAAAATTGAAGGCCCAATAAAATGGATTTTTATCAGTAATGAGGGCTTATTCTTTTAAGATTGTGGTCCATACGTCGTTATATCTGAAAACCAGAATTGAACAATGCCTGAAACCAATTTTATAAGGCTTCCAATATTTACGATTTGTAACGAACGAACAAATTCGTTTTATGGAAACAGGCAATAAAATATTTAGGCAATTATATTTTTCTGAAATATACAAATAAGAAGACAATTGTAATAAATAAAAACAATTTTTGAGAGCATAATAAAAAAAAGGTTCGACAACAATATTAAAACAACGATTTGAAACCAAAACCTTTGAAATCCATAAACCATGAAAGACACAACATCATCCGTATATAATATTTAGCTTGAAACATTTTATGTGTTTACCATGAACACTTCTGATCATTTTGAACTTTAGTTCTTTGATCGCAACAATTCACTAGAACATTAAAGCAAATGACGCTTATTTTTTTCCTTCTCAATAGATGCCACACTTAGTTTAAAATTCTTGATGAGCTCCAACACTATTTTATCTATTTTACTTTTATTTATTTGCTATTTTTAAATGTTTATTGCCTAGGGTTTCTTATGTATACAAGTATTCCAATAACCCATATTCGTTCTCCTATGAATCATCATCAACCTCTCCTCCTAATTTTGTTTCGCTGTATTTGGTTTTATGGGCTACAAAAATTCCACACACACACACTCACATACAAAATCTAGATCAAAGTGATGCGAAGCGCCAAAACTTTGTTTAGTTAATGAGTCGTAACGCCACTGCTATTGCCAATAGTTCGTTTAACAGAAATGTTTCAAAATGAATTGCTTAATTGTGAAATATTGTGGAAACACTCCCTCCTAGTGTTTTTTGTTTCTTTTAGAACATCATGCATAGTTTGGCGATGCGTGAGATGACAACGACCTTTAATGGCGATATATGTATGGAGTCTGTTAAGGTAGAAGGACATTTGAAGATTAACGACAACGCAACTATCCCCGGTTAGACTAGAACTAAATGACTTAATAAGGTTTACATTTGTGCACATGGTAATCTCCGGTTAACATTTTTACAACAAAAAATAGGCAAATTTCAAAGGAGGTTTCTGTACCGTCTCAAAGGATTTAGTTCATAATCTCACATCCTTGAGACAATGCCTTAGCACGTATTGCCTTGTTTCGAATATGTACATTTATAGACCAATTCAAAACTACGAAACTAAAACACAACGTTCTTATGAATGATTCATGGGCATTGGTCGTACCCACTTACTAGTGACTAGTGAGCAAATGTGGCACCCATTTGCCTGATAACATTTCTATTCATGGTGCTCTTTACTCACTGTAGCAGTTGATTGATTTTAACCTATTTAAAAGTGCTATTAACACCTCATTTAACCGAACGAGCGTGTCAAATGAACTGAACATATATTTGCGGTTGCTCGTCGGCACGTATGTCGGCCTGTCCTTCCATGCACCGGCTGAAGTGCAAATTCTGTACATAAATGGCATGTACTGTGAACAGCAAACACAGGCAAAATTATGAGTTATGCATCAGTAACACAGAATCGGTGTGTTTGTTCGGTATGCGAGTTCAGATTCGAACAGAAAATGATTTTTGTGCTCTTAATGGTTTCGACACGACAACATCAAGTGTTAAATAAATATTTAACACAAATTGTAATAAATATAACCAGCAGACAGGCAGGCGAAACGACCAGCAAACGACCCGAAAACATTTACAATTTCAATTTAACATTGTAACCGAACAAGTGGAATAATGGAGAAGATATACCGTGGGTCGGGCGGACGGACGGGCATATGGTATTTGCGGTTATTAAGAGTGTGCAAACAAATTATTTGACAAATGTAAGCGTAAGTGATCTCGTTTAAATTTTTGGCATGAATTGGAATATGTTTGCGCAACCAAATGTATGCCCAACTAAATGTTTGCGCAACCAAATGACAACACACTGACAGTTGTAGGCTACCATAATATTCACAGGATAAATGGACCATTAATCTGTAATCGATAATGTTATATAAACTATATGTGGTTATAATTACATCATTTCGAAGGCAGAATACATCCAAGAGCAAATGATTTGGAAATTCGAAAAAAAATATTTTGACCAAAAAAAAAAAGGAAAGGGGTTAACCCATCCAAATTTTGGATTTTTTTGAAAAAATAGATTTCTATGAAATCTTGCTCATTCATAGCGGACCTCAATCTGATTAACATGCTGTTCTCGTTTTTTAGGTGGAACAAATAGTTTTGGAGAAATTCGCTTGAGAAAATGGAGTTTTCTCAAAATTAGAGATTGGGAGGTCCTTCAAACTATTTGTTGAATTTTTCAGCAACCGACTAAGGTATCTGCACAAGAGTAGTATCAAATTAAAGCTAGAATTTAGGGCTACGATTAGCCCACAGAGAGTTGTGTGATAGGATCATATTCATAGGATTCATTGTGAATCCGCTGGGGCACTCTCAAAATGGATTTTTTGACCATTACTCTGTAATGGCTAATGTTATAGTAACTTTATGTGGCTATAATTACATCATTTCGAAGGCAGAATACATCCAAGAGCAAAAGATTTGGAAATTCGAAAAAAAATATTTTGACCAAAAAAAAAAGGTCCAAATTTTGGATTTTTTTGAAAAAATAGATTTCTATGAAATCTTGCTCATTCATAGCGGACCTCAATCTGATTAAGATGCTGTTCTCATTTTTTAGATGGAACAAATAGTTTTGGAGAAATTCGCTTGAGAAAATGGAGTTTTCTCAAAATTAGAGGTTCGAGACTCAATTGAAATATTTAGCAACGGAATCGATACCTTAATCCTTGCTCATCCAGAGCAAGGATTATATATTTTCATTTCCATAATCTTTGCCGATATCAAATATACAATTTGTTTACATATACCAATCTTATTGTTAGAAAATATGTCTAAACTTGATTGATGCATCATTTTGCAAATGGCAAAGTATCCTTTGATGTTTTAATGAAAACATTTGCAGCCCATTCGAAAGGAAAGTGTTGAAATCAAAATAAAATCGCAAACTGCAGACATGCTGAACCTATCACTGAAGATAATAAACATTCGCCAGCATCAGCCAACCAGCAGCATCAGACACCAGAAATCCGCAAGATAAACGCATTCAAGGCATCAAATGCCAAAGGTGGTCGGTCTACCACAGGTTGGTCCTACATTGAAAAGTAATTCCATTACAGTGGGGTAGAGCAGAATTAAAAAAAAAATGATTACATGAGTTCAGCGAAAGGAAAAATATAAGTCTATATGAAAAACTCAAACAGAAATTTGGTGAAGGCAATTGGCCACAAATCTGAAGATTTCTGTGAAGTTGTTTGGTTTTGATTATGATTATATCGCTCATTTATTTCAATAGTGTCCCAATTCAAAATTCACTTTTTATTGTTTTGCTCAAGAAGAAGCTGTAAATCTCTAAGTTAAGTTGATTTTTGGAATATGTCAGGCCTCTAGTTGTTTCGAGAATCCTATGATTGTTTCCAATATTAGGTAGGTAAGATGCAATTGTGAATTTTAAACGAAACTCCTGAGTTATGACACTATTGAAGTAAATGTGCGATATGTTTTGTATTATTGCATTACGTTAAGAATGCAAGCTAAATGATCAAAAGCAGAGATTTTGTTTCCCACATGTCCGTGAATTATCTACACGACACGGCTTACCTTAATATTTAGCAAGAACTTTCATTTTTAAAGCCACTGTACCCGCCGCCCCTTGCCAACGGAGAACTCAAACACGTATTCCAGATATTTGATCATTATCAGGCGACAGTAGGAATTTTCATACACAACACGATGAAAGCATGAAAGAAGCAAATTCCTAGCATTTCTCAAACATTTTACAATTAATTTCCATTTAATAGACTTTAACTAAAGTAAATAGACCATTAGGAGAGGCGATAGCGTTGGTTGTGGCGCTGGTGACGATGTTGTTGTTTTCTTCCTCTTTTTTTTCGATTTTTGCAAGTCTCACAGTGTGGCGCGGAGCCTGATCAATAACAATGAAATGGCTGCTGAGTTGAGCCTCTTCATGTGGCACTAACAGTAACGTGAGCGGCGCAATATTATGATCGTTTATGTTGTATTTGATCAAAGAAAGCATAAATTATTTATAAACTCGGCAGTTGAGTGAGCGAACGAGCCCAAACAATCGCTATGGACAGCCAACATGCAAGGCGGCGGCCACCGTTCGTTCGGTCGCCTTCCTAAGAAGTGGGAGGCACTCCAATATCAAACATTGTCGATGTCGACTTTTTTGTTCCTTCTTCTTCTTTTTTTTTGCGCTTAGTCCATCGTAAAGCATTGAAGTGGAAACATGAAATGCTTTGAAATAAAGCTACCGTTTTCATTTTCTGCCGCTTTACGCTCTTCGTCTCGTTTCGAATCTTTAAATATTTGATGATTGTTTTTTCATTCGTTTTGCGGTTTCGTTGTGGCAACTTTAAAAGTCATGCCACAGCGAACACGCCTTCATGGCACTTCATTTAATATTGAAAATTTCTATGGAACGCGGAACGATAGGCAACCAAAAAAAAAAGAGAGAAGTGGAAAGAATAAAAAGTGTATAAATTTTTTCTAACGTTAAATTGACCGACAGCCTTTAGTTGTGTTGTCATGGTTGCAGAGTAGTTTTTTTTTGGGGTTTTATGTGCCTGTAATCTGGAACGCATGGGAAAGCTATAGGAGGTAAGGCTGACTTTGGGAGTGGATGGGTAACATTGAAATGAAAGTGTTGCTAGAATACATGAAATGTAGGAGATATCTGAAGCTAGCCATTGACGGAATATGTCAGTTCATTCAGGACATGTGACATTCGTGGAAAATGATTCCGAGAAAATAATAACCAATTATTATTCTTCATATATATGAAACTTCCTCGTAAATCTTGGCGACTTTACGAGTAAGAGAGTAATATCTAAGCCATGTACAACTTCTCTAGAAAAGCTTTAGCCGTTCGGAGCCGGCTTTAAACAGTAGGTCCCGGTCAGTGAGCAAACAAATTATATCGTACACAGCTCACTGATTCGAGAGAAGTTCCCCGTCTGTTACTTCATGGAATGATAAGGGAAATAAGTAAGAAATATATGAGACTTTTCACAGTTTTACAAAAGACCTAGACAATTTAGGAACTGAAACTTTTCATTTGTGAAATTGTATTCCATTAATAGTATAAAACATTTCATAACAAATTGTAAATTATAATTGTTATAAATTGTTTCATATAATTTATGAAAATATTTCTCTGGCCTGAGAAAATAAGAAACATTTTGTGATTTTGACAAAGATGGATTTTTTTTTAATGATAATTTTGTAATAATTTTGCACCCTCAGTTCATTATGAACCGTTGTATCACAACATTTTTAAATTAAAAACTCTGATACGATTCTGAATGATTTTTTTCATTGTCTCCATCTTTCACTCATGCGTTTCCTCGGTGTTCATCGGGCTCTTGACCTCATCCACAATGTTTTGAGTTTCTGGAATGTAGAGAACAAAATCATTAGCCTATGCTGATCAATGTTTGCATTTAAAATATTCAATTAATTGTATTTGTTGTGTGGCTCTAAGAAATTTCTTATTCCATTACTCCATTACTTGATTACTTTTGATTGTGTAGTTTTTCTGGTCTTAGGGTGGTCGTCGGTCTGCGATTCATTAATAGTCGGCCAGCCAACGGGCGGAAAATAAAAGATTTTCTAATAAAGATATAAAATTGTAATGAAAACTAAACTAAAGAGGGGAGTGTTTCTCTGCACCGAAACTGGGTCATTTGATTGGAAAAAGACCAAAGAAAAACAGGGAAAACTTAGTACAGCAGCAAGTGGGTGGGTCGGTAAAGAAAACAAAATCAAATAAATATTAAACAAAAAGGAAGAAACAAAGTCATGCTTTGTACCTTTGGCCACTTGTGCCCGCAATGTTGCCCAACTCTGTCTAAGTGCACTCATCTTCGCCTAAGTATCTGCACACTTTTATGTCTATCATCCATTACAATCAGCAATTTAAACAAAACAGTTGACAATCCAATAAAAACATAGACAGCCACATTTGAAAACAACAAGCCCCAAGTGAAACGATAAATTTCACACATCCATTTAATGACAATTTAAATATCTGAACATTTGTCTTTCAAACCAAAAACGCTGTAATTTGCATTAATTTTCTCTTCCATCATGAGCGCCAACCACTAGATCTGAAGCTCTGGAGGAGCCAACACGCTGGCTCTGCCGCGTGTAATGACATCTAAAGTCAACATGAAAAATTAATGGTTTCCGTTTTGAAAATCGTTAAGATCTCTCACAAAAAAAAAACCGGAAAATCTAAGCCAAGATTAAGATATCATCAGCAAACAACAAGAGCTGCACAACAGCAAATGGGTGAAGCCTGTTTTTTTGTTTGTTTTTTGTTTAGTTTTCTTTAATGAAATGAAATTACAAAAAAGTCAACACAATTAAATGGCATTTTGTTCAAAATCACACTTAAAGGAATTTATGTCGAAACAAATTTCGTAAATATTTGTTGTTCCGTAATTATGAATAATTTGATTGTGATCTCGCTCTCGGCTCGGCTCGACTTGAATACTTTAAACTTTAATCAAAATCAAGATTGTTTTCTTAATTTACCACATAAGATGGTAAACGTCATGATAAAGCAGGCCTGTTTTTTGTTAATAAAACTTTGAAGTTTTCATATTTTATGCCGTTCTTTTTCTCGCATTTTTTTTTTTAAATTTTTAATAATGATTGACAGTTTAATTAAAAGCGAAAACTTTTTTAAACAGTTTTTTGTGGAAAGTAAATATTTTGAAAAGTGCACTGATGTGTGTGAGTGTGTGTGTGTGTGTTTGGAAGTCGACAAGCCACCACCAACGAAACTGTGTCGGTCATGTCTCATTAGTCACGCATTTTTTTCGGGTCGGTTCATGGGCTGGTGGGCTGTTACAAATCAAAAAGGAATATTGTGAAATAGTTATGTGTGTTTGGAGACGAACTACTGAATATTCAATGAAACAAAATCGTAATTGAAGGCCAGGCTGAGGAACTTCATTTTATTTTCCTTGTTTTCCTTAACCATAGTCTCGTTTGCTCAAAACAAAAAGCAGAAATTGTCTATTCGTGTTGAACGCTGCCTATGTTAAGGCGTTACAAAGAATATTTGAAGAATAACAATAACTTTGTATACGAACGACTCTAACGATTGTTTTTTACAGTGGTGACAAAAGAAAACTTTAATATTCTAAAAATCAGAAACATGTTCTGAAAATAGGTTGGGGGTGGGGTGTATTATTAAGTGGAGCAACCATAGCTTTACTTACTTAACATTCCATAAAGGAACAGACGGGGAACTTCTCTCGAAATCAGTGAGCTGTGTACGATATAATTTGTATACTCACTAACCGGGACCTACTGCTTTTAAAGCCGCCTCCGAACGGCTAATGCTTTTCTAAAGAAGTTTTACATGGCTTAGAGAATGCTCTATTACTCGTAAAGTCGCCAACATTAACGAGGTGGAAACAGGCGCTGAAAAATGTTTGATGTTCTTACCCGTTTTCGAACTCGGGTTCTTCTGTGTGATAGTCGCACACACTACCTACCACACCACGGCCTTCCACAACCACAGCTTTAAGAACAGATTCAAATAATTCCGAGAATTTGTTAAAATAATGTTAACCCCCTGTCGACCGATGTTACCTAAAAGTGTCATTCCTATTATCAGCTCATAAGTACTTGAAAGAAAAATATTTGTATACTTTTTCCCCTAGGTACGCTGAAGTAAACTAATATGTATCTAATAATTTTTTTTTAAACTGTTAGTAGCCCTGTCTTCCAAGAATAACGTTATTTTGCAAAACGTGGCACTAATTTCGAATTTTCAAAAATAGTTATCTTGGAAAAACATTGATTATATCATTTTATGTCTATAAACAGTTTTTCAAAATCCCAGTGCATAAATTAATATTTTTTTAAAAAAAAAAATTAAAAAAAAAAATTATTAATGTTTTTTTTCATTGTTTTCGATTCACCCTGGCCCAACGTATCAGTCATAACTAATAACCTTACAGGTCCTTGAACATTTTTAAACTTTAGATTTATCTTTCAAATGCAATTTTCGCGGACAATTTTTCAACTACTTTGAGTATCGGTCCACAAGGAGTTAAAAATCAATGTAATTTCTATCTCATTAAAATAAAAAATAAGCGCCCCGGTAGGCGAGTTGGTAGCTTGCTCGCCTATCAGCGTGGCGGTTGTGGGTTCGATACCCACCAGAGGCTTTGGTCTGTCGCTCCAAAAATCTAGCCATATGGTCAGTGTCACCCGGTTTACCCTTGGACCCAAAATTCGCATATGAATTTCCTTTGTATTGTAATCAATAATAAATAAATAAAATATTAATGGAATCGACACAATCGCACTTTTCTTCGTCGTATAATGCACTCTTCCTTGTATTCGAGCTTGCGAATTTTTCAATTGAAACTCGATTTTAGTTCTTCTGTGCGTCGCTGGGAAAGGCATAAATTAGGGACTCACGCCCATAGGATGAAACGGAATTCTATTATTTAAGAATATGTTAACGCCCTACCTTGACCACGCCTTTGTTGCCAGCCCGCTTCTATTATAGACAGGCATTCTACTGAAACTAGATTAATTTGCCAACGTCATAACGAATCAAATTAATGAAGATATGTGTGTGTGTGTGTGTCCTGTGAGGTTCTCCACGACTCCACGAGTAAAATAAATACAAAGTACGATAATTAAAGTCTTCTTCTTCTTCTCTACATACTTTCTTAAACGCTTTTAATCAACGAAAGAACGGAAAACATGTTTAACGAAAATATAGGTTACAAGACAAGACAAGACAAGACCTGGCTAACAGTTGCCTGACGAAGTGATCTTCCGATCCCGCCATACACAGTTCGAACACATTCTGAAGAGGTTGGCCATGGAGTGTACAAGGAAATCCATTAAGCTTAATCTTAAGATCAAATGAAACAACATCAGCAGCAGCAGCAACAACAACAACAACGACAAAGACAACATTGCCAACAATAATTGCTTATTTACTTTAAAAGCCATAAATGTTGAAGAGTTGTTTGTTTGTTTTTTTTTTGCGGATTTATTTTAGTTTGTAGTTGTCTGTTCCGCTCTTTAAGCCATAGTAAAACAATTTTTATGAATGAAAAATCTTGTTGATGCGGCCTTAGTGGTGGTTGTTGACTGCTGTGTTTTGTTTTCATCTCTGTTCCGTTTGAGCGTTATTTTTTTTTGCTGTTGCCATTTTGCTGTGAATGTGGGCGTTATTTTACGCCAACTTAGAGTTGATTTTGCGACCCACTGTAAATCGTGTTGTGTACATTTCGTTTTATTTAAATTTGATCTTTTATTTACATTTCAGATTCTGCTTTTCCGTTGTTTTTTTTTTATATTTTTTGTTTGTATCGTACAATAAACTTTGGAGTTTCCGTTTTTGTTTTGCCTCTCGCGCGTTCTCTCTCCAAGCCAAGATCCATTCAATCGATGCGGTTCAGAGGCTGGTTGAGTGACGGACGGCCGGGCCCCGACTGCCGAGTACGTACCGTCATTCAATCACAGGCACCAGGCAAGCTGTCTGCCGTTTGGAGTGTGATCATCAGTGTGTGTGTGTGTGCAGTGTGTTTATGGTGGGGTAAGCGCTAGATCCTCGATGGTGCCAAAGTGTTGCCTACAAACGACCTGATTTTCCGCTAGCTAGTTTGGCAACCGCAACAAATTTGTATTGGCTTTTCCTCTTTAGGCTGTTGTGCATAATTTCCTACACTAAACGTTTAGGTGTCTGTCTCTCTGTCTGTCTGTCCATCCGCCGTCTGTCTTTGGCGTAAATGTGTGTAGAAGAAGTCAAATAGTCTGTTGGCCCCATCACAATTGCCACATTCTCTTTGGGTTCGACTCTACATAATGTTGGAAGGTATGATATGTTTCGCCAGATCCCTTTTGTCCAAAATACTATAAAAGGATACAAATTAGAAAATATGAAGAAATTCGTAAAAAAAAAAACATTTGTTGGTAGAAAAAAACACAAATGGAAGGCGAAAAATCGCCTAATTGAAAATAAATATTAGTAACGACTGTTCTGGATGATTTGCCATGCACTGTAATTATCTTAAACGAAAATCCGCTTTAATAAAAAAAAAACGCTTATGTGAAACACATTTTTAATGCAAAGACACAAACTTTTAGGATACGAACAGTGCTTAAGAGAAATCCATGGAACTCATGAGATCATCATAACAAATTCTATGAAACCTCTTACGAAGGAGACCTTAGAATCAGTTTATGTTATTTAAAACCTTTTTTGGAGACCATTCTGAAGCCCTGGCAAAGACAAATGATCTCGAAAAAGTGTGTGTCAAACACATTTAAGAAATCTCAACCAAATGTAAATAAGCTCATTAATATTGATTTTAAATTTTACATAAATGTATTTTGAATGGTTGTTGGGGCGCTCTACATTTCTAGTTACGAAATCTATTCGATCGATGAAACCACTGGTCTGAGAAATAATTGCAAAAGTCTTCTTCTAATGATTCTTGGGGAGTTTCCGCTTTGAATTCTTTAAACATTTGTTTAACCGTCCACTATGGCTTCTTCTCAGGCCTACTTTTCCAAACCATAGCCCCCGAGCATATGATGGCATAGAGTACTTTGTATTCGCATTAGCTTTCCCACTTTTTCCTCATGAATTTCTTCAAGAATTTGCAAGACATACAGCTAATATAATGCAGACGATAAACCATAAACACTGCACTCACTCACTCACACACTCTATAACCGAATAAACCGCGTCAATGTTTTGTGATTTAAAGGCCGGTTTGACCACGAGACTTGATATTCGCATAAACTTTACATGTTTCCATTCATACAACAGCGAGTGGCAGAGCAGCGCCCACACTTGAACAAATATCATAAAAACTCTACCAAAAACATTCCTCTCGTTGGAGTCCGTTTTCTGTTTTCCCGGATTTTAGTTGCAATGAGCCTTATAGTCAAATTGGCGTCTGTGGTGTCGGCCAAAAGCGGCTGCTTGTTGCGGAACATTAGTTCCACAGTCTACTGTGTGTGCATGATCACTGCAAATAGTCGTCCCCACCAAGAGACGAAATATTTTCATTCATAATTTCAAAAACAAATGAAACATGTTGCAAGCGAAAACTTGCAGCAGGCGGCATATCTTGTCTGGCAGCCTGTCGGTTGGTTGGTCGGTCGGTCGGCTGGCTGGCTCGTTGTGTGCCATGCGGGCTTCGGGCCGAAGATGCGAATGGAGCGTATCTGTATGCCACCGCAGCCGCCGCCGTTTGCGAGTTGTGCTGTGGTACGAGGTACCTGTTGCCGTTTCATTTTTTTCTTGTCGGGGTTTCTCTGGTTAACGAAATGTTGTCATATGCAAATTAATTTAAGTTGATCACCACAAATTTATCTGGTGTTTTCGTGCTTGTTTTCTTGACTCTTTCCAACTGATATTAGTCGCAGGAGAAACAACAAAAGGTGACCGTTTAAACGTTTCGCTGTGGAGAGCTTTTCGGTTGGTTGCAGTCACTTAAATGCCATAAACCGTGTATTTGTAACTGAAGTCATGCGATTCTCTTCTCCTATGAGCGGGGAGTCTGTCACTTTTGGAGGATATATTGCCGGTCGTTGTCTCCTTTGACTTTATGAAGTCAAAAACGTGATTTGTTTCTAACACACAAACAACTCGTGCTGTTCCAAATGCGGACAACGGGGTTGGTTATTCTCAGAAGTCATGTCCCCATCCATTCATGACTTTCGCTTTTGTCAACAGGTTTGGAGGGGTGAGGAGGATGTGAGGGTGAGGAATGACAAATATGTGTCTTTAAAAGTCCCCTTGAAAATACGTCAAAGACTCTCACTCATAGCCTAAACAACATGTGCTCGATCAATTTTATGAAACTATTCCTTTTCGGTTTCGTGTCTTTTCAGAATGTCAATGCAGTCCCGTGGGTGCCATCGGCAACACTTGCGACAAACGTTCCGGGCAATGTCAGTGCCTGTCGAATGTTACCGGCCGCCGTTGTGACAAATGCAAATCGGGCCATTGGAATCTAACACAAAACATCGGCTGCCATGACTGTCGCTGTGATACGTCCGGTTCGAGGAGTCATGAATGCAATCCGTGGACCGGTCAATGTGATTGCAAAATCGGTGTCGGAGGTCAGCGCTGCAACGAATGCACAGACGGTTTCTTTGGTTTCTCCTTGGAGGGCTGTCAACGGTGTGCTCCCTGTCCGGGCGAAGGTCAGGTGTGTGATCCCGTCAATGGCCGTTGTGTGTGCCCGCCAAACAGTCGCGGCCTGGGCTGCAGTCAATGCATGAGTGGCACCTGGGGTTGGCAGCCTCGTCTCGGTTGCCGGGAGTGCCAGTGCGATCGTGTGGGATCCATTGGCCAATACTGTCATGCCATTTCCGGTCAATGCCAGTGCCGCGAAGGCTACTCGGGACGTCGCTGTGATACATGTGCCATTGGTTATTTCGGTTATCCGGAATGCAGACGTTGCAACTGTGATGTGGATGGTTCGTTTGTGCGCAGTGATGGCCTCATAGCCTGCGATGCCAATGGCCAATGTCCCTGCAAGAGTTTGGTAGTGGGTCTCAAGTGCGACACCTGCATGCAGTCCGCATTCGGTTTGTCCGCCCTCAATCCGGAGGGTTGTACGCGTTGCTATTGTTTCGGTCGCGCCTCCGAATGTGAGCAGAGTGATTGGTCTTGGGGTCATGTCCGCATGTCCGAGTCACGCAATCTAACCGTGCACCATATACGGGCTCAGCATGTTACCAACACCGAGTTTGAGTACATTGTCGTCATCCAGATGAGTGGCTCGAAAACGTATCGCGAAGATGCCGAAATACAAAATGTGAACGGGCTTAATTTGATTCCGAGATCGACGGGAAATGTAACCATGGGATCCTACTCACAACTGTACTATCCGCTGTATTTCCAATTACCACCACAATTCTATGGTGATCGCACCAACAGTTACGGTGGTAACCTCTATTTCACCCTACTCACGGAGGGCGGTTCGACGCCATTGGATCGCAAAGTTCTCTCACGATATCCGCTGGTACAATTGCATGCCCACACCAAGATGATTTTGGATTTCTACGAATACGAAACGTTTGAGTACTCGCGCAACGAGACTTATCGTGTGCCGTTACACGAATCCTACTGGAAGTCACATCACAATGGCCAGACGGTTGACAGGGCCACCCTGATGGCTGCCCTGCAGAATGTCAAGCATGTATTCATACGAGGTTCCTGCTTTGCCGACTTTACGGAAATCATGTAAGTACTTTCAAGATATTCCCCACACACAGTGTAGTTAATTGCGGGCTTTCCTTTGCAAAAGTTTGCAAAATGTTCACATGGATTCGGCCATATACGTTCATGGGACGACCAGCATGATTGCCAAAGGTGTGGAGAAGTGTAAGTGTCCGAAACGTTACGACGGCTTGTCCTGCCAAGATCCTGGCCAGGGCTACTATAGGTGGCGCAATATTACGGAAACCGAGACCATATACATAGAGGAGATGATAGGTCGGGCAGCACCCTGCAACTGCAACGGACGAAGCAACGAATGTAATCGTGAGACTGGGGATTGTTTGGTATGTTGTGGCTTGTGGCCGTATGCGATTGGTTATTGATTGAGAAACTGTCGATTTTTAGAATTGTCACGAACATTACGGAGGTCGCCATTGTGAACAATGTGCGGAGGGCTTTTACGGCGATCCTAATTCGCCGTACGGCTGCCAGGCCTGTCCGTGTCCGGCAACAAATCGTAACTTCGCCAAGGGCTGCTCTGTCTGGCAGGGCGAAGTCAATTGTGTTTGCCGTCCCGGTTACACGGGAAAACTTTGTGACCAGTGTCGTCATGGTTTCTACGGCAACCCGTTGGCTACGCCCACCAGTACCTGTATGCCGTGCGACTGCAATTTGATGGGCATACGACAGGAGGGCTGTGATCCGCAGAGCGGCCAGTGCTACTGCCAAGCGGGAGTGACGGGTCTTAAGTGTGACAAATGTCTGGCTGAGCGGCATCATTTGGAAGAAAAGGGTTGTAAATGTAAGTTTCCGATGCCTTTCCGTCTATCAAGACTAGCAATGACGATTCTCTTCCCCGCTAGTGTGTGATAATTGTACGTTGCTGTTATTGGACTACATGGAGCTGATTGGTCACAAACTGCGAAGGGGTATACACAACATGGACTTGACGGGCATACCGGCTCCCTACATTAAAGTGGAAGAATATGAAGAGATGTTCAATAGACAAAATGTCCATTTCCACGACTTCAACGATGGTCGGAAAATGATACTGAATTACGATAGCAATGCTCTGCTGAAGCTCGACTCTCATGCGGAGAATCAAAAGTTCCAAAATCGTAAAGCCTTAGCCACGGCCGAAAAGCGTTCCTATGCGATGGGTGTTTTAGTAACGGACGCCTCGGCTCTGTACATGGACCTGGAGTCCGTTAAAGGCGGCATTCTACAGAACATAGCCACGCTGGAGAACTACGGTCGGGGTGCGCACCATTTGAGTCTCCCCACAGCCTTGCAGCAGGCCCGTTACTATTTGGATTCCATTAAGCAGCATCGCGACTCGGTGAATGGTATTCGCACCACGTCCTTATGTGCCTGGCACTACTTTTTCAAGTTTGGCAACGACTCGGATGTGGCCTTCGATCAGAAGGGCAAAGTCGAGATGTTCTGGCGGGACTTGAATCATTCCAATTACCGCATATCCGACATGCGTTTGCATGCGGACCGAACGGTGGAGATGCAGAGTGAAATTGACGATGTCTTGGAACACATACGCAACCTGAAAAGCTACACCATCGAAGACTATCAGCAAATTGTCGATCAACAGCGGCTCGTCGACGATAAGTTGCAACAGATTCTGGTGCCGCAGACGGCGGTCCTAGTGGAGTTGAATGTACGTCGACTGGAGCAATTGAGTGGCAAGGTTGATGGCATCACCAAACTGGCCACTCTGCTCAATGCCACATTGGATGACAATGATGTGGTGCACCGTGAAGTGGGCAAACATTGGCTGCCGAAGTCTCAGAAGCATGCCGCTCGTCTGCTGGAACGATCCAATGAGTATGCCCGCCAATTTCAACCGACGCGACAGGGAGCACGCATTGCAATGCTGGCCAGGTAAGTTGTTGTTTTGCTGCGAAATGGAGAGATGTTTTATTGCAATCTTCGATTCTTAGTTCGGCCCATAAAAATATCTCCGAAGCCATAGATGCTGCTCGTTTGGCTTCCAAGGAGGCTCGCGAGCGTGTGCATGCGGCTCACAACAAATTGTATCCACGCACGGGCATGTCGGTAATAGAACGAGCTCGTTTGTCCTTGCAAAACTCGCAAATCCTACAAAAGCAGGCTATGGATAAGATACGCGACACTGAAGGTAAGTTGTTAGGGCCGACAACACAACACAACACTAATCCCAACACATTCTTATCTACCCATTCCTGTTGTAGTCCTGAAAGGCCGCTTGAAATTGCATGAAGACAAAGTAGAGTCGATCAAGTCGCGCATCCTAGACGCCGGAATACGAACGAATAACATTTCCAGTTATATTCCACCAATGCAACATACCACAGCCCGCAAGAATGCCGTCGAAAGTATGGATGCTGCTTCCACAGTCAGCGAGGAGATGAAGTTGGCCACACGTAAAACCCAACAGATGCACGACGGCATTAAGAAATTACGTGAGAAATTTGCCATATTGGAGCCCGACTGGGAAATCAAACTGGGAATGGCCGAAGAGAATATATCGTTGACCAAGACCAATGTGCGGCTGGCAAACATATCACTGACCTATGTGGAGGAACAAGCTGTCAGAGAACAAAATGAATTCGATGCCTGGAATAAGTCCATGGCCCAGCAGATACAAGAGCTGCGTGACAAGATCACCAAAGCTAAGCATGCGGCGGAGGGCATCAAGATATCGTTGCAGTCGGTGGGACCCAAGTGCCTCAGATCCTATCTGCCCACTTCGTACGGTCTGACCACCTCGAATAGCATTAAGATGAGCTTTGCTCTGGCCAATCGCAATGGAAATTCTCCTCTGCTCTACATACAGGGCAACGATGGACGTTATATTGCCTTAGATCTCTACAAGAGACATGTTAGGCTCTTATGGAATCTCGGAGGTTCCACACAAATAATTACTCATCCCCTGGAAATACAGACCCGTGATCCGCAATATGACGATGCTTGGTATCATGTGGAGGTGAATCGCACCTTGAATATCGGCAGTCTGCTAGTGCGACGCATGAATAATTACGGTTCGCTGGTGCCGCAGACGCCAGTTACCGGAAGTACGGACGTGGAGTTCACCCGGTTCTTCCAAACGCCAGACGATCGCATCTTTTTGGGCGGATATCCTACAGTCTTGAGGACTAAGGATCTGCAGCTAAGTCCCGGTTTGAATGTGGTGGTACACAGTGTGGAGGTGGACAATAAACCGATGGGCATCTGGAATTTCGCTACAAGCGAGGGTAAGTGCGGCGGAGCTATGATGGGAGCCCAAGAGTCTACGTCATCGTCGGTGGCACGCCATTTCAACGGTTTGGGCTATGCGGAGGTTAAGAAGTCACGGCCGCGACCGTATCGGAAGAACTTGTTTGCTTTGCAGATGACTTTCAAGACATTGGACGAGAATGCTTTGCTATTTCTGGCGGTTGATGATAAGAATGTAAGTTGAGGCGGCCGACTTTAGGTTTTTTTTTTTGGTTTTTTTAATTTGTGTTGTTTCAGAACCGCTCCGTATCCGTTACTCTCAGCCGTGGCCGTATTATGTTCCGCATTGATTACGGCGACGAGTCCAAGTTGGAAATCAATACCACCAACAAGTACAACACCGGCAAATGGGTGAAAATCGAGGCCGCCCGCGAATTTGTTCCGAAACGAGGCACCGAGAATGGCATACTGCGTGTTAGCAACGATCGACCCATTACAGGTTCACCCACAGTTCCTATCAAAAGCTACATGTTGCCGGATCTATCCAAAGCCGTTTATTATTTGGGTGGTGTACCTCCGGGCTTCACCTCGGCCACTTCGAAGGCTCCCGGAGCCGATAATCCCTTTTTGGGCTGCATGATGGATGTGCAGGTAAATGGTGAAACGTACGATCCTCTGGAAAGTTCGACGCACTTTGGAGTGGAGCCGTCGTGTAAGGAAATGATAACAAAGTAAGTGGACCCCCCCCCCCCCCTAACAAGGGTTATTCAGTTATGGTCAATTGGTTGGTTACAGTTGATGCTATAACATTATCTGTGGTTTCTCTCTCTCTTCTCGTTGTTTTCTGTCAGGGCTGGTTTTACAGGCCAAGGGTATTTGGAACTGCCCTCGCAGAGTCTGCGCAAACGCGCCAACACCGGCTTCGTTTTCCGCACTCTACAGCCAGATTGTTTACTTATGCTTTCCGCCTATCCTCCCGAAGTCCAGGAAGATTATGATGCCAAAGACATTAAAGGAAACTATTCGATATCCCTGATAGACGGTCATCTACAAGTATGGATCAATTCCGGTCGAAGTTTTATTAAAATGAATTCGAATGTATCGCTTAATGATGGCGAGTTCCATGTGGTAAACTTGCTGAAGAATGGCCGCAAAGTGGAGCTAATGGTGGACGATGAACTGCAGCAAAGCAAAAATCTCATGGGTTCACCGACCTTGGTCAGCATGCCACGAGATGCCGGCGGTTTATATATCGGCGGTTGTCCGCCGTATGAGGAATATACGCCGCTGGCGCCGACGTTTAATAAACTGGAGGGAGCCATACGCGATGTGGTGTTCAACAATCGTACGTCTAATTTCAATCAGGCCCTATCATTTGTCAATGTTCAGATAGGCCGCAATGGTCCCGCAATGGGCAGCACAAACGGTTTAAGTGATATTCTGATGAAAACTGAGCCGATGATTGGTAAAAGCTTTACGGCAGCACCCGAGGGATGTAAGAGGGTAAGTGATGTGACTTCTTATCTATTTGGTGGGGCATGTTTGTAAGTTTCGTAAGAGCTTAGATATGTAAGTACGTTGACCTTTTAAGAGGCAAATTAACAATTCATCAAATGTTGACGGGTAAAAGTAGTGGAAAAATATTAACTTTCAGGTGTTTATATTCAAAATGGGTTGTTAAAGCTTTCAATAAATAAGACTTTTTTTTTTGACTCACGTTATACAGACTGTTGATTTTATAAAACAATTTACATAGAAAATAATGCGAGTTTTCACGTTGTTGTGTAGCATAACCGCGTAAGGTTATGGATTTGCTTTTCTGATGCTTATCGTCTTGTTAGGTAAATCTTTGCCTTAGATGTTAACTGCCAACTTATTCAACGGTTTGGCCACATAGAGAAACATTAAGATGAGCTTTGCTCTGGCACTAGGTATTCCGCTCTTGACTACATACAAGGAAATGAGAACGTTCATCATTCCCGTGAATCTTTACAGAAGACACATTATGGAATGTAGGAGGCAGGTGTTCCTGCAAGTGTTTTTCCTGCCTGCTATGACATTACCAAAATTAAGGCCAACGTCAACAAACACTACTCCCTCGTGCCCCCTCCAATTCCCTTTCTTCCTATCGCTAGCACAGTGCATTGCATTTATAGGGGGCATCCCCTGAGTGTTAGTCAAAAAAAAACAAAAAACTGGCTAGTTGAGAGCTTTTTTTTTCATAGAACATTTTTAAATCTCAACTTTTCACTAAAGTCCTTGGGTTCAGGGAGGTTTATTTATTGGGAGAATATTTAGTACAACGGTCTATCTTTCTAGTTTGTTTAATTCTTTGCAAATTTTACGGTTCATTGGTTTCACCACATTTCTTAGTGTATTAACTTAATTTCAATTAAGAATGTGTAGCTGACATTTTAGCTGTTAGGAAATGTAAAGCTTCTACCAGAGCTTTTAGCTTATCATACAATGACTATTATGCATGTAAATATTTATTTTTATTGTTTTTTTTTTATATTTCTTTCTTTTTATAGGACTTTAGTTGCTAAGTTTTTAACCCAACACTAAACAAAAACACACATCCACACAAAAACGACAACTCGAATAAGAAAAGCTCTAAGCTCAAAGTCATTGTTACTAACTGCCAAATATATATAAAACAAATCAAATCAAAACACAAACCAACTCGAATATAACACAATAAATATCGAATGGGGCCGTAAACAGGATTTAAACCAATCATAAGCTTTTTAATGTAACACAAATATTAAAATTTGTTTTCATAAATATATATGTGGCAATATTAACTAGTAAGCTCTCACTCTCTCTCTCTCTGTCTATTTGTCAATATATGCACCCTTAAGGTTTTGGTCTTTGGTAAATATTGATACAAAAATTAACAAACAATTTAGGGAAATTCATTGAAATTGTAAATATATATTTTATTTTTCGATTATTATTATTTTTTTTTGTACTTCTTAAGTTTTCATGTCATTCACTTTCACACCATTCACACCTTAATCAACATTGCTTTTTGTGCAAGTTTAAAAGCTTTCATACTTACTATGTCGCAGAAATCATTTATAATAATTTTAAAATCTCATTATCATTAAGTTCACCTTTCATGAACTTGGCAATGAACAACATTTTTGTATTATTTGTTAATTTTTTTTTTTTATAATTTGCTAATCATTTTTCTTTTTGTTTTGGTTTTATTAAATAAAGTTTTTATTTTTGTAACAGAAGAACCATCATAAATCGACGTGTTTTTATTTCAAAATTAACCCATTTGTGGCTTCACATTATTACTAAAACGAATAAAAAAGCTGTCTGGTCACAGGAGAGTTTCACATCATTACTAAATCAAGATAAAAAATTACTAAATCGAAAAAAGGCTTTCTGGTAACGGGGAACAAGTGGGAAAGCTTTAAAATCATTACCACGCAAGCTTTCTGGTAAATGGGACAGATTTGTCAATTACAAAACTGGTTAGCTTTCGAATAAAGCTTCAAACTAACACAAAAATCAATAATGAATTCAGGTGTACACCTTAAATATTTAAAAAAAGCTTTCGCAAAAGCCCATTGGTGTTGTGTTCTCAGCCCTTGATCACTCCAAACACAATGTCGCTGCTTGCTTTATGTTCCAAATGGATTGTTTTGGTATTTAGAACAATTTGTGACGAATATAACGTCAGCTTTGTGTGATAATCAACCCACCCGTCTCTTAGGTATAATTTCCTCTGCCACTCATAATTTTCTATTATTATTTTACTTTCTTGCCAATTTAATTAGGTTGGCAGCTATTCCTACGAACCGAATGCCTTTAAATTTGGCGACGAACCCTATAGCTATGCGCAGTTACAAGCTCCCCTGCGCAACTACTGGCAAAAGAATTTCCAAATTACATTCGATTTTCGTTCCTTCTATCCGAACGGTTTGATTTTCTTAGCACCGGGTATGAAAGAGAAACAGAAACACTATTTGGCCCTTGTACTCAAGGATGGCCATTTACTGCTGGTGGTACGCGGAAGGCGTCGCGAAGAATTGCCCTTGCATGCCAAACTCAATGATGGCGAATGGCATCATGTCACCCTGGTGTGTAACGAACGTAAAGTGACCATGTCTGTGGAGATTGGACAGACGGATCAGAAGACGTCGGCCCAGATGAAAATACCCAAAAAGATTGCGCCATCAAATGTTATGTTTGTTGGCGGTCTGCCGGAGAATCCGCCGAAAATTCCGGCGGAGCTTTTGATGCGCCTGGAGCCGTTTAAGGGTTGTCTGCGAAAATTCTCCATATCCAATAATACACAGGATTTGGCTAAGCCAGGCAAGCATTTGCATGTGGGCCAGTGTTTCCCAATGGTAGAGAGGGGTTCATATTTCCCCGGTGATGCCTATGCCATGTATAGTAAGTACATGTCTGATTTTATCAAGGGTTAAAAACTTGTAAAATTGTATTTTGTATCTTGTTTCCTTTTTAGAACGCAACTTCCATGTGGGCAAATATCTGGAACTAGAAATGGAATTCCGAACATCGGAACTATCCGGCATTTTGCTTAGTATATCAGAGCCCACTGGTTTTCCGGCCTTATCGCTAGAGCTCTTCAATGGAAATGTAAGCTTTGAATATAATCCCTCCCTCAATTTTCTTAGATTTCGAATATGCCATTGTTTTTTTTTCCTTTAGGTCATATTCTCCTGTGATTTGGGCGATGGCAATCCATTCCGCGTGCAATCTGTCCTTCCCACCAAATATGCCCTGTGCGACAATAAGTGGCACAATATTTCAGCACTCTATGACTATGAACAAATCGCCTTAAGGATCGATCAAATGCCAGCCACGATAGCGGTGGCCCAGCAGAGAGCAGCGGGGAAAGTGCAAACCAAGTCACCATTGTACATCGGAGGCATACCTGGTAAATATATTGAAGAAATAGTGAAAAGCTTTTAAACTTCGTAAGGGTAGAATAACATGTTGTACTCTTCCCACATAGATATTGCTTCAAGTGGTTCGTTAATAACGCGCGAAAACTTCAAGGGCTGCATTCGCAATGTGTCCATACGCAATGAACGGCGTGACTGGGTCGATATGGATGCTTTGCACAATGTACTGCTCAGTGAATGCTTGGTGACCGGAAATAATGATAGCTGAGTTTCGGAATGAGAGCAAGGAGATGTTTTGTATGTAAAGAACATGTGATGCCATAATTAAAGAACTGCCATATACTTAAATCTATAAACACAGAACAAAACAAAAGAAATACGCTTACCTAGATTTGCACATAACTTTGAAAGCTTCACATTCACAAAAGCTAAGGCTTTGCTAGTAACATTCGAAATGTAAACTCGATTATCACCCTATTTTGATGGAAACAATCACAGAATATCTGCAGTAGCAAGTGACTGCGATAATCGCGATTATAATTTCTAATTTAAACGACGTCTCGGAAAAAAACATTGGGGAAGGAGTTTCTTTGAAGCGGTCTTTTTTGATTGTGACTTTTTGTGAAAAGTTTTGTCCGAGCCTTTTCTTTTTTTGAAGAAAGCTTTATAAAACGATTTTTTCTCGGAAATTTCTGCCAGTGTCTGCATTTGATTGCATATGTATTTTCTATACGTTTTAGTTTGTAAATGTATTCTGTTTAGCATTTAGTTTTGAAACCAACCCCCCTGAAATGCAATAGCTGTAAGTAGTAGAGGCTTTAATTATAAATTTGTATTTATTTCTTTGCTTAATTTATTTTCTGTTTCTTTTTGTGTGCGTTCACGCCTATTCAAAACAAAAGCCTTTTAAGATCTACGATAGTACATAGAAAACCAGTGCCTTTTTTTTATTCGATACATACGGTAGGATTCGTTGTAAAATAGTTTAGATATTTTTATGTATTCTTAGGCTAGACAACCACCAGCTTTTTTCTAAGCGAACGATCGATGTCTGTTGTATATGAACGTAGAATCTCTTGTTATTTACAGATGTACATTTTATACGAATTATACATTTTCATTTCAACATTTTTGTATATATTTCATATCTGAGCATATTAGTTGATAAGGCCATTCATTGTAGCAGTTAAGTTGAACTTTCTTCAGATAAACCCAAATATCAAAGCCATTTTTTTATTTATTATTTTTTTTTTTTCGGTATACACATATTTTTAAGGAAATTTATTTTTTAAATAAAAGTAGATAACAATTTAAATGAATGATGTTTTTGTTTTATATTATAACTGGGGATATGGGTAAGTATTTAAAGCTGACGATCTAGATTGGATAATAAAGGTTCAGCCATTTCGTGGTTTCAATAAACCACAGCTGTCATCTGGGATTACTCTGTAATGCCTGATGTTATAGTAACTTTATGTGGCTATAATTACATCATTTCGAAGGCAGAATACATCCCAGAGCAAACGATTCGGAAATTCGAAAAAAAATATTTTGACCAAAAAAAAAGGAAAGGGGTTAACCCATCCAAATTTTGGATTTTTTGAAAAAATAGATTTCTATGAAATTTTGCTCAGTCATAGTGTACCTTAATCTGAATAAGACGCTGTTTCAATTTTTTTGATTGAACAATTAGTTTTGGAGAAATTCGCTTGAGAAAATGGAGTTTTCTCAAAATTAGAGATTGAAAGGTCCTTGAAACTATTTGTTGAATTTTTCAGCAACCGACTAAGGTATCTCCACAAGAGTAGTATCAAATTAAAGCTCGTCTTTACGGCTATGATTAGCCCACAGATAGTTGTGTGATAGGATCATATTCATAGGATTCATTGTGAATCCGCTGGGGCACTCTCAAAATGAATTTTTTCACAATTACTCTGTAATGGCTAATGTTATAGTAACTTTATGTGGCTATAATTACATCATTTCGAAGGCAGAATACATCCAAGAGCAAACGATTCGGAAATTCGAAAAAAAATATTTTGACCAAAAAAAAAGGAAAGGGGTTAACCCATCCAAATTTTGGATTTTTTTGAAAAAATAGAATTCTATGAAATTTTGCTCATTCATGGCGGACCTTAATATGATTAAGACGCTGTTTTCATTTTTTTGATTGAACAAATAGTTTTGGAGAAATTCGCTTGAGAAAATGGAGTTTTCTCAAAATTAGAGATTGGGAGGTCCTTCAAACTATTTGTTGAATTTTTCAGCAACCGACTAAGGTATCTCCACAAGAGTTGTATCAAATTAAAGCTAGGATTTAGGGCTATCATTAGCCCACAGATAGTTGTGTGATAGGATCATATTCATAGGATTCATTGTGAATCCGCTGGGGCACTCTCAAAATGAATTTTTTCACAATTACTCTGTAATGGCTAATGTTATAGTAACTTTATGTGGCTATAATTACATCATTTCAAAGGCAGAATACATCCAAGAGCAAACGATTCGGAAATTCGAAAAAAAATATTTTGACCAAAAAAAAAGGAAAGGGGTTAACCCATCCAAATTTTGGATTTTTTTGAAAAAATAGAATTCTATGAAATTTTGCTCATTCATGGCGGACCTTAATATGATTAAGACGCTGTTTTCATTTTTTTGATTGAACAAATAGTTTTGGAGAAATTCGCTTGAGAAAATGGAGTTTTCTCAAAATTAGAGATTGGGAGGTCCTTCAAACTATTTGTTGAATTTTTCAGCAACCGACTAAGGTATCTCCACAAGAGTTGTATCAAATTAAAGCTAGGATTTAGGGCTATCATTAGCCCACAGATAGTTGTGTGATAGGATCATATTCATAGGATTCATTGTGAATCCGCTGGGGCACTCTCAAAATGAATTTTTTCACAATTACTCTGCAATGGCTAATGTTATAGTAACTTTATGTGGCTATAATTACATCATTTCGAAGGCAGAATACATCCAAGGGAAAAAGATTTGGAAATTCGAAAAAAAATATTTTGACCAAAAAAAAAGGAAAGGGGTTAACCCATCCAAATTTTGGATTTTTTTGAAAAAATAGAATTCTATGAAATTTTGCTCAATCATACTGTACCTTAATCTGAATAAGACGCTGTTTCAATTTTTTTGATTGAACAATTAGTTTTGGAGAAATTCGCTTGAGAAAATGGAGTTTTCTCAAAATTAGAGATTGGGAGGTCCTTCAAACTATTTGTTGAATTTTTCAGCAACCGACTAAGGTATCTCCACAAGAGTTGTATCAAATTAAAGCTAGAATTTAGGGCTATCATTAGCCCACAGACAATTGTGTGATACGATCATATTCATAGGATTCATTGTGTATTCGCTGGGGAACTCTCAAAATTTATTTTTTTACCATTACTCTGTAATGGCTAATGTTCTATAAAATATGTGTGGTTATAATTACATCATTTCAAAGGCAAAATACATCCAAGGGCAAACGATTTGGAAATTCGAAAAAAAATATTTTGACCAAAAAAAAAGGAAAGGGGTTAACCCATCCAAATTTTGGATTTTTTTGAAAAAATAGATTTCTATGAAATTTTGCTCATTCATAGCGGACCTTAATCTGATTAAGATGCTGTTTCCATTTTTTAGATGGAACAAATAGTTTTGGAGAAATTCGCTTGAGAAAATTGAGTTTTCTCAAAATTAGAGATTGGAAGGACCTTGAAACTATTTGTTGAATTGTTCAGCAACCGACTAAGGTATCTCCACAAGAGTAGTATCAAATTACAGCTCGTCTTTACGGCTATGATTAGCCCACAGATAGTTGTGTGATATGATCATATTCATAGGATTCATTGTGCATTCGCTGGGCCACTCTCAAAATGTATTTTTTGACCATTACTCTGTAATGGCTAATGTTATAGTAACTTTATGTGGCTATAATAACATCATTTCTAAGGCAGAATACATCCACGGGAAAAATATTTGGAAATTCGAAAAAAAATATTTTGACCAAAAAAAAAGGAAAGGGGTTAACCCATCCAAATTTGGGATTTTTTTGAAAAAATAGATTTCTATGCAATTTTGCTCATTCATAGCGGACCTTAATCTGATTAAGATGCTGTTTCAATTTTTTTGATTGAACAATTAGTTTTGGAGAAATTCGCTTGACAAAATAGAGTTTTCTTAAAATTAGAGATTCGAAGGTCCTTGAAACTATTTGTTGAATTTTTCAGCAATTAACATAAATACAATGCCAAAGCAAATACAACTACATCTACAAAAACATCAACACCTACTAATACTAATGCTAATATTAATACTAATAATAATACTAATAACAATACTAATACTAATATTAATACTTCTACTAATACTTATACTAATACTAATAATAATAATAATACTGATACTGATACTGATACTAATACTGATACTAATACTTATACTAATACTTATACTAATACTTATATTAATACTAATACGTATACTACTACTAATTCTTATACTTATACTAATACTTATATTAATACTAATACTTATACTAATACTAATATTAATACTAATGCTAATTCTAATGTTAATACTAAGACTTATACTAGTACTAATGCTAATACTAACACTAATACTAATAATAATACTTATTAGTTTAAATTATCTTCATCTACATCCTTTTGTATGACTCAAACAAATTTATTGTGGGCTCATGACAGATTCTGTTTTTCTTTTCATTTTAATTAACAGAAATTTGTCCAATTAAAAGTGCATTTAGTTTCAGTTGTTAATGTACTTTCTCTGAACACATCTAATTTCCGCTTAGGGGTGTGTGTAGCGTAATGTTTTCATATGTTCGTCAAAGATTTTTAAGTATAAACTCGAATTTCAGCAAAAGCTCACGTATGTTTGCCCATGGATCGATAGGTGAGCCAGACTGGCTGTGATTTTTACACAGACTTGCCCCCCTTCCTCCGCCGACCAATATGTTGTGTTGTGTTATGTTTTGGTTATTTTGACAATTTGCCCGAATGTGGGAGTGTGTGGACATGCAACACTTTCGTACATGTTCCAGGCGTACACAAAATACAACAAAACAGACAAAAGAAACCAGTTCGAAATCTGCCATGTTTAAGCCAAGCTGCCATAAACATTAACAACAATCTAAATTTGTATTTTTCGTTTATATTTTTTTTTTTTTGTTTGCGATGCAAGTAATGAACAAATTTAGTTTTTGCTTTTTTAATTGCTTTGCAAATGATCAAAAAAAAAATAGTTTAATCAAATTAGAAAATCATAACTTTTTGCTAAAACATTATTAAAAAAAATTGTTTTATTTGTGTTGATGTTTTACCGGAGGTTACAAAACAAATTTAACAAAAATTGTGTACAATCTATCCAGCAGCGATGGAATAAATGCCTGCTGGTTTTCCGTGTCATTGGCAAACAGATATTTTACCAAACAAATATTCGATATAATTTAGAGTGGACATTTCTTAATGCAACCACCGACGACATTACAATCAATGGGACTGGTTGGTTGTGATGCAAGATAAACGATCGTGTAATACTCAAAGGCCTGTGGATGTCATCGAAAGCATCTGTAAAAAATATTTAAGAAAACAATGTTATTACATGATTGATGAAAGGCGTCCTAGTGCCATTTTGATGGAAAATCGTCCTTGTACCATTTCAAGTACGATTATTAGCACATCTGCAAACTATGGTATCTAAGCCTCAAACATTATTCTCCCGTTCTTAGCAAAAATCAAAAACAAACTCTAGTAAAGTTATAATAATAATCTGTCTTTCGACTATGAAAATCTCCTTGGATTTCTTTCGCTCCTCTAAGAAAACAATCAGTGAACTCAGTTCACACTATGTTACTTCCCCACTAAAGTAATGGTCTCGCAACAATCTGTACAGGTGTATTAACGGATATCACACAGACAGTCGCACCCGAATCCCATCTTGTCATCTTACTTGTCCACCTTCAATCAGACTCTACGCCCGAAATCATCTCAATCGCAATCATCTCGCACATCTTTGACATTTTATGATTATAAACAAACGGGCGCTGAAGCAAACGGTGCAATTTTTAATTAAAATATTATCAACGCCTGTTGTAGATTTCATTTAAAATTCCCATAAATAACGATGATGAAAACTTCACGTTTATGAATTTTAACTACATGTTCAGACATGGTAATTGCCATAAACGCATTTAGTCGCATGATCTATTACATGAAAAACGCAATGTAGCGACAGCGACGGCAACGTAGAAAACGCTTCTAACGCAGATCAGTTATCGTAAACATTTTCCGGCTACTGTTTGGCTTTTCATTGCAAAGGAGAACGAAATCGAAAGATCGGCGAAGTGAAAGACATGAATTGTTGCGTAGCAAGGCGGTATGGAAATTGTGGTTGTCCAGAAGAAAGGAGAGTTGTATGGAAAAGAAAAGAAACTTACCAACAAGTTAAAACTGAAGTCGGCACTCTGTAGATGTACTATGAATGAAATGCTAGAAGGATTGTCCCATTAACGAATAACGTCTAGTCCACTTATAGAAAACAAATTTTGTTTGTTGCCTGCAATCAAAGCAAACTCAATGCTTGAAAAATTCTTACTCTGTAAGTTTTGAACACGTAAATCTTATATAGAAGAAAATATTAGACGTTTGCACCCGTTTAAAATAGAGAGTCCTGGTCGTTGAGTCTACAAATTACACCGAGAGCGAACTTTAGCACTGTGAAATAGAAATAAAACTCGTTTAAAAGCCAAACCAATTTTTAGTTAAAGTTAAAGCTCACTCTCATACACACAGACACATACAGAGTATCTTGAGTTTGTCATAAATGAAACACTTAATCATAGATGGCAAACTAACTAAGATATAAGGTTATGTTATCCATAGAATTGAAGATTTTTCCCGTATTCATACAAATTTAAAACAGCCTTCTTAAGAAAAATTTATGGAAATACTAAAAACAACTTTCACTCATTTTGCTTAACCAAGGCTGTTTTACAATATTATGAATACGGGGGATTGTTTGGTATTCCTATTTCTCTATAAAACATTTTAACATTTGCATTTATTTGAACCACACTCAACATACCACCCTTGCAACCATGACTCTGAAGCAGTTCGACGATTATGTGACGTCCTCCATGATTTATTGAACAGCAAAATAAGGTTTCCTCAGAAAAGACGTACGCGCTTCATGACCATAGACGAAGCAGAGAAGATTTGTCTTGGTTTCATGTGTTTTCTTCTCCTCTCTTCTTGTTCTTCGGTACAATTTTGTTTTCATGTTTAACTTGAAGATTATTTCAAAATGATTGACCAATAGCTGAAGGCTATAAAATGTAAGTAAGCCACACTCTAGAGAGTTTCCCCCCACTCCCACCTCGGTCTGCCTCTCAGCCGGTTAATTTCATTTTTCATAAGATTGATGCATTCAACTGAGGGTAAAAAAAAACGGGTTAAATTGTATTCAATTATTTATGTAAAAAAATAAAACGCTGGCCAAGAAAAGCAAGAGAAGAGGAAAATCTCTGGCAAACATCAACAAAAATATTGAAAAAAAAAATGTGGCAGCCAGCCTACTACAACCACTTGCAGCCTGACACTGGGGTGGTCTGTTACGACCATTAAAACTAACAAACGTTTAAATGTGGTATGTTAATAATGTTTGCCTTTTTTTTACTTCCAAACAAAAAAAAAACGCCACAAATTGGGTCATTAGAAAACAAGGTCGGTCGGTGGTAGCTGCTTGATTGGCCGGCCAGCCGAGCCGCAAGTAGTTAGTTCCTTTGCTTGGTCCATTAATTTATTAACACAACTTCAGCATTCCTTATTGACATTCATCATTCAGTTATTGAACAAAAAAAACCATATGTACAAAAAAGAAACAACAACCAAACATCATCAACATACAAAAAAACAAAAAAGCAAAGACACTGTTTGATACTCGTCATATGTTTACTGTCATTCATTTATGTTTTTCTGCTTCTGGTGGTGGTGTGTCTCTGGTTTCAAATCCCCGTCATCGCCAGCATTGCCGTCATCGAGATCATCATGATCGGTGGCAGATCATTTATGGGTCTTTTTGTCGAGTTGTCGTAGCCTCCTCAAGCATATGTGTGTGTGTGTGTGTGTGCATTTCGAGGCTTAATTGCCACATGATTGCAGTCACTATAACTGTCAGATTTGAACAAGAAATTAATGCAACATCGTTTGTTTGCGTTGTCCCCTCTGCAATGCTGTAGCAGCAAACAATTCTGATTTGAAATTAATTTGATATTTATGTTAATTGCTTGTTTTAAATGAAATCAATACCCCAGAGTAAAAGACATTCATCATTTTTTTTTTCCAGCTTTGTTGTTTCATTTGATTTGTTTTCAATTGACTGACAAAATGAAGGCAATGTTTTGGTGTAGAATGTGGTGCGGTAGGTTTTACTGTTTAACGATTATGAACGAGTACTCGAGGAAATTATTAGAAGAATGGAGTGAATGGCATCGGATAGATCAGATGACGAACTAGACACTCGTCCACTACAGCTGAGAGAACGACCAAGTGGAATATTAAAATCAAGTGATTTTGAATGAATTAAAGGATCCGCCATCTAACGTGGTTTTCTTTCAACTAGTGCTTATTTCGTTATCGGACCATATTGAACGAATTTTTGTTTACAAAAATTGAAGAGTGGGATATTGGCAACATTTCAACAGGACGGCGCTACGTGGCACACAGCCGAAGCTACACTCGATGTTTTGCGCCCTGTTTTTGAAGATCTCATTATCAGCCGCAGAGTTGATGGCTTTAGGCTACTGCATGGCCAGGCGAGGCAGCCATTTGAAAGAAATTTGAGAAAATAAACAGTAGTTTTTTTTTTATAGAATTTTCAAAAAAAAAAAAAACTTATAATAAAAATAATTACAAACTCAACAAACATGTCCAACAATTACTATTTTTGTTGTTGTTTGTCATTAGGCATGCACTTGCCAATTATTCAAATCATACAATCGCCGATCTTCGAAGCAGAGAAGATTTCTTCCGAATTTTGTTTTCATGTTTAACTTGGCTTGTGAGCTTTTGCCGGTTGAACTTAACACGAAGTTAGGGAAAGAAGTGCCAAATTCAATTTCCGACGATCCTTTTGCAGATTTGTGTGGTTAGCGATGAATTGTTTCCATAAATGAGGTCCACAGGTTTATTTTTCAAACAATTTCATGAATGTAGTCTTTGGAGCTTTGACTTCCAAGGGCAACAAATACGGAATTCAGAACTGTGAAATAGAAATAAAAGTTGTTTCAAATCCAAAGCAATATTTACTAAGTTAACATACTCACATTACACATTACAATTCGGTGAACTCCGGTTTCCGGATACAGAGTTTCTTGAGTTTGTCACAATTATCACCATGAATTTCTGAAAATAGAAATAGATGTGCATTATTTCCCCAGGTTGTTTGGTATAATTTAGATGGGCCAGACACAGGGTGAAGTGGCAAATCAATTAAAATCAGTTAAAATCTTTGTTTATAATAAAATTGCCTCCTCAACGCCTCCTCGGTTTAGTGCTCCCCAAGTATGTTAATACGGCCAAAGGTTGGATTGTTTCCACTGCATGCAATGCCAGCCGTACAGTTTCCCTGTCATTTGTGTTGTAGGTGTAATAATTTCAAACATCATGGTCGTTTCACTTTACGTCCACAACAATGTGGCGATTTCTTTTCCGACAACTCCCATCTGGCGCTTAATCAATCAATAATTTGATTAGCTAACCGTTACAGTGTCTTTTCTTATAAAAATAATAATTTTTTACTTTGACTTTTATATGTAATATTTTGTTTTTGTTTTTTTTTTGCGTAATTTTCAAATGTTTCTGGTTAGGCTAACAGAAAATTGTGTTGGCTTTATGTCGATGTGTTGAAAAATTCATGAATGAAGTTTAAATATCATGTAGTCGTGCGAGCAGAGACGAACGCTCTCGTCATGGTTAACTGCATGCGGTATCCGCCCGTACTGGATGCAGTTCATAAATATCATTCAGTTTGCAGTTTAGATGTTATATCAATTTTCCAATGTGGGCGTTCAACTGCTTTTCCAGCAACGCCAACTTGAAAAGCGCTGCAACACAAAAGAAAATGAAAAACAAAAAAGTGAAGAAACTGACGAAACCGCTAAAACTTAAAGCCCACTGATTTTTCGGCTTGCTGGCTGGAAAATCGGCAATATATTTAAGCGTGATGCTTTGCCATATTTATTTATTGCATAATAAAAATTGAATTGTAGAACAATATTTTAATTTAGTTGTTTTTCAACCCCGCCCCGCACTACTAATGGAAACTACTAACTGGAGGCGTTTTCTTGCACTGGATTGTCGCTGGTTGTCTCAAGTACAAATTCAACCTTGTCGGTCGTCTACGTTTTGACTGGGCAGGGGCGAAGATCAACGCCATCTGTTGCCAGTCTGTTTGTTTTACTGCAGTTAACTTTCGCTTTTTAATGGCAAACGAAAACCAAGCAATTAAACTTTCTCAAAAGAAAAACCGCATTATTTGTATGATATCGATTTGAAACTCTGCACTCTGATGTTTTGTTAATAAATCTTTATAATTAATTGTAATTCAATCTGAGTAATAGAGTAGTAAATAAGCATGACTGTCTCTCTAACCCAGTCCCAGCCCCAGTCGGTAGTCCGTCTCCCGACTCCCAGTCCCCGTTAAACCGCATACATGTGTGGCTTTTCAGCCAACCGAGAAAGAGAGAAAACAAATAATTAATGACACATGTCATCCGCAGACGAAGGGAAATCATTGGCTGCATTTGCATTGGCATCGTTGAAAACTTTAATTAATATAGATTTAACAAAACAATAATAAATTTCCAAACAACCACCAACCAACAACATTCAACTTACAACAATGTCGAGTCCACAAAAAAAAAGTAGAAAAAACAGTCAACTTCGAAAACTGAACATTTTCTTATGACATGAGATAAATAATGTTGCACTAATAAACCCAATATGTGGGTTGTGGTGGTGCTGATGGTGGTGGCAAAATACATTTTACATACACTCATGCCACATATGAATGAATGAATTCATTTGAATTCATAGGCATAACGTCTCGTATCGTAACAAGGAAAACATATGTGAGTTTCAAAAAATTAAAAACCCCAAATTTTTCACAATTTTCTAATAAATGATTGTGAGCGACGGTGTGCGCATTTCGGTGCACAGCAAATTAAACAGTGTTGTGCATTTGGTCAGATGGCAAACAAACAAACGGGCAAGAGTTTGGCACAAAATACTCCAGAAAGTCATTAGGGACAAACAAACAACAATTCGAAAATTAAAAGTCACTTTTTGTTTTGAATCTATTCTAGCACAACGTTTGTTGGAGGATTTTCGAACTGACCTCAAAGAGTAGAACACCATTCCCTTCAAATTAAAGGGTTTTTAATATATCGACTTGAATGCACAGCCGAACTCGGATAATTTTAAACCCGTTAAATGAAGAAAAATTTAAATAGACTTTGGTCGGCAGTAAGGAAACACCCTTGACAATAACATAAATGGTTTTCCATTCAACATTAGACAATGTCTCTGGGAACCCCCAAACATGAGAAAACTGCAAATTTGGTTTTCTAAAATCAATTGGGTTTTCGGGCAATACCATACCTGACAATTCGTGCATATTGCCCGGCCTAACAACAATGTATCAATATGGACCCCAGCAACATGTTGCATGTCCAAAAAAAAATAAAATTCCTAAAAAGTTCATTTAGCAGCTACGACCCAAACAAAGTATTTGCCATTACTCCGAATTGTAACCGGTACAACCAACCGCTTGAGCTGTGCCTGGCCGCTGGTGCCAACTGCCTGACTTAACGTTCTGCCAACAACGCATGTGCGATTAATTTAAGCGCCATTTTGACCAGTAGTTCAATGCTAATGATAAGTGTTCACATGTGAACAATTACTGTGGCAGACAGTTTGACGGGTAATAAAATTGTTTAAAGAATGAATAACGATCTGCCGTACGTTTCTTTGTCGTTATGCCTAACTGGACAGAAACATGCAAATCTATAATTTCTGACATGACATGACAAACAAATTAAGATCGTTGCCATGGCTGTCAGGGTTGCTAAATGCCATCTAAACTTTGTTGCTGCTGCTGATGTTTGAACTGAGAACGATCAGAAATGAAAGGAATACATCAAGAGAGTTTGCCTTCTTCGTTGATGTTTGTGTTGGACAAACATCATTTGATCAATCGATCGATCGATCTTCAGCAAAGCAAGCAGGCAACACATCAATCTGAGACTTTGAATATCGCAAAGATCATGGGGAGGCTGATGATGATTGCCGATGTTGATGGTGATCGGTTGTCTTATAAAACTTCTTCCTGCTACGAACAACAAAACACACACCAACATCGCCACATAATATGTTGATGTTTTGCTTAGGAGAGAGAAAAAAAGGGAAAAAATCAACAACATAAACCAAAAAAAAAAAACTGAAATAAACAAACATTTATTTAGCCAGTGATTCGTTTCAGCGGAAAAATATACCGGCAGACATACAGAATTGCCACAGTTTCGCTGCTGCTGTGTATTTATTTTAGTTTGTTTTTACATCCATGTTGGCCTCTATTTCCTTTTGGCCGATCTTGAAACGATAGCACAGCAACTCCACTATCACTACCCAGAGCGCCAATAGACAAGATAGTCTAGGTTTGGTTCTACGGCGACGGTTGCTGCTGCTGTTGCCAAGACGACTGACTGTCGGTTGCTTGGCGGTTTTAATGATGATTATTGGCTATTGCAGCTGTTTGCAAGACTGACTGCCTGCCTGGCCAAAAAAGGAAAAAGTTCAAGCAATGAATGATCAGAGAGCTTGTGGAGGTATTTAAATGTCTGTGTTGGCCATAGTGAACTAGGAATATCAACGACAACCAACAGAACCCAGCCACAAAAACTCGACCACCAGGAAAGCCTTGAAGGCTTTAAATAACTA
The DNA here is from genome assembly GCA_958296145.1 of Hydrotaea cyrtoneurina. Lineage (NCBI taxonomy): Eukaryota > Metazoa > Arthropoda > Insecta > Diptera > Muscidae > Hydrotaea > Hydrotaea cyrtoneurina. The sequence goes on from OY282514.1 coordinate 89,532,076, forward strand.
TGTTTTCTCTATACGCCGCTGCAGCTTACAATTTCTGGCTTTGATTGTATGTAAACCTTAATAATGAGACATGATTATTTGTTGTTGCTGTTCTCTGTTATGATCATGAACTTAGGCATGGCCATATCTTCGACAGAAAAATGGATTTTGTGTTTGTTTTTTTTTTTCATTTCATTTCTTTTAAAGGATCGTTCAGCTCTAATATTATTTATTAGCTTAGGCTTCATAAAATTAAATTGAACTGTAATTTTGTTATAGAAAATTCCGGAAAAAACAAATTTAAATATTTTGTGTTTTAGCCTAAAAAAAACATGTAGGGCTTCAATAAGAGGATGGCCAGCAACATCTGGCAGCCAATGTTGTGGCAACATGTTGCCATACTATACATCAGCCTATCAGTAGCATTTTTTCATCGGTTCGTTGAAGAAAGACGTACAAATATAGTCCAGACAATGAAGAAGACCTAAAGAAGAATTGGTCAGCGAGAAGGTTGACAATCCGGCAATCGAAATTAATATCTGCAAACAACTAGCGCTTTATCTTTATACACTTTTATTCGGAAGCTACAACCACCACCAGAGCATTGCAGAAAGTGCATCGAGTGGAAGGTTTTTTGGAATCGCCGGACTGCAAGCAAACTTGTTCAAAGAAAACTCTGCAATGCAATGGCAACATTTTTATTTCGATTATACCAAAATCATTTAACCCCAAATACACTTTTGTCAATTTAAGAGACCATGCTGGTCGACATACCACACTCTTATGATCTTTGACTTTTAGTGGAAAAAAGAAAATTGCTGACTTTCAAAGTCAGCCAAAAACGCTATAAATGTCTATTGTTTAAGTTCCAGAATTTATTGACAATTGCATTTTGGTGTTTGTTTGCTGTTTGTTACGTTTTTTGTTTTTTTTGTTTCGCTCTCCTTAACTTAACCGCAGCGCAAACTAACAACAAATTAGGTCAACATTCGGTTTTAAAAAGTCTGTGTCTTGGCTCAAACATTCAATACAAGAAAGAAAAAATAAATGAAATCAAAGTAAAATTAATTCGAAAAAGGAAATCTAATCTCTGGCAGCCAGCAACCTTTGTCCGTCTGTCGGTCTGTCTGTCTACGCCAAACCGAAATGAAAGAAAACTAAATGCAATAAAAACGAAAATAATCATAAAATACTCGCGTATGTTCAATGCGAAATCTGAGCCATTTTAAAAGATTTGTACATCAAAACCGAAAACTTTTCCCAACGAAATAATTTTAACTATTATCGTTAGAGTAATTGATACGAGAAGCAAACAAAAAACACAAAACACAAATTAAAGAAAAGTCATTCCAACCATTCTGGCAAATCGACGAGTAAATCGTGGCCGAGGAAAGAAGCTGCAATGGCTCATAGTGCTCAGTAGTGGCAATAAGCGTCAGCCAAATGTGGCCATAACTTGAGAGTTTGGATTTTTATTTTCATTTGGTTGCAGCTGAACGTAGCCGGCACACACACAGGCAAGTTATGGTTATGTTTGACATTCATTTCAGTTTTATGCGGCTGCCGAGACCACTGAACAACGGTCGAGCGATATATTCGCTTTGCCAACGATGTTGCAGATCAGTGGTTGGCGGTGGCTGATGGTGTTTGAGAAATTGACAACAAGAAAGGAACTTGTTCTCCTTCACACTGAAATGATATATGGGCTGGTGCAGATGAAATGTTTGGTTTTTACAAGTTATCGTATGCGAAATGCAGAGATGCGACTGGAGTGATGTTGCGGAGCAAAAGCGGTTGTCAGCGTTCAGGCCGTGTTGCATGTGTGATGCAACACCGGATGAATATGTGTAACATATATTTTCAAAGACTTGATATTGTTCGATATTGAAGGATACTGTAAGAACAAAAATTGCCGGGGCGGAATATTTTGTTCCAGCAACATGTTGCTAAGGACCAAAAAAAATGTTATTGGCTTTCAAATATTTCTTCATATAACAACAATCGATCGATCGATATCTATAGATTTAGCTTCTTCGAATCAAAACCAAATTCGCCCGGTCGTCTCAACAACCGAAAACCTCGAGACGACGACAAGGAGCTTTCACAATTGGAGGTCAGTCTAGTCAGCAAATACTGCGACAAGAGTACCAGATAAAACAGAGCCCAAATGGTTATTAAGTGGTTGGCATTTGTTCAATTGTCTTAATTGTGGGTGTATTTTGTTTCCTGTCTCCTTGGAAGAGCCATCAATAATTTCTGAGGGCGTTCTGTTACAGCTGTCGATGGTGGACTTGTCCCCCGAGGAGAGAATCAGTGATGCCGATCAAATAGTGGGTAGTTTTGTCCCAGAAGAAAGCCCGCCCGAAGTTTGTCTACAAAGTTTCAACTTGGCATAGACCGAGTTGAGCTTGTCGCAGATATGCACGGAAATAGTCTCTAATCCACGACCATGCAGGGCTCACCGCGTCAAGTCCCTCACAGATAGCTTGGCAAGAAATGCCATGTATTCCTTGCCCAAAACCTCCTATCGAAGAAAATCGATTATTTTGTCTCTCTCTTCATAGATGTACCAATTTCCCCGCATCGAGTCTTAACAGTTTGATGATAATGTGTGTCTTCGTTGTGCACAACAAATTAATAATCATTAAATTTCATTTGCATACATTAATTTTCAAAGTTTAATTATGTGCAGAGATTCTTCACAGTACGCGCCCAGTGCATTTCGTTCAGCATTAGCGGACATTGAGGCATTGACTGTGGCGCTTGGTACTTTGTGGGGGGGGGGGGGGGGGGATTTATGACTTAATGTTGCCAGCAGTGATGCAGTCATAAACATTAAACGGCAATTGGGGTCAAAATAATGGCTTATAACCTCAGACATCATTTGTTTGCCGCAACATGACAACCAGTAACCAAAACAAGAAGAACACCAAACACCAGCAAATGGAACTGCAACTGCGACTGTCGAATAGACGTAGTCGCAGAGGTAATAAAACATCAGCGAACATTTAACAACCACATGTCAAACTTATAGACAAAAACCAAAATAAATTAAATTTCTGTGGGGCGAAGAGTCAGGGACAGGGGGGAACTGAAGCCACCAAAAAAAAAAACAATACCAACAACAGAGATATTAAATTATGCTTTTAATAAATATTTACCAAACAATTAATCACCGAGTCAGCGAGAGAGACGACAACCAAGATGCCATCCACCACCGACAGACCCACCAACCAACCGGCCTGTTTGTTAAGCAACAAATGTTTGGCAACATGCAACAAATGCCTGACAACAACAATTTAATCGTGTTCAGATAAATGGTCTTTTGTTTTGGAAATACTCACAAAATTTAATTAAAAATTCTTAAAATACTAGTCCCCGCCTGTCCCCCTCCATCCAGAAGCAATGCATACTGGTTAGTACAGATCGTGTGCGCTCGCTAGAATTGCGGCGTTGGGGTGTTGCGTTTGCGGCACCAAGCAGTCTCTTGGACACGGTGACCATCATGGCACTAACATCACTCCGCAAACCACCGCAAGCCTGTTGTCTGCGCTCCGTTTGTGTCAAGTGACATTCTGAGACCGTCTGTCTGTCTGTCTGTTGGCCCGTCGTCCGTCTGTCGTTGTCATATATCTCATGCATTATTTAGATTATGCAACCAAACCACTTTATGTATATTAATGACATTTTGTTGTTGGCGGTGTCGTTGGTCGCTGTTGGTGATATTTTCTATATCAGTTGCTGTATCTGCATCTGGATCGGAGTACAACGTTTGGCTGGTCGCTGAAGTGAATGTGCCAGCCTCAAGTGTGCGGTGCTTTAATTAAATAAAATTAATATGGGTTGGATAATTTCAGTTTCGTTTACAACACTCGCTAATGAAGAAATATTTGGTGGTATCGATACGACCAACAAATTGCATTTGAAATGGGGTTACCACTTATCGACATTAGTCATACGAATTTGTGCAAAATTATTCCACTATTTGTTGTTGTTGTTTTACTTATTTTACTCGTTCACTCGCTCGCTGTCTTCAGAATGGATGAGATTGACATTTGACAATTGGCAGTTAAATGGTGTTGGATTTTGATTGTTGTTTATTATTAAATCGACAAATTTCAATGACAATTTTAATGCAATTCACTTAAGATATCAGCGTTTGAAAAGGGGGAAATGTTGCTAAGCAGAAATGTTGCCGCAACATGTGTGAAAAATGACATGCGTAAAACCATAAACTCGGTTAATACAAAAATACAGAACACTATTCTATTCGACATCCTCAATAACTGGTAAAGGTTTAGATAAACCTTACACTTAAATTCCAGATAATAAGTAAACAATGAAAATGAAATTTTTGGAAATTCTCAGCATTTCCTATATAGTTTTGTCTTTCTTTATTTATCAAAGTTTACGAATCAAAGAAAAGTCTCAAGAGGTCTGAACATGCCAAGAATCTGAAGTATATAAAGCATTCATTAGCAATATTCTCGACTTCTTTTTCCAAATTAATAATTTATCCGGAGTCAACAGTTTGTTTTAAGTTATTAGAGTTTCCTAGAGATTTCAAATCGGTTCACATTGACCAAAGTTGCCAGCTGAGTTAGATGTGTGACACCAAATTTGACACCCTGTGATGGATGGTGTCAAAGAAGGAAGTTTTTTTTTAAAAACTGAACGGTTCAGGAGTTCCGAATTATCACTTCTCGTATGAAACACTATGAGACATTTGAATTCTGTTTAACTTTTACGGTAAAAAGCTATCGATGAGTGGCATGGATGCCGACCATGCCTTCAAAGTGTCAGTCGCCTAATTTAGTCAGTTTCCAGTGAATTTATTTAGTACTAGAGGACCGAATATGTCTACCAAGGCCAAGTTAAGAACTTTCCCATGTTTCAGCCACATGTTGCTTTCTCTCCTACACATGTTTCAACTACCTTATCCATTATACATTTCAGCAACATTCTTCAAAATGTCGGTTGCGTAATGCAGCCTCTTTCCAGTGAATTTATTTAGTACTAGAGGACCGAATATTCTGATGGTGATTTCTGCAAAGGCAAAGTTTTGAAATTTCCCATGTTGCAGCCACATGTTGCTTTCTCTCCAACACATGTTTCAACTACCTTATCCATTATACATTTCAGCAACATTCTTCAAAATGTCGCTCGCGTAATGCAGCCTCTTTCCAGTGAATGTATTTAGTACTAGAGGAAAGAATATACAGATGAATATGTCTACCAAGGCCAAGTTATGAAATTTACCTTGTTTCCGCAGCATGTTGCTTATGTTGCATATACATTTCAGCAACATTTAAGTTTATTTATGACCTGCAAAATCGAGGAAATCAAATTTCAATTTACCGTTAAATTTTATTGCCAAAATTGATGGCGCAAAATCAATTTCCACTCAATAACAGCTGAGACCAAAGCCGATTTAACGAAATTAATTTTAATGGATAATGACTTGACACGCAAACCTAACATAAATAGTTATCGCTATCGAACCAAAAGTTAAATGGAAATGGAAATCTAGTGAAAATTCGCTTCAATGAATACGTGCAGTGATCAATGGAAAAGGTCAAATAGAAGGCAGACAAATAACAACGCCCACCCCAGCCAGTAGAGACACTGACGACAGACGGGCTTTACTCGGCAACACAGAAATTGCCCTACTTCAATTTGTTTCGAGCAACAGAGCTGAAGCACCGCAAGCACGGCGATGAAGTGTCTCACTGCGATGGCTTTCGGGCTCCGGAGAAGTGTGAGTATGTAACGTTTTATGATTGCACTGCAACAGGAGGCTGACTTTGAATGGAACTTTTTCTGTTTCTTCCTCTTCTTCCTTTCTTGTGTTTGTTGCTGAAGTGTTAATAACACAAACTCACATTGTGGAGAGGAGTGGTGGTGGTGGTGCTGGTGGGGGGCTGAAGATTTCTTAAATCGGTTTCTTTTTGTGGCCGCTTGTACAGTAGTTAAATTTTACTGCTCGTTAGCAAAGTTTGTAAAGGCTGCAATCACAGCAGCAGCAGCAGAGTCTCTGCTAAGTAACAAGATCATTAAGGTGCAGGCGAACAAACCGTACACCGCTGCAGTTTAGCACATTCATGCAACATGCCTTGCACCAACTCGTGCAACATTCATTGTTACATTCTGTATGTACGTCTGTACATGGCAACATGCAGCAAGTCACATGTACAACACGATACGATACAATGTCAGTGTATGATAATGTTTATATGATGCTCTTTGGTTGCCACTCGGTTTCGATGTTATTGTTGCTGCTGCTGCCGTGGTGTGTCTAAACAACAACTAAGTAATATTGCCCAAGTTTGTTTTTTCTTGTCCGCATTGCCATTGCATTACAATTGTTGTAAATATAGCTTCAAGTCAAAAAATCAACAAAAATATGAATAACGAGCCAGAAATCTTTCAAACAACCAAATGAAACCCCAAAAAAAAAAAACAAATTTGTATTAGCAGGTTTTTCCTCATGCCTTGACAGATGAAAGACCTGACGGACGGACGGAAAACACACACACAAAAAATGCGCTCAGCACTTGCAAACCTCCAACAACAAAAACATTACTGTTTTTTTTATAACATTTACAGACAATCTTTCAAATTGTAGAGTCAGAGGGTTTTTTTGTTTTGGCTGTGCACCGGTCGGGCCTTATTTGTTACATTAGTTACACATTCAATATTGCTAGAATGTTGCAGACACCAGCGCACCGCCCTAAAAAAACTCAAACTTCTCACAAAAAACGTGATAAAAAAAAAACGTCTGGCTTTTGTTGAGGATGCAAATATTGAGGGGTTCAACATGACATTGCAGCACCGCGCACCCAATTGCGAATAACGCGCATTGTCTGGTATTGTCTGGCAACCAAATGCAACTCTGTTGTTTACTTTGCAGCGGCACTGTTGTGGCAACACACGTTTACAATCAATCAAGTGTAAAATACTGCAAATATTCTTCGTATGTTGCCGCAGAGACAATAGACAGACAACGCCACGCCACATCGTACGTACGTACAACAGCAAAACACAATACTTGCAACAACACTCGATGCGGCAGCCGCACTACATCCATTGTCGAGAATCGTGACATTAACAAGTTACTATTTGCTGTTTGGCAAATACAAATATTTGAAATGGTTGTTAGTCCTTTACTTTAACTGCTCATTCAAGATAAAAATCTTAATTATCAGATATTTATTAATATATTTAAGATAAATATCGCAGCGACTGCCATGAATGGAAAAGAGATTGTAAATCTAACGGCATCAGAGCTATTTGAATGACGAAACCTTTTTGGCTTGGGAAAATAGAAAATCAAAATCTTAACGCACAGCAGACATTTTGTCACACTTTGATCAAAGACCAAACAGAGGGCAGATGTCTCCAGTTATTTTGTTGACATATTAGTTCGGCTACACGCTCTAGATGTCACTAAATGGCATGGCAATATTTGAAAGGTTTCCAAAGCAAATAATGTTTGTTTTTAAAACAAATACAAGCGCCCCGGTAGGCGAGTTGGTAGCGTGCTTGCCTATCAGCGTGGGGGTTGTGGGTTCGATTCCCACCAGAGGCTTTGGTCTGTCGCTGCAAAAAATCAAGCCAAATAGTCTTTGTCACTCGGTTTATCCTTGGACCCAAAATTAGAATATAAATTTACTTTGTATTGTAATTAAATAAAATAAAATAAAAATAAATAAAAATAAAACAAATACCTACTTGTTTTTTTACAAATACCGTTTAAATACCCTCTTGAAGATGTTCAGCAAACGACTGTATGGTCAGAGGGCAGACGTCCCAAGCCGTTTTCTGACGCTTAAGTTCGGAAGCACCCTCCAGATGTCATTTTCCCCACAAAACTTTTCTATATAACCTGAGATAGTGCATATCCCTTTTTTAGAATCCTTCAGATTAACGTTTCGTTTAAACTATTTCCCATGTTGTGCACCATAAATTATGCCCATAAACAAAAAACAAAATCTAGCAAATGACCACAAAAAAAAAGCGAACCTAACAATGGCCTCCAACAATCGTTAAGCATAAAGACAATTTAACACTTGAAATGCTTTGAACACAAAACAAATGAATCACAAATGGGCCGGGGTACAACAAAAACAAAAAAAAAATGTTTCGTTGTGGTCAAACGAGTTGCCCAAAGCACTGACAATTATTCTAAAACGCATTTGCTCATATAAAATGATTCTTAAAAAACCATAAATTACAAACAATAGCAGAAAAAACACACACACACACACACACAGAAACGGAACACATAAAGTCCAACTCCAGACTCCAACTGGGCAAACGACAAGCGACCGACTCGAACTGTAACTCCAACCAGATGGCTTTAAGCCAACGATTGGTTGAAGGAAAGCCAGGGAGAATGGAGAGATAGAAATGAAAGCACAGCTTAGACGGCCACGAGATACGGTGTGAAGACAATTTGGTCATCTGGAAAAGTGATGTGCGGCATTGGCACCTCTGCGGCCGTTGCCGTACGAGCATCTCACAGTCATTCAGGCAGGCAGGCAGGCGTGTACGGCAGGGATGGAGTGTGTGCGTCTGAAGACATGGCTGGAGTGTAACAAGTGCCATATTGTGATAATTACTTGATTTCTAATCGATGACACTGTCATTTACAATTTACAACAGTTTGAAAATCATTGCCAATTCATACGAGAGCTATGCCTCACATTGAAGCTGATAAAAATGTTAACGAACGGCAAACGCACAACAAACAGAAAAGAGTCGAGTCGAGTCACATGCCACATTCGTTAGAGTGGGTCTGTTGCGAACGCATCGCACTCAAAAACCAACATTGAGGTGTCATCGAGTTTCATCGCTGATCTGGTAATGGGAATTTATGTTTTTATTACGCCAACCAACGTGTGGGGACACTGGGCAAGGGGAAGCGTACATACATGTGAGCTTTTTTTCTTATTACAACAAATAGTTGGGAACCAAAGGAAACTAAAAAAAAAAAAATTGCAATTGAATTTATGACATCGAAGTCGAATTTGCCATAAAAATGTGTGTGACTTTTTCCGCCACTAATTGGTTGGAATGGATGAATGAATGCTCCCCCCCCAAACAAAATCGTTAGGAAAATAGTGTTACTTTTTTACACTCGTTACTTTTCCTTTTGTCCATGCAAACTAATCATGACAAGGCGGAAAATGAGTCGACTTAAGGAAAATAAATTATAATCTTCTTGTTAATGTTCAGATATGTGTGAGGGTGAAATGATTGAAAGTGTCATTACTGCACTGTAAGCAACTTGAACGTATCAAGAGAAAACTGTTTGGCGTTGAAGAAACAATCCTAAGATATAGATGATATTCTCAGAAAATATTCTTTAAATCGAATATTGGCTATAAAATCTTAATATATATTTACCCTCGACACTGATTCACTGATTCACTGACTCTGTCACGCAGTACGTAGGAATTTAAATAGGCATTCTATAATTTTCTATAAATAATAATAATAAAAAAAATAATATTTTTTTTTTGTACAGAAATTCTGTTTTCCCCGAATTTTTTTTTCCAAAAATTTTTTTTTTCAATTTTTTTTTTTTACACAAATTTTTTTTTTACAAAATTTTTTTTTCAACAAATTTTTTTTTTTACAAAAATTTTTTTTCTCCAATTTTTTTTTTTTTAACAAAATTTTTTTTTTGAACAAAATTTTTTTTTTCAAGAAAATTTTTTTTTTTTAACAAAATTTTTTTTCCATATTTCAACGGGCGCCATAGGCGCATTACAACTTACTAGTATAAAAATAATAATAATGAAAATTTAACTATTTTTCGACATAGGAACCCAGAATGATTCGTTTCGGGATGTGCTACTCAAGAAAATATACAACTACGGTTATTTAAAACAAAGCCACTTGTGTTGACGATCCTTTGCCGGATGTAGAGTTTTCCAACTTATCATACCACTGCCAAATTCCTTTCTTTCCGTTTGCAAATGAAAAACAAACCACTTGAAGAACGTACATACTGGCAAACATGTCTTTGTCTCCGATTTCATGGTTACCTCGAAAAGTCAAACAGAAGCCGCAAACAATAATCATCAACACCTACACCAACCAACCAGCCGGACACCTATGAGCAGCGCCCAACTTACATGTGCCGTATAGTAAACACATGGATACGACGACGGTGTATATGCCGGCAAACTCTACGCAAAAGATACAACGTACTCACACATAAGGCCAAGTGGAGCTATGAGATACATTGGTGGGTGAAGGAAAACAAAAAATGGGGTGTGATATGGAATCATAAAGTATTTGTTCAGTTCTTGTGTTGGCAGTCGCGAGGCACGGTTTCGCTAATCCAAAGTTCAGGCACATTTCGTTTCAGCTTACAGAGAATTCATTTTAAAGTATCCGCCAATGACCATACAGAGGGCAGACGTCCCAAGTCGTTCTCTGACGAATTAGTTCGGCTTCAAACTCTGCGTGTCACTAATTAGCAGGGAACAATTTCACAGGTTTTTTATAAAAAATACGGTCCTCTGTCTTTGGGAAACGCATAGTTTGCGTTGTTTCTTCACAAAAAACCAAAGATCAAGCTCCAGAACTCAGAAGTTAGCACGAAAAATTGTGGTTATTTCATAGAAAACTACACATATACCCTCTCTTGGAAATGTGTGACAAATTACTACTGCCCCTGTCTTTGATAAATTTAATAAAAAAAAACATCCATTTCTTCAACCGGACACGCACATCACCAGCACAGACATCCACCCGTCGAATGTGTGGAACTTATACGAACACAACATTGCCAGCATTAAAAATTCACAGATGCACGGAGCGAGGTGGCCATATGTATTTCAATACAAAGGGGATATAGTTGATGCAGCCGACTCCAAGTAACTGCCAGCAGCTTAAATAAACATTATCGGATAACCGTCACTTAGCGTCGATAACAATTTGCTTTTAAACATAACTGAAAAACGGTATTCCAAATTGATTACTGTTTTGGAAAGTACTTCTAAATACGTACTGTTTCAGCCTGAAAACTCAAATAAATTCAATAAGAAATCGTTTGCCGAAGGACTCAGGCATTATTAGCACAGCCTGCATTAATTTATCTTCTGTGTGATGACAGGCCAATCGCGTAAATACATCTCGACATATAAGTTATAATTACCAGTTCCATAAATTGTACAAGACTAACAATTTCCATAACTTTTTACTTTCATATATCCTTAGCTTTGTTCTATTATCCTTGTGACTATTGTCCTTCTGTCGTAATGCTGTTTGGTTTGTCATTTTGCGCAACGAATAATGTCATCTGCCGCAAAGTAATTCATCTTTATATCCTTTAATAAAGCGTTAATTAATCGTTTAACAAACAAAGCCTAAAAATATGTTATGGTATTTGTTTGTTTACTTACTAAACAATTTTCACAAAGTGGCAAATTCCAAGATTTCAAAGATGTTGGAGGAAATTAAATTTGTTTTGAATATGTGCTGGATGATGGCACCCTCCCTTTCGACATTCAAAAAAAGAAAAGTACCGAAGCGATTTTGAAATTCGCCAAACCTAAAAAATTCGTTTTTTTCGTATTATGTAGAACGTACATTAAAATAGGATGTACGGATTCGTGGACACGGTAGCACAAACGTTTTCCCTTTCGATAAATAGTTAGTCATTTTTTGTATGTTCCAAATATGTCCGTCAATGATCTAAATTTGTTGCTCATTGAAACTTGTGCTCATTCTTAATTGCTTTCCCTCAAGGATAATACAAGAAATGATAAAAAAAATTGCGTCCTGCATGACTAAGTCTTGCAGATCATTGTACCTTTTCCCCGCGTACAGCTTCATCTCTGGGCCACCATAACAACCAAGTATTCGTTAAGGTGCCAGATAAGATGAGCTAAAATTATAAATACCCATATAGGCAAGCATTCCAGAATTTCACACCTTTTGGTTGGGCGGGCATGTAGCAAACACGTGTTGAATTTCACTATCGACGAACAATGGTGGACTCTCGGATTGTTGTTGTTGTTGGGGCTGAGTTCAGTGTCACTTTGGTTTGGTCGGTTGGGTGTCTTGCAATAACTGGAAAAGGTGTGTACTTGGGTCGGTCGCTACTTTGTTTCCAAACATGCATACCTTTGTTCGGTTATGTTGCTTGGTTCTATGCATACTGGTCGACGCTGCGCTGTTTAATCTTAAGCGGATTGAAAACTTTTAACGATATTTACTATTTGCTGTTAATACCGATAGCGTGAATATACCCTTGCCGAAAGGCCAGACCGTCATCAGCAGCCATTGCCACCACCATCGTCATGTACATATGTACGTACATCTCTGATGTCTTCAATACAACAAAGTGTGTCCGCAAGTATTGATTTCCTTCAATACGAACGCTTGCAACAACAATTCGCTATCTACCACAGACGATACAGACGACGTTTTCCATGTACTGTTTATAAGGTTAACAGACATGATTTTCCGATCACAGCGGTACGTGCCAGCGCCCACAGGCACCTCTAACAATAGCGCATGTTTACCAACCGTTGTTGTGAACGAGGGTTGGCAAACCAGATATGTAAATGAGGTACAATACATTCCATGCGAGGGTGAAGGCTACAACGTTCATTGTGTTTCATTAGATACACGTTGGACTTTCGAAAAAGCTCAGACAGCTAATTTGGGGGAATTTACTGTGCCAAATAGGGGCAATCTGAAGAGATCAGTGTAACAGATGTGAAGGTTGTGGAAATTCCGAAATCTTCTTAGAGCATAGACGTGGAATTTCGTATTCGAGCAACAAAAAGGCTTTTGAAGTAAATTTTCTTAAGGATTTATTAAATGACCATGACCATGAAGGAAAGCGTTTCAAGGGTCATGTTATTGAAAAAGACCTTAATCCCAGACATAAAGGACATATTTGTATATGCTAAGATGCATTTGAATGATATAACATTTTTTATTTTGAAAACCTTTCAAATGTTGTCCGGCTAATTACTGACATCTAGACTTTGTAGACGAACTAATGCTTCAGAAAACGCCTTGGGTCGTCTGCCCTTTGAGTGTGTATACAAATTATACCGGTCAGAACTCGCAAATTAGTGAGATTTGAGAGATGTGTCGGTTTGTTTTTACAAATCGATCAGCTGTGTGAGCTGTTCCCCGCTTATTTGCCTCAATGGAATGTTGAGTAATCTGTGCACCAAGCCAACAAAACCGCCCTCGTTCTATTCGCTTTCAACTATTTTTAGATTTCTGAATTGTAAAAAAAAAGCATGCAACTATTTAGGCAACCATATGTGGACAGTTGATTGCTCGGACGGATGGTGGGGCGTGTGGATGATGGTTGGTCGCTGGCTCGTTCTTTGGCTTGACTGTTCCTAAAGCTGGAAGAGAGGTAGAGGTTCGTGTTCTACGGCAGCAGCAATGGTGGAACTTTTTACCATGCAGTGTTTTTATTGTTATGTAAAAAAGAATACGATACGTGTCATAAACTGCAGAAAAAATAACCATAAGTGAGAAAGACATTGCAAGAACGCACAAAACGAAATTGTGATTAGCTATTGAGAAATGTGTAGAAACGTAATTATTTGCATTTTTGTCACAGACAATAACCCACCCACTCCCCCGTAACTGATGTGTGTTCTTTTTCTGTTGAACTGTACTCGAACTGTCTGCAATAAATAATGTATTTAATGGTTCTTTGAGTACAACGAGTTATACGCAAAATAAATGTATAATTAAAGTCAAATTGTTTTATTTATTATTTAATATGCAAACTTTCACCTGAAGTCATTTAAAAGTTGACCATTAATAAACCTACACAGAGGAGTGGTTGGTAAAGATTTTGCCTACTGCAGTTTATGCAAATCAGACGGGCAAAGTGTTGATCAAGAAGTGTGTGGAGAAAATGAACGGTCAAGAGAGAAGACGGTCAAGAACTGATTGGGGGGAAAATTTCAAGGAAATAGTGACACAGTTTACGAAGTATTCGGTTTTATATTGGAAGAAAAGAGCCCAATGAATTTGAGACTCTCTTTTTATTAGAGACCTAAAGAAGTGTTTCTTTTTCAATGGTTACAACATATTCCTTGACTTAAAACCAATGCTGATACATTTCTTTATTAGAAAGGCGAAGCCACTCACACTTGGACTGAATAGCACTTATTCCTTTTGAACTTCATATTTAGTAAGTAGTTAATTTCGTCACATGATGAAAATATTATCAACTAACAGATCAATCAATATTGTGATCATTAAGATAGGGGAGAGTCTTGAAAATCCACAGACAATTTTCGGTATCAATAGAAAGCGGTTTTTGCCCAAGATGGAGGAATTAGACTTGGATGACATGATTTGGGATTTTTTGTAGTGACACTCGAAGTCTATCGCTTGTAGGGATCGGCCTTGGAAGACAACATCGCATGCATCATTGGTGAGGCATGACGAATTCTTAAAAGAACTAAAAGAACGGTGGTGAACTATGTGGTTCTGATGATTTCAATGAATTTCACCTTTGTCCTAAACTTCAACAAAGATACTTTGCAGTCACTGTGTGATTATGAATTTCTCTATATGATCCTCAACACTGGTATGAAAGGCAAGTCCACAAAGTGGGACTCGATATAAAAAAATATGAAAGACAAAGGACTGTCTTGGTCAATGTTTACTCTGTTTTGGTTCCTATAAACCCTAACTATATTTTTTATTAGAAATTTACAAATATTACATTCGACATCCTTTGAAATCGACTTTAACATCAGATAGTAACGAAAATAAATATTTGCACACGCCTCACTATTTCTTCATTTAAATCAATGACATATGAAGGATAGCCAGAGTTTTCAAAGCAGTGATTTTAAGGATGTAGGGACTCTTTATGAAGGCATTTATTTATGGATGCCTTGTTCAACTTTGGAACATCTTGGTTGAACAATGTCATTGGCCCATTAATCATTTCCAGCGGTAATATTTATTTGCGACAAAATATGATTTATGTGTTTGCACTATTTCGCTCTTTAGTTGTTTTCAGTTGGCGACGTCGACGACGAGCTGTTCTTTTTCACAACTAATGACACGACATCGTGACACACTACCTGAAAACGTGCGTATTTACGGAAGACGGTGGCGATTTTTCGCTGAAAAAAAAACCAGTCAAAAGCACGCGTCAACAATATGTCAAATGAATTGTCGCAGTGCAACAAAAAAATAAAATAAAACAAAACCAACAGAATAACGTCGAAAATCACGATACATTGCAGCGACAAGAACTAGAATTAGAAGTAAAACAGAATGAAACAATACGAAAACAATAATAGCGATATCTATTAGTAACAAAGTGAGTACAGTACATGTATTAGGGTGTCCCTTAATTGGTGAAGTTCACAAATATTTGAATTTGGCCACCAATTACTGAATTGATCATTTCGATATAATGCCGAATGTAATTTTTATTAAACAGTTAGTTTACGTAATTAAAAATGAATTATATTTTTTTTTGCCAACAAAGACAGGGAATTTTTAACTCATTACATTTTAACACAACAATTGTCAAAGATTGAGTCATTTTCAGCCAGAATAGATGCTCGATTAATATACCAATAAATCAAATGAATAAACAAATTAGTTGTGTCAATTGAAAACGAAAAAAGGATTTTAATTTGCACATATTGGTAAAGTTGCTCAATTAATATATTAATTAATACAATTAACTTTTTTTTATTGGTGAAATTATTGTTTTTTGTTGGACTTGTACCACCATAGTTTTCTGCCCAATTTATAGGGTCTGACTTCATACCATAAAGTCTAAGACTGTTTTCCCATTTTTAAAAATTTTAAATTCTCCCGCAAAACCAGGAGTCAGTTTTTTCTTGCTTTAACTTTCTGACCGATACAAAGGAGGATCATTTTCGCTATTGAAACTGATATTAAAAACGCTTTTTTTTGTCCTAACTCAAGTTAGGCCCCTTAAGGTTTTGTGACCACTGATAAATTCTGTAAACCACAGAGAAAACACTCTTGTGTAGACCAAGTTGGGTTTTCCGATATCCTATAACGTCTTCTGAATTTAAGACAGTAGATGACACCCTGATACCCATATATGTATTTGAAAACAAACAAAAAAAAAGTAATCAACCAGACAGAAAAAAACAATATAGAAACAAACGGAAAACATAAGCTTTAAATGCAAATTTGCACAAACCAAAAAAAAAAAAAACGAAATAAAAACAGAAAACCAAAAACTATCTAGAGAAATATAGAGACTAAAAGTAATTGCTAAAAATAAACTCTGCTTAAAGCAACAAAACCAGCCAACAGGAAATGCACAGAAAAACAACAATGAACCAAATCAAAAAAACAAAAAAAATAATGAACAACTCAAAAAAGTTAAAAGCTGACTAACATCATTGAATGCAACAGCAAAACAATTCCGAAACACTGACAGTATTGGCATCGAATCATCAAATAATGGACACTTTAATAGAGATTTGATACGACTGAACAACAACAACAACAAAGAAATACGAATACGGCACTAGTTTACAATAAATTCAAATCTGTATGAGACATTTTAGTTAAAATATTAATCATCACGCTCAATTCAATAGGCAGGATGGGTAAAACTGGATTTTTTTATGAGGGAAATCTACACAGAACTCTCGGACATAGAATTTCATTTAAATAATTAATTATCTCAAATGAAAAATAATTAATTTATGTTTTAGATTCACAATTAATTGATTGATAAATATGGTCAATTAATGTTTTTGTTCACTGTTTGTAATAATTACACAACAGACCTGGATTCAAATACCGTTAAGGACATCAAAACATATTACTTTACAAGTAAGACTATAATCTCAAAAATTCTCCAATATAAAATTAACCTTAATGAGATAACTTTTTTTTTTTTTTAAATTTAATGTTCACTATTTGTATCGACCTTTTTCAATTATTTATATGAGATAACATGTATTTGTAATCTAGTGTAATCGAAGGAGAAGAGGAAGTCAAGTCACAAAATCAAATGTCGATCTTTCGTTCATTGTACACTGGTGTTATTTTTTTCAAATGATCATTTCGAATTGTACAACAGGTGCCGAATTGTCTAACACAAACGATTTAGAAAAAAAGACAAAGGAAAATTGTATAATTTTATAAAGGGTGATTATACATTAGCGCAAAGGCAGACGCCGTGGTTCTAGAATTGTGTCTGTTTCGGTACTGTAAGTAATCTACTGTCTCAGATTAAGCAAATGTCAAAAGTCGATGGTTATCGAATCTAATTTACGTCAATAGTGTCACAATTCAAAATTCACTTATTATTTTTTTGCTCGAGCAAAAGCTGTGAAACTCTTATTTGAGTTGACTTTTGTTCTGGGGTCCAGTTTATTCGGGAAATCTATATTTTTTTCCCCTATATATTTGCTAAGTAAGACGGAATTGAAAACTTCAAATGGCTCTCCTGAAAAAAATCGTGTTTTGAGTTCTGACACTATTGAAGTAAATAAGCGATATGGTCTAAAAAGTGCCCTAGTAGGACTATTATTATCATTATAGTTCAATTTTAGGATTCAATAAAACGTCGCAGAATAGTTTGATCAAACTTCAACCATTCAGTCAAAGTACCACTTAAAATTTATCAATTGAGGAAAGCGATTCGTCTGACCAGATCATTTTCCAGAGTTACGATCTATTTTGTGCCCAGTATAATTGTTTTCAACTGCGGAATGAGATGGAGTGCAACATAGCTTAGACAACGGGGCTCTTATTCTCCTATAAATACAAAAAGTCTATTAATATTAGCGAATTACCAACACTTTTTCTCATCTTTCTGTTTCCGAAATCATATTTTTGAAATGATTCAGAATCTGGTAAAAGTTAACTTTGACATAAATGGAATTTCGCAGGAGGGTATTTCAGAATGAAAACAATTAATAATTCTTATTAATATTTCAGAATCCCTAAGCCAGGGACAAATATCCCGCCTTTGTTTTAATTTCTGTGGTGTCGTCCGCACACGAGTGAAGCCTGGAAAGACAAAATTCGGCGTGAATACAAAAATGTCGAAATGTAATAAATTGTAGACCTTTTACTAAAACTATTAATGAACAGAGGATACATTTCTATTTGCTTTCGATAAAAAAAAACCTTAAGCTTAAATACGATCCTATTTGGGTCTGTCAAACTTTGAATACATCTAAGGCAGTGGCCAACTAGTGTGCCCCCGTCAAATGGAATCTCTTGGCGATAGGTGTGCCCAATTTCGCAGCCAAATCCGTGGAGAAATTAATTAATTTCTGTATATATATATATTCTAAAGATATAATATTTCTACAAGAACAAATGTTCATTTCCAGCCACTGTGCGCTCTCGCTGAAAGCTCGTCCGTCCCAACACCCCATTGTCTTAATTGTCTTTTGTCAATAAATAAGTCTCCTGCTCCACTGTGTCTGGCATTAAGGAAATGCAAAAAAGAAATCTTTGTTTGGTTTATTCACTAGTTCGACATGTCACATTTAATTTGATTAATTACTTGAAAATTTTTTGTTGTTGTTTTTGTGCGACGACCAAAACACAAATAATACCTCGATCGCAATTTCAACGTAACCAGCACCCACCCACTCATTCCAACTCACTCGCTCACAGATGTCCGCGTACAAATTACAAATGAACGGAATGCAACAAATTCAATTATTAGACAAATTAATAAAAATGTCCGCAGTTATAAAGAAAGACGTGGCCGTTAATGACAATGACGTTTGACTCACATCTACATTTGCATGTGGCGGAGCTTTTGTTTTGAATGGGGAAAAGTTTGTAATTCAATTATTTCAAATGACGATATCAGTAAGGATTCCGAGGAATCGGATGATTTTCGATGACAACTCCACAGATCACATTGCCTTTTAGGATTGCCGGTGGTTGCACAATTAATTTGAGAAGAATATTGAGAAGCTCCATCAGATGGAGCTGATGATTTCCATTGACAATTGCAACTGGAGATTGTCTATTACAATTGCAACCAAAGGCCATGTAAAGGATAGGACATCCCAGGTCATTTGCTGAACATTTCCACCATTTTTTTTCAATGAAAAAAACATTTCCTTTCAAAAAATATTGCCATGGTAATTACTAACATCTAGGACACAAAGGACTTGGCACGCCTGCCCTCTGGCCGGTCTTTGCTGCAATTGTCTTGGGTTTCAAAATAAATTTGTTTACCAAAGAATATTTCGATGGTGCTGAAGATTTCCTTGACAACTGCAACTGCCATCCTGCCTGCTGCATTGTCTTTGGTTCTAAAACCCAGATCCAGACTGAATAATGTAGTTCGTCATGATGGAGAATACAGCGAAATCTCAATCTCAATTGCATTTAGAATATATCAATTGTCTTGATAACCCGCACGAATGTCATATGCTAAGTTGTTAAAGACTAAGAACAAAGGAAGTAATGTGTTCAGGTGGAAAGTAATCTTATGAATCAAGCGAAGATTCGTTTCGTTGATTGGCTTTGTCGCATCATTGCAATTGTCACTGCATCGTCATTCCTCAAATTGTCTCTAGACGAAATTGCGAAACAAAAGTTCAGTTCCCCATAAACACTTGAACTGCTGTCAATAATTCGTATGGGAAAAACATTGAAAAAAATTCCCGAAAATTTCAGACGAGCGTGGAAATTCCAAAAAAAAAAAACGTAACTGTAATTCTTTTCAAGTATTGACTCAAGTGATTTTCAACACAGCCTTTTTGGCGTAAAATCAACACTATCACTTTCATTGAACAATCGCCTCAAAAGATCTGAGTCAACAGAAAATATTTGTTTTTAATTTATTGTTCAAATATTCAGGCAAACAGACTAAATTGCAATCCATTCTGTTTTCATGTACACACAGTCAAAACCTGCGTCGCTGATGTTCATTGATCTGTTCTGGTTCAGGAAAACGATCTGGACGGTTTTGTGGTTTTGGTCTTCGGCGAAGTGTTAATGACTGTCAATGACTGAGTCAGTTGCGAAATATGAGCGATTCTATAGACCATTTGTTAAATATTCACAATTTGACAGTTGCCGGCCCGTGTAGATTGGCACGAGTGGAAAAGTGTGTTGTTGTTTATATTTAAAAATACAATTATCTCTTAATGAATAGGCGTTCGCTGGCAGAAGTTTTGTTTCTGACGAATTTTAATGGGTTAAGGCCATTGAAACATTAAACAAAGTTCAAGGAAAGATAACGCAGGCCATGTCATGGGGAGGTGTGGACAATGTCGTTGACGAAATTGTGTGAAAAGTCGACGTAAACATAAGCAGACCTGTAGTATCAAAAGAATTGGCGTGTGCACAGATTTTGAGTCATCCTTAGACCTTTGGCAAATAATTCTTTAAGTGGTTTTTGCTTTGTAAAGACAATTCAAAGGAAAACCGTAAAAAAAAAAAATCAAATTGGCAGGAACTTTAGAAAAAATTGAATTTTTGGAAATTTTTAAGTTTATTTTGAAGAAGAATACACGTCGGAAACAGTCACCAAAGTCTGTATTAAGCCCCGTATTCATAAAAAATTTAAATTCACACATTTTTCTTAAAGGTTTTTAAATTTTTATGAATACGGGACCTAAAATTGGTTTTTGTATTTTCATACATTTTTCTTAACAAAGGTTTTTTTACATTTTTATGAATATGGGGTTAAAAAGATGTGAGTGACTTCTGTTGTGAAAATGTTCCCAAAAACGAAAACTAAAACATTGGAGAAATTGCAATTCATTGTCAATTGTTGCCTAAAAATTATGAAAAACTCCCTAATTTTGTATGAGTTTTTTTTGGAGGGATTTTTTAATTTTTCAAGCAGGAAGGAGTTTCAAAAGAAAACTGGAAACAAAGACGTCGTATAAATCGGTACAATGTGCTGCCATAGCCGAGAGTAGGAGACTCGGTTCTGCAAGCATTGAGTCGACATCCATCTCAACAACTCAACACTTCATGCACCAGTCCGATAAGAATTGTAAAAGGATCCGGCATTATTCGCTTTCTTGTTCCAATAATTCACGTTAATGGCTAGACGAGTTGACTTGGTGGGATTTTAAATGATCGAAATTGATAAAGATGTTGTTTTTAATATTTATTAAAAAAAAACACAATTGTCTGGTTTCTCTGGGGAGACACTTTACACGCGCAAAGATGGTCAAAGTCGAACGGCCTGAAGCATTTTCGCATACAGGTGAACATTGATGTGTGTCAAAAATGAGTAAAAATCAGCTGGCACTTAAAAGACTTCCGACGTTGATGTTGTTTTCTTTTCTTGAATCATCATGTTTTTGACATAGAAACTTCATTGCCCTCAACAGTGATTGATGGTAAACAACTCAAAGTCTGAAATGAGACATAATCCTTGTGATCGTCAAGAGCTACTGTGTTTATTTGAAAATTCATTGGCCTTTTAGATTTTTGAGAAATTTCCAGCAATTGCAATTTTTCCTCCCCTCTGTTTTTTTTTTTTTTGCTAAACAAGCTGTTGTTTATTTACTTGGGCAGTGCTGTTGTTTTTCATATCTTCCGCTTTAAGCGTTTTTTTTTTGTTAAATAAACGGATATTTAAGATATTCATTTATATTTTGTTTATATTACTTCATATGCAATGGGCATGAAATGGCTGCACACACACACACACACACACAGACAATGCAGTGCGAAAATATTGCCGACAATTCAATACCTCCGGTATTGTATTATGTGTCTGAAATGTAAACAGCAAAGCAACGCAAACGTATGTAATGTAATAATTATAAACAAAACAAGACAAAAGATGTACTGTAAATACAGCGCTTACAGGAAAAAAAAAAGAAAATAAACTTTTAAGTGAAAGTGCTAAATACACGCAGAGTGCAGTCTTCAAAAGTTATGAGCCATGAAAAGAGTGTCTTTGTGGGTTGTCTAACCAAGCAAACCAACAGGGGGGTGGGGGGGCAGAAAGGCAGCCAGCGCACCCCCAATACAACTGCTTAGCAATTTCCTGTAGCCATATTTGCCGATTAATACTTCCCCCCCCCCCCCACTATTCCTTTGGCATCTGTTAACCATATTAGCCCTTCACATAATCATCGAGTTTTCCGCCCAACATCCTTTTGCAACTTTTCACACTTGCCTGTTGTTTGGCTTCTCAATGTCATTATCGTCAATGTCGCAGGGAGTTGATTGGCCATCGTCAAAGTGCAACTAAAGTCCATCGTAAATTTACGAGATTTTTTTTTTTTTTTTTTTTTTTAAATCAATTCTGAGAGTTCAATAAAATGCAAATAAACACTTTTGCTTTTGCAATGGCCGCTTAAGAGATTTATCGCATTGTTGGCCGAATGTAAATGTCTGTGGCCGACTTCTGTTTGTTGTGTTAACCAACAGAATTAAGTCATTTTTGGTGGATTTGTTATTTGCTGGTCGGTGTATTTTATGTTTTTATGTTTTTTTTTTCACTGCCCGTTAAATTTATTAAACAAATGTTACTTCACTTCCAATGTCATGCAGTCGACGATGTCCTCTGAATTTTCAATTTATTTTAAAGTCATTTCTGTTGTGTTTTTTTTTTTATTCATTTACATTTGTGATGCAAGTCTCATTTATATTTCATTCACATTCAAGCAATTCAAAGGAAATTGTAAGTTGGTTTTTTTTGGGCTTGCTGGTCCATAACTCTCAGAAAGAGCAAAGAAGAGCAAAGTATTTACAACTTTCCCAGACCTTGGCGACATCTTCTGGCTCTATATCGCGAATGGCTTACTCGGAGTATCTTCTATACCACAAATGACTCATTCGTCAGATCTAGCTTACGGGCCTAAATTGTTCGCTTAACATCGGTCTCTCGGGGCACCCCAGAAAACAAAAGCCTAACGCCGATACATGGCAGCTACGAGCTGATCAATTGACATTGCCAAGACGCCAGGGGGACTACATGTTGTTCACCCCTATGGTTGGCCTTTACTACAGAGAGAGTCACGACAGTGAAAGACATTGGTGAAGATTTGTGGATCTGTCTTACGATTGACTTGCACGATATCGCCTAGATGGCTGATGGCTCGAGTAGCAAAATTGGTGTCCAACACAACGATCGTGTAGTTCTGCTGTAACCAAAGACCATTCAAGGACATGGACTTCAATCTCCGGCCTCAGCAGTATTTTCAACAGAAAATGGGACAATGATTCCGCCATAGTAAATCCGCACCGCAACGCTCTGAGGACGCATTGGCTTCTCGACGATCACCAGTGGATTTTTGGATCACTTTACGTAGCCGCCGAATTGAAAATACGCTTCGTGTGAAATCCTTGCCCATACCGAGTCCCTCCAAGGCCAAACTAAGAAGTGATAATGCAACGAGTGGTCGCATGTCTTCAAGTGAATCTTGTTGGCCAACACTGTGAGGTCTTTGTGCATGATTTACATGAGGCGAGTCCATGTTCCAGGACTGTTTTTTCACAGGACTGTTTTTTCTCTGCGTGTCGTACAACGACAATGATGGCATAAACTTGAGAATAGCAGGAGCGGTGGGTATCTCCTTTCAGCCAAAACACTTTTAAATCAACGGGCTATGCAGCATTGATTTCATAAATAAGTTTGCCATAATTTCGATCCAATTCGTTCCACGGATAAAGAATAATGACTTTCTGTTAAGATTTCTAGTGGGAAAGAGTAGTCAAAAATACTTTAGTATTAAAAAATCCACTAGATAGACCATCCGATAATTAGTCGAGATGTATATTCTCAAGGAAACGACGACTGCAATGGAATATCCTGACAGGGAAGACCGACACCTTGGTGAATAGTCTAAGTGAAAGCCCTAGTAGTCCTATTTAAACTGTTCTATTTATGGTTTTCTCCAATTGGCCGATAGAAATAAAGATCAAAATCATATCTCACGCCTGCCCAGATCTACTCTTGGTTCCACTGTTCCAACTTAAACAACTCGACTTTTAGACAATTTTCCAATTATTGTATATTTATGACACTCATACCGTCCCTACATTGATTCATTGAGAAATCTAGCCCAAACACTAAATATTGTCCCACATATTTTGTTTATTCTCTTTGTTTACCAAGATTACATCTGAGTAATTTGTTTAACATCTTGTGCATTCTCGTAATTAAGGACATCTGCCAAACAACTTTGTATGCGGCTCACCCACACCCGCTGACATATCCTACCGCAGCTTTAGGGGTATTTATAAAACATTAATCTGACTGAATAAAAACTTCAAAATCACAATTTACAATTTGTTACAGTTCGCAATGAATGATCAGGCGGACGACTCCAAAAAAAAAAAAATTAAATTAACATTTTTCAAATTTATTGCCCACCATAACGGGCGGACGCTGGCGGTGTTTAAGTGTTTTTAAATCAACAACCATACAATGTGTCATTGTTGCTGTTGTTGTTGTTGTTGTGGAGGTGCCAGTATTTATACCGAACAGCACAAATCACACATGTCTCCCGGCACATCTCTATATATGCGAAATATCGAATATCGGAGCAGCAACACACGATGCAACACATGGCCAACGCAATGTCGCAGACGTCTGTATTTGTTTTGTGCGGAAACCCGTTAAACGGTTATGGTCAATTGGGGGTTTCGGCGATGACAATCCATGATCACATTTTGTGCAAAATCAAGTTCAATTAATTGTTTAAACAATAACACACACACACACTGAGAGTCAAAGCCAAAACGATGTGTCGTTCTGTGTAACATAAAACAGAAGACGGAGATTTATTTCACATTGGCTGTGCTGGGTGCTGTTTTATTTATTATTTGCGCTGAATCTGTTTTTGTTGATAAATAAATTATCATGTTAAATATTGTCGATAATCTTCGCGAATGCTGCACAGAGTGAAATTTATATTTATACCACAACAAGCTCCCGCTCCACTGATGGCTCAGTGTCGTATACGGCCACCCCCGGCCAGTTTTTTTTTTTTGTTTCATTGCAACTTTCCAAAACCCAAAGTCGTTGTAAAATGTTATTGCTGTTGTTTGTTCATGTTGAGCGTTTAAAGTGATTTATTTCAGCAAGGGCATCGCAGCGTTGTAAGACCCACGCACGGGTTTCGTTTCGAGTCCTTATGTACGTCGCGACGTCTGTTGCCATGTTCATCTTCGCGAATGTGTCGGTGCCATAGAGCGTATACGTGATGTGAATTCTTAGCCTGCTTTCGTCTCATCTTGTTGTAGCCTAAGATGCAGTTGTGTTTTCCGTTCCAAGGAAGTGGAAATGGCATAAGAATTTTACAGATGCCTGTTCCCGATCAGGAAACGGATGTGACAATACGTGTTAGCAGAGGCCCAGAGCAGAGTACAATTCTTAATTCGGAATCATTAAAGACAATATTGAGTTAATGTAAATTATAAAGGATACGTTGGTTTTTTTATGCAGATTTTAAAAAAGAAAGTATTCGATGAGTAGTACATAGAAAACAACTCTGTCAAATAGCTGACAGCTGCATTGAATTGAGAGAGAATTGTTAAGAGCAAAGGTTCTTACTTAGGGCTATAGGAGTTTAAGCTGTTAGCTTGTAACCATTAGAAATGGCTGTTAGCGATGACATGGGTTAAATAGTTAAATACGCATTCTCAAATATTTGATATCATCAAGGAAATTCCGCCACAGTTTCATTCATCCATTCAGGGAAATATTTTCTAAAATATTGGAAATTCCGCGACAGCTTCCTTCTTAAATTCCGGGACACTTGTAATGGAATTGGTTTTTTGTGCCGGGTTTAGCAAAGGTGGCCACCATTACACAGATATAA
The DNA here is from genome assembly GCA_958296145.1 of Hydrotaea cyrtoneurina. Lineage (NCBI taxonomy): Eukaryota > Metazoa > Arthropoda > Insecta > Diptera > Muscidae > Hydrotaea > Hydrotaea cyrtoneurina. The sequence continues at coordinate 89,557,848 of OY282514.1, forward strand.
ATTGTTTGTACACTGCGGACTTTTTCTATGAATGAGAAACAAATATTCTAGATTTTTTTTAGATGTGAGGATTCTCCCCCTCTAGATTATTATGGAGAGTCGTGGTGTGATAGATAGTGTGTGCAATTAGCACACAAGTAAGTCCAGATTCAAAATCTGGTAAGACCAGCAAACATTTCTCAGTGGCTGTTTTACATCTCGTAACTGCTGGTAAGAGAGTGATCTGTAAGCCATGTCAAACAGCCTTAGACATTCGGGGAAGGCTTTAACAGTAGGTCCCGATCAGTGAGTATACACAAATATTTTAAACAGCTCACTGATTCGAAAGAAGTTCCACATCTGTTCCTTTATGGAATCTTAAGGGACTGCAAATCCTTGGTATCACGAACTGCGGAAAGCACCCACAAAACTGAAGTTCTTGAAAATCATTTATCAATTAGCCCAACAGGTCCTCAGGTCACCTTAAGTAAGTAAGCGTTGCTCTTTACCAAATGCATGAACAAGTATCGATTGGTATTTCTCTGGGCAAGATTTTTAGGTTGATCGTATAAAATTGAAATGTTTAGACCCATATTCATAAAAATTAAAAGAAAAATTTATGAAAATACAAAAACAGTGTTCACACATTTTTCTTAACAAAGGTTTTTTTTTTGAAATTTTTATGAATATGAAGTTTAATTGCCATTTATTGGCAATGCCTTTGTGCGAGAAATCTCAAGAAGCCTCAAATCTGATTGTCCCATAATTCTTAAATTACTTAAATGTTGTTCATATTCCCATAGTCGCAAATAATGTTCTCTTTACAAGTGAAACACATGTCGTTCGTATTATAAATTGTCTTATGACGATATTATTTTTTTTTTGATTCGTTGCTTTTATTGTTTTAATAGTGTTCTTTATGAGCGACTGCATGTATTCGTAATATGGAATGTGGGAAGTGCATATTTGTTGTATTTTTATTTTTGTTTTCGTTTTTTGTATAGCAAATGATAATGTTGCTGGGGCTAATGTTTCTAGACGATGATGATGACGATGATGCTGCTATTGATGATGGAGGGTGGGTGGACGAGGCTCATAAAGTGTATTTAGTTTCTTCAAGTGTACATACACGGTAGACATCACATATTGTGTACATAGTAAAACAAAAACAATAACAAGCAGAAGAAAAAAGAAAAACCCCAACCAACATTTATTAAAACTTAGTTAAGTGTAAGTGATTGTTGGGGCTGCCTCAGTTACTCACACTTAAACTCTGTAGACAGACTCGTGACACTTGGCACTCGCCACAACAATTACAATAACAACAACAACAGCAGGCCACTACAGCAACACTATCAATGTGAAGACAAGACGCAGCGGCGTTATGGCTGCTGGTGGTGGTGGTGGTGTTGTTGATATCTCTATAAATATTTTATATTTTAAATTGTGTTTTATGGTCTAGTACGGCTGCTCGTGTTGTTGCGGTTATATCGTTCTAGAGATGGGCATCATCTTCATCATCATCATCGTCTTTCTTGTGGTGTGTGTGTGTTTTTGATGATGAGTGATTACAAAGTGTCAAATCAATTAAAATGAATGAATTCTAATGTGAGCGCATGTGAGTGGCAGTCACTGTGCCATGCAGATACTCGTACAGTTCCAGATCTTAGACCCGCCACATATCACAAAAATAAAAATAAACGCATGAACACTCGATTTTTGTTGTTGTTTGTTGAAAAAAACAATGTGTGCGTCTTTGCTTCCTTCTTATTCGATTTGTTGTGTTTCTGTTTTTGGTTTCTTTTTTTGTTAACCAGATTTATAATTATTTTTCTGTAGTTGTTGTTGATTTTTTTTTTTGATTTCCTCATTAAAAAACAATTGATTTCCTTGTTTTGTGAAGGAAAATGCTCAAAATGCTACATGATTTGTATCATTTGGAAGTTGTTAACCACACTAACGAATGTTGTTGTTCATGTTGTAAATCTATTGAATATTTTATAAATGTTTCTTTTTTTTTAGGAATTTGACGTATAATATTTTACAAAGTTTTGTTACAGGAAAATTATAACTCAGCTACTAAAACAATTTAGTTTATGTGAATCGGGGTCTGAGTCAAGCGAATATCCTTCAGAGAGTTTTTGTTTATAATTTTAACTCGCACTAGATGAGATGTGGAACATGAGTTTACATACAGAGTTTACAGATCAACAGGTCGATCAATAGTTTCTTGTTGAAAAATTAGAACATGTTAATTTTCTATTCCAAATTTTGGTACCGAGATATTGCCATTTGAAAACTAAAGGGTGAGTCAACCACATTATCATCGTACTGCTTAGCAGCTAATTTCACATCGGTCTTGTGAGTGCTTTTACCAAGTACTTTGAGTGCTTTTCTCTCAGTTGGTCCTTCCACCGTAGTCTGGGTCTTCCCTGTGTGCGCCCTCCGTGGGAGTTCAACGTCATTCCGGCTGGAGCGTTTGGCTTCAGTTGTCATTCAATGGTTTTTGAAAAGAACTGGCAACGGAAACTATTGACGCAACAGCTTCTGCCAAACGTTCCATCATTGGATTAAAATAATTGCAATGCGTTTGTTATAATTATCGTTTTGTTCTCTTTTAAATCCACTTTGAGTGTCCTTTGTGCATATCCACGTACGTACGTATACGGCTGGCGTAGTCTAATCACGTATTTCAAAAGATAAAATCAATCATTAGCAGACACAGAGTCTTATGGCATTATTTCAAGCTTGACGTCATTGTGGTGGAATTCCTACAAGTTTTAGTGGGGTTGGACTCAGCAGAAGGTGAATATTTACGCGAGATATCACGTTTTTCGAACGTGTAGCCATAGGACAAGTGACGTCACGGTACTGAGAGGTGAATACAAAAGGATATGCGGCATAAGCGGGAGATAAAAACGCAATTGTCGAGATGAAATATACAGAAAATATTAACATAATCGATTGCACAATACTTGTGGAGATGAAACAATATGCGATAGATGCTGTAATATGTATGCATGCTGAGAGACAGAGAGAGAGAGAGAGAGAGGGAGAGTATAACTTAGAGAGTGTAAAAACTGAATGCTGCGCAGTATTGTTTAGGATGCTGTTACTTACAATTTAAGTTTCTCTCTTTCTCTCTTTGGCTCCATCACTGGCTGTCTTCTCATTTCAATGCAACTCAAGGCTTTTGTTTATATGCAAACACACATGTACAGCATTTCGAAGTTACTTTGCTCCACTCTCTTTTGTGCTTAGCCAGAAGTTGCACTTCCAAATAGCCCAAACTGTAGAAATATTGCAACATTAGCCTTGCAAGGCCCCAACGAACCGACATGCATTGCAAATATTTCGGTGCGTTGCTACACATTGCCTTGAACCCTAACCATGAGACGAGGCCATTGTGAAGTTAATTGCCAGCCAATGCCGTTCCCGTGCGGCTCCATTTGCTATGCTGCAAAGAGGAAGTAATGGAACAAAACGGACCACAAACTGGCAGTGGCCTTTTTGTTGTTGGACAAAGGCCAGAAAACTTCGGCCAGATAGACGTTAAGTAGGGAAGTGACACTTAATGATGCGAACATGCATGATTAGCTTTGCTGCATGATTAGCTATGGTTGATTGGTGCAGAACCGAAAGAAAGCGAGTTTTTGTAATCATGGCGTATGAGTGATATTAATGTTAGGACTCTCTTGATGTTTTAAGACTAGGGGACAGATTTATATCTCTCGGGTCACAGGAAATCTATTTTATTAAATGGAGTCCTAATAAATTGAAGCGAGTTAAGAAAGCAAGTTTTTGTAATCATGGCGTATGTTTGATATTAATTATAGGACTCTCTGGATGTTTAAAAACTAGTGGATAGACTTACATTTAATTTAATAAATACTTACTAACTTATTTCCCTTAACATTCCATGAAGGAACAGACGGGGAACTTCTCTCGAATCAGTGAGCAGTGTACGATATAATTTCTATACTCACTGAACGGGAACTACTGTTTAAAGCCGGCTGCGAACGGCTAATGCTTTTCTAGAGAAGTTCTAAATGGCTTAGAGAATGCTCTCTTACTCGTAAATTCGCCAGCATTTACGAGGTGGAAATAGCCGCTGAAAAATGTTTGAAGGACTTGCCCGGTTTCGAACTCGGGTACTTCTGTGTGATAGTCGCACACACTAGCTACCACACCACGGCCGTCCACATTTAATAAATAGAGTCCAAATAAATTAATGATGATACAAAAAAAAAATATTTATTGAAACTAGTGGATAGATAAAAATCTCCCGGGTCAGGTTAACATAGATAATTTTCTAAACAGAGGAAATCTGTATTATTAAATGGAGTCCAAATAAATTTAATTCTCTGTCAGTTAGATACAAAATAAATATTTATTGAAGCTTTAAGAAGACGTGTTCCGGTAAAGTATGGAATAAAATATCCTTGCAGCTCTAGTCAGAGGCTTAGGAGTCACACTGTGGATCTTTACCATGTGACAAATCCAACCAGGGCATGGATGATTTAGCTGCTACTTATATTGTTTCGGGCTAGATAGCTGACCAAAGTCTGACCAAAAAAATACACGGGAAGAGGAAAGTGCCGAGCATGTTATATTGATTTGGCCTGATTTTGATGAATACCTACGAAGAATAGAGTTTGGAGGAGAAACCGACCGTAGAGAACATAGTGAATGGGAAGAGGGACACCCTGATCAATTTCATTAAAGCAGTTAACCAGACACGGCAAATAGCAGAGAAATATATATATTTTTTTTATTATGAAATTTTAAAAATAATAAAAAAAAATATATTTTTGAAAAAAGTCCGCAAGACCCCTAAGTCATCATAACTCCGAAGAAGATAAAAGTAAGAGACGAATAGCAGCATAAGAGCTGACCCCGAGCAATTTAGTAACTAATGACAGTACCACAGGAAAGAGTATCGATGGCTTAATTTAGAAAGAGCGTAACTCGCATTTTCGCAACTTTACAGGACAAGGTAAAAACTTTATAACATTTGAAAAACTTCAGACATAAAATAATTTTAAAGGCAATTTTAATAAAAATGAGCAACAAATTAATACTTTTTGTTTGGGATTTTGGTTACGTCCTTTTGCAAAAGGGCAATAAATCGGGTATTTTTGATCACAAAGCCCTGCAATTTTTGTGGAATGTGTATTTGACAATGGTCTACCAAAATATGTAAAAGTGCGATTTTGAGTCAAAACGGGGACTCTTAACTGCCCGCCGTGTTGAACTGACGTCTTCGCTCAGACCTCGTTGTCAAAGAATACCTCCACTTTAGGATCTGGTTATCCAAAGAATTGGGAATCGGCTCAATCGTAGATGAAAGCACGATTGAATGAAATACAAAAATATTAATTATACGCCACAGACAGCGTATGATTAATATTATTAGTATCTTAATATATATTTACCCTCGACACTGATTCCCTGATTCACTGACTCTGTCACGCAGTACGTAGGAATTTAAATAGGCATTCTATAATTTTCTATAAATAATAATAATAAAAAAAATAATATTTTTTTTTTTGGACAGAAATTGTGTTTTCCCCAATTTTTTTTTTTCAAAATTTTTTTTTTTCCAAAATTTTTTTTTCCAAATTTTTTTTTTTCCACAAATTTTTTTTTTCCACAAAAATTTTTTTTTTCAGCAAAATTTTTTTTTTCAACAAAAACTTTTTTTTTCAACAAAATTTTTTTTTCAACAAGAAAAAAATTTTTTTTCAACAAAATTTTTTTTTTCAAAATTTTTTTTTCCATATTTCAACGGGCGCCATAGGCGCATTACAACTTACTAGTTATCAATAAAGTGCCTGTCTAGCTGAAAGGCAAATCGACTTATGAACTATTAGAATAATGAGCTATCACGACTACAGTGCATATTGCATTTCATACTCAACTAACAGTCCTTTAATTATTTGAGAAATTTAAAAATCCTCTTCGAAGAACTTATAATATTTTCTATAATTTGATTTTCTTTGAAAGACAATGCATTACCTGTGTACTTTCATTAACTGATGATTATATTACATCAAATCTGTGCCATAACTACTCAAATGGCTTCTCATTAAACAACAATTTGCATAATTCGGACTTTCCGAGAAAATGTGTTATCGATACTGTGTAAATATGAATGAAAATTTCCTTTTGTGTTTATTCCATATATTTTGATTACTTTTCTTCAATTATTGCCGCTTTCATTGATTTTAAATAAGAGAATGTTTGTGTACAACAAAACTTGCTTCTCTTTGTCTGGCTTAATAAGACTTCAAAGGGTTTGCCTTGGCATCCATATTCTGTGAATTGCATACATGCATATACATTCATTTGGCAATATTTGTTTTTTTTTAAACTACAATATCAAAGCTTTTGTATTTAATGTATATTTCTATCGAAAGGCATTTTGATTTTCAAATAATATTCCATGCATTTCCAGAAAACGAGATTTTGAATTGAAACGTAGCGATCGTTTGAACAGGCAACGGAAAGCTAAACTGACAGCTTTAGCAATAAAATTGGACTTTAGCTTTAAACGAAATTCGAGAATGTCCATATTTTGAGAAAGATGATATATAAATATGCCCAACAATTGGGAATTATAAAGGGTCTGCCATCTAACGTTGTTTTCTTTCAACTAGTGCTTATTTCGTTTTCGTTACAGCCGCAGAACTGATGACGTTAGGCTACTGCATGGCCAGCCGAGGCAGCCATTCGAATGAAACTATTTTCCATTATTAACCGGAAGGATTGTACTTTCAAATAAAAAAAGAAATTTGAGAAAATATCCAGTAGTTTTTTTTAGTTACTTGGCGGACCCTGTAGATTACTTAGGCCGATAGCCTTTGTTGCTAATGCCTTTACATTTTAGTTCATTATAATTTTTTATTGTAATAAATATATACATAAATAAATAGATTTCATTGGTCTTCTAAAAAATAATACCATACTGTCCTCATGGTACTAAACAATTTAGAAAAGTTTGAGAAACATTATTTTACAAAGTACCCAAATATCTTTTCCAAAAACAGACATTATCTTAAACACTGAGCCGTGGGTTTTGGCGGCTAATCTCCTGCTCCCATTATGTTTATCGGCAAAGCAAAATCTACAACTGTTGTCCTTGCGGAGCAGACATTTATCTAAGAAATGCACAGATTTGTGTCCATTTCAAATTTCATTCAAACACAAAAAGGATATCTGAAAACCGAAATGTCTCTACCAAAGCCCAAACACATGGAAACATGAAAATTGTCAATCCATGATGTCCCAGTGTCGCCTTGGCAACAGACCATTTTCCAAATCAAATGTGTCAAATGAAAACCCATGACCGGGAGGAGGTGGCGATGGGTAGCGTGTGTCCTCCAACCACCTCCTACCTCAATACAAACGTTGAGGCCAAGAAGGAAAACATCTGTTTTTATGACCGATGTTTGTTGCTCAATGGCAGACGAGTTGAGGGTGAGGGGAGGCGGCGGCAGCGGCGGAGTATCGACGTTAAACAAACAATCTAAAAAGACAACAAACTGCATACAGATTGTCTGAATGTTACCTTACAGATGAACACGCTTAAAACAAAATAAAATGTGTACATCTACAAACAAATCGATAAAATAAATGCTGTTGTCGTTGTTGTTGTACGAGTTGCACGACTCCATGAGAGCAACAAGGACAGCGGCAACTCGGGGAGGCTGCTGTGCGCATCAGCTGCCACCAAACGATACGTTGCGATACACTGTGAAATGCCTCAAAAGATACAACTACATCTATCGGAACACCCGGTCGGCCACCCAATTCCATGAATGTTATCTCCAGCCATGAATGGCTCCATGCATAAACAACATTATTTAAGTTGTCTAATTAGAGCAACAAATTGCGAATGACACTAGGAAGAAAAGTCTCTTCTTCTTAGTAGTTTATGTGGAAAGTGAGATATTTCGATGGCAAAAATATCTGAAAGTCGGTAAACGATAACAAAATCAGTGGTGGTGGTGGTGGAGAGAGCGTTTACATTTAACGGAAGCGGAAGACTGACATACACATACAGTGTTCAAACTAAAAGGCCATTTCAGAAGTGTAAATATTAATGTATGACAGGCGTGCTGACTGGCTGCCCCCCTCTCAGTCTGTGACAGTGTTTTGGGGAGTCGGTAGTTTTATGGTTATGTTCACTATTTGATGCAAAGGCATGACGACAGACCCAGACACTTTCGGCGACATTCGCCCCGACTTTGTTTTTGGGCTTTCGGATGCTTTACATTGAGAGTATGACTCATTATCCATCATCGTTGGGGTTGTCGTTCATGTGTACGCGTCTTGGCGGGAGCTGATTTCGACGCCTGTTCCTTTGTCATAACGTAGACACATTTTTTGGAATTACTTTGTCCTGTGGCGTTTTTGCTTCTCTGGGTTGGCTTTCGAATATTTACAAAGGGCGAGACAAAAGACAAATACAAAAAAAAATTATTGAGACATTTTTCTTACAAGCAAAGGAATTTTCGGTGAATTGAAATTATTTTTGCAATGTTTCCTATAAGAAGACGAAGGCAATTAAGGAGGCAAGGGACAAATATGAGGCGATTTAGTTTAAATTTATGATTTTTCTGGAGAGAAGTCTAGGGAAAACCTTTGGAGAATTAAAATACAAATCTCAGATCATCAAATACGCTTGTTGTACAGACTTTGCGAAGTAATTGCCAACTAAGATAGCGTGCTCGCCCATCAGCGTGGAGGTTCGATTCTGGGTTCGATTCCCACCAGAGGCGTTGGTCTGTCATTGCAAAAATCAAGCCATATGGTCTGTGTCACCCGGTTTACCCCATGGACCCACAAATTAGAATATAAATCCAAATCATGCGACCGAAACTGATGGCGCTTACGAGGGCGATGTGCGAAAATTGACCGGAGATACGTAGACACGTTTCGACCATAATCGCACAGCTCTTGGCCATCTCGTTGCACTGAGTTTGGCGTTAGAGATTTACACAAATTGATTAACATTCCATTTATCATATGGTGGGTCTAGTACTCAACGCACTGCTGCAGTTCCTTCACGGCTGGCTAGAGATGACCATATGGACAACGTGGCTCGATGTGTGTGTGTGTTGGTTATGTACCGTTGTTGTTATAGTTTATGTTTTTTTTTCTTGTACAGTTCGGCTTGGTTTGTCTGGTGCTTTCAGTTGAGATATTTAATTGCTTTTTCAGTATTTCACTGTTTCTGTTTCTGTTGTGCTGCTGCTGCTGCTGATGTTGTGTTTGGTTTTGTTATTTGAAATTCACACGCGAATTTTCGGTAAATAAATTATTGGGAATGCTAACATGGATACATCATATTTTACGTATTTGTAGTTTATATTGTTTGCTTCTCTTGTTTATAATCTTTATTTTCTAATCTGATGCTTTGTTCGACTATCGGACCGACGGTCGGTCGTTCGGTATGTTTTTTTTCGTATGTTTGTTTTTTGCACACAAAGGCGGAGCTATGAAATTTGCACTTCCGATATAACGGCACAGTTGCTGGCAACAAGTTAATGAACTTTTGTTTGTGCTGTCCGTTTAAATGTTTAAGTTTATGGAGGAAGTTTATGAAAAGGTAATTAATTCAATTTTGTGACAGTTTTGTCAGTGAAACAAACAACAACGAAAAACGCCTGACATAGACATCATGCAACTGGTGTTTTTTTTTTGTATATTGTAAATAAATAAATAAGAAAAAAAACAGTTAATCCCCAAGTGATGTGATCTTTCCAGGGGGAGTGTCGAACGATGTACAGTTCATCTAAAGCACGATATGAAGCTTGAAGACAAAACACCTTAGAAAAGCAAGGAAGGAAGGTTTTTTAGGGCATAGTCTGAGTTTTGCATCAGTACGGGTACTTCAATAACAGAACTATCGAACTTTATATGCAAAAATAAAGTAAAAACAAACCGTGATTAAACCATGTTTTTCTATAAACAAAAAATGAATTTGTTTGAAACTTTGTTTCCGTACTTTTTAACAGGATCCTTATTTGGTATCCAGTCTTCTCTTTTGCTATCAGGAACGAGGCTGATTTTTGCTTCAATACGGGTACGTCAGTAAACACAAGTGTGGAATTTTGTATGCAAAAAAGAAACAAATACAATAATGTTTTTATATAAAACCAGTGGACAAATAGTAAGTTCGGCCGGGCCGAATCTTATATACCCTCCATCATGGATTCGTTGCATTTCGATACCCATATGTCCATGTTTGTCAGGGGCCGGTTTTTGGGCCGCTCGTGACCCGATAGTCCCAGGAACCCGATCACAAATTTTATCCAAATCATGAAAATAAATGCATATTTGGGTTCGCGAGAAAATTTCGTTGCATTTCGATACCCCAAGGGTCCACGGAACCCATGAGCACGCCCATTTTTGGTATTTTTTTCCCCATCTATAAATTATATAAACTTAGAACAATTTTACCAACAAAAATCAGATGTAGTGAAAAAAAATATTTGAAAAATTTGATTATGGCCGGGATATATTTAGTCCCGTAAAGGGGAACATTTTCCCCTTTGGTCCGATATTGCCCATTCTCGAACTTAACCTGCTTATGAGCAAAAAACATCTTCCTACAAAATTTCAGCTTCTTAGCGTTGGTCATTCCCACTCTATCGTGATTTCAACAGACAACAGACGGACGGACAGACGGACATCGCTAGAATGTCTTAGAATGTTACACTGACCGATAATATATATACTAGGGTGGAGTGAAATTCAAAAAAAAAAGTTAACCTCGGAAAGAGATGTAGTCTGGGGTCCTAATGAGGGGAAAAACAAAGAAAAAAATTTTAAAAAATTTTTAGGGGTCGCGCCACTCCCTCGAAATTTGGAAATTATCGCTATATTGGCGTTGATTTTAGAAAAATCCTAAAAAGTTTTATGTCAATAAATGTTTGCAATAGCGTAAACAATGAAATAAGGGCATGAAAAAATTTAAAAAAAATTTTCTCATTGTTCAAAAATTTCAAAAAGTAAAATAAGTCAAATCGTCCCTTCTTCAGAAAATTGACTGAACAATGAAATCGCCACCAAAGCTACAAATATTAGTCGATTATCCTCATATTTGCCTCAAATACTTTTGTTTGGGCACTGAACAAGCTCAAACTTTTAAATTTCGAATAAGTTAAGTCGTTAATTTTTAGGATTTTTCTAAAATCAACGCCAAAATAGCGATAATTTCCAAATTTCGATGGAGTGGCGCGATCCCTAAAAATTTTTTTTAATTTTTTTCTTTATTTTTCCCATCATTAGGACCCCAGACTACATCTCTTTCCGAGGTTAACTTTTTCAAATTAAAAAAAAAGCATGTTTTCACTCCACCCTAATATATACTTTATAGGGTCGCAGATCACTCTTTCGAGGTGTTGCAAACAGAATGACAAACTTAGTATATACTCCATCCTATGATGGAGTGTATAAAAATTAAATTGTTTGATAGGCGCCCCGGTAGGCGAGTTGGTAGCGTGCTTGCCTATCAGCGTGGGGGTTGTGGGTTCGATTCCCACCAGAGGCTTTGGTCTGTCGCTGCAAAAATCTAAACATATGGTCTTTGTCACCCGGTTTACCCTTGGACCCAAAATTAGAATATAAATTTACTTTGTATTGTAATTAATAATAAATAAATAAAAAAATAAATTGTTTGATACTTTGTTTCCATACTTTTCCACAGGATCTTCAATTGGTCCAGACTTCTATTTTGCTATCTAGCAAATGCGGTGGCGATAACGTAGACTCGGTATACTAAGGTTTTACTTTTAATTAATTGTTTGTTTTAAGGGTCGACAATTGGAAACATCGATTCTGAGAATCGGCAAGTAATAAATAAAAACAAATATACAATATCAGACCACGAGCTCGATTTTTACTAACATATAAAAAAAATTTACCCAAAGTTCGAAGATAAAAACTATTAATTATGAAAAATTTTAAATTTCGCCAAATTTTTAATTGTAATCCAATGTTTCTACTTTTGTACATGAATAAAACTTATCAAAATATGATTTTTTTTTGGTAAGCTTTTCCACTTGATTATTTTTGTGGGAAAAAAAAATTTTGTTGAAAAAAAAAAATTCTGTTGAAAAAAAAAAATTTAGTTGAAAAAAAAAAATTTTTGTAAAAAAAAAAATTTTTGTTGAAAAAAAAATTTTGTAAAAAAAAAAATGTTTGTAAAAAAAAAAAATTTGTGAAAAAAAATTTTGGAAAAAAAAAATTTGGTAAAAAAAAAATTTGGGGAAAACACAATTTCTGTACAAAAAAAAATATTATTTTTTTTATTATTATTATTTATAGAAAATTATAGAATGCCTATTTAAATTCCTACGTACTGCGTGACAGAGTCAGTGAATCAGTGTCGAGGGCAAATATATATTAAGATATTTCGTCGTTCTTTCACGAACATCACGTGGAAATTTCGGAAACTCAGGAATTCTTCCTACACCCATTTTCATCTCAAAATGAAGTTTATCAACCGCACCGGGGCGTGGATTTTCTAATCAAACTCTTTGCTACAGGCAAGACCTGGTTCTACCCTGCAATTTTCTCTAATTCTCAGGTTTCTATTTTTTCCCCTTTCATGAAATTGTCTGTACTTCTTTTCTTTTATTGCTTCTATTGAATTTTTCTTGTCGATTTACAAATTAAATTGAACGTTTTACTTAATAAACGAACGAAAGCACAACATTTAATGTTAAAATTTCCTTGTTTAAATGGAAAGTTTAGTTATAGCAAAAATAAAAAAAAGTATAAAGAAAAACAAAACATGAAAAATTAGAAACTCACGTGAAAATACATGAACACATGAGCTAAGCGAAAGAGTGGCAGCAGTAATAGGAGAAATAAGTATTACAAAAAAAATGATTACACGCATACACAGCGCAGCTATTTAAGTATTTCATTTTTGGCGCGAAATTATGATGTGAAGCGTAACGGTCAATGGCTTTAGAAAAAACAACAACAACAACAGCGTAAAGTAAAACATGCCGCCGCTCCGTAAGGCGAGCTCACGAATGTGGCGGCTATGCTGGTAATGTGGCGCATGATGATGGCAAGTGATATTTTGCATGATAACATCACTGCAATGAAATGTGGCCGTCGGTTAATTTGAATTTTTATTTTCATTAAAGAAAGATTGAATGTTAACATGACAAGCAACGTCGGCGTTTAATGAATCCTCATACGACACGTATGTACCTGCAATTGTACGTCCTTTGTGCCCTGCCCGGCCATATGTTACACGGGATTTATTTCATATTTGAAATGAAACAAACACACGGCAGTTCAGCACAATTAACGGCTGCTGAATGGCTTGGGCCGCCTGTGACGGGTTTCTGGTTCGAGAAGACTTGTTGCGTGCTTGTTGAGTGGCGGATTTTGGAGTGTACTTTTGTTTTATTGTTTCGTATTTTAAACACGTAACGGTAGTTTAGTGTTTCGGAGCAGCTTTTGTAAGCGTTGAAGACCGGCAGGTTGTTAATTTTTAACATGGCATTATCACCTTCACAATCACCGTCATCGTCATCGCCAGCGTCGTCGTGGTCGTCCTCTTTGTCTTTGTCATCATGCACTTTTATCATCATCATAATCATGTCTTTGTTATAGCGTTTTCTTCTGGTTACGCCCCCACACTTGACTTAGTCACTCAGTCACCAATACTTTTTCCGTCTGTATGTCCGTCTGTCTGTCTGCATGTATTTTATTTCAGCGTAAATATATATGGAATTCTCTTCCTGGATCTGTGGTTGTATCTCATTATTTTCGTCACTTTGCTTTCAATTAAAATGATTAAAATTGTTGTTGTTGTTTTTTCTTCTTCCATTTTTCCTCAGAATCATTTCATATTTCGTAGTCATATGCAAACGGGTGGAACAAAATCTTTGTTTCCATTTGTATGACATGACTGTTGACGGTAGGGGTGGGGTGGGGAGGGGAGGGTGGTCATTCGGTCGCACGCATTGCATGTGAGAAAAGTTTATGGTATCGAAAATCTTAATTAAAATTCTAAGAAATTAAAGCAAAAAGAAAAAAAAAAAAGACAAGTGAGTTTCTTGTTGTGTCTGAGATGGTGTACTTTGTTCTTTGGTTGGGTGAAAGTGGAAATTTTCGCTTCGTTTACGACCCGTCTGTTATCACAATACCGAGTATTGAGTATATTAAAATATCAACGATGGGAATTCACATTTGTATATTCCGTGGAAAATTATTAAACACTGCAATTATAAAGAGAAAATCCAAATATAAATTTCCCATATCGACAATGTATACAAATCAGTGTGAAAATACTTTAAATGATCACAGCCGAGTATGATACAGAAGACGGAACAGTACAAAGATTTCCCTTAGGGGAATTTTTTTTATTTTTAACCTAAACAATTTAGAGAATTATTCTGAACAACAAAAGGGTAAAACTTTTCAAATATTTTTTTAATGTATAGAAAAAAATGCCTCGGAGGAAATTTTATAAAATATCCCAAAGAGGAAAATGTTTATTTTCAATATAAAATACTTCATAACAATAAAAACATTTTAATTGAATTTATAAAACAAATGCCTTACAGACAATTTTATAAAATTCCCTCCAAATTTCCCAAAGGGAAATTTTCATTTTTACATAAAAAAAATCAGGATAATGCGTTGGAGGAAATTTTATAAAATTTCCCAAAGAGGGAAATTTTTAAAACATCAAGAGCATTGTTTCTAGCTACCAAAATCAAACAATTTAAATTTCTTTATAGAAATTTGAAAAAAAAAATATTTTTTACCTAAAAAAATCAATAGAATTTTTCCAAACAACAAAACAATAAGCATTTTCAAATGTTTATTGAATTTATAAAAAAAATGCTTTGGAGGAAATTTTACAAAACTTCCTAAAGAGGAAACTTTTCAAGCTAAAATACTTAGAGAATTGTCCATAACAACAACAACATTTTAATTGAATTTATAAAACAAATGCCTTACAGACAATTTTATAAAATTCCCTCCAAATTTTTATTTTTACATAAAAAATCAAGATAATTGTTCAAAACCAAAACTTTTTCACACTTTTTTGAATTTATAAAAAAAAAGCCTTGGAGGAAATTTTACAAAATTTCCCAAAGAGGGAAATTTTTAAAACATCAAGAGCATTGTTTCTAGCTACCAAAACCAAAACCAAACAATTTAAATTTATTTATGGAAATTAGAAAAAATTCCCACGACATTTTTTTTATTTTCCAAAACATATACGGTTTTAAGAAAAATGGAAAGATGGTTATTCAAAATTAGTAATTAAAATTAGTAATAAATTATTTTATTTTCCTCTATAAGCGATTATTTTGGTTTTTATAACCAGTATCGTTAATTTACCCAAAAGGGAATTTGTCTTTTTCCCTTGCATAAGTTATTTGTTAAAGCAAGGTTTTTTTTATATGAAAATAACAATTTCCCAATAGGGAAATTTTGTATTTTTTTAAAAGTAAACAAATGTTGACTCACAGCTTAATAACATTTCCCGCTAGAAATGATACTTTTTTGTTGAGGTAATCAAAATCCATAAATTGAGATCAGAAATCGATGATGAACTTTTGAGTTTCCTAAGAATTTAGCAATTCCAAGGAATTTTTATTATGCGCTAAACTCTTGGCCGAGGCAATAAATTGTTTCTGTCGATTTGTTTGTATTCGTGTTAAGGTTTTGTTAAGTCATTGCGTATCAATTCATGCATTGGGTCAATAAATTGCATTTTATTCATTGTAGAATATTTGAATACTATCAAAGTCTATGTTTATAATAACGTGTAATGTGTACACTCAGTCATACGGTGTGTTGCTGTTGATATTGCCCGGCGTGCGTTAGAGCAGCGACCGTTGCACATACATACTAATAAACGGACGGACGGACACAGATACTCTTGCTACGCCATTGTATATCAATAAAATTCACACTTTTTATAAACACATTCAGTCTGTTTTTAGATCATATTGTACAAAAAAACCAACAACACTACACACCGTGGCGACCTAACAATAACAATAACAACAACAGAAACTGCCACCAGGCCAGCCAGCGAGTCAGTAGTTCATGCCACAGTCCAGAGCGAATTTTGTTCCATAGATAGCGATTTGTATGCATCGCCGCTTGAGTATGAACAGAAAGACTTCTTGTGGCCGGCCAGCTTTGACTATTTTCTCGCTTTTCTTTAACAGTCGTACGAAGAGAAAATGTTTAAGAATTTATCCATTAATTTAAGACCAAAATGGAAAATGTGGAGAACAAATCGACAATGACAAAAAAAAAACAACGCCAACTGAGAAACTGATACAGCATCGGCGGTAGTGGCATCATCGTCATCATCAACATCAAGCGGCAAGCGGCAGAGTGTTGTGTGTAGAAGTTGCGTGTGGCGAAATGTTGATGAAAGTTTTTGTTTTGTTTCGGTGTGTAGTTGTAAAATATTTCTGTGTTGAAAATTTAGTACTGTAAACATGCATTGTTTATGTGTTCCTTGTGATGGCGATGAAGATGATACAGTCTCTGTCTCTCTGTCTGTCTGTCTGTCGTATGAGGCGTTTGTTTAAATTACCTCCCTCGGAACGTGCAACACGGTCCTACACAGCCAGACCCAATGCACACACACACACACGGACATTTGTGGGTGTGTATGGGTACGTTGCAAACAGGAGTTGTTCGTAGGCAACATGTACGGGTTGTTGTGCACATACTCGTCGTATTTGTTAAATTGAGCAACAACATACAAGCAAACATATTTTGTAAACGTTGCATTAACAACAGAAACAAAAGCATCATCGGAGGAAGAAAGGGTGCGACCAGAGATTGAAATATTAAAATTTATGAACATAAATATTAATTTGACTTTAATACACGCTGGGGGATGGTGGTGGGTTGGACCAATAATACGGAACAAGTTGCAGAAATATCGCGGACATTGGGCGACGCCATTCTACTTCGGATTTGCTCAGCCAGTTGTCTGTTGACCCGATGCCATGACTTTTTACTTAGTTTAATTTTAAAAAAATATATCAAAATTCGAATTTTATTTGAGCATCATTACTCACATATTAATTTTAAATTAGGGAAACTATTTCTCCAAATGTGGTCTTGGTTTCCTTTTCTTCTTCTGCGTTTTCAGTGTCTTTTGTAGTATTCCTCTGCTGTTAGAAATGTTTGCCATTTCCCACGTCAACATAAAGTCCTGGTAACCACAGCAGTACCAATCCTGTGACCTCATCGACTGGTAGTTGTGTCTACCGACTTCTGTCTGTCACAATAACAAACAGCTCCGAACACTGAAATACAATTGGAGTTGAAATAGGGCTTTCAGAGACTCAAGAACACACATTACCGGAAAAACTGACCTAAATATTGTCAGCTATATATTTATCTAACACTTTACTCCATTTGGCTTGTCTTTTACCTAGATTCAGTACTTCTTTGTAAACTTCCTAAAAGGCCCTAGCTCCCTTTAGTTGTTACATCATGCCTACTCACCCTTTACAGCCCAACTGATCCAATTAAATAAATATTAAGTAAATGCTATCTAAAATTTCCCTTTCTATTTCACTTTCTATCAAATTTTCCGCTACAAAGAGGAAACTTTTCAGTTTCATTTTCAATTAAAACTCAATGCTTAGGCTCAGGAGTATCACTGTGCTGGTTCGCTGAACCAGAAAAACTGAACAAAAGCTCATAAAACTTTAAAACATAAAACGACACAGATATTGTGAAGAATGTGTTTTTTGTTGTTGTTAATGAATATTTTCCAGTACATCAGTACTGGAGAGGTGCATACTAGCGCCGTCGAAGTCTTGGCCAGGCCTTTAATGTTGAACCCCAACTCAGCCCATCCATCATCAGCAGCGCTGACAAAAGCATTGCTGCCACCACACCAGCTAGTCCGACATTTAACTGTCTGTGTGTGTTTTTGGTTTATTTTGACCTGTGTGTGTGTGTGTAAGTGAGCCTGTAGTAACAGCCAAGTTAGCGGGCCACCGACCATCAACCATATGTCAGTCGGTCGTGTTTGTAACAACATAATTGAAACATTAATGAGTTTAGACCTCATAATTTCTGTTTTATTCACATTCGTACATGCGAGTACACACACAAACACACACACACACTTTGTTTTTCCTTGCTGAGCCAAAAGCGAGCGATTACCACACTTAAGTCGAATACGAGTACATTTAGCCAACATGTTCAAGTACAGCCCAGACGCAGGTTAGTCGGAATGCTTTTGGTTTTTCTCTGTGTTTCTTTGTTTTCATATTGGAAGGTTTGTAATAAATGTTTGCAACACGAAATGTCTGTTAACCTCAACTAAATAAACGGGAAATTTCACTTTTTATTAACTTTGTAACATTAGGGCAATTTTTGGCATTTGTAATTACAGACATGTAAAACATTTCGGAATGAACAGCAGTAATGCTGCCGCCAGCTGTAGCTCTGACGTTGATGGCGATGTTTACCTTTTTCGTCTTCTTCTTTTTCTTTCTAATGTTTTACCATAGAAGGTGAGGGGTGAAAGGGGCAGGTCAAGAATGTTAAGAGCCTGTTGGAGATGTAAGAAGTACAGTAAGAGCTCGATTTGCGCAACCGATAGGAAATCAAGTCTGTTGCATTAAATTTTATTTTATTGTTATTTTATTTTCAACGAAAACTAATACTCTTAAAGAGTATTGTTTTTTTGTTTTACTAATATTTATAAACTAGTAAGTTGTAATGCGACTATGGCGCCCGTTGAAATATGGAAAAAAAATTTTGTGGAAAAAAAAATTTTGTTGCAAAAAATTTTTGTTCAAAAAAAAATTTTTGTTGAAAAAAAAATTTTGTTAAAATAAAAAATTTTTGTGGAAAAAAAAAATTTTGTTGAAAAAAAAAATATTTGTTCAAAAAAAAATTTTGTTGAAAAAAAAAATTTTGTTGAAAAAAAAAATTTTGTAAAAAAAAAATTTTTTTTGAAAAAAAAAAAAATTTGTTAAAAAAAAATTTGGGGAAAACACAATTTCTGTACAAAAAAAAATATTATTTTTTTTATTATTATTATGTCGAGGGTAAATATATATTAAGATGCAGTACACTGTGTTAGTGAGAGGAAATAAGGTCATTCGACGAAGGAAAGAGGGAGTAGTGTCCGTTGATATTTGCCTTGAATTTGATAATGTCATAGCAGGCAGGACAAAGACTTACAAGAAGATTATTCCACAAACGAATAGTTCGGCTGCCGAACGAATTTACATTTAGGAGGGTGAATCTGACTTAGGTGTTTATTAATTTCTGATTAGGTCGTCTGTGCCACTCAAAATGTCAAACACATTTAATTAATGTTTTTACTAAAAAAAATTCCAGCCTCAATGCTCCCCTGTTGAAATTTGGTCCACCTGTTCACACCAAACAATGGATTTTCTATTGGGATATTCTTTTAGAATTTATCAAAACCAAAAATCCCACAAGCAAAATACCAAAAGTTCAAATGACTTTTTTTGTCTTCAAAAACAACTGTTCCTAGCAAAGCCTCGCTTGTGTGTTCTTTGCAACATTCAAGTGAAGGAGGCTCTAAGGGAAATAATCTAAAATATTTTGTTTTGTAGCCTCCAACACCGACACCACCATCACCAGCGTCATCAAGCATCGTGTGCATCTTCCATTGGAGCTCCGTTATGCACATGGCATCATGGTCAAAACAAACAAGTTGTTACCATAACTCATGTTGAGGGTACCAATGGTGTCAGCTATCGTGGCCTCTCCGGCCACCTCACTCCCTCGGCCATGTCCCTACGTACATTTGTATGTACGTTCGGTGGCATAATAAAAAGTTATAAAAATACAAGATGCAGGTGAAAATCAAATATAACACAAACCTTCCACCATTCATAGTC
Organism: Hydrotaea cyrtoneurina; assembly: GCA_958296145.1. Classification (NCBI taxonomy): domain Eukaryota; kingdom Metazoa; phylum Arthropoda; class Insecta; order Diptera; family Muscidae; genus Hydrotaea; species Hydrotaea cyrtoneurina. The sequence continues at coordinate 89,577,743 of OY282514.1, forward strand.
TCCTGAGTCGATGTCCCGTAAAGGCCATGCTGGAGGAGATGGGTGAGGTATGTACGTACGTAATAGGTACATGTGTTGTACGGTGATATTTACACTTAAGCCAAGCTGCAACAATTTCATACCGACCGACCTGCTGCCAATTTGAGCAACAACTCACTTTGGTCATAATACACATGTATACCGACAAACTCTCACACAGAAGCTGTGACAGCATTGGTCCACTGTGGTTCCCAACAAAGGAAAGGGGTGTCGTTAAAACAGCAAGAGCCTATTCCAGACGATTGGAGGTACATAGTGCCAAAAAAACTCAAAGGGGCTGTGGAAAAACTGGAAATGATAGGGCAAACATTACGAATACAAAAGACGGTTTCCAACTCACCATGGGATTTCTCCAAAACGTCATACATGAGTGGATCGGAGACTGAGCCTGTCAACATTTCTAGCGGCCCGACCTCTTTCATGAGGTAACAAATACACCAGACCTTCGAAGAAAAGGTAAAATGATCGGCAGCCTTCTCTCAGAGTACTGCAAAGACTTTTTTGACCAGACCTATACGAAATCACTATTCGCAAAGCAATGGACACTTAGTTATGATTACCAGGTTGCCTCGGCAGGAACAAATGCAGTCACATTGAAATCACTTTGTCTTCAGGATATTTCCATCCACATCCTATCGGTAGTGATGCTGACTTGGTCCATGTCGCCCTAGGGGCGCAAATCTGTATGTCGTCTATAAAGTAGGCAACCGAACCAGGGTATATACGCGGATCCCCACAACCTCAGAACCAAAGGGTAGAATCACTTTTCGTAGGTGCCTGTCCTACATCCCAAAGATGAATTTTCTGATGTACTCGGGTACATGGAGAATCTCTCTCCATTACAAAGTCACACCACGAAATTTGTAAGACAGAACTTCTGCCCTAAGTCGCATATAGTCAAGTAGCAATTGTCACTTAGCTTAATGAAGGCTGAGAACTTCAGTCAGACTTTATAGAGGTCTGGGACACTTTGGTGTTGCAGCGACCAGTGCAGTTGATGAAAGTCATCTATGGTCAAAGCCTTCCAAAATTAACCTATCTTCTATTTTATTTTAGATCTTTTCTTTTTTTTAATTATCTTAAAGAAATCGTTTTAGAAAAGAGCAGAACTATTTCGAAAATCTAAATGTTTTTGATTAAGAGTTTTCGGGAAATTCCACAATTTGAAAGTGAATACACTTAACCTGTCACCTAAGTCATTTCGCATAAACAAAACCCCCAAAGTCTAGTTTGCTTCTCTATGATTTCAATTATCTTGAGCCACTGTGCGGCATCAGCTGCAGCTGTGCGATGGCAGTTGAGTTGCTGCCGCACAAAAAAAAAAAAAAAAAACGTAAGAAACCTTGAACTTTAGAGAAAATGGCCTCGTCAAGGGATGGATGCTGCTGAAAAGCAAATACTACACTCTTCGGCGTAATGAAGGCTTGGTTTGGATATTTCTCTGTACTGTGTATGTGTGTGTGTGTGTTGTTTTTGAATGCTTCTCCGCTGTTCATTGTATAGAAATACGGTTGAATAGGCTCAAAAGTCAACGTGTGTTGGAGCCCGCCAACCGACAAACACACCTCTGTTTCAACACACACACACACATCTGCATATATATGTATACACATACACGTACTCCTACGCGTACATACATATGTAGTGGTATTGTATTGCAGGCTGCGAAACAACAAGAAAGTCCATTATAAATGTATAATAATGTTGATCGGCAAACATGTGTTGTTAACTGTGTTGACAGTTTCTGTTGCCGTTGTTGAATGTTGATGGTTAACTTTAACGTCTATAGGCTGGCACAGAGAGAGACATCAGCTCGACGGCAGCTCCTCCGCCATCATGGCCACCACCCACCAGCAGTTCGGATGACAGGCCTATGCGTATACATTACTCACCCAGTGGGTGGGTGGGTGAGGGCACGGTGTTGCAAGGTTTACAACAATTTATTAAATGTAGAACGTGCCAGTGCCACCATTTGTGTTGACTTGGTGTAATGTTTGCTAAAATAATGTACAACAGCCACATGATTGTGAAAGAATTTCCGACAATGTCTTTACATCTTATTAGCTAATTTATTTAAATGATTATTATCCTTCCAACTGGCATCGTCATTTCAAGGCGAATATTTTCTGTAAATGTTGTGATAAGAGCTAAATGTCATTGAGAGATTTTCAAATGCGACACTTGGAATTAAAGATATCGGCTAATGTTTGTTTGAAACAATAAAAAAACAACAACATAAAAAGATATTGTGCAGGAAGGAGATAGAAGCAACGGTTTGGGGGACAATTTTCCAACAAAAATCATGATATTTGATTAATTTGTATGTTTGCGTTGTTCGAAGGGTTTTGAGGACACATTTTTGTCCCGTTTTCCTCCATTTGTATAACATTCCAATTCGTTCTTAGTGAATGTCTAGGGCTACACACTCCCCAAATTTCATGTTTCTAGCTTCAGCAATTTGATCAGACTAGTGACTGAATCATTCAGTCAGTTGCACAAGAGTTTTATACATACAGATTGATGTTGTCTATTTATTAGATTGTAGATTGAAGATTTCTACATTAAAATTCTCTTAAACTATCTTAAGTGTCCCAAACAGTAACAGAAAACTCTTTTTGTAGAAAGGATTTTCAAACAATAAACCCTGAAGTGGAAATGAAGCTAACGAAACGTTGGGAAAATATGAAATCAATTAGATTAATTTAATTCATTCTTTCGTTATTTTAAAACGTTTCCATACAACTGGATGTTAGACCTAGATAATCCACAAACAATATTCATCATCTTACATTAAACCCACAAAGTAATTCTGTGACAAATTTCCGGAAAATTCTTTGGTTTTCCGCGAAACGTCAACTTTTCATTGGTTTAAAGTGGAAAATGTTCACAGGTTAACCGCTATGACATCATATTAAGTGAACAAATGATGAAGATGGCACGGATACATAAACTTCCATCACAAAAACCCACAACAATTGACATTTCAAAGTGGATTTTGCGCAAACCAACAAGAAGAAGACAACGAAAAATGTCATCATTCACACTTTTCAAAACTTTACCTTCGAACAAAATACCAGCCACACAACACACACACACACCTCTCAGCTGACAACATTATCATATACAAAACTATCGACATAACCTCCCCTTTAAAATGAATGGCATAACTTGGAGTGGAAGCCAAACCAAATGATGGCTATGACTGTGACAATTCCAACGACGATGATGAAGATACCGATGATGGAAATGTTGACTGACTGCATAGTTTGTTAAAAACTTTATCTATGTCCATAAACCTAGCTGTAAGTATACCACTGCTCTGACTATGTGTATGTGTGACACAGAAATATTGATGATGTTGTTGTCATCTTGCCACCGCGCTCCTACGACCCGAGACCCGGGGACAATGACATTGTCAGTTGTGTGGTCTTGTGAAACATATCATCCAATCAACGAACAAACAAACAAACAAAACCATTCTCACTTCAGCGACTAATGTGATTTTGTGGAAAATTCGCAAAACATCGCATCATATTTCTTTGACACTCGCCGAGAAGGACGCGCCACAACGGAAAAAGGATGCTGATTTATGGAATTTTAGGAATAACCTTTGCGGAGGGGCGTACGGAGGAAGAAACACAAGAGAGATCCAATGACATGCTAGGACGTTTAATTAAGTTGTGCCAGTCAAGATGGTAACGTGAAAATTATGATATGAACCCTGGACTGAGCACAGGAAAAGATTAATGACGGTTAGACAGCAAAAACGAGTAACGATTACTGGTTGACGAAAGCCAGAGTTACAGCTAATGGTTATTACCCTTTTGCAGACATACACTGTTTTTGCTAATTACATGGAATATTTTAATTTAACAAATATGTCTTTGCCCAGTTTCCTAGGCGCCACAGAATGATATTAATTCAAGATTCACAAAGAAAGATGCACAAAAATCCCCCTTCACAGTTGAATGAAGTTCTTGATTTGGAACACACGAAAATAGTTTGATTGAACCGAAAACAGTTTGATTGGACCGAAAACAGTTCGATCGAACCGAAAACAGTTTGGTCGAACCGAAAACAGTTTGATCAAACCGAAAACAGTTTGATTTGACCGAAATCAGTTTGATTGAACCGAAAACAGTTCGATTGAAACGAAAACAGTTTGATTGAAACGAAAACAGTTTGATTGAACCGAAAACAGTTTGATTGAACCGAAAACAGTTTGATTGGACTGAAAACAGGTTGATTGTACCGAAAACAGTTCGATTGAAACGAAAACAGTTTTATTACCAATCCGAAAATGGTTTGAACACAAACGATAGTTGGTGTTTTATCCCGTTTGAATGTTAAAGTTTTGTGAAAATCAAAGAATTTTCTAAAATCCCAAGAAATTTAATAGATGCTGAACAAAAAACTACACCCTATCAGGTACACATACTGCAATGACACCACATCCAGAACACTCTTACTCGGAACCAAATAGGGTTTGATCAAACCAAATCTTCTTTGATTACAACCTATAGTAGTTGGATTAAACTTAAAGCAGTTTGATTGAAACAACAAGATTTTAATTAAAGCGCAAAGTTTTTTTTAACCAAAACTGAGTTTTCAACCATTTTCCGATCAACGGAGGCTAAGATGTCCTCTCGACAGATCAGTTCTAGAATAGATCCGCCAACAACTAATTGGTAGAACGACAGATCAGTCTCAAGCCAGATCAGTCCCTCGACACATTAGTTCCCCGACAGATCAGTCTCCCGCCCTAACAGTCCCATGACAGATCAGTCTCAGGCCAAAACAATCACACGACAGATCAGCCCAAGACTTCTCGATCCCACAAAAAAAAATTTGTTGAAAAAAAAAAATTTTTGTGGAAAAAAAATTTTTTCTTAAAAAAAAAACAAAATTTGTTGGAAAAAAAAAAATTTGTGGAAAAAAAAAATTTGGAAAAAAAATTTTGCTGAAAAAAAAAAATTTGAAAAAAAAAATTTTGGAAAAAAAAAATGTTGGTAAAAAAAAAATTTTGGTAAAAAAAAATTTTGGGGAAAACACAATTTCTGTACAAAAAAAAATATTATTTTTTTTATTATTTATTATAGAATGCCTATTTAAATTCCTACGTACTGCGTGACAGAGTGAATCAGTGTCGAGGGTAAATATATATTAAGATAAATTTAATTTACTTAACAGAGGTTATCAAACAATGTACAGAGTTTTAGTTCTCTTGACTTTTCATCTAAAATTAGGTAATGTTTAGAAGTACAGAATATAATGATAAAAAATTCCGAGAAAAATTAGTTTTTCCAAAAATCAAATTTTATTAGATTTAGCTTTACGAGAAAATGACAAGGAAACAAAGTAGCTCTACTGTGTGGGAAGCACCAGAAGGGGATGTCTTATGTTTGACTCGTTTTGGAAACATTACACGATTTCCAACAGAGGAAGGAATAATTATTATAATAATAATCATTCAGTCCATTCCTTGCAAATTCCTAACTACTTTCCCTTTTGCAGACAATTCAAAAAAAAGGACGGATATAAATCACCACATGCCAATTTCTTTTCTGAGTAAAACTTCTTTTCTTCTCGCAGAAATAGTAAAATTCAATAATCAATGCCATTTCTGTCATTTTCAATCAACAGAGTTTCTCACACAGACAACACTTTGTTCTTTTGAACTGTTCTAATGACACCGCGGGTCTGCTTGAGAATCCGTCATCCGCCCGACTTGTTTGAGTTCGGTTTTCTGATAAACCACACAATTGTTTTTAATTAATTCAATTAGAATTGATCGAAATTATTGCCTTATCTGTCTTGTAACCCAAATTAAACAAAAGCCAGACACAACAGAAAAATCTTTACAATTTCTTAGGCAATGAAATAAAAGAAATCCACAGACTAAAAAGTTCACACACCCATTAATTGTTCAATTATCTTTAGGTCTGTCCAACCCACGAACGGTCTGAAAAACTAAAGACTTCATTAACTCCACCACTGAGAGTCTTTTGTATAAGTACTTCATTTAATTCCCCATTTTTGTTTGTTTGTTACATTCGTTCTTTCTGGTTTCAGTTTTAACTTTTATTACTCCATTTATGAGCAATTCAACACTCTATTACCCCCTTGAGTTGTAAGCGGTTAAAGTTACCATAAATCACAAAGAAAAGAAAGAATAACGAATATTTGTTTCACAAAGAAATTCTATAAAAGAAAACTTAATTTCCTTCAGAAACAGAAAAAAACAAAAACCAAAAAACAATCTAAGAACCTTCTACTGTAGACCAAAACAAAAAAAAGAGAACCACAAAGAAACTTGCCTCGTTCACAAGCGTTTGCATGCAGTCCAGGCCGAACACAACTTGAAATAATTGGTTTCGTCTGTAGAGCGCTGGGTTGGGCATATGAATCGTGTTATCGTCGGCTGCCGCTGCTTGTCGAACGATGAGTGGGAATTAAGACTGCTGAGACAACAGACAAAATACAAATCAAAGAAATTCAACATTAATGTTTTGTGATATGCTCGATGACGGAGTCGTCCACAACAATTAAAAGATCAAATCGTGATCCGCTGATAGAACCCAACAATCAACCAACCAACAAACCGACACAATTCAACGCAAACGATTTGAACTCTTAGCAGAAGCAGAGACTGGGTGATGAAATCAACAAAATAAACAAACAAAAATAAAAAGGGTAAGAATAAATCAAAGTTTTACGACGAAGTGCAATCAAATGTAAAGAAAGTCTCAGCACAACATTTTATGGAATAATTAAAAAATATTGGAGAACAAAATTGTACAAACAAAAAAGGAAAAAAAAAGAAGAAATTGACGATGGCTACCACAACGACTTAATTTTTTTTCTTTTCTGTCCAACACATGTAACAGTCGGAGTTTGAATGTACATGGGACGATACTCGTCAAATAAAAAGAAATATAACCAGAACCGAGCAATGGAAATCAATCGATAAAATTTGGCAGGACAAATTCAAGGAAACGTAGTGAAATGTGTTGGGCAAGGGACTCTTTTTTAAACGTCTGCAACATACAACAAATTATTTTTAGGTAAAATGTTAAATTTCAAGTAGAAAATCTTATCCTGTTTCGAACGCAGCTAAATCGAGACTCAAAGGGCTTTGATGGCACCCAGAAGAGTTTGATGGAACCACAGTTAGTTTGATCAAACTTTAAGTGGTCTGATCAAACGAGAAGTGGTTTGATCAAATCAAAAGTCCGTTGTTTACGTAAATATATGACCTAAATGATATTAAAACATTATTTCAAACGCTCTTTCATCAGTGTCGTATTTAGAAGACTAGGTTATTTAGCCAAGAAAGCCTGAGGTGGGTGAAATTCGTCCACCACAAAGATGAAATGTCAAATTATGTAAATGTGCGAGGGCTTTCTTTTTCCCGTATTTTTTGAGCGATTAATCTGACGCTGTAGAGACAGTTTGTCAGCTGAAGCTTAGCGATTACCAAGACCTGTATGTCTTCCTAAGTAACCGCTATTTACGATGCGGAGACGGCTGCAGAGAACGTCTGAATGTTGTTACTAGTATATGAGCCTGGGTGTGTTGTGTGAATGGAGCACACATTGCCTATTAACGCATCTCTTGGTATACTGATCATTTGACAGAGATGAGCTTGGTTAAACAATATGCCACTACGAAGAGTTCTCCCTGTAAGCCAACATCACGACTCAAAGGATGTAATCGCAGTAATCCCCTAATTGTAATTAAATATAACTGGCGTCTCATTCGCAATTCAGCTCGAAGGACCAAATGTAGACACTACTTATGGAATTTAATTATGGTTGACACACTGATTTGATGAAACAACGAAGTGTTTGAAGGAGCCACCAACAAGTTATGTGTCATTTGATTTCACCGACAATGGTCAAGTTTACTAGTGTTTGGACTCGTTGGCTGATGCTAAAAACTATTTGGTTTCTATGAAGTCTGATGTGAGAGGAAGTCACTAACCAGTGTCTCAAACCTACTGACGAACAGAAGCTACCCGACCGTCTTGCACAAATTTTGATTTGGTTTTATAAAGTGACTTTCATGCACTTACTGAAGCATACAAATTGAATGCTTATCAAGACAACCAGAAGTGGAAACAGTAGCAGTAGCAGTACTCGTTGTACTCATACCACGAGACCCATAACAACCACCACCAGCAGCAGCAACAGTTGTACTTTAACCAGTCCGTGTTGTTTGTTGTCGTTGTTGTTGTGTTGACAGGCGCACATGTTGCTTCTGCGCTTAACTTTTGAACGATTTTTCTTTCGTTTGCCTTTTAAAAATTACTTGATGATGATGATGCTGAGTTTTTTTATGCACTAATCATCATTTTTCTGCTTTTTTTTTTTTTGTGTGAAATATTATCTTCATTGACAAAATGCCACACACAGTAAGTCAGACCATGAGGATGGCGCTGTTGCACAGGAACTGTACTATAAACTATGTCTCTATGTGTGTGTGTGTGTGTGATTTCATTCTTTCCATCTCGATGTTATCATCATCTGCATACGAAAAACCAGGCTGCTGAAGTTTAAAGTTCCTCGAGGATGAACACAGGAGATGTAAGAACTCATATGGATGACTGTGGCACTAGCCAGACGATGCTGTGCCATTCAACCATGCATGCATTGTATTTGTCTATCTTTCCATTAAATGGCATTTTATTACAGACCGAATCGTGATCATCATCACAGACAATGACAACAACAACAACATCATCATCCTCAGTGTCATCCATGTAAAATGAGCTGCTTATACACATTCGCTGTCATACAGCAGGCTGTTCTACAGTAGAAACACCGACCACCGTTCAGTGGCAGTAGCATCAACATTATCATTACCCGACAGCCTTCAACTTTCTTGTTGAAATGTCTCCTCCGCACATGCATATACTCGTAAGAAGACTACGCTCAAGACAACATCCATCGATACATACGTCTGTTTGTCTGTTTGTTCATGTGCGTTCCTACATCCAGCCAACCGCCACCAGCCACCAGCCACCATCAATTCAGTCGAGTTGATGAAATTGAGATGTGATAACCGATTTTGTTTCTTCTTCTTCTTAAAGTTTACATTTTATATGTAAATATGCAGAAATTGTGCAAAAAAGCATCGAAAATTGAAGCATGTTTTCATCGCTTCGCTTGAAGCGCCAACAGGAAAGTGTCACTTGATATTGTACTTTATTTTTTTCGGGGTCTCCGTTTTTTTCTGATTAAATCAAGAGTTTATTTGCTGTTGTGATTTATTTTGAATACATATTCGTAATGATGTCTTATTCACAATACAGTTTGACTAGAGATAAAGGTTCAAGCACTTCAAAGTGGTAATGTCTCACCAAATATCCCAAGGATATGCGAGGACACATTACAACATTATTAAGGGGGAAAAACAAATTAGGGAAACACAAAGACAGATAATGAAGTGATTTGGGAACCCACAACAACAAGAGCTTCGAGATGGAGGCTGATTTAAAAGGTTCGATAACGGGTAGCACTTGATTTTTAATTTGCAAGAAAAAAACTCTTTGAACTCCCCCGAAAACGGCAAGTGGAGAAATCCTGAAAATCTGCTAAATTACAATTCAAAGGGAATGTACTGCGATTTGCAACATCACTAGTTTGATGGAACCAGAAACAGTTTGATAGAACCAAAAATAAGTTGATAGGACCAAAAATAGTTTGATAGAACCAAAAGTAGTTGGATCAAACCAAAAACATTTAGATCGAGCCAAATGTAGTTTGATCGAACCAAAAGTAGTTGGATCGAACCAAATGTAGTTTGATCGAACCATGGCTGTGACATATTTTATATAGACATATTAACTATGTTGGGACTACCTACACTTCTTCCATTGCCAAGGCATATATGTCCTGAATTTCGTACGATCGGCAATGGCTAACGACCAAACCTTCTCTACAAATTAATTAAGTTAAATTTTGGGAACTTTAGGCAAAATTTCCGGGAACACTGTTATTTTGCTCTGACACCGATCAAACTTGACGCAAGTTGTCCTCGCTTTGGCTTTTGTTCAGATTTATTTATTTTCGCCCCATGTTCTTTGGTTTGGTACTTGTACGCAACCTAAAAAAAAGTTGAAACACAAAACTTTTTTAATTTTAGTTGCATTTACCCAAGGGAACAACATCTGCTTAACTCACCAATAACTTCGGCAATTTGTTAACAGAAGAAAAAGAAATACAAACACGAAATGAAGAAGTAGGGAAAAAACGCGCATAACCGTAGGAAATCGGCTGACTGCCAGAGAAAAGCCACGAAAACAATTTCATCAAAAACAATGATTTGCGAAACGAAGAAAATCTCGTGATTGACAGTAAACAAAACTGATGCATTTACACGTCATTTACGCCACACAAATTTCCGATTGTGATGGAGATGAGGACGATGATGACGACGTTGGAGATTCGAGTACGAGGAAGCGGTTGAATGGCTGGCCAGTCCATGATGGCGTATTTACTCAACATACAAAATAATGCGTTTTCTAGGCGGAGGATGTACAAAAAAAAAACTATGCAATGTGGTCTGTAACAAGAAAAAAAAACCAGAAGAACATACACAGATTCAAAACATGGGAGTCATCATCATCCACATTTGCATCTCCATCTGCATCGGCCTCAACATAAACATAAGTTGAAAAAAAAATCTTTTGGCTGTCAGGGTCTGGATCATGTGCATGTTGAATTGCATGTCTGTCCGTCTGCATGGATGTCTGGCTGGCTGGCTGTCTGTCTGTACTGTACCACCGCCTGTCAGTCTGCCCTCCCATCCGTCTTTGTATCATTCTGATGCCTGATGTTCGGTAAGCAAGCTCCATGTTTTGACAACATGAACCGAAAAAAATCTCTTTTCTTTCTTGTGTTTTGGATTGTTTCAATAAAAAAAAACTTGATGTTTTACGTTAAAACAACTAATTTATCAATTTGAGCTTGTTGTGTTGGCTTCTTCTTCCCTACAGAAACCCAGCAAAAAATTATTCAGAAAGTGTCTGTGTGTGCTTCTTCAATTTATAAGAAAACTTAAACTTTTTTTTTTGGTTCTTTTCCTCTTGACTTCAGTGTTGGACACACTCGCTTAATAGCCGCGCGCATATAAACGTGCCCATTTAACGCCTTAGGACAGACATTAGACAACTTGACGAAATTATTTTTAAGATGTTTTCAATGTTGCTGCTCATGGTGATGATGTTGCTAGTTTGCGGCTGTTTGGTATTGCGCAGATACTTGACTACATTTGATGTTGTTGGAAAAGAAATTTCTCAAGAACTATTAAAACTTGCCACAGACACAGGCACAGGCGCCCAACGGGAAACAAAAAACTTTAATATTGAAAGTAAAAAAAAAAGAAAAAAGATTTGTTTGTTGGCTTGTTTTATTGTTTCCTCAGCGATACAAACCTTATTAAACGACGAAATGAAAAGCTCTACACTTTGAATTACATTTGTAGAGATTATAACAGGAAATGGGAATTTGTTATAGTTTCCCCAACATTGTCGGGGAAGTTAAAACCAAGGCCTCCCAACGCCGTAGGAGATTTAAATGTGTATTCAATTTTAGCAAAACATACCGAGCAACACTTAATTGGGATTTTAATGGAACTGCAACTAGTCTGATCGAAACAATTTTACTAGTTGAGTCAATATTTCTAGTTGATTTTGAACTTCCACAACCAGTTCATCCCATTATGAGTATATATATAGAACAGAATGTATCTGAAAGACATTAAAATCCTGGCCAAGTCACATTCTCCGGGAATGTTATACACAAAAATGTCTTTAATGATAAGTTTCACAACATTAACGACAATTTGTTGTTAATCCAAGCGGCTGCCGCCACAACCGCATGTAGCGTGCCATAAAAATAACCATCACTATAGCCCATAAATTGTGAATACGCGATTTGTTGCATGTTTTCATAACGAAAACGAAGAAATGATGCAATTTTTATTTCATTTTAAGCTTTTTGCTCTTATTTTTATGAGCTCGTTTTTCTAAGCAAATTTATAATAAATATTCAACAACACACTTTTATTATTATTATTTCTACAAATGATTATCTTCATTTGTTTCGGTGCGAGTGCGTGTGTGTGTTTGGGGTTTTTTGTTTTTTTTTATTTTCTTCCTGGTGTCACACACTCGTTGGCATCACATCTTCCTCTGTTAAGTTAACAGTCAAAGTCTTGGCAATATTTCTACTCACATGCTCGTCGTTTGTATGCGAGTGGTGCTGTTGTTGGGACAGTGTCATGGCATGGCGTGTTGTTGCTGCTGCTGCTGCCGCTGATGTTATTGCCGTCATCATCACACGCCGCCAACAATGACACGAAACAGTTGACCGACCACATGCTGTGCTGTTAATTTGTTTTGGCTCTGTTGCGTGGCAGAGCTCTCAACAATGTCGCTGTTGTCTTTGGGTTTATTTTTAATACATTTCTTCTTCCTTCTTATCACATTTTAAGCACTCACCCCACTTGACACCCTCTCTGTACGTCGTGCTCTTTTTAATTTATTTTGGCTCTCTGGAGAAGTTTTTTGTTTTTAACTAGAGAGTATTAAATTAGAGCATGACTGTGCCAGTATCATCGATGCACTGAGGGTTGTTTAGAATTGTTCATCTAAGCGCTCTCATATTTCAAGTGGTGCATATGCTGCTTCTCTGTTCTATGTTTATTATCCATCGCCAGGATAAGGGTGACCAAGTGCCGTGCAGAGCTTCGTCTGGGTCGGACTGAAGTGGAGATTTGTGTACGAGTATCTACAACTCCTCGTAATTTAAGCAATTCAACATTTCAATATGTCACTTTTGTTATGCAGCCCTCATATTTGTCCGTGCACTGCTCTGCTCAGCTACGTTTTGGGTTTTAATGTCAGTTTAATATACATGTACATTCGGTTTTATGTGAAAATAATTATGAAATGCATTCGTATGAAGTTGTGACACATTCACCCTCATGTAATGTGTAAATCCCACGACAAAAAATGTCAGTTAAGTGTTTCAATTTTTCGTCATGGACAGGAATTCAATTCAAATTAAAAGCAATATAATAATAGGGTAATAATTTTTATGATTCGATTGGACATCTTGTGGGAATCGACGAATATTCTTCTTTCCAACACGAATATTCTGTTGATGTCTCGGAGACTACTTTGACAATTCAAGTGATATGAGAATATGACTGACCATAATTGTGGAAGCTATGGCCTTCTTAGTGCAATGGACAATGTAGAAAACCTTATCATTTTCCAATGAAGTCTAACTATCCGAAGGTCAAGTGAAAATATTGTCGTGCCAACTATCTCCAAGGATTTCGACAATATGGAATGTATTTCGAACTGTTTCGTACACTACCAATTGAAAGTATTATTTGGAAAACCGTTGAGATAATTGAAATATCAGGATTTGTGTTGGTATAAACAATTATATTTTCCCGCAAATTAATTGACATTATACGGAATTAACCAAAATGTCTTGTACTCAAAAATAGTCGATTTGAACTAAATGCAATATCTGCATTCATAATCTTAATAGATCGTTAAGTCGATTTAAATAATTGGATTGGAATCGGAGGATTGAGGGTTCTCAACACTTCTTACCAAGATTTATCACAACTTCTTGGACTCGGTCTTTCCATTCGAATCCAGGTTCACACTAAATGTCCCAGTCAATGCAATCCGTATAAGTCGAATGGACCCCACAACGTCGCATACACCTCACTATTAATTTGTCGCCGATATTCGTCTTTTGCGCGAATGGTACCGAAGAATATTTCCCTCGAATCTTCCTAACACAGCTTCGTTTGCTTTTTTTTTTGATTACATTTACTATACACGAATATCTAAGAAACCCATAAGGAAAAGCATGTGCGAATTACAAATAAAACTCTTAGTAACCTATCTAAAGTCAATAGTCTTCCTTTTCATAAGTTTAACTGGAGGTTCTATCACAAGAGCGCCAACAACAATTTCGTACAGTGGAACACAACGGATGGCTGTTCTCTTTGCGTCGACCACTGGTTCAAATACAAACTGTAAGGGACCAGGTTTTTTTTATTTCAGAGGAAAATATAAGCGCCCTCTCTATGCGAAGATCATTGGTCGACACAAAGAAAGGAGGCCAAAAGAATGAATGGCTTAATGTTGGATGAACTCCAATATCCCAATTGCGCCCCGGTTGGCGAGTTGGTAGCGAGCTTGCCTAACAGCGTGGCGTTTGTGGGTTCGATTCCCACCAGAGACTTTGGTCTGTCCGGTTAACCTTTGGACCCAAAATTAAAATATAAATTAACTTTGTATTGGAATTAAAATAAAAAAAAATATATTAAGAACTGATAGGTATTTTTTGAATTACGAATAATATCACCCCCCTGTTTTGCATTTCTGGTAAGTTTTGCCCCAATCTGGAATCACTCTGTTATGAAATTATATTTTGTTTTGTTTTTTCAAACCGCCACTGGTTTCTTTGTGTTGCATTCTGTAAATGTTCCAGTTTGAAAACATGTTGTCCGCTGTTAAATACACGTTTTTCTTTCTTTTCTTTTTTTTTTATTAAACTCTCAGTAATTATTGCCTGTGTATGTGATAAATGTTCTCTCTTTCTCTCACGGAAAAATACACAAAGACGAAAAAACAGGAAGAACTCCACACAGAAACAAACTCGAGTGGCTCTCACCATCCCACTGGAGCTTTGTGTGTGAGCGGGGGGAGACAAAAAATAGCATGATTTTTTGTTTACAATTGAGAACACAACAATAAACAAAAACAAAAGCCAACAAGAAATGCGTAAATTGAGAGAGCGAGAGACAGTGATGGTGAGTGAGCGCGAGAGAGGGTTAACATACGATGTTGTCAACAGCGCTCCAATATGCAAAACAAAGTCTGTACAATCTCTAGCAGCTAAATCGATGACGGCAACAGTGAGTGTCTGTCGACTGTGTGTGAGTGGGGTGTTAAGCCTGGTGCCTGTTACTTGTTTCTCGCCGTTTGGTTTTGGGGTCTCTGTTAAGATGGGGGAGCAGCTGTTAATGTTCAAGTGTACATTGCTGCTGGTCTGTTAACTCTGGCTGCCAGTGTGTTGTATGGTTGGCGTGAATTTCTTGTATTCAGTTCCGGACGTTAAACGCGACTGTGCGGTTGTTTTCGAAAACCAAACGCGGAGGAATTTTTTTCCAATTATTGTTTTTCTTTGTACAAAACAAAAAAAAAGAGTTCAGTTTTTTTTGTTGAAGAAGAAAAAAGAAGTTGAAAAAAGTTTCAAAACCCCCCCCACAACAAATCACAAGAAGCACATCCATATCGAAAAAAGCTGTTTACAACTCGTTTCCATACGTTTTTGTGTGTGTGACCAAATCCGAAGAGGAGTAATTTTGTTTTTGCTTAAATCTAATTCAAAGCAAAAAAAATATCAACATAAATTTCGAAAAGTGTTTACAAATTTCGAAGAATCTCCCAAATAAAAAATTAGAATATATATATATGTATATATATTGTGAGTTGAAGAATCAAACATAAATAATTTCCAAGTGAATGCAAGAAAAATTTGAAGGAAAATCTGCAAGGAAAAAAAGATTTTGTCTGAAAAATTGCGAATTTTAAAATTATAACCTCCCCTGCAAGTTATTTATTGTCTGCCATTACATTTTAAAATAAAATACAAAAAAGAAGAAGAAGAGAGAAATAAGTTAAAAACCGAAACCTTTGAACCCTTATCTACGCCAAGTTTATATTGTATACAGAACACATCTACAACACCTTCAAGGTATACACACATATGCCATATACGACGACGACGACGACGGGCCAACAACGACGAGATTTCCAGATACACTTCACAGACTCCAAATTTTATGTACAGAACAGAGTCTGTATCTAAAGAGCAAAACAAACCCGCAACAACAAAAATAGTTAAAACAGAACAACAAAAACAAACATTTCTGTGAGAGTCGTCCACGAAAGGAGTATTTGGGAGAGCACAAGAGTGCGATAACAAAAACAACAACAGCAACAATCATTTAGAAACTCACCAAACAGCAGCGGCAGCAGCATCCTTTGTGTGTGAAGTTGTTGTTTGAAACAGTTTAAAGTTGCTCGAAACTGGTCAGTGTTGGAAAACTTGAAAATATTGGGATTTACCTGCAAACAATAGAAAGAAAGAACATTTTTAATCGATTTTTCAAAAAAAAAACAAACAAACACAAGAAAGGTAAGTTTTATTTGGAATAATTATAAATTTTCCCCCATAAACAAAACTAAATCTTAATCGACTTTGGCCATGCAGAGCGATCCTTTGCATTTGCATTTCCTTTCCTTAATTTATTCATGAATTTCATTTGTTACGCTGCTCTTCAATTTCCATTTCACTTTGCATAGAGCTTTGGTTGATTCCCCCAAAGGTTTCTTTTCCTTCATAGTTCATATCACTCACAAACTATTCTACTTTATTATGATTCTGTTTTTTTTTTTGTTGGCATTTTTTCCATTTCGTATTTTTTGTTTTTGTTTTCGGTCTCTGTTTTTGGCGTAATAATCAAAATTAAGTTTTTTTCTTCTTTCTTTGCTTTGCTTTGCCTTAGCCTCATCTTCTGTAAGTAGTGAAACCCTTAAGGGTTCCTTGTGCGTTCTCGTTCTAGGTTGAAATTTCTGTTTGAGAATCCTTCAGACTGATTTGTATTATTTTCTGCTGCCATCAGGGCAGGCTATTATTAAGATGTTCAAAGGAGGATGAAGAAATAAAAAAAATAGTATTCTTGAGGATAGAAGTGAGCGTTGAAAAAAGAAATCAGCTTAATAAAATGTGGAGATCCAAGAGGGAAGAAAATGGTATAATATGAAAGATGATATTATAATCCCATCGAAATGGGGGAAGTAATCCAATGGATACGTTTCGGAATTGTTCGAAACAATTAGACGGGTAAGAAAATTGAGAAAATATGGTTTTAGCTCAATCTGTCTGACACGAGGTAGTGAATAGAAGTACATACATTGCTGCAGTTCTTTTATACGAATGACCTGTGGATTCAAAACCAGCAGTAGTTTACCCTAAAAGAAATATTTTCAAAAATTTCTTGTAACATGTACTAAGGCCAATGGAAATCTATTAAACATTTCATAAGAGTTATGACAATGTCTATGAACACTATGAAAATTGTATAGAAATTATTTAAAATTTCATAGAAATAATGAAAATTTCATAGAAAATATGAAACCCTCCCCAGAAATTATGAAAATCTATGCGAAATTATGAAAATTTCATAGAAATTATGAAAATTTCAGAAAAATTATGAAAATTTCAGAGATGAAAATTTCATAGTAATTACGAAAATTTTATAGAAATAATGACAGTTTCATAGAAATAATGACAATTTCATAGAAAATATGAAACTCTCCCCAGAAATTATGAAAATCTAAACGTAATATTTCACAGAAATTATGTTCATGTCACAAAATACAAATTATGAAAATTTCATAGAAATTATGCAAATTTCATAGAAATTATGCAAATTTCATAGAAATTGTACGATCAATAATGAAAAATTTCACAGAACTTATAAACGTTTTACAGAAAATATGGGCATTTTATAGAAATTATTAACATTTTATAGAAATTTGGAATTAATTCATATAAACTATGAATATTTCAAAGATATTATGAATTATTTCGTATTTCTTTGAGTGAAAAATTAACGACAGAGTCCACAGATATTACGCAGTAAAAGATCGCCACAAATTTACTTTCCTTTCCTTTTATATTTTTTTTGTATAATAAAATTAAAAATAATACATTAACGATGGTATTAAAAAATAGGAATTTGAACTTAAGTATAATTGGTTGTAATGCAATAAATAATTTTTTTTTTAGTTTAATTTTATTAAACACTTAAATGAGAAAACCATTTTCGTAATGTGAGGAAAATAAATTTGAATAAAAAAAATATTCAAATAAGTGATTGAAACTGACATGTATTTGTTTTTGTGCATATCTGTACCATAATATACATTCCAAGTATATTCGGATTATCAGTCCGTTGGCAAATCTTCTAGGTATTTAGGTAATAACTCAGAATGTAAAATGGAATGTATTTCCATTTAGTCTCCATGGACTTACCAAGTACCATTTCAGAAAACTTTTTGTCATTTTTGGGCATTATGGCTGTAGAAAGATTTCATTTTATTCTCATTATTTTCAAATACCACATACTTCGAGTGGGAATCCTTCCCTTCACACTTCAATTGCGTGTTTTCATTAGTTATGATACATTTTGTAGTTGAGCCTTTGGCTATTTATTTATTTTTTTTTCCCGTATTCGCAAAAAAGAGGGCGTTTATGGCGATAGTTTGAAGCAGAAGATATACCAATTAAAACCCATAATAAAGACACGATGATGGAAAGAAATGTAGGCTATCATCATACACACTTCACCGTTACCCATAGCTCTTAGCTTTACGCTTAAAGTAAGCAAAAAATAAAATAAATTAATATGAAATATTTCAATAGATGGCATAAAAGAAAAAGGTAGTTAAAGATTGTGCAGAATAAAGCTGAACAAAATTATAAAACAAAAACAAAAAACACTTCATAAAAACTCAGATAAAAAAAAACGCCAAACTTTCATTATTTCAAGAAGTACTCGTCTCTGTGAAGATCTCTTGGGGAAAAAAGTGCTGATTAATCATTAATTGTTTTTAAAATACAAAAAAAAAATGCAATTTTCGTGTGTATTTTTTTTTAAATATTCCCCGCAAAACATGTCTTCGTTTGAATAGTTAGAGGTTATGGCAGAGATTTCAGTTTAAATACATGTGTGTATAAATGATATAAAGTTATCACACACATGTGCATAGTTTCTGTTTCTGTCTCAATTTCAAGTTTATTTTGCTAATGAAATGTAATAAAATTCAATAGAAAAACAACAACAAAGGCGGTTCAAGTGTCTTAGTCTGCTTTCTTCCCGTTTAAAAGATAACATGATACTTGGCAAATGTTGTCTGTTTGGAGTCGATCAGAGTGAAAGCAGAAGGGGGTGATACGATCCCTAGCAGTGACGTTTGTTCTCCAACAGAAGTCGGTCAAACACAACAATACTCTACCTGAACTTCTAATTGAACAAATCTCTGAATTGCTGTCGTACAAGAACTCATAATTTAAGTTTTTAAAATATTAACCCTTTGCGAAAACTTGTATCCCTTGGGGGCCACAGAAAAACTAAAGGACAGGTTTCCGAAGTATGTTGGTCCGTTGGTCTTTTCCATCAGGACTATGGTAAACTCCATTTCCAGACGGAGACACGAAACTCACTGACTTTGGATTACGTTTCCTATGTCTGACAAAGTAAAATCGTGTCTTAGGGCAACTGTAACTTGTGACCATAATATAAATATAAACCTAATTAAAAGTGCATTTAAATTTCTTGTAGTGCTGCTTGTCCCAAGGCAACACGCCAGCCACACTTAGACCATGTAAATTATTCGCATAATATTACAAGAGTCTATCGTAGCGAAGAAGAAAATATTGAATAATTAATTTGAACAATTTACTACAGTACTTGTTTTTAGACTCTGGATTCAAATTACAAAGCGTTTACCGTAAATTCATAACAATAAACAGAATTAAGGACAAACTCTAGGCCAATAATCGATGGAAAATTAAAAACTCATTTCCGGGAAGTCTAAGATATTGAAAATTAAAATAATTCGTAAGATAATTCAGATTTCAGACAATTCACCGATTGAAAAAGCTGTAATTGCATTAAATCAATGAAATTATCCATCGAATTAATGAAAGTATTCATTGAATTAATGAAATTATCCATTGAATTAATGAAATTGTTCATTTAATTAATGAAATTATCCATTGAATTAATGAAATTGTTCATTTAATTATTGAAATTATTCATGGAATTTATGAAATTATTCAATAAATTAATGAAATTATTCATTGAATCAATGAAATTATTAAATTAATGAAATTATTCAATAAATTAATGAAATTATTCATTAAATCGATGAAGTTATTCATTGAATCAATGAAATTATTCATAGAATTCATTGAGTTAATACAATTACTCATTAAATCAATGAAATTTTTCATTGAATTAATAAAATTATTCATTGAATTAATGAAATTATTCATTGATTTAATGAAATAATTCATTTAATTAATGAACTTATTCATTGATTTAATGAAATTATTCATTGAATCAATGAAATTATTCAATAAAATAATGAAATTATTTATTGAATGAATGAAATTATTCATGAGTTAATGAAATTATTCATTGAATTAATAAAATTCTTCATTGAATTTATCAAATTATTCATTGAATTAATAAAATTATTTATTGAATTAAAGAAATTATTTATTAAATTAATAAAATTAAGTCAGCCGAGATGGATAAAAGCAGGTGCTTTTAAAAAAACTATGTCGGCTAGAACTCTCTATTGTTCTGTATTTGTTGGTCATAAATCTGTGTACACAAACCATAACGGCCTAACTCGATTTATTACAAGAAAAAGTTTTCAGTCGTCAGTCTTTCTTTTAAGAATCCAGTATGTTTCCTTGAAGTCTGTAAGACAGTTAAACCAGAAAAAACGTCTTCCGATTTTCAGTGAAGACTGAATGGCTCTCCTGAAAAAACCTTAAAAACAGTTTAAGGTTTTTTAATAAATTAATCAATTCAATTGATGTTTATTCACCTAATTTTCTAATTAAACCAAAAAAAAAAAAAGAGAAGACTTAACAGTTTGATACGTTTTTCTTCTGTGATGGAATGATTTTTAACCATTTGTTCGATTGTCTTAAATAAAAAATACAGCACGGACAAACCGTGAATTACATTGAGTAACAATTGGATTAATTGATTTCAACACAGATTTGCAAAAGCATTAATAAACTTCAACATAAAATAAATAAAAGGTGATTTCTTTCTTCCCAACAAGTCTCCCCTGATTCAACCAATTGTTGGCCAGCCCCTTCTTCTAAATCCCCACTTCACATTTTGAATAAACACATATGTGCTTGACAAATTAATTACCTTCGTCCCACTGTGCCTTTGTAAGCCTTCCATTTGGAGCCATAAATATGTCTCTTAAGGAAAACTAAGTTTTTGATCGTTGAAGGTTATTGTACGATAGAATTGTACGATAATTGTTAATGATTTTTGTGTTACTGACTGTGAGTTCGGTTGGGTGTTTTTGGCGAACGAACGAACAATGCATGCAAACACAGCTTTACAAGTGAGATTGTTTCAACGACAGCAACAACAACAACAACAACAAAAGAACCCTCTACCAAACAATCTCAAGCACTTGATGAAATGTCATTTCTGAACACAATAATAATAATTAAATACAATTGTTTGTACAACGACGACGGACCAAATCATGTGGAACCAATTAAAACCACTTTTTTTTTGTATTTGTTTGTTTTGTTTAAAATACACATAAATATTTTATGAAAATTTCAACAGGTAAGGCCGTTGACAATGTGCAGCATACACGATGACAGGAAATCAAATACTTTTAATCTTCACCTATATCAATAAATTGTTATAATTCTTCTTTATAGGGGAAATCAATCCCCCACGTCAAGAGAGAGGGGGGGGGGGGGCAGGGGGCCGCATTACCTAATTTAAGTTGTTAGGAACGCCATTCCATCTAATCAAACTTTCATTATCTCTGACCGCGATTATTTAGATATCAGCACCCTGCGTCATTGTCAGGCCGTGCTCATTCAATGGAACTCCATACACACATGCACACAACAAATTCAAAGTAATTTTGCTCCAAAAAACAAAACTTGTATAAATTCCCTCGGAAATCAGCATTATAATATCAGTAGAAGTAGTAGCAACAAACGACAACAACAAAAAAAAAACAACACCTGTTTTTGTCGTCATCAACGCGCTCTTCGCTTTACCTCAAATGACGTTTTGAATCAATTACCATCGGCTGGCGCCGCGTCACTCCGTCGTCTTATGACAAATCCATAATTCCATGGAAGTCGAAGATGATTCGTTAAGATTTTTACTACGAAATCAATGTGAAATTTCCAATACAAAAAAAAAATATCATTGCGGATTCCCCAGCTACCAGCAGCCGAGCTTGTCGGTTGAGTGCCATAGGCGACAACAAAAGATTTGTATTGAACATTTTATCACAAGAAAATATGTGATAATTAAACGAGATTTAAATGCAAATTCATACAAATGAGTTTGAAGTGCGATGCGTGGTGTACGAGGGAGGGAAGGGAAAGGCAAATGTTTTGCACAGCCCTTAAATTATAGAAAATTAAGACAAATTTCAGTAGTTTTACCCCCCTATTCAATAATAATTTATAACAGCTTTATGGACACCTTTACCGAAAATTTGTGAAAAATATTAAAAATTAAAAAAATTATATTTAAAAAGATATAGCAAATTCAATTGTATCGTAAGCAAGCAAATTTATATTTGAAAACATACAGCATATTCAATTGTATCGTAAGCAAGATACAATTTTTTAATCGACCACAAAAAAATCTCTCCTGTAAAATGTTCTTTATGGCGCTTTCGAGATTAGGGCTCGATTAGGATTTTTAACCCGGGAATTCCAGGGACGTATTTTCCGTGATTATTGGTCGGAAATCCCGGGGAAGAAATACTACCAAGAAATGCAACTATGTGCGATTTTGCGAAATTTTTGTGATTGTCGGTTTTAACTGGGTCATTATATGAGTTTGTACATTCTAATTCGAGAAGATTTTTGTTCTATTGGACAGGAACTTTCACAGAATTGATAATCTAGTCAAATATCTACTGAGTCAAATACAATTTCTAAACCTCTCAACATTTCGAAAGACGTCTTCTAATTCGAGAAGAGTTTTGTTTTATTATAAAGGAACTTTCACAGAATAGACAATCTTGGGAAATACTTGGGTCAACACATTTGAAACCTTCGTATCTGCTGAGTCAAATACAATTTCTAAACCTCCATAAAAAGTGAAATTTTTCCATATTTTTGTTTGTTTGTTTCTTATTACTTCTCATTGAATTTAATTGTTTTTTTTGTTTGTTTTCATTAACAACCTTCAATTTTAAATAAACAAAACAAACGGAATCCTCCCAAAACTCGACTTGTTTTCTGACCAATTTCGATTTCTAAGTGGGTGGCAACAACCTCTTCTCTTCCCCGCGGTGAAGAGCCGAGCAGAACATGAACATGAAACATAAATTGAAAAACTGTAATTATCTCGAAACATTAACCATGGCAAGCGGCCCACACATGTGAATAAATTTTTGAACAAGAAATCTTGAGCGCAGCGCGGCAATGACAACGGCGACGACAACTTCTTAAGAAATGTTTTGGAATACACGGTTGATTTTGGTTACTGTTTTTAATTTTTTTTTTGTTGGCAACTGAAGGTTGTGTGTGTGTGGGGCGGTGTGCCGGCTCCGGAGGTTAAACTGGCAACAACAAAATCTCAAATATTTGCGGATTTTTTTTTTGGTTTGGTTAAAAAGTATAATTAAACAAAATATTGTTGTGAAGGGAAACACTTTCCATGTCGGTTGGTGACGCTCAGCACGCACGAGTTCTCAACAGCAAAACTGCCATTCCTACGTTGTTCTTTTCCCTGTGCGTCAGTCTGCGTTGTGTTGGTTGGCGGTGGTTTCTTTTCGGCTTTGACTCTGATATCTGAAATGTCAAAATCCGTACAAGTGCGCTGTCCCACCAATGTGATGGCACATCCATCCACTTTTCGTTTCATTTCAAGTTCACATAATTTGCAGCAACAACAAAAAAAAAAACAAAAAACTTTCATGTGTTTTGAAATTCAAACCGAGGGAAGACTAACTGGGTCTGGGTCATTTGTTGTTTTCTGTTGTTGTTGTTGTTGTTGTTGTATTCGCTGTCATTCGGAATGTTCTCTAATTATTTGTTTATTTATACACCAACAACAACAAAGATTAGCAACAAATCCATGCTATCATATTTTTACTTTCTTTGTGAGTGTGATTCAGTAACGTTGCAATTTCAATGGAATTAATACTGATACCAAGTCCGGTGCCAGTTGATAACAACAACATTGCATTAAGGTGGTATACATTATCGTACTGGCTCATTAAGGGGAATTTCTAGGGAAGAAATCGTAGAACGGAAATGAACACTTTCAAAACAAAAAACAAACGTGCTGAAAATTTTCATTCCAACAGTTTAAAAATATATTTTTTAAAAAAACAGACATGTTTGAATAGAAATTTTGCGGCTATTAGTTGTGGAATGCCAACATTGGACAGCACCATCTATATGTGAAATCTTGTGTTGTTGTGTTGTTTGATTGTTTTAAGTGTTCTGATGCAAGTGACCAGCGCAGACGACTAGCAGAACCTACGCAAGGTGCTCCAGCATTCTTTCTTAAGGAGCTATAAGACATATAAACTTAAGATTGGAGAGAAAACGCATTCATTCCCGATTTTACTAGTTGCCCATTCGGATTATTTCCCCTATACAAGCAGGACTTGGTGAAGGCCTGCACAAGAGCGCCCAGAGACGGACAGAAAAGCGAAAACTTTCTTTATAAATTGCCTCCGATGGCCAGACTAAAATTATTGCCTAAGTAAGCTGCTGAAGACAAACAATTACATGGAAATCCATGACCGATCTCGCGCTGATTTTACTCGCCAGATCTTTAGTTGAGAATATAGAGGATCTTATAAAAGGCCTTGTACTAGAAGAGCAACAGGAATGTCTGTCGAAACTTTCCAGTAGACAATAAGAAGTCTTTCGCGAAGTTGGTATGAAGGAATAAGTAAAGGATTTAAAAACCATAGGTACAATTTGGAGGAGGCAGACATATCGAGCCCTGACCGCAAAAAAGACGTAAGCTCCATTTTTTTCGTAAGTTTGTCCCAATACTTTAATGGTTGACTACTTGGGGCGGCTTTAATAACAGCTGTTTGATCAATTTCGACATTTCCCATAATTCCTTTATAACGCAAACGAGAATTACAACAAGCACCTAACCTTTGCTCATTATCTATCAATCAGGGCATCCGCTGTCGGCCAGAATCAATGTATTGTTGAAATATTTCCCCATAAAATCACTTTTCCAGTCATTTGACTTAACTTTTAAGCCTTCCTCCCCCTCCGCTTGTCGGCCATGCATTTTGCAACACATTTTTACGCGGGCCAAAGCAACAACAGCCATCAATCATTTAGTTTTTACTTTAACCGATGTTCTGTTGCAACCGCATGTCGCAACTGTGTCTCTTCGGACAGAAACAACAACAACAACAAAAACCAACCAATGTTAATAACTTAACT
The DNA here is from genome assembly GCA_958296145.1 of Hydrotaea cyrtoneurina. Classification (NCBI taxonomy): domain Eukaryota; kingdom Metazoa; phylum Arthropoda; class Insecta; order Diptera; family Muscidae; genus Hydrotaea; species Hydrotaea cyrtoneurina. The sequence continues at coordinate 89,603,119 of OY282514.1, forward strand.
TTTTCTTGTTAGTTTAATGAGCATTTCATAACACTCCCCTCTGACAGTATCTGCTGTCTGCCACGAATGTCAGTAGTTATGTTTCTAAACATTTTTCTTTGGAGATTAATCGATAGACTGACTGACTGACGGACTGACTGACTGGCCTGATGACGGTGACTTCAGCGACCAGCGACATAATTTCTATTAATGGTGCATAAAATCAAGGGTTTCTGTTGTTACAAAACATTTTTCCAAACAAATATTTAGTGATAAGATTTTCGTCGGCTAAGAAAAAGAAGAAACACAACTTACTTAAATATTGGGAAATGACTATTTGTTAAAACCGAACAAACAATAAATATTTGTTATCAATCATGCTGGGATTGAGCAACCGCCAGCTTTGTAGCATAAACTGGCAACCAGAAGAGTTAGAGAAATTATTAACGATATTACGAAATTATTACAAAATTGTTTTGTTTTGTTTTAAAAAACAAAACAACAAAAGAGTGCAGTTGCCTGTTAGTTATGGCCATAAATTAATCACACTCGTGTACCTCCATAGTCTCTCTTTCGACGTAATTAATTGTTAGTTAACTGGTAATAAATGTGGTTAACAACAACTGGCAACAACACCTGCTTTTCTGATGGGTGTTTTGTGTTTTTTGTAAAGCCAAATGTTATGGAGGTGTAAAATATGAGTGCTCAAGACAAAATGTGCAATTGAATTAATAGACTACAAAAAAAAAAACAACAAAAATAGTAATAATAATAATAATTTTGCAAGAGCTTTGGGGAATCGGGCATTATGATATCACAATTATGAATTAAAAGGGCTGCTGGAAATACTCGGCAATAGAAGTTTCGAAATTAACCATAAAATACTGCTATGGTGTGAAATAGAACCATAATAACGATTATCGCACGGTATTGGGCAATAAAATGCAACCATTGGTTTCAATGGAAACAACAATCGGACAGAATCATATAATTCCCATTTACATCATACATAATTTGGGACAAAACAGGCACAATCACCTTACACAGAAAAAAAGAGCAATGATAACAAAGAATCAAACAACAGACGATCGTAGTCACACTACACTACTTTAAGAATCTGTTTGTACTCAATTTATATATTAATCGCCTGAAGATGCCATGAATTGCGAAATATCGTGAAATAAAAACAAAAATATACCATCAGCTCGATTTTTATTAACATTTACCAAAGAAATGTAATCCATCCAAACATTCCTTCTGAATATCGCATAGAGGGCGGGCGAAAATGCTCCATTGTTAAATCCAAAGAGGAAACACAGAAATCCATCTGCTTGGTGGGTGACTTTAAATCCCTTTGCAGAAAGATCTGCAAAAGATCTTGGCGTAATATCGTATAACGAGCTGCATTTCAATCTCAAATCCAACTATCAACAGCTGTCCATCTCTGTGTTACTATAGACAATTACAAACAAAATAGATAAACAAGTTGATGGACGGACTTTACCGTAGCTAGCTTACTTACTTATTTCCCTTAACCTTCCCTTTCCCTTCATGAAGGATCAGAAGGGGAACTTCTCTCGAATCAAACAAAAATTCTGAGAAAATAAAAATCTTTTGCATCGCTCTAAGGCCTTGCGAGCAACTTGCCTCTAGTATACTGGAATACTCAACTAATCAAAAGCATGTCTTTTAAATTCTTCGTCATCCCTGTGAGGTTTTTCAAGTCAACGGTTTGTTGTATAACCACAATGTCAACGCCCAAGTCTACACTGGACAAATCCAACTCCGAAACATGTTACAGATCAAAACAAAATAAATTGATTGTTATCAATAGAAATTTAAATATGAATATTACAGGCGAGGAAGCCAGAAAATGAAAAGGTCAAGAATTGAGTTGTTATTTAGCTGAAGTCTGGTTTATTGTTTCATGCTGAAATTCTCATTCAGTTCATGATGAGTTCTTTAAAAAACCCTTTTGTTTTTTTTGTGTTGTTGTTGAAAATCCACAGGTCATGTTCACACAATGCGACTTCGCTTGTTAACTTGTGTTTGTATAATTAGTACAATAAATTCAAACAAGCCGATGATGACTAAATCATTGACCCACGGCGAGATGCGTGTGAATTTATTAAGACCCTCACAATTATTGTCTAATTAAGCGGTAACAGTACAGAATTCCACACCCAATGTGACCGTAGAAGCACAGGGAAACCCGTTTCATTCATATCAAAAATTTAAACAATTGTTTTTAATTTCATTTCATTTTTTTCCAATAAACACGATTAATTATTTTTGTGTGTGTTTTCTTTTCTTTCCAGGTAAGTGTTGAAGCAAGAAAATCAAAGCGGATTATTTTTTTATTTTATCTGTAAAAGGTAATTGCAAAACATTTGCGAATATAAACTAGAAATTCGCAAATCTTTTGGTCAATTTTAATTACAAAACAAACGCAATAAACGAAATCAATAAATCCATGGCTCAGCACCACGGACCAGACCAACACTGTCCGCCGGCTGTCTTGAGTTGCATAAAAAAACGCACAAGAAACACAACTGAAAACTAAATTAACAAAAATAACAACAGAAAAACATTTGTGTGAGGGGGAGGGGTGGGTGTTACAGGGGGAGCGGGGCAGAAAAAAAAATACATTCGCGCTTGCGCATCACATTGCGCACATACGCTGTGGTGAAAGCGTCGAAATATCTGTTGAGAAATGAAATGAAACCAAATGAAAATAACAAAAACAAAACAAAAATTACGAAAAACAAAAACAAAATAAAAATAAATTAAAAACCAGCTGAGCGATATTTTTCATTTCATTTGGAATTCATTTTGTTGTTTTCTTCTTTTCTCTCTTGTTGTTGCTGGTTGCCGTAATTTGTTTCGTTGTTTCGCATAACAAATGCTTTAAAAGACGAATTTTGAATACTTGCAGTAGTCCCCCCCCCCCCACTCCCCCCCTCGGTCAACATGAAACTAAATAAACGCTTTTTTACGATTCATAAAAACCCCGAAAAAAAAGCAAAACAAACCGAAAAATATATAAAAACATAAAAATTATCAAACAGACAAGCACGTGAATTTCCCCCCAAAAAACAAAAAGAAGAAGTGGCGAGATAAATTAACAAAGGAGCCATAAATTTAGACAAGACCATAAATGCCAAGAAATCAGGACAAAATCTCAGGTAGCTCGGAAATGTTGGAAATTGAAAGTTTGCTTTAGATATTTGGGGTAAATTATGAAAGGGATTTTTCTACTAAAAGTCATTGCGATTAATTCTACTTTCACAAGTGCTTAAGATATTTGTAGCTGATTTGTAGGACAGAGTTCCGGAGTTTCTCACATATAAATTGTTACTTTCATCATCGAATTTCAACAAAAGCGGTGCGAACACATTAAAAAGTATCTCATGTGTGTTTTACTTTTGTTATTATTATTCCTCTTGCTTAGAAGCAAAAAAAAAAGAGTTTTAATTAAAACAATTTCATTCACACCCCAATTAAAAGTTAATTAAATGTCAGCCCGAAAGTGTGCTCCATTATTATTTAATAAAAAAATTACTATTGTAATTTATTCAATTAATTGCCTTAAATGACAAAATGAAGTGGCTTTATTTTTTTTCTGTAGAAGTCTTCACGTCGCACTTCAAACTCGAAATAGAAGAATTGAGTCTAACTTCAACCACCATCTACAGTTAGCAACTAACCTTAGCTGGTCATGTCGCACTTCAAAATCGAGTTTCCAAATAAAAACTAGAAATGTTGGCGACGTTACGAGTAAGAGAGTAATCTCTAAGCCATGTAAAACTTCTTTAGCCGGCTGTAAACAGTAGGTCAGTGAGTATACAAATTATATGGTACACAGCTCACTGATTTCGAGAGAAGTTCCCCGTCTGTTCCTTCATGGAATGTTAAGGGAAATAAGTAAGTTTTGCGTAGTGAACTATTTAGATTATGTGTGTGTTGTAATTCTCATTTACTAATTTAGTTTATTCGCTATTCTCCATGGATATAGGAATATTTTTCAAATAAAATGTATGAAGTTTGTTTAAATTGATTACAATGTCATTGAAAATGACAATTCCTAAATGATGGCGGGGGTTTTCTTAAAGATTTCTGAAGAACAAGACCAATAACTGACTCATTGTCGTCCGTCTGTGTTGGCATAAAAGCGCTACTGCACTTAGTTGTTTCTCTTTAACAGGAGTAGCTATGAAATATAACACCGATTACCTTAACGAATTACTTTAAAACTTTAACTGAAAATGACAAATAAATATTAAAAAGAAAAAAAACCCCAGACAAACGACACATAATTAAACAATAGTGAATGGTGGTGTTGGCCAGAGTTTTTAGAGTTTGCTGGCAACAGCACTCAACATAGCGGGGCCTTTTAACAATTCCAGCGTGCATTTGAATGCAACGTCAGAGCGTGTGTTTCTTGAACAGCAGAAAAAAAAATGTTCGTTGCATTATCAGTTGTACTCTGTGTGTGTGTGTGTTTTTTTTTTACCTTAAAGCGTAAATTAAACAATTGCAACAGTAGGTTTTGTGGATCGTGGTGGTAAATGTGGATTATTACCACACCCATGTAAAATAATCAACCCGTTCGTAGCCAGCTTAGTTGTGGCTAATGCGGCTCGTGTTGTTGTCAGGTAGAGTTTTTCATGAAGCCGGACTTTTTTCTTTTTTTGTTGCTGTGTTGGTAAACTAAACTTCAGAGATAACAATTCATTTAAATTAATGAAAACGGACAAAAAAAAAAGAAGTAAAAACGTTTGTTGTTGATTTCCAACATATGCTGTTGCTTTTGTTGCCGCTGCTGCTGTGCCACTGTGTTGTTGCGGTTGCTACTGCTGTCACAGCTCATAATGCTGTTGTTGCTTTCAGAAAACCTCAAACGACGGAGAGGTGGAAAAAACACGTGCTTTTGTTTTATGATGAAGAAAACGTTCAGCCACAGCAAATTAACCAAAAACAAACCAAGATCAACAACAACTACAACAACAATAAAATTCAAACTTCAGTTTCTTTATGCACAACCATCGCACCGTCGACCACTCGCACTCACTCAATCTCGTTTCTCTCAGTCGCCATTTCATTCGTTCATTCGTATGGAAAATATTGCAGTGCATTTAGTTTTCGTTTGTTAATTTATTGATGTCTTAAATTGATAAATTTCTGTTTAATAAGAAAAATCGTACGAGTCCACAATGTTTGATATGCTCAACACGAACTGAACACAACACGGACTTGCACACATAACCGCCATCACCACCACCACCGCCGCTGCCACCATTCCAAATGTTTGTAATAAATTTTTGAAAAAAAAAAACGTTTTTTGGTTTCTTCGCTTTCATGAAAACGAAAATGTTTGGAGCTTTTTTGGGGTAATGTTTTTTTTCTTTCTTTTTTGTTCCAAAAGGTTTTATAGAGCCAATTAATTAACAGCGAACTATAGCGTTTTTCCTACCCAGCCTCAGTTTTGGATGGAAACCGAGAAACAAAAAAAAAAGTGAAAGTTCATGTGGGATTTTGTATAAAACAGAGTTATGAAATCAAACGTTTCATGATATTGGAGATATTCTAATTTTAACTTCAGTTGAATTTATGGCAATAATTAAAATTTTCATGTTTCCGGAAAACCAAATGCTGTGGACATTTTGCTGCTATGAGTGCAAATTGCCTTTTTGATGAAGAAGATATATTTTTTTCCGCCAAACAAAAAGTTTTATTTGTCAAGATAGTCTCATATGAGATTTGATATGATATTTTTATCTTCTTTTAAAAATATCCTTCGTTTTTTAGTGACAACCAAATCTCCTATGGCCGAGTCATTTCTCTGGGCTAAGAAATATAAAATAGACATTCGCACTGTGAGTTAGAAATTTGTAGCCCATTTTAACGGTTTTTATCATGACCTAGGAGACAATTATCTTCTTCACGAAATCCGGTCGTTTTTGCTTCAATTAAATTACAAATATTTTATTGCAACCAGAAGTGGTTTGCTTGAACCAGAAATGGTTTGATTGCAACCAGAAATGGTTTGATGACAACCAGAACTGGTTTGATAGCAAACAAAACATATATTTGGTAAGAAAAGCATTTTTGTTTAGCTGTAAATGAAATTATAGGGAAATTGTTTGGAAGTTAAATTTTTCGATTGCAACAGAAATAGTTTGATTGGAGCTAGAAATGGTTCGCTTGCAACTACAAATCGTATGATTTCAACAACAAATGCTTTGATATCAAATAATAGAAATATTTGATAAAAATAACTACTTTTTTGTCGTATGGTTTTGATCCATACCAATAATTGGTTTGCCTTGCATTCCAAATATTGTTTAACTCATTTCCTGACTTAAACTGGATTTGGTTCCTGCAAATTGCCATCCAAATGCCAGAGTAAGAAAAACATTCTTAAAAGTTTTCATAATTGAATTGAGCACCAATATTATGGATCATATATTATGTGCGTTTTACTCTTTACTCAACAAAACACAACCACCCACTCAAGTTCCCCCAGTTTGGCGTTGTATATTTTATATGAACTTTAGACAAAATTAACAAAAAAGTATATTAATCTCATTATGAATTGCGGAGGGTGGAGGAGCACCACCTTTCTGCGAAACAAAAACTTTCTTCATTAGAATTCTTGGGCAACTTTTTCGGCCGAACTTCACCAAGAAAACTGCCTTGTAATGTAAGGCCATAAATTCAAACAAATTAGACGACCAGCGCCAGAGACCGAGACAGAGAGAAATGCAATACCAACAAATTCCACTTACAACAACAACTTTGAAAACCTTTAAGCCGACTTCTGAAAAATTTACCGTTTTTAAAGCTTTTTTGTTGTTGTTGTCTGTGTGTGAGCTGTATTGTTTTCTTCTTTTGTTTTTGCTTAACTCTTCGAAAAAAAACCCCAAACAATTCATAATAAAACAAAACCTCGAACTTGTGGTTAAATTCGTATGGCCAAGGGAGGGCAACAAGAAAAACGTATAAAAACCGCAACAGACTTAAAAGTAAGGCTATAAAGATAACAACAAAAAAATAATAAAAGGAAAATTTAAACGTCGAAAAAGCACACCAAGGAAATAAAGAATAAACCCCAAGCTGCCGAGCGACGACGACGTTATTGAAATTTCATCTGTTTTTTGGGTCAATTGGGTCCGTCCATCTGACTTGGCCGACTGTCTGTAAACTCATTTGATTTTTGGTTTTCGTTTCATTCTGGCGGATTAAATTTATGATGATATAATGGCGAAATGTCTTCGCCTTTTGCACAGAATATAAGGATTAATAACAACAACAACAAAAAGTTTCAGCAGACAAAAACCAAAAAAAAAAAACACGACCAACAAGAAAAAGAAATCTCACAGAAAACCAGAACAGCTGCTGCTGGGGACATTCACAGAGTTAAATCAGGTTTTCAGCAAACTTCAATCAGGTTTAAAGTGTGTTCTTCAGTTGCTTCGTCCAGCAGAGTTAAGACAACAACTGAGCTTAAGGGCTTCGGCTGGAGTAAATATCAACAACTCGGAGACTTCCTGCCTTTTATTTGAAATGTATGAGATTTAAACAGCAACTAAACCACAAATATTCCAAAAAAAAAAAAAAAAAAACCAAAGATACCACAAACAGAAGTGTGTACCTTTAAGGTTTTGGCCATCAAGCCATAACTCATGTTTGTTTGGTTGGCTGGGTGTTTCGTTTTGTGTCGTTTTTTTTTTGCTCTTTCTTGGCTGCTGGCCTGGCTTTGTTTAAAACCAGTTTCACCTCTGTATGTCCACTTTTTCCTGTTTTTTCTTTCCTTCTATGGCTGATACATTTTCTAATTCTTTGCTGGCGGAGTTGGTGTTGGGTTTGACTATTTCACTAAGCCGTCCGGAATGTATACAAGTTTTCAAAATTATGGAATGATAGACTGTGTAAATTGGCAACAATGTTTGTTTAAGCAATTGCCGTTGCTACCGAGCATTGCAACATAATTATTTCGTTTTCAAAATTATTGAATTTTTGCGGTCAGCAGTTAGTGAGGTGGATGGAATTAATAGTACAAATAACTAATAAGAAATTCGTTTTTAAATAATGAAAATGTGAAAATGCTTCTTTCCAACTTACACTGGTTGGATTACAACCAAAAGTGGTTCAACTATAAACAAAAATGGTTCGATTGCAACTAAAAATGGTTCGATTGCAACTTAAATGCGCTTGTCTTATTTGTTAGGCGAAATTTTCAAATTCTATCTGTTTATTGATTGAAACTCATTGTACATTTAAAGCTAAGAATAATTGTGATTGGTTTTGAACTGACGAAAAACCTGAAATTCGTCTATACCTATTAAGATTACAACCAAAAATGGTTCAATAGCCACCACCATGATTTGATTAATGCTTCTGAAGATGATTCCATTCTAACAGTGATCTGATTACAACCAAAAATGGTTCCATTGCAACTTAAATCCGTTTGACTCATGGTTGGATCTTGCTGGAAACAACTTAAGCATAATTTTGCAAGAATATTTCATTATGCATTGATTTTCTTTAAAGTGTTTTATGGCTACCAAAAATAGTGTGATGTAAACTGAAAGTAGTTTGATAGAATTAAGGTGCGTTGGAATAATAAATGTCACTACACAATTGTAGGATATTTTAAAATAACATAGGAACGATGTTTGACTTTGAAAATATTCTTGAAGGCAACCAAAAAAGGTTTGATGTCAAGTGAGAACTTCAAAAGACATTAGAAGCCGCATTTAATTCATATTTAGTTCTTATTTGAATTGAAAATGTTTTCATTGTTTGCATTTTCCTGTAGGAGTTTTTACTGTTTAAAGTAAGCCGGAACTAATCTAGTTCTGAAGTGGTTTTTTTTATTTTTAGTCATTTAAAAATTATTCCAGATAAAAATAGGTTATCGAGTAATACAGATATAATCATCAACCCATGATTATGACCCCAGCTTGGGGGACAACTGATAAAAGACTCATGTAATTCCATTGATTCGAATTTCATTTGGGTGATCATTGAAATTGTTAAGAACATCTTAGGGCTGTCGAATATATACAAAATAGGATGGATTAAAGCTTGATGTTAAAAAATTGAAAATTATTGCATTCGTAGAAAAAATATTTATCGTTTCTTTTTTAACAAAAACAATTATTTTGTTCCTTTGTCAAATTGTTTTCAATACAATTTTTTACAAGAGAATCAAACTTCTTAATTGAAACACAAACAAACTCAACTAAAAAAGAAAATACTCCTGTTTTTCATTGGAAATTTTCGATTTTCTGTCTTTCCCAGTACAGTTCCTTTGTGGTTCATGTTTAATCGCGTCCCCACGTTTTTTTTTTGTGTTGGGTGTACAGAAATCGTGGGTTGAAATTACGACTTCCCTTCATTTTAAAGCGGGCCTGCACAGATTTTTTTTAAGCTATTTCCTTTTGAATGCAGCCAAATAATTTACTTTTGTTTGGTATTCCTTTTGTGCTAAACATTTTCAATGACTGTTTTCCATTGAAAGTTATTTTTGTATCTAGAGAAAAAAAATATAATGAAGAGGAATACGGCTTTGCTATGGTTGTAATAATAATCAGCACAACACCTACACTGTACGTTTGTGTACTGTACAAAGGCTGGCACAAAGTCCAGACGACTTTAAGCTTTAGGCGATGGTCTGACTGTCGGCAGGGAATGGGGTGATTGGAAGTGAACACGAGTTCAAGAGTTGTTGGTTGTGCATAAGCGGCAAATAAGTGTTATTGGGAAACAGAAAAGATGAAGTTGTTTCGCAGATATTGTAAAAATTATATTCGAAGAATAACTTTTACACATGAACATTCATTGGAGATAATTGAGAGGAGACACATAAATTTAGAAAATGAAAATGTCTATGGACTACGAAGAATATCTTTTTAGGCTAATGGGTTATCATTGGTAGTTAATGTCATTGATAAGTAGTTGGTATTGCCAAGTAACTGCATGGGTCATGACCCTATTACCGCATTCATGACTCCCATAGCATTGTTGTTTGACATTTGCCACAGTCTGCAAACTCACGCACATTTCTTCGGGCTTCCATTAATTTCCAATTTAATCAAAAAAAGAAATTGCTAAATTTTGTCGGCGCCTAATTTAATCAAATCAATTATTTACGGTCTCTGCAGCCAATGATGATTATGACGGCTGTAGTGCCAACGATTATTATGGTGTGTGCCACACTCTGTGGTTGGGGTTGGCCGCTCCATGACGGCCATTCATAATATTTCTGTGTCATGATAAGCTTCATTAGTTGAAATACATTTTACTAATCTCCCGCTTAAGAAGCAAAACCAAAAAAACAACGATTGGTCAAAGATAATTTGCAGAACTAAGCGGAAGAAATCGTTAGATTTAACATTTCTCATATGAGAGAAAGAAAAAAACTAAAACTACTCAACTTCTGAAAGCCTGAGGAGAAATGCTGCCAAAGTCCACGGCCTTTATAAAGACATTTTTGACAACATTTGAATTACAACTCATTCACTGTTGTTGACCGACCCATTTCACCATAAGAACCTCGCCCATTAACCGCAAAAGCCTTCACATACATATGTACGCATTCAAGTACGTGTGTATGTGCATGTATTTTGGAGCGTACATTAATGCAAAATGATACTTAATGGAAAATCTATGTCAAAATGCCACAAACACCGTTTCTGTTTCGTATTATTTCCAGCCAAACGCAACGAAATTTCGCCAAATGCTGCCGAGAAGTGGAAACAGAAAGAGAAAAAAAAAAATGAGAAACAAAACCGAAGGAGAAGCGGAGACAAAACGACCATTGTAAAAATCCAATTAAGCAAAAATCATATAATGAAAAATAAAAATAACACAGAAACATACAAAACAACAAAATTATAAATATAACTTTGTATGAAAATGAACGAAAATAAGTGAAAAAAAAAGAAAAACGCTCCAACAAAGCCCCTCTCGCCAACATACAGAGTCGTCATAATTATGTATATTAGACTAGGTCAGCAGTCATAGATAGGAAAACCACAACACGACATGGATAAAAATTGGAAAATTTTGTCACAAAAGCTTGTCAGTGGTTCACATCTATTTTATTAATTATATTTAGAATTTTGTAAAAATCTGTTCCAAATTTAAAGTTTATTTTTTTTATAGTTTTGTTTCTGTTAGTCGAGTTTGAGACCAGGCGTTACTTTTTCCACCCATCTAAAAAATACTACCAACGGAAGAACTATTTAAAAAGCCTCTGAGTTTGGCATGTACTCACAATAAATACGAAGAAAAACACAAACGAATTTTAAAGCCTTGATACGTTTTGTTGGCTCCTGACTGAACCTCACTAATGTCCCTCCATAAGCTCGTACCATTGCATGGGGGGCTACATAAACACACACAAATGTGTATGCAAGTGCTGAAAGTATGTTTGTTCTTGTTCTTGTTTTTTTTGTGTGTGTGTGTTTTGTTGTACCCTTCTCTGGCTTTTTTCCCATTTCATTTCGTACGATTGTCATAAATAAAAGCCGACATAATGACGATGGTAAACATAAAGACTTTTTATGGGTTTATAATGATCACGGTAAAAGGTCTCAGCCAGCCAGGGTCTGAGGGGTGATAGAAATTCACAAGATAATTTATGTTGGCGTGCTAAAACAAAGTAGCTCCAATATTTAAGATAGAATTGCAGAGAACAATCTGAGAGGAAAAAAACATTGGTTTTTCTAGAGACTTAAGGATGATTACTCTCTGACTCGCAATTTTGCAATTTGAGCTAACTAAATAAAAATACGTTGCAAATTTATCGATAAAAAAATGTTTGAGAAATTTTCTATAAACTAAAAATTTGTGACAAATTTTTCTATAAACTAAAAATTTCTGACAAATTTTTCTATAGATACAAATTTTTCTATAAAAAAAAATTTGTGACATATTTTTCTATAAACAGAAATTTGTGACAAATTTTTCTATAAACAAAAAATTGTGACAAATTTTTCTATAAACAAGAAATTGTGACATATTTTTCTATAAAAAAAAATATGTGGCAAATTTTTCTATAAAAAAAAATATGTGGCAAATTTTTCTATAAAAAAAATATGTGGCAAATTTTTCTATAAAAAAAAATTTGTGACAAATTTTTCTATAAACAGAAATTTGTGACAAATTTTTCTGTAAACAGAAATTTGTGACAAATTTTTCTGTAAACAGAAATTTGTGACAAATTTTTCTATAAACAAAAATTTGTGACAAATTTTTCTGTAAACAGAAATTTGTGACAAATTTTTCTATAAACAAAAATTTGTGACAAATTTTTCTATAAAAAAAAATTTGTGATAAATTTTTCTATAAAAAAAAATTTGTGGCAAATTTTTCTATAAAAAAAAATTTCTGACAATTTTTTATATAAAAAAAAATTTATGACAAATTTTTCTATAAAAAAAAATTTGTGATAAATTTTTCTAAAAAAAATTTTGTGACATATTTTTCTATAAACAATAAATTGTAACAAATTTTTCTATAAAAGATAAATTGTGACAAATTTTTCTATAAACAAAAATTTGTGACAAATTTTTCTATAAACAAAAATTTGTGACAAATTTTTCTATAAACAAAAATTTGTGACAAATTTTTCTATAAACAAAAATTTGTGACAAATTTTTCTATAAACAAAAATTTGTGACAAATTTTTCTATAAACAAAAATTTGTGACAAATTTTTCTATAAACAAAAATTTGTGACAAATTTTTCTATAAACAAAAATTTGTGACAAATTTTTCTATAAACAAAAATTTGTGACAAATTTTTCTATAAACAAAAATTTGTGACAAATTTTTCTATAAACAAAAATTTGTGACAAATTTTTCTATAAACAAAAATTTGTGACAAATTTTTCTATAAACAAAAACTTGTGACAAATTTTACTATAATAAAAATCTGTGTCAATAAAATTTTTTTTATATAAATAAATGTGAGAAAAAAGTTTCTATTAAGTTTCTTCTGCGGACAGACTGATTTTTTTTTTCAAAAAAAAAAACATTGGTAATTAATCTTACCATGTGCAGTTTTTTTCATTATGGCCAACTATTTCCTCAGTACTTTGAACTCCGCTAACACTCATCATATCGACACACTCTTCCCGCGTTATATCTTTATTGCGCCGCAGTATCATTGCAATTGAAATAAACTTCACACAAATTATCAGTAATTACTTATTTCTTTGCGTAATATTCATACAACTATGATTAACTTGAATGTGCTTTGTTATTGTGATTTTTTTTTTTTTTTTTGAAAAGCAACAACACTATTGATTAGAAGGTTAGTATTTCTCATGCCCCAGTCCGACTCCCCACAAAGGCGATAACACTTGTAAATGGTAATTCTTGCTAATTATGAATCAAACGTCGTTTGGCGTTTTCTCTCGGAAATTAGAAAAAAGTTGTTTGTTTTGTTTCGATTTCATTTGAATGAAAACTCACGATATTTTATTGTTGTTATTAATTGTGCAAATTTCCTTATTTTGCAAATCCATGATTTACTAGAAATTCCGTAAATTTCAATGAGATTTGAATACTTTGTAATGAATTTGTGGGATACCTTCTCTTTATATCGTCTCTGTTTATTTATACAACCATAACTCATCCAACAAAAACTCCTTTCGATTACTTTTCAAGTCTCATTTCTTTGATATTCTTTTTCGGCAGACTTTATTTGTACGCGAGTGATGTTTTGTTCTTTTTCTGCTTGTGAGTAAATACATTTTTCTGAGGGGTGGGTGCCTCTCCCCGACCACGCTTGGAAATTTATTTTGTTTATTTTCCTATAAACAATCATAATAACACAACAGCAAAAATTAAAATAAAAATAAATAAATAATGAATGACTGAATATTGTGTTGCATGATTAGTAAACAAATAAGTCACGCCTTGTGTGGCATGAAGGCTGCTCATGATACACATGCACACACAAATGCTCACTGAATAAATATCGGAAGGAATTACTGATAACTCGGCAAAAAATTCCCGATTTCCATAGAAATGGTAAATAAAGCAAATATTAAATTGTGGCAACATTAATGATATTGTGGCAGTTGAAAAACACGTTCAAAGCATTTAGTCAGATGTAGTCGAAATCCAGGAAAATTAGCAAATTAATTAATAATCTTGGAAATGTTCCATTCAAAAAAAATCTTGGTCATCGTTTTGCAGAATATCTATAAAAATGTGTTTAGTATTTCAGATTCAGGGAATTTTTTTTTGTATAAAATATTTGGAAAATTTTCTGTCTTAACAAATTTTATAAAAAAAAAAACGTATTTCTTACCATATTTCGCTGTACAACATATGGCAAATTCCGATAAACATTTGATAAGAAAAAATTATGGTAATTTTGGAATAGTTTTTCTATTATGCAACAAAATCGGATAACATTTATTTAAGAATTTAAGAATTTTTATGAGCAAAATTTTTCTATAGAAATAAAAACATTTTTAATTTTTTTTAATTTTTCTTTACTATCAAAATTTTTCTATAGAAAATCTGGCCGATCAAAATTTTTCTATAGAAAATCTGGCCGATCAAAATTTTTCTATAGAAAAACTTGCCGATCAAAATTTTTCTATTGAAAATCTGGCCGATCAAAATTTTTCTATAGAAAATCTGGCCGATCAAAATTTTTCTATAGAAAATCTGTCCGATCAAAAATTTTCTATAGAAAATCTGGCCGATCAAAATTTTTCTATAGAAAATCTGGCCGATCAAAATTTTTCTATAGAAAATCTGTCCGATCAAAAATTTTCTATAGAAAATCTGGCCGATCAAAATTTTTTTATAGAAAATCTGGCCGATCAAAATTTTTCTATAGAAAATCTGGCCGATCAAAATTTTTCTATAGAAAATCTGGCCGATCAAAATTTTTCTATAGAAAATCTGGCCGATCAAAATTTTTCTACAGAAAATCTGACCTATCAAAATTTTACTACAGAAACTCTGGCCGATTAAAAATTTTTCTATGGCAAACAATTTTGACCAACATCTATAGAAGTGTTTTATATAAAAATTGTTCAATACTAATTTTTTTTTAATTGAACAAACAATATTTGAACAATATTTCTCTATACAAAAAATAAATTAAAATTTTTCTTAGAAATAAATATCTGATCAAAATTGTGTCTATACAAACAAATTTTAAATAACATTTGCCTGTAGAAAAAATTTTTGATCAAAATTTTTTATAGAAATTTTTTTTAATAAAAATTGTCTATAAATTAAAATTTTTTCTTATTAAAAAATATCTGATTAAACTTTGTCCATACCCAAAAAATCGTTTTAAAATTGTCCTATACAAAACCAAACTGACGATAATTGTTCTATACAAAAAATTGTCACATTTAAGATTTTCTATATAAAAAAAAATTGTTCTATATAACAAATGTCTGATAAAAATTAAACTTTAAAAAGAATCCTCTGAAACTCGTCGGTCCTCTCAAATTCGTGCTTTCGAGCGACAATTTGTTTGGACTTGGAGATTCTTTCCTGTGGGGCAAGGCAAGTCTAACTCGGCCTACTCAAAAAAGAAGTTTCTGTGAAGTTTAGCTATCAACGGGTGTACTGATGTAATCCATATGGAGAAATCCACCGCCTAAGAGTATAGGATTTGGTAATAGAATTTTTGTTTGACTTGTGAGCCGTGTCCTTTGTGATGCTCGCAAACAACTTGACCTAGAGTTTGCTGTTTTCTTATTAATCATATTTTGTTGTCATTGTGTTGTTGTTGCTAGTAATTGCAACTAATTGCGAAATCATTTAGTATTTGTTTTAGAGACCATTAATTCTCAACGGGGGTAATTAAGTCTGGACTCTTTCATTTATTAGAGCTGTGATTTTTTTTTTGTTCGGATTTAAATCAATTACAAAGTATTCATGCGAATTTGCATTGTGTCTGTCTGTCTGTCTGTCCGTTCTTTTTTTCTTGTTTTGTTTTTATTTTGAAAAAGTGCATTAAGTTATTGAAGACAAAAGAAAAAAAAAACCGAACAGAAAACAACAACAATTTAGATCTTTAGCCGATGTTTTTGTTGTTGTTTGTTTTTATTTTTGTTGGTGTGTTGTTGTTGTTTTTTTTGTTCAATGTCACTCTATGGAATAGAAAAATCGCTATTTACACGCTAAACAAAGCTTTAACAATAAGCCCAACTATACACGTATGTACGGACGTACGTACGACGTACGTACGTATGTGCATTACGTTATTGTCTAAATGTGTAATGGTAAGCGTGAACAGGAGTGTGTGTGCGTGTGTGTTTGGGGGGCCTTACAATGACCAGTTTTTCAGCTGTTTTGCTATTTCTCTACAACCAGAAACAAAGTACATACTTGGAAAAAGAGAAGAAAAGCTGCACAATGACTGCCAGCCAGAGACCAGCCACCAGCCACCATCCAACAGTCACCACGGAACGAACGTTCAGTTCAACACAATGGCACATGACAAGTCATTTTTTTTCTAGCAGCTAGCTCTCTAGTCTTTGTTTTTTTGCTGGCTTTTCTGCTGTATTTCGACCAGTTTTTCCGTACGTGCCTCCTCCTCTAAACACGACGACAGCGACGACGTTGCCCATAATGATGATGACAATGCCATGCAACACTTTTTATGTGTTGCCACTTTTTTGTTTTGTTTTGCGTTTTCTTTACCTCCAGTTCGCCCAGTTTTTGCTGTTGCTGTTGGTTGTTTTATTTATTTTTATTTTTAACTTAGACCAACTCGGGTAAAAGGTATTTTTCATCTTGAGTGGGTCTAAAATGGCTAAAACACTAAACCGGCCAACACCAGTCTACCCCCGTTGATGACGACGTTGATAATGATGATGATAATGACGATGATTTAATGATTTTACGTTTTCGTTGCATTATAAAATAATAATAAAAAACATTTCAACGAACGACCGTGCCAGCATTCATTCTCCTCGCCCGCTAAATGAAGTGTTTGGCTAATTTATGAAACTATTTGCCTTAACATTAATTATTCGTAACCAAAGTGAAGAGACAAATTGAAATTGAAATTGAAAATTCAATTCTGTTCTATTTATGGTCAAAGATCGACGACGACAACGTCACATGCGTTTGGCATACTAAAATTGAAATTGAATTCAATCACTGTCTGAAATCACCGGCAAATGGACGATGACGTCGTAGGCAGGCTATTTGTTCCAAAAACAAACAAATAAATAGTTTCTACTTGACATGTAATTGATTAGCTATTTACAAAGATAAATTAAAGAAATCAATTACGATGAGCGGCGAAACAATCCAGAAATTTGTAATTTTCGTCATGTCAATTGTGAATTCAAGGGGAATATTAAACGTTTATTTAACAGAGGCTAATGGAATTAGATCAGATCAAAGGCCTGTATTGAAATTACAAATTAAACTAACTGATTCTGGCACAAAAAACCCGGATATTTTTTGGATATTGTCCTCTGACAATTCCAACAATATTCCAGCAACGAAGTTGTGTCAGAGTTCAAAAAAATTCTTGTACGAGTTCGATAAATCTTTCCATTTTCTGATAATCTCAAGGGCAACCTTCAAATTTGTCATTTGTGACAGTTTTATGTTTCTTTGTTTTTGAAATTCTTCTTTTCAAACCTTGAAGTGCCCACCACACTAAATACCGCATTGAATCTCACAACACAACGTTTTGAGCTTCCCACTTAAGTTGAAATTCCTGCAATCAACAATTATTCAACTAATTTTGACAATTTAACCTCCATTGAAAATAAACCACACACTCGAAACAAATGAAATTAGGAATGATTTCAATTTCGAGATCTTATGGAATCTCATATCGACTGGTTTGTCGATACGGTTCATGTCTTCACTTTATGTGGTACACAAAATAAACAAACAAGAAAAAAAAGTTCATTGATTCTTGTATTTCATCCAACATAAACCATTAATAATCAAGTATTTTGTTAAACAATCTTCAGCAAGAGCCTTGACTTTTTTACTGCGGACCAACGACACAAGAGACTAATTTAATTCTAACAAAAAACATATGAAGTTTTTTTTTTTCAATAAACCCATTGTGTTCTATGTTACCGAAATACAATTTTCGGATATTGAACAAACACTAAAGGAAGACTGCAAATTTCTTAATATCGAATCACAAACAAAAATAAAAAAGCAAAGCTTTAGCCTTTAAGCCAAGTGCTAATCATGTTTTCACATGAAAAATAATTATTATTACTTAAATTATTTCTTGAAAAAAAATAAACAGAAACAGCTCGAGAAAAGATAAATGATTAAAATTGCTTGAGTTTAACATTGAAACCTATCCCAAACTTATAACAAAAGCTTAAACTTAAAAGCAGACTCAGCGAAACAAAAGCAGTTGCTTTTTTTTTTCTCTTTTTCTGCTTTTGTTCAAACTCGTACGTTGTGAAGCTCATATGACGGCTTGAAAACGTCATCAGCAATTCAGTAGCGAAGTCATTAATCAAAGTCTCTAATAGTCGCATAAAACAACAACAGCAGCTGCTCAACAATGGACCTTAAACTACGCTTGCTTACTGTGTAATATTTGAAATTAGATAATATTTTCCGAAGAAGAAGAATACAGAAGAAAAAAAACTAGTTTTGGTTTTGTTCCTCAAATGGTTTGATAATTTCAAATTACAAATTACTTGGAAAGAAAACAAAACACAGCACCCAATAAAAACCAAAAAAAAAAAAAATAATAATAATGATTACCAATTAACACCACGGGGTCTTTAATAGCACGAAAAAGCAGACGGGAAAAAAAACAACTGGTAGAGTTTGTCTTTGGAGGAAAACAAATGCCAGAGAACAATATTTAGTTTTTGGCCAAGAATGTCAAGAATCAAATAGAAGCCACAGACAAAGTCATAAATAATAAAACTAACGACTGTTATGAAATGTGAATTTAACAGTCAAAATATTATTAAATTTTGAAAGATTAATCGATGGTCATGTAGATTTTTACCATACTCATTGAGTTGTGACAAATGTAATCCTGAGGGCACGCGTCCTAAGGAACCAGCGGGTTTTTTCCACGTACGAAACCCTTAATGACACTTGTCATTATCTGCGACATCTGGAGGTTGTTAATGATCGAAAGTCAAAGACTATTTGCAGTACTATACAAAAGTCTGGAAAAGTCACCAGCCCCTTCGGTTGTTCTGCAAACAGTTTAGGGTTTGTCCCAGGATAAACCAATGCTTCATGTATTGACTATATATATATAAAGTCCGCCCAATCCAACAATTAAAATGATCTAATTCAGCTGCAAAAATTTAAAAGTATAAGGACATAATAAACATTGATCTTTGGTTCAGCATGACAGCATGAGACTCAGTACATGTGGAGCTTGCAGCCGTACTAAACTCATAGGAAATTAATTAGAATTATTGGTGACTCCAAAAGACAATCTAGATGGCAGAGGACCTTAGTTTATTTGCAAAAGTAGCAGTACGTTTGAAAGCTCTAGATGTCACTACGTCTACTGTAAGAAATGTGTGCCGAGTTTGTAGAAAATGCCGTGGCATTCCTCCGCGAATTCCTTGAGTCCTTCATCTTCATCTTCATCTTCAGAATTCAATTTGCTTTGTAATTAAAAAAAAAAAAGATAATGTCTAATACGATTTGAGCGACACCTACACATGTGTATTTTATTATTACCATTTAGCTTTTCTTTATTCAATTCAAATGTTTAAGTAAGTCCAATGGTTTTTGATTCGCAATAACTAAATAGTTTACCCTTTGAAAGAAACTTCCTTTTTGCGGGGCGTATCCTGTCCTTCATCATTTCTATTCCCAGCCTTTTTTGCAGACACAGTAGCTACTCTTTGGGCCGGCACAACCGCTGCGGATATCCTTTCGCATGACAGTTGTTGACATCCAAAAGTCATACTTAATTTCCGCACAAATTTTTTATTTGAATTTGAACGTCGCGTATCCCTATTTAAATATAGACTTGAAATAGACTTGTCTGTTATGAACATTGAATCCAGAAACACACACACCCTTAATGTTTTCTGTTTGTTTGAGGGCTTTCCTTTTAAAACACCCACTAAGCATGTGGCTGGCAAATGAAGGAAGGCAAACTTCAAAGCACACACACGCAAAAAGGGGTTTTCTTTCGTACACATCCCCACCATCGGCAGGCTTGCCTGCGTGCCGTCCTGGTTGCTGGTCGGAAGTTTGTTCACCTCCCCCGGAACATAATCGCGTGAGTGTTCATGTCGTTTGCTGAGCTATATAGGAATATAATGATGATCACAGGAAGCACTTAAAGTCAATAGTTTAAATCCTGTTGCGGGTGAAAAAAAAAAATTAAGAAATACTAGAAAAAAAAACAACAAATATATTTGTTGGAACATGTGTGAAAAACGCAAAATCAACAATGAACAATTTATAAAAGGCATAAGACAGTGGCGGATTTCACTGAGGCCTTTGAAGAGTCTTGGTAAATGAGGGAGGATATTCCTTTGCAGTCTTTACATTGAAGGGATGGGAGTTGGAGGCCAGTTGTTAAGGCTTTCTTTATAAAAGCTTCTCTGGAAAGTTTGCGGATTTTGCTGAGACCTTGAAAGAGTCTGGCTAAATGAGGGAGGATATTCTTTTGCAGTTTTGACTTTCCAAGCCCTTGACTCAGCCCGATAGCAGTTGGAGGCCAGCTCTCAAAGTTTTCCTTTGCATCTTTTCACAAGAAGTTCTTCTTGAAACTTTTCACCGGCAAAGTAAGAGGCGCCACCTTATTATGGGTGAATTCGTAGTGACTATGATATGTGGAGGCAAGGCCACACAATTGCCCTCAGACAGCTGCTGATAGTGGAAGTGAAACCTGAACATGATTGAGTTGAATGCTTTTTTCCCTACCACTGCGGGGGCCTTTCTATCCCTACTCTTGAGTTGGGCATAAATTAATTTCAATGATAATGCTGTTGAGCTCAACCAAGTGTCTATAGTTTCCTCGACTAGTAACTATACCAGCCATCCACTCATCCATGGACTATGGAGAGAAGAGTGTGTGCAAAACATGCGTTGGTGTCTATGATATGTTGCGGGACTGCTTGTCTGCCCTGTGTGAATGTGAAATGCCTTTCATTAATTGATTAAGTTAAAAATGCTGTAATGAATTTTAATGAAGTGCTTCACTGATACAGAGAAATGATATCGCCCACATTCAAGGAATTCTTTTGACTAATTTCACATTTCCTTTTCCTTTTTGCTCATTTCAGATTCACACAATTCTCACAATAGCAACAATCATCGACAATTGTTAAACAATTTCAAAGGTGAGTTTGAAACCAATTTTTCCTTTTTCTTTCCATTAGCTATGCATTACTTAGTAGTGAACTACTACCGTTGCTATTATTAGTGTTACTGGTTATTGGTGGTCTGTTGTTGAAGGCAAATTGCTTTCAAGTGTTTAGAATTTTAATATTTTATGAGGTGCTGCGTTGGAATTGGTCATTTGTGTACATTTCCAAATGGGTTTCACATTTTCAAATGACCCATAATTCAGTCGGGCTTGTTTTCGCAAAACTTTTTATTACAATTGTTTTTTTTTTTTTTGTTTTTTTGTTCAAAATATTTTCATTACATTTCATTAGCGTCATTCGGTTGGTAAATATATATTTTGTTTGGGGCGGGTTTGTTTTGTGTGAGTGTGTTTTTGTTGTTTCTTATTGCATTTGTAGGTTAAAGTAAAGTGAAGGTTTGTTGTATTGATCAACACATCACATCACATCGAATGAATGAAAAAATATTGAATTTAGGTTGAAAAACAAATGGCCAGACCAAAAATATGTGCCAGATATTTCGATATAAAAATTGAGTTAAAGTGTGTAATGGCATTCAAGGGAAATTGCCAAGCAGCCAATATAATGTGAAATACTACAATTACGTTGCATTTGTTTCAAGTGCATTGAATAATTCGAAAACCAGACAAGAAGACTTTCTAGTACAAATGCAGTCAATTTTGTAATCGTTGCCAAATCAATTTTAGATTTTGAAAAAAAAGCGTCTCGGTAGGCGAGTTGGAAGCGGGCGATTTCCAACAGAGGCTTTGCTCTGTTCCTGCAAAAAATCGGGTGATATGGTGTGTGCCATCCTTGGACCCAAAAACCAGAATATAAATTTACTTTGTATTGTAATTAATAATAAATAGATATTTTGAAAATATTTTAAGACAATGAAATAAGAATACTTCTAAGATACTAAAAGAAAAAGAAAATCTATGGAATTACAAGTTTTCCAAAAAAGAAAACAATCTTTACAAAACAATTGGTATAGAAAAATATTAGTGGACGGTCGTGGTGTGTTAGGTAGTGTGTGCGACTATCACACAGAAGAACCTGAGTTGCGAAACCGGGTAAGATCATCAAACATTTTTCGGCGTAGGTTTCCACCTAGTAAATGTTGGCGATATTGCGAGTAAGAGAGCAATCTCTAAGCCATGTAGAACTTCTCTAGAAAAGCATTAGCCTTTCGGAGCCGGCTTTAAACAGTAGGTCCCTGTCAGTGAGTATACACAAGTATTTTTATACAGCTCACTGATGCGAGAGAAGTTCCCCGTCTGTTCCTTCATGGAATGCTAAGGGAAAATAAGTAAGTAAGTAGAAAAATATAATCGCTTCTATATTTTGTCAATAAATTGCTTCATCATTATTTTACGCATAAATTTAAAAAAAAAAAAACACCCCCCTTTTTATTCTTAATTTGATTTGTAGACCCGGTGTCTGGTTTGAATAAACGAAACCAATTCTTCCCTAAGTCAGTGACTTTTGCAACCTCCGTTTGAATTACTCAACATCGCATTTGACGTCATGAAACGCTGGCTTTGGGCTGGTTTTTGTCTTTATTGTTTCTTAATGATTTGGTTAGCGCTTGCGAATTTTTTTTTGTTTTGCCAAATATCATGTACTTGTTTCAAATACAAATAAATGTAGATAAAATGTATAAAACATTTGAGATAATGTTACGCTTCCAAATTGTTTGGAACGATCGGGTTC
This sequence comes from Hydrotaea cyrtoneurina, assembly GCA_958296145.1. Classification (NCBI taxonomy): domain Eukaryota; kingdom Metazoa; phylum Arthropoda; class Insecta; order Diptera; family Muscidae; genus Hydrotaea; species Hydrotaea cyrtoneurina. Next base: position 89,626,139 of record OY282514.1, read on the forward strand.
GGGCATAAAGGAATACACACACACAACAACGACAGAAAATTAAAGTCAATGACTTTGAAGAAGTACTCGTATCGCGGGCTATTGTTTATTTTTTAATTAAAAAGTTTAACGATCGCCAGCAGTTGTTGTGATATTCTGTGCTTGCTGTCGCTTCCTAAGGAAACAGTTCATTGCTATTTACATGTGCAGGCAGAACAGATTTCTTGGGGTTTTTGTTTTTGTTCGGTTTTTTATTGAATAATTTTTCCCCAGTGATTCACGGAGGAGAACAAATACAAAAGGCTCGGCGGCTGTGATAGACATTCGTCAGTTCGTCCGTCCAGTTATCACACACAATAACCCGGAAAACTTTAATATTTTCAAAAGCTCTGCATTTACTTCGTTCTTCGTCATCCTCGCATTTCTCTTGACTCCATTGTCAGCACTTCACTTGATGCGACTGCCTGAATAATAGAAACAAACAACAACCACAACGTCGGTGGAGAGTTGGTTCTAAAGCTTGACACAATTTTTATTTATATGTATGCATATAATATCACATCATCTACACCCTCATATACATAGACATTAGGGTGTTCCTTGTCGACTAAAGAGCGTTGAGAGTTTTGCCAAGAAACCTCGACTATTTCAGAATCTCTTTGTAGACGACAAGAGATGGATGGGGATGACTAAAAAAAAGTTGGTGGAGTGTTTTAAGAACACGGTGCTCATTATTTCGAATTCTTCGATTTACCGGGTACACCCAAATGTTTGTACACCGCACATATGATGACATACAATTACTGCTCTTCATATATGGCAAAAATGCCAAGTATTTTCACATGAGTGGCATGTTGCAGTAACAGTAGCACTGGCACAGGCACTCGTTCCGTGTCGTCACAATATAATGGTGATACTACTTTTTCTGTTGCAGCAACAACTTGCTGCTGCCTGCTGCTGCTATTACTTTAGAAACAAATGGGGTGTCGTTGTGCTTGCAACAATATAGCACTGACAATAACAAAATGGTTTCATCGCCTTTCACAGATTTGCTTTTTGTGTGTGTGTGTTTTTTTTTTTTTTGTTAGCAAAAAGTATTACAAAATGTAAAGTCTTTAAAGTTAGGTTGAACGAACTTTGAGTGGTGATACTTTACCATATTGCCGCCATATAAGTAAAGGGGATGTCAGTGATACAGGAATAGATGCGACCACATACTCGTCTATGATTCTGAAGCCACTCTAATTGAATAATTTAAAAAGTTAGTCAATTAATTAAGGGTAACAAGAAAAACAACAACAGCAAAGTGATGTATCACAGAGTTGTAAAAAAAAAATCATACAGACCTAACTTAAATTGAAGGATCTTGATAACAGAGATAATAACAGGGATCGTATGGAATGTGACACTTAACAGATTAATGCAAATTAGAAGAAATCGCTTAGAATTGCAATAGCTTAATATGTGGTTCTGATGATCTTGGTAGAAAACAATTAAACACAGAAAATATTTATAAAAAAAAAAATTGTGTCATCAACAAAGGTAGTGTGGAATTAATTTTGGATATTCGATTAAAACTCTAGTAATATCGTGGACCTTACATCAGATCGATGTAAAGAAAGCAGCCTAAAGAGAAAATTTGCTCTAAGAAATTCCTTGTCGTGTTTTTTTTTTATTATTTAACATTAAAATTTTTGAAAAAATTATCTGAGTTAATGGGCCACCTTAGTGCGACTATCACACATAAAACTCTTTAAAGAAAAACATTTTTATTTGTAAAATCGAAATGTTTCATTTTTTGAGAAATTTTTGCAAAATAGAAATATTTTATTTTTTATAGAAACTATAATTGATGTTCAATGTTCATCCAATTGATGTACAATGTTCATCCAATTGATGTACAATGTTCATCCAATCTTAATATATATTTACCCTCGACACTGATTCACTGACTCTGTCACGCAGTACGTAGGAATTTAAATAGGCATTCTATTATCCTAAATATAATAATTTGTGCACCTCACTGCCTGCGGTGAAGCATTTCTTTACTCTCTTTCATTACTCTCTCTCTTGCTCGCTCATTTTTTAACACGTCATCATTCTCTTTTCACAGTCGCAGTGTGTGTGGCTGTGTGTTGTTTACACATGTGTGTTTCGTTGTTGTTGTCATGTTCACAAAAAGAACAACAAACACACCGTTGTTTGACGTTCTTTTCATCTAGTTTTCTATAAATAATAATAATAAAAAAAATAATATTTTTTTTTTGTACAGAATTTTTTTTACAAAATTTTTTTTTTTCCAACAAAATTTTTTTTTCAACAAAAATTTTTTTTTCCAACAAAATTTTTTTTTCAACAAAGCTTTTTTTTTTTTCAAGAAAAATTTTTTTTCCCACAAATTCTTTTTTTTTTCAACAAAAATTTTTTTTTTTCCACAAAATTTTTTTTTTTTCAACACAATTTTTTTTTCCATATTTCAACGGGCGCCATAGGCGCATTACAACTTACTAGTTGATGTATAATGTTAATCAAATTAAGGTACAATGTTCATCAAATTGATGTACAATGTTAAAACAATTGATGTAGACTGCTAATCAAATTGATGTACAATGTTCATCAAATTAATGTACAAATTTCATCAAATTGATGTACAATGTTCATCAAATTTATGTTCATCAAATGTATGTACAATGTACATAAAATTGATGTACAATGTTCATCAAATTGATGTAGAATGTTCATCAAATTGATGTATAATGCTCATCAAATTGATGTAGAATGTGTATCCAATTGATGTAGAATGTTCATCCAATTGATGTAAAATGATCATCAAATTGATGTAGAATGTTCATCAAATTGATGTGCAATGTTCATCAAATTGATGTACGTAATTGAAGAAAAATTAATGAAAAGTTCTACATAAAATTGAAAAAGAGTGTAGTAGTTTGGAAAATGAAGTCCCGATTCATCACATTGCGGTAAGAATTTATCAGATTGATGAATTCTTTGCAAAACTCACAGATTTGGCCTACAAAACTGAACACCAACGCCTCTTGATGAGTTAATTAAAAACTGCCTCTACGAAAAACTCTTAGCTGTCCCTTTCGCCATTCACACTTGTAATTATGCGATAATTTATTTATTATTTATAGTTTATAAGCTGGTTCTGGCAATTTACAAATTAACCAAATGTTGCTGTATCCTTGGGATTCGTTTTTCATTTCGAGTATAGACAAAATTATTTTTTTTTTTTTTTTGGTTGACTCATCCAAAAAATATTAAAATCAGGGCACAATCAGAACACCAGCACCAATTTGTTGAAGTGATAATAAATTATCACTTAATTATTTCTGGAAAAAGAAATGTTGCAAACGCATTCTTAAATGTTCATCCGTTTGGTCAAATTATCCATGGTGAAATATAAAAGTACAGGATGACGTAATATAGACATATGAATGGTAACAATGATTTCTGTGTTCTTCCAACGTTTAAATTCTCACCAATGAATGACAAGGTTTTTTGGTGATGTTAAAGAGATTTTTTCGTTTTCAGTTGCTTTCGAATGAAATATTTGCATTCAAATTTGTTTAGCTATTTTCCTCTCTTTCAGTGATCCATAAAGTAAAAAGTCAGAAGTAGCAGCCGTCTGTTGTGTTCGTCTTGGATGTCTACTGCTCTTCTCCTGAATCCAATCCAATCTTAGGTCTCTTCCTGTTTTTGAAAATTCTCGACCTGTTTTTTTTTTGAGATATCACCCTGTAACACATAGAATGAGTTACTTACAATTAGCAGCCTTCGCTTGCGATTGACCGAGCTGCATTGTTTTCATCTTTTTAAAAGCGGGGAATTATTTTTACCTTGGCCTACCGCTGACTGCTACGACCTATCAAGGTTAAACGTTCCAAACCGAGAACACCACTTGCATCATTTCGCTAATTTTTTGTTGCTTTCCCTGTCCCTCTTCGCATACGTTACACAACACCATCGTAGCCTTGGTGTGAAATAAATGCGTTAATGTTTTCCGACGTGTTTGTTAGTTAACCGAAGGAGTAAAATTGCACATAAATCTTAAGAAAATATTGTCTTTTTTGTTGGCTGTAATGGGTGAGTGTGTGTTTCTCTGTTATTTATTTACATTTGATATTATTATATCACTTTTTGTCTGTGTGTTGTTAGCGGGGCGAAAGAAAAAAAAACAACAAACACTTTTATGAGGTAACAACAATTGTATGTCACATTTGTGTAATTTGCCAAGAGCAGACAGAGGTGGTTGCAACGACAGTGGCGGTATCAGCAACATTAAAGGCAGCAATGACAACAACAACACAGCCATCACCATCGCCAGCAACAACAACAGCAATGTTAATAAAAATAATACAAAATCTTGACGTCTATTTGGCATCAGATTTAATTGCTGCTCTTCTTTTGTTTTGTAATGTTAATTTAACATGTAAAACCATGTACATGTGAATGGCAGAGATGTCGGTGTATGTGTGCAGGTGTGTGTGTGTTTGTGTGTAGAGGAGGTTTTAGTATCTGATTCTTTAGTTTTTTGTTACATGTAAACGAATCTAAACCAAGATTGTTTGCGCCCCCCCTCATCTCATGCCTCGGATGTTGAATATTTTTAGCATGACATACAAAAAAAACAGAAATGACTTTTTGCCATCATTCGCCACACAGAGGAAAGGAGAGGAGATCGACACAGACAGAGAGACAGTGCGACACCACCATTTACTTTTGGCGTTTGCTGTTGCCGTGTCTCTTTATCTTGTTCTTTCGATTTTCTTAATCGAGATATCTTTTGCAGCGTTTTGCAAATGTTTAAATTTAGGTGTGATAATTTGCTGTCTGCCGCTGTTGCTGTCGTCGTTGTCGTTGTCGCTGCCGTTGCAAAATGTTGTTGCGAAACTCAGCGCCGCCACGGATTTTCAAATGCAAACAACGCGAACGGAAACGATTCAAGCAAATGTGTGTCTTCGGCTGGGTTTTTCGTTAAAGTGCCCCGGCATCAGTAAATGGCATTGCCAAAGTTGTAAATGCCATCACCATCACCATCATCACTCATCTATCGTTTGTCGTTTGTCGGAGGGGCATTTAACAATAATGTAACCCACTTTTGTTATCTTCCACAGAGTTCCTGATGTGGTGGCGGCGGCGGCGGCGTCGGCGGCGTTTATTGCACATTTTGCGGCATAACAGAAGTTCAGTTCAGAAGAGTGCCTTCTCTTTGTTTTGACTACTCGCGATAAACTTAACTGCGGTAGTCTGCCGGAGATAAGAAGTTGAGTTTTTTTTTCTTCTGTTTTTGCTTGACTTATCTGACTTTTGAATAATGGAAAGTTGGGATTCCACACATGTTCTGGGAATATTAACATGCTATTTACATATAAGTTTTCACTACAACAACCAAAGTGTTGTAATGCAGTGGGATTAGTCATAGGGAATGTTGAATTTCGTATGGGAACTCGAAGAGCTTTCAGATAGAAGTGCAAAAGCAGATAAGTCAAGGACACTTTAAAGGGCAGACGGATCATGGGGGCCTATTTAACTATTTAAAGAATGCAGCTATGGTTTTCAGGAATGAGACAGATGGAGAACTTCTTCCAAAGCGGTAGTACAATTTGAATACTCTCTGACTTGGACACACTACAACTCCAAGGCAGCCCCAAATGCCTAATGTTTTTTTCTACAGTATGTATTTCGTCAATTCGAATTGGCTCATTTTTTTTTTTACTAAAAACGTATTTAAAAAATATAAGTATTCGATTCTTATTTAGTTACTAGTAAGTTGTAATGCGCCTATGGCGCCCGTTGAAGTAAGGGAAAAAAAATTTGTTGAAAAAAAAAAAATTTTGTGAAAAAAAAAATTTTTGTTGAAAAAAAAAAATTTGTTGAAAAAAAAATTTTTCTGGAAAAAAAAATTTTGTGGAAAAAAAAAAATTAGGAAAAAAAAATTTTTTGTTGAAAAAAAAATTTCTGTAAAAAAAAAAAAATCTAAAAAAAAAAATTTCGGGAAAACACAATTTCTGTACAAAAAAAAATATTATTTTTTTTATTATTATTATTTATAGAATTATAGAATGCCTATTTAAATTACTACGTACTGCGTGACAGAGTCAGTGTATCAGTAAATCAGTGTCCAGGGTAAATATATATTAAGATTCTTTAAGCCAATATAAACCGGATCGTTTTAGAAAATCAAGTATAATAAGAATCAAATTCGTGATTTATAAAATAAAGGCTTGTCTTGTTTGCTTTACTGTTTGCCTTATAAGGAAAACTAAATCTTGTTTTTAATTGTAAATACGAGAAACAAAGTTTTCAAATTTGTTTGAATGAGAGAAAACTGGAAGACAGAAGAAAGTACTCTCTCTAAATTTATTTTGAACTCATTTCTATACTAATATCAACTTAAATCTATCCTGATTTCCCCCCGTACTCGACCAGCCAATTTATGGCTCCCAACTGAATCCGATCTCACGAGCGGTCAACCCATTTCACCTGGGTTTTCTGAGTGACTGGCGCACACACTACCTATCACACCACGGCCGTGTTTGAAAGTCTGCATTGGTACGAAACAGCTTGAGATTATTCATTGATTTACATTTTCTTACAGTGATATATCAGCGGTGATAAATTTACGACGCAGCATTTGAAACAGAATAATGTTCACCGATGTATTCTCACATACAAAATTAACAAATCATTTATTTAGTGTCCCATGACGTTGGCAATAATGTTGTGACATAAACATTACCAGAGTTTTTTTTTTGAGATTCTACACCGAATTGAGTGTTCTTTTCAGTGAGGCATTCCCTTGGAGATAATATTTCTTTTTATCATTTTCCACCCCCTTATCATATTTTTTAATTCTTCAGGTTCATTCCATTTGACATTATTTACGACTTGTAAACCTTCTGTCTATATTTGAACTTCTTAGTTAGGATCCTTAAAAATGGCTTTTCCAGTGAATCCCGCAAATCCCCTGATTATTTTCCCTTGTCCATTCGAAACAACAAAGACTTTGTCATTCCCAGCAACCAGCCTAAAAAAAAACAATAACCAATAGAAAAGAGTTCAAGACCTTAAGAAATTCCTGCAGTTGCATTTACAAAAGCCATCATTAAATTTTCCCATAAGCGTAGGAAAATAACTCCCAAGAACTCCCCTTTTTATTTATGAGGGGACAACGATCTATTGGAACAAACCGAACAACAACCCAGCAAGTATTTTCTAAAACAAATACGAAAACAACAACAACCAATGCCTGACATTCTCGCTCATAGGCATTTCCGAAGGCACATCATCTAAGGTCTCCCCGCCTTGTCAGTCCTACTTACCACTCCCCCCCCACCATGGGCTGTTTACAATCAGTTCCCCTCTGCAAACGAAAACCAAAGAACGCCAACATTATTTAACAACACAAGCGACGATTCATTCATGCAACATTTGAAGTAATCAGCGGAATTTGTTTTTTTTTCGGTGGGCTTGTTCTGATGCAGTTGCCACAGTTGGGTTGCGGTTCCGCAACTCTTTCCATTTGACATGTGTTGAACTTGTTGTAGTTTAACTGCTCATTATGATGGAACGAACGGGCGAGCGTACAACTGTGGCGGCAGCAGCGCAAAATAGGGCTCCCCCATTGTCATAAATTGCATGGCAAACAAGCCACGAGTGTTTGGTTGCTTTTCCTGGCCGTTTGCTACAGGAACCCTTTTTTTTTTTTGTCTCGACTGCCTGCCCACTTCATGTTTTGGTTTAATGCTCCGTTTGTTATGTTTTTATGGCATTAAAATGCATTCATCACTTTTGATTTTTCGTTTTTCCTCCAGTTTGTATACGTGTGCGTGTGTGAGTGTTTGTTTTCTGCTTTTCATTTCTGCGGTGGCATTATTTTATTACTTACCATTTGCCGCATGGTGCTTTTTGTTGTAATCCAAAACTTAATATTATCGCGTCACACTTTGTTGACTTCTATTTAGTCATACGTCGCCGGAGCTGCCGCCGCCACCACCACCGCCGCCTACCATAAAACCATTATGTGGCTGCTTGGCTGGCATGCATCTAAGCAAGTCGTATCTGTCTGTCTCTGCCAGCCTATCCATTCATTTATCTGCTGCTTATTTGTCTAACTTGACTGTGTGACGCTAGGCCTGTCTGTCCGTTCCTCTGCCTCTGCCTCTGTTTCTCCGCATTTCCATAACAATAATAAATAGGCATAAAATTAAGTTTTACAATGCATTAAAATGACAGAAAACGGCAACATCAACCAACCACCAGCCCACCAACTAACAACAACAACACTCTGTGGTAAAGTTACAAGAGCAGTTTTCTATTACCGCGGCCATCCAACAGGCATGAACTGAACGGCACAGCCAACCTACCGTCGTCGTACACATATGACATGAACATTATCAATTTGTGTAAATTGTGAAACACTATTAAATCAGCTAATAATTAAAAATAACCCATAAAAGCTTTGACAATGAAAAATCGATAAAAGCTACAAGAATTGAGATGAAAGCTTTTGCATAATAAGAGTAGATATAAACTAATAAAACTAATTATTAGTCTACGGTACTAAATTGATTTATTGCGATAGCAAGGCATCTGAGGAGAGAAAGACCGTCAACAAACTACTACCAGTCAAAGGCAATACCACACAGGAAATTGCAATTTTTTAATATAAATTAGCAAAACATAATTAATCAATTCAATTAAATTTTTTTAACAATTCAATTCTATTTTTTTTAATTAATTAAATTTATTTAATTAATTAAGTAATTTTTTTTAATTACTTCAATTAATTTGTGAAATAATTCAATTATTTTTTTAGTTAATTACATTCAATGTTTTCATTAAGTAAATTATTTTTTAATTTATTTAATTAATTTAATTTTTTTTTAATTAATTCAATTAATTTTTGAAATAATTCAATTATTTTTTTTAGTTAATTACATTCAATGTTTTAATTAAGTACATTATTTTTTTATTTTTTAATTTATTTTATAATTAATTGAATTAATATGTTAATTAATTCGATTAATTTGTTAACTAATTCAATTAATTTATTAGTTAAATCAATTATGTTTTTAATTAAATAAATTAATTTTTTAATCAATTCGATTATTTTTTAATGAATTCAATTACGTTTTTAATTAATTCAATTAAGTTTTGCATTAATTCAATTAAGTTTTTAATTAATTCAATTAAGTTTTTAATTATCTCAATTAGTATAATTAATTTTTTGATTAAATCAATTATTTTTTCTAACTAATTCAATTAATTTATTAGTTAATTCAATTGATTTTTTTAATAAATTAAATTTTTAATTAATCCAACTAATTTTTTAATTAAATCAATTAATTTTTGAATCAATTCGATTATTTTTTAATAATATCAATAAAGTTTTTAATTAATTCAGTTAAGTTTTTAATAAAAAAAAATAAAAAATAAAAAAAAATAATAAAAAAAAAAACAAAATAAAAAAAAAATAAAAAAAAATTAATTCAATTAAGTTTTTAATTATCTCAATTATTATAATTAATTTTTGATTAAATCAATTAATTTTTGAACTAATCTATTAGTTAATTCAATTATTTTTTTTTTATAAATTCAATTTTTAATTAATTCAACTAATTTTTTAATTAAATCAATAAATAAAGCTAAGCCAGAAAACTTTTTTTCTCGTAATTTTTTTTTTGTTGAAAAAAGTTCACTGCAAACTCTTTTGTATTTCTCTGTTGCATAGTGTAATCAATAGCAATTTTCAGGCCAAGAAAAAATACGGACTTTGGTGCTAAATCCAACACCAGATAGTCTTTGACAAGTATTGTAATTTTTGTGGCTATTTCTGAATTTTACGTGATTTTTAGGTAATTTTTCTATTAAAACACCGAGACGATCAAATCGTTTCCGATTTAATTGCTATAACATTTCCCTACACGTCCCCATCAATCACAGCATCGTCTACATATTTCCTTGAGAGCGATTTTTTCCGACTGACATGTGACTACTGACTGGCGAAAAATAAAAATGAACTGCCAAATACGTTTCTTAAAATCCCCAAAAAAAAAGAAAAGAAACTCATCAAGCGCGAACGAACATTTGTTCTTGCAGAAAAAACGAAACGAAAAATCTGTGACTATTCAATTGTTATGAATTCACATTAGAGTGGCACAAAAGCTTAACGAAAAGACATTCACTTAGAAAAACGCCAAAAAAAAACTATCACTGGCAAAAAAAATATACAAAAACGTGAAATCATGAGATGTGTTTTTTGATTTGTTTTCTTCTTTTTTTATTTGGTGTAAAAGAAAAAAAACGCAACACGTTTATTTTCACCCATAGAAGAGAGACAATGAATAAAAGAATCATGATCACTTTCACAAAAAAAACAAAAACGACAGAGTCGCAACTAAGACAAAATTAAAAAAAAATAGAGACGAATTGTCATTACCACGAAAAGACGCCAATAATCATGGAAACAGCCAAATAAAGTCAATTCATACATGATCGCATGAAAGGCGAAATTTCATTGCCACAAAATAAACAAACTAAGAAATATGAGAGAGAAGAAAATAAACCAAAACAAAAATTACTTAAGTGTTTTATTTATAAAACACTTTTTATTTGGACGATTTTGTACAACAGTGAATGGCCGCGTTCCGAATGTCTTTCATCACCAGACATTTTGACCGACCATTGTCGTCATCATTCATTTCTTAAATAATTGTTGGCAAATTGTTTTCGACTTTCTTTTAAAGGATGGCGGAGATTGAGCAACCAGAAAGGCGTATTAACGCAACGAAAATAAGATTTATGTTAATCGAAATTCAGTTTAAATAATTGAAATTTTCGCCAAAAAAATTGTCTTTGCGTGACACCCTGCAGTGATAAAACAAACATGACAATTAGCTTTAAGCCAAAAACAAAGGCAGAGGAAAAGTGCTAAAAGAAAATTGGGGTTTTTTTTAAACAATTTCTTCTTCAGAGAGCGACAAAAGTACTGACAGCTGCCGTTCGATATGGTACGTGTGTGTGTGTGTGTCTTCGTGGTGGCATGCACTTGTTGCAAGTGTGTCTATGCGAATGTGTGTGTTGCAACACCAAATTAGCTGACCAAAAAACCTAGATTCTTTTTTTTTTTTGTTTTCATTCGAAACTCACATTCAGTCAGTTTAGCTGGCGGTGCGCACTGGGGTAATCTATTGGCGTTGAGTGGCGTCGTCTGTTGCCAATTTTGTCATACGTTCGTTGCATGCTAAGAAATGGGTTAACCACAAATGTGACCCTTTGGCGGAGTCGCACATGCAATCCTACAGCTATGTGGAGATGGGGAATGCTTGAGTTTCAGTTAACAAAAGTAGACCAACAGCCAAAGGAACAGGAAATGAGTTTAAAAGTATTTCAGGGAAATGTTTTTTCTCATTGACCACAATTTTGTTGTGTCTGGCGGCAAATGTTCGTATGTCAAATAAATAAATGTGAGCCCCTAAGGGCGGTCGGATTTAGTAAATTAATGTGATACCACAAATGTGACTCAGCCATCATATGTCGGTCCAAGGTTGTGAATATCATGTTGTCCTTGGACGTCAGATGGTTTAACAATACAAATAATTGAGACATTGGGGGGTTTAAAAGATAAAGCTACTGACCGGTTCAAGTTGGTAAACACAGTGCGATTTTTATCGATAGCGATTGCGCTAGCTGGCCATGTCGGCCTATTGAATGCAATAAGAGCCAAGTGGAAGAAGACATGCAATTCCTTACAGTCATAAACTGGAGAAAGCAACCACTGGTTGTAGAGCCACCTTAAGTAAAATTGAGACAGTAAGGATACCGCTTTAAATTTGCACTCTCTTACTAACAAAAGGGAAACTGAAAAGCAAGACCAAATTAAATGGAGATGTTGCCCGGCAAATCGAAAAAATTATAAACAATTCCTTTAAAGTCAAAGCTTTTAATTAAAAGAAAAAAAAAACAAATGGTTACGAACCTATTAATACATTTTAGTTTTCTAACGCTTCAGCGCTTTGCCTAACAAAGACATCAATTTTAAATTTTAAGACGGAGCCATCGCACACCGCCGCACACAGATCATAAACAATGGGGCGCCACCATTCATGTCTTGTATTTCTTGGTTAATTTGATTTTACTGCTGCTGTTGTTGTTGTTGTTAGTGTTGCTACTGTTGATGTTGTTGTTATTAATGTTGTTGGTGTCGTTGTTGCCGTACTAGCTGTTGTTAAGTAAACAACACATCTATGAGATACTAATAGATTTATTAGCACACTTTTCACGAAACACGTTCGTACTGAACAAACAGCGACCGTGTGTACCGCGCTGTGGCAGCAGCAAAACCGGCAATGATGATGATGCTCCCATTCCTGTGTGCCACAGATGCACACGCAGTCACAGTTACGTATTGGATGTGTTATTATGGCCTATAGCATTGCTGCTGCCTCGGTTGGCTTTTGGTTGTGGTTGCTGGTATTGATATAAATATTCTTAAATATTCTTACAAACAACAGCTGTTGCTGTTGGTGCTATTGTGCCACTGATGATGTTGCCTTCACATGTTGTTGTGGTCGCCGCTGTTGTTGGTCGATAGCTGCTTCTGTTGTATTGTTTCTGTCTGTCTATCTGCTAAACTTGGTCACTGGGTTAAAATCGAAAAAGAAAAACATGAAAGCAGAAAAAACAGCAAATATTATTAAATATACGACTATACGTAGTCTCCTCCATTGGTCGTCGTCTGGCTTTTATTTGCTGCTGCTGCCTCGTCACAAATCTGCGACTGTGTGTTGCAAAATGATGTTTCACTTCAGTTGAGTATGGCTCGGTTTGGATTTGTTTTGTTTTCATGTTTCTCTTTCTGTTAAATACTTTTCATTCCATGTTGTTGCTTCATTTGTTAATAAATATTGTATTGTTGGTTCTTCCACCACCAGTCAAACCAAACCAATCGCCAATGGAAATAGTTTTTCATTTGTGATTTACCACAAAATGCTCGAGCAAAATAATTGCTAGTATTTTGTTGTTCTTGTTTCATTCATTGTCTTCTGTTGGTTGTAATGAATATTTGTTCGTTTCATAAGTAAAGTGTTCCAAATGAAATCGGTGACGATGATGAGACTGCCTTGTCTGTCTCTGTGGAAATTGATGAGTTGTTGCCAGTGCCAACAATGATGGCAATGTTGCTGTGGCTGCTGTTGCTGATTGGCGTAGTCAAACAGATGATGATGCATCATGTGTAGCCAAAACAAGACATCATCAGTGGGCATAGCATTTCCATATGGAGTGGAAAACAACAAATATTTGTTTATTTACATTTGGGCTAATTAGTTGTAAATAAAGTAAAATATTTGCTGGTGCCAAACAAGAAAGTAAATGAAAGATAACAGATGGAAAACATATGTCCGTTCTGATAAGTTCTCAATTGTATTGATAATTTATTGAACCGTTAAATCACTTCGGGTGCAAGAGGGGCAACTACAACCAGAGAGGTGAAATGTCATCTTTAAGGAGCAGCTGATAAGCAGCAGAGTCGCTTTTAAGCAGTGCCTGTGCTAGGCAGTATCTCTTGTAAGCAGTGTCTGTGCTAGGCGGTGTCTCGGCTAAGCAGTGTCTTTGCTAAGCAGAGTCCTTGATATACAGTGTTGCTGCGAAGTAGTGTCTCTGCTAAGCACTGTCTATGATCAACAGTGACTCTACAGAGACGCTTCTAAGCAGTGTCTGTGCTAAGCAGTATCTCTGATATGCAGTGTCTATGATCAACAGTATCTCTGCTATTCCGTGTCTCTGCTAAGCCGTGTCTCCGTTAAGCAGTGTTTCTCCTTGATATACAGTGTTGCTGCGAAGTACTGTCTCTGTGTCTGTGCTAAGCAGTATCTCTGATATGCAGTGTCTGTGCTAGGCATTAACTCTTTAAGCAGAGTCTCCGCTAAGCCGTATCTCTTTTAAGCAGTGTCCGTGCTAAACAGTATCTCTGCTAAGCACTGTCTATGACCAACAGTATCTCTGCTATTCCGTGTCTCTCCTAAGCCGTGCCTCTGCTAAGATGAGTCTCGCCTACCCAGTGTCTCTACTAAGCCAAGAGTCTCAACTGAGCTCAGTTTGTCTGCTAGGCTGTGTCCCTGACAAGTGAATACACTGGATCTCTTTACTTCACAGCCACTGATCTATGGCCAATGTACAAAATAATCTAATATTTTCATTGTTGTTACGTTCGTTAATTGAGAAACGCATAAATAATAATTATTTAACCATTATTGTGATACTAATTGCATTGCCCGCAGATATCAGCACCTGCAAAATCTACACCGAGTTCTGCTTTTCTAAGAAAAAAAAACTGATATACATGCATATATTACATTACCGTATACGAATACCTGTACTTAGAGCTCTCTCTCGTACACTACACACTTATGCAGCCGCCCTTCACCCCTGACCTGCCACAACACTCATGACTGACGAGGTATTCCCCAGTTGCCAAGTTTTTATGAAAATTTAAAAAAAAGAGGGAAAACCATTTTCAAACTTTAAATTGAAATGTTTTCGTTTTTGTTGGTCTGTTTGTGCGCTGTAATTAAATTGTTTTCATACATTTGTTTACACACTCTGTGCTTTCATTTACACATGAGAAAATTATTATTATGGTCTTGTTGTTGTAGTTACGATTATTGTTGCTTTTAATTAAATTTAGTGCTTTAAATAAAACATATAGAAGCAACAAAAAACGTAAACACAAAAATAGAAAAGTAGAAAAATCACTTGGGATTTTTTTTTGTGTGTAATTTTTGTTCGTGCTCCAATTCCTTTTGGCCTAAAGAATTTCGTGAGTGTATTTTTGGTGCAAATGAAAAACAATGTTTGGCATTTTTTGTGCGTCTCTTTTTTATGTGCTTTCGTGAAATTTCAATTTTTGCGCAACGAAATCGACACACAAAGCCGAATTTTGCGTATAAAGAAGTGTTACAGATCTCTAAAAATAAAACGTACAAATACATTTTTGAGAATGTGGACGAGTAATCTAAATAGTTTTGTTTCAAACGAAATTGTGTAAAGTGTTTGAATTTAGGTGTATTGCATTTATAATTTTCGAAAAAAAAAAAAAACAACTCAATACAATTGAGCTCAAATCAGAGAGAAGTGACGACGTTACGTCTTTACTTAGTGTAGACACTGTGCGTAGGCTAATACTTAGCCCATATATTTTGAGTCGATCATTGTTTAGCCGAGACACCCTGTGACCGTAGATACTTAGCCCAGGCATTATGAGTTTGTGGCTTTTTAGCTTCCTAAAAAATTCAAGTAACTTTGTTCACTCACACCCCCTTTGACAAGGACACTGTGTTACTTAGACCAGACTTGGACATTGAAATTGTACGGAGAAGGTTCTTTAAAAAACTACAGCGTAAAACTTAGACGTAAACACGGTCGGCTATCTGTTGCTTCAAATTGTTGCTCGTTTGGCCTAATTTAATAGAGGCGCTATAACCACGAACAATGTATTACTAAACCTTGATTTAGTTCTATCATCAGGTCAGTCTTTAGACCTAAAATAAATACATAGGTTCCTTGTTACGAATCAGACATAGAAGGCAGACAGGTCAGCTGAGAATTTTTCGGACAGCCAAAGTCTAGGCGATCGACATAATTCGACAACCTATTTGGGCCAAGTCCTTAGACACCTGAAGATCTATTCAAATAAGGGCAGTTAGAGTATTTTCTACTAACCAGATAATCAAGAGTATAGATGTCTAGGATAGAATCGTTGAGATTTTTGCAACAGATGGCATCATATGGCGGTATCTGAAGTTAGCAGACTAACATATACTTCTACCCTCTAGACATTAGAGACTCTAAAACATTTTTCCTTTCACATTTGCTTCCATGTCTAAAACCGAACAGCCTACCATTATAATCATTAAGCAATTGATTTGGCAAAACAATAAACGCCATAAAGCCATAACATTTAATGTTTTTACGATAGAAGATTTAATGATCGTCTGTGTGTCTCTACACTTAGATAACACAGCCAACTTGTGTACGTTTACATTAAGGCCTTGTGGCGCCTCGCTTAATTAAATATTAGGAATATTAATACAATAATAATATCACGAAGAATTACACACACACACACACTCACACACAGATCTGCAAGTGGCTGATATAAATACTATAAGCAACCAACGGAGCATCAAACATCAGCATGCAATGGCCAACAACGTTATGGTCAGACGAAGCCATGGACGCATTGTCGGATGGCTGGGGTTGTGTCCGTTGGACTGGGTTTGAATAGTTTACAAAAAAAAAAGTAACAATCCCCCCCACCCCAATCAATATAATCACCGTCTCTGACAATTGTAGAGGAGTAGTTTTAAATTGTTTACAATTTACTTTGCTTTTGTTGGCTTTTGTTTTGTTTAGTTGTTAGAAGACCAAAGACCAGAGCAAACCAGAAAGCCAACCAGCCAACAAAACATAAAACTTGTCTTACCGGCTTAGACAAAGACCGCTGGCTAGCAGTTGTTGTAACATGGAACTGCACACACAAGCGTTGGCCGTAACAGCGTAATGGCATCCACCACTGTCCGCAAGGAGGGAACACAGTGAGGACGTCGGTCAATGGTCACAAAATCCAAAAGTTGATTAAACTGCAAACTGTTGTGAGTGTATGTGTGTGTGTGTATTGGTCTGCTGCCGACAATAATAGTTACAATGTAATTGTTAAATAATTATTATTAATGCTTTCTTTCTTTCTTTAGTGTAACAAGATTTTGACATAATGAAAAGGATATTGTAATAATAACCGGAAATCACAAGCACAGTGAAAGAAAGAAATTGAATTTTGTTCGGGATGTGTGTGTTTTTTGGTTTTCGTCGTTCAGAGTTTCGTCAACAAAACGATTAAGAGGCAATTTTATACGAAACCAGAAGAAGCAGCAGGTTTTGCCTTGTTAAATAAACTGAGAGTTGTGATAAACTTCCAAATGTTATTAAGCTTTAATTCAGGAAGGAAGTGGTAATGATGTTGTAAAAGAGCGAAGAGCGACAACTAAACAAGCCAAAGACAATTCCAAGTCGAATGCGATGAGAGCTATGTAGATAATTGTGTACGAACAAAACTTACATTTTCTGTGCAATTGGTAGCGATGTGTAGAGTTTTCTTTGACGTACCAATACATCTGATAATAACCTAAGGTACACAATCGACCTAAACACATGCGTCTGCAGACTCTAGATGTCTCTCATAACGTTTGATAACGTGCATCGTTTACTTGAATGCGTAAACTCTTTACCATCCATAGAATCTTGTCCCAAAAATTGTTTGCTGGCAACATATATGTATTTGGAGTAGGTCCCAAACATATATGATTGGATGTAATCATATATATATTTGTCTGTAGACATGGATATGTTTGCACTAGCACAATTACACTAGAAAAACCTGTAGACAGCAAACTGCGAAAGTATATGCAGCATTGGTTTTGCCATTTCAATATCAGGCCAGACACTCGCAGTTATTTGACCAGAAAAGCTTTATTTTTTTTCCATTGATCCAATGCAAAGTCTCATTGACGCAATGAAACAGCATTGATGCAATGAAAGATGGAATAATTAGAAACATCCATTGTAGTTAATTAGTAAATATTTTCTTATTTTTTTTTTGTTTCAGATAACTACAACTCTGAACAACAGTTATTCTGTAAGTATTCAATTAAATTATTAAAATTATATGTGTAATTTTTCCCCCCAAAATTTAAACAAATCTGTTCACAAATTCATCGTTCGGCCACCGAAATAAATTGGCGAAATTTGGAAGAGCACCTTGTGTTAAGTCTTTATAGGCGTTTCCTTCAATCGTTCAATAATCCCTCAATACCTGACATGATTACCTTTATTAATTACATTAAAATATTTCGTCTATAGACTTTGTTCTTATCTCATCTATAATTGGATTATTTCAACTGAGAAAGAATCCACACTAGAAGTCAAACCAAACTAATAATAAACATATCAATAATAAGAAATTATATGAGAAACCGCAATAAGAATTTACTAAAAACAAAAGTACCAAAGCACGAATCATGCGAAAAAAAAAGGAAAGAGGTAGTGGCAGACGGGTAAACCCCTTCAAAGGAAAGGGAGGCAACGAATGAAACAAACTGAAAAATTCTCTTTAATAACCAACGACGACGACGACGACGATGGTGATCATGATCATGATGAAGAGAAGGAGGCTCGCCATAGAGCCGACAAATGCTAATGATCAGGCGGAATACAAAAATTATAATATATTTAATATTAAAATTGGGTCTACTGCCTGACAATCATCATGCGGGCAATGACGATGACGATAACAATCACGATGACGTCTGAGTGGGATTTTCAAGATTCAACGGGTACTTGTGTTTAATCAAACTCAACGATAAACTTGAACATGACTGTCGTTTCGAATGCCTATAAGAAAGAAGAGAAGAAACCCCATTCCATTTTGGTTACATTTCTTTTCCTGCTCGGCTTGATGCGTGTGTTGTGAGGTTTGCCCCAGCATAAACTCGGGCAATTTAATGCGAAAATAATTGAAGACAATTATTTTACGAGCTTGTGTTTTTTTTTCATCTATAATTTGCTATTCGAAAAAACAAAAAAATATGCTGAAATTCAAACAAAAAAACCGTTATAAATGTTAGAAATATAATATTTGTGAGGCATGACAGTTTGAGGGTTATTTTAATCGAAGTGATTTTATTTAATTAACACCAATTTGGGGAGTTAAAATGGAAATTGCCCAGAAAAAAAGGTGGCGTAATCATAACACAAGTTCAGCCCGGCCACGACTGAGACTTCCGTGACCATGGACTAAGTTGTAATAGTCCATTTTCAGTCAAGCAGTAGGATGTGGTTGTGATAGGGATGCTAAATGATTTCAAATCATAGTTTTCTTGGAATATAGTTGGGTTGGATCGGACTTAAATTTCAAATCTGTGGCCATCACAATTTATCATATTAGGAGTCTTTGAGTAGACATTGATACTCGAACAGGAACAGTAACGCTAAAATTACTTGACGAAGACAACAGAAATATTGGGAAAAATTAATATAAAAAAAAATTAAAATACATGAAAACCAACAACATCATTTTTATATGATCTCAAGACGAACTAGAACAAAAATAATAAAAAAAATTTTTTTTGAGATATTCAGCGATGTTCAGGGTTCTAAAAGAGTATCTTTCCAAATTTTTTTGAGTATTGACTAATTTTTTGGTTCTGGAAATACATTTCGTCGCTTCCATGAGATGAGGTAGTGTTAATCAAAACTTTCTTCTCTCTCTCTCTCGCACTTTAAACAAATCAAAAGCCCCCCCGCTCAATATTCATTAAAGTCTTCAGCTTAACCGAGTTATTTCCCTTGTCAATCTAATTTTGACATTTAATAATCATCAAGTCTTACACAAGCATTGTATTACAATTAAATAAAATGCCTCAACGTTTCTATGTGCTTTTTTTTGTTTTGTTTTCTATTTATAAATTCTAAATAAAATTGGCACATAATTTCGTAATTGTTCTATAACCGAAAGAACTTATATCGCCCATTCAGAATGCTGTCAATTATAGTTGCCCCGAAAAAAACACACACACAGAAACAAAACAAAAGCAAATTTAGATATACGTTTTTTGATCTGACACAAGATTGACAGCAGTAATTGTTTAATATTTACTCTTGATAAACTTGAAGTAGATACGGGGAAACACTCTTCCCCTCGCTCTCTATCTCTCTAGCAGTTTTTGTTTATTCATTAATTAATTAAACACATTTTTACGATTGCGTTCTGTAATCAAATGTATGAATATAAATGAAATTAGGTCATATTTAATGCTTGGCTTTTTATTCAGAATATTCTTTGCATCTTCGATGATGAAAACTTCCCACATCTACGATGAGTTGTCCAAGCAGACCACAACAACGACAAGAGATGAGATGAGAAAAAAACTGATTTGTGTATTAGTTGCAATTAAGTTTCTGAACCAAATACATACTTGAAAGTTTTCAGTTTCAAAAGAAAAAGAAAAAAGAAACTTTGTGATTTATTTTGTTGTAGAATAAAAAGTCAAGAGGATTGACATAACAACAGTAGAAAGGAAATACAATGAAATTTCCTTCTTTGAACAAAGTTTTATTCAATTTGGCTTTAATTAGCCTAAGACGAAAAGTCGCCACAAACAAACTTGTACCTCTTCACATTCAACATCAGTTGCAAAATGGTAACCAATCTGCCCAAAAAACAAACCATTCATCATGGTTGGCAACTCATCCATCTCGGCACACTAAATGACATTAACAAACAATTCAATTCAATGAACAAAAATAATAAACAAAATTAATAAATGTGTTACGGCTGCTATGCGCAAAATCAACCCACAACGAAATTACAAACGCAGCTCAATTCAGCTTAAAGCTTTACCTTGAAGCTTCTATTTGTGCGTACTCTCCAAGGCATCAGACAAAAGAAAATGGCCTTACCATACCTTGCCGCCCTCTTTTTGTTATACAAAACAAAAAAATCTTCATTTGTTCAAAGGCCAGAACACAACAACAACCACAACACTATTTATAAAAATTTAGCATGATTTCATTAAAACCAAATCGAGATTTTCAATGTGTTGCACCACCGAAGAAAAAGTGTGCTCGTACTTACAGTCAGCATTCAATATTTCAAGGTTTTTTTGTTTTGGTTTCTGTTTCTGTTTTTTTTTCTTTTTTGGTAGTTTCTCTTGAGAAATAAAAATAAAAAAACAATTTTTGTTTGTTAAATTGCAGAGTTTATGATGGAGTGGTGGCGTGGTTGGTTTGGTGTGGTTGAATTTTGTATATCAATTACCTGAAGTTGTTGATGGAAATCATGGAGCCGTAAAGCACATGCAATTTTTAAAAGTAATGTCATAATTGTAATTAATACTTTTATTTCGTTGTTTCTCCTCTAGTCGGAGGGTTTGGATTTTATTAGAGTTTTCTGGCCGCAGTGAGTCGGTTGTTAAGTATGATTTTAACGCTGATGAATATGTGGGTCACTAAGTAGCCGAAGTGGTGGTTGAGTTTGGTATAACACCATGAAATTTTAAACAATACTTTAGAAAATGAAAAAGGGAAATCATAAAAAATAGGAAACATAAAAGCAAGTTTTTTTTTGGAAAACAAAAGCCTAAAGCTTTAAGGCTTTGGAAGCAAAAGCTTTAAACATTTGAAAAGCATAAGCTTATAAAAAAAAAAAGCTTTTTGTTGACGCAAAATCAAAGCTTTAATCTCTTGAGTAACCAACGCTTTATGCTCTTAAAAAACAAAAGCTATTGAAAAGCATACTCTTATGGAAAACAAACGGTTTAAGCTTATGGAAAACAAAAGCTTTACGCTTTTGAAAATCAAAAACTTTTTCGCAGAAACAAAACCTTAACCCTTTTCCGTGAGAAATCCATTTTATATACAAATACATTTTATTGACAAATCCACGGATAGGGCTGAAGTATTTTGAAAACAAAAGCTAAAAATCAAAATTCTTTTTATTAGCAATAGTTTACAAAATTAAAAAAAGCTTAAAGACAAAGCTTACAGCTTTAAAAAAATTAAATCTTTTAAAGCTTATAAAATCAAAAATATATAAAAATAAATATTTTAAATATTTGGAAAAATAAAAGTGATCTTGAAAAAAAAAGTTACAGCTTTTTTATTACGTATTTCCTTCAACATTTAAATGAAGGAACATACGTTTGACTTCTCTCAAATTAGTGAGCTGTCTACGATCTGATCTGTATACTCACTGACCGGGACCTATTGTTTAAAACCCGCCTCTCAATGATTGGTGCTTTTTCTAGAAATTTGGACGTGGCTCACAGATGACTCTTTTCCTCTTAAAGTCGGCGGCCGCTGAATTTTTTTTGTTTATTTATGGAAACTTCCAGACCTGATGACATCCAAAGAATAAAGCTTTTATACAGACTCGAACGCATAGAAGACCTCTACTTTTAAAAGAATTCAAATCACCAGAAAATAAACTTCCACTCTCCCCCTTTTGCCAAATCATCATCCAAGAACATTTACATTTCCAACGAAACTTTGTGTAAATTCATTCATTCATCCATTCAATCGTTCAGTCATTTTGACATTTATAAATTACTCTCTTACACCAGCCATTCAAATTTACGCAATATGTTGATGTTGCTGTTGTTGCGGCCGATGTTGTTCGTGTTCCCATTACACAGAGAGAAGAAAACAATCTGAACAGTGACTTTTATCTTAATTGTCAATCATTTCATTTGAATTCAATTGCCCATATTTAAACATATGTTAACATCGACTGTCTTGAATAATTATAATGCCGACAATTATGCATGCCTGTCTCGGTATCTCTTGTATTATGACCCAATAAAATTAAACTTAAACACACAAGTTTTCGATTGGATTTTTGCATGTCGTGCAAATGTTACATTTGAAGTTAATGTCGCTGTTTGTGATTCGTTTGACAAGTAAAATCTGTAACTGCCACAAATTAATTTTGTCCACACAAGATTGACAATGTCATATAAATTCGATTATGACAAAATATTATGAGATGTATTTCGTTAATGTTAATCGGGCGACTTCGTAACCACTGAAGGGTTTCTTTAAAAAAAAAAAAAACTTTGTGAATTTAGCTGCAGTTGTTTCTTTGATGTTGTGTTGTGTCCGTCAGTGGCTAAAAATGTCGAACAAGTAGAGCTTTAAGCATCAATAGATTTGTGGAGGTAAATGTACTCAAAATGAAGTACGTCCTATTATAAATTCAAGTGTAAACCAACGGTTTTCTTAAATATTTCCTGTCCCGAAAAACTTTCTTCTCATGATATGAACAATTCTTTTTAAAGATTAGTAAGTTTGCAATTGTATTCATAAAGATTTCAAAATGGATACCATCAAGCTTTTCCCTGTAAGCACGGCGCTAGAAATTCTGCTGGGATTACATTTACTCTTCTACATTTGTCTGAAATTATTTTCACATTTATTCCCAGCCTCAATTGAAATGTTTTGGCCCTTTCAGTAGTATTTGTGCCTTTATCACATCCATCAATTTCGTTGACTTCCCAACTAAATTAAATCAATTCTTACAAAATTGATGGCATTGATTGTCTGCATGTCTGTCCGCCTCCAACCTTTATAAAGGAAAAGAAATCAATCTATAAACAATAAATTGTAAAACCCAAATCATGAAAAAAACCCCCACACAGACGAACTGTACGCTTTCAATATAATTTCTTCACTTCAAAGTCAAGGAAATTTTGCATACATGATTTATTTTTTTTCTCTGAAATTTCTTTACTGTGCGCCATCGAAACCGCAGATGAAAGAAAGCTCTTCAGCGGCACTGAATGTTTTTTATGATATTGTTCAAAATCAAAATGAATATTGATGGGCGATGTACATATGTATATTTTCTGCGAACGCACACACTTATGTAAAATATTACTACTTGTAATAAAAATCGAAAAGTAATTTTTTCTTTTTGGCGGGAAGGTGGCTGATGGGGAAATCATTGAATTTCAATATAAACAGCTGCTGGTAACGATGCTTTTCGTCTGAAGACTGAGCGACTGTCTGTTAGTAAAATGGGCGATTGTTCAGTTTCTTTACATACACACAAACATATGTGTATGATTTAAATTGACTTTAATATTTTACACTAGAAATGACATTTTAAAGAAATACAGATTTATAGCTGCCATTAAAACAGAAAACAGAAAATTAAAAGGAAAACAGTGTATAAACACATACGAGTACAAGTAAGATATATAAGAAAATGTGGACATTTTAAAAATCCACAAATCAAATTCTCTTTATTGTAATTGTTGTTTTCGAATACGGAAAAACTAATATGAAAAAATTGTATAGTTTTCTTTTCTGCAGTCGAAATAAATTCAGTTTAAATGCAAGCGATTATTAAAACAATTGTATGTGACACCCTACATGAGTGTAGAGTGAAAATGCTATCTTAACAGCAGACGTCGCCAAAAATGAACTGCGTGTAACAAAGGATGCGTCCAGTGTCCTAAGTTCTTTCATTTGACAAAACATTTACTGATTATGCAAGCTTTCGCACTAAAGCTTAGGGTACACTTAAATAAGAGCATTTGGTGAGTTTTCTTTTTTTTCTTAAGTGGGACATGACAAAAAACAGTTTGCGAAAGCTCGCATTAGATTCTACATAATCTACAATAATTTCTGCAGAACAACAAGCGAGCTTTCATATTAAATTTTGTATAATACGGAGCTAATGTCCCTTAGTTCATTAAGAAAATATCGGCCAATAAGCAATGCGAAGGCGTACGTAATTTTCTCATGAAACTATTTTCAGAAAAACCACAATTTATGTAGAAACTTGTTGGACATTGCCTCCTGTAAGAATTTATGTAATATGTATACCACGAGCTTTTTGAAAAAAGCTCTTTAAGCTCTTTTTAAAAAAGCTCTTTAATCTCGTTTGAAGAAAGCTCTTTAAACTCGTTTTAAAAAAAAGCTCGTAAGCCCATTTTAATGAAACCTCTAAAATATGAAAAGCTCTAGTTAACTGATGCTTTTCTTGTAAGTAACAATACTAAATTAATTTTTAGTTCAGAGCTTTTGGCTGTAAATGTTAGGTTGATAGTTGACTAAAGCTTTTAATGGATGTTTTCTGGTAAAAAAAAAACCCCCCATAAAGTCAAGCATTTAATCTAAGAATTGATTTCCAACCTCGTCATTTCATCAACGACACCTAATGTAGAGTGTTCTACAGCATCAACTTTAAAAAAAAAGACGAACAAAAAATTACAAAACCAGCCAAACTGGCTATTGTGGGTCTTTGGTCTTGGTCACTGTTATTGCTGCTGCTACACCAGACCAAACCAAACTACAGATGCGTTTTGTGTGGACGGACATATGGACAGAGCTCTAAGTACATTTGCTTTGTATAAGTTTGTGTTCAAACAAATTGAAGATCATGGCCAGTTTTTAGAGAGTCCGAATTAGCAGTAGTTTTTGTTTAACAAGAAAACCACTCGGCTGGACGCACTGTTGTTGTTGTTTTTGTCGTCGTCGTCGTCGACATTGGCTGGTTAGTGGCCAGTGTACTCAACGGCCAGACGGACATCACATGGACATCGACTTCCACCAAAGACTTCCATACCGAACACACAGAGGGACGATTAAAGTGCATAAATAAACGTTACGAATGAAGAAGATGATGATGATGATGATTAGCATGATGGTAATGATCATTATTGTCGCAATAACGACAGCGATGATCATGGCGCATCGAATGATCGCGCGGTTTAAACGTACAACGGCCTGTCGGTCTGACGGTCGCTATACGCACATAGAAAATAATCGTCTAAAGGTTAATAAACTTTATTTTTATTGGTTAAGTTTAGTGCTTTTTCAGCCGTTTTTTTTTTGCGACTGCGTTTGCTGTTGTTCCTCGTTGTCGTTAATCACTGAAACACCAGTCAACAACAGCAACAACAACAAAGTGTCGGCAGTTTAAGTCTAAATCTACGCTTTACGCTCAGAGCAACTGAACTGGAACTGGTGCTGAGACATGAGACTGACTGGGGGCTCTGACACAGCCACAGCCACTGCCACTGAAATTGAGCTGACAGTTTAATTTAAATGGATGGGAAGCGATGGGGTTTTCTCAGTATTTTTACCATTTACTTTGGTTTTAATGGGCCGCCTTGGTGTTTATGGCCAACGTATGTACATCATAGGCTGCATGTTCGGTCTTCTCATTATTTCGATTAAATGAAATTTATATATTTAATTAAATGCAAAACACCAAAAGCCTTTTAATTACTCATCGCTGTCTCTCTGTTTGTTTGGTCGGTCGGGCGTTCGGTCGGATGAGCCGGTCGCTTGTTTCATCACATTTTTCTCTTTCTGCGGTTATTTTTAAAATATGGGTCACTGTTACAACGCCTGGTGGCTTGGCGTCTTTTTTGGGTGGTCATTTTTGTTCATTGAAACGTAAACACCAACAAATACATTTTGTTAATTTTATTTGCAAAAAAAAGAACACACACACACACATTTCCTTTGTTCAGCACTTAAGAGGGGGGCACGGACGGACAAAATGGACAGACCATAATAATTTTTATTATTTATGTTTGACTGTCAAAATACACTCTTAAAACACCCTCCCCCACCAACAAAATACAAAAACACAGTAATCTGTCATTCGTTCTGTCATTCATTCATTCCTTCATCGCCCAGTGCTTCGTTCGGCCATTCATTAATATGCAGTAAAGACGCGACATAAACATTTGCAAAATATTGTGTCATAAAGAGTGGTCGTTTTAAGAATGCCAAAAAACGAAAACATGCATTCAAATGTAGTTGAGCTTAACGAGGATTTCACACAAAGAAAGATGAATACGTTAAGTAGAAATTTTTAGGTGCTCTTGTCATTTGAAAGCATTAAGCTTCGTTATGTATTCGTGCTCTGAAGGGGGTGATGAATTAAATAATACAGTACTTCACAGACTAAACTTAAGGAGAGTTAAGTGATAGAAAATGTAAACGCAAAGAGATTCTAGAAGACATCTTCAAAGCAAACCAGTCATCCTAGTATCCTAGAATATCCTAGTATTATGAAGATAGTACAATGCGAAAGAAAAGCTTTCAATAATATTCGAAAATGAAATGTATTTTCGGAAACCTTCTTAAAAGCGTAATACAATAGAAGCTTTTCTGTTTCTTAAATATTCAATGGATGGAAACGTCAAAAAACAAAAAGCTCAATGCCAAAGCTTGCGTTAGTTTACAGGTAACTGATAATTGTACAGAAAAGTTATTTTTTGAAAGTTATTTTATATTAAAGCTTTGGTAATTTCGAGACAATAACCTGAGCTTCCCTAACGGTGACGTCGATAGAAGACGATTTATTGTTTAAGCTTTTAAATATGTTTGTTAGTTTATAAACTGAAAACTTTTTTTTTAAATACGTTTAGGTTAAGTGCTGGTATAAAGGTACGATCCCTACATTATTAATCACTGTCTGGCGAGTCGGACGTCGGCAATTTGTTGTTGCTCAGTAGAAATATAAATTCGTGGTTTAAATTGTACTTTTTTGGAAGTTTTTTTTATTAAAGATTAAGAAAGGTTCTCTGTTTGGTATTAATTTTAAACATTCTTCATTTACATGGAGTGAAATGAACAAATCGCCAGTTAGGCTTTAAGCTCTCCTAATCATATCTGTGAGGGTGAACAGTCTAGTATTGCATTTAATAAAGCTTTGAGTGCCTGTTCATCTTTTAACACTTTGCAACCTTGGAGGCATTTTATTGCTAATGTCAAATTCGTCTTTGATTTCGATTTCACTCGCTAATCTTTAACACTTTGTGAAACGTGACTTTTGTTCAAGAATGACATTTATTTTATTATTTAAACAATTGCTATTTCTTTTGGTTATTTCACATTAACGAAAACCTTTAATGCAAATTAAAAACAAAACACATTTTAATGATAAATTTTCCTGAAGAGGGCCCAGTTTGCAACGAAAGATCAATTGGTTTTTCATGAAAAAAAAAATGTCAAAGTGTTGTTTCTCTGTTTTTAAAAGTTGTTTGTGGGTTTGACGCGAATACAAAGTAAATGTTGCTGTGTTTGTTTTTTGTGTGTTTGAAGGAGTGTTTTGTTGATTTATTTATGACCTCAAACAAGAAAAAAAAAACAGCAACAAAATGTTTAATAATAGAAGTGCAAAAAAAAAAAAAAACAGAAGTATAAAAAAGAAAACGACAACAGATGACTGAGTGAGTGGCACAACAGAATTGACGAAACAAAGAACTGAATGTCTACTTGCCTGGTCGTCTCAGTCATCATTGACTGCCTCGAGTGTTGTGTAATTACACATAAAAAAGAATATCTGAAATATTGTCGTCGAATTAAAAAAAAAAGGAAAAAGGAAAATGTCATGTAGATGTCAAATTCAACGCTAAGACATGGTGATCTTTTAGAAGAATAAAAGAGAGGTTTTCGACTTATTTAAGTCGTCGATTTCTAAGCTGTTGCACATAGTATTTGTTCCTCACAAATACAAATGTATAATAATTCATTATTATTGCTTTATCGCTTCGATTTGTATAATTTCATTTAAAAAATCTCTCCCAACTGGTGTTGCAATTACATAAACAAAACGAAACTTCATTTAGTTGCCTACTCCTCATAAATATTTCGTAAAATTATCACGTATCATTGACTATGGGTCTGCTGATCGTCGGCGTTTCTTCTTTGAAATGTCATTGCAATTGGAAACAAAGAAATTGTACAGCGCCAATGGAGAAGATCAAAATGAGTGCAACAAGAAAGCAAAAAATGCTGGGTTTCCTTTACTGTCGTCTTCATTTCGTGTTGGCACTTAAAATGGTTAAACGCTTAACAATTAAGCAAAGTGTTTCCGTACGACCAAGCGGCAATAATGATCAATGGAAATGTAATTGATTACGTGGAGAATTTTAGGAAGACGACAGTTAAAAAAAAACTCAAAAATGTGTTTGTGGGGGCAAAAAAAAACTATAAAAGCTCACAACACAATATTTCCATTGTGAGTTGTGTTAGTTTTTGTAGCCTTAAACAACCTGTAAGTTAGCCAAGTACTATGTAGAGGGCAGACGACCTAAGTCTGCTTGTAGTCGCATTAGTTTAGATGCCAACTCAAGATGCCACCAATTCGTTTTTAGAAATTCAATGGTAGGTATGTAGAAAAATCATAGCTGCCATCGGCTTTATTAGGATATGGTTAAGTTTTTGTAATTTTAAGAAATTGTCCGCCATACCATTCGCCCAAATCAGTAAGCATGCGCACGATATAATTTTAACGCTGACTGTTCGGTAGTCTTTATTTGGACTTCAGCACATTATAAGTTAAATGAACTAAATTAAAGTGCAAAAATAAAGATCATCTCAAACCGAAGCGCTGGACTTTACAGTCACGGCTGTGAGTAATGGGAATTTGGGATTTACTTTTTTTTAATTATTTCTTCGTTTGGACATGTATCATCGATTACCCACAGAATATGTGATATTGTAAACAATTTGTGACATTTACATTGAAATAAACAAAAGAAATTATTGTCATATTCTGGCAATAAATGTCATCTAAATAATCCACAAAATTGTTGAAATATTTTTTGGGCAACATTTACAAGTTTTTGGTACTTTTTTTTATGATAAATGCAATTTACTTTGTGTGCTTTACATTAAATGCCTTTTAACATTTATTGCTAAATAAACAAAAGAACTCATTGTCGTCGTGTTTGCAATAAATGTCACATTTTCGAAATGGTGGCTGATTTATGCCGTCCTCCTGGAATGTACACGTTCACTTTGGTTGCCTTGGTTGTATTGCATCTCTTTTTCTTTTTGTGACTGACTCGAAAATCTAATTGAAATTGTCAAATTGTTGGCAATTCAGCGCCTTCTACGGTATGATTTATTTTTATTAAAACGTAACATTGAAAAAAGTTTACGATGACAATCGCTTATATTTTCTGTGTGTTCTGACCGCCGCATCACACAAAAAGTTGAGCGGTTCTCCACACACACACACGCACACACAAAAGTTTAATTCATTTTTTTTTAATACGATCATTTTTTTCTTCTTTTTAATACATAATAATGTCTTCTTGGTGTCACTTGTGATTAAATTGATGTTAATGAAGATGTCAAAAGTAATTTTTATGGATGAAAGCTTTTGTTTAAAATTGGCATGATGATTATGAAGATGATGACGCTAGAACATCACACAAAAGTAACCGAAAAATGTATGCTGTTGCAGCAAAAAAAAAATGATCAATTAAAATTATGATCACAGAAGGCGGAAAAGTAATATTTTCGCAACATTTGCAAGGTCACTCGGCAATATACGGAAATTAGTTAAACACCGGTATCCAAATAAATGAATGTGAAATTCCTGCTTGGCTTTAGCACCAACTGTCTCGTACATCATTCAGGAGAACTAGTTGCGAAAGCATAGACTGAATGTGCTCCTAATAATATGCAAAGCTTTTTGCTGATAAACCACACTTCAAGCTTTCCGGTTCTTTAGAGCTTGGCGAAAAATTGTTGTAATGAACTTTTAAAATCCTCCAATCCTCGAAAAGCTTTCAGAGATAATATAAACGATTAAAATGATTTTGACTGATGCATATATTTGAAGCCGGAGAGCTTCTGGATAAAGAGAAAAGTTATAAAACTTGATAATATAGTTTGGTTTAAAAAAAAAAAAAGATTTGAAAATAAAAATAATTTAATTTTTCTTTGGCCTTTTAAACAATTTAAGCTTAAAGCTTTAGTGAAATATAAAATATGCTCTTTAAACATAATTTTATAGCTTTTAACTTAATTTTCCGGAAATTCAACACAATCGTAATATTTTTCAACCAAACTCTTCACCAATGCGTGAAAAATACTGGCAACCAACTGATAACTGTTAGTATTATAATCGACCGCTCCATACATAGCGTTCTAATGAAAATTAGCCTAATTTTTACCGTTATTTCCATTTCCATTTTTTTTCTGTTTACTAATATTCAAATAAATTGCCTTTTGTTAGTATTGTCGCTTTTGTTGTGTTCTGTTGATTATGAACCTCCGTTGAGTTGTTGTATTTCTCCGAGAACAAATTAAACATTTCCGGTCTTTGCACTCCCCGAAATTCTAACTAAATGTCAGACAAGAACGAAACAGCACCGCCGGCCACATCAAGTGCCACTCGATCTAAACTGAACTAAACTTCATTTAATCAGACAAAGCGAGAAAAAAAAAACGCAAACCCCACTGGAACACCAGCGACGTAAAATACCGGCAAAGAGACAGAGACCCCCCAGTGCACAGCAAAGCTCGCACTTAAGCCAATAAACCATAATTCCCTTTTTGAACATAATATCAGCAATTACACACCACCGACACACTTTTGGAGCTTCAATAACACCACCAACAACAATAGCTACCTAGAAGAGCCCGCATGCACGGGGCGAAAAGTAGTAAATAAATGGAGGCAAAAGCAAATGGCAACAGCAACAAAATCTACAAACTCTAAAACGATGACCTATGACAAAACCAACAGCAACAAGAGGAAGGAATACCAACAAACAAACAAATACACTTAAATAACACGAGAAAAATTATAAATGAGCGAAAAAGCCATTGACCAACTAAACAGCGAGCCCAGCAACAACTTTTGACAAGATTGAGAATTCTATTCCCTCAATTAACTAAAAAAAAAAAACACGCTAAAGAACAAAAATGCTTCAGCTGGTGTCCATTCATTATAAAAGTTAATCAGTTTTATTAAAAAGCTTCTTCACAAGCTTCAAAAATGCTTTCTAATATAGCTTTATGATACAAAACAAAGCAAAAGTTTATTTAGCAAACCTTAAAATAATATAATGTGGAAGCTTTTGAAAAAGCAAAGCTTTTGAAGAGCCTATGGAAAGCTTTATAAATATTGAGAGCTTATTATGTATTATGTAAAATTATGCCATTACATATAACAGCATTAGAGCTTTGTTTCAAATCAAAAGCTTTTCAGAAACTATTTACTGATAAAAGTTCAATCAGCAATTCGGAAATCGAAGCTTCGAAACATAAGCATAAGTATGTTTCTAGTCATATTTTTCCAAGCTATCTAGCACTTGTTGTAAGAAACTCACAAATTATCAGCTTTTGAGAATTCGCTAAGTAAAAGACGTAAATTACATCAATCAATATGTTGTCCGAAAGGGACAACATTAATAACTAGTAAGTTGTAATGCGCCTATGGCGCCCGTTGAAATATGGAAAAAAAATTTTGTTGAAAAAAAAAAATTTTGTGGAAAAAAAAAATTTTGTTGAAAAAAAAAATTGGAAAAAAAAATTTTGTAAAAAAAAAAAATTTTGTGAAAAAAAATTTTTGTAAAAAAAAATTTTGGAAAAAAAATTTTGGTAAAAACAAATTTGGGGAAAACACAATTTCTGTACAAAAAAAAATATTATTTTTTTTATTATTATTATTTATAGAAAATTATAGAATGCCTATTTAAATTCCTACGTACTGCGTGACAGAGTCAGTGGTACGACTACACAAATATGTACAATTTCACAGATTGTTTGCTGGGTTATCGTGTCACTGTAAAATACACACTTTTACTGCTATGAATGTGTTTCTATTCTATTGGTGTCTTTTGAATTTAACAGGTACTTGGGGAGTATTTCAGTGTATTATTCAGTTATTTCTTCTGAAACATTTTGTAGTTTCCTCTTTTTTTAAACATTTTTCTTGTCTACAAATGAACATCATATGAAAAACATTTAACAGTTTGTATGAGCCACAACAACAAAATGTGAGAAACAGACTGGATGGATCCAAAGGTGGCCCGCTACTCCTGTTTTCTCTTGGTCATTGTTATTGTTGCCACTTTTTGTCGTTTTTTTTTTTTTTTGGTTTGCTTTTTTACGAGCGTTTACATTGCACACCCCGATATTGTGCTGTCGTTCATTATTGCCGGTCGTTGCTGCTGTTCGCCGTGGACTAGTGTCGTTACACTCGGAAAAAAGAAAAACAAAAGCACAACGGAAGTTATTAACTGAACATCAGAAATTGTCGTTATTTCATATACGATTTCAGCGAGAGCACTAGGAAAAAAAAACCATTTCAAATGTATCTGATGCATAACATGTTTAAACTGTAGTCATGTTCAAACAAATGGAAACAAATGCATGTGATTGAGATTAATTAACAACAGCAATAGCAAAAAAAATCAAGATTTTGGGGGTGTATCGAAACATATAATTGTGGGGATGAGGGGCTCTGATAACTTTAACTATGAATATTTTGTAGAGGTTTACATAAGAACATACGAATGGGATAAAGCCTTCAAACTAGAAACCGATTGATAAGTGAGAGCTATATGTTGACTATCACACTATAAGATTTGAGTTTTTAAAGACCATGAATGGAGATAAAAGCTTTACATTATCCATGGGAGACAGACCTTTGTCCTAATACAATATAAGTTCACTGAGACTTGTTTTTTTTTTTAATTATTTATTATTAACTAGTAAGTTGTAATGCGCCTATGGCGCCCGTTGAAATATGGAAAAAAAATTTTGTTGAAAAAAAAAAATTTTTCTTGAAAAAAAAAATTTTTGTTGAAAAAAAAATTTTTGTTGAAAAAACAATTTTGTTGAAAAAAATTTTTGTGGAAAAAAAAATTATGTTGAAAAAAAAAATTTTGTTGAAAAAAAAAATTTTTGCTGAAAAAAAAATTTTGTAAAAAAAAAAATTTTTGTAAAAAATAAAATTTTAAAAAAAAAAAATTTGGAAAAAAAAAATTTTTGGTAAAAAAAAAATTAGGAGAAAACACAATTTCTGTACAAAAAAAAAATATTATTTTTTTTATTATTATTATTTATAGAATTTAGTATATAGAATTATAGAATGCCTATTTAAATTCCTACGTACTGCGTGACAGAGCCAGTGAATCAGTGTCGAGGGTAAATATATATTAAGATTACAAAACAAAGTAAACTTGTATTCTTGTATTTTTAAGTCCAAGGGTAAACTGGGTGATACAGGCCATATGGAATCGAACCCACAACCCCCACACACGAGGCTCGGTAATAAACTACCTCTGTTCGATTTAAATGATCATATTTTAAAGTTTGGTTTTGTTAGCGACTGCCTACAGGACCTATCTTGTATGTTAGTGAGGTCAAAGCTTTGTACTATGTGGTGCAAGCTTTCCCCTTAAGAGCTTTTGACTTGATGAAACATTATCTTAGATTTATGATGCTTTAAT
Source organism: Hydrotaea cyrtoneurina (assembly GCA_958296145.1). Lineage (NCBI taxonomy): Eukaryota > Metazoa > Arthropoda > Insecta > Diptera > Muscidae > Hydrotaea > Hydrotaea cyrtoneurina. Next base: position 89,659,975 of record OY282514.1, read on the forward strand.
AAATTATAAAGCCTAAAAGCTTTCTCTACATTTCATATTTTGAAGATGTTTTCTTGGAAAACTTCTGTGAAGCAAAAATCCATTCAATTTTTAAAAGTTTCCTTTTCTCCCTTACTTCCAATCCATGTGACACTCATGAGAAAAACACATAGAAAGTGAAAATCAATTATTACACATCCATAATCGAACAATATTTATTGTAACAAATTCACACTTCTTGTGTCCCGCCAACGGCGACAACAATAGGACGCCGCGTCACTTTCATAAGAAAGACGAAGCAAGAAAAACGAGTATTCAACGAATGGGAAAATTTGCTTATGCCGGAAAAGGCAACAAAGTATTTATTATTGGAAATGTTGTCTTATATAATTTAGCTTTACTGTTAATTTCATAATTCCACAGACCCGCTAAGGCTGTGACTGTCGACAAAAGGTCAACCTTTGCGAAGACTGGTTGGATGGAGGCTAAGCAACATAAACTTTCGCTTATCAAATGTGACAAGACAAGAAAAACCAACCAAAAAAAAATGGCAGAGTGCTAAATATTGTCATATGGCCAAAACGGCTCTCTGAAGTTGCTGATGTTGGATGTTGCTTATGGCGGCGGCGGCAGCTCTCGTTGCTGGATGATGGTGCTGGGGAAGGCAACGTTTTTTTTTTTGTTTTTATTTGTTGGTTGTTTGAATAATAATGGATAATCGTTTAACGTCAAATGTCAAAAGTTTGTTGTTGGCCAAATACATCGAGCCGAGCGTGTACAACTAAACAAGATTTTTTTTTTTGTTTTTTCTTTTAAAGTAATAATAACTTTTTCTAGTCTTTGTCGACACCGATGACGCGGACGACCACAAAACATCCAGCGAAACTGAAACCATTACTTAAAAGTAACGTTTTTTTGTTATAACTAATCAAAAGCAAACCAAACCAAACAAGCCAGTCAGGCCAACAACAACAACAACAACAGCCGCAATAATAGTCGATCAAATTTGTTTGGTGCGCTGTTGCTGTTGCTATTACTATATTTGGTTAATAGCAACTGTCAAAATATGTTTGGCTTTCTTGGTTTATGGAAAACCACTTGTGTGACTGTAACGTCACGTACAGACAAACTGTCTGGCAATGCTGCTTTTTCGGTGTTTTTTAAAGGTAACGAAACGAAAAGTCAAAAAACCGACAACAACAACAACAACCACATCAACAAAGTCTAATGATGAGCAGCACAACCAAGGAAATTTCACCGTCGCCGCTTCTGCTGGTGAGGCCTTTGAGGGTGGTCTTCGTTCGGTCGGTTGTCTTTATAATTTACTAACACAATTTGCTTTGTGCCTGTGCTTGCATAGGACAGCAGGCACTCAGTGAAACCCAAAACAAGTCAATAAGCAGGCTAATTTATGGAAGTTATTCGAAAAACAAACAAAGTCGGTATTTTGGTAGGAATAGAAAAACAAAACAAACAACAATTGTTAACTATCGGCCGACTACACCCCCTAAAGAACGAAAGGGTTTAATTCAAAGGGTTGTTTGCCTGACAATTGATATGCACTCTATAAGTTATTAGAAGGTATAATCGGTGAACAAATATTTTCAAGAGCAAAAGCCTTTTGATATTCGAAAGTTATGAATACAAAGGTTGTGCCTTGTCAGTTTTATTTTCTGAACAATGATTACACGGGACAACAAAGAAAATATAGATCAAAGGGACAAAAACAGAAAACTATGGGCCAAAAACAGAAACTAAGGCTCAAAAACAGAAAACTAAAAAAGCAGCCTGGTCCAAAATCTTTCTAAATGCGAAGTTTATGAGTTTTGAAGTTGCCGTATGAAAAACATAATACTAAAATAATAAAAATGTGTGAAAATTGTTTTTGTATTTTCATATATTTTTAAAATAAAAACATGTATATTTGATTCCGCTATCGAACTGAGTCCACATGACCATAGAGTTTCTTCTTCTACAGTGAATGTTCTGAGCGAAGTAGGCAATTTACTATACAATCTGGCCACTTTAAATTTAATAATTTAGCTATTTTTCTGTAACCTTTAACCATTTGAATTAATTTACCTAATGTTTCTTCTCTCTATTTGCAGCAAGCCGCACTCGTTTAAAACTCAACACAAATGAACGCGGGTCCGGTAACTTTACAACAAAATTGTAGAACCCTTTAAATATAAAAGAAATTAGTTTTGGTTAAAACCCAACCCAAAATACTAGCCAGCCTTATAACACTGGAAAATTAAAAACAAACAAACAAAATGTTGGATCGATGTGAAATGCCGGTAAGTAGAAAAGAAACAAACATAGAAAATAGTTAATAAAGTAGTCTATAAACAAAATGCTCTGTGTCGGAAGACGGATTAAAGAAAGTAAACGAAAAAAGTTAATTGAAAATATGATTAAAGTCAAACCAAAACTGTAGCATACATTCAGGGGAAAACGGCAGTTATGCTTTACTTTATTAGAAAGGACACAACTAAAAGAAAGGGAAGTATCCGAAGCAAAGGACTTGTTAGGATGGAACTTAAAAAGCGATCTCAACCTTCTTTCGGAGAAATTCAAATGTTCGCAGAATCATTGGTAAATAAAACTAAACGTTTGTTGTAACAGTTCTACCTACATGATATACCCTAGCTAGGATTGCACTAGACCTGGAAATAATGGTCGAGATCTAAATTGTGTGTCTTTCCATGATGTCAAATTTTTCACAGACACAATTTTTCGCCACTATTTTTGTTTGGCGATCTCTATTGCCAAGCTCCGTCTCTATGATCTAAATCTAGAAGAAGAAATATTTGTTATTGTTAATTATGAGGTGCCTACGTTTGAGGTATCAAATTGAAGCATATTTTTTGGGGTCGTAGAAAAAGATATTGTATTTCGTTCGCTGAAGAAAGTTTGTCTATAGTTACATTTATTTTGATATATAGTTAGGACATTTAACGACTGTCTAGCTATAGCTTTACTAAATGCAAAAAGTGGAATATTGATATTATTACACGATTTCTAAGTGACTGGATGGTACATTTGTATGGGAGGTACCAGAAGGGGAGTTGCCAGACTTCCAACTTTTTGTCCAAAATATTGTCTAGCTATAGCTTTACTAAATACAGAGTTTGGGCAAGATCGCGTTGGGCATATTGGTACTATTACAGGATTTCTAAAGTGGGCGAAATAGACGATTTGTATGGGAAATACCCGAAGGGGTGTGGCCATATATTCAATATGCAATCCCATAAGCAGTTTTGCGAAAATATTAGCCAAATTTCAAAGCGATTGTTTAACTCTTTCGAAAGTTATCGTGCGTACCAGCAGGACAGACAGACGTACAGGCGGGCAGACGGACATGGCTCAAACGATTCAGAAAGTCATGAAACGAATTTGGTTCAAAGACACTTGGGTTCTAATGTGAATATTTCTAGGTGTTACACTTTTCCTTTCTGACTGAGTTGAATTGTTTTTAAATATATTTTGAAAATATATGTTTTCAATGAAATAAAACATCCACTTCTGTAATATACTTTAGATGGTTAGATTTCAAACATCTCCCACTAATATTCCTTTTTTTCAGGTTCAGATCGACAACGACAAATGTCGTCGCGATCGTGATGCACGCCTCTCCAATTCACGCCTCGATTTACCAAATCTCTGCAATGGCGGCACCAATCGTGGCTCATCCCGCAATCATCACCACACCAACGGCCATCATCATCAGCAGCAATCGCAACAACAGCAGCTGAGCTCTCATCATGTGCAACGCAGCCCGACGAATGGCAACCTAAACAATATCATCAATAACAATCACAACAACAACAACAACAATCTGGGTTCACCCGTCTCCTCGAATACCGTCTCTTCACACGGCAATTCGTCGAGTGGTGAGCGGGGTTCATCCACAAAGTCAAACAGCAGTACGGGCAGTGCCAATTCCGGCCGAGATGATATGAAATGTATAACCCCCATGACACCATCAGGTAAATGGGCTAGCTTTTAGTTGGTATAGTTTTTTTCTATTCATTCAACTTTGGGGCACTTAAAACAAAAAATTTCCTCAAGTTTTCCTAGTATTAGCTTTTTTTTTTTTAATTTTCCATACAAATATTGAATTCCCTCTTTTGGCTTTTCATTATGTTGAATTTGGCTGTGTTTCATCATGAAAATTCAATAAGGTCAAGGCCATTATGCGTAAAAGCTTGCTTGCTTGCTTGCTTTTTTTTGAATTGAAATGTCACTACACAGCTGAAACAACATTATAATTCAAACATTCAGGCAAATGGTAATCTTCAAAGTGAAATGTCAAGTATTAATTAGGGAAAAAGCGAATATAAATACTTGTACAAAATTTCATTATTCATGAGTCCCATGAAAGAAATGAAAAAATCTCAAAGAGCTCAACGAATTAGAAAAGCATAGTATAGTTTTAGGCATACAAGAAAAGTGCAACAAAGTTGCAATGAAATGTTTACTGTGTGTGGTTTTAATTAATCACTTCTTACCCTTTAGAACTTGTTAAGAAATACAGCAACTATTTGACTGACATGGAATTCGAAGAGCTCAAAGTCTACAAAGAAATCTGGTACTTTGGCCAGAACGCCAACAAGAATTACTCAAATAAGCCGGCAGCTTCCACCACCAATTCGGGCTATGACGATGAAATGGGAAATTATAAAATTGTGAGTAGCACTTTTGAAACAAACAACAGCAAAAGGTCTAAATATTTGATTTGTTCTTGTGTTTGCAGATGGAACATGATCATATCGCCTTTCGTTATGAAATTCTCGAAATCATCGGCAAGGGCAGTTTTGGCCAGGTAATACGGGCCTTGGATCATAAGACCAACACCCATGTGGCCATTAAGATAATACGCAACAAGAAGCGTTTCCTGAATCAGGCGGTGGTCGAATTGAATATTTTGGATGAGCTGCGCGAAAAGGATGCCGATGGATCTCATAACGTTATACATATGTTGGATTATATCTATTTTAGGAAGCATTTGTGCATAACTTTCGAATTGATGAGGTGAGTGCATGTAAACTATTAAAACAAAAAACAAGGTCATAGGGAAGGCTTTGCATTTATGCACCTAAAGCCACAATTACATACATTACATCATATGGTGAACTCGAAAAAGTGTTTTTCCATGACTGTTGTATTTGTAATTTTCAAATCAGAACTGTCATACGTTTTTCCGTTCATTCCTCTCGTTTATTAGTCGCAAACCTACAAGTATTTCTATAAATAGAAAAAGAATTGTATCTCAAGTTCATAGCATACTTTGGGGCACATACAACTAAAGCATACTTTTTCAATGTTTTCCCCCTAGAACTGATTGAAATACTTTCACATAGAATACAATTCCAGCAATAAATCATTGTCTTTGCATCATTCCTACAGAACTAATTTCAACTTGAAAACTTTTCTATTTGAGTTTGTCAATTTTTTATCTCTGCCTCTCTCTTTCTCCGGCTATATTTCCTACGTCGATTGTCCCGCGAGGCATGCATGAATATTCAAATACTTTGGCTAACAAAACAAACAAAATCAAATCACAAATATTTGTTAAAATCATTACAAACCCATAGAAAAATCGTCAAAATGTCATAATATGCCAATAAATAAAGCAAACAACAACAACAACAGCCGACAGTCACCATCCCTAAACGACGTCCCGCGGAGGGTGACGGTAGAGAGAGAGAGAAAAACACCGGCATATGTAAGCCCGCCCCTCGTTCATAATAATATTAAATCTGCATTATGGCAGAAAAAAGGGCATATGGTAACAAAAAGGCAACAGAGAACAACAACAACAGCAGAAGCAGTGAACCAAACAAAACGTGCATTTCTTTGTTGATATCAACAGCAACAGCAACAACAACAACGACGACGGCTACAACGTAACACATGAACTTGAATTTCTTGGATTCTTTGCTACCATGAATTCTAATTTGATTTTGCCCAGAAAGAGGCCGTCGGTAGAACGGGCCAACGAGGGGGAAAAGAGTGGGTGAAAACCGTTTAATGACATGCAAACTTGGTGGAAGCAAAATTATAGATATCTAAGTCGTACATATTGTGTAGTTTGATGACGTTAAACGCTCACTATGAAAATATGGCTCGCAGGCCGCCCCTTATGATATGCTTCGATTTCTTGATAACTACGTAAGTTTGTCATGGTCGGGTATGTGGAGGGGGGCGGCGGAAAGGCGTCTTACTTACACAGTATGTTTAGTAGCCTTCAGTGAGGTTAAGTTCATCATGCATTGGAAATGTTTTCAAGTTGTTTTTGCTTTTCTTTTTTTTCCGAAATATGAATCAATATGAAAATAATTAAATTTGCCTACATTTAGGCGTAGCCCTAGACAAGGTTCCAATTTGCGTTGTTTTGTTTAAAGTACTCCAAAATTAAATGGCAAAGAAATTATGTTTAACTAAACTTGCAACTCTTGCTGACATTTTCGTCAAGGTCTGCTTTTAGGCGCCAAACAGTCGTTGGACTGAAATCTTCTCGTTATCACGATAAACCACACTGTAACACAAGACACTCGTTTATATGATTGTTGTGAGAATTCTTGCAGTGCTTGGCATAGAATTTTAAATGCCTAAAAGTATGCAAATTTACTACTACTACATTTAACAACTAAGCCAAAGGCAGTCTTTAGCTTTCTTTCTTTCACAACATTTGTGTCTCCCTTAAACTTTTGTTCGCCCAACAGAAAACTTTTCTAGACCCATAAAATAGAAGCGGCAGTTTGACAGTCTGAACGCCATCGTACCGACACAGGATAATAAATTTTACACATTTCACTCTGCAGAAAACAGAAGACAGAACAAACTTGCTAAAGTTTTTGCATTTGACAAATAACGGCTATGGAATTGGATGTTTAAACACGACTCTTCAAATGCCTCATAAATATTTCATCGTATGCTGCTCTTTAACACCATTAGCACAGCGTTCGTTTTCTTGTGGCCTAAGGGTTAGTGGGGGGGGTGGGCAAGGGTAGACGAAGATGAATGGCGCATATCTTCTCCATTTCAAATTAAAAATAGGCCTCAAGGCTAATGAAATTATAGAGACGAACGAACAGCATTAATTGAATAAAAAATGACGTCAAATGTTCCTCATCAATTTGTTGACAAAGAATTGCTACCTACCACCTCTAACCTCGCTGCCGTCGGCCCCTTCCCCCTCCCATTCCTTCCTTTGGCCATTTGTGCAAAAAAGGATATGTGCACTCACTGCTAGCAGGGCGGACACCACCAACAAATTGTGTTTAAATAAATAAACAGAATTGAGCTCAACTGAATCGTACCTCCCTCGGAAAGAATGTCATTGGGTCAACATAGTAAATATTTATCAGATATAGTTTTTCTGTTTTTATCGTTTCTTTCCCCCACTCTGGCTCTAACGCTGCCTGTTGTGTTGTTCTCACCAACAACAACAAAAAGCCATTAACAACATAAAATACCAGCAATTTGCCCAATAACCCAGATTTAGACGTTTTTTTTTTGTTTGCTGCTCCTAAGAAAAACACCCCAGTAATGTGGTGTGCAATAAACGAAGAAGAACAAGAAGTGTCACTATCGTGCAAGAAAGTCGCCTGACAGCACAAAAAAAAAGGTACACATCCCTTGCATATGCCATAGACTCTGCTCTACGACTTTGAGGGTAATGTGATAATAATGGAGGGTGGCATATTTTGGGGGGGGCCAATGCAAATCACAGTATACTTTTGGGAAATGATAAAGTTGTTTTTCTCAGGAAACGGCAAAAAAAAACTAAAATTGTAGTGAAATTCAGAAAAAGTTTTCTTTAATAAACTAAACGTAGACTCTGTATATGTCCTAAATACTGGATAACCTTACCAACTACAAGGAACGTTGATAAATTACGTAGTCTAGAAGATCGTAGGACAAGTTTAGTGTTTTCAAAGGCCAATGAAATGTAAGAGGAGTTTGGAAAAGCCAATTTTAAAAATGTTAATTTAGAATCACTGTTGATTTTTTAGAAAGCCATAGACGATTCTTCGATCATGTTAATTATGGGGAAAAGGACAGGTTGGACAAGAGCCAAGACAGTAAAGAAGATATGGTAAGGCAATTTATTGCATCTCCGAATAAGTACACTGGAGTATTCTGTAATCCTGTAGCAAAGGGAATTTCTTCAATGAGATCCTTGAACCATATTCAATTTCTTTGGCCGACAGTATTTACTTTATTTCTCCGCAAATATTGTGAACTTCTTCGTTGATTTTTCTCAGTACCGATCACAACAACCTCGTACACAGAAATAAATTCAGAGGGTTGGAAAATATCGTTCACCACATGCACAACAAAAACAACAACCAACAATGAACAACGACAATGGTCACACATACCACCAACACTTGCCGACAATAGTCGGCCCTACGTAAATTGATTGGCCCATGTTTGCAACACTCTGCTCGGATATTATCAGATATTACCTGGACTTAAAGCGTTTGTGAGTGGGTGTGTGTGTGCAATATATGCGATAGTATTGTAGTACTGTAGTAACAGTCAATGTAGTAAAGTGTTGACCATAAACTCAATATTATGGTAACGCAGACTGGTATACACACAGCCAGTGATACAGCCATAGCGGCAGAGAGACCATTTTGGCTTAAGCCCCTTTAAATGTGTGTTTGTTTTCACAGATACTTGGAAATTTTTATGTTCTGGTATTATGGTCGAAAACCTGAAGAAAATACCCACAGACAATGTAAAGGTATGTTTTGTATTGCTGTTGGTAAACGTAATTTATTGTCAGTGCAAAATACTGTGTCATGTTCATACTTTAATTGTATTGGTGAATCTATGAGTATGTGCCTGTATGTGTGGGTGTTGCGTGTACATATTTGTAAAGGTGTATGTGTTGAGTTTGTTATTGCCTTTATGAACTTATTTTTTCTTATGCTGCTTATTGTGTCAGTTTTAATTTATCTCATCCCTCGCCGGAGTTGGCGGACACAAAATTCTGGTGCTTAGTACCGGAATCTGACACAGACCCGCAAAGTTTCTTGCTGACAATTTCATAATTTTGGATTTGGGTTTGTCGTGGGTAGGATTTTTATAATTATTTTTCTGTTGAAAAGATGATGCAATAGTATTAGCAAAAGTTTTATGAAATATAAATAATGGATAAATAAGTATGAAAGAAAAGGGAACAGAACTAAGGGGAACCAGGGACAAGTTGGCTATTGTCGAAAAGGGGAAAGGACAAATTGTAAGAAAATCTTTTGAGAGAGAGTAAATGTTTTCCATCAGCCTTAAAGTAGGCAGCAAATTCATTAATATGAGGACACCTTTGATATCTACTGGTGTGCTTGGACTTGTGGACAAAATCTATGAAATGTCTATCAACGGCCTTCATATATTATAAATTTCTGTTAGATGAAAGCATCAATTTTCTTTAATCAGCCTAAATTATACATAACATTTTGGATCATCTGGTAGATGGAAGTATAAATTATAAGAAATTCTATTGAGCTCTGTCTACACAAATTAGGAAGCATTAAATTGTATGAGGACATTTTGAAAATTCAGACTAAAAGTATACATTACGTGTATTAATCTAAGACAATGTGCCCAAACGTATGCAGTGTTTTTAAATGTAGCTTAAAAGTAATCAGGACCAAGTCAAAAAAATATAAAGAAACAGATACAGTAGCAGGTCTTTCGAATCCCTCATACATACATCTTATTATTGCAAGTAGAATTTGAAAAAAAGGTCCTTTATTGTCACATTGACTAAACCTTATAGTAGCCTTTTGTGGTGGGACCGTAATAAGATAAAGTTTTTGATTTATGGATATTTTGTCCCTTTTATAGAGCAACACTTTAAGTCAGTTATGAAACATTATTTCGCAGATTGTTAAATAATAAATTTCCGACTGTACTCTCTTCACATATTTACCACAATCACACACATGCACATTAATATCTCGATTTTCCATTTGCATTAGTTGCCATCCCCTTCCGCTTTATCCTTCTAGTTATTCTCTTTTGTCTACTTTCCTTAGAGCTACAACTTTTAATTATAAAATTCCAATTCAATGTTATCAAACTGAGAGCACGCATCTCTATATAGCACAGTTTATGCAATTAAAACCAATTGCTGAAGTGGGATGCTTGACTTGCATTGTTCAAAGCCTTGAAATATGCATTTCAAGGGGGGCGGGGGGAGGGGGAAGTGTGGGTAAAGTCAACGTTAAGACGATGTGTAGAAAGATTTAAAGAGTGAGGAAATTTATTAAAGTCAATTAAAAGTTCATATGGCAAATAGTGGGTAATGCCATTTAGATGTTTGCATTAAAAAACACTGCATACTTCCAGGCTTTTTGACTTAAAGAAAATTGTAGTTTTGGACAATTTGTTAAAATGTTCATAAATTAGTTTTTAATTAAAATATTAAGCAAATATTTCTTGAAAATTATTGTCTACTTTTAGGCTAGAAAATAAATTCCCTTTACGTTTGATTTTTAGTAGATTGCAAGTGAAACCCTGTCATGTTTTCTTTATTGAACTATTGTTCATGTAAATGGTCTTGACTTTTAGCATTCAAAAGATTCTACCATGTGTTCCAAACAGACATCGACTTCAAATATCTCGTTCACAGCAGATAAGCCACCACAAACAAACTTGCCAAACTGACAGTTGTAATTTGTAGATTTCCAAGTGTGTGGGTGTGCATTGGACATTTTGCAACAAGACACAAAACGCTGGCATAACAGATAAAATTCAACACTAAACTTGAATGGTTGGATGATTCAAATAGGACTTGTGCTACAAATAATACTTTTGTCATCGACTAGAACCTCTATGGAGGCTGATTATAATTCAATGCCTTGAAAATCTTACCGAGTATTCTAGTGCGTGTTGGCAAGAATTTGCTATTTAATAAATTATTATTATGTTTATTGTACATAGTTGTTAAATTGCGAGTTTTATGGGCTCCATAATAAAGTAACAAGTGCTGCCTGACACATACAGGAAAATGTTCGTTGTCGTTAATAGATACAAAGAGAGTGTGAGTGTGAACCTATTTGCAAAATAAACCCATTTGCATATTTGTAGGCAGTATTTTTGTCTTCACTTGAGTGTGGTGTACATGTTTAGCTAACGTACCAAAAATGACATCAATTTGCCATGAGGAAGAGCATTCTGGCGAAATATGTCATTCAACTCGTAACGTTGTATGTGCAGAAGGTACATGACATCATATGAACTTTTAACTTTCTCCAAGGAAATTAAATTAAGCCTGAAAGTATGAACGTACTAAATGGTTGTTAAAGAAAGTCTCTTGTCGTCGCCGTCGCCGTAAAGGTTCATCTGCTCTGATGTAGATCCTATTTGTGGGTTTATAAATAGCTAATAACGCCTTTGTATGCCACTCCATCCCTGAAATAGGCTACAGCTAAAATTCCACTCAGAAAATATTACCAAGAGCTTTAACAAAGCCAATGTTGTGGCGTTTTGTGTGTGCCAAACAAACGTATAGGGGATTTTTATCTGGGGAAGTTTCTGTGGGTGGGTGATGTAAAAATCCCTAGCAAGTATTCTTGTGTTTTTTCTTTGTTATCCTAGCCTAAGTGTAGGCAACAATTTGTTGTGGCCTTGTAGGTAAGACCAAATAACGCATTTAATGGCAATACCATCAACGTATAAGAATCTATACACATAAAGGTTTTATTTGATGTTTCTGTCGAAAACAGATGAAAGTACCATTAAAGGTACAGGTAAAATAAGTTGGACCAAAAGTAGGCAATGGTTTTTGTTTATAAATTTCGTAGACATTTTGCGGTTGAGCTGTAACACAAAGAAGCCTATATTATTTAAGAAAAATAAGATTGTTTGTGATGATTTTTGTGATTAAAGAAAATATAAATTTGATATTTTCATTGAATAGTTTTTTGGCTTGAGGTTTTCCTGAGAGTATTAAACAAAAAGTTATACAGTATTTTTGAAGAAATAACATTTCAGGCGATTATTGCAAAAAGATCCCACAAAACGTTACTTTTCGAAAGTAGACAGCATTTGTAAGTTTGTAAATAACAAAGTGTTCATGAAGGCTCATTAAATTTAAATCGTTACTACTTCGATAAAGTCTTCAACATAACTATTTTGCCTAAACTCTCACGCTTGTCCTTAATGATTAAAAAGTATTTGTTATTTTCTAAATCCAAATTTTGGTAGGTGTCTAAAAGTAGGCAATCGAAATCGTACATAATGCAATAGTTATACTATCAACCTATAAGATACGAACCTGACCAATCGTTCTCTACATTTTTCAAAATAACATCGTAGGGTTCGAAGTTTATCCCATTAATAGTTTTTTTAATGGTGATGATATTGTGGACCACATTTTCGATAATGTTTTTTACAATTCGATAGCTGGGCTTTTTGTCCAAAAGATCCCTTAAGAACGCATTGACACTTTCCCTTCAAAATAGTCAATATTTTTTTTCTGCCACAACAACTGGTACCCAGCGAACATAGCAGGTACGACGCAGTTTATAATTTTCGAAAATCTTTGCGAAAACTCTCCTTTTTACCAGCACGCTATGGTGAACGCATAATAGCTCCCACCGTCCTCATAAAGTCATGTTATTATCAAATGAATTTCAACACTTTATTTCCTTAAGAGCTGTTGTTGTACAAGGATTTCACAAGAGCTTTGGTGGCAGTTGTGCGGGCATAACAAAAATAATTCGCCTTGATATACACGATTGTTAATTGACTCCAACAAAACCTTGAGTTAATCATATTTATCATGAATTTGCGTGCATATCAAGTATTTCGTCAATTCTTCTGTACTCCTTCTCTACGCTTACTTATTATTTGTTTAATGGCCAAGAATTATTTAGCATAAAATAAAAGAACAGAGCACGGTAATTATGACAAGGGAACACGCATTTGGTATTTGATTTGATTTGATTTGTAAGAGCAACAACAACAAGAACAACAGCGAAAGCAACAGTTGTTGACAATGAATAACAACCGACAAATTAACATAAAAATCCATTTATTTTATTGCCTATATGTCGTATAAACGCCAAACAAAAACTGTTGCCTACCGTTAGGCTGTGTAATTAAGCTGTGCATTGTTTTTAAGTTTTGTGTCAGTTTTTTTTGCGACTCGTTTTCATTAAATTACAGTATAACAAAAATATAATTAATTATGCTTGCGTGTCAGCTGGGCCATCGTTTAATAATATTGATTGTCAGTCAAAAGCGTACGATAGGATAAGCGAATGACATTCTGTTAAAAGGTAATAAAATTTGTGAACTTTGCTTCCCGTTGACGTAAATGTCAACTGATTGGTTCGGTGGGAACGTGTTTTAAAGTAATTAAATATTAAAGAGATTCCAATGGAGGTGGTTGTGGTGGTGGTTGTTCGGCTGCAAATGCCAATTTGCCCAAAAGTAGGCTATAACAAACCAAACTTGTGCACAGCCATTGCGGTTAACCTTCGGTTTGTGGGTAATTTTCAAATACACAAATTATACGTTTTTTCACTATAATTTAAACACATTCTATTTTTGTTGATTGCTTTATTCTTCCTTAAACCCTTTCTTGGTCGGTTATTTGACTGGTCTGTCTCTCCCCCCATCCTCCTTTCTCGTTGTCGTCGACAAAAACATCATGTATGAGTTGTAATAGCTTTCCGCCCAAATGTATGCAATGCAGTTTGTGGTTTGTTGTTCCATTCAAACAAACTAAAAAAGTGCATCGCGTGCGAATCGCAATTTCTGCGATAATGTCAGATTGTTTGACATCAATTGGTTACAATTGCACACGTTTGCGTTTCAACACACACACACACCGTCGCAAAGTGCAGCGTTTTATTTTTTCGCTCTCTCTAGCCTTTTCCTTCCATATCGTTGGCGTCTATGCTTTATACAATCAATTAAACTTTGCTGTTAGAACAACAACAGGTTGTTGCGCTGTATTTTTTTTTGTCTGTGTGTTTGCGGACCCTTTACGCTCTCGCCGTGTCGTGTGGTATTGTTTATGGCCATATGGAATATCTATAAATCACCATATGATTGAGCAGAACTTTCACTTTCAACAGCGTTACAATTTATGGGGCATATGTGTAGGCTTTGAGTAATAATGGCGTTAGTGTAACCCTTAAATTAGGAAATTTTTAAAATGTAAGGCATAACCTTAGGCGAAGACATTTCTCAAAATATATTGCCTACATTTAGGCTTTAACATGGCAACGATTCTGCAAATTGCGTCATAGATTGTCATTAACTTTTTTTTTTTTGGAGGAAAATTCCCTTTTTTTGGCCTTGGGGAAATCGTAAATATGTCCGTATGCTACCCCAATTTTCACCATTACAATTTATGTGGCATATGTCCCTGCGTGTGAAAGGATATTGCCCAAAAAAGGGGCATTTTTGCCATGTCCTCTGTTATTGCTGTATTTAAGCAGAGCAAGAAAATCCTTTAAAATGAAGACTTTCGTTCTTATGACAAGTCAATGTGAGTGAAAGATCTAAAAGAAATCCAGATAAATGATATTGAGATTCCCAGTGTTGAAAGTGTTGAAGAGCTTAGGAATATTCGACTGATATAAAGAGAAAAATTTGAAATTGAAAATAAAATTCATTTCAAAAAAGTAATTGCTGAAGCAGGGGAACGAATAACTGATTTGTGAACAGAATTTGGAATACCGACAGATCTCATTTGATCGAAAAACCGTTTATGTTTGCAAAACTCTAGATGTTTCTCATAGCAAATGTGTGATTCGTTTCCTTCTGCAATATGTATATGCTTCCGATATTTATACGATAATTATACCCAGCCTCTATGAGCAACAAAATATATAATTGTTTTCCTATTGTTGGGAGAAAATTGGGAAATTGCCTCTTATCAGTGACCTCACTAACCACAAACTGTAGCCCATTATTAGGTGTTGTTCAATAAAACGGTTGCCTACACTAAGGCTAACACAAAAAGTGACCCAAATGTATTGCCTACCTTAAGGATGATCAATAAAATTAAGTGATTTTACAGCATGTCGAATTGCCGTAAAGCCTTCTCGAAAGGACATCACAAGCCATAAACAAGTCACAATCTGTGAACGAATTATCCGTGACACTGGTGAGCGGGGGTTCTGCAAGCACCTTAAGCCTTTTCAGGGCGTCGACTCGGGTATTGTTCATTGTTCGCCGGCAAAACTAAGCATTTTATAAGAATATTGTTGACGTTGTTTTTTTCCTTGTTGTTGCTGTTGTTAATATTATATATTTTTATGTGGTTTTAATTTGTATTGCATGTTTAATAAAAATATAGGCGACACAAAGACACCCCCCACTAGAAACCCTTGCCGTACACACAGTGAACGAAAATAAAAATATAAAAAATGAAGAATTGTTGTGCCTAACAAGGAAAACTGTTTGGTAGACTTAACAAACTCATATAGAAACTCTCTCACACACTGACATCTGTATATCCATACTGTTCAGGTAAACTGATTAATTAACTGATAAGACGACAACGACGACGAACTCATACTAAAATAAAGACCCAAAATAAGGGAACAAGGAAATCTTTTAGGCGAAAAAAAAATAGCAAGGCCTGGCCTTGGGTTTTTTATTTGGTGGGGGGGGGGGAGGTGAGCATTAGCCAAGACTCAAGGTTAGTTAACCTAACGTTCTTCCAACATTTTTAACGTTTATCAAAAAACAACAAACAAATTTACCTTTTTCTTGTTGTTTTTCCAAACAAAACAACTTTAATTACTTGGTAATTTTTATCGGAAAAAATCTCCGCAGTAAGAAACTACAATTCCATTCTATCCTCTTTGCCTTTTCAGCCTTAATTTGTATGAGCTGATCAAAAAGAACAACTACAACGGCTTCAGTATGAGTCTAATACGACGTTTCTGCAACTCCATAGTGAAATGTCTCCGTCTGCTGTACAAAGAGAATATCATACACTGTGATCTCAAACCGGTAAGTACTCACTGACATATCCTTCCCATATCCCCTTGATATGTGTGTAAATGGAATTCGTAATAACCATTTTGTTTCTGTTTATTTAGGAAAATATTCTATTGAAACAGCGAGGCAGTAGTTCGATTAAGGTCATTGATTTTGGCAGCTCATGTTATGTCAATCGCAAAATCTACACTTATATCCAATCCAGATTCTATCGTTCGCCCGAGGTCATATTGGGTCTGCAATATGGCACTGCCATTGATATGTGGAGTTTAGGTAAGTCGCTGGCGTATGACATGCATGTACAGCATGCTCTTTAAAATGGGGAAACAATTATATATTATAATTTATATATCCGACATACATTTGTTATATTCTTTTACGTATGCGTATTTTTTAATTAAAAAAAAACACATTCCCAGCCAACATCCATGTCTTTACTTGGCGTAAACCGTCCCTAGTGTTGTAGAGAAATTAATATACATACGTATGTATATATAAATCATATACATACTGATGAACATATGCTTGTACATATATTGTATGTATCCCGCGCTCCTCATCACACCATGACCCAAAAGTATTTCATGAAGTCGCAAGAATTTCCAGGGAAAGCTCTTTCTGCAAGGAAAGAAACTTACATCGCACGACAATAAATAACTTTACTGAAAAGGGTTTGATCGAACTGAAAAGAGTTGGATCAAATTGAATTGTGTTGGATTGAACTGATGAATCTGACCGTACATTCCGTCGCAGTAAGTTGGCGATGATCAAATCGCAAATCCAAATAATTTATATTCATACCAATGCAAGATTGATGACAAAAAGCTCAACCGGGCGGATCATAAAATGAAAAGCATTTGATGTCCAAGAGGAAAACAGTATTTAAAATTGTCGCTAAGAAAAACCTTCTCTCTACACACTAACCATCTTAAAAACAAATCGACAAACTAATGGGATAACAAATCACTCTTTCTGGTTGAGTACAAATGATTCCCGCAAATTCTCTAAACGCTATTAAACCTAAGCAGAGGGGATCCAATAAAGATGGAAATGGAAATTTCAAAGAAATCCAGTGAGTGCTTCCCATCACTGTTGATCGAACTGCTGGTCTTCTGCATCTGCGCCATCTATGGTTCTTGCAGCAGAATGCCATACCAATTTAAATTTGGAAAAAGTAACAAACGCTCCCTTAGTCTCGATTCAAACTGGGCAATTTCAATGGGCGCAATTTTCAGATTGTTGGAGAGAAACAGAGAGATGGGTAAGGGGAATGGAAATGGGGAACAATTTGCTCGTATTGGCAATTCCTTTTGTGTTTTTCCTAGTGTGAAGTTGGCTGCAGATTATTTTGACATTTTTAAAGGCTTGACTTGTGTGAACACAAGAGACAAGTTCAAAAGAGCATCATAAGCAAGTAAAATAGACAAATATGAATTGGGACTTCTTAAGACTTCTAGGGTACATATCGGGATACATTATCTACGATACATTATCGAGAGCACACTGTTAAAGATTGCACTTATCATCTTTAACAAATGTGCAGTCTGTGGTTCTAGTAAGATAATCTCGTATTGAATTTTGTTCGAACAGTCATAAAGGATATTTTATTTACAAATTTGTTTAAGCTTCCTTTTTGTTAAAGATCAAACAGCTGTCCTTCAACTTCAGCGCCATGTACAGTCCGCGGTCATGAAATGGCCGTCGGACTTACACACGGATCTGGTCAGGATTTTTCGATTTGAATTGTAATTCAAATCATGTGTCACTGTCGAAACATGTGTTATTTATAAGAATATAATTTTAATTAGAACTCGTGTTTAATTATTCGCATGCGGCCGCTTGATTGTTTCATTTTGTTCCGAGTTCTTGGTCATAATAAAACATTGGCTATACCTTGCATTCTATTATGCTCAAAAGATTTTAATCACAATATTTTTGCAGAAAACTTATTGGTTTGTTTTTTTGTTGCCACATTCTAAAAGCATTTTTCAATACATTCATAGAATAGTCTGCATTACCCTTGACCTTTACCACTACCACAACAACAACAACGACAACTACATTCACATCCACACCACATTCATTTCGGTCATTTCTATGAGTGTGTATTTGATTTTGGAACATAAATTTTATAGCTAATGATTTGGAATCCCAGCACCAAACCGTTGGCGCAATAAAACAAAAAAATAAAAAAAACACAAACACCCAAAAGCGTATTTTGCCATCAACGTCATAAACAACAATAACAACACTATGGAAAACTGCAAAAATCCTTGACTAAAAGCCAATTATCTAAACAAAAGGATACAAGAGCAGCATCATTGGTGTGTCGTTTCGAACAACTTGCAAATGGGACACTTGTGCAACACAATATCAACGATGACGACGACGTCATCGCAATTGCTGTAAATTACAAGCCGCAACACAGACCAACTGCAGTGGTCTGTCCGTCGTCCAAACATGCCTATGCTGCCTGTTGAAAAGGCTAATAACTTTTCAAAATCTAATTAGATTTTGCGGCTAGGTGGGCGAAGGGCGGATGGCATTACGATTTATGTTACGTGTAGTGCATTTAGCTGGTATATGTCGATAATTTAAAAATAATAATCAAAGTACTCGTTTCTTGGAAATTTTTAACTTCTTCTGTACAGAGATAATTGCTTAGACTTCTGGAAAATGTTTATAGCTTTCTTTTGTTACTGCGCACTGTAAGTTGTCATTTTACCCTGAAAGTGTTTTTTTTTTGTAAAAAAAATTGTGCTCTTGTTGTTGTTTGCCTTTAGAGGCTCTTTGTTTGTATTCAAACACAAAAATCAGCATAAAAAGTCCATAATAATTTCCGTTTACAAATGATTTGAATTGACCTACAAAAAAAAAGCTCAGGAAGGGGGGGGTGGGGTGGGGATGGTTATGCAAAAAGAAATCATCTCGGACAGCATTAACACGCACTTGTACAATTAACAAGTGCAAGGATAACTGTTTCCCTCTCATTCCCCTTACGGGACATTGAATGTAGACAAATTCTGTCCAATGTTATTTTAGCCATTACAAAAACAAAAAGGTTAATAACGAATGTTCTGCAAGAACAAAACATATTCACCCTTCACTGACTCATTAAATCCTTAAAATACTTTTCCGACAAGCAATATGTGCACGCTTCCCCCCTCCCCAAACCATTTGAAGAGTTCATTTCCTGGCCGGATGAGGTCATTAAATATACACTTAACAAATTACATGTGTCTCCTCTGCTGCTTCCAGCACTGTGTGGCGTGTGTGTCCTTTTGTATTCGACCATATTTAGATAATGGCAACAACATATCCTGTAAATGACATACTCGTATATGTATTACAATACATGAAGAAATTGTGCCCATGTATTCCAGGTTTATGAAACACACACACACACACCCAAAAGTATTTGTGCCTTGTTCGTGTATTATCTGATTTGCCAATTAACAATGGGACAAAGGCTTGTTAAATGACCGTATAGAATTTCATTGTCTACCGTGGCTCCGGTGGTCTCGGCCATCGGCAGACTTTTGGTAAATTGCCATTCGATAGCAACAATTTGTGTGTTTGTGCCTGTGGAAGGATAAGAAAACGTGCCACAGCGTGGACTAATTAAGTTTTAATGTGTGGGATGATAAACAAATATAACTGTCATTTCATATAAAAGTGTGATCTAATGAGATGCGATAATGTCCAAAAGATTACAATTTCGAAAAGTAACACAGGCTTAAAGCCCTTGTTGGAGATCAAACACAATCTAGCGAGCACAAGACCTAAGTTTACTAAGAGTACATTTGCCTAGTTGAAATCAAATAGCTGATACTTAAACAGAGTTCCCACTTGGGGAATGACCAAAGACCACACAGAAGGCCAAAGCTTCATGTCGTTTGCTAAACATTTCCAAGAGAGGGCGTACGTATATTTTAATCACTATTTACAAGCATTTTCTATGAAAAAAAGCATTATTTGCTTCTAAAACCTTTCGAATTTGTTTTAAATGTTCCCCTAATAAATACTGACATCTACCTAGAATTAATAGGCGAACTAGGGTTCTTAATTTAAAAATCCCAGACAATCAATAGTGAAAAAGTTCTGTACACAATTTAAAGGTAATAAAATCAACTAGTTCGTGACACCTTTCAGGAAGTAAAAAATCGTATAATTTCAGGGTTAAAACCCACAATCACAAATGGCAGGAAGATCTTTGAAATATTCATATTGAACTCCGGATAGTCTGCATGTTCTTAATTGGGGTCATTCCATAAATATTTTTATATATGGACTTCTGGTTATATTCCTTTAACCATTTCCCCAACCATTTTCTATTTTATTTTGTCTAATTATTGATATTTGGCTAAACCCCCTCTGTCTCCCCTTTCTGCAGGCTGTATTCTCGCTGAACTGTACACTGGGTTCCCCCTGTTTCCCGGCGAAAACGAAGTCGAACAATTAGCCTGCATCATGGAGGTATTAGGACTGCCGCCAAAAGATCTCATTGCCACCGCTACCAGGCGTCGTCTGTTCTTTGACTCGCGCGGTTCCCCACGCTGTATCACAAACTCAAAGGGTCGCAAACGTGCACCCGGCACCAAAACCCTATCACAAGTTTTGGTTTGTCAAGATCGTTACTTTATCAATTTCCTGCAGCGTTGCTTAGAATGGGATCCAGCGGAGCGCATGACACCCGATGAGGCGGCTCACCATGAATTCCTGCAACCGTCGTCATCCTCCCGTCATCGATCGTGCCGCATGTCAACGTCGTCGTCCACCGGCGGCCTCAACTCATCCTCGCAGAAATCATCCTGTTACAGTTTTGCCGACATCTCGCCTTCGGCCGCCAACGGTGGCGGGCCAGTTGTGGCCTCCATAACCAGCACAACGACAGTTAGCAATGCTGCCATCACCACCACTACCAACAAATCCACACGCTCCAATAATCATCACATGTCAACATCGACTAGCAACGCTGGCGGCAATGGCCACCATCATGTCCCATCATCGTCACTGCATCCCACACATGCTCAATCCTCAGGACATTTACCCGATATCAAGTTGTCAGCTGGTGATAAATACAATAGCATGCAAAAAATGGCTGTGCGCTCCAAGATCACTTCGTCGGTGTCCGATCTCGAATCCGTGCAACAGTATTCGTTGCATCGTCTGTACGGCACCACGGGCGGTTCCAATGGCACCCTCGTGGGCGGTCACAGTAACTCGCATCTCACGCAATCAGCATCACGCAAACATTTGATAACCGGAGGAGGAACTTTGGGTTCAACGGCCTCGGTCAAATATGGCGGCATTGCCACATTGGGGCACACCCATCACAATGGCAATCATCATGTGGCGCAACTGAATCCAGCCCATCATTCGACGGCCTCGAATAACAACATCAACATGTCGCACTCTCAGTCGACGGGCGACGTGTCGGCCATTTTTGGACGCGCTTGACTTCGTGCCCGTCCCACAAAGCTCGAGCTCAAAAAATGCAAACTAGTCAATATGGTGGATTTTTGGAGCTAGAAGTGGAAGCAACTGGGCACGGACGATGACGAAACGAAAACGTGAAAGGCACTTGAATGAACAACCGAAGGAATACGTGCATTCGTATTCCTTCGAATGAATGACAGAGAGGGCGATAATAAAGAATGAGAGTCTGAATGCGAATGCGAAGGTGAATGTGAATGATTCTGGGATGATGCGAGGAAGAAGACGAAGAATTTTAATAAAGCTGTGTTTTTTCTTTTATTTTTATTACACATACATATATGTAGTACATAAGATTGATAATTTAGCGTTTAAGCAAAAGTGATCATGATATATAAACCATTTTTAAATAATTAATTGGTGTAAAGAACAAAAATGAAAACAATTTCTTTGTTTTTTGGCCACAGTTTCAGAAGAATAAGAAGAAGAAAGAGAGAGAATGTGAACGAGGGGTTAGCATGTAAGAATAAAACATATACAATTAATTGCTCAATATAAAGAATCGAAGATACGAAGTAATAGCCGTAATGTGGCAGAAGGTGCCAAAGAAATTCACCTGGTGGTTCAGTTCAGATATAGTTCGATTTTCAGCGGTTTCCCCGAAAACACCGGAAACATTATGGCTTTGTGGAGAAATCAAGTCCAGGTGAATTTCTAAGCAAGCTCACCACGGAGTAAATACAATGAATTTGCATACAATTTTGATACACCAGACAGGCCAGTAATCAATGGTTTATAACAATTTTATTATTCTCTAATAAGTTTTATATATATATATATATACATACATATATAGAAACTCAAACAAACTCAAAACCAGCAAAGTAAATACATACAATATTTAACGTAACCAAGTCCCCCACCCTACCACCTCGTAAAGAAAAACAATATATGAAAACTCTGCGTATTTAGATCATAGAATAGACAAACAAACTGTGGTGAATTCACGGTGGTGAAAACAAACAAACATTTTTCGTTCTTTCATTCTTTCTCTTTGCCTACCATTTAACATAATTACACCCATACATATATATTCAGAAACAAATAAATTAATTAACAAGCAAATGTGTAGCATAAATGTCTATAATGTTAATACAGCAACAACACACGGTTCTCAGATGAACAAAAACCAACAACAAGAGAAAAACAAAAACTTTAGACCGGTAAATGTTTAAATGAGTAAAATTACATATAAAAGAAAAATTCATTGCCAATAATTATTATTATGATTATTATTATTATTATTATTACACATAATATTATTAACAATAACAAAACCATAACAACAACAACAAATATTTTATATACATCGCCCACTCCCCCCCCAACACTATGTAAGTGAATAATAAATGTGCAGTTATACTCTTACCGGTTCGAAACCCTGACACACAATTCAATATTTCTATTTGTGAGATATTCATTTTGATGAATTCTTTTTCCCATACACACGGACAGACATGCATACGTACATGTGTCTGTATGTATGTTCTGTTCTAACTGATTTATCCAGAGTATTCCAAATGACATTATCCTTTGGTCAGTTTATTCAAATTTTGATTTCATTGCAATTTTGTGTATTATTTTTTGTTTAATTTCAATAGACCTAACGCCGCTCCATATTTTACTTACACTCTACTACGATGTTAACAAAGTGTGTTCGAATTTTGTTTTAGTTTTAATTTTAAATTTACCGTTTTTTTTTTCATTATATTATTTTTCTCCTACGATTATTTTTAACGCTCTATATTTACGACAAAACAAAATAATTACTACATTCAAAACATGTAATGGACGTATAAATTGTATTATACAACTACAACAACAACAATAAAAAAAACCAACCAACAATCTATATCTATACTTAAAAATAAAGTTAATTAAAATCATAAAAAAAATAAACAAAAAAAAAATGTGTGGACTTTTTGTTAAAGGAAATGTTAAGAACAAAAGTTGATTCTCATTAGTCGATTAAAAGATCTCAGCCGTATCCTGCCAAACTAATTTTCACAAACCTTGCTCTATCTCACAAAGAAATTGATCGATAAGCGCATTAACCCTCCGGTTAGCGAGTCTCCCCGTTGGCCATAAAATGTGCACATCACAAGGGTCCCCAGAAACCTGCTCACAAACAGAAGGGTTAAGGACCTGAATCGTTAATAGATTTTTCGAATAACCGCCTTCACGGTACACCTCAAACGTTTTGGACTACAGGCGATTCATTTTGTTGCACGGTGATACCTTTACCAAATTTCTGTCAAAATTTCGAGGGGGGTGTTAGTGATGTCTCATACAAAAAGAAATCAATATGGGGAACATCCGGTATAGAAATGGCTGATTTATATCTTAAAAAGCACATTTGCCTCATTCCGAATAGAAAGTTTGTATAGGCAACTGTGCATAAAACCAATGGAAAAAGCCGGACAAACTTTTTTTATTAAATACGACAGAATTGCAACCAAAAAAAAAAGACACCACTAGAGACTAGATAATGTAACTAAATTATTCTGTAGGATACTGAAATTATCTCAAAATAAAGTTTGATCACATCGTACGAACAAATTTTTCAGAACTACCCATTCCTGGATGATGTATTCACATACCATTGCATTTCTTTGTAAGGGGTAATTTGAAGTTAAAGATTTGAATTGGAGTATGTGCATTGATGAAGAGTTGCCACGTTGCATCAAGTCAGTCCGAAGAGGACATGAAAAAACATTGGAAAAAGAGGGCGTATGTTGGGAAATTCCACAGAATCGGTTAAATCGGTCAGATATGATAAACGAGATAGTAGCAATGTAGCAGGAATTGTGGTAGGAGTGAAAGCATAGATAATCGGAAATCGGTTTCATATGAAAGCAAAGAATCTGTACTCAGATGAAGGTGAACCTAATAAAAACCAATAGATTTTCGGATAATTTATGGCTGTCATAACGAATAAATCAATAGATCCCATTATTAATATTGATATGACTCATAAGTTCAAAAGGTATGTGTTTTGCTTGGAGCATAGTGATAGGTCAGCAACTTGACACCCTGTCATTCTGTAGAGCATCGGCTTGGAGCAAAGAGATAGGTCAGCACCCTGTCATCCTGTGGATCATCAGTACCCATAAGATATTCGCATTCATTTGCACTTAAGTTAAGCAAACTTGTGTTGAACAAATCTTTGTAGCGGTCGATCTGTATTCTAAATAGCAAAAACTAGAAATAAACCTTTTTGAAATCCTTTCTATTTTGCAAAATTAAAATAACCTCGAACTCGAAAGAACAAATGTCGCAAAAACAAACTGGAAAATATTTCATAAGTTCCAAAAACTATGACTTTGGAGTATGTCAACATTTCATTTTGTGAAAAGTTTGGTGTTTAGATTTATCTTAGCATGGTTCATGCTAAACGTTGATGCCACAGTTTCGTAAGAATCAAATAATGTTAGGTTATAGGCTCTGTGAGCTCTTTAGAAATTGTTAAAATTCGCAGCAGAAATACAATTATTGGCTTTCCTTATTCAACTACTTCTGTTTGGTAATTCCTTAAAATGGAAACCGAACACTGAACCTGTTGCTTACTTTGGTCCACATTCGAGCTTCTGAATTCAATTCTGGATACAATATTTCTTCATCATTGGTTATAGAAAAATCTTGCAAACTCAACAAAGCCGAAACAAATTAAAAACTTTTAAAAATGACATTGTTAGGGTTGTCGCTCTTTTTGGGAAAAACACTTAGCTCATGTGTATATCCGCATTCCACAGAAAAAATCCCATTGGCCACTTTCCAGATTTGTAACATAATCAGAAGTTTCTTTGTCAAATCACATTGTACATACATATATGCCTAAACAAAGGCCATCCACAACATCAGCCATTACCGAGTTCTCCGTTCTTTTCTTTTTTATTCCCCCATAAAATGAATGGCAACTTTCCGTTGTTTACGATAACTGCGGCCGCTTTATGGAGACTACCACAAAAATCACTTTTACATTTCCGCCAAACAAACAATTGCCTACTTTCCGGCCCATTGTTAAATTCCCCCCCTTACACACACACACACACCCACAAACACACAAAAAGTCTACACAACGAAAATGATCACAATAAAAAAGAAATATATCAAAATGAACTGTAGCATACTTTAAGGAAGTTATAACAAACAACAAAACAAAGAGATACACTGTAAAAAATACAATAATGGATTTTTATTAGTTTAATATTAGTAATATTTGAAGAAAAAAACCAAGAGAAACCAGAAGAGAGGAAAAAAATCAATAAAATGTATTTAAATACTAATTTCTAATCCAGTCTTGCCACATTTAATAAAAGGGGAAAAAGTTGTCTTCTTTGAACAAGCATACACGTAAAATTACGGAAATAATTGAGGGCCAAACAAATAAAGTTTTAATCAACAAATGAAGACCGATATGTTTAGACAAAACTTAGAAACTTATATCAATATATACATCTATATATATATATATGTATAATTAAAGATTAATTCATGTAAAACAGTGTATATGTCAACTAGTTAGTTCTAGCAATTAGTAGTGGAAATTTTCTTCAAATTTTTTTCGGTTCCTTTTTTAAATTAAAGAACATAGTAAAAGAGTACAAATATTTTGTATTTGGTAACAGGAAAACAATAACCTTTGTTGGAAATAAATTTGGTTTCTTTTATGACAAAATAAAAACAATAAAAGAAAAAGAAAATCACATTGATCCAGATGAGATTCAATGTTTACATACTATCAAAAGGATGTTAACAAGTGGTTCAATACTTTCACACTGAAGACCATCATAAGAATAGGAGAGCTTGTAATACATATTTCCATTATACAAGAATCGAAGTTAGGAATCGTAAAATTTAAAACTAAAATTTAAACAGTTTCATTAAACCTTTTTATGATTACTCAATTGAATAAAATCAATACATTCAATCGAGTTCTAGACAACACGCAACGAGGTGAATTCCTTGATGATGTTCCCAAACTGCTAGTGAAGGTTTTATGAAGGAAGAAGGAAAAATAAATTTTTAGAGATTCTCCAAAAATCCATATATGGATGGAAATAATGAACGATACATCCAACTATCCGAATAATTAATCTTTAAAGTGATATAAAGGGCGGTTTTAAGTTACCCGTATGACTTTGTATGATAACTCAATAGAGATTTTAGCTAATTTTGTTCTTATTAAGACAATACCATTACTTTTACCCTAGTCCTCGTCCCTGCCGGGGCACATGTTCTAAAAATATCATTGTCTATGTATGAATCATAACTCTAACAGTGTATAACACCATCAATAGTTTATAGGAACAAATTACAATTACAGCAGAAGCAGACAGTAATTCATGAATATCTAAAACCAAATATGTTTAACTTAATATTACGGTTTTTTAAGGTTATATGTAACACAGAAATTTAAAATAATACAAAAAAAAAATCAAGCAAAACCTAGTTATTTGTCTATATCTGTAGTTATTAATGAAAATATCCAACATCCCACTTCCAACAAATGTACTCGTACTAAAATGAAACCCAACACATGTAGTTCATAGTTTTATTATTAAATGAAGAAGATAACAAATTTATATTATTAATTATCCCTTTAACAATATTTATGATAAACATCCACACACACACACACTCAGACACACACACACAAAACAAGCAGTTAATTATAAATATCTACTATATGATACCAAATACAATGTAAAACCTACAAAATCTGATCATTATAAACCATAAAACCAAAAGGAAGAGAAAAAAATACCGAAACAAAAACACAAATACTAAAAAACAAAACAAAAACATCAATAAAAAATTATGTTATGAAATATTACAACAGAAAAAAAGCATACCAAAATGGTGTTAATAATTTGTCGGGTCTACGGCGGCTGCATTAGACACTCGCATCTCGGGTCCCAGGTCACAGGTAAGGTAATGAATGATAAAAAGTGTTGAAATCGCTAATAGATTTGAACAAACACAACAAGAAACGCGAAAACACAGACGAACGGCAGACACGATAGATGCGCGAATAAGGCATGAGAAATGATCATCGAAGAAATCATCAATGAAATAAATTGACGAACGAGCGAAAACATTGGCATGACCCCCAAAATATGACAGGTGAATTAGAAAAACCCGTCAAAAACCATAAACGACGTGAAGGCAAAAAATATCCCATCAAAGTTGAAAAATGTTTAAGGGCAAAGAGTAGTGAAATACATATTCACATAGCATTTCATGTTTTAGCTGGAGGAAATTTCCTTTTTGGACACAGAAAAATTCTGGCAAGTATCAAATCTGATTGCTACATATTGAGCCCAAACCGCAAAAGAGAAGTAAGCTCGGAAAAAGAAATTTTTCGGGGGAGGATTTGTTGTGTGGCCTTCTGCGATCTCTAAATCTGCAGTAAAGCAAAAAGGGGACACGAGACAACTCCGGTACTTTTAGAACTCGTAACAAGGAATGGCTTAAAAAATTCTCTGAATTTCAATCGTTAAAAAGTGAGAGTCAAGAACGTTCAAAAGAGGTAGACAAAAATCGTAGGTAAAATCCATTGGAAAATTGAACTGATTGTGTGGACCTAGGCGGTAGATATTTAAACTGAGTGTTATCCTCGTGGATATTAGGACCATGTGTCTTACAATAATCACGATGTGGAAAAGAAATTATGGCATCAACGAAATTTATTTAGACCTTTTAAAACCCGTAAATCGTTTTCTTCTATTTGTTTGGCTACTGTTTATGGTACGTTTTTCTTTGAACCCCCATCAACTGTGTCCATTCCCCCTTGCACATGTAGATGATCATGAAATAATTGTCTTAGTCAATAGCAAAAGAAGAAAATTAATTAAGTAATTATTTCCGTTTACTTAATCTTTCATCAACAAAAACATTTCAACGAAAATTGTTCAAAATATTACAAATTGATTAAAGTCATAATATCTCTGTATATAATTTCCCTTTTCATTTCATAACACTTTTACTTACTGCCCCTCCACATCCATCGGCTCACCACTATGGAGAGTTAATCGTTTTGGATGTTGTAATCGACAGCAATTTATAACAATTAATAAGAATTCCCACCATTAGAGGAAAAGTAAAAGTTATGACTATCAAGATTCTCTTCTTTCGTTCCACCAAAAATAAAAAAAAAAATAAAAAAACGGCAAATGAAAACGAAAACACTTGAATCGACAGCAAACTTCTTTTCTATAGCCGACATTACGCTTCTTACTTGAGACATCTCGTTTCGTTGGTTTGGTTTGGATGGGACTGGGTTGGGTTGGTAGGTGAGGGACTGGAATCGTAATTAAAACAATAACAAAAAACATGTTGTACGCACCCAGAGACAGAAAGAAAGGAAGATCGAAAGAAATGTTTCCAAAAAAATCATCATTGATTTAATATCCAAAGTGTTAAAAAGTTATTAACACAGAGCCGATGTGATGATGATGATGATGGGGATGCTGATGATCGTCAACGGCAGAGCCACTTGAGCTGCCCACAATGCTAACAAATCGTTATGTGTTTCTTTCTTCTTGATCGCTTGAGCGGTGCGTTGTAGCTGCGTTAAAGAGTTTATTGACGCTTTTCTTTTCTTTCGTTTCATGTGACGTTTATTTTTCTTTCTTTCTCGCATACAAGCAACCTGTTTCAAATTGCACATTGGAGGAGCACCAGTAGAAGCTGAAGAGGAAAGCTAGTACCACAAAAAAAAAACAGCATGAACAATGAAATAGAAGCATTTACAACTTAAAGTCCCAAAATTTTTAAGATTTTTGTGTTTTGTTGAAGGCCACCTGTGTGGCAGACGTTGAGACTACATCATATGCAGCCAGCCGTCTCATCTCTAATCACCCAACCAACCAGTCAGCCATCCTCCATGATCGTGTTGAGGCCGATCATCATCATCAGCAGCATCGTGATCATGAGTATTGGACATCGGTTCGAATCAGAAAAGAAAACCAAACGTAATACTTCCAAAGCTTCCAAAAGATCTGCTGTTGTGGTTGTTGTTATTGTTTTGGATATTTTGGCTTAAGCGTCAGTGTCGTGTTGTGAAGAGTCTGTAGACTCGATTCCATCTTCAGTGGCTGGCTGGCTGGCTGGCTTTTGGGTGAAAGTCTTTCTCTCCCTTAAAGTTTTGACTGCGTTTCTGCTGCTGTAGCAGCTCTGGCCATTGTTGCTGTAATATGTTTTTTATTATTGTTATTGTTGTTGTTTACAACAGGTTTTTTTTTATACATATTTATACGGTGATTAAAGGTAGTTTTGTTGTACAAAATTCCTCAAGAAGAAACGATTATGTGTGCGCTGTGTGCAAAAACAAACAAACCCAAAAATATGGCTAACCTGTTTTTTTTTATTGGCTCTGTTTCGGAAATGTAAAAAACCAAACACTAACATGGGCTTTTAAATGTGCGGATCAAATAGAATAGAAAATATACAATATTTCGGTGCAAAAATGAATGACACAGCTTTAAACAAAAGAAAGGGACAGTGGGTCTTGGCAATTATTAGGGAGACAAAAAGAGTTGCCATATGTTCACAATATCGAGCTGTGATTTAATTCTGCTCATGTCATATAACTTAAACTGGATAAGAAGGTCAGGTGCTATAAGACAGACAGTTTGTATAAGCCCATTAACGTGGGCTCTGTAGTCCGTTGTAATAACATGAAAACTGGGAACAAATCGTACATTAAAATATATTCAAGGAGGATCTTTTCCAACTGGCAATTAAAAAATTGCTTCTGTGTGCAAAAAATACCGAAAACAAATTATTTTAATAAAAAAAATTAAATATTAATTAATTTTCAGTCGGAAAAGATCCTCCTTGGCCAGTTTAATCTCTTTGAGGTGTTTATTAACCTTTAATTAATTTATTAATTTCTTAGGCCCTAAGAACCCGTCTACAAATGGTCATCGCTAACAGCCATTTCTAATGCTTAAAGGGTGTGAGTTCAATGGTTAAAGGGATAAAGTAAAACTGCACTCATATGATCCATTTCATAAATCTAATCGAGCTATAAGATTTGTGACACTTCTATGCTGCATTAATCACAAAAATATTAAAATTCTTAATCACGAGATTATTATGTGATATCTTAACAACCGATTAAATCCGATCGGAAACAATGAAACAGAAACTCATGATGAAATAATAATTGAAGGTTATTGTAACAATTTTTTTTTTCTTCTTGTGAGTCAGCTACAAAAACGTGCTACATTTGTCAAATGGAGACATCGTTGTCGAGACACAGCCAAGCCAGGCCAGGCCAGGCCAGACCGGCAACATCACCCAAAGAAGTCATGCATTTTAAGATGAAATCTTTCACGATAACCGCCAACCAACTGCCGCTATTGTGGCAGCCAACAACGGCCAGCGATCGGTTGACTGTTCCACACCTTTGTTTTGAATAAAATTTATGGAAATTATTTCAAATATTTCGAAATGCATCTCAAAACAATTAAATCACGTCTGTTTTTTTTATACACAATTTTAATCAAAAACAAATAAACGCTTCTTGTGGCTGGGGGCAGCGGCAACATGGAAGTCGGGCTTACAAATACGTTGCAATCCAAAAACAAAAACAATTGTGTGTGTGTGTGTGTGTTTTTGAGTTTTTATTTAATTTCTGTTTGTTGGGTTAAATTTAACTAGCAAAACTGTAAAACAAAAGCGTTGTAAAGTCAGTTTTCTTCGTGTGCATTACGCAAAATTGACCTTGAGTGAAGTACAGCGAATTGATTAGCTGTGGTGGGGGAGTTCCGGCAAGATCTCTTTTGATTTTCTTCTTATTTTGACAAGAAGATGTTGGCCACAAATTTACAAATGTAAACGCTCCCAAAGCATGTAATGTATTGGCGTGGGAATGTAATTAAATTAATTACCCAAAAGTTAACAACAGTTTAGTTTAATCTACATTTTTCCCAAGATTTCCTCATAGACATCATAGACAAAATTAGGTTAACCGTTGCAAAGGTAATTCCCTGACGAAACCCTACAAAATATGTAGGCTTTGATCACATTATTAATTATTCTAAAGCGAGCAAGTTCATTGCAAATCACTGTGGAAATGTGAACTCATTTCCTTGACTCATGCGTACACTGCAAATAAAATGTTGGTCGAAACCAGTCGTAGAGACGAAGCAAATGCGGCATTACTCGGTCAATTAGTGATGGAGAAGTCCAACCCACTGCTCTCTATGTAATGTCCATCCACGAGATCTGTGGATGGAGAGAAAATAATATTAAAGAATAAATAGGACAACTTACATCTAGCCCATGGATACGACCAGGAGTCTAAATGACTACCAAAGAAAAGAAAACTGTCCATAACGCAACACTGCAGGGTGGAGCAACGAGATCGGTATGGAAAAAATATCGTCGAAGGTGAGTAGAGATGAAAGTCCCCAGTCCGATAAACTAAACGGAAATCGAACTGTGCGAGAGTCCGAAGAATGAGCACCTAAAGAAGGACAAATGTATGAGAATGTGGCGAGAGCACCCACCTATTAATGCTAGGAAATCTTGTTGGGAAAGACAACTCATTGTCAATTATTGATGATGGAGTAAAACTCAGCTAAACCAGTATCTTTAAAACGTAAACAGTTTCCGGTTTCGCCTTTCAGGCCTGGAGGTGATATACAAAGTTGAATATAGACATACACACATATAACCTGCAGACAAGCTAATGTAAAACCCTCACACAATATTTCAACACTGTCATTCTCCCTTCGCGACATCATCATCATCTTCAGGAACTCTCAATTGATACGGAAACTTTACATAAATTTTTACATCACTTCTTGCCTACAACTTAATTGTTTACAGAACTCAATATTGTTTACTAGATAGATAGACTTTAGGCCACTGTGCATACAAGGCCTGTGAAAAATGTCTTAATTTTCTTATCAGGATACTAACCCTCAACGACGAGTTGGAGGGGATAAATAACAGACTAACGTCAAAACGCGTGAATTCTACTTTATTTCTTAGTAGCCACGTCGGCGTACAACGAATTTGGTTTGCAGTCGTTTTTTTCATACCTATAACGGAACTAGACTGCACTTTATTTCCGGTTAACCGTAATTATCTACAAGATGTTATATAAATTTGATTATGACCATATTGTTTGGAAAAGCCACGAAAGTGATCAAAACCAAATATTTGTTAATATGAAAAATATATTCAAAGTGCGTTTAAATGTGTTTTTATTTTATGGAAGTGAAAGAGACTCACCAGCACATTGTTTAAGTCAAGATTTTGGTAGAACACGTACAACCATCAAAAAGTTTATTTAATATTGTATTGTGACAACGGAAGATGGTTGATATTATCACGCCAGATAGTATCACGCAATTTACGTTTAAGCATCAATATTCTAGATTTGATGGCATTTTAATTGCTAATAGTATTTCCTCAATCGTGATATGATCGTTGAAACTTAGGGATTGCCGTAAAACTACTTAGCTTTTCATAGCAAAAGTATTACATCACTGTAATTCAAATGTAGTTTTTGAAGAATTTACCGTGGAGGACTTGCAAAAGGAAAATGCAATCACATACATATCTTAATATATATTTACCCTCGACACTGATTCACTGATACACTGATTCCCTGATTCACTGATTCACTGACTCTGTCACGCAGTAAAAAAAAGAATATTTTTTTTGTACAGAAATTGTGTTTTCCCCAAATTTTTTTTTACCAAAATTTTTTTTTTCCAAATTTTTTTTTTCTTACAAATTTTTTTTTTACAAATTTTTTTTTTCCACAAAATTTTTTTTTTCAAGAAAATTTTTTTTTTTACACAAAAAATTTTTTTTTCAACAGAATTTTTTTTTTCAACAAAATTTTTTTTTTCAGCAAAAATTTTTTTTTTCAACAAAATTTTTTTTTTCCACAAAATTCTTTTTTTTTTCAACAAACATTTTTTTTTTCAGCAAACATTTCTTTTTTTTTCGAAATTTTTTTTTACAAAATAGTTTTCTCAAAATATTTTTTACAAAATTTTTAAAATTAAGTAACAAATACTTTCTCAAGCAAATTAACGGGCGCCATAGGCGCATTACAACTTACTAGTAATATAATATTTGGCTTCAACTATTTTATCGGTTTAGCGACATTACTAATACTCTGATATTGTTAGTGGTTGTGCGGGCAATGAGTGTGAATAATTTCATAGCATTTCGTTTGAAAAATAATCAAAAAGTACATACAAAAGTAGTTCTCATTCGTATTGAAGAACTTTTTTTACTTAAAGACCTCCGGCCTCAAATCTCAGTGGAAATAGTCCTACTGTGAAACTAATGCATTATATTTCCTTTTTTAACTATTTTCTGTACGGATTGGCAAGTTCATACAGCAAAACACTTTTGGCTAATTTCATTAATTTTAAATCAAAAAAAAAAAAATAACAAACAACTTTTTTATTTTTTAACCTCAAGCCAAAACTTTGATAATTTCAATTTGATAAAAACAAAAATAACAACATGGCTTTTATGTGACCTCAAACCGAACAATAACAAAAATAATTAAAAATATCTACACAGATCAACAATACAAAAGATTTTCCTTTTGCCTGGTTTCTCTGGTTTACATTAGGATTGCCCAGCCAAGTCTCCGAATTTTGTCAACGATCTATTGATTTTTATTAAAAAAATGTTTCACTCAAAGTATTGTCCATTGGAATATCCATTTTTTCTGGCATCAAAGTTCCCTAAAAGCTTCCTCAAAGCTCGATTGTGTTCTTGCAAACAAAGGAAACGTACAACCAACCGTAAAAAATAGACTACGGACTCGAGTAGGCATCCTGAAAATACAGTCAACAGTCAACCAAAGATTTAATGAGTATGGTCCGAAAGGCAACGTCAGGATATCCTTACATCGATTGAAGCCACTGTGCCAATTAAACTGTAACTGGAGTCATTGAATATGCGGTACAAAGCGAAGGAGAAATAATTTATTCGACTCTAACGGGTGATGAACTAAAACGTACCCTTTGTTCTCCGGTCTGGTCTGGGACAGAGCGCTACAAAATGAATTTTCACCCCAACGTGTGGATATCGCATCACCTACACGGAAGAAGACAGCTAGAGTGATAGCGGGAATAATCTTCCTACAAGTGTTTTTCCTGCCTGCTATGACATTATCAAATTCAAGGCCAATGTCAACAAACACTACTCCCTCTTTCCCCCATCCAATAACCTTCCTTCCTATCGCTAAGACAGTGCATTGCATTTATAGGAGGAATTGCCTGAGTGTTGGACACAAAAAAAAAAAGAAAAAAAAAAATGGTGAATTTGCCAAAAGGGTGAATTTTTATTGAAAATCACCACGTGGCCAATTCGTTAAAAATAACAAACATATTTTAATTTTCAATGTCTTAGATAAATTTAAGTATTAAAATTTTAATGGTTAAGGCTTTTTTTTTACCGACAATCGCATTGTGGTGACTTACTGAGTAAGATCGTCACTTTCAAATAATTATAAGAAATTAATACTTTTAGCCATTTCAAATTTGCAGTAACCTAACGAAATTATCAATATATTTCCAATGCTCCAACAATGTATATGTAAATATTTCCCCCCCAACCCATGTATGATGGTAATAAATCAAAATCACTCCGTTTGTTGACTCATCACATTGCATATCACAATATTTCAACACTGTCAAGATTCATTTCAAGATTCTCCCTTCGCGACATCATCGTCTTCAGGAACTCTCAATTTGTCCGGAAACTTTCTCTCATCTGGCCAAAAGCTTTGCGCGAAGCAGTCTGTCCCACAAAATTTTGCAATTGTTTCCCACGCATCACAATCATTATCAGCAACAACAACATCAGTGGCGGCGGCGGTAGCAGCAAACTGCGACGGCACATCTGCAAAGCCATGCAACAACGCGGGGAGACCTGAATGCTGTACACAACGAAACCGCTTCAGAAAAAAAAAAGAAATAAAACAACAACAGAAGAAGCTTTATGCGGTGTTCGAACAACTTCTTCTTCGTCATCGTGGCCAGCCGCATCAAAGGAAGCACCACCACCTCTCTGCTACCACGTACTTACTACAATGACTACTTGTTGGTCGGATGGATGGATGGCTGCTGGTTGGTTGGTCGTTAGCTTTTCGCTACAACTTTAAGCCAAAATTAAAACAAAAAAAAAAAAACGAAAAATCACAGCCAAGAAATGTGTTAACGTTCATTGCGACTCACTTGCAATTTCAGTCTTTAACAAGATCTGCCAAAGTAAGCAACACTTCTTTCCGCTGCAAAAGACGACGCAAAACGTGCGGTTTTAAACATCTTTTTGGTTTTCGGTGAATAACTATTCGTCGCAGAAGAAAAAGAAGGCAATGCTATATATCGACCGCTCGAATCGATAGTGTATTGCAACTTGAACAGTTGGTTGGAGTGGATTTTCAGTATTTTTGGCATCTCTTCTTCGTTTGTGTGACCACACCGAATAGAGCACCGTGTGTTTTTGTGTGTCTGTTTTTTTTTTTGGTATGAGTGAGTGCGAGTTGTGTCGGTTTGTGTGTGGTAGTGATTTCTTTAGCCGGTGAGGCTTAAAATTAAATTCAAACTTTAAATGAATTTCAGTTAAGTTTGAAACTTTTACCCATCCAGTTGTGTGTGCGTTTCCCCCGTACGAAGAGTCTTCTTGTCTGTCGACCATCTCTTGAATGGCCGAAAAAGAAACAAAATTTACAAGCGCAAGAAGACTGTAATTCATTCATTCAACTTGAGACGAAGTGTTTAGCTTGGCCAACACGCGCAACTTAACAACAATTTCTTCGCCACCAAAAACGTTTTGTGCATATTTAAAACAAGCCAGGCAAGACAAGAAACACTCAAAAAATAATACTTCAAACATTTTCAGAATTTTAAATAATTTGAACAAAACAACAGCAGAAACTGTAACAATTTCGTTCGTTTCGGTCGTCGCCGCTAACAAATAAAAGTGAAAATTCTTTGAGAATTTTGAAAATAAATCATTTCGGATCTTATTTTTTTGATAAAGTGTTTTTGATCGTTCGGTCGTTGACTGTCAGTTGTGTGAAGTGTTTGTTAAAAATGAAAGTTTTCGTTGTGGTGCTTTTGAGCACCCTCGTCTGTTGGGCTGCGGTGTCCGCTCAAGGATTTAACCAACAAAATCGTGGCGCCAATGATGTGGTGAGTAATCAAAAATGCCAACAAATAAATAAAATATGTGGACACAAAGAAAAGGATATTAAGTGGAAAAAAGTGATGAGAGGCAGAGTATAACGGTTAAATTGAGTTTAAAAAAAAACTATGTAAAAGAAATTCCATAAAACAGAGACAAACAAAATTATAAAACATAAAATGTGTTCTTCGGTAGAGATTAAAAATAAAGGGAGATTCTTAAAAATAAACAACAACTTAAAATGTTGTATTTATCTAATTTGTTTATCTATGGAATTCAAATGTCCTCTCCGCTGGACCTTTTTGATTTCCTATTTAATTGAATTTATGTACTCCAACGTATGAGAGTTTACGAGGATGGTATTAAAACCTTACTTAGCTATTTCCCCAGCCGCAAGTCGGACCAACTAATGATCTAGGCATAATTCATCCAAAGAGCAAAACAAAAAATGAACATACCACGAAAACGTTTATAAAAGTAGGGGAGGAAAATAAAGACAGCTTTTCTAAAAGTAGAAAGCAAAACAGATGTCACAAATCGAAAAATGAACTAAATGAACTTCTCTGAAACCTTCTGAAAGTCCTTCTATTACACGGGAAGAGATTTTTGTAATTGTAATTGAATTAAAAAGGACGCAGTAATTTTTAGTTCATCACTTTAAAACAACTTTCAAAAAATAAAAGCCTCAGCGAATTTTAACGCAGATTTTCGATTTTTGACATCCTTTGACTTTATAATCGCTCATCGTATGGACCACTTTAATTGGATAACCAGATTAGCTTCAAGTTATTCCTACTAAATCAGCGTGTTTTTGAAAAACGACTTCGAGCTTGAAAATTACTCATTAGAACCTGTACAATAGGTCAAGAAATAAATACGAAAAGAATGTCTTTCACCAACTATAACTCTTAACATAACATACTGAACTTCTGTGAGAGCAAAGCTTTGCTTTAACTATTATTTATTATACTGTAAATTTCATTAGATTTGTCGTTTATCTGTAAAATACTTTTTGTCAATCAAATCCCCACACAAAACTATATGACACATATCAAATATGTTGGAAGTCACCAGTTATCGATTTGTAACATGTGTATCTTTCATTCAACAGATTGATGGATCGGGCCCGAAAGGTTTTTTGAAATACGATTCAATACTATTTGATTTTTTGCGGGTTTTTTCAAACAATGTCGAATTTTTTCATCCATTCTTTAACAATGGAATCTTTTCATTAAGATAAAAGAAAACGGTTTTTGATTTCTAAGAAAAAAAATTATTCATAAAACTGACACCCAGCATCAAATGTCAAATACCTTCACAAAGAAAATGATTTACAAGCCTACGAAATGTTTGCGATTTAGGGAATCTTCTAGGGATCTTTTCGATTAATTATTTGCTATGTATTATGACACAAAAGACTTCTTCACCTTTGACCCATAAAACATTTCACTGTTACGAATTGACTTTGGCGGAAACATTTAACAAAGACAGCACATAAATCGACTCTTACAAAACCAATAAATGTGATTACATTATTGTTACGATTTACACAAAGCAACAGCGTTTTATGGATTTATTGTCTGAAAACTGATTGAAAATATAATAATGGAGTATTAAATCGTACAACACAGCCTCCAGAAGATCCAAGACAAAGATCAACGCCATCATCATCTGCACCATCTATGGTTTCCTTTGTAAACAAAATGAAATGATGATTTATGTGGTTTGTAGAAAATCCAAAAAATTGTTATATAAGCGCTCGACATCGGCATGAAGAGTTCAGAAAACAGAAAACAAATACCCGCAAACGAATAAATAAATTCAAACAAAAGTTTCCCTTAGGAGAAAATCTAAAACAACAACAAAATTAAAACAAAGCAACAAATGAGTAGTAAATGTAGTCATAATTGCTAAGTAATTGTATTTAATGGTATTTTGTTTCATTTAACAAATCCATTAATATCAACAACATCATCATCATCCGCATCTATTCTCATCTGACCGACCGACCGACCATCTCCATTGTTAGCCAGCATTAACCAATGCCACCGCCACCACCACCAGCACCACCTCCAATGCGCCACTAGAAATCATTACTGTGTGGCTTTGACTTTGGCTTTTGAGTTTTGTTCCGCTCTCTGCTGTTCCGTTGTTTCAAAGAAAGAAAAAAAACACAGAAGACAAGAAGACTATGGCTATTATATATTGGAGGTAGTGATGGTGGGGGTGTTAAAGAAAGGCGCTTCTTTTAATACGTTACAATTATTTAAAGCGCCACTTTACCATTGTTTGTTTCATTATTATTATTATTGTATTTGTTAATATTTTACTGTATTTACAGTGAAACCCCTTGACATGAATTCAACTCTAAGTAGAGCACATTTTTGAGCAAATTCCTATAATGAACTTTCTATTACTACATATTCAACGTTAAGTGATTTAGTTTGTAAAATGTCCACAGTACTTTATCAACAGTGGATACAGAAACACGTTTATTTTTATATTCAGAGCCCTGTCTAGAATAACAACTTCCGAAAGACCACTTTCATTTATCTTTTAATGGAATATTTACTATTTTTTTCATCTAATCTGGAAGCTTGTGCGATCCGTCTGTCGGATGAAATCCAAACCCGAACTAGGAGTGAATGTACAAAACGGTTTAAATTTCATAATAAAGTTGTATCCTATCCATAAAAGGGAAACGTTTTCGGAACGATTAGGGATTGACTTTAAGAGAACTGACACTGTTATGTTCCCCATCCAGAAAGGGTAACCCTTTTTGAAAATGTACGGATTGCCTCTAAGAGAACTGACACTTTTTTTCCTTAAAAATTATCTTCATTCGATAAGCTAAATCACTATTTAGAGGTTTCACTGTATTACCGTAATAACATAGTGCTATTTATCCATCGTCTGTGCTTTACACTCTTGCTTTCTTGCCTCCTTCACTTTCATCGTGTTGTTGTCGTTTGTCTTTTCTTTTGTTGTATGGCTGCTGATGAGATTTCGATTGATTTTTTGGTTAGGTTTAGAGGGTTTTCGATATTTCTTGGTTTTTTTTTCGTTCATAAAATTTTATAGCTCATAATAGGAAATAATTGACTAAGTGGAGATGTGATTTGAGGAAGAAGTAATAAAAGAAATGTCAACAATATATTACCCCCAAGGGAACATTTAAACAACTGCCAGAGAACTGAAGACAAGACTGAGGATATTTTTGCACTGATATGAATAGGAAAGACAGATGAAATTCAAAATATTATGATCACCATCATAAATACAAAAATCGAACGGATGGACAGATATAAACACGAGAAGCAGATCTGTTAACGGTTCAACAGACAGGTCATTTCCTTAACATTTAAGCTAATCAATAGATGAACGGATAGGTCAATGCAATAATATCAGAAGAGCTGACTAATTGGCCGACAGGTAGTCGCCTCGGGCAAGCTGTTGAAGATCCCGACATTTGTCACAGTTGGTAATCACGTTACGTTGGAATGGACACCATTCAAATTAAAATGCAATCATTTATCATCTGCTCCACAGGCAATCTCCAATGATTATGGCAATTTTGTAGCCTTCAGTCGTTTATATTGGAAACAATAGGAAACTCCACATAAGTCGCCCCCCCACCCCAAATCGTGGATAAACTTTCATTGGTGGTAGTGCGAGTACTCTCTTTGGTTGTGTTGCCCATTGGAATGTTCATAAAAATTCCACACCAAAATCAACAGAAAGAAATGAATCGCTGCTGCTGCCTTTTGTTGTTTTCTTTAAATATTTATTAACTTGAAAAGTTTCTTGACCACTTGTTACGAGTATATTTCACATGTTTCTTTTGCATCCATCATTATCCACACATGATGATGATCATCATCATTGGGTCGTAGTCTTGAGGCATTAGTTATCATTGTCATTATCATATGTTCATTTTTCATTATTACTTATTATTACTATTATTGGTGGTGTTGTTGTTGTTGATGTTGTCTTACGTTTTTGTTGCTGATCATCTTCATTGGTTTTTGGTCACTCCACAACGAGTTTTTTTCTCTCTCTGTGTTGCTGTAATCTTTACAACGGCCGCGCATCTTTGTTTTTTTTTCTCTGTTCACTGTCCAATACGATATTTTTTTTTTTTGGGGAAAAAAAAGGGAAAGTTCAGCTTCGATGAAACGAAAAACGTGTGTTCAACGTAAATAAATACCGTCAAAGTGAATATTTCGGGTAAAGGTTAGTGTTTGCATAGCAGTAAAAAGAGGCAGACAGAATTTCTATTCAATTAGAAATTCCACAAAAAAAAAAACTGAGGCCTTTGACCTTTGGCAATTTGTTATTCAGTTTGTACAGTATTTTAGTTGAGGGTGGAGGATCTTATGCCATGATCCCTGTAAGTAATTCTTTACAAATTTCGCCCAAAAAAAAAAAGGATAGTATTGGAAAACTATGCAAAATACTCGTACCAAACAATGTTTATTACTAAAAGGCAATGACAAAGAATTAGTGACATTTCCCGTTTGCAGCTGGACCAAAGACACAGACGCCCTAAGTCGTTTGCTAAATATTTCCAAAAGAGCATAAAACCTGTAGTTTCTTTGATCTCCTTTGTAAAACTGTCAAATGGTGTCATGTGTAGAGTGTGCTTCCAAACTAAAGCGCCCGAAAGAAGACCTGGCACGTCTGCCCTCTGCAAGGTCTTTGGTCGAAACATGAATAACCAGACTTGTTAGGAATAAGAAAACCTAACTGATAGCTTATATTGTCTATTGAACAGCTGGCTCCCCCAGATAACTCTGACAAAGGCCTAAGGCATAACTACCCGGTATAGCGTAAGAGATGGCCAAGAATGTATGATATCGTTCCATCAATAAAAAAAATAGTGTATTGAGGGGACGATATAATTAAATATATTTTTGAATACAGTGTACTCTCTCCTTGCGGACACCTCTCATAAGCGGACTTTTCTCTCAGTATTTTTTTTTTTTTAATTCAGTTTTATTGTGTATCTACTTCAGTCCTCTTGTGTACTTCTCTCATAAGCGGACACCTTTCATAATCGGACAAAATTCTCAGTCCCTTAGGTGTCCGCTTATGAGAGAGTACACTGTACATTTTCAAATTTCAAATATTTGAACATTGTCTCTAAGGTCGGCTCGTTGGCTGATCTGAATGAAATCGACCTGCAAATGTCATCCCCTGAAGGAATAAAGTGAACCCAAGCACCGCCTGGTTCTATATGGGAAACATTTCTAATTGAACTAATTAAGGGAATGCTTTTAAAAGCCGCATTACATTTGTGGATGTTAAGGTGTCCTCTGGCCGTCTTGGAATAATTTGTCTCATCTAAAATTGGTAATGGTAAATGAATGATTTGAATACAAAAAATAATCTAATTAAATGGCACTACATATTTGGAATGATTGTCAATAACTTTTGTATGGGCCCTCCTCTAACAATACAAATATTTGTGTATCTCAAAGCATTACTTGGATCCGAAACACACAAATCACACCTACACACTACACCTCGCACTTGTAGCTCGTGCGGTGTGGTGGGGCCAGCAACCATCCACAATCTGACAATGAAAGTGAACGATACAATTTCTTTCTATCTTTTTTTATTATTAACATTTTATTTCAATTTATGTTTTTTTATTTTAATAATTCATAAACACTTTTACGCATGCGCAGCAACGCAAACATAAACACAACAATTGTTAATAAAAATTTGTAAGGAAGGGCAGTGAAGCAGCTGACTGTGGTGTATGCGTAAATCGATTTTAACTGAGATATGTCGAGACCGACACACAATAAAGCGGATATTGATAAGTTAAACTGAAGGACAGGCAGACAGCTGGAGAGGGGTGGTCGCGAGGGGGCAGTGGACGACCGATATTTAGGTGTGTGGTAGTGGTTCAATAAAATATATATATAAAAAAAACAAAAAAGCATCTCCAGCAACGACGACACCATCAGCAATAACAACAACAAAATCAATCTTGTTAATACAAATTAAGAAAGTGGGTCAAATACCGGCTGTTGCTCTTTTTGGACGCTTATTGTGGTGATGACGTTTGTTTTCTCCCTCTCTCTCTCTATCTCTGAATAAAAGAAGACAAAAATATTTATCGTTTACATTATATATGTATACACATTGAATGAAATGATATTAAGGGGAGGAAGGTACGATACAGTTTAGAGAGGGAGACGCCTAGATTTTTGAAGTATTCAGTAGGTATTTGTCAGAAATAGAATTTATCAGAATTTATTAGAAATAGAAAATGAAAGTTATTACTTAGTTTTTTTTCGAAATATATCAAGTGTTTCTATTTTGTGGAAATTAACACTATTTCACATTGTGGAAATTCCCAAGTGAAAGTGTTTGACGACAAAAAGGCTCCTTTGGTCATAAAGTACGACAACAGATGGCGCTTAAATCAATTTACCATTAATTTGGCAGCTGCTGGAGTTGTCGTTGCCACAGCAGCTGCTGTCGTCGTTTATTGTCTGTCATGTGTTAGTTTTAAATACATTTTTAAACTTTATCCCACCACAATGAACTTAACCAATGTGAAAAACAAAACAAATACACAGACCCCCCCGTCTGTTGGACAAACACATAACGCAACCAACAAACTAATCCTGTTTTACATCTTCACTTTTTTTTTTTGTTTGCCTGGTGTCTGCCGAAATGACAAACTTGAATTTGTGCAACAACCTTTACACTCGAAGAAAACTGAAAGATAAAGTCGAAGCAAGAAGGAATTAACAAAAAAAAAAAAAAAATGTATTGAAAAGTATAAAAAAACAGATGGGTAACTCTGCGAGCTCTCTTACTTATATTGAAATCATGTCTCGAATCAATTACTTCTCATCTACAAACTCCAGATGTCAAATGTGTGCCTCCTTCAATTTCAATTTAATTCCATCTATTAAGTCTTTGTTGGGAATACATGTATGATTTTATCGATATAATTAGGAAATACTCCAAACTATGGTGTATTATTTTAATGTCACTTCGATCGCCGGGTCTTTCAAATTATCTTTAGCACGATTTATTTGTAGTATGGATAGAAACCAGTATTTTATCATTGATTCGTCATAAACAAATACTAATTAACGACTATTAACAGGACAGACATTATTATCTACGCTGAAAACTGCCGATTTCACTAATCCTTCATAGAAATACAGTGTTAGGTTCATAGAAGAAGAAAATAGCTGTCTCTATTGGAAATGTCTCTGTCTGAAATAGACACCTTTAGACATTTATTTCATCGAGTGTATGCCTAACTAAACATCATTGCCTTGATATTGTAAATTTGAACAGAAAGCAAAGAAAACAAACAAAAAAAAACACCATAAAGGAAGAAGACGTTACTTCTGTAATAGTTAAAATACATTAAAGCTGTTGTTTTGGCTGTTACTGTTTACACGTTACCACTTGGAACTACCAGTTTGTGTTTTTTCACTTTGGCATTTGCTGAAGGAAAAGATTTCCTCGTTGTTACAACAGCAACAACAACAAAAAGCTACGAAAAACCTTGTTTCTTGAAAG
Source organism: Hydrotaea cyrtoneurina (assembly GCA_958296145.1). NCBI lineage: Eukaryota > Metazoa > Arthropoda > Insecta > Diptera > Muscidae > Hydrotaea > Hydrotaea cyrtoneurina. The sequence continues at coordinate 89,704,171 of OY282514.1, forward strand.
CCGCAACAAACGCTTTAAGCCACGCTTTCGTTATTAGAGACGCGACTTTAAACTGAACCTTATGGTTTTTATTTCGTCTGCTTGAAAGTATTTTCTGCAATTATTTTTCACAAAACGAAAAAAAAATGAAATGAAACAAATCAGACCTTAACAAATTTACTAAAAACTTGTGTCGTGATTTGAAAACAATTTTTTAACCTTACAACAGATGTTGCGGCCTGTTGTTCGCCATCAACATGTTAAAGGAAAGAAAAAGGTCATCATCAAGGAAATTATGCCTAATTAGCGTGGCCATAATGAGGGGCTAAAAAATCACTGAAATTGTCATAATACCACCGAGTGCTACAGCTAAAGAGCTGCTTGAAATGGTTTATTAAATTTTGTCATAATTGTTTGTCGAGTGCACGAAAAATACCAGATTATCACGTTTTAATTTTTGGACGGCCGATTAAATGACACCGGAAATATTCAAGCACGGATGCAGTAATACGTGTATGCATAACGATTAAAAGTTATTTAAACGAATTTGATACATTTAATTTCTATGGAATAGAGAATAGATAAATAAATACTGAATTTACGATTACTCCTAATTGACTATAATTCAGCAAAGGCTATAGAAAGAAACACATCTTTTATTATTTTTGATAAAAAGTAATTATAATTGAATACTAAAGTCAAGTTATATTCAAATTGCACTAGGCAACAATTGGAGAACGGCTTTTGCTTCGTGGATTTAAATCACATAAACTTCATACATTTCTAGAATTAAAATCCAAGTCGGTTTTCAAAAGACTTCTCGACTTAGTTATCCTAAAATATTACGCAGTCTGTCTGTCCTATCAAAAAAAAAGACAATTCAGTGGACAGACGTCCCAAGTCAAATGCGAACTAGGTTTTTTTCCACTAACGTAGCATTGAATGTGAATGTGTGTGAATAATTCATGACCTCTGGAGCTTGCAGCTGAACTAATGCCTTTGTAAACAGATTTAGGCCGCCTGCTCTATACATAGTCTGTGCTATAGCCTCCAAACGGGATGACTAAATGAGAAAAGTAAATGAGAAAAACGGTCCAACAGATCAGATCTGTCTGCCACACAGACAGTGTAAACAACAATTGAGCTTCCAAGCGGTTTGAAGAATATGATGAAATTTACCTCCTTAGGGGGCAAATACCTCCGGACTGTGCAAAATACCTCCGGTTAATATTCGACAAGAGATGAATTTTAACTCTCAACATCCTAGACGAAACAATGGACCTTAAAGCCTCGTATGGTTAACTGGTTGGAAACTGCAGTAATAAGATCGATAATATTATATTGCCCGACTTAGGAGCTTTTTAAGGCACTCAGTATCATTTAACGAAATCACAATGGACTGCCAAGACTAATACAGACCGTACCTCTAACTAGACCTTAAAGGTGAGCTTAGTTGAAGCTGAAAACATTTGTTCTTAATCAAGAACTGAACAAATATCATGAAATAACAAACTCACCGGAAACATGTCAAAATTGTGAGAGGATTATTTTTGTGATATCTTCTGGAGCAAACGTCTGTCTAAAAATCTACAGATTCGAATTCTTAAACAAGGAGACGACTTTTGAAGAGCTTATTTTTCAATCACAAATTTGTTTCTTTCGGATTGAGAACTAAAAAATCGGGGAAAGATTTTCGTGTCGATCCGTGTTATTTGGTCAAGCATAAGCCGGACCACTGAAACCAAGTAGATAATGTGGTTAAATGACAGTAATTTCTAGAAAATATGAAATATCATTAAGGGTCCCTTTTTCAGGTCTAAAATTAATATCGGACGACAAACTATAGAGAAAATTCGTTCATTAGCCGAATCGTTCGTATGTGGAATATTCTTCCAGCAAGTGAGTTTTCAGTCAATTCTGACATTCCTCCGCTAACATAATTCATTCCACCACCAGAGTGTAGGTCTTCAATAAAAAAAATATATATAACACGGAACAAAATATGCCCGTAATTGGTCCATTTTGATATTTGACATTTGTGGTCTGTTGCATGATTCATATATGATTTTTACATGAGCCCCAAAAAAGGATTGATAATCCAGGCTTTTATTTGTTAGCGCTCATCGTTCAATAATTTGTTTTCATTTTATATTTATTATTATTTTTTTGTTTTGAAAATTATTTGCACAACAAAAATATTAATGCCTTTTCATTTTAATCAAAATATAAAAGAAAAGGAAAGGAAAGAAAAGAAAATAAGACAACAAACGACGATCCCTCCCATTGGCAATTTCGCTTACATAACAACAAAATGTACAAGTTATGGGGAAATAAGAAAATATAAGTCAAATGTCCAACACAACAATATGCCACACATCTTTGCCACTTTTGCTGTTGTTGCTATTGTCGGTGTTACAGTACGAGTGCATTAAATGAAAATGCCACAAAATAGTTGGCACAAACGACCACAAGGCAACAACAGCAGCAGCGGCAATTTTAAAACCCATGGTGACTCTTCGGTTTTAACCACAAGCGCACAACACCAACCCAACCCAAAGCTAACCCAGCCATGGACGAGTCACTCACTCATTCGCAGCCATACAAGAGAAAGAAATATGTGTTAAAACTGAAAAAAAAACCCAAAAAAATAAACTCCATACAGGTTCACTGCAGGCTGAGGGGTAGGAGAGTGCTGTTGGATATGATTTCAGTGGCCACCACCGTCATCTCCACTGGAGTTTTTTTTGCTGTTAACATGCATTCATTATCAAAACACAAAACATAGTGCAAAAATAATAGTGCAAACGAAACAGCAGAGAACTGCATCCTCATTGGGGTTCTTGACAAATATACTCCAAGTCTAACTAGCTGAAACTTGTTTCACAGCGGAAGGAAGGTATGATATTTGAGGATTCTGCCTAATTATCGTTGTCCAACGTTGGCTATTGTGGTGGTAACATTTTGACAGAGACTCCAGAACATTTATATTTTCTTATTCTCTGTGGCCGTGAAATCCTTGATTAAATTTACATAGTTATTTATGAACGTAAAAATTCAACAATTCGAATTCAATGCAAAATTCCGCCGACCATTGAGGAGTGAAGAGTATGTCGTTCTAGCATTCTTAGCGTATCTGCAGTAGAAACCGTGGTTTTCCAAAATTTGTAAAAGGAAAGAAAATCTCTTTTCGGCATTATGGAAACCGATTTTATCATAGGGCTGTATCGGCTGGCCTTGCAGTAGAGTCAAGGCCATGTGAAGGACAGTGTCTGGCTCAAAAATGGTTCGGTTAGCCCTAGAAAACTAAATCTCTATTTTTACACTTAAACACTAAACCTCGCCTGTGAGGCTACTCTTTTGAAAAGTACAAAATTTTAATTTTTAAAATATTTTTTTATTAAAAAAAAGGATATTGTAGAATAAAATTATTTATAAAGAAAATAAAAACGAAATCATTTAATTTTTGAAAAGAAAATTTACATTAAAAAGAACAGATTTTTCATTTATTTCATAGAGAAAAACATTCGAGTCGCCCCACAGGCCGAGTTTAGTGTTCCAGGGTTAATATTCGCATTAAGGGGCTGAATCATTATTGAAGTGAACAATTTTTGCAGAGACATGTATTTTAAGGCTTTTCTCTAAAATCAATCAAAAATGTGATTTTGGGTTTTTTGACGTTTGGTGTGTATATATCTTAATATATTTTTACCCTCGACACTGATTCACTGATACACTGATTCCCTGATTCACTGATTCACTGACTCTGTCACGCAGTACGTAGGAATTTAAATAGGCATTCTATAATAATTCTATAAATAATAATAATAAAAAAAATAATATTTTTTTTTGTACAGAAATTGTGTTTTCCCCAAATTTTTTTTTTTCCAAAATTTTTTTTTTTTCCACAAATTTTTTTTTTTCCACAAATTTTTTTTTTTCAACAAAATTTTTTTTTTCCACAAAAATTTTTTTTTTCAGCAAAATTTTTTTTTTCAACAAAAATTTTTTTTTTCCAAAATTTTTTTTTTTTCAGCTATCTTTTTTTTTCAACAAAATTTTTTTTTTTCAACAAAATTTTTTTTTTCCACAAAAATTTTTTTTCCAACGAAATTTTTTTTTCCACAAGTGTTTTTTTTCCCAATTTTATTTTTTTTCGAAATTTTTTTACAAAATAGTTTTCTCAAAATATTTTTTACAAAGTTTTTAAAATTATGTAACAAATACTTTCTCAAGCAAATTAACGGGCGCCATAGGCGCATTACAACTTACTAGTTTTATTTTATTTATTATAGAGATTTCCATTGTACACAAACAAAATAAAATTTCCTTCTTTAGCTTTTCTTTAATAAGGAAGTTTTATCAAATTATTAGTCGGGCCATAAAAATGGGTGTGTATGTAAAGAAATTGTATTATTAACACTTTACATAAACAAGGCAACAGTAAAAGAAAAACTCGAATCTGCAACACAATTTCGACGTCTTCCTTTCCACTTCCTCCAAGTTTTCCAATGCGTATTAATTTTGGGCGGAGCTTATAATTTTTTTTTCTGCTGATTAACGAAATAATCAGCGAAAAATCCATATTATCTAACAATATTTGTTCATAACATCCCATGTGTTGGTTGGCGTAAGTCTCTTCCTCTATTCATCCTCTTTATTTTCACAACTAACACAATTTCCTCTATCAATCGATTCAATTCGCATGCTGTCGATCATAAAATAATGATCATGCTGATGCATAATATGAAATTAATTTTGTTTTTATTACTATTGTATTTTGTTTGCTTCTTCTCTGATCAACTGAACTGGTGGTGTTTTATCTCTTCAGAAGCTTTTTGCCTTTCCTAACCACTGATCGATCTCATGCCGCTTTAAAGGCAACCCCCGGGGTGGGGGCAGGGTCTTTACAATTTGATCGCATTTAGTTTTAATCTTTTTCGTTTGGAAAGATATGTCGGTCATTTCTTAGGTGATGGAAATGAAAACGAAAGTTTTTTTTTTAAACATTTCGTGTCAGTGGTTTAGTGTGATATCATAGAAATTGTCTGAAAAAAAACTCCGTCAATTATATGTATTTCATCACAATCACTCCCATAAAGTGATTGAAAGCCTGAGGATGTTGGCAAAATATTTTTTTTCCTGGTCATTGCATAAAACCTGCTGATTTGTGGTAATTTCCCGCTGTTACAAATATATTTCTGAGACAAGTGATCGCAATTATGTTATTTTGACTCATTTTTATTATGCAGGATTATCAAGTTTGTTTTCAATGAAAGTTTACAATCATTTTAATAAGGGTGAGGATTGCCAGATTTAATAAAATTTGTAAAATATTTCGAATTCGAAAATTGTGCGCATGTTTGTTAGGTATCGTGTGGATATTTAAAACAGTTTTACAAACAGTTGTTAAATAAAATTTATGAAAATATAAAAACAATTTTGTAAAACGGTTTCAAGTTTGTATAATGTTCAAAAATATATTTCAATTTTATATGGTTGGCTTATAGAGCGATTAGCAGAGCACCTGATCCTCTTCTCAGCCTAACTTTACCTAAACTACTACAGTTCTTTTACTTTAATATTTTCTATACACACAGGTCATTGAAAGAGGAAGAGAGATGAAGCTTAACAAAAAGAAACTTATAGAACAAATATGAACATAGGCAATTTATATTAATAGAGATCTATGTAAATAAATAAACAAATATACTTAGGACACTGATCACTGACGATCGCAACAGCCGAGAGTGTGGATTTGAACAATTTTAGTATTTCCAAAAACTTATGTTCGGTTTTTGCCTCAACATTTCAACATTTTCAACTAACAAACTCTGAACTTCTCTGACATAGGGGCCAACTATTTATTTACAACTATGGCGTTCGAAATTGATCCAACACAATTGAACGGCTTTATTAAATACCATTATTCATTCTATTATTTTATTTTTTATTAATTACAATGCAAAGTAAATGTATGTTAAAATGTTTGGGTCCAAGGGTAAACTGGTGGGAACCGAACCCACAACACACACGCTGCTAGGCAGCGTGCGTTTATTCCAATTTGTATAAATTAGCGGAATTATGTTGATGCACTATAAAATGGCATACATACACACTCCCTTCCTATGTCAACAATTTTAAAAGCCTCAGCTTTCTAGTCTCTCCAATTGATCTCGTTGTCCACATGATTTTGTATGAGCAACAATACAAAATATTCTTATGAATATTATACCAGAATTGATGTCTTCCTACTAGCATTCTACATTTCAATAATTTACCTACAAACAAATGTAGCGAGTTTATGTGTCCTTGACTAGAATATCCAGCCCATTGTGCTATGGGCTATTGACAAAATTTGCTAAATCAAAAAAAAAAAACAGCTGATAAGCATCCGCATTAAAGTTTAAGCGATTTTTTGAAGCAAAATTAATCAAAATGCATTTCATTATGCATATTCGGAGAGGCTAAGTCAATGTGTGTGCATGTGGTTTTGCCGCAAATCCACAAAGAAAACAGAAAAAAGAAATCAATAAAATATGAAATATATTTGTTTCGAAATATTTTATTCATAAATATTATTGATTTAAAGCCGACAATTGGATTAGCATAAAATCAAATATCCATTTCGATACAATAGTCAGAGACAATGAATGACGAATCTGCATATTTGTCGTCTCTGACAGATAGCAAACCATTTACATTGGTTTGAAATGTGCGTCCAATCAACTGTATGATTTTATTGCACTTCATAGATGTTTTGAAATATAAACAATATAAATAAATTGGAATATTTTCCCGCTGATTTGGCGTTCATTCTGCGCACAGGATGTTATGAATGGATGGATGTTTCAAGTTTAATTAAAAAAACGTTTTTTTTATAGAACGAACATCCGGAAGCACAATAACTGCCGGTTTCCATAAAACGAATTTGTTCGTTCGTTAATTTTTGAACCTTAAGGCGAGCCATTCTTAAGATTGACCCAGACAATTGGGCTCAGCCGAGGCAATCACATGAATGGAAAATAAACTTGTATGTGGCACACTTCATACTTCAGTGGAATGGAATTCTCTTACATTTACATAATTGCTCAGAAACTTTGGTATGTTATCTTCGATTACAACATTTCCTTCGAACAGTAACAAAGTTGAGCATAAAAACCCGTGAGCATATTTTAATGACAATGTGAAAGCAAATTTCAGTTTTTATTCAATTGTAATGCGATCAACTTCTCCAAGTAAAATATGTCGAGTCAAGTGGATAGTTTTGAGTGTCTTATCAAAAAAAAAAAAAAATCAAAAAACTATATCACACAAAAGTGAATGTGGTGTCAAAAATGTCAATAGCAGTTTTCTTCGATTCCCCTACCCAACTGTCAACAGACAAAAAAATGCCAATGCCTTAGTAGTTTCAATCACTTTGTGCTGCCAATTGCCCTTTCGTGTAAAATTGTGTTTTTAAGAAATCTACACACCTGCCAGTTAGTTAAACTAAATTACAGTTTATTCACCTCATCCGTCACAACAATGGCCACCAAACCAACGTTAATCTGTAATATTTATATCGTTGTAATGCATGGCATGTAAACATTATATTTTGTTGTTTTTGTTTTTCAAAAAAAAAAAAAAAAACACAAATCATATCTGCAAACAATGCAAAAATTAAAACTCACAGAAACGCAACATTTGGTAACGGTCAAAAACATGCACATATTTTGGAATTCGTTGCACGTCAAAAACGACCGGCCATGCGACAAATTATTAACAATCGTATTTAAAAAAAAAAACACACACATACACAAAAAGTGAAATATTTTCCGCGGAATTTCTAGACAGAAACAATGAAACACATGCTCTGTAACTACAAACGCCCAAATGCGTTGTTTGGCCTGTTCACTTGGGCTCATGTAAACAAAAACACTACACCGGAGTCGTAAAGCATTTCCCAATGTGTTTTTACCGACTGTCTTTCGGTTAAAAGTGACTGGCAATGTAAGCCAATGAAAACTAAACTGAAAATTAAAAATTCTTAATCTACCGAGTACACACAGAAACAGCGTAATTAAAAACTACGATTTTAGTTGGCTTTTATTGTCAGCCTTTCTATTACCACCGCATACAATTGTCAGTGGCTTCAGTGGTATTTGAGATTTGAAATGTAACAAAAAATACATGTCGGCCAAGTAATTGTCGCATAACAAACAGTATAATTACAATACAATGGCAATTCAATTGAATTGTAACAGAAATGAGCACAACTTGAAATATGGAAACTTCTTGGATTTGTTGCGATTGGCATATGTACTCATGTATGTACATTGAACCAACTCTAAACCATAAAAGTTCTCCTTCTGCCTTACTTTCTTTAAGGCGGGTGTATTAATGTTTAAACTTTTTTCGAATCTTTTTTTTTTTTATTAAATTAAAATCTCATTTATAATCTTCGTTTTCGTTTTCGATTTTTTATTACTTTCCAACTCATTAACGCATTTTAAGCGAATGCATGATTTATCTGCTCTCATCTTGCCTGTTAAGCGAACAACTCAACACTTGCGTGTTTCTGTTTTAGTTATCAATTCATTTTCATTATTTCATGATTTTTAACAATTTACATACTTTTCAATTTCACCAACCGCAATTGTAGAGTGAAATGAAAAGGAAAAACAACAACAACAACAATTTGTACGTTCATTTTCGCAATGTCCGGTTAAGAGTTTATTTCACATAGAATGTAAGATTCGGAAGCAACAAATTCCAGAGAGTGACAGTTGGGTGTGGATTTTGGAGCGGTGGCATCATTGGCCCATGTATTTTCGAGTATGCTGACGGCCACGCTTTTCCGTTTAAGGATTGCGCCACAGAGATATCACGAAGCATTTTCTGTGGCCGGAGATTGAACAGCCCACGCCTAAGTCCAGCGTTTGGAAAACAAGTGGGGTAATCGTGTTATTTGGCCAATTGGTCACGACGGAGTTGTAGGGTCTTCGTGAAGAATCGATGTTAGGCGAACAGGCCATTAACAATTCAGGCTCTTAAGAGGAATGTCGATTAAGTTATTCGCCATAGGTAGAATGCAGAATCCGTGTCCAAAGTCTTGGAAAATTTGGTTGTTACCGTTTTCCATAAGTAATAAAAATGTTTACTCTTTCGAATAAATCAACAATATGCCGAAAAAATTGATTTAATTTGGTTTTTAATTGTTGCTGATCGCAAGAAACATTGACTCCGACATTATAGAAAACTAAGGTGAACAATTAATCTCATACGTAACCCCACCTACCAATGTACCCATTGCTTATTGGCTTCAAGACTGGGATAACTCAAAATTTTGTTAATTTGTCAACATCATTTGAAATACCCGATTTTCTTTTAAAACATTCCAGCAGAAGTTTTTCATTATCATTCTTCTGTTAAAGTTAATTAAAATGTATAAGAGAAAATCTTTGGGTGTTTTTCTGGTTTTTTAAAAAAAAAATACTAAAGTGAACAATTTCAGCGAAACCCTTATAATCAACCCACTGCCTAATATTGAGGTTTTCTTTTGTTGTCAATTATATAACGTAAGTTTCATATTTTTTGACTGATTTTTCATAGGCATTTTGACAATAAATTTACATTTTGTCAATATTTTATAATTAATAATTTGTTTGCATACCTTAAATGTCTGAAAGCGAAAGTGATTTCTTTAACAGCAAAAAAAAACAACAACAAATGCTGTGATCTTCGGCATCGGCAAAACATCAAAAAAACGAAACGAAATCAATTTCAACTCATCATAAGCAAGAAACGTGTTTCTAGTTTAAATGGAAATAACGAAAAACTACATCGCTATTCAAATGAATTGAGAAACAAATGATATTAAATTCTAATTAACATATGTGTAACTTATGATCTTCGGTCACAGGCAGAGTGACAGCCATCCCGTTTGCATCCACTTTCACTTTCAATTCATACTCGTAAAGTAGCAGAAATAGTATTTCAAAATTAAATTTCGATTTTGTCTTTAGGCCAGGCCCGATTTTTTCTTCTACTTCTTCTTTTTCGTTTTTGCTGTGTGTCTGTGTGCCTGTCAATGAACTCGTTGGAGTAAAAACAATTAGCACCCATTAGGTGAAGAGTTTTTGTTTCGTTTCTGTTTTTTTTAATTGTAAAATGATGTTTTTTCATGTTTCTTCATATTCAATAGATGAATGAATGAATGAGTGATAAATTGTGGGAAAGACATTTTCTGCATAACCAAGTAACCGCTGAGTAGTTTTCTGATGAAGTGTGCAATTTTCTTTGGCTATTGAGGGATCATAAAATCGTTTGAAATTTTCTCAAAAATATAAATGTTGTGGGTTTTTGGTTTGGGCGCAACATTGTTACCATACAGTTGCTAATATTTGAAGCGTTAATGATACGTTGGGCCAAGTAGTTTCCGCATCTGTTGTGTCAACTAAGAAAACGTGCAGCCGTCACCTATTACATCTACATTTAAAGTGTTAATAAGACATGATTATGCAAAGACATGCCACGAAAAAGTAAACAGAAACGAGAACAGCAAGCGAATGTATAGCGGTAGTGTATATATGACCCAATTAACAAACTTCAAAACAAATTCCAATTGAAATTTCACTAGCCCTTGAAATGTTCCGAAGGAAATACGTCTAATCCGTGTTTCCAAGAACTGAACAAACTGTAGTATAAACAATTTTTATAGTTAACCAAGAATTGTTGGGCAATTGCCTGCGAATTACATAACCAAAATGAAAATAATGCCCTCATACAAAACTAATGAACATGCATGAGACTTGTCTGCACTATTCCACTGTGGCCCTTCAGTTCTTTCACCAAGCATAGAAATAAAACCTAAGTTTCCCCTATAGAGTGAAACACTCTGAAGTTAAGATAATTTTCTATGCTATGAAACTGCGTAATCATCAAAAGGATAAACAGTAAAATTCTCCTAAAAATACGAAATTTTAAAATGCTAAGATAACTTAACGTTTCATTGAGACATACCGAAGGGCCTGTCAATGGCAAGTCTTAATTTAACCCCCAACATGTTGATGGGATTTTCTTTAAACACTTCCTTGCAACACAGCCCGTTCGCACTTGCACATTGCATTCAAATTACTGCAAATGCCATTCACCACCACCTCCAATCATTTGTTTTGCCTTTCTAGCCTATTTTGCCCATAGCAGTTTTTTTTTTCTTATTACATTTGCGTATAATTGCAATAATACCCTTTAATTTAAAGCCCAAAAAAAAAAATGTTAAAAATAACTTTTGCCAAATTCCAGCATTCACATTAAAAGTTTTCAAATAGCATTACTAACATACATTCACACAGGCCAATGCATGTTTGGAAAAGAAAAAACTTTTTGTTTCTATATCGAAAAATGAAAACGAAAACGAAAACAAAACAAAAAAAAAGGCAAAACAAATATTGTTGTTCATAAGGTGATGACGATGTTGATGATGAAAACAGCAGCAGCAAACAGCCAAATGCATAAAAAGTAAAAGATTTCCAGATTTCCATTAAGCCGTATGCTTTTTTGTGCAGTTGCAGCAGAGTGCACCCTCACGTTGATGGCTGTTGGGTGGTTGGTATGTGGCATGTGGCATGTGTGCATCATCCACCCAAGACTCCCTGCCTCCCTTGGGCCTCCTTAGTGATTGCTCGTTCGCTGGCTGGCTGGCTGGCTGGCATGGGTCTCTGGTCTACATAGCCTCATATGAGCATATACAGTGTAAAATGCGTTACACTAGAATGATTTTAATGTATTATCAACCTGCCAGGCTGGCGGCCCATGCCAGCCAGCCAGTCAGCCACCAGCCTTCATTATTATCCCCCACAACTTATTTTACTTTCAATTGCATTTCAAACTTGCAACAACACACATACACGGCATTTAAAGGCAAGCTTCGTTGAATTTTTCAACACTATTTTTTTTCCTTCGATTTCATTGCATTTGCAGAGCATTTCATTTTGGCATTTAATATGAGCTGCGTACAGAGTGAGTAGCGTAGCGTATTGGTTTTCAGTTTTCAGTTTCCAGTAGCTGTACCTTTTACTTGGGAGGCTTAAGTAATGTGGAGCGGCTCTGTTGCACAGTGTACGGTGCATGGTGCCCGTTGGTGCTGGTGTTGTTGCGCTGATATTTCTGGTCTTACGTTTGGGGTGTTTGTGTTGCTGATTGTTTTTAAGCACTTGTGTGTAATGTTTGTTGGTTGTTTTCTTTTCCTCGCTCTGCTTTTGCTTTACGCTGTATTTAAGTTTTTGTGCATTTAAGTGCAACTTTGAGGCATGCAATATTTGCATTACGTTGTAATGTTAATCTAACAGAAGTAGAAGAAATACAAGAATGTAATGTGCAAAATGAAAGGCCACACCGTGTGCCATTCCAGAAGACACAAGTGGAAATTGAAATCTACCTTTCGGAATGATGAAATGGGGGTTGGCCCATTTCTAAGGAAAGAAAGGTGGTACATTTACTAATGCATAGCGCCTTCAGATAGAATATTTGTACACTAAGAGATGCATTTATCATGCGAAGAAAACAAATAGGAGAATCAGAAAATTATAAAAAATCAACAAATACATTTAAAAAAAATTGATAAATACAATTTTTAAAAATATGAGAAACAATAATGACACGAGAAACAATTTCAAACTAATAGGAACGACAGAAAAAATTGGAAGAAATGTAAGAAAAACAGAAACGTTGGCAGACCGAAATAAATGATAGACACGGTAACTGTTTATAAAATATGTAGAATCAAAACTAGACTAATATCAGCGAAAGGAGAACAATTGCAATATAAAGTGGAAAATAGGCAACACTAAGATGCCCATCCTCATTTTGAGGCCAATGCTTACAACTATTCTTGGATTTCGTTATTATCATTTTAAATAAATATAAAACAAAACCTCTCCATCAGAAACTCCATTATCATTCTACTTATGAATTACTCGAAAGTTTAAAAAGTTGTAAAACTACTTTTGACCTTTAATCAGAAAGGGTAGGAAAAATCCGAGAAAGAACTGTCAGGACATATTTTCTTTAGATCAAAAGGTTGAAAACATACCAAAAAAAAAAAAAAAAAAAAAAACAAATTATCAGAAAAAATTTCAACGGAGAGTCGAATAGATCTGAACTGGCTCCCGTCTGAAATTGACCAGTTACATACGCTTCTATGTGGCAGTAATTATTTCTTCGAAAAATACGGTTCTCCAAAGCGGCAACAGTTATCGTCTTAGTGTTGCCTATGAATCAATTCCGACCTGCTCTCAGTTAAATTCAAAAACATTTGTTGATCTATGTCACATCTTGAGTGAGAAAATATACATATTTTAATTTATTCAAAGCAAAACCATTTTCTAAAGTGATATGACTATCATTGTTACTGTGAAAACAGATATATGTACATAAGTCTACGTTAATGATATTAAAGCGAGTACAGCCCCCATTGTGATTAAAACATCTGTCAAACTGACAGCGATTATAATTTCAAATGTACACATAAACCAACATTTTTTTTAAGAATCATTGCCAATCGTTGCATTCATTGGCAAAGATTTATTTTATTGCTTTGAAATTCAAATATCTGTAAGCTCGCCATTGTGTAATTCGCCCATATGTCTTGACTGAAATTACTATTTTTTTCAATTAACACTTTTATTTTCAAGCAAATCATCATAGCCATTTCCCCTTTTTGTTTTTTTTTTGTTGTGTCTGTAGCCAAATAATCATTATGAGCTCAACACGATGGAAACAAAACCCCAACACCATCGCCTTTCAGTCGTGTGTCGTATTGTATGAACAGCGTTGAGATTTTTAATCGATTTGTCATGCTTTTTCGCCTCAAATGAAAGTGAAATTGTCGTGTTGGTGATTTGCACAAAAATCGCTGTTCTACACAGCCACAATGATGGCGACAAAACTGTTGAACAAAAATTAAAAAAAATGTTAATGGCTGACATGCGTTTCATGTGTTTTGTTGGTTTTGTTTCAGTTGTTCACTCTGCTGATGAATGAATTCGTAATGGAGAAATGCTCTGAAACATGCAAGAATCTGCATTAAAACATTTTTAATGTTGGCGCTTATGTAGATTACAATTTGCAAATTGTGACGACTTGAAGTGCAGCAAAAATTTTTATAAATTCCACTGTTGTCACATTTTATAAGTGTTAAAACAAGCATTTGTTTTAAATTATTTTGTTACGTGTTTCCGAAACTCTCACGTTAATATCGCTTATAAAAAAAGAATATGACCTCTACAGGTGACACACACACGGATTTCGGGGGAGAGCAAGAACATGGAAAATAAATATTAACAACGATTGTTCCGAATGATTTTCCATGTTCGTATCGTTTATGTGAAACACAGAGCAAAAACATGGGATACGAATACAGCTTGGGAGAAATTCGTGCAACTCATTAAAGTACATTTAAAATAATAAGGGCGAATTGACAGACCAAGAGATATTACATATTTTCTTAACTATCAAAAATATTAATAATAATATTCTGTATTTATTTTTCTCATTTTAGGTAAGTTGACTGGATTCATTGGAAATGTTGCTTATAACCGGTATATACGGTAGGCTTTATTATGTATGGAATTTTTTAGAATACTCTGTTTACTCAGACAGGGACAAAGCAAAGGGAAAGAGGCTGAGAAAATGTCAAAAGGAGAGAACACATATCGAGCAACCATCAGAAGCAATCTCTACATACCCGACGGTAGAAACTACAGGATATTGTGACTGACAAGTGTATGACGAAATGAAGGATAAAGTGTTTGCCCGGTAAGGGAACAGGTTGAAAACCGAGCAACTTTCCTTAGATCCTAACTCGACCTCCATCAACTCCCCCACAAATGTCATTGTAATCCCTTAGTAGTTCTTAATATTTATACCACGTTTGTCTACGTAAGAACGACTGGTTGCTTGTTATTACCATTTTAAGAAATATTAAAAGAAAACCTCTCCATCAGAAACTCCATTATCATCCTACTTATGAATTACTCGAAACTCTAAGGGAGTTTTGAAGACTTTGATTTGATGTGTTTAAAGTGCATAAATTGAGTTTTATATTTTGAGAGATTTGTAAGCATTTAGACTAGAAGATTCAATGCTTATAAATGATATTAAAAAATGTTTGATTTGATCCACAACATTCCAATAAGAACCACTTAGACAAATTCGCAAATTCGTGTCTCAAGACCTAGAGTCTAAAGTGATCTATGATCGGATCCTAAGTACTGGCGGTAATGTCGACTTTCCAGAAAAGTTTTTCTCAGTGCTTAAATCCTACTGTTGTCTTCTGATTGTCTGTCTATTTACAATTATTTCTGTTCGAAAAACGTAAAATTTTGCTCAAAAAAAAAATAATGTCGCTTATCACAAATGACGCCGCGAAGAGGGTTAAACATAAACAGCGGGTCTGTGAGAGTGTGCGTGTGACGAAAAACACTCATTTGCTGTACATATTATGTTTGGTAATAATTTAACAAGATTTATAGCTAAGCAATTATATTAAACAAAAACAAAACATGCAAGCCATCATCAGCCACAGCCGAAGCAGCATCAACGCCAATTTGAAACCTCAGCCACAGACTCATCATCAACTTCGTCAGTCTATGCTTCGGCCTCCTTACAACTTTTTTTTTATGAAGTCTTCGTCACTTGTCTCAAAAAGGGCAACACGCGTTTTGTCTTCATTTCATTTGAGACGTTACTGAACCGAGCTCAAATGAACTGAGAAAGAAGTGTTAGATAATCGCATTTGATGTTTGTGGCTGGCATGGATCATTTCCATGCCGTGCCGTAGCGTGTCGTATGTTGTGTTACAGTGGTCATTTTATAGCAAATACATCATTTATCGTTACAATGATAGGAGATGATGTATCATTTTTGTTGAATTGTTGTGTGAATTTTCTTCTTACAAAACGCATGAATGATACGCATAGTAAACTTTTGTTTTCCATGCACGAGTCTCGATCACCACACAAAAGGAAGTTACACACGGCGGTCACACAATGCAAGTAAGTCAAACACTTGCTTACTTTTGCTTTCTTCTCCAAAAGATACGCCAACAGACAAAAACGAACCGCCCAATATTTTTCTGCTTTGTTGTATGGAAATACATATGGAAAATATGTGGTAACCTCTCCAGCAGCAGCAGCATCGTCATGTGGCACAAACATAAACCGATACATCATCTTTTTGTGTGTGTGTATGTGATTTCAGATGCTAACAACATCATCTTCATCTTTCATACTAGCGGTGGTATAAACTGCAACAATGACGCTGATGCTGTTGCTGATACTGACGATGGCGATGTTGATGATGATTATGATGTTGACGATGATGCTGTAATGTTTTTTTAAAAACTATTACATGGTGTTCGTATTACTATCTGTACCTATGCGTCTCTAACTGTCTGTCTGTCTGTCTGTATCTGGTTGGCAGACGGTTAATGGGGAAGACAAACTGCTTTGAATGACTGTTCCATGTATCAATCTATGTGGTCGTACCTGTGGGTCCGGGGTTCGGGCGGACCTGGCTTCTGTCGTGTCGGTCGGTGTGAGGCAAAATGTCAATAAAAGATTGAGAAATGTTGTAACAGGTTATTTCCAGAGATTATCATACATAATCAGAAATATACGCTCCGCCCGTCCATCCGTCTCCACATACAAACATGTGTTGTTATGGAATTCCATTTAGTGTTACGACGGATGCCGTTATATGTGTGGCGGTGTGTATACGACGAAATGTTTCATCATTTTTGTAAAGAATGTGGATATTATGAAACATAACTATGTCATGAATGTGAATTTAACGAATTGGGGATGACGATTATTATTGCAAAGCAAAATAAAAATATAATTGATGTGGGATGTGTAATTGATATACAAATACCGGCATGGACATGATAAAGCCAGACAGTACGATCGGCTAAAGTTGGAACGTCTGCAAGGTTGAAACAATGGAACTATTTGGTATCGCTAGAAACAAGTTTATGTAGGTGCGTATTTCCTAGAAGAAAATAAAGTTGTACAGGATATATTTTGTATAAATAAAAAAAAGTCTAAAATGAACACTTTGGCTGAGGCTTATTATTTAAAAGTGTCCTAGAATGGTAAATTCTCTTTCTAGAAAAGTTCAACATAGTTTAAAAAGTACTCTCTTGTACGTAAAATCCTTTATGAAACGACCAGCACTTGTCGCAACTGAGGAAAACCCACTTAGTAACTTTATGTGAACCGATATCGGGTGGTGTATCTGTATTGCGACTATAGAGACATACGAATTGTTAATGAGGTTCGTCCAATGTTCTCCTACCAATGAACTAAAACGACATGGAATATTTTATAACTAGTAAGTTGTAATGCGCCTATGGCGCCCGTTAATTTGCTTGAGAAAGTATTTGTTACTTAATTTTAAAAATTTTGTAAAAAATATTTTGAGAAAACTATTTTGTAAAAAAAAACTTTCGAAAAAAAATAAAATTTGTGGAAAAAAAAAATGTTGAAAAAAAAATTTTTGCGGAAAAAAAAAATTTTTCTTGAAAAAAAAAATTTTGTGGAAAAAAAAAATTTTTGTAAAAAAAAAAATTTGGAAAAGAAAAATTTTGGAAAAAAAAAATTTTGGTAAAAAAAAAATTTGGGGAAAACACAATTTCTGTACAAAAAAAATATTCTTTTTTTATTATTATTATTTATAGAATTATTATAGAATGCCTATTTAAATTCCTACGTACTGCGTGACAGAGTCAGTGAATCAGTGAATCAGTGAATCAGGGAATCAGTGTATCAGTGAATCAGTGTCGAGGGTAAATATATATTAAGATAATCGATTCAATCGATCGGCACATTAATTACAAGCAAGCATAAATGTAATGACAGAAATCTATCAACATCTACTCTGAACACACAAATATGTTCATAAACTCTAGGATGTTGTGGGGTATATAGAAAGCTAGTGGTCAGTTTGTTAGGACAGGATCTTATAAAACATCAACAATGAGGAGACTTAGAAAATTGTAATAGCGTTAGTTCGGAGCACCAAATTGTAGCCTCATCCAACGAGCATAGGTTGATCGCAGGAGTCCCACAAGGCTCTGTCCTCTCTCCTTCTCTAAATATTTACACCACCTACATCCGACCTAAAATGGAATATAACTCCCATATATGGGCAGGGGCTCCAATGACATCGTTCAATGCCAGTGTCAAAAAACACTACTCCCTTCCCATCGCTAACACAATGTATTGCATTTATAGGGGGCATCCCCTGAGTGTTAGTCAAAAAAAAATGTTAGCCCTTTAGTGGACTTTTTGGATTTAAGAGCGCATTTTAGGTAAGCAACCCAAATTTTTTTTGTAAATTTTGGAACTAACAAAATTTAATTTGTAGAATAAATGTTCGTTAAAAGTCCAAAGGGGCAATCATTACCCAGCAAAACTGGAGAAATCTTCTAAGTTTCCGAATTGGTACTGCAATTTTTAAAGGCATTGGAATCAAACAAGTTCTGTAGGTCCCAAGCCATATTTTTATAAATAGTTGTTACAACCAAAATATCTTTGGTGCAAATAATATTCTGACGTGGTAATACAATTGGGGACAAGAGCTCTTGATAAAATAGAAAAAAGAAAAATTGTTTCTTCATTTTTTTGATAGGTAAAAAAAAATCGTGAAAATGTCTGCCTAATGTAAAATGCCTAAAAAAATACGAAAAGTAGTCATCAACTTTGGAAATATTTCTAAAACATATCCAATTGTCCGATTCTAAATGCTAATACCTACAAATATTGTTCCAATCTTTTCCTACAATGGATTTTTTACAGAACTCAAATATGTTTACTAGATCAAGAGATATAGACTTTCGGCCGACGGAATTTGATTCATTGCTCGTCATGTGATCAACCGGACCCTTTTTCTTTGCAATTTTCTTGTAAGTCTTTAACAAGAACTTTTCAAATAATTTTTTTTTTCAAGAATTCGTATGGAAAATTCCACAAAATCAACAAATAAATATCATTTTTAGGGAAGACGTCCCTGACACTGTATGTCCAATATTTCCAAGAGACAGTATATGTTTGTTTTTCCACGAAATATGACAAAGATTTGACATTGACTAAGCCTATACTTTTGAATACGTTGTAGTTCAAATAGAAATACTATGGTATAGCAAAGGAACAATTACCTTAAAGTTAACGCCGGAGGAATTTCACTAGGTAGTAGTAAGCTATCGTCAAAGTGTCTATCGAAATCATATAAATTTTTTCGAATTCCTAAACTTTTGATCTTTCGTCCAAGGTGGTATTCATCAAAATCATGTCAATTTATCTGTTGCAAAAACACTTTTTTTCGCAGCATGCCCAGTTCACATTTCCTGATTGCATTCACAAAAATGCACTACTCCACCCCACTCTATAGATGTTTATCGTCGCTTACATAAAACGGAGTGTTTTACTTAACTAGCTGTTGCGAATCGAATTGAATGAATTCAATTTAATTTCAGATTTGATTACGCTCCACAATCCCAATGAACCATTGCAAACCGCAACCAAACGCAAGCGCTACGCCCATTTCTCAAGTAGCCCCCCCAGTGGAAAAATAAGAAAACACAGAGCGGCGTGCAAAACTTTCTAATCGCCAGCAATCAATCTGGGCACAAGCGAATCTCTGTGTGCGACTCTGTGCAAGAAACCTCAATTCAATTGAGACAAAGAAACAAAGAATTAATGATTTTTTAATTCATTTTGATTAAACGATTAAACTGATTTTCATTAGGAGCCAATGCCGTCCAGCGCTGCCAGCAAACAAATGCCTGACGTGCCGATGTACAAATTTACGCAATGCAAACAAACATTTAGGTTTTGTTCAAATTTATCACCGGTTTAAAGTGACCCTCTTTTTTTCTACCAATTTGGTCAACATGAATACACCGTTGGACGGCGGATCGTCGTCCGAGATGATGATAATGTTGAAGAAGAAGCAAAAAAAAAACACAAAACACTTGTTATAGATTCGGAAAAATGCCAGTGGTGGCACCGCCAGAACGACTGCACCAGAGGCATTTGTGATGGTTTTTTTTTTGTCTTCGCGTTTTTGTAAACCGTGTAAGGTGCAGCATTGAGATACTTGTTGTTACGGCTACTTCAGATGGCCACTGATGCAGGTTGCTCATGCTGATGCCGTTGCCGATGATGGTGCTGCTGGTGTTGTAGTGGAGTGTTTTTTGTTTTTTTTTTTTTGGTGAATTTTAATGACGTTAGATGAGCTTCGATGTTGGAGGCACTCGGAATCAGCATATACCAGATGCATGAGTATACGAACGTACGGACAGACGTACTTGTATACATACGAGTGTTATGCAATTGTGCATTCAAAGTCGCTTGTTTGGAGTTGTGTGGTTCAGATGAAGCATCATGCGATAATGGCCACTGGACTGAAGTAGACTTCACCGATGTGAGGTGCTGGTGTTGGTGGGCAGTCAACAACATTTTTGTACGTCTTTGCTTTTTTGTTTTTGGAGGCTATATTTCCTGTTCAGAGGTTTTGTTGGCGCTGTTGGTTATCACTGCGTGGATTTTTTTTGTTTTTTTTTTTTTGGTGAATCTCAATGAAGATGCAGACAACGGCTGGCGATGGACGATACGGTGGTGATGGTTTGCAGTTTGCTGCTGGTGTTGATTGCTCTGCGGCTTATGATGATGACGGTGACGGTGATGGTGATGGCGGTAACCAACTTACCAAGACTCATTGATTGTTTCTTAAGGCATTCAATAGTTTTTGCTGTTAATTGTTATTTGTGTATCTTCTCAGCGCTTTGCCGTCTATTTCTTTTCATATTTCTTGCCTGTATCGAATATTGGTGTCTTTTTTTTTTTTTTTGGTTCGACGTTTGTCCATTAATTTGGCCAAAATATTCAAGGTTGTTTGTGTTACATTTCAGAATCAGATTGTCTTTCATTCATGTTTCTTTTTCACTGTTGTGTGTGTGTGTGTGGTGTGTGTCTAGGCTTTATTGTTTTTTCCCTCTATCTCTCTCTCTCTTCATTTTGTGCATTTGGTGATTTATTTGAAAGAATAGTTAGAGATCGTTACGGGTTGTTTGGATTTTTTTTTGCTGAGCTAGAGGATACGTCTGTTTTTGTTGGCTTGAATTTATTACCGTTTGTGCAACAGAGGTTGAGGCAAAGGCGAGGGTTGTATGATGAGTGTGGAGTTGTTAGGAAATCCGATGAGCAAATCCATTGCTGGACAAAACATTTATGTCATATTCAAAGTAGAGACAGTGGAATTGTCAAAGCAATTTTAGAAGACAAATTCCCTTTAACAATTTTATAAATTTTAAATTTGTATTTACAAAATCCTAGACTTGGTTTTGTATTCCCATTCACAGTAACAAGAAAAAACGAAATTTCTGTGGTTTTCAGGCATAACTAATATTTTTTAAAAATTTCGGCTTTTGTAAAAACATTAACTTTAGTTGTTATTTCAAAGAAAACAGAGTAAATAAAATTTACTTTTATTAAAGTATTTTTTTTTTAATTTACTTTTATTAAACTAATTTTTTGTAATTTACTTTCATTAAAGAATTTTTTTTTTAATTTAAATTTTTTTTTTTTAATTTTCTTTCATTAAAGAAATTTGTTTTTTAATTTTCTTTCATTAAAGTACATTTTTATTTAATAAAAATGTATCCTTACTCTTTTTTCTTTGTAAATAACAACTTAAGTTTATATTTTTACAGAAGCCCTTTGACATCAATAAATCGAAATCCCCTACAATTAATCGATTATTCGTGAAAAATACAGATTTATCAGTAAAGAGAAATAAAAGAAACATTTCAATCTAAAAAATTTAATTTTAATGGTTTCTTTAAATTAAAAAAAAAAATAATTTTATAAATAAATATTCGAAGATGAACCAAATGTCCTCATTTCTATAAACATGCTGTAATTACAGAGAAGCATTCCGATGGAATGGAGATTTCGGATCATTTAAAAACAAAATTAAGTTAAACTCTGACCAGAGTCTCTCAGCTGCCTGAGGAACTAAGCCAGTTTTCCGCCTTTGAGAGAAGCACATAAGAGGAATGGTCCTGAAAAAGTTATCCGTTTATTGGAAGTGTCTGCCTAAGAGAGGTGGAAGTACACTGTATGGTTTTCCATTTGCTTGCTGACTCATTGACAGGATAGCAATTCTGGCACAGGATATCAATTCTGTTTTGATTTGTGGTGGCAAAAGTTTGGGTTATCATCATTGCCGTACCAAATGCTACAAAATATGTGACAAATCGTGACAGCTATTTCATTATATTCATCATATAGAAAACGAAAAATCTGGACAACAACAAGTCTGATATGCTAAAGACCGTCGATCAATAGGAATTTCGATCCCAATTTTTATTGAGAATATATTTCTCGAAATAAATCCGTTTTCTATTATCGGAATATTTTGGTATTCACTCTAGAAAATCGTTGAATAGATTAAGGATATCGAATTGTTTCCGGTGAGTCTTCTGCAACGGAAACAATTCTGTAAAGTTTTGTAAATGATTTCCGATTGGTTTTTTCAAATTGATCTTGATCCGCTTCAACGATGTGGAATTTAGATGTGTCATCAGGTTCTCAGTTTCATGTCTACTCGAAGTTATGACATCAGTCGAGTTCTTTGGTGTTTTATGGGTTGCTATTAATTTATATCCAATGTCGTGCAACTCACAAAAACATATTTTTTTAATTTCCATAAATCTGGCGTTGCGTTATATGTTTTCGAATATTGTCTAGGGAAATTGTCCTTAAACGTTGGCTGTATTCGTCTAGCTAGACTATTCTAGGGAAATTGTTCTTAAAACGTTGGCTGTGATCCTCACTGTTCCTTTTATTGATGTAATGTGTTTTTCTTTTGCCGTAGCAATTAAACCTGTGTAATCAACTGAGAGAGGTTTGTTATCGGAGATCCTCCTATCTACGAGTTACCATGCTAAGGAACTTTAAAACATCATAGCACTGAATTCACCAAATAGTAGCGATAAAAGGAAATACTGCCAACTATTGGCCACATCTTACAATACCGCCCTCGTATATGCCAATTACTTCTTAACAAACATTAAGAAGTTGTTTTGATTTGTTTCTTTCGCAATATCTCTCACAGTAATGACACTTCGTGTAACATCAGGTCAATGGAATTCAAACATGTGTTCGATTTTTTTTTTGCCAATTGAATTCATAATTACACATTTTTTTGTCTGTGTGATTTTTTGTTGGACTCTAAGAATTCAATTCCTTTCACTTTTCGGCCATTGGCAGAATGACAAAAAAAAAACTCGCATATTCTGCCACTAAGTGGACAACCGTTTTTTCTGCATGTGAGTACATTTAATATTTTTTGTTGTCTTTTTATTATTTCGAACAATTGCAAAAAAGACATATGAAGTGTCTCGCACAGTCGTATAAAGTATTCAGCTAGTTGTGTGTTTTTTTTTTATAATGGAAAATGTGGAAACAAAAAATTACCATATTAAAATAGTTTACTTAGGATATTTAATGTAATTGCATTATCTGCTACTTTAATTTATGTTAAAAACTTTATGGCAAACAATGCCTCAAGTGGGAGTTTCGCTTTGGAAAATTCTCACAATCTTTGCATCTTCAAGATGTACTCGTACTGTGAGCGGTGTGTATTTATGGTGATTTTAGCCAGACTGGAAAGCGAAAACAAAAAAAACAGCAGGCAAAGTTAGACAAATAGTTTACATTTTTTGTCTTCTGGCAAAGTGTGCCACAGAAACGATATTTTAGTCTTTTGTAATGTCATCATCAGCAGCAGCAGCGGCAGCTCTGAGCTGTGCGCCATATAGAAAAATATACCCAAAGAAAGCTTTGAAACGTTTTGTAGTGGAACAGAAAAAAGAAGTCTGCCAAACAAAAGTGTTGTATTGAAGTTATCTAACTGGTATTTTATTATTATCATTATGATTATCATGGTAATATGACTGTTGTCTGGGTCCGGTCTTATCTTCACACCAGAGATAGTCGGTCAGCCAGCCAGAAGCACAACGATCCACAGTTTTCTCTGTGGCTGAGCACAGTCTGTTTTTTTTTTGCCGACATTTTCAGGTCAGCATTCTCGAAATGTCACTGTTTCTTTTTTTTTTTAAATTCGAAACAAAAGAAAATCTAACAGCTTCTTTAAAAGAAATCCAGTTTCTTTTAATCATGCGCTGATGTATTTTTTTTGGGTTAATACAGAAATTAGGTTTCGGTTGTTGTTCATGATAAAAAGATGCGCAGATTTCTTAAGAAAGAGTTCGGCCAAGAGTCTACTTTTCTTAGGGGAAAAAACCAAATAGAAACAGTTTTTTTTTTAATGTTGATCAATCATCCATGATCTTTGGCATAGGATCAATAGACAAAATTGTTTAGTTATTCATAATGATGATTCTTAAATTGTATTTCAATTGAAAGTCAATCAATCGAAAATAGTAGATGTTGAAATGTTTGTAAAAATGTTTTAAAAAGACGAGTCAACATAAAATAAAACGAAAACAATTACCGCCGTATGTTTGCAAATTTATAACAGCTTTTTAAACCTTTATTAAGAAAAATGTATGAAAATACAAAAATAATTTTCAAAGATTTTTCTTAACAAAGGTTAACAAAGCTGTTAAAAATTCCAACGGGCGTTGGAATATGAAAATTTTTGCAGTATTTTGAATGTAGGCACAAAATGAATATAGGGGAACAAGCTGACGCACAAAGCCCAACTCCTCCCCCACAAAACCCACTAGACATTTTATGTCAAGCGTTAGACATCAATATGATTGGAAGAATGCGAACAATAACAAGCAGATATTTCCCTCAACATTCTATAGGGAAAATTAAAGGGGAAAACTATCAAGTCCCTATCTTTTACATTCAGGGAAGAGGTTGAGAGATTAGTTGAAAATTCAGTTGGAATTGCTAAATTGCTTGTCTAGTAATCGATTAACTTATAATTTCTTTTATGGTCCTGACTGACTACAAGTTCTTTTAATGACAAAAGTGGGTTTTCTTACCGACCAATTCAAGACATTTCTCACACTACCAAAATGCTGGTGACTATTGAACCAAAACTTCTTATAAAGACCTACCAATAAAAGAACGCTGACAAAATGTTTGATATTCTCACTGGTCTATGAACCTGTGTTTCTAATGTTGTAGTTGCGTTCACCTTCGCTTCGTAGAAAATAACTTCCAGAAAAGCCTTCTTTTTTTTAGATCGAAAAAAATCACATCTCTTCCAGACCTTCTAAAAAGATATTAGACGAGGCTAGAAATATGTACGGGACATATTTTTAGGCTGCCATCATACTGGCAAAATTGTAAGAACTCACAAATAGTTTAAGCTTCTGCACAGACTTATTCTTAACATTTTAGCTCCCAAAGGGATTTTTTAACATTCAAGGCCTTATTATTTATTTATTAATTAAAATACAAAGTCAATTTATATTCTAATTTTGGGTAAACCGACAGACCAAAGCCTCTGGTGGGAATCGAACCAACAACCCTCACGCTGATAGGCAAGCACGCTACCAATTCGCCAACCAGGGCGCTAAGAGGCCTTATTATTTGCAGGGCTTTTACAAATAAAGTGCTCTCCAGTCTAAATCTGTGTTAGCCAAAATCTACATCTCACATCTCTTTTGCGGGAAACTCCAAACATTTGTGTTGGGGAATTTTGGGACACCTAGAAATGCTGGGACGAATTAGTTTCTCCATTTAGTTGTTTCTCCATCTATCCATCAACTCATTCGACAATGTTTTTTTTGTTCATATGTTTACATTTCTACAGTATGGGTTTAAATATAATGATAGTCAATGATGTGATTCAACTAAAAAAAAAGCCCAAAATGCCGACAGTCATTGGGAATTTGCCCTGACAACTGTTGGTCTATGCAATTAATGCATTTTCACATTTTCCCACAAGCCAAAATGGCTCCGTGTCTTGAATATTCTATTTCTAGATGGCATATGCCAATTTCAATTTAATTATCCACAAATCCAATTTCATGTTTAAATTCAGCAAAAAACACGAAACCGCAACGTCGCCAGCCACATCTCACACAATTGTTTGCAAATTCATCACCTCCCAACAGACAGGCATACATGGATTTTAACACTTTTCCAGCAGAGCCACTCACACTCGCGCTCACATTCACAAACAAACACACAAAACGACCTGAATTTATTAACCTACAAAGAAAAAGAAAAAACACAACACAATAGAAAAATTGCAACAAACCTAAAGCGCAAACAGCAGCAGCAGCAGCACATCAAGCAACAACATGACAACAACTTCCATATCTAACCTAAAAAAACTGTGTCAATGTACGCAACTTTGACAATCAAAAACCCCATTTTCAATACCTCCATCATCGTGGTCGCTGCCATCAACAATCCCCACAGCCAGGAAAGGATACGAGTACTCACTCACTCACTGCTGCTGCTGCTACTACTCTCGGCTGCGTAGTAGTGAATGTTAAGTCTGTTACAACAATCGTAACAAACGCAAAATGTGAAGCGCTTCTGTGAAATGAATGCTTCCACCAAAAGCAAACTGGTTCAAAACAACATATCGCGTATCGGAGAGCATTTGAAAAGAAAAGAAAAAGCCAATTGAGTTTTTACTTTCGTTTAGACCAACAAACAAAACAAAACAAAACAACCACCACAAATATGGCCCACTTTTGTTGGAGCGATTTCTAAGTGGTCACATTAGTTTGTCTTTGGCTGTTTGTTTGTTTGCTCTTTGCCGTGTGGTTTTGAATGTTTTGGAATGGAGTGGCAATCAACAACGCAAAACCTGCTAAAATGCATGTCAATCTTGTTGTCCGCGCCACGCTGCCGTCCAATAATGTTGATGTCATTTTTTTTTTGGTGTTGTTGTTTGCTGTTTGTTGATCGCCAATGATTAGCAAATATTATCGTCTGATGGTCCTCAGTCTCCGGCCATGTTGCATCATCGCACGCTCTTATTGTGCCGGCTGTTGCTGTCTATTGACCATCACACATCTCACATCAATCAAATGATACATGGCCGAAAAAAACCAAAAAAAAATACAAGTGCAAATGCTGGCAACAGTTCGCATGTATGTACATGCTCCCTATAACTATTATTGTTATTATTATTATGGTTAATTAATGAAGTGGTTGCCCAGAGTTTACCTAAGCCTAATCTCGCGCACTTAGGACTGACATTGACTGGATATTATTTGTAAACTCTCATTACTTAATCAGTATTAATCGTGTTGTGTGTTTTATTTTCATTGTAGCCTCCATTCCACAATCAATTCCGTAGACAATTGAATGTTCAACAGCATATTTTGAGTGACGTCCATCAACATCATACGCAGCCCCGTCAAAATCAGCAAGGCCTCTTCTTGCAACAATCACCCAGTGTTGAGGTGCCGCTGACACAGCAACAGAGGACGCACCAACGTTTCCCGCCCACCGGCTCCAACAATGGACAAAATCATTTCATAAACTCCAACAACAATCAGTTAAATCAGCAGTTCCAAAGATCCACACAGAATCAGGTTCATGTACCACATCAACAACAACAACAACAGCAACATTATCAACCGCAACAGCCCCATCACTTCCAACATCCCCAGCAACAACAACAACAACAGCAGCAGCATCAACAGCAGCAATCGTCCGCTCAACCTCAGTTGGATTTACATCAGCAAAACTTCTTGGCACTGCGCAACTTTGCCAGTCAAAGCATTGGACCCCAACAAAGTTTGCCGCAACGCTCGTACAACAACAAGGCCTTTCAAAATCAGCAGTCCGTGCAACAGCCCCAATACTCCACCTTGCCCAATGACGCCTATCAACAACAGTCGCAAAACTTTGCCATAGGAGCACAAATATTGCCGCAGACTCAACAAAAACTTGCGCTACCAGGTCCAGTGCCAACATTCCAGACTCATGCCGCTCCACAGAAGCCCTTCTCCACCGTACCTCAGTTCTTCCAACAGCAGCAACAGTCCACACTCCAGACCACTCAGCAGACGTTTTTGCCCCAGACACAGCAAAAGTTGCCACAACCCCAGCAGAATCAACAATTCGCATTGACACCCAATCTCGGCCTGCCGGTTCCCAACATCTTCCCCAATCTACGCACCACAAACTTTGCCCAACAGCAGCAGCAGCAGCAACAACAGCAACTGCAGCAACAACAGTTCGGTCCTCAGACATTCCCCGATCTGCACCAGGGCCCTTCTCCAGACCAAGAATACAAACAGAAGCTCATCCAGAAGCACGAGCAATTCGTCCAGAAACAATATGAAAAGTCACAGACAAAGGTCAAGCAACAGCATGCCGAATTTGTGGCCAAACAGCAAACGATCAAGCAACAGGTCTTACCCACCATCCTTGGCAACCAACAGCAGGTCTACACTACACAACAACAACAACAGCAACAGCCACAGCACCAACAACAACAAGTTAACTACATTCCCAATCGCAGCCGTCCTGTGGGCGCCTCCGAATTGCCCTCATTTGCCTCGGCCGTTCAAAAGTACTACCAAGAGCATCCCACTACCACGACGACTACTACGACCACAACCACCACTACGACACCTTCCACACCGCCAGCCAAGATCCACTCCAAGGCTGTGTACGGCCAGTTAAAGGCAGAATTGGGTAAATTTGGTCAGAAAACCAGTGCAAAGAAGCCGGTGAAAACATTCGGCCGCGATGAGCTCTTGAAACAATTAAAGGCGGCCTTAGCTGAAACACCCCAAAAGGAATTGGGCAATAAGACGTACGAAGAAATGGACCTAGTGTTGCCCAACGGCGAACGTGTGCAAGTCATCAGAACCACCGATCCCAATTTGGTGAAGGGACAACAGGCCTACACCCACGATCAATTGCAGAGTTTGTTCGGTGACCAAAACATTGAAGCAGCCGTTGCTGCCGCCGGTGGCAAGTTGAGCTTGAGTGATGTCGCTCCAGAATCTAAGAAGGACTTGGTATTGCCCGGTGGTGGCAAAGTGCAAATCTTGAGATCTCCCAATCCCGAAGAAACTCTGGACACACAAAGTCTACCGCCCGGCGTCGATCTGTCCAGTCTGGCATCTTTGTACGGCGGCAGTGTGGAGGGTGTATCCAATGGTGCCAACAGCATTGCCAGTACAGCTGTTATACAATCGGACTCCGATGAGCCGCCATCTTTGGAAGAATTAGCTAAGCGTGGCTTGATTCCCGACGGCTACGAAATTGAAGGTTTGAGTTCGAAGCCCAAGGCACAACCTAAGCCAGCACCCACACTACCGCCCAAGAAGAAGGCCACCTATGTATACTTGGAAGAACAGGCCGACGGTAGTTTCAAGATCCAAGGAGTCAAAGCTAATGGCGAAAAGGAAACCAAACAAACTGGCGCCGAAGTCGAAGGTATTCTGGAACGTATACGCAACGGCGAAATTAAGTTGCCGCCTTCAGTTACACGCTTGACGCTGCCCAACGACGAAGTGGTCGAAATCGAATCGGGCAATATTGTAAAGACAACCAAGAGACCCGCCCCAACTACAACTACCACCACGACCACCACCACCACCACAACAACTCCAAGACCTCAACCGGCATCGGCTACCAGAGCTACGACATATAGACACTTTACATCAAGAACTGCCACAGCCGCCTATCATCCAACCACTCCGATTCCCCTGATTCAGCGTTCATCCTCTACCACACGTCATTATGATCACTCCGCCTACAGGTCAACACCAGCCCCCAGATACACGTCTGTGCCCACTGCAGCTCCCGCCTATGTGGTGCCCTCGACCTACCAACCGGCAACAGAACGTTTGCCAGCCGTAACGACATTTGTCGACCAAACACAAACACCATACTCCGATGCCTTGGTGGAAGAAACGGAAAATAAAGAGAAAGCCTCTGAGGTGACGGTCCAATCGGCCATCTCCATGGCTTTGAGCAGCACAGCCCCAGTGACTACATCCACCAATCCTAGTGATGATTTGATACAAATCCTCAAAACGAATGGACTCTTCGCCATGGCCAAATATTTGAAACAGTCTGGCTTGGATAGCATTCTGAATGAGACCGGACCCTATACAATCTTTGTTCCCACCGACAAAGCCTTCAAGAATCTGTTGGTTCAGTTGGGTGGCCCCGAGAGGGCTGAGGAGAAATTCAAGGCTAATCCAAGACTGTTGAGCGGAGTAAGTGAAAAACATACAAACTTGTAAAACCAGACAGTAGCTTTTATTTCGTTTCTCTCCTTTAAGCTGCTATTGCATCATGTCATCCCGGGAGCCTTTGAAATTGCCACTTTGCAAGATGAGATGACTGGTGTTTCGCTGGCGGGTACCCAGTTGAGAGTAAATCAATACAACATGCACGATCAGGAATGGAACGATGTTACCGTGAGTGCGACAAATAAAACAGGCTATTCGGAATATTTATGACATGTTAATTTCTAGCTTACCACCATTAACGGAGCCATGGTTGTGTTGAACAAGAAGGATATCAAGATTCCCCAAGGTATAGCCCATGCTGTGGACCGTGTCATGTTCCCGCTGCCTGTGGGAGATTTACTTCAAACGCTACAGTCGGACAGAGAAAATCGTTTCTCCACCTTCTTGAAGATTTTGTTCACCTCCGGGCTGTCCGAGAAATTACAAAGTAAAGGTAAGTTTTGGAGAAACGACAAAGAAAGAATTTAACTTGATTCCCATTGTAATTGTAGGCGTTAAAACGTACACCGTCTTTGCTCCCGTTGACAAGAGCTTTAACGACATCGAGTCTGATACTCTGGAGAAGCTTATGAACGACAAGGAAGCCGCTGAAGAATTCGCTATGAAACATATAGTCTCCGGTACTCTCTTCTCAGCTGGCATGAGATTCTACCAAGTTAAGGATTCATTGCAGACCGGCAAAACCGTGATACTGCAAAAGACGTCTGCGGGTAAAATCAAAGTCAACGATGCCCAAATGATAACATCCAACATACCAGCCACAAATGGTGTTATCCATGCCCTGGATGGAGCGCTGGCGTGAAGCTTCTCGAATGTTTAAAGTTAGATCTATTTGATAAGCCGTACATTTAAGTTGTTTTTTTTTTAAATAGAAAATTATTACACACAACAAAATTGGGTTACACACACATCGAAACAAACAAAAACAAATCTTGCCAGTTATGCTTATGGGACAAGGTGCTCTAAAAAATTGTTGCTGGACCAGCAAAAGCTTTTAAGCAACAGAATTAACATCAATTAAACATATACGAATAGTATGTACGCATAGGTACACACAACAAAATCCTTAGGTGCTTCCACACAACCACACACAAATCATTTAAGGAGTTAGTTTGTTTATCGCACAAACAGCTTTGAAAGTCATGTAAACATTTTATGAGAAGCTTTTGCAAAATAACACGAGAACGAACATTGAGCTGTAATTTTCTTTCTCTTCTTTTAGTTTTTTATTATTTATTCGGAGACAAACGAAAAATGTTGTAAAGCATTCTTTTGATACAAATTTAAATGAAATTCATTTCTTTTTTTATATATAAAGAATCAAAAACGATTAATTAAGTTTTAAATAATAAGTGAGTTTTTTTTTAATAAAACACAATTGTAAATTTTTATAATGAACGAAAAACAAATAAAAACGAAAAATGTAAAAAAAAATGGATTTTGCAATGCGACGTACGCTTCTACCTGGAGGTTGGAGTCGTACAAAAAGTAAATGGTGTAAAAGTTGGGAAATCATAGAGATGTGAACAGAGAACATAAAGTTTGTATCAATAGAATAGAAGACATTTATTGATATTCTCGTGTCTACTTCTATTCATATGTCTATTTCCATTCCTGCCTCTATTTACATTCTTATTCCAAACATTTTTCTATTCCTATATCTATTCCTTGTCTAATTTTATTGCTAGTCCTGTATCTATTTCCATTCCTATTCCTCTATATATTTATATTCCCTTATATATTTCTCTCCATTGATCTATTGCCATTTATATTAATATTTCGATTCGATTTCGATTCATATTACTATGTCTATTTCTATTCCCATACATATTTGTATTCGTATTTCTAATATTATCAATTATCAATTTCTCTTCCTATTTATATTTCCATATCTATTTATTTTTCTACTTCTTGATCTTTTTCTATCCCTAGATAGAAATCACTCAAGTTCCGAAATAATTACTTGAAATTTCTTTCTCAAATACAAGTCATATTAAGTAGATATTTGTCGATCTGAATCATTGAATGTAAATCGAATTCTGACTTCCACGGGAAATTGGATACAATGTTATTGAGATAAACTAGTATTTCTGTTTCTCATTTAGCTTAAAACCCACTTCGTTCCTTTGGACATTATATTTGTTCGCACATTTAAAGATTCAATTTTCAAAATACAATAACAAAATGTTTTGTTTCAACGTAAAATCGGCGGACATCCCTCAAGAATTAAATAAAACCTTTTGATTGCAGAACTTATGGCCTTACCTCGATCTGCTATTTGTCAGACAAATTGTTGAATTCATTATTTCATTCAAAAACAGAGTTGTCTATTAAGAACCGCCTTTGAAAAATGTAGTGCTTGTAAACACACCCCATTTCAATATAGAATTTTGGTTAATATTGTGAAGTTTTCGTCTCCTCGACTACCAGATTAGTACGCGAGCTGACAATCCTACAAGTTTTCTGATCTGTGCCAAATAGATTCGATACGACAATGCCTAAATACATTCAAAATTGTTTCAAGCAATGAGAAACAAAACTCCTATTATCGCTAATATGTCAAATGTGCAAAATTGGTTAAACAACACTCTCGTAAATCATCTGACTGAATAGTATGGCGAGTATATCAAAATATTATGCTACCCATTTCTAAAATTCACTCATAATAAAACTTAATTTTCCAAATTGTGTTCAAATCTGATTTAATAATAAATCAACAGATACTGAGATGGCACACTCACCAATGGGGATGGACCTTCGACTGAACTAAGATAAAGGGCAAATCCGTTTAGGTTTATATTGGTTATATTTGATTACAAAACAAAATCGACAGACGGACGAACATCTTAAATACATTGTAATAGTAAAACAGTGTCGATCGGTAAGGAATTTCAACTTTAATGTTGACAACAAATTCATAAATTCTTACTATAGGACAAATAATTATGGTAAGAATAAAAATACAATTGTATCTCCGATAAGGTGCATTCCATACATTCAAAATTGATCTATTCGTAATTCAATAAAATTAAAGTAATTTGCTCTTCTAATTGTAATGGTTACCTACGTGCATGTTCTAGCTTTGACATTGTCCCCTATTCAACATTCACTTGCTTTCCACGATGGTGAACAAAAATAGATTTAAGGCTCAATTTACTGAACAATATGGAAGTGAACAAGTGTCGATAAAATAGGATTGGTATGTGAAACACTAATTTGAAAACATACATCCGTAACAATCGTTAGTTTTATTCCACGTATACTAAAACTACTTGTTGTTCAATCTGTGCTGAAAGCATCTACTGCGCAACGTAAAGGGCTGAGAGTGAATCGACGGATTGGACAACCTCAGCAATTACATGTTTAAGAAACCATAATCAGAGAATTATATTTACATTTACATATTTTCTATGCAATATAAAAGGACAGGTATAGTAAACCCTAAGGTCAATGTATGATGGTAATTAAATATAAACGTCCAAAATATTAGATAACTCGTATAAGCAAACGTTGCCAAAAATCCAACTTAGAAATGGAGGAGTAACAAAAAACCTGCATGGAAGTAAGACACGATTTTCGTTCCCCTACACTAAAAACTATACCGGGGTGTGGATGGTATGAATGAAATTGTAAGATCCAAGTAGTTGGTCAGGATGAGTAGCAATCACTACACTTCGTCTTTGTCTATTACTACCAATGTGCTATTTGATTTGTTTAAAAAAAGTGAAAGGTATTTGGCCCATTCATGGAGTCTGAAAAGGCAAATACTTTAACCACCATATTATAATTTTTTCATTACAAATAAACTCAAATTATTATGTACAAGACTAGATTTTTCATGGGAAATAATAGGAATGTATCTATAGGTAAAAAACTCCATCATTCTGTTTCAACAGTTTCGAATATTGAATGTTCTACAAAATATCCTACATTTGAAAATGGTTGACCGAGACGTTGAGCTATCAAATGTGAATACATTTTGTGATATTCTAAAATCGTATTTTTACCTTGCGATTTTTCAATGTTTATAAAATATGTTTGAATAAGTAAATGTTTGACTTACCTTGTACAAGCGGTGAGTTGATTTCATGACTGTTTGATTGCTTGTATTTTTTTGGTGATTTTGATGGCTGGTAAAGTTGGCTGGTTGAGTTGGTTCTTGTGATGTGTAGCAATTCTCAGCTTCATTGTTTAGAGATACGTTTGTGTTTTCACAATTGTTTAAATGTGGCCGTAGACCGACCGAATCCGAAAAAGTCGGCACACGATATTGATAGTGTTTTAGTACGTATTACTGGTGTTAGGCTGAGATAAGTGTGCCAGTGCATGTTGTAGCTAATACTCAAACCAGCGACTCAGTTAATATTGAAGAATCCAAAGGAAATGTGCCTATTACAGGAAAGAAAATAAATTAGTATACTCTTGAAACTACGAAAATAAAATAAAATTATTCCTATTTGTAGAATGATCGTTGCGGCTCCTCCCGTTGATTACCGTCATATGATGTACACATTGTTGCCGGTGAAAATATATTTATTGCAACTTATCGGAAGAGGATATGTGATCCAAGTGTGCCGTCCGACGTCCCATTGCCAGAAATCTATTACAATAAACAACAAGACAGAGTACAAGCAACATCTGATTGTATTTCATTCAACTCACCACGGATATTAGTTATTTCTGTTGGTATATTATTTGCGAATTGTAGAGCAATTTCTTTCAATTGAATTATCATATCTTTTGGAAGCTCAACCAATTATAGCTGAACTCCGGCAAATCATCAATCCTTTTCTTCCAAAGAAACCAATATGGCCGCCATTTAACAATTGCAGGCACCTTTTTTCATCGGCACTTCTTTCGGTTTCTTCATTATTCGCATATACCGACATGCTTGTAGACATTTTACTACTTCTGTCACCTTTATTTGAAGTATTCCATAATTGTAACAATTTATTGGTTACCATTCCATTGTTTTGTGTTACTTTGCAACAATTTGTTAGAACTTATTAACTTGAAAACACTATTGAACTTGTCGCTGACCGAAAAAACGCGAATGAATGACAATCGATTGCAATTTTTCCAATTGGCGCAACAACAGAGTTGCATGCATTTTGACATTACATACAGTCACGGTTGATTATTTAGTAGCAAAATAAGGCGAAGCAGAGGTGTATTTCATGTACTCATTTTGGGGATTTTGTTGGAAAATCTACTACTACTAATTGACAATTTTTGGAATACGATAGTCTGCGTTCGAATTTTTATACGAATAAATGAAACGGTACACATTTCATAGCAGCTCATTTAGTGTGTAGTCGGGATTTAATCCTAAAATTTTGTATTGAAATCTTTATGCACACAACATTTTGTTTAGAAGGTGTTGTAATACTGTATTATATATTTTATAATTTATTGGTCCAATTTAGAACATTCCATATCAAATCGACAAATCGTCAATATTGAAAGTGTTATAAAATGGGGTTCAGACAGTATTCAATTCTGGTTTTCAGATATATGTTAGATATCGACACATGGAACACAATCCCAACGAAATACGCTCTCATTACTGATAAAAGACCCATTTCAGTGCGCCTTCAATTTTGACAATTTACAACGAACTTACAAATACGTTTTAAAGCAACAGGCAGTAATATAATGCATGATATAATAAGGAAACAATGAGTGGAGTATTTGATTGTCATTATTATCATTAGATCTAGTGGACATGTTTATAGTTTATCAGAGGCCCAATATTCTTTACAAAATTATGGAATGAAAATAAAAAAAAGAGAAAAACCGGCATTACCATAATAAAAGTCCAAGTTAATATTTTTCACAATGTTTTATTATTAATCTTAAAACGTTCCGAAATCGCATAGGCATAGATGTAACCCTGAGTTTACACGAGATAATCAGTAAAACAGAATTGAGAATATGTATTAGTTGTCAAAAAAGTAAAAATTTTATAAAATGTAACAAATATTTTTGTGAAGAATTTTACTACATTTTTTTTGTAATCTATTTTACTTTACATTTTTCAAAATTTATTATTCCAAAATTATTATTGTATTTTTTCCACAATTTCATACTGCATTTTTCACAGTAGTCCAACAGGTCAACGAATACTGAGCGAATGGTGTGAATGGTTTTATAAATTTAGTGTGTCATCATCTTTTTTGTTGGTGTTAAATGAATGTCTGGCAATGACAATGAATGTACGAATGCACAATAAAAACGAATGCTTTCATTGTGTTCTCTGGTGCACGGACCAAAAAAATGTCCAACTAGAAGAGTATTCCCACTTATCCAGTTTCGACTCTATACGAGTTTGATATTCATTATGTCTACACTAAGAACAATTTTGTATGTTTAAATATTAGAATAATTAAATTTATTCCTACGATTATGATGTATAGTAATCATCGTTTCGATCACTTTTTGTGACCCGTGTTACAGCTGTGAATTTTGAAAAAGTCGTACAAAAAGGTCGGTTCTTCTCAAAGAAAGTCGCACACTTTTTTGACGTTCACATTTAAACAAATCACAACTAAACCAATTAAAACCAAAAATTAACAATTAAAACACTATTCAAACCAATACATTGTCTTCTATATACAGTTTATAAATTAATTTTATTCAGTTTTGTTTCTGTTAGTCAAGTTTGAGATCATTGACTATTTATATTTCTTTGCAAAAATGCTTGACTTTTTTTGGGGGATATGCGCTACTTAACAGTATTTCTCGTTCACTCGCGTAGAACTACGGAACATCTTAGACTATTAATTGCTGCATAAATAATTGCAAATGGGTTCCGATGAAGAAGTGCAGTAGCTTCCGAAACGGATCCGTATACCTTACATGCAATCAAAGTCATAGAAAATTGAATATAACTCCCATATACACTGTCTCAAACAATTGTCCGTACCCCATACAACTGAAAATATATTTGATTATAATTCGAAAAATACTTACCCAATTCGAATGAAGTACATTTTTTTATAAAGTCCAACAAGTAATTATTATAATTGCAAATTAAAAGTAAAATAAAAAAAGTTTATCTTTTATTTTTAACAAAAAAATTAAAAAAAAAACCCAAAAAATTAACTCAAAAAATTGTCCGTACACTACAAAAAATTGACATATGTATTTATAAAATGCACCAATATTCCGCCATTCTTGAACGATGACATCTTTCAGCATTTGCTTATTTATTTATTTGTCTATTTAAATCACTATTAAAGTATACAAATTTTAGATTTTGAATTTACAGCTAAATGCGCAATGATGCAAATTTGCATCAAAGGGTTTTTCGCCTCCTGCGCCCTTATAAACAAAAATTATACAAACTGCTAGAACAAAAGTTTGTTTTTTAACCATTTCCTTTCGTTTAAGTAGTACTTTATTTAATTTGGTTTTCTTGCGCACTAGAGGGTTAAACTTCAAAAAATAAGGATCCGTTATGTTGGAATGTTCTCAATTTCTCTCCGGACAATGATCTGATTTTATAAAAACAACAAAAATGAACGAACCGTTATATTAGAGTTTGCCGTACGGACAATTTTTTGAGTTAATTTTTTGGGCTTTTTTTTTTAAATTTTTTTGTTAAAAATAAAAGATAAACTTTTTTTATTTTACTTTTAATTTGCAATTATAATAATTACTTGTTGGACTTTATAAAAAAATGTACTTCATTCGAATTGGGTAAGTATTTTTCGAATTATAATCAAATATATTTTCAGTTGTATGGGGAACGGACAATTGTTTGAGACAGTGTATATGGGAGTTATATTCAATTTTCTATGACTTTGATTGCATGTAAGGTATACGGATCCGTTTCGGAAGCTACTGCACTTCTTCATCGGAACCCATTTGCAATTATTTCTGCTGCAATTAATAGTCTAAGATGTTCCGTAGTTCTACGCGAGTGAACGAGAAATACTGTTAAGTAGCGCATATCCCCCAAAAAAAGTCAAGCATTTTTGCAAAGAAATATAAATAGTCAATGATCTCAAACTTGACTAACAGAAACAAAACTGAATAAAATTAATTTATAAACTGTATATAGAAGACAATGTATTGGTTTGAATAGTGTTTTAATTGTTAATTTTTGGTTTTAATTGGTTTAGTTGTGATTTGTTTAAATGTGAACGTCAAAAAAGTGTGCGACTTTCTTTGAGAAGAACCGACCTTTTTGTACGACTTTTTCAAAATTCACAGCTGTAACACGGGTCACAAAAAGTGATCGAAACGATGATTACTATACATCATAATCGTAGGAATAAATTTAATTATTCTAAT
The DNA here is from genome assembly GCA_958296145.1 of Hydrotaea cyrtoneurina. Taxonomy (NCBI): domain Eukaryota; kingdom Metazoa; phylum Arthropoda; class Insecta; order Diptera; family Muscidae; genus Hydrotaea; species Hydrotaea cyrtoneurina. Next base: position 89,742,713 of record OY282514.1, read on the forward strand.
ATTTAAACATACAAAATTGTTCTTAGTGTAGACATAATGAATATCAAACTCGTATAGAGTCGAAACTGGATAAGTGGGAATACTCTTCTAGTTGGACATTTTTTTGGTCCGTGCACCAGAGAACACAATGAAAGCATTCGTTTTTATTGTGCATTCGTACATTCATTGTCATTGCCAGACATTCATTTAACACCAACAAAAAAGATGATGACACACTAAATTTATAAAACCATTCACACCATTCGCTCAGTATTCGTTGACCTGTTGGACTACTGTGAAAAATGCAGTATGAAATTGTGGAAAAAATACAATAATAATTTTGGAATAATAAATTTTGAAAAATGTAAAGTAAAATAGATTACAAAAAAAATGTAGTAAAATTCTTCACAAAAATATTTGTTACATTTTATAAAATTTTTACTTTTTTGACAACTAATACATATTCTCAATTCTGTTTTACTGATTATCTCGTGTAAACTCAGGGTTACATCTATGCCTATGCGATTTCGGAACGTTTTAAGATTAATAATAAAACATTGTGAAAAATATTAACTTGGACTTTTATTATGGTAATGCCGGTTTTTCTCTTTTTTTTATTTTCATTCCATAATTTTGTAAAGAATATTGGGCCTCTGATAAACTATAAACATGTCCACTAGATCTAATGATAATAATGACAATCAAATACTCCACTCATTGTTTCCTTATTATATCATGCATTATATTACTGCCTGTTGCTTTAAAACGTATTTGTAAGTTCGTTGTAAATTGTCAAAATTGAAGGCGCACTGAAATGGGTCTTTTATCAGTAATGAGAGCGTATTTCGTTGGGATTGTGTTCCATGTGTCGATATCTAACATATATCTGAAAACCAGAATTGAATACTGTCTGAACCCCATTTTATAACACTTTCAATATTGACGATTTGTCGATTTGATATGGAATGTTCTAAATTGGACCAATAAATTATAAAATATATAATACAGTATTACAACACCTTCTAAACAAAATGTTGTGTGCATAAAGATTTCAATACAAAATTTTAGGATTAAATCCCGACTACACACTAAATGAGCTGCTATGAAATGTGTACCGTTTCATTTATTCGTATAAAAATTCGAACGCAGACTATCGTATTCCAAAAATTGTCAATTAGTAGTAGTAGATTTTCCAACAAAATCCCCAAAATGAGTACATGAAATACACCTCTGCTTCGCCTTATTTTGCTACTAAATAATCAACCGTGACTGTATGTAATGTCAAAATGCATGCAACTCTGTTGTTGCGCCAATTGGAAAAATTGCAATCGATTGTCATTCATTCGCGTTTTTTCGGTCAGCGACAAGTTCAATAGTGTTTTCAAGTTAATAAGTTCTAACAAATTGTTGCAAAGTAACACAAAACAATGGAATGGTAACCAATAAATTGTTACAATTATGGAATACTTCAAATAAAGGTGACAGAAGTAGTAAAATGTCTACAAGCATGTCGGTATATGCGAATAATGAAGAAACCGAAAGAAGTGCCGATGAAAAAAGGTGCCTGCAATTGTTAAATGGCGGCCATATTGGTTTCTTTGGAAGAAAAGGATTGATGATTTGCCGGAGTTCAGCTATAATTGGTTGAGCTTCCAAAAGATATGATAATTCAATTGAAAGAAATTGCTCTACAATTCGCAAATAATATACCAACAGAAATAACTAATATCCGTGGTGAGTTGAATGAAATACAATCAGATGTTGCTTGTACTCTGTCTTGTTGTTTATTGTAATAGATTTCTGGCAATGGGACGTCGGACGGCACACTTGGATCACATATCCTCTTCCGATAAGTTGCAATAAATATATTTTCACCGGCAACAATGTGTACATCATATGACGGTAATCAACGGGAGGAGCCGCAACGATCATTCTACAAATAGGAATAATTTTATTTTATTTTCGTAGTTTCAAGAGTATACTAATTTATTTTCTTTCCTGTAATAGGCACATTTCCTTTGGATTCTTCAATATTAACTGAGTCGCTGGTTTGAGTATTAGCTACAACATGCACTGGCACACTTATCTCAGCCTAACACCAGTAATACGTACTAAAACACTATCAATATCGTGTGCCGACTTTTTCGGATTCGGTCGGTCTACGGCCACATTTAAACAATTGTGAAAACACAAACGTATCTCTAAACAATGAAGCTGAGAATTGCTACACATCACAAGAACCAACTCAACCAGCCAACTTTACCAGCCATCAAAATCACCAAAAAAATACAAGCAATCAAACAGTCATGAAATCAACTCACCGCTTGTACAAGGTAAGTCAAACATTTACTTATTCAAACATATTTTATAAACATTGAAAAATCGCAAGGTAAAAATACGATTTTAGAATATCACAAAATGTATTCACATTTGATAGCTCAACGTCTCGGTCAACCATTTTCAAATGTAGGATATTTTGTAGAACATTCAATATTCGAAACTGTTGAAACAGAATGATGGAGTTTTTTACCTATAGATACATTCCTATTATTTCCCATGAAAAATCTAGTCTTGTACATAATAATTTGAGTTTATTTGTAATGAAAAAATTATAATATGGTGGTTAAAGTATTTGCCTTTTCAGACTCCATGAATGGGCCAAATACCTTTCACTTTTTTTTGCGACCAGTGCTTCATCATATTTGGTATTCTTCCTTTGAAATCATCTGGTATTTTAATGAAGAAACATATTGTCTCGACCATGAAAAAGTATACAAATCAAATAACGCATTGGTAGTAATAGACAAAGACGAAGTTTTGTGATTGCTACTCATCCTGACCAATTACTTGGATCTTACAATTTCATTCATATCATCCACATCCTGGTATAGTTCTTAGTGTAGGGGAACGAAAATCGTGTCTTACTTCCATGAAGGTTTTTTGTTACTCCTCCATTTCTAAGTTGGATTTTTGGCAACGTTTGCTTATACGAGTTATCTAATATTTTGGACGTTTATATTTAATTACCATCATACATTGACCTTAGGGTTTACTATACCTGTCCTTTTATATTGCATAGAAAATATGTAAATGTAAATATAATTCTCTGATTATGGTTTCTTAAACATGTAATTGCTGAGGTTGTCCAATCCGTCGATTCACTCTCAGTCCGTTACGTTGTGCAGTAGATGCTTTCAGCACAGATTGAACAACAAGTAGGTTTAGTATACACTTCTCATACTGTTTTGTTGTTAGCGCATTATTCATAGTTAACGTGGAATAAAACTATCGATTGTTACGGATGTATGTTTTCACATTAGTGTTTCACATACCAATCCTACTTTATCGACACTTGTTCACTTCCATATTGTTCAGTAAAGTGAGCCTTAAATGTATTTTTGTTCACCATCGTGGAAAGCAAGTGAATGTTGAATAGGGAACACTGTCAAAGCTAGAACATGCACGTAAGTAACCATTACAGTTAGAAGAGCAAATTATTTTAAATTTTATTGAATTACGAATAGATCAATTTTGAATGTATTGAATGCTCCATATTGGAGATACAATTGTATTTTTATTCTTACTATAATTATTTGTCCTATAGTAAGAATTTATGAATTTGTTGTCAACATTAAAGTTGAAATTCCTTACCGATCGACACTGTTTTACTATTACAATGGATTTAAGATGTTCGTCCGTCTGTCGATTTGGTTTTGTAATCAAATAGAATCAATATAAACCTAAACGGATTTGCCCTTTATCTTAGTTCAGTCGAAGGTCCATCCCCATTGGTGAGTGTGCCATCTCAGTATCTGTTGATTTATTATTAAATCAGATTTAAACACAATTTGGAAAATTAAGTTCTTTTAAGAGTGACTTTTGGAATATTTTGATGTACTCGCCATACTATTCAGTCAGATGTTTTACGAGAGTGTTGTTTATCCAAATTTGCACATTTAACATATTAGCCATAATAGGACTTTTGTTTTTCCTTGCTTGAAACAATTTTGAATGTATTTAGGCATTGTCGGATCGAACCTATTTGGCACAGATCAGAAAACTTGTAGGATTGTCAGCTCGCGTACTAATCTGGTAGTCGAGGAGACGAAAACTTCACAATATTAACCAAAGTTGTATATTGAAAAGGGGTTTGTTTACTAGCTATATATTTTTGAAAGGCGGTTCTTAACAGACAACTCTGTTTTTGAATGATATAATGAATTCAACAATTTGTCTGACAAATAACAGATCGAGGTAAGGCCATAAGTTCTGCAATAAAAAGGTTTTATGTAATTATTGAGGGATGTCCACCGATTTTTCGTTGAAACAAAACATTTTGTTATACCCTTTTGGATTGAACTGTCGTTGTATTTTGGAAATCAAAGTATTAAGGACTCAACGACAAATCTTGACTTTCGACAATCTGAATCAGTGAATGTTAATCGAGTATAGTCATACCTTTTAGTATTCGAATTGTTTAATATGGGAAATTTTATACATTGGTTTTGGGATTAATTAATTTTTTATGTCATACTGAGTACAAACTTCAAAATTAGATTTATTTTTTTGATTTTGCTGATGTTGTTGTTCTCATAATTTTTGGAACTATTTCGTTCAAGTAGTTTTCTTTTGTTAGAAAGTGCAGTTTGATGGCGTCAAAGCTTTGTTTATTGTTAGAACAAATATTCCCTTCATGATGAGGGGGGTTAGAGGAGGTTCGACAAGTTTTAGCTTTTGCTTACTCACAATCACAACAATGCCCGTTTCCAACGGACACAATCCTTACAACTTCTTAAAATACTTCCTTCGTCATTGATTCAAACTTTAATAGCCCTTAATTTTCAATTACTGTATTGTTGTTTTATTTGCTGTAAACATAAACGTACATACAAGTATTTTGCATAATTCAAATAATTTCATCACACCCTATTGAATAGAAAAAAATATCAAATAAAAAAAAAGTAAAAATATTAAGTTTTACCAAACACAACGAAATATTTTCATTCCATAATAAAAGTAATAAAATATTATAATATAATCGTAAATAATAATAACGACTGTAAAGTGTACAATTCACAAGAATTGTAGAAATTCAATAGAAAACATCATAAAAATAATAATAATAAAAAAATGAAATAAAAAGAAATTGAATTTATCGCAGAACTTAGAGCTAGTTGATCAAAAAGGAAGACTATTTTATTATGTACGACTTATCCAGAGAACTTTGGGCAGGGAGGTGGATGTTACGGAGAGGGTGGGGAGTGGGGAGGAGAACGATAGAAACAAGACCTAATTACCGAACTAAGAAGCTAAAACATTATTTAACAAAATTTTCAACAGAATACAAAAAAGAAAAGTAAAATGTAAAATTACAATTTATCAAAAAAGACTATCGATAGAAAAGTAAACCTTCAAAAATGATCCAGATGCTTAAAACTAATTAAAAATAGTTCCGGGAAGAGCTTGGAAAGGGCACTCGGTTAGTAGCCGGTCTCGGGTTCCTGTTTCAGGGTCATGCGATACGCATCGCCGTCGTGCATGCCATTCAGAATATAATTGGTGGCGGCGGAACTGGTGGTGGGAGGTGGGTTAGAGGACATTGCGGTCAGGGTCTCGGAGGTGCGAATTTTAATGGGTGCTCTTCTCAGCAATTCCTCGGGTGTACCTTCGCTGCGGTTGTATTCGTTGAGAGTCATTTCAGCGGGATTGCGCACCTGCGCATTATTGTTAACCGAGTTGGGGGAAGACGTCGTCGTCGGCTCTGATCTTTGGTAGGGATGATTGCGATGTATGGGCGGTGAGTGGGACATGGGTCCCTGACCCATATTATGATGCTGATGGAGGGGAGAATGTGGTGGCTGGTGTTGCATATTATTATTGTGTTGCAAATGACTGTGTAGCGAGGAGATGGCATTGCTGCGCACATGTCCATACGAGTCCATGTAGCTGTTACTGTTGTTCCGCGTTGGATCTGGCTCGTTGCTGCGCTCGCCATCATTCAGCAGCGGAGAGCTGTTGTCTCTGCGCATTTGTTGACCCGTGGCCGAGGACACCTGAGGTGATGATCGTGCGACCACCAGCGAGGGACCACCCAAATTGAAATGGCCATTCACGGAGCTGTTGTCCATCATAAGCTGAGCTTCAAGCGTATTCTCCATGCACGTGGATATGGCATCGTTCAGGTGATCGCTGCTGGAAGGGGATGATAGTACGTCTAATGAAGAAGTCACCTGGCCGACATCCAAGCAGTGAGTCGGACTGTAGTTGTTTAGGTTGGGCGGTGTTAGGGGTGTGTTATTGTCGGCAAGTTCTCCTGCAAACGAACAAAAGATGCGAATGAGTTGGTGAATTTCTTGGAAAGATCACGGCGTTACTTACCTCCCAACAACATCTCCTGCAGCAGTGAGTCAATATGAGCCACTCCAAAGATTTTGGCAAATTGTATCTGTTCAATCATTTGCCAGGTTATGGACTGTAGTACCGGGAGTATGAGTAATATTTCACCGAAACGTCCCCGCGATTCATATTGCCGATCGGAGACGTAATCCTCCAAGTTATTGAGGATCTGGTGGCGCAGGGTCTTAATGCGCTGGGGTTCATTTAAACCACGGGCATCTAAAAAAATCAAGTAGGACATAGACTTAATATCAAAACAAAGCCGGCGGATGATCTAAAATGTGGTCGACTTACTTGGATCAAAGAACACCAAGGCCTTGATGCATGCCAGTTCGGTGTCATCTATATTAACGTCTTTTAAGGCCATCACCAGCTCGTCAATGATACGAGCGCCTATGCGTGATATATCCAAATTGGGTGAAACTCGAGGATCTGTAAAAAGCCAGACAAAGAAGGCGACCGTCAAATAAGTCATGGTTGAATATTTACACTTACAAGTACCTGGACAATGTTTGGTGATTACACAATTGTTGCTCAGCAACAATACATCTTTTAAATGCATGGAACGCCTGGACAGACCGAGCAACAAGTGCTCGCCGGCATGCGCCCTTAAGAGAGCCACCTGATCATCCAGTTGCAGATCGTTGAAGGCCGGTATATGTTTCGCCCATTCGACTAGTGTCAACAGCTGTTGCTTCATCGACTCGCACACATCATTAATGCTGGCAAACTGTTTGGTGGAGAGATCTTCGTTAGCATTCGTTTCCATGGCAGCACCCGCTTTCGACTGGCGGCTCTCGAGCTCGGCCTTGACTAAAGAGATCACAGACAAGCCATTACCCGGATCGGGATCATCGTTGGAGGTGCGTCTACAACTAATGCGATCGCGTTCATTTTGAACCGCCTCCTTTTTCATGCCGGCCTTAAAGCATTTGCGTAAGCGACAGTAGCGGCACTGATTCCGTTTGTCCTTGTCCACCACACAGTTGCGGGCAAACCTTTAACAAAATCAAAGTGTTAGCGATGTTTCGAAATTAATTTCCCACACACACACACACACAATTTACCTGCAGGTGTATTGATGATTTTTGCGAACACTGCGCCGAAAGAAGCCCTTGCAGCCGTCACAACTTGAGGCGCCATAATGTTTGCCCGTGGCACGATCACCGCATATTGCACATACCGTTGAAGACTGTGTATTATTGTTGTTGTTGTTGTTATTGTTGTTATTGCTAGTAGGAGCAAACGATGTACTGTTGTGATTGCTGCCCGTACTGACCGGCGAATTGGCATTGCTGTGATTACTGTTGCTATTGTGGCCCAGGGCGGCAACTGGACTCAACGCCTGACTCACCGGACTGTGGGCCGTCGTATTCACTCCGGACAGGGCCTCTGAATGCAGCATATGATTCTCAGGATCTGCAAGTAGAACAAAAACACACCATTAACTAATCAGTAATACTCGTACATGGGACGAAGCAGGGTAACCGATTCGTTACAATACCTTGGCCCATTAATAGTTAATGATCCTTTAATTGTAAGACATTTGATGGTCGGGCATTTACTTTGCCTCGCCGTAAGGAAACAACAAATTATTCTCAAAGCCCACTTATTGTCATGTGCGAGTAACTGATATTTTTCATATTTCATTTATTGTATTTAATTGCTTTAATTAATAACAATGAGTGCTCTGAAACTGTGAAAGAGTGTGGCTAGCCGCTGACTCTGAGAGCCATCCATCTATCTATCGTTCATCGGTCGCGTTCGTTCATTCATTCACATTCCGGGGTTCTCTTTGATTAATTTTTATTTTTGATTTTGTTTTGTTGCCGTGTGTTTGTTTGTTGATTGTCTGTCATCCGATTTTCGTTGTTGTGTTTTCTTTTTATTAATATTAAACAAAAAAAAAAAAACACTGGCAATAATAAACATGTTTTCTATTTAAACATTTGCATACACGAGACTACAACGACGCACGCTCTCGTCTGAGATGCCCGATTGCGGTTGGAGCGTTACTGGGCTGAAAAATCTCACAAACATACGCGGGCTGTTAGAAGAGTTAGTGTGAGAGGTTTGAGTGTATAACCATTGGAACCACGACTAGCCAGCTGTGTCTGATTCCTAATATTCTAAGACTTTCTAGCCATTTTTGTCCGACTATTTGTTAGAGAACAAATGCTTAGGGTTGTATGTGGTACAAAAAGACTTATTAAATTATTTTTACACATTAAAGCGAACAATGTCCACTCGTTGCTTCCAGTGGGCACGCGTTAAATTTCGCTTGATTTGCAAAGCGTAATTCCAGTGCTCTGCCAAATATAAAATTTGGGCACATAACATTGTGATGATATCGGCTGACCATTTAGATTTTCGTTTTCCATCAAATAATCCCGACCAAGCAGTCACACTTTGTTTCTCAACTCGAGAGTTATTTGAAACCCAAACTGAAGAATCAGTCCTTAGTGTTTTACATGATTCTGGCTGTCGTAGTATTAACCCTGGTGCAAAGAGGCCCATTACCATGCTGTCCATTGTCTGTAGAAGTCAATTGATGAATGTGGCAATTTGAGAGATACATTTTTCCATTCAAATGTTAAATTTTCAACTAAGCTGATTGAAATGCTTCCTCATAGGATGTTTAACATTTTTGTTGAAAACCAGCCAAAGTGTCTAAGATCGGTCCCTAGCACACCAAGATCCTCCATTTTCATGACAATTGATCCACAATTTTAAGACCAATTAATCTAAACCTAAATTAAGCTCAAAAAATGTTGTCCAAATTTTTCTACAAAAATATATTTAGATGAGTGCTCTTAAATTAATCTCAAAATAATGTCCATTCTAAAGACAAACTCGTCAACATTTTCCACAAAAAGCTATTTATATGTGTGCTCTGAGGTTTATGTATTTGGTGGACATGATTTCGCCAAAAACTTGCCTAACATTCCACGCGTTTGCAATTATTTGAGCAGAGAATGCATTTGATTGCAAACAAGTTGCAAATACCATGCATGTAGTATTAAAATATCGTTTTATAAACGATAGCCACTCTCCACAATTGGTATTACATAAACGCCAAGTTTTGCCATCATTTGTAGACAACAACTCATGTTTGCTGCCCTCAAACAGGCAAAACAGCAAAAAGGCAAGACTCGAAAATAAATAACGCTTCGTCATCGTTATAACGTAGAATTCAATGTTAGCATGAGCACCGATCGAAGATAACCTAAACCAGCCAAACATACTACGGCCAGAGTGACAGGGGAGGGGGATTGGAAAGTTGTTGACACCATCGACAGTTGGCGTCTAAGTAGCGCCCCTCCCTCCAAATCTATTATTTTCTTTTTTGGTGACGTTTTCTTATGTCTAAAGTTTCAAATTTACTATTTCAAGAATGTTCGTCCACATGAAAAAAAGAGTTCATGTGGCTGTGTGTGTGTGTGTGTTTTTGTAATTAAAGACGAATATGAAAACATTAAAAACTGTTTTGCCATCAGTGAGCGCCAACAGAGATGTTATTTTCTTTCCAAAGGTGAATGCTTCCAAGGGGGGGGTATTTTGTTCTTCTCTTTCAATCAATCGACGCTGTCGGCGAACGTGCAGCGTCATACTTCAAAGTTCATTTCCAAACGCTGCCTGCTGTCAGCCGTTGCCGCCGCCGTCGCCGTCCGTGAAAGATGGTTACTCAGCCGTTATATCAGATGTGGCTGTTTTATTACTTGCCAATACCGTCTGGCTGTATGTCACGATTGTTTCGTTCGATACATTTACGCTTAAAGCCCTTAACAAATAGTTTTTTTAACGCGTGTTTTTCACACAAAATTTGCATATACTTTTTGCGAGCATAACAAAAACTAAGATCACTAATTGCGTTTTGCGTACGTGAATGGGATCTATTTTTAATTTTTCTTTTTTTTTATGTATATTTTTTGTTTGTTTTTCGAAAATATAAATAGTGGCGCGGTGTATGAAATATGTATGTGAGGCATTTGGTTGACACCACAAATCATGCGACAGACAGTCTGGTCGACAAGAAGGGACCCACTGGAATCAAACCTTTTGTTATTTATTTAATTTCTAAGAAATACTATGACCATTTTTAAAAATTTTATTCAATTTTATTCAAGTTTTTACTTTTTGAGCGACATGAAACACAGGTCTAATATATTAAATAGAGGCGATAAACAGTAGTATGTCTATGTATTTAGGTAGACGATCTTAGTGCCGGAGTTGGGTTTGGTTCAATTGACAGTCTTTGTAAGCAGATTCACTTAGACTCCCTCAGGGCCCGGATTGAACAATTGTATTGTTTTTTTAACCAAAATTTAAATTTCCATACGAACTTATGATATTTCCTGCAGATAATTTAGTTTTTTTTTATCATCTTTTTTTATCTATCATCTTATCACCAACTCGTTGAATATTTCTTGTTAAGCGGAGCCATTTCCATATGAAATCGAAACTTTGAGTATGACAAAATGTTCACTTCAGAAAGTTCTTTTTTTTTCAAAATATTAAAAAATTAAAACGCGTTGGGGAAAATATGTGTGTTTATATTCAAAAAAAAAAAAATAATAATAATAAGTTCTTTGTTTACGTCTCAGATATAGTTTTGTTGTGTACTTTTTTTTTTAAAAAATATTGTTTAGCATGTCATTGTATAGGTTGTTTGAAATTGTAAAGTAAATGCTTAGAGAATTTACTAGGGCGTCGACTTAGCAAAAACCCTTCTGGTATTTTCCCGTGCGGTTATAAGGAACACGCAGAGACCGAGTAGTTTTGTTTGCTATGGCAATAACTTATTTGATTTTTGTCTTTTTTCTTTATGGAAGTTTATTTGTACATTAATTTCATTCGTTTGAAATATTGGCCTCAGCGCATTATTTATTTTTATAATTCTCCTTAATTTTGCTTATAGCTCGTATATTATTTACGACTGATAGACAACTATTATAATTTACTTTCTTTATCCTTTCTGAGCACATTTATTTAGTTTAATTTTTTGTTTAGATATTTTATGAATATTACAACAAAATTTATTTTTTTCTTTACAAACTTTTTTTTTTTAAAAAAAATGAGAGAATTTTTGATATTTATATTGTTTGAAGACCTTTGATCGTTGCTTGACATTTCTAAAATTCTAAAGGTGAACCTTTGAATTGCTCTTTAGTTTCATAGTCTCCATTGTACACTGATGATATCGATGAATTACTTTTTCTTTTGTGAGATAAAAGAGCTAGACAATTAAATACAAAGCAACAAATTTAGCTTAGTTCCGATTCACACTAGGCAATTTTTATTATTCCCTTTTAACTTGCCTCTTGTGTTCACACACGACAATTCGATTTCGGCAATTTTGGTTTTCATCATGGCCTTTTCAAATGCAAATGCCTTTCAAAGTATCAAAATAATCTGCAGCCAACACAAAAGGAATTCCCAGTACGAGCAAGTTTCCACTCCCCTTACCACTCTCTCTAACAAACTGACAATTGCGACAATTAAAATTAGGACTTACACTCAACAATTTAAGAGCTTTTCTGTTTTTCATACAATATTTTCAAAAAAACAACATAAACAATAGAATAAGTTCTTAATAATAACAGATTTTTTTCCCCATCTTTTGTTTGTCCCTTCTGCCAACGCACATTGGTGCATGACATACACATTTAGTTCCCCTTGCCATTGTTTGTGTTATTATTTGTTTTTTGGTTTCACTTTCTTATTGAACCGACTGTATTTTCTGCATTTATAAAAAGAAACATGAACACATGTTTCACGTTTCATTTGAAGATTTTGATTAACTTTGTATGTACACTTGTGTGTCACATGAGTTGTTGGCTTAGTTGGTATTAAGTTGACCACTTTAAGGTTTGCCAACATACTAATTATGGCATAAATGGTTTGGTTTCATTCTTATAGAGGGCCGGATCCCATTTGCGAGTGGTGGGTGTTCATTTTATTGATAATGTTCGTGTGTGCACAATTAACGCATTAGACGGTTGAGTATTGTAGAAAAATGAAGAAGAACAGACCTACATGTTATAATTTCTTTAATCCGTTTGAGGATGGCCTTTTTGGGGGAATCTGTGCCTGTCCACGATCCCTTTCCCGATCCCACGTCTATAAAACAACGAGTATATAAATCATACCGAGCACAGCTGACTGAATTATGTTCCTTCATAGAATGTAGAAGGAGCAAATTATTCTCTGGAGAAAACAGCAAATTAAATCCTTCTCAGTAGATATTATTTAATAATTTAATTATTTTGTATATATTTATTGAATGTGTGGTTAAATCCTAAGCCAGACAGTGATCTATTAGTAATTTATTTAATTTGAATGAAAAAGGCATACGTCGCTTTTAATTTTAGAGTTGTTTATTTAATGGCAGCTTCTAACGAAAGACTTAAAAAATATAGCCGACATCTTCTTTTATAGAACATTCTGTTAAGTCTCAGAAAACATTGAGAAATGGAATACAGTGTACTCTCTCCTTGCGGATACCTCACATAAACGGACACTTTTTCAGTACCAATCCGCTTCAGTCCTCAGTTGTTCGCTTCTGAGAGAGTACACTGTCCGTTTATGAGAGGTGTACGCAAGGAGAGAGTACACTGTATATAAATTTAAAATAAAAATACAAAAATCGTGAGGCAGATCCTTTTAAATTGTTTTGGGGGCCTCTGTGTCAAAAGCCTACTTCTCTGCCTAAAAAATGTTGCCTTTTTCTTTTGAATACCATTCAGCATTGCCATCTAACCCACTGTGTTCGGTGCTACTATTTTGGATTTTCAAAAGAAACATGAATGTTTCACGTTTCGTTTTTCGAAACGAAACCAAAGTATTGATTAAATATGTATGTATGTATGAGTGTTTTGGGCTTATCAAGCCTTATCATTGGCAATAAACTTTCATGAGGAACTTTTGTTGCTTTGTTCAAATTTTCTTCGACATACAGCGACCCAATCAAATAAATTTATTTTTATATAATTTTATTTATATTCACGTCGTGCATTCATTACTTACATACCGAGACGACGTACACACATATAAATTGAATCCATCTATCGTGTTCTTTCTAATGATCCTCAAAAAAAAAAAAATGAGTTAACGAAAATTATTCGCTTTCGAACACACACACAAAAAACAAGAGGAAACAAATAAAAGAAAAACAGCAACGATTCAATAAAACAAAACAAAAAAAAAACCAAACCTCAACTGTAACAGCCCAGTCAACTCAGTCAGTACTCAGTCATATATGCATGAATTCATACGTAGCTAAAATATGCGTGTCAAAGATCAAATTCATAGTTAAAACAAAAAAAAAAAAAAACAAATACGGAATACTGTGAAAGTCAAGCCAAGCAACAACAACAAATAGAAAACAAAAACAAACACTGAAATTAAATGAAAACAAAATAGCTGGTAATTACTATGAGTAGCTATCTACTCCTGAGAAATTTATACAAATAATATTGGAAAATGTTTCAAAGCGACAAAAATCAAAAAAGCACACAAAGCCCAGAATGTTTCGATGTTTTCGGACAGCGGCCGGTTTTCTTTGTCTGTCCCAATGTATTTTTAATTTATTTCATTTTATTTATATGCTATAGAAGTATTTGTTTATATGATATGTATGTCCATACATACGTGTATAATGATATATACTCGTACATATTAACAATTGTTGGAATGAAATCATTCCCCACGCTTATTTGTCGATAAATTCGCGTTACTCAAAAAAAAAACCAATACGAAATTCTTACGGGTCCTTTAAAACCCTTTGGAAAGATCTAGCCAAGCCCGTGGGTCTGCCTATGCAGACTGCTAACTAAATTAGACAGGTCGCTGTTGTTTAAACTGTAGGTTCATTCAGGTCAATTAATCGGGGGAAAACAAAAATAGTATTGGGAATTCAGAAACGGATTTGAATAGTTGTTTCCGCTCATATCATATTGTATATAGTTGACACATATATTTCAAATAACACGCATTAGATTGTCTTTTCGTGGTTTTCATTACAAGGTTTTCAATTTCAATTTATTAACGTCAAGCTTTAATCGAGCCTATATGGACTAAAGTTTTCATTACCAGGTTGTCACTACGATGTTGTCATTACTAGGTAGTCATTGCCAGGTTGTCGTTACAACGTTGCCTTAACTATATTATCATTAGTAGCTTGTCATTATTAGGTTATTATTTGTCTAGACTGTTACTAATACGTTGTCATTACTAGGCTGGCAGTAGCAGGTTGTCATTATTGGATTTAAAAAAGTTCTCCTTTATTAGCATTTCACGAGATTATGTAGAAAACATAGACGACACTGTCTTCAAAATTGTTACAAAGTAATGTTAAGTTGTGTGGAAGGCCGTGGTTCGAAACCGGGAAAGATCATCAAACATTTTTCAGCGGCTGTTTCCACCTTGTAAAACGTTGGCGACTTTACGAGTAAGAGAGCAATCTCTAAGCCATGTAAAACTTTTCTAGAAAAGCATTAGCCATTCGGAGCCGGCTTTAAACAGTAGGTCCCGGTCAGTGAGAATACAAAGAATATCGTACACAGCTCACTGATTCGAGAGAAGTTCCCCGTCTGTTCCTTCATGGAATGTTAAGGGTAATGTTAAGTAATGTTAAGTGTAACAATGTAATAATTATAATAACATCGAAGTTAAGTAAACGTACTAAATTACTTATTTTCTATGAGAATAGTTCAGACTTCAACAGGAAACTGGAAACCGACATTACTTTGTCCTTTCAAAATGACGCCAACGAATGCAAGTTATTCGTCAATTCAATTGCCAAGGGATTTTTGCGGAAACCCTCTTACACTCATTACCATAATCATCACGATTAGTAATACGAACAATTTTTTAAATACTTTAACATTAGAGTACAGAAACCCATTCAAATTATTGTTTCCTTTACAGATTAGGTCAGACTTAAGCAATTGGGAGACAGGCATTACTTTTTCGTTTTTTTTTTTTTTAAAAAAAGTACCTACGGGTAGGGTTTACTAGACTATTGAAACCCTTAAGACCCATTCAGTATTTTATGTTTCCAAAATAAGAATATAATCAAGGAGTTATCTATACTTAATAATGAATAATGAAATACAGTTAATTCTGAATCAGATGTACGAACAATGGATAGGATTTAATTATTGAACCACCAGCAACGTCTGGCACAAAACTCTAAATGGATTTAATGGCTTAGGCATTATTAGAACACAAATACTTCCGGCCCAAATATTTATCGTATAATAACATCTATTATATGCCAGACATATAATATCGTCGCATAATTCTAATAATACACGATAAATACGGTCGCATGTATGTCGTGCTCCATTAGCACCTAAACGTAACCCCACCGCCGCGGTTTCGATGCTGGCTTTTTTGTGGACTTAAAATCTGAATTATAGCCAATTGTTGTGTGTTTGTGGCTGCTGCCACTGCTGTTCAAATGCGTTTGTAATTAAATCGTTTTTAATAATTTTGACAGCGATATAAAAGGCCATTCAGGCTAACAACATTGTCTACAGCCAACGAATTCTGACCCCCATTAACTTGTAAGAGTAGCAGGCACTACTAAACCAAGTTGTCTGTAGAGATGTGCATACAAACAAATATGTGTACTTAAATATATTAAAATATTACGTGTGTTTTTTTTTTATTGAAGAAAACAAAAAGAAGAGAATCATAAAAATCTTCCAAGCACGCGTAATACACTTAAATGACTCTGCAAATCTAAACACTGCGTTGCACAAGACAGAGAGAGAAGCGGAGAGTTGTCAATCTCACAATTTATCTTTTTTTAAAATGACTCAAAGTCAGATTGTGAATTAAAAACACAATTAATTGAATCGGCTTTGAAACAAAAAATATATTGTTTAGCTACGTGAGATTCAAGAAACATTCTTATCAATTTCCCATTGATTTCACTTAGTAAAAGGAATTGCCGCAAAAATGATTTCATTCAGCAGGGCCGAGGCAGAACGTTTGCCATCGGCCTAACATCCAATTGAAACAATTTTGTTTCGAATTTGGCAGATGACACTTTGTGTTGCCCTTCACTTTCGAGAAGTTTTCCTCATCGATAATCAGCAAATATCGTTTCAATATCTACCTTTTTCGGCCTTAACGAAATTACGGGCCCTAGGCGATTGTGTAGTGGTTAATCCGGCCCTTCTTCCTAATATTGAATAGAAATTATTATCACTTATTCTTAGCAACTGTTTAAATGAACAACGGAAAAAAGGCTGTATTAGGTCAAAAGGTAATTATTATGCGATTTTAGAACAAATAAACGATTCGATGCTTGATGTTCCATTTCTACAACAAAAACAGACTAATAATAAGTCATGAATATATTTCATTAATTGAATAGATTATGATACAATACATGTAGCTCATGGAAACAATGACAAAATCGCAAACAGGATGCCAGGAAAGAAATGCAATTAGTCCATTGAATCAATTAGTATGGACATTGAAATAGTAGAAATAGTTCAGGGAGTCAATGTTCAATAATGCCATGAAAATATTGCATTAATTCTATGAAAATATTTATAGAACAAAAAAACGTGCAATGAAAAATCGTTCCAAGATTTACAGCAACCTAGAAAATGACATTGTGTACTGTTTAGCAGTTTAATTATTTTGAAGGTGCCGTAGGATCCGCTTTGTAACATAATGATCTAAATCACGAAATTGGTTTGACATTCCCAGACTTCACTCTAAGATACATTTTTTATGTGCAACTTTGAAATAAAAACTCTTAAAAAAGCAACTGCTTGGCGTCTCTAGCTCCCCTGAGGCTGAACCCATAGCACGCCCTTAACCGTTCAGTAATCAATCCGATATCCGTGGTCAGTGGACTGTGAACATCACTAGGTGCCATTAGTTTTTACTGTAGCGTTTTGACATGGAGATTTTTGTTTAGTGGGATCACTTTACTCTTCAGTGTGCTCTCTTTGAGCCGACCACAGATTCTTTCTTTGTTAGATAAGAATTCTACGCAATGTGCCACAGTAGGGTTTTTTCTTATATTGAAATCACTTCACTCTTCTGTCTGCTCTCTTTGTGCCGACCACTGATTCTCCGTTTGCCAACAGAACAGTCTAAACAATGTACCACCTCAGCTCTTGGGCATTTTCTAGAGCTTCCTTCTCAGGCATACAGAATTTCTGCTGCTTTCCTTATCTAAGTCTGTGCATAACTTTATGTCACATTTTTCTACAATTGTGAAAGTGGTTTGAACAGGCTCTCTATTCTCGAGCAAGCTTGAAGGGATATTAAAAAATAATCGCCTGTTAAATTGTCAGTGTCGTTTTGCCTACGATTCGCTTTTTCTCATGGCACCGACTGTATTTATTAATTTCTATATAAAATAAAACGAAGTAATTATAATTTTTACGACGAGTTATTATTATAATTGTTATTGTATATTCTTGAACACAATATGATTTGCGGGCCGGCGCTGCTACAGCGCCAGTTGTTGCTATTGCGATGCGTTCTAAATATTCTCGACAGATAATAATGAACATATTCTAAATCTGAACAACAGGTTAATGAAATATAAATAAAAATGCGCCTAATTAGCCACTAGTAGTTAGAGTGTATTCAAATGAAAAAAAAAGCAGCAGCAGCAGAAAAAACACACAAATCTTAGTTAAGTGTTCTCTTGCCACCATCAGTGTAGTTCAAGGAAAATTCTTTAATTGCCACCCAATACATTGAGTCGCGTCGCTGTGAACCCCCAGAGAAGCTATTATCAAATAACGATGCTTGCTTGCCATAAGACATCAGATCAGGTCCAGCAACAAAGTGCTGGCACCTGAATAGCTTCAGCTCACAGCACACAGACACAGGTTATAAGGCACCGATTTAAATCGGCTAAATTCTAAGTAGTATGGTCAAGATAGAAAAAAAGATGTTTGTTTTTTTTTCCAGCAACTTAAAAACACAAACACCAACAACAACGAGCGCCAATTGGCAGCAGAGAAAAAAAAGTGGTCTACAATGATCTTAAATTGTGTGTAATTGTATGGCTATTATTGTGAACTCGCGGTCAATTCGGATTTATTTTTGTTGTTGTTCGCTTTCAGGCAAATTTATTTCATATTCTAGTCGCATGCTTGCCGATACTAAAGTTAAACAAAAAGCGAACTGACATATTGGGCTGCCAAACAGTATGGAAAAGAAGACCGTCTGGGTGCCAAGTACAGATAAAGGACATGTTTATCTGCTCCAGCTAAATTGTTAATTGTTCCCCTTTCAGTCCCCCCCCCCCCTTTTGGCGATACACTGATTTGGCTTGTAATTATGGCAAATGTTGTTGGATTAGTTTTTTCTTTTCTCTGTTGTTTTACATTTCCAATAAATGGAAATTGTTTAATTGCCAATCACTTCATTTGCGTTCATTAAATTGAAATTGAAAGACAAAAAAAAACTGAGAAAAAATATTAAAAATGATTATAACGCGTCTATTAACATTTTAATTGGTCATCATATTCTAATTGGCCAGTTTAGATCGCAGTAGTTAGTGAAATAACACAAAAAACTACATATGTACATATATATATATCAAAGCCACTGCATACTAATAACTGAATTAACCCGAAAACCTTGAAAACTAATAAGAACCCTATACGGAAAAAATAGCCAATTTTGGAATCTGTTTCATAATTCCCCATTTTTCTGAGTCTGATCGACTTTCTCTGATACGCATAAAAGCCACCACACAAAAATACTGTCGGTCAGTTATCAAGAGAATCGTAAATAAATGATTGTTATTTAAACTCCATGTTGGGCTCTTGCCGATTGATTGATACCGAAAGATAAGCAGCCTAATAAATATTTGGAAGCTTAATCAAATTTGAAATGGGACCTCTGGGCCATTTGATAATGGTCGAGGAGATTTATTTTGACAAAACTCCTGCCCCCCCCCCGAGATTGAGAGGCAGGCCAGAGAATTTCACCAACTTCCTCGATAGCTGTTGCTATCAGATTTTATGGCTGGATGTATAAGCAAGCTAAATATAGAGATGATTGAATATTTTCCGAAAAAAAATAATCATATACTACACTGGATTGCAGATATTATAAAACTGGTCGCAGAAAGCCTAACATACAATGATTACATACAATGGTTTTGCACAGATTCGAATACTGGTAAGACCATCAAATGCGTTTCAGCGGCTGGTTTCCACTTCGTAATTGCTGTCGATTTTACGAGTAAGAGACTCACTTAGAGTCTGTAGTTCAATGTGCTACCACAGAAACTAGGAAAAAAGCGTATATCTAATCGACAAACCTCGTCTGGGCGGGTTTCAATGTAATCTCTAGGAACGATTGTGATTCATACGAAATAATTTGTCTTCAAATTCGAAGGACCAAAAATCGGACAAGTTTGCCCCGAGTCGACAAATTTGCTCGTAAGTAAAAATGTATTTACTTACATTTTCCATAAAATAAAACAAAAAAAATGTATTGAAAACATGTTAAACTGTTGATATATTTTAAAATTGAAAATATTTCCAATTACATGAACTTTTGGAGTATGGGAATAGTGGGCGGAAATACAATTTTCGAAATGTTGTTATTGTTACAGCTGTTATTGAACAGCTGAAGTCGGAGTCGACTTCAGAGTCGCAGTCCAGACAATTTAGAAGTCCTAGAATGAATCTGAGTTTGGTTTTTTTTTTTTTTTAGAAAACTGTTAATAATTTCGTTTTGATTTTGGCCATTGTGAAACGAGTTTTCATGTATGTTAACAATTGTTTTTGAATCCGCTTTAGATGTTTTTCTGCCACACGTTTTAGTAACAATCGTTGATGCCATTGTCTTCCTACGCCAATAGCAGATGTGAAATCTGTCTTCATTTTCATCAGTGAGTAAATAATTAATGCAATTCAGTTGGACATTTCATTTCTTCAGCCAAAGAATACATTCTTCTTCCAGCCACTGTATATACATACATATGTACATATGTATATTTAAATACATACGTGGCGTTTTCTTCTTCTTCGTTTTCACCTACAGACAGACCTACAGTGTATGTGTCCAAACACATATCAATTTAATTGTTTTATTTACTTCGATTGTTTTTCAGTTGTGTGTATTTTTTTTTGTTTTACCGAAATTATCATTTCACAAACGATTGACTAAATTAATAAATGGTTCGACGACATACCGCCGTATCGAACTGCGGCAGAATGTACATGTGCATGTTTATGATTATAGGCGTACATAAATACTCCCCTTATAATTTGCCATTTACCTCAAGGTTAATATTCTTTTTTAATTACATGCTTCCCGACAGTTAATCAAAATAGTTTGCGTTAAACAGCTGTCATTGTTTGACAATGACATAGCGAGAGATATGGCAACTCTCAGTTGAAAATTATATCGATGTCTCGATAACATAATAAATCCCAGGTCATTTGTACTTGCGCAATCTGGAAAATAAATAAACAAACCATAACAAAATGGAATGGATACAATTGATCATATTTGTATGAACATTAACAAACAATATCCCAAATTTAATGATACATTTTCATTTTTGTTCCTTTCTAGAAAATAATAGTCTGATGTGTATATCGAGGCATATTTTGTATGAATTTATTTCATACAAATGGAAAACAAATATTATTTGTTTACAAACTAAACTCGGTATTCGCAAAAAAATGTAAAACCGTTTATGAAAATATAAAACAAAAATGTTCACAAATTGTTCGTAACAATCTACTTTTCTAAAAGACTAGACCCTCCCCTTGAACAATTTCCCATTGAATGGTCCCAGACTAAAGTCACCGGTCAGACCACGTATACGAAGAAAACTTCCACTCTTGCCTTCCATGGCTTTCTCGGCGATAAGAGCGAGATCTATCCCTAACACAACCATTTGTTTGGGCGTTTCCTTAGAAGAATTTCAGAGAATTTAGTACTACGAAAAAAAAAATAATTTAAAAATCCACATAGGTTGACGACACTTGACCACAGAAATGTTTATATACGAATAAAGACTATAAAATCTAAATTAAATTCCCTCACGTTAAAATGTGATCGATATCTTATCCACCGTAATTGGAAGTTTTGGTGTGATTCCAATTTGTAGATGAATTTCAGAGATTATTTAGAACTTCGAAAAAAAAGTAATTTAGAACTTCGAAAAAAAAGTAATTTAAAAATCCACTTGACTTGGATGACGACACTTGACCACAAAATCTGAATTAAATTCCCTCACGTTAAAATGTGATCGATATCTTGTCCACCCTAATTGGAAGTTTTGATGTGATTCCAATTTGTAGAACCTTTGATCACCTTCAATGGGAGCTCTTCGTCACCTCAATACCGCGTACAATTGAACATAATACGTTTTTGATTTAAACTATAATATTCGAAGGGTGTGATTATCTTGGACGTATTTGTATGGGAGCCTTTAAAAGTCATTGTCCGTCCGATTCATTTCTAAATGTTGCAGGCAAGTGAAGGTGTATAGAGGATGTAATAAATTGTAAATAGTTGTGTAGGTAGTAATCAGTCTATCCAATAGGATGTTATAGAAGATATTTTATTTAGTGGCTGTAAATGAATTCCATGCATATGTCTAGCTCTGGAAATCAGGCAGGAATTACCCTAAGATTCGTATTTCTAAAGGGTGAGAGGACGAGGTGTGACTGATATCGATACTGGTTACTGACCAACTAAGATTACTTTAGGCATTTACATTAATTTTCTTCGTTTCCTTCATAACACAATGGTCTACAGGTTCTAATTAAGTCAAACCAGTCCAAAAGCTTCCAATTCCACAATTTGTATTTTCAAAGTTGTTATTATTCGATATGGAATGACTTCTCCTTACATGTAGTCTCCAATTTAGGATTTTTTTTTATATTGAATTGTAGTTATTTGAAATTGTAGTTATTCATCAGATATTTACCTATCATATGCAAGATATTATCCTCGAACATGTAGGAATCGTCGAAACCATTGCCGGTGATTATTTCCGTTTTCAGTTTAAGCATGTTGGGCAACATTTATTGGGTGGTTAGAAACTCTGGAGGATAACGATGACAATCTCTGGGATGTTGTCGTCGCTGTTAGTTGTTGTGTTTGTATTGTTGATATTATTTTACTTTTCAGGTTTTGCAAATGCAAATGTTGTTAAAAAAAAATCGTTTGTTTTGTATAATGTTGACATAACAACAACAATCACAACAAAAGTAAAACAGAAATTCACAAATATTCAAATTGATTTTCAAATAGAAATCACCTTATCCGCAGACATTCATACATTATTATGATGGCGAGCAGCAGTGCATATGCTTGAGGGACTTATCTATGTATTGGTATAGGTTTTATACCGTAATGTGTGGATTTTGCAAAGCATTACGTGGAGACTCGTCGCAAATCCACTTCAGCGACTAGTTAGTTAGTTATTTAGTTGGTTGGCTATGGGAGAACTATGTGTACATAATAGTCCACAACTGCAGGGACTGGGCGGGCGCGCACTTAAAGAATCACAAATATTTGCTTTCAATTTGAATTTTTTTTTCTTCTCTCCTTTATTTATTTTTTATATTTTGTATGGTAGGTATTTTTTTTTTTACTATTTTCGTTTCGAATATAAGTAATGGACGCGCCAACAGCGAAGTGTAGTCGTCGTTTAATTTTTGATTTAGATTTAGCAATAGCCAGTCTGAGGGTTTAATTCATTTATTCAAATTTGCATATCACTTGTTTTGTGTGGATTGTGGCTTTTTTTAAACGATCAAAGTAGGATTCACTGGTTGTTGTTGTTGTGGAATCTGTTGTTTATCGGCACGTGTCGTTTGGCGAGTGACTGTTAAACCGAAATTTGCATTTAATTGGCCAACCGATCCGTGTTATTTCATTTGAAAAGGGTCTATAACGTTTTGTCGTATTTCCTTTGCACTGCCGATCAACCCCGACCGCAACACGTCGCCACAAAAATAGAAGTGATTATTGGGATGAACGATCGTTATGTTCTAACGTAAAATGCCGACTAAACTTGCAAATATTGTCGACGCATACTAGACCGTATTCTACTACTAAGGCCGTGTTATATTGCTGCTGGCGATGTTGCTGCTGCTGATGCTTGTTGTTGTTGGTGCTGTTATTATTATTATTATTATTGCTGTTGATAGTAGAATTAGTCGTCAATGTTGACAAAAAAAAAAAAAAAAAATAGCACCGACAACACCAGTACCACCACCAACAAACTGTTAACAACAAACCGCGCGATTACAACTGCGATCGGGGTGGCACACTCTCGGTCAGGCGGCAAAGCATTCAGTTAGGCCGGCAGCGTCGTCGCACAAAATTTCGTTGTTGTACTAAATTCACCGTCTTCGGCTACTTCGGCTACTACCACTAAGGCCACCAACAACAACAACAAACTCTTAGAATACCGGCAACCGGCCTCATCACAATATGCGCTCAATAAACGGCCACACACTCAAATAGTGTGAGAGACCTACAGGGAGAGTGTGTTTGTATGAATATGTATTAAGTAAAAATGTAAACAGTGATGACAATGTAGTGCTTTCATCGCTCGATGACAAATAATAACAATTCAATTGTTTAGCCGTATAAGTGGAAACATTTTTACAGAAGCATTAGCTAAGAACGATATGCTAGGTCGCTCATTTCATACTTAAAAAAAGGAGGGGACTTGTCGATAGTCGGAACCGGACTAGTTAGTTAGTAAATACAATTTACAATTTTTTTAAAATCGTAAAAAGTGGATTTATTGAAAACCTTTAGTGCGTTTATATGCCGGAAAGTCGACATATATTCCGTAGTTTTCAAATTATCAACGAAAACATTTAAAGCAAATGGCATCGCGACTTTTATTTGCATGGCTTCTCACTGCTTCGATTTCATGGGGACCTGTAGTGGATAGTTTGTCTGCAATCGTTGGAACGAAAATAGAGATCTTTCTGGATATGGTACTAAACCAACAAATGAAAAGTGAGGCACTTTTCGGGAATTTCAAAAACCTACTGTCAGAATTTAAAGAAATTTCGTTCATTCATTTGGGGCAGGGGATCCCTCAAAATCCCGATACGGGTGATAGATATATCTTTACGAGTTTTTTTTTAGAATCTGTCGCCTTCGCTTCGTGTCTAAATTACAGTAAAGTGGATGGTTTATTTGTTAGTTGACATCACTGTAGCGAACAAATGGTGAAAATGAGCAGCGACAGCGAGTGGCTGGCTCTCCCTTGCGCGTGTGAGAGTCGAAAGAAAGTAATCAACAACAATCGTCGTCGCAACAGCAGCGTTGATTTTCTGTTGTTTCGTTGGTGGCCAGCATTTTGTTGTTGCTGATGTTTGCTTGCCTTTAATAGCTTTAGAATCGTAAAAAAGAAAGAAGAAAATGATATGTCTTATCAACAAACACACGGTTCAGGTAGACGTACATACAGACATACACAGTATTTAGTTGACATGATATGACGACTTTGTGTGTGTGTTCTGGCTAGGTTTATCGCAACAGGTAATATAATTATTTTTATTTTGATAATAAGTCAACCCGAAAATCTCTTGCCAAATTTGTTAAAAAATAATTTGCACAAAAACAAAAAGGAAATAAGCGGAGGAGAGCGATGGAGGCACAGTGGTGACAGTGTTATGCATGGGGAAGACAACAGGAACAAGAGTAATTACAAGTACATGGCTAAGATAAATATTGACATCTTCGGCAGCTCGGACTGTGTTCGTATAGGGTGACACAGAGAACTGTTTTCTTTTCAAGTCTCATCTAAATGCTCTTCGAGAGTTGCCTTTGTGCAATTGAGTAATTGTGTCATTAAATATTTGAACTAATTAATTAATCTAATTGATCAACTCAGTAGATTGATAAAGTGCTCAATGTAGTAATGGCATGATTTCCTTACTCAACACTCGAAGAGTAATTAATTATTTGTTAAATAATTGATTAATGCTGGACTAATAATTTCCCTGTTATCTCAAACGCCCGAATTCCCTTAAATTGCAAATATATTTTCAAATTCTGAATAGGTATTGTATAAGTTCTTGTTGTGAGATTATCAGAAATATTGAAGCAAACAGCAACAGTAACAAAATTTAAATATATGACAGCACTCTCAGTTGGCTTATCGTCGATAAAGGCCCGTTTTAGGTTGGCATTAGTACACAATCGTCTAGAGCGACAAAGAAAATCGTCTGGAGGTCATCAAACTGATTTGACTCACAGACAGAATAAAATCTGTACATATAATTAAATACAGAAGCTTTTGTTAGACTTGAGCTAGAAACGGACTTTAAGAAGATGACGTATTAGTGAAGAACGGAATATGTATTGAACATGAGTCAAGATTCCCGGTATCACTGGCATAGACTCTGATATTCGCAGCCAATAAATAGAATTATATAAAACATGTGAATTGGTACAAGCAGAATATACTCGGTCAGCTGAGAACTTGTAATGCAAACGATGGCGACACCCACCCACCGACATCGTCACACTGAACAACTGAACAAGTTGTCCGATAATGATCTCTCATTGCTTCGGCGTGGACATGGTAATCAATCACAGAACAGTCACACCAACGAGCATACATAGGTAAATTGTACGCACTCGATTTAGCCAAGCCATATGCCAAGAATGTGTCTGTAACTGCTCAACGATGGTTCGTTGAGGTACAAATGTTGCGCAGGGCGGTATGAAATTGTCGGTCGTTATTGCGGGTTGACTGTCGTTAATATCTCAAGACAATAGATTCAAGAAAGGGAGAACCGATCACTCCAAAGGGCTTGGGTAGGAAATGATTGCTTCGATGCAGATGAAAGTCAGCACTCGATGACAGGACCGACATTTTAGTCATTCTTCTTACAAGATCTATTTCCATTTAACCTTACAGGCAAACTTCCACAACTCAAACTACCATTATCCCGTTGAAAAGTTCGACTTACGGAGACTTTGAGTTAGGAAATTACTTGAAAAATTGGTTTAGGGAATTTGTCTCCTAAACTTCCACTAAAAGTGGTTCAACTTCAAGAAAATTCGATTGTGGAAGTTTCACCGTATTTTAGTTTCGTTTTCGCCGAAGTTCGATTTATAGAACTGTTTCACTGTATTTTAGTTTCGTTTTCGCCAAATTTCATGAAGGAACATACCAGACGGGTAATTGTTCTCCAATCAATAACATCCACCTAATGTGGTACTTTCCGAGTAACCCCTCGTACATATACATACATGTGTAACGATTGGTATTATATTGGTCACAAACTATAACGGTCTAACTTGAGTTAGAACACAATTGGGGTTTCAGCTCCAGCGTTTCTACATACGTATCGCTAACGTCCAATTTTATAGATTTTACATGAAAGGACAAATACGTTGTAAGTTGTTCGTTGACAACACATGAACCTGAACCTTTTGGTCATCATTTGTAAATAAATAAAATAACAGCACGTTCTTATATTCTATTCCTGCATTAGCAACTTCTGTTTCGTTTTTAATAAAGAAAATAACATTTCGTGTACAAATTGACTTACCATTTTTCCACTCTGAGCGATAAGTAAACTACTCTTTCTTCAAGAAGTAAGTAAAGGAGTATCTTCCCTTAGAATCTATGTATAAGAAAACAGACTTTTAATTTTTAGCGAGGATTTTCATCTTTAAACTGATCTCCTACAAAAAATTTAGAAACTCATGTTGGCTTGCCTTTAGCAGACTTGTGCTGTTATGTGTTGTGACCGCAGTTGTTTGGACGCACAATTAATTGCCCATTTGGTCTCAATGCCTATTGCAAGCAAAACAATTTCCCATGGTAAATGTGGTGGGTAAATGTTTCCACAAAAATGCAAACAATTCCAAATCGTGATGGCACTTCCATTCCTCCGGCCAAGCGCCTTACGAACACTACTTGAGGCCAGCCACTACTTAAGCAGTTTGTTTAGAATGGAATTGTTGTTATTGTTTTTTTTTTATATAACAGTTGTGGAATATTTTGAGAAGTAATGTATTTCTGAAATTAGAATATATTTTTAGAGATAGAAACCAGTTTAAAACAGTGTGCGTCTATTTGGGTTATTGAATGAATCAAATTTGGATTTGATAGCGAGTAATATTTAGTAGTGAAACTCCATCTCGGGTTTTGCAAAACAATTTCGAACAGTGTGGCCCAACAGCCTGCTGGAAATGTAGCAAATGACGACAATTGTCGCTTTTGCTTTGATATTTGTAGGGTAAACAGTGGTCGAGTGGTCATTTTTGGTATAGGCAAGGGCTGAATAGTTAGAATTGGAATTAAATTTAAAAGAAAAATATAAGGTGTTATGTAAGAAATGATGCCATATGACAGTTTTTTTCATATAAGAAAAATTAGCTGGCACCAACTTAACTTTTGGAACACTTTCCTGGGGAAAACTTCATTATGAGAGGAGTGATCCGGCGATAAATTTTCTGTAATAGAACTTACTGGATGACAACTTTTCTATAACGAAAAGTCTTGAGCCTTGCGACAACTTTTCTAAAATTGTTAACCGAAGTTAACTTCATTTTCCCAATTCATTACCCAAAACTAATTTTATTTCCTTTGTTGTTCACTTGGTGACACCAGCCTTCGTTAACTATGACAGTACAGACTCTAAGCGCCCATGTGTGCGCACTCGTGTGTTGCATGATTCATACAGCGTGTTGGAGCCACATGGCAACGACGTAGTCAAGTATGCACCGTACAGAGAACTGACAACTTTAGGTCGTGGCCGTAGGTGCATTTGACTGATCACACTACTCGTGGAGCAACTGCTTCCCCCATGCGCCCAAGAATGCTTTGCGCTGCACAAAATAAAAATAAACTGCATGTGGGGACAAGCCAGCCGATGACGACGGAGACGAAATCATCCATATGAAAAAGCAAGCAAAACGAAAAGTAGCAGCGAAATATGTAAGTAAAATGCATGTCATGTGTTCATGTAGAAAATCGTGCATAGCCTTACTGACTAACTAAGCAAGGGCTAGGGCTCATCACACACACACACATATATAGTGTATGTATAAATTCGCAGATATTGTAGGGTCGGGCATGGGACAGGCAAGTGGTG
The DNA here is from genome assembly GCA_958296145.1 of Hydrotaea cyrtoneurina. Classification (NCBI taxonomy): domain Eukaryota; kingdom Metazoa; phylum Arthropoda; class Insecta; order Diptera; family Muscidae; genus Hydrotaea; species Hydrotaea cyrtoneurina. The sequence continues at coordinate 89,771,191 of OY282514.1, forward strand.
CATGGTCGTGTTTGTATCTACGTCGACTACGTACGTAGTCAAGTAATTCATTATTTTATCCATTTTGTGACAAAAGAAAGGCAAGCGATGAACACTTACGACTACTCAGCCAGTCAGTCAGTCACTGTGACTATTTGCAAATGAAGAATGAAAACACAGAGTGAGTGTTTTTTTTTTTTTTGTTGTTAAAATCGTCTTGCCGCTGTTTTGACTTCTCTGCATTTGACGTACAAAAACAACAAATGTTTTTTTCTTTTCTTTTTTACATATCTTAATAAATATATATGTATATACAAATGTACAAACATACGTGTATACAGTGTATGTAAGGTTAGTGGGGGTAATCCAAACAAAAACAACAGCAACAAAAGCGGCGACAACAACGTTGTTGACGCTTGCTAGCTAAAGCTAGCAACGTCGATCGGCTGTCCGTCCTTCTTGTTTCGCGAGAATTATGGAAATTAGTCACATCAGTTTCAATACAAAAAACAACAACAACAACTACTGAATGCGATATTCTGGTTTCATATCTTGTCTTGTAATATTACTCAGTCCTTTTGTTGTTTTTCTCATGTAATTCTGCTCGTTACACGTGATAATTGCAACAAATTAAAAAAAAAAAAGAGTCGCGTCATGCTTGTCGTGCACACAGGCTTCTCGATAATTTCCAACAATATGGCAACACTTGGTAGCTGTGACCGGTGTCATTGTGACACTACAATTTATTTCTAATATACTCTGGTCTTGGCGATCTGTACTGACCGGCCAGATCGTCCCATAATTTGGCAGCCCTAACAGATAATGTCCGACATGAACACATCTCCGAAAGTTCTCTCGCAAACGATTGCAATTGTGGCAATAAAGACCGAAGGCTATAGGTCAAATCGTAATACATATCGATAATTTGTCTATTATAAAAAACATTACATTCGACTGTTTCGGTATAAGATCAGGTGATAATATGGGCTCAATTGCAGTTTAGCAACAAAGGCCAGATTGTTGTTGAAATGTATGCCAGTGGTTTAAAGTTCTTAATCAGACGACAGACATTTTGTCTAGTTTGGGTGATTTTATTATATAGCCATGCTTTAGAAGACCGCAATTCGGGAATAAGAATAAGAACTTCAACCACTGGACAAAAATCTGAGCTATGTTGCTGAACTGCAGTTATTCCATAACTTGTTGTATTTCAAAAGTGCTCAGGGGATACTTTTTTCTATATGAAATGTAGTCCGGTGACAGTTTTTCAAAAGAAAATTCACCCAACAACTGATTTCTTTATTCAAAAATGTACAAGGCAACAGGTTTCTTATAGGAGAATTAAATCAGCGACAATATTTTTGTATAAAAACATTTTTTTTTATATTAAAGCATTTATATTTCTGTAAAGCAAACTTGTCCCTTGCAACAAATTGTCTATAAAAAAACCCGTTGCCTTGCGACCACATTCCAATAACGAGCGACACAGATACATTTTTCTCGGACAACTGTACTTGTGCAAACAAACCGTCCTAGGCCAACTTCACTACCGAAAATGTTCTTTAAGAACACTTGACCTTAAACTTAACTGCATGATTCCTCCTATGCCACCCATTCCATTTACATATTGTTTAGTTATCTTGCATTTTATGTCGCACGGCTTCTCCCATAAATCGCACAACTTTTTGTGCATTTGTCGAGCGAATACATATCGATGAGTGACTAAGATGTATTCTTTATTGCGAAATTGTGTCAATCTCGCAGTTTTTCCATTTGATTTTGTTGTTGTCGATTTTTTTTCGACGATTTGTGCGTGGCTCATATCAGTTTGTCTGTCGGTCAGTCAGCTAGTCGGTATGGGTTCTAGTCTATATTTTCTAGACTCAGACAACGACGACGCATCAGCAGCAACGACACTGATACGGGGTTATCTGCCAGACGCACAGTGTTCATTGCAAAGCCCATGAAACAATTAATCGCAAATGATATGGGCGACAACGTATCAGCTAAACTCCGCACACATTTTAGATGGAAACTACTCAGGACTAAGTTAACAATTACGCAGTGGTTGGTCGTGTATGTGCCAAGAGGCAGGACTTACCGTTTTCGTCCGGGATATCCGCTAGATTATCCATCTTTTCCGTTTTATTGATTTGTATTAAACTTTCGGCGGTGTTGAGTTCCTGCGGTCCCTTCATAATGGCGCTGTTGTCATTCATGTCATTACACTCAGGTCTCAGTTTTATGGACACCAGTTTGCCGGTTAGTTACAAGGGGGGTGGGGAGGGGGAGGGGAGACACGATCACCTGTAATAAATTGTAAAATTATTACACGGCGTAATCAATAAATAAATGTTTGCTAATTAAGGAACATATAATTAAATGTAATTGCAGGGTTTAGTTAATTTGTAATTTACTTTTTTCGTTTGTTTCTTTTTTTGTGGGTTTGTGTGAAGTTGTCGTCGTTGTTGTCGCCCTCCTATCTCTCCATAATTTATTATTTTTGTTTTTCTTTTAACTTTATGGTCACATATACTACGACATAATAATGGTGGTTATAAACTAATCAATTGGTATTGTTTTGTTTTTCAAAGCTATAGATTTGTATGTGTGTTCAGTTTCGGAGACTATAAATGATAAGAACTCCGGGGTTGTTATTTGCTCTATGGGTCTGAACGTGCTGGCGATATTATCTACGCAGCCTGTGAAATGCAGGAAACATGCTGGAAATCTGATTAATGTGGTTATTTATAGTTGGTTATACACTCTATTGCCCGTTAATGTCCACGGTTTATGTGCAAGTGTTAAGTGTATTTCTAAGGTGTGCTTGGATGTGGTCCCTTATCGGCGAAAATCGGTGCGGTAGCTGGTTTGTTGTTTTACTAAATAGCTCACTTTCCAATTATATTTTTTTTTAAAAAGTGGATAATCGAACCCTTAACAAAGTTATATAACTTTTCGTTATAAGGGAATCTTCCGGTGCTATGGAAGGATCAGCCATAGTTTGGATGCCTTGAGCGTAAAACAAAATTACGATTGATGGTGCTGCTTAACCTCAATATTGATGGTCAATGAGAGGTAGATACTTATTTCCCCTATTTCTAACAAATTAAGTGAGCCGTGCATTTTTTATTCTCACTCATCCATCCAACCACTGTTTCAATTCAGGAAAAAGCATAGGATGATATCTGATCTGTCGCAGGTCAGGAAAGTCCGGTTAGGAGAGGACACCTTAGATGACCTATCGGCCGACAAAGCAATAGACATAAGGAATTTAAAGAACTTTATAGAGGGGACCGAATTCCTAACGTAGGAAAAAGGGGAAGGCGCATTTGTAGAAGAAACCAGGAGCGCACAACAGCCGAATTGCTGGCCTAGGTGTATGTCAGTGACATGAGACGGCCATGGTACATGACCGATCCTCCATTCAACCTGACCTAACCTAACCTATCTGACCTGTAAGGCATTGGCTCAGCGCACTCTCTTTGTGCCGACCACAGTGGTCAGGATATTTTCATTCCCGAATCTTAGCAATGTTGAGAGGGCTTCGAAATATTCCCAATCACATTTAGGTACCCAGGCCAAAGTAATGCAAAGGGCAAAGCTCTAGCCCAGCACTCTAATTGTTAGTACAAGGAGTGTTAAGACTGACTTGAAAGCTGAGTTCATTTGACCGGTATAAGATAATCAATAAGGTCTTGGAGGGTCGCACTCTAGTCACTGAACCGCTGCTGACGAATGACCAATGCCGAGGGCGTTTGTTTTCCTAACAGGTCAGACCATAGGCTGCTATAGGTGCCTGAGTTTTTAACATAGGATTTGGGACTACATCGTCGTCGGCTATGTGTGTCAGCGCTCCGTGTGCCAACCACAGTGGTGAACGATAATCGGCAAAAGATCGCAAAAATACGGTTGGAAAAGCGTTGGTGATATAGCTAGACCCAGACACACCACAGTGGTTGGCAATATTGCTTTGCTATTTCTTAAAACCGATATCAAATTGTATATTTTTTTTTCAAAAGTTTATCTCGCCTATGCCAGTTTATATTCATTATTTTGTGAAGATTATATTGGTGGGGCGACGTAATTGGTTTTACCCTTCGGTGTAATTTTATGAGCTTCCACATTCTGTGGCCTGTTCACAAAATGATGTGACCTTAAAAAATCGAATTCATTAACTCCGAAATCTTATACATTTAAATTTTCATTGTCGCCGAAAACATATCTCCCCAAAATTGAAAAAAGTTCATCCACAATGAGGGCTCCCACTTGACCGATGTCATCTTCAAAAAGTATTCAAATCGAAATTTAAAGATCCAAGTGTTCTTGTTAAAAGACATTTCTTTTTGTTTGCTCTGTTTTCCTGTGCCACCGACTGTAGACCCAACCCCCCTTTAAGCCAATACAACTTTTATGCCATCTTGATTATCAAATTTTATGATATTAATCAGCAAACTAGAAATGATTACCGCTATTGCTAAGTTTGTAGTTAAGTGGATGCCGTATATATACGTATGTATATGTAAACCCATATACACATAGTGTTTATATGTGCACCCATACATGCATACGTACATGAAAAAACAATCATAAAAGTTTCACGTATTTGATAATACCATTCAAGTGTCAACACAATGTTTTTATCAACACTCCGGGTAGTTCTCGCACAGACCCGTCCGTCGTACCCCATAGTAGTAGTGCTTGTGATATATTGGGCCCCCATATCAGTTGTTGTAACTTTCGTTAGGTTCTTCAGAACGCAACGCAACGCAACATACTACAAACAAAAATAAAATGAGAATAAATATTTGTATACGTCTGTCTGTAGATTTAATCGAAAGTAAAAGTTCGGTCAATAAAATGTGCGATGGGATGGCGGTAGGTGGTTAGGTAGGTAGCAGCCATAACAAGTGATTATTTGTCGCAACGCCCGAAAGCGCGTTGCAGGAGGATACGGACGAAACGATTTTCGAGAAGCATTCAAAGAATTTTATATATGAAAGCAACAAAGGAAAAAACAAGGGATACATGTGGTGGTCGTGGGATATTTTCAAAAATGACCTGTCAAGGTACAGTTGTTCAGCGGCGGTTTTCAAGGTTAAGTAGGCCTTACAGGAACATATCGAGCGGTAACCGCGGAGAAGATCTAAGAGCCAAAGAGACAATTTGACTGGAGAGGGTTTTTTTTTGTCCATATCTTTGTAAATATACATTTTTAATATATTGGGATTAAAAATCGTCTTTGAAACAAATCTTTATAACAATGATTTTTATTACATAATTGATTTTTTAAAAATCCTGCCTTAAGGCCAAGTAAAGCGCGGTTCAAATACACGTTTTTTCTCATATCTCATGAAATTTAATATAAATACATTTTTTCGGCATATTGGGACTGCAACAAATAAGTTTTTGTAATGAATAACCACTGTGCCCTTCCAATATACTGTGATCCCTTTCGACATAAATTGTTAAAGATTCGAATTCTTCGATTTTGTTGAAATTTTCAATCTTTTCTTCATTTTCAATCTTTTCCTAAGTGCCTCTTAAATTGAATGACAGTTTTAGAGTTATAAACAACTTTTCGTTATATTTTTCTTTTTTTTTAAAAAAATTATAAAAATTAAATTTTAAAAAAATTATAAAAAAGTATTAATTTTTAATAGATGATCACAGGACCCCATATCTTACGATTGAAATGAGTTGTAGATCATCGATGGAGGATTTTCGCTTTTATTCACAATTGAAGTGAAGGCCCATCCTGGTGCCTCCCATGCAAATGTACGACAAATGTACTCTCATTGCATAATGTTTGTAGCACAGTGTTATTGGTTTATTTAAAGATTGTTAATGTCATTATGTATGGAGCACGGCTACGTTAGTGTGGCTGCCACGGCTGGCATCATGTCAACCGAATTTTCCTTTGTTGACGATGTAGGACTCTATCTCAAACGAGGGGCTTGCTCGATATTCGCCCTCAGAGTCTGAAGCGTTATTGGATTGTTCACCCTTCATGTCAACCTATATCTAACCCATATCGTAGCCCACGACAGCCACATTCGCGGCAGTCTGGACCGTACGACGTCATGGAACTTGAGTGTGGTTCACTGTGGGTGTCTCGGGGTACACAGCATTGATTGGAAAAAAGTTTGCATCCTTTCCCAAAATTTTTCATGGGTTTCCGTAGGGCATCTGCAACCCTTTCTGCCGCCACTGGGCTCGTTTATTTTACGTTTTTCGTTTAACTCATTTCTGTTTGAGAATTAATAGAATTTGGAAAATATTTACGACTGCTGCAATTCCGTTTTTTTTTTTATCGATATACGCCTGTATGTTTATTTAAGTATATGATATAAAACAAAAAACATTTCCACTTTATATTTGCGTCTATGACTCTCCCGTTTGGACGGGACAAGGGGGAAAATGATGAGTTCATCTGTCAGTTTTTGTTAGCACTGGGATGCATATGCGATCTTGAGCGACAAGTAGAGAACATGTGAAATTTTTGTGTTTTTTTTTTCGTCAATTATGGTAATTTTCGTCGTTTATGGATTTATCAAATCCGTGTTCTGTTGTGTGGTATTAATCAATAACATGACCTAGACGTAAAAGGATAATGACAGAAATTGCCACTCAGCCACTCTTGGAGTACTGGGCATGATGATATAGGGTGTTGCTCGCTGCGCTAGCCATATATTCGAAGTGACGAAAGAAGCCTTCAAATGTTTAGGCTGTTTAAAGCGCAGCTAGAAATACTTTACCCCATCTGATCTTGTAAATATAAACACCATCTACATTAGGCCTAAAATGGAATTAAACTCCTGGGGTAGGGGCTTCAGAGACGTCTTTGCAGCTCTACGACTGTGGGCAGACGAGGGGGTTGGTGAGGATAGGTGATAGTAGGGTATCCAACTCTGGAATGTGTATCGCTATTCTACAGATATTTCAAAGGTATCTGTTCTTCAGATATCCGTTGTCTGGTCCCTGACGTTAGAACATTTAGCCGGAATACGTGGTTAGCCAGGGCTAAATGGACGGTTGACCGGACGACACAGTAAAGAGAAAATTCGGTCCACAGCCGAACAGTTCGTCTGTGGAATAATCTTTCTGTAAGTGTTTTTCCTGTCTGCTATGACATTATCAAATTCAAGGCCAACGTCAACAAACTCTATTCCCTTTTTTCCTCTTTCCAAGAACCTTGAGAGAGTCACCAATTTGTAATCGATCTTTTTCTACCTCCATAATTTTGTTGACATCACAAACTCAACAATTTCTCATTTTGCCAAATTCAATTTTATATTCTTTATTACATAACGCTGATGATTGAGACGATATTCAGAAAATATTCTCATTCGTAGTAAAGTAAATTACACAGACAAAACGAAAGTTTGAGATATGCAAACTTTTGGTTGACCTCCTTATTTTTCGCATGCTTAATCGTTCAGTAATTATGCTAATCTGTTTTAAATAGTTTGCAGTTGAATTTGAAGATATAGAGATGTAAATGCATGCGAACATTTGCTAAGATTTTGAGGGTTGACACATTTTAAATTGCCAAAAAAATTCACTTTTGGGCTATCCTGCAACGGATTGATCGATTTTTACAGACTTATAGAGCGCAAACCGGTTTTTTTAACCGGATATCAAGAGTGTTTGGGAATTTCACAGACCGGTTCTTGTTGTGCGTGGAAATGATGCTGTGGTTAAAGGTCAATGTCCGTGTTTTGGATAACTTTTTTGGATCTATGCGCAAGTTTATTAAAAATCAAAAAAATTAAAAATTCCTATTCCTATTCCTATACTGGGGATGTCAAAGTTCATCTCCTCGATTGTCGCAAAACATTTGCAATGAAGGAAAACTTAAATCGTACTCGAAACTCGTTATGAATTTGTATTTATTAGTGGGAAAACATGAATCAGTCCTAAACTTCTCGATCATGTCGAAACCACATTAATAATTTTTAAAATTAATAAATTTTGTACACACACACACAAACATATAGTTTTTTCGTATTTTATCGTCAATTAAAACTGGAATAATTCACTGATAACGCTGGTATGTTTTGAAGGGCAACTCGTTAGTTGATAAAAGGAAATACAGATAGTATGGATATATTTAAAGAATTTTGCCTATTGTCCATCTAAAGGTGAATGACTTGCAGCGTTTTGTTTCCTGTTGGCTTTTAAAATTAATAAATGCTTAATACGTTATTTCCAAGCACTGCGTTATTTCTCCAGTTCGGGATGCCTTCGATCACTTGGTCTTTTCACCGGAGTTTCGGTCTTCTCTGTCTGCGTCTTCTGTGGTGGTGGTTCGCGTTTGGTTTCATTTGACCAACATGGTCCAGCCAGAGCAATCACTGTATTTTGATGTGCTTAACTACGTTCATGACAGGTTATATCTCATAGAGCTTCGACGTCTTTACTCCTCGTTAATACAGAGCTGGATATATGTAGATTATCCGGGTTTTTTTTCTCTTAACACCGGTTCATATACTTTCGCAAGTACTTCAGCATCTTTCAGAAAAAAGTATAAATTAATCCAGAATTGTTTGCTTTGCCTTAATAGTATCGATCCCGAGCTTTATTTCAATGTTCTATTGATGGTAGATGACAGATTTTTCCGGGACACAACCGATTAACTTAATTAACCCCCAGACCCATGCATATAAATCCACATTGAATTATTCACTTTCTCTAATGACGGAACAAACTAAAAATTGCGTTGCCGTGTCAATGACTAACATTGGAAATGAATATCGTTTCCCAAGTCTCCAAAATACTAGATTGGATTGTATTCGAATTGTAATGCTACATTATGCTTCTGTAAATCCCACATACCATAACGTTCCCAAATTAAATCCAAATTCGTTTCGGTTTTATATTTTAGACATACCGAACATGTTGCAAGTTTTGGCAAATATTTAAGCCATTAATTTTGCTAGTGTGTTGAACATAAAACGATTTTTGTTTCACAACAATCACAGAAAACGAAACAAATGGTAAAACGTGCTGTTTGTTTTAATATATGTATGTGTTCCATAAATATATACATATATATATATATGTATTTATTTATATATCAATCAAATAATGCATGTGTTTCTTCTATAAATATACACGGTGGTTAAATATATATTTATATAAAAATATATACTACACAGACACACAATATTTGTTATTTGTGTTGCTAATTTTTCACGCTAATGCGAAATTATTTTTATTCACTGCGTTGTCATCAGCTGTTCAGTTCACCGTCTACGACTTCCAGACATAGAACGATGTGGCGTTTGTTTTTGTGTGTTTGGAATGTTCAATTGGAAAAACAAATAATTCGGTTTTATTTTCTGCAAATAAGTATTAAGCCATTATGAACATTTTTGGATTATAAAAGACAATGAATTGGACTGGTCCAGACCAGGCAAATAATATAATTCAGGATCATGATAAAATTGGAAGACTAGGTATATTCCATGTGTTTGTAAATAGCTCAAAAGCGTCCCAATGATGAGGCATCTTGGAATTTGAGTAAATACCAACCGATTGCAAAATGTCTTTTATATGACAAAAGTTTTCCCTTGCAGGACAAATACCAAACACTTTAAGAAATAAACGTTTTTATTTTTTAAAAAATGTCCAAAATTATTTCCGTTTATTATGGATAAACTTATTTTTTTTCTGGCAGATCATAAGTAAATTGTCTTGCGGTACATTAAGAAATATATCCTCCACAAAGGGGGGTCACGGGTGTCACGGGGCCCTTACTAAAAGTAATTCTTTTAAATGGCCGTTAAAAACCAGTAATGTTTTTGCAATACTTTCATAAAATATATCCCCATTAGATTTATTTGTGGGACATATCCTACTGACAGAACTTTCAAAGTACACTTAAAACATTAATCCTCATAAAAACCACAAAAGTTTCTGACTTAATTAGCCAAAGAAAACCTTTCATAATTTTTTTGAAAATGTGTATGAAATGATTCGTAGACGAGTAGATGACAGGTCTGACGAAATTTTTGTATGTAAATGATGAAAATATTGTTTTGCTTGAACTTCTTTTTCGGTATGAATTCTTTTTATCGTTATGCAATTTTTATTCGATATACCGATTGTGATTGGAGGCATTGGGTGTGGATTGACAAAAGGTTGGAGATAAGTGTGTATACGTTTTGGCCCGGTCGTTAAGTTTGGTAAATGTTGCCTAATCGTTTTTGAGAGTGGGTTTACTAGAGATTAGTGTGCGAGGTCGTCAACAAAAGTGCTTCAAATATATGTAGACGTTAGACTGTGTCATAGCTGATTGTTCTTTTTGGCCATACGATTTGGCAGTTTGCTAATCATACAGTAACCTGTGAGAACCTCTATGAGAATTTAGCTTTTCTTTTCCATACAATTTCATTTGTTTTTAGTATTTCATTTGTAGATTTCCTGTCATTTCGTTTTCCCATATTTGTATGTTGCGATCCGGAATCCAGTGTAGTTTTTCGGGATAGTGATGGATATAGGATAGTGATGGTGGATGTTCACTTGATTGTCTCGTTGTAATCCCGTTAGTGTATTTGAAGTTTAGGCAGCTTCACTGGAATATTAGCTAGAACCCAAGTTTCTTTCATGTCTGCACATGGGGTTCATTTTTGTGTTGTTGAAAGGAGAATTTCATTGGGAGATTGCCTCATGCATTAGAAGTGGTTTCGATGTTATGGAACAACTTATTTTAGACGACGCCAAGTTGATCCCAAGTTGATCGACGAACATGGCTGGAATTCCCCTTTTTTTTCGTTGAATCCACATCGCAATGAATTCATAAGCGCTAATCTGGTAGACGTTGCAAACAAATATTTGTTTAAGAGTGGCAGGCAGCATTTAAGTTCAGCGTTTTTCGGGTTCAGTTCCGATGGAACCTAATTTCTTTTTGGGTTTAAATCATTCTCTAGGATTTTGATTGATGTGAAATTGTCTCCTAATGATTGAATATACATTCTTTCTTTGTCTTCGCGCATGGGCTTGTGGTGTGATTGTGCCAGTTGTTGGTGCTATACCAAAATGAGTTTGATTACACCAGTTGGTGGTGTTGTGTAAAACAAAATTTTATAATTTAAGACAAAATGTTGCCTCGAATGAAAAAAAATTATGAACTTATAAAAAATTATTTAAATCTCATTGCCAAGAATAAGTATGTGTCACATAATTTTCCTTTTTTTCTAATCATCATCTTTAGATTGTGAAAACATTATTCATCCGAAAAGGTCACAACGACCTTTTCCATGCACTATTTGTAAAGAAATGAATATTGCAACAACAGATTGGTGTGGTATGTGCTTAAGCACAATGGCACAATCACTTGATTGCTCCAGTTTGCTTTTCCAAGCAATCCGAAATCCGTTTCAGACTCCCTTAAGGACCCCACCTTAGCCTTTCTCATATGTAGACGGTAAGCCCTTTTTGGAATGACCCTCGTACAAGTTATTTATAGACAAATAAATACACTACGCATTTCGTTATTTATTCGGTTGATGATTTCGATTACGTTTTTATTGTCTCATCTTGTTGCCGAGTCAAAATCGAAATCTATTTCAATATCTACCGTTGAAGGGGACACTGGGCCGGGGGTATTGGTTTACTTACTTCGTTTTTGCGAAATATCCCAAAACAACGTTATACCGTAATTATTGCACTGGTTTTGAATTGAGGAGTTGACGAATTTATGTGTGTGTGTGTTTTTTTTTTAAATTTTATTGCGTTCAACAGATTTTTGATTGCAAGATGGCAATAGAGCGGTTATTATTAGTTATAGTATTCTGGCTAAGAAATATCGTTGACTGGGGTTTTTGGGGGAGGTATGAAGGATCAACAAGTTCTGCTGTCAGTCGGTGAGGCTGACGAGGCACGTCACTTTGTAGCTGGGTTGTTGTTCTTTCTCAAACTTGTTGATTTAAATATTCCCAAAAAAAAAAAAAACGAACACAAATTATTATCATTTCACATTTGTTGTTGTTGCGTTTATTTTTTTGTTATTATTGTTGCTGTATTTGCTCTTGTTGTCGGTGTTTGTTTTATTTGTTTTATTCTTGTTTTCTTTTTTGTGTGTTTCCATTTCTACTTTTTTATTTAATTTTTATTTTTTTTATTAATTTTGATTTCACCGCGCACCACGACCGACACACACTCTCACTTGACCAGCAGCGTCAACGATGCTGTTGATCATGATGATGATGATAATCACATCGCATTGGTTTGCTCTCTGTCGACGCTGTGCCTTTTCTCTACATGTATTATTAAATATTCATCAACATATTCATACATATTTACATACATACATACATTATTATGTATATATGAATGGAGAGCTTTTATTTTGTATGAATTTCGGAAAGAACAAGCGTTCTTGTGTTTGTTGTCGATGTGGTCTGACGAGACTCACCAGACCAGACCCAACTCTCGCTCAATCTTGCAATCGAAAGCAACGACTACAACTCACATACACGCAAACAATCGAATTATTTCTCTCGAAAGAAAAACGCCAACAACACATAACAGTGATGTCAACTTCTTTTCAAGCCAGGCTCTGCTTTTAATATAATGTAATGAATGGAATCGTATTAGTATATAGGATTCCATACGGCATGGAGTGGGTGAACGATCAAATGCCAAAGGAACGATTCCCAAAAGTGAAGGCGCTGTGACAATGGAGGAGAACTTGGGTTCATTGGGTTAAAACTTTAATGCAGGAATGTCTTAGGTTTCAAACTGAAGTTTTATTTGCAATGTAACTCAGGGATCTGAAGATGGAGGCGTGGTCAATTAGCCTACTTTTATATAAATGTTTTATAATTAGTAATTGCCAAATGAAGGAGCCTCACTAATATTGAGTATATAACCTTTTTTTTGTGCAATGTTTTTCTAAAACAGATCGTTTCGTCCACAATCAAATTTGATTGTAGAACGGGTAGTCAAAATGCAAGTTAAAAAAATTATTAAAAAATAAATGCTTTCGTCATATTATTGATTTATTTGAAAGAGCAAACATTCCCACTATTAATGAAACAAAGTTTCGTTAATGTTGCCCGATCGGCTGACCTCTCAGTAGCGGTCTGTCTCACGAATGGCTTAGTCGATAATCGCCTTAAGGGCCAGACTCGTTACGGTACCCGATCTTTGTGGCGTGGGATATGTGCCATGGGGTGCCATTGAGAAGAGATAACAAAGCGTATGGTCCGTGTGCCTTCAACTGGACCTTATAAGCGAATAATGCGAGGTCGTTGTTCAAATGTTGCAAATGCCTGGTAAAATGTAAGGCTGTTGTTGAGATCGATATCCAGTCGATCTTTCTGGACTGAGTCTCATCAACGGCAATCAGTACACACCGTACGACGACGCTGCCGTCAGCGTTGTCCATTAGTATTACAGTTTCACGAACATATGTGTAAAGCAGTGGCGGTTGGTGCCTTACGGGTTTTCAATAAACTCATTGTTTGGGCCCTTAGGGAACTGACTTTGGAAAAGGTTTGCTTATTTCCCAACACGCTTCAAGCGTAAATCGATTCATTTCGTTTCACTCACATACAATGCTGACTTTCATAGCAGCGGAAAGATCTGTCGAAATACCATGATTCAAAAAGAGACCACCGGAGGAACCAAGCACTTAGTTTAAATACACAAGACATCGTCCCAGTTTAAATTCGAACTGTGACTCTGCCTTTAAAGTTATAAAATCAAATCCCTTATGCATGATTCTAGTGTATTTCATGTATACTTTTTCAGCGTTTTTATATAGAAGCCCAACAAAAGCACTACGTTGACATCACCGCTGCTGGGTCGACTCGGAGAGCCAGTATCACACTCGTTGCTATTAGGGGTTTGATAATGTGTGGGTCTTGCGATAATTGTGGCTAGATTCTCTACTCAGTTTTGTTGTTGATTTATAGTTAAAATTGATGTGATTTATAACAATTTTTTAATAAAATAAAAACCTCAAGTGATTTTCTTCATTTTTTTAAATTGTATTTTGCAAATTATTCAGAAGAAAAGACACTGCATTCTTGCCAGTTTGTTTTTTTGGTCAGAGACCTTGCCTGTTGTTTGTTTTCACTTTTGCCTGAGATATGCTGCGTTTCACTTTCATTTCACATCTGACGACAAGAGGACAAACGGACTGATAGAGGGACGAGCACAATTCATTCACTTTGATGTCTGACGTTTGGCATAGTGCATAGACGAACAAGAAATTCACTCACCGCTCTACAAGTTGACTGAACTCTGAAGAGTCATCATCATATTGGTGTTGTTATTATTATTATGATTGTTTCTGTTGTTGTGTTGTAAATAGTTGTGGGCTATTGTTTTCCGATCACTTGCGAAGCCCACAATCTTATTGAAACCGCAAACAAACACTGCTCTCCGAAACTGTTACACATCAATGGATTTTTATTTGTTTCACTTAATTATTGTGCAGTCACTGTTTGTTTTGGAACCATGTCGTTTTGACTTGAATTTGATGGCTGGCTGACTGACTGATTGGTTGTCTTTTGCTAGACTTTCGCAAAGAAACGTGGAAGATTGTTCTAAGACCGAAATTTCGCGTAACCGAATTCAGTGATGAAAAAACAAACCACAAACCGACATCCACCACCGTCTAATCATTTACATACACACTGGCGGACAGAGCGAGGGGCGGGCGTGCGGTCTGACCGAGGGACGGACACTCTTTTTAAGATGTCTATGTCTGTCGGGCTCTCTTGTCGCGGGTTCACCATGTCCTCAATGGGTTTGGTTTTGATTTCGGGTTGTCTTCACTCTATACGAAGTCGGAGAGCGACACCATACGATTTTTTTTTTGTTGCAAATTAAACGCTTTTTCGACGCTTCAATGAATGATAGATAAACCTCGGAGCTAATTGTAGATTGCGTAAAAAATTTCACTTAATTTCTGAGGCGTCCAAAGTAGAAGAACCGTTTGTGTTTTTGTTGTTGCTGCTAAAGATTACGCGTCACAGATCTGATAACTTTCGGAAGAAATGCCGTGCGATCGCAATACGCAAAAAAAAAAAAAAAAACAAAAGAAAATAACAACAATGTTGTGTGTCTTATCATCACCACCACCATACACACCAGCACTCGAAAATCACACAGCACACGCTTACTCACCGAAAACACAACACAAACGTCAATGGCATACTAGCAGTGGCAGCCGCTAAATTATCGTAGTTTTCAAACTTTGCACTCACATACACCAACAAGTACAACAACGACGACGACGACGAGAATTGTGAGTGAGAGCCCAACGCCGCAAGAGAGACAGAGAAATTGACAAGTGGTGTTTGCTGCCCACCAAACACCATATTGTTGTTGCCGAATTTCCCAAAGCTCCCGCTGTTGTCTTCTTCTAACTTCAGACGACGAACTATAATAGTTGGGTTTGGGGTTAACCACAAGATCGTGCAGGCGAAAGAGACAACTGTTGTTATGCCTTGCAGTGCCGTGCCGTGCCATCGCCAGTGGAGGCTTGTCAAAGCTTTTTTTTTTAAATTTTGCAGGTCAGCGAAAATCTATGGCATACTTTTAGGATTTATTTGTTTATTATATTATAGTTCTTATGTTAATGCATTGAATTTGAATGTGTTGATCTTAAACATTATTAGCATTTCCTAAATTTAACTAAAACTGTACTATACATTGCTGTCAATTAAGGGGGGAACAAGGAAGAGGGCGGGCGGGCGGGGGTTACGTCAAGAAACAAAAGTTCGTAATTAAGCTTAACATAAGGGTCTACAAAAAATAGAGTTGCTGCATAATGGGGGTTAAGGTTAAGGATCTTGGTCTAAATTAATATGTACAAAAAAAATAAAAAAAACTGAAGTAAAAACAAAACAGAGGAAAGAAAAACGAACAATTCAAGAAAGACATTTTCCAAAAAAGCCTAACAAAAACAGAAGGCATAAACGCATTTAGTTGCTTGCTAACAGTGTGTTGCTTTCCCTCGTCCGTTCTTATCATTCAAAACGTCGCGAGTTGTAGGACTGTATCTTTTCCACCGTACACTCCAAAGCTGCCTTAATATCATTGAAGACGGGAACACCTTGACGTTTCGCTAAATCAATCAAATAGGAACGGCCTCGATTGTAGTCCTTGATGGCGGTAGGGGTGAGCTGTATAGGAATAACACATTGATATCACTCCGTCTAGTTAAGGGTGAACATGTCGTGGGACTAACCTTTTCATTGCCGATGACACAGTCCTCCGGTAACATTTGCACGGCCAGTACTACATTGTACATGAGGCCGATGCAATGAGCTGCCAATGTCATGGGTGCCAGAGAGCGTGTTTCATTGGTGATCACAAAGAGTAGGACTCGACTCGAGTCCATCAGTGATGGATTGAAGAGATTCGTGCGTACTGGGGACAGGGTCCAACTCAGAGATTCCTCAGCTATGGTGAGCTCTTCCACAGTTTCTTCGTTGGTTTTGGTGCCGCTGTTGGTGCGACATTTCCGCCGGGTGAGCATGAAATTCGCCGCTGCCGCCGTTGGCTGCCTGCTACGCACTCTCCAGTTCGGTCCCGACGACTTGTTATTGTCATCTTCATCCGCCACCTTATCGGGCAAATCCAATTGGCTGGGATTTAAGCTTTCATGCAAAGCGGGTAGATGATAGGAAATGCCTTTTGCCTTCAGATATGGTATGGCCAAGTCTTGACGCCATTTGGTGCGCAGATAACAGCTGCCTCCCAGATATACCTCTCGGAAATCGGGCACCGAATAGCCCAACAAAGGATCGCAACAGTTTATGGAATTTATGGAGCTACTGCTGGAGAACACCGAGTCATTAGAGTCGCTTTCTTCCTCGTTAACGGCCGTCTGAGTGGCGGTATCCACCTGTATGGGTGATTGAGCTGTGAAAGCCGCCGTCTGGGGCTGTATCGTTTGAGTGGTGGTAACCTCCGTCGTCTCTATGGTCTCCACATTGACCAAGACATGTTTCGATTTACCCAATTGGGCTTGAGAGCGGGACCTTAAGGGCTCCGAGGGTTGCGGTGAGGAGGTGCCACTGTCACGATTGCGTGACAGTAAATCATGGGAATTGGGAACGCGTTCTTCGCTGCTGGGCACGCTGGTGTTGCTGGAAGTGCGCGAAATGTTCTTGCTACTGAAATAAGTAATGGCAAAAGTATCCTCACCTATGAACAAACGAAAAATATACGACATTAATAAACAACCTATGGATCAAGTCTAGTCACGCAACTACTTACCCTGAAGATTAGAGAGATACACCGGCGGCGGTGGCACATTGGTGCCTTTTATGGGTGAAATGCAACCGCTCTCATGAATCTCCTGTTGCAACACAGACAAATAGGCAGATATTACGCAGAAGAGATTGAAATCAATGTGATCGCTGCTCGACGAAGAGCTGCTATTGACTGTGTTGGGGATTTGAGCACACGTTGAGGAAAAGGTGTCGTTGGCGTTTGTAGTGGCACTGCTGCGTTTGTTGTCATTGGGCAGAGCGTGCAAAGCTTCCCGTTGAGCGGCAATGATTTTTTGCAAATTATCCAAATTTACTAAACTTTGGGCATAACCCAAATACAAGAGAGCTCGTTGACACTGTTCAACAGTGATAAGATCATACACGGGATTGACACGGTCAAAAGCACCACGTATTACACTGTAAACAAGGAAACCACAACATCAGTCAATCAATTAAGAGCCGTCACAATCATTAATCTCAATTGGCTACGGTAAAACTTACACTAAAATTGAAGCTATATTCGAAGGTGGATCTCTAAAACCGGCTAGAATTTCCTTGGTACGCTGCAGACCTGAGGGTATATTATTGAGCACTGGCAGACCACGACGGGTAACCAGTTCGCGTAAGATTAATTGATTGCGCGTTAGATCAATATACTCTCTGGAACAGGGCAAAACATTTGTAAACCTTAGTTAAGAGTTATGACATGAAGCAATTGCATACTTACTGCTGAGATATATGTTCATTGAGTATACTTTGATTAGGCCTGTACGGATGCAGGACCAGCACCAGCTGCTTGCAGTTTTGACCCGCTATATGTGCCGCCTCAATGGCACCAGCAGACGCGCGTGTTTCTGAATCCATAACAAAGAATAACACTCGCGCTTTCTCCTTAGCACGATGCTCAAGCTCTATGAGATCTGGCGTCCAATCGGAAACTTGCTGAAATATGTGAAACCATAATAAGCATACGCTGTAGCATACGCTGATGCTGAGGATAACTCACCGGATTATAAAAGGAAATGCCGGATTCTTTTAGGGCGGGTATAGCCACATCGGCCCGCCAGGTGGTGGGATTACAGGAACCACCCAAGAATACCTCAACCGGCGAGGATGTTGTCTCGCCCGGCTTCTGTTTGTCGTTCTTCTTGCAGTCCTCCACGCTGCTCAAGGATTTTGTGTTGCGCAGCTCACTACCGTGAAAACTGCAGTTTGTGTTAGCTGTGCTGATGCTGTTGCTGCTGATGTCGTGCTTTTTCGATTTGTTCTCATGGTCACTATCAGCAGTTCCCCTAATGCCATTGTCATCATGTACAGAGCCGAGTACGTTGTTTTTGTCACAAAAACCCGGCGAGGTGGAACCAAAGGACGAGGTGCTAAACCACAAAATCAGTTAGTTTACAAAAGTAGTGTGTGGGATTGCACAGCGCTGGGGCAACTTACCGGAATCTCTTTAAGTCGGCGGCTAAAACGCAAAATTCTCCAAATGTCAAACCATTCGATTGGCGACTGCCCTTGCGGGCCAACAGTTTAGCAGTTTGTAACATGTCACTAACTGTAAAAGGAAATGAAAACGTCAGTTGAATTCCCAGGCATACTGAAGAGGCATTCGTACTTACTTTGTTTGTCATTGGGATGGAAACTCAGCTCCTGAAACAGTTCTTGAGTACGATCGGCAGGTACAACATTGCATCTCGCTTTGGCACGCCAGGCAGCTAGGACCTCACTGTAAAGATACGCAAAAAAGAAGACATCAATTAGTATCACCACTCGCCTGTTGTAAGGTCTACGTCTATGTTCTAGTTTATAACCTAAAGAGTGAACTATTTTCATAGTCTGGCAATGTGTTACTGCCCTCCTCCGTGGTCTGTTCCCTTTTGAGGCGAAAGGTGAATGCTTTGCCGTGTATCGTGGAGCAGCCGAATGTTAGAAACAAAAACAGACAACAAATAAACAATTGCATCATTTCGGCCGGCCAACACAGACACAGAGGCTGACGTGCACACACTTGAAAGTTACGCCAACATGCAGCTGCCAGCAGAGTTTGAACAGCAATTTGGCCTTTCTTGTTTTTGGTTTAGTGTACCACCAAACGCCCAATACTCTCGTTGCAGGCCAATAAATTTCGAGCAAACAAATGTAACATGAAATCATCAACGATTTTGCAATCGACAACAGCAGCAACGCACACGCTTCTAAGTAGCACTGCGGCGTTTTCTGTCCGTCCACCGAATGTACCAAAGAAATGACTGCAATTTCGTTCAGAGTCAATTGGGAAATTTCCAAAAAAAAAAACTTAGAAATATCGACAGTTAGTGGCAGAGTTTTCCGCCACAATAAATATTGGAGTGTAGTATTAGCACCTTCCACGCTCGCTAAATGATTCGAAATGATTTAGCGATCTGTGTGAGTGGTGGTGATGAAAGCAATTTTCGCCTTTAGAGGAATGACCTTTGGTGAACATGATATCATCACGGCCGTCAGTGAGGCCAGATTCTCCGGCAGTGTTAGTTGTTTGAGTAAAGAGAATTGGGCAGACTTGGAGGCTTGGGACATGAGGGAGAACATGAAACATGGTTGTATTTTGCAATCTTAAAACCTAACCTAAGTACAACTGATAACTGATTAGTTTAGATGCTGAGAAGTAGCTACTACACAGACTTGCGGGCATGATAATCGAGATTAGCATGAGAATAGGGTATCTTGAGCGGAATTATTCCAGGCGTTGACGTAGAAGTCTTATTTTGTGTAATACTGCTTGCAATCAATTGGATTTTTTTTCGGAATCGATCTAATTTTAAGAAGGAACTCATTGGTTTAGATTTTGCATTTATAGTTGTAAAAAATATAACTGTAAAGGCTCAGCCCATTCGATTTAATGTACTGGATGAAAGCCAATCAGGATAGTTAGGATAATCAAGAGTGTCCTAACTGGGAACTCAACCATAAAGGCACATCGATTCCCCTTTCAACGTAAGAATCAGTGCGAGACGATAACAGAAGTCATTTCATTTCGCGGGCTCAAAAATGATTTTATTTTGAGGGCAGGCAGGAAATGCTTAGGAATCACTAAAATCTGGCCTGTTATGGACGAGCGAAGGACGCGGATCGCGATTAATCTGCCAAGATTCCATCAGGGAAAGCGCATTGCGATCATCACGTTCCTCTTTGCCACTACGCCCGCAGACTTCTGTAGAATATAAAGAGAAGGATGAAAAACCCAACCCCGACTGAAGATGTCTGGTCTACAAATTCTAGTAGACAAACCCGGTCTCTCCACAGTTGAGGTGGGTAGAATACTCTTCTTCATTTCCGCGATGGGCTGGCAAGTGGTACTAAGAAACCTGGGATATTTTTCAAGCTGTATTACAACGGGACCTCCATGTGAGATATGCTTCGGGCAGCTGCAAAACACTAACCTAATCTACCCTAGACACCAGTGGAAACACTAAGTCCGGAGATGCTCCTAACGAAAAGCTTTTAATAAAGTCGAAAATCTGTAAAACATCCTCCCATATCGACGTTTAATAACGAAACTAATCCTTGAATAATATAGTCGGTTGGTTCCTCATCCCATCGAGATGAACGGGTTGTGGTCTTGGAACGCACAGAAAGTGGCTTCGTCCAACATCTCCCGTGGTAGTGAATCAGTGTATCAAAGCCTTCCTACTCAGTCGTCGGTTCGAGGAAGTTCTAATCTGCTACTAGGGGCTACTTGGGAAAGATTGTGTAATCATCATACGTATGGAAGGGTCTATCTGGAAGTGATAAAATAAGCGCATCTTTTGTAAGATGGGTGGCTCTGTGGGTCAGCGACATTTTAGGGAATGCGTTACGAAACTTGCTGTGTGAACAGCATGGGTTCGAAGGATTGAGTAATATGAAGAGAATGGCAGTAAAATTTGGTGGGATATTAATGAATTTTCCGAGGATCTGCATATAATCTCCACCATAACTAACGTTCTGTCTGGATCTCTTGTGAACTCCGACAATTTGCAGTTGCTGCAACATCTGCTGTTTGTTTCTTCACTGCTTTAACGCGTGTGTATGTATCCATTGTACCTATCTCTTGGCATGTATGTAATTGTGTACACTCATGTTCACTAAATTCAATCAGGTTTAGTTGTTTTTTTTTTTGGATTTCGGTATCCGATAGTAGTTGCCCCTGTTTTGACGGATGATAATGACGACAACGGTGACGGATGATGGCGGTTGGGATGCATGTAGGTGTAGGTGGGCTAAATGTTGTCTATGTTCAACTTGAGATTCTCTAGGCGATCGATGCCCATAAACATACCAAAAGTGTGTGGTGTTTTGTATTTGCTCGATTGTAAATCGGCAAATGCTTTGTATCTGAACACATTGTTTCGGTTCTTTTTGTTTTGCTTTTGTTTTTGTTGTTGTGTCGCTGTCACAATCGCTAATATAAGAGTGTATATCATTCATTATGCAAATTGCTCACCAAGCGACGAGAAAATAGCATAAATTTATTAAATAAATATATAAAACAACACATCCATGACATAATCATCTTAACCATTTTTTATCTAATCCATGCGATATGAACATGAATGAATGATAATAATCGTCGTGTGGCCGATTGTATTGGATGTTGTCATAAATATTTTGAATTGAATGCGGAATTGGAAAGTATAAGCGGAATTTCACTCTCCACAAAGATGTAATATTTTCGAATTATAACGAAACAAGAAACAAATTAACAGAAATCCCAACAACGCAGTTTTTGTTTTTATGGCTGTTAAAACGTTTTGAAACAACGAGACCATCGACCAGCACATCCGGTCTTCCGACACTATCAGCGAACTCAGAGTACAAATGGGGGTGCGAGAAGAGTGCGAACCTCTTGCAACAGTAGTTTTAAAATAATTCCATTTATTTGAATCTCACAATGTTTTGAAAACTATTTACTGGATGGGAAAGTAAACAAACACGATAAGTGTGCATCGAGGCATACATACTGGACGGTGTATGTGGGTGGGTGGTGGAAGTTTTGCAGGCATACACAAAGTGTTTAAGTTGCTGGGGAAGCACATGAATGGGGGAACAAGTTTTCACCCTAAAGCAACAGTGGAAAGGACGGTAGACAACAGTCTTTCTGTTTTTCACATTGTTCAGGAAAGTATTTGATAATTTCAAATTCTCATTGGCAATCTGGAGTCGGTTTTGTTTTGTTTTAGATTTCTTACAGAGTTTCTTTACTCACTTCAGACTCGCTAAAACACGTTCATACTAGAAATCAACTTTGACCTAACTCCTGTTAGACCGGTATAGTTTGTGACCACGGATGAATGAATAAATAAACGATAAAAGGAGAAAGTATTTGTTTAGATTTGTGATTGATAGACTAAAAGCCAGCCTAACTGTTATAACTTGCCGTTTCAGTCAGAGATCTGATTGGTCTGGGTTCAGTGTAGAGGAAAGTGGAAATAGAAAATGACTATTAAAAAGACTTGAATATATAAACCAAGTTTTAAATTGTAATCCACACTTTCTGCTCAACGAAAAACATAACTTATAGTAGATAAACGTATTTAATGAAGAAATTCGATTCTCAGCGAACTTTTAAATTATATCGCTGTCCGCAATTACCAGCCGCAAAGAATAGAGTTCACGAAGATATGGATATCCTATATAGGATCCTCATCCTTGAAATTATTCAAATTAAAGCTTAAATCGTTAACTGGAAAACGAAGTCAGAAATAATCCTTAACCGATTCGTTTCCGACTTTTCGTAAATCACTGCAAACCACAGACTTTCAAATGAACAACTGCGACGACCAACGAAAGCTTTCGTGAGCTTCCCACAAAACACAAACCTTTCAAGAACTAACTAAATATTTGGTCTGCAATAGATAAGCGTTGGCATTCAGAATAATGATAGGTTTTCCTAGTTTTTCAATTTGCCACTGTTAAACACCGGCTTCGAAAGGCTAATGCTGTTTCTAGAGTCGTCGTAAAGTCGCCAGCGTTTACAAGGTGGGAAACGGCTGCTGAAGAAGATTTTAGGCCGTTATAACCAGTATACAAAACTGGGTTTGTTGTGTGATAGTTGCACTACACCACAGTCGGCCAAAAATTGCTTAGGATTTCATAAGGAAGTCTGGTATCCTAGAATACCAGGCTATCTCTCATCATCATTACTTACTTATTTCCCTTAACATTCCCTGAAGGAGCAGACCGGAACCTTCTCTCACATCAGTGAGCTGTGCATGATATAATTTGTTAACCCACTGACCGGTACCGGATCGAAACACAATTACTAATGTTTACTAATTTGTGAGCTTGGCACCGCAGACCAACAGCTGTTAAATATGTCTGGATTTGGGGGTAAAGCAGAATAACCCAGCGAAGATGAAACTTCCATAGCAACCTGTGTATCGTTTGTTGTATTTATACACAACAATTAACACTAGGTATGTGTCGGTATGTGGAAGCGGCAAAGAACCAAAGGTATGGTATGCATGCATGTAGTGTCTCTTAATTGAATGAGAAGACAGCACTTTATAGAGCTTGCGAATCTAGTGTAATTGTATTGTTGTTGTCGCTTACTTGCATGATGCTGTTGTTGTTGTCGTGTTGCTGTTATAACATTTGTTGGTTGTTGTTACCGCTGTTTGGCTTGTGCAAAAAAAAAAACAGGAGGGACTCGTTTCAATAAGAATCAACCACAAAATAATCGATGATGAGGTCATAACTAATAATAAAAATGACTTTTAGACACACTCACACACATAGAGAGCGCCACTGGCAGCGAGCGAGAGGGGGTGTGAGTGAGAGCGACATGTCGAATGAAGCAACAATGACAGACCACCACCACCAACAACATGAAAACGAGAGAGAGAGAGCGCGCGGCGCCACACAGCAGAACCCCCCTTTACACACAGCCCAAAATAATAAAGACAGAGACCCAGCGAGATAGAGAGGCGCGAGTATGCCAGAGAACCTGCACGAAATGAAACCAACCCAAGCAGACCACATTTGTATTAACACATACCAAATAATAACGTGATGCCCAGACATATAAGAAAGAAAAAAACGCGGAACAAGAAGAAGAACCAAATGAAACCTGAAAACAGCTGTTTCTTACTTAAGGAGATTGTAGAGACAGAGTTGCCACAGTGGGTGTTCCAGTAAAGAATAGCCAAAATCCCCTGAAAAGTAATAGACAGCGCGTAGACCTTTGATTGTGGGAAATCTAGAGCATCGATGACTTAAGAGTGGTTGCGAAATTTTAAAAGCCACTGCGAACAAAACCCTTTGAATCATAAAGACAGAACCAAAGACAAAGGATTTATTAACTAGGATTTTCCAATACACAATTTACTTTAATGGAGTCATAACTTTAAACACGATTTTTTCAGGAGAGACGTTTAAATAGAAAAAATCTTACGTTTCTCGTATAAACTAGAACCCTGACATATGGATGTGTAATACACACACAACAAATACCAACTCAAATAAGAGATTTACAGACTTTTCTTGAGCTAAAAAATTAAAAGTGTATTTTGAATTGTGACTTTATTGAAGTAAATGAGCGATATGTATTTTTTTTTCTTTGCAAGTGTCAACTCTGTAATTTGACACTTGTCATCCACAGTTGTTCCGCTTCTTAGGAACGGATGACGAAGAAAATTCAAGCTAGTCGATGGCGTAACTCGCGTTTTTTACATATTTTGGTACACAATTGTCATCCCACAAAAATTTCAGGGCATTGTGATCAAAAATACCAAAAGGGTATTTTTTGCAAAAGGGCGTTACCAAAATCAAAAAAAAAAAAAAAAATGTTTCAAAATTAAATTTGTTGCGCATTTTTATTTAAAATTGCCTCTAAAATTTGTTTATGTCCGAAGTTTTTCAAATGTTATAAAGTTTTTACCTTCTCCTGTAATGTTACGAGAATGCGAGTTACGCCCTTTCTAAATTAAACCATCGTAATGCTACATCTACACCGAGGTGGAGGTGGATTTCCATCGGTTCGTCAACCCACATTATTGAAGAATATATGAAATAATCGCTGGTTACCAAAGCAATTCATGAAATAATCAATTTTTTGGAGCAACGTTGTCGAGACTGATCATATCGCGAAAATCGGATTCCAACTGTCTGTCCGTACGATTTCTTGCTTTGAGATTTTACAAAATGTCTGGCCTATATGAAGAATATATGAACACCGACACATAATATGTCTCCAATGCTACGGTCTTTAACAACTTCATTGTTAGTTGGAGAGGTTGCTAGCAAAAAGCCCACAATAAATATGTTCATAACTTTTGTTGGGGAAATACCTTTAGTTGGGGAAATCTTCGAGTATGCGAAAAGGCTACATTGGCCAACTTATTTGACCTAGGCTGTCTACCCTATACGGGCTTTGAATTGCCCCATTTCTTGAGATTCATCTTGAAAGTGGCAACGCTGCTTTCAAGAATTGACACGGTCGAGAACAGAGCGCATGAGAGACAAAGAGAGAGAACATGAGAGACACATATACGCTAACATATGTTACGATTTTTAAAATCATTGAAAAGAGCTAGAGAACGAGAGAGAGAGAGAGTATCCGTCCAGCTTGTGTGTGTTGTTGCCTTGTGTGAAGGCTGTGATTGCGCGCATATTGTTTTATTACACGCATAAATATTCGTAGTGAAAAAACACGCACTTGAGATAAAAAAACAAACAAAATGTATGGACAGCTTGAGAATTTGTATTGTTTTGGTACCTTGGCAGCTGCTACACAGGCACACAGACCCACACGTACACACACACACACTCAGCTCAGCGTCAAATGATAACATTTACACGAGACCAGGTCTCGATGGCCCGCCTGCTATTTTCCGCGATTAGGGCGACATGCAACCAACAAACAAATACGGTTATACAATACAATAGTTGTGATACCTACTACAACATCTACTTCTTTGCGCTCCACCAGGGATTTTGAGGAAGTTTTGACGCGTTTTCCGCACGTTGCTCAGTGGAGGCGTTCAATTTGGCTTTGGAGTTGTTTTGCTCGCTGTTACAGTGATTTTTTACATGGCCAACAATGGCTTGCAACGATGAACCATCGATGATTTCTTTTGCAATGTCTTTGATCGAAATTCCACTTTAATTGAAAAATTTCTATGTTTAAATTTTTGGTGTTTTTTTTTTGGGGGGTTTGAGCGGTTTGCGCTTTTTTTGTTGTGTGTGGAGCGAGTATGATATCACGTTTACGCACAAAAATATTCAGCACAGAAAAAAAAAATAATAAAAAATCGCAACCTCAAGCTAGCGCCACAAACTTGTTAGTAATGGCGAAATCATTTTCGTATTTCGAACGCCACTCACACTAATCATCAAACACCAAACTCACCGACCACTGTGTCCTCTATGGAATGGGGAGGAGGCCAGAGACTTTGTCGCTATTGTTGTTGATAACAACAAACGTAAGTCTATAATCTAATCGATCAAATTTGCACGATTTATGTTTGTTGTTGTCAAAGATAAAGGCGGCGTCGGTGGTGGCGGTGACGGTTACGGCAGCTCGCACCACCAAACACATCTACAAACAGTTCACGAACCGATTTTCAAACTTGTTCTTCTTCTTTTGGTATTTTGTTGTTGTTTTTTTTTCTTCTTTTCAACACAACTCGGTTGTTGTCGGCCACGGTGCGGTGTGACTTCTGCACTATTCGACAGCTGAATGGCGATTGTCAACAAATGAAATTGAAATCTCCACCAAAACCCAAATGAAACAAAGAAAGATGCATTTGCATCGCCCAGCGGTCTGGAGGGAAATCCATAGCGAATGAGTGATGATAGTGGAGCTGCAACAGGGGGCCACGAGGGGAGTGGAGGGCGGGTTTATTGGCCACATTCACGAGGTTGACAAACGGAAATGTTGTATATCGATTTTCAATGATTGTGAGAATATAAAGTCGACAACTATCACCATCACCACCATTACCAACCAGCACCCGTACTATTCGTTGTACTACTAATGGAGTACAACAGCGCACAATGGTACATTTCTGGATGTGCGACTGTGACAAACCCCATAAACTGTGAACAAATTAAAATATACATGTGATCAGAAGTGGCAAAAATAAATTGTATAACGACCTTGGACAGTTAAATGTGATAAAAGCAGCCTTCGCCTCAACATTAGTACGCCTACGGAGATAAGCTCTAACGAGCACAATATTTGCAAGACCTCTGCGAACCATTTGATACGGAACGAGTCCTGAAGCACAGACATGTTCGTTCTCCGCGTTCGTCCCTGCAAAAACCACACTACTCTACTCTAATCCGTTTTTTTTTTAAATTTATTTAGGATAATAAAAGTTACAAGGAATCGGACAATATTCACATTGTAGAGGATCTGTAAGGTTCTCCTAAAGCCGTTTTGTCAGGAAGTTGCATTATGTGTTTTTTTTACATTTTCATTTGTTTTACGAATTTTTTCTCTCTTCAAATACTTCTTCTCCAGTCGTAATATAAAAAAACAAATGGAATTTGAGGTGTTAATTTGTTACTCTCATTTTTGAAATTTTTCCTATATATCAGAAATCGTGAAGTAATAAATGATTATAATCGAAATGTAAATTAATTTAAGAAGTTTAATTTGGCTTGGCGATTGGCAAATGTGAACTAGCCGACAAATGACAATTGGGGGATCCACATATTTCACAAGGCTCACAAGTCATGCTGGTTAAAAAACCAGCACCTGGCACACATTTATTTTATCTGTCATTTACTGTGTTATCTACATTATATAGACTCGATCCATATAAAATTCATAAAAGTGTTTTATTATAATTTCATCATAGCCGTCAACAATGTGAACTTCTGTTGCCGTTTCCTTTAATGACACAGTGTCTTACCCAGATTTTTTGTTTGCCACCAATAATTCATACTGATAGTTGAGACTCTTCCGGGCTACAATACCGGCCATACTGGAAGTTCTTCGTCTGTTGGAGGAGGCTTCACTAAAAACTCGTACAAGTTCGCTGTGTATTGCGAGCATTTCATTTAGCTCATGGATTTCCTTTTCGATTTTTTCAATCCTTTCGTCTATAAATTCCAAGAAATGTTGAATGACATTTGAGGTTTCCATAAAATCCTCTCTCATAATTCTACAGTTTTCCTTGACTTTGGATTCTATTTTACTAGAATTTGTCTGTATAACTCTAGGAATTTCATTAATTTTCGATTCCAGGTGTTTGTGAGTTTTAATAATTTTACCCTCCATATTTCGAGAAATTTCCAGAATAATTGTAGAAGTTTCATTAAATTGTTCTTCTAATGTGCCCAGTTTATCACCAGTTGCTTTCTTTGTGTTGGCCCCTATATCCTCGTCATATGTATCGATATTAATGCCACGACGCTGGAAATCCTTTTTTAGTCGGCATTGTAGCTCAATCTTGAGTCCCGATGTTGACAGGTGAATCCTGCTCAACTCATTTTTCAATTGTTCAAGTTTCGGTTGGTAAAACTTCATTGTGGATAACTAAATTGTTATGTCAGTACTGTCACCAAGGATCTGTTAGTTAGTTAAATAAAAAAAATCCTTCTTTTAGTTGGTTTGTACTTTGTCCTTTTTTATGACTTCAATGTTTGCAGTATACAGTTGCATACAGTTCAAAACCCCGATTTACTGTTACGCACTGTTCACGGTTCACAATCGACTAAACGGTGGCTGTCCTACCCCCATGGTATATATGCAGAGTACATTATCAATATTAGTTTTATATGTATGTATATCAGGTTACATTCTCTACAAGTGGCCATTAATTGCATACTTTTCTACAAAAACTTGATACTAATTTACTTTTGTTCGCAAACTTATACAGCTTTCTATCAAGAGCTTCTCGAAGAGTTGTGTGCAGTCCGTTGGGTCTAAATCGGAGGCAGGGCACACAGGGCCCGAACGCGATCGTTTTTTCACGCACACATTAAACAAATTAATAATTGAAGATCGTATGAGAAAGAAAATGTTCCACCAACAATATTTCGGTACACCAATATTTTTTTTATTATTTCTAACGTCTTATTTATTCAAAGAATTGCAACAGAATTGTTGTTACATATTGTACCTTCTATTATGGTTTTAGCAGCTCTCTTGGTGCCGATCACTGGTTTTAACACAGAGTTGTATTTCAAACCAAAAACTTGGCAGCATTTATCGCTCTAATTTTTATCCATTTTATCCAAGTCGGACAGATAAAATTCCAAAGTTCGCTCAGATTTTAGAATCGTCAGACACAAACCCAAATATTAACCAAATTTGCAAACTGGTCTCGAGCCAGATAAATTTCAAGTCACCATTTGGATATTCAATATTGGAGCTGGATGGAGAATTCCAAGGGTTTTTATGATACTTTACGCCCTCTCAGCCAATTCGATTTCCAAAAATTTCCCGGTTTTCTTCTGAAAATGCTCAAAGCTCATTTGACAAAAAAAAAAAAAAACCGTGCCACTGTGCGGCAATCATGTTCACCTAGTCATAGTCGGTAATACTATAGTTGATTTTTGTTATTGTTGTGGTTGTTGCTGTTGTTGTTAATGGCAGTCACGAATTGATGTCATAATTGTTATTTTTAATTCATTTCCAAATCAAAAAAACAATATGATTATTTGATTATTGTTGCTGGTGCTGTGGTTGTTGTAGTTATTCCATTTCGCGTCAGCAACAACTTTACAATTCATACCACAAAACCGACAGCGTGGAAAGAAGTTCATATTTAACGCCTTAGATCATTTTCATTTTTGTAAGGAAAACAACCGGCCGACCAACCAAACCAATTCAAAACAATACGCTCATGTTTATAAAAAAACTAAAATTAAGACAGAAAGAAAGAACGACGGACGGACGGACATAACAGCAACGACACGACATAGTATTACTACGTTTTTGCGGTTTTAGACCGAAACATAATAATCATCCATCCCCTGTGCCTTCCCCCAAATACAACGTGCACAACGAAAACTCTATAGTCGCGGGAGGGGGCTGGTCGACCGGCATATGTGGTGTTTGGGTTCTATGTTGATTTGTTAACCATTCAATAAATACCCATGATGTCATGAACTATCTGGTCGTCGTACGTACGTACGCTGCCTCTGCTCTCTTGTCAATCGAATGGGTCTTTGTCACGGATGGGTGACGAGAGCAGTCAGTCGACCCAAAACGCCATAACTAACAAAGCGCTTTTGGCACATTTCGTAGGTTTTTTGTTGTTTCCTTTTTGTCTATAAATAGCAATGAACTCTAGTTTGCGTTTTTGTTGTTATTGTTGTTTTTCTTTGTCGTTGCTGCTTTTGCTTGTAGGCGTTTAAAAATAGTTGATTTATGCGAGATTGCATTTCACTTTGATATTCACACGAAACTTTGGAAATTCCAGTGTTTATTAGCTTCAAAACAACAGCAAGAAAACAAACACAAACCATGAACCGAAAAGAAAGTTGAACCCACAAAAACAAAACAAACAGTTCAGTAACTTCAAAAAAAACTGAAAGATGAAACAATGGCCAAAGGGTGTTAGCCGTATAACAACAATCTGGCAAGTGGGTCTAGTCGTGGGCTTTGTTGTTATGTATGACACGATAAGGCGCCGTTTTAAGATCTGAGATCATCTACCAATTGGAAGCAAACGATTTAAAATCGTATTAAAAAAAACAACATTATTTTAAACGATGATGAGCCAAATTCAACACACACACACACACCAGAGTATTCCGGATTTTTGATAGAAATCTAATGCGTAGCCATTGGTAGTACTTTAAAATGGCAAGGCGACATTAGATAAAGCGCATTTGCCGTCACTTTCAATAATAATCCGAGTTGACGTTTTTTCGTTCTGTGATTACCGCAATAGACGTTATCTTGTCCATCGAATTTGCGGGTTATGGGCTAATATTTTCATTGTCCTTATCTGTGACAGATTCCAAAACCCATTGGGTGTTCTTCGCTATTTGGGAGTCAGAGCATCATCGCTTCAGAACATACATTTTTCCGGAAATATCTCTTCAAAGACTCCTTTTAATAACTTCTCTAACAAAACACATTCTTTCCCTCTTATTTTTCCTGACTACTTTTCCAAGCAGTAATGCCATTTGATCGGAAACATATTCCTATGTGGGTTTTTCGAGTAGCCGTTTTTCATAAAAATTCAATTATCGTAGTAGAATCCAACATTTAAATAATTGACAATAAATATGTTTACCAACAAATCACTCTTGGCGAGTTTTCACCGCCAAATGAACTGTTAATGATTGATGGAGCCAAAACTGTGGTGTTATCGGCATTTTATCAATCATTTGTTTTCACCGTATGCGGGAGGATTTTGGGAATCGATAAAAATCGATTCTCCACAAACCGATCATTCGAATTCGGTGTGGAAAAAAAAACTATTTTTTCCGGCTCATGTTTTCACATAAAAAAAAAGCCAGAGCAAGAAAATAAATCTAATACAAATACTACCTCAACACCAAAAAAAGATGGCAACATTGACCCTTTTAGCCATCAAACCACAGATTAACTGAATAACTAATTCATGGAATCCCCTTCAACCAAGGGAAATGCCATATGCGGTCACTATGTACTTAATCATGTTATAGACATTTACCTGAAAAGCTCAACAATTCTACACAGCTTGCAACAAAAAATAACAAAAATCGAAACAGTTTTTTGTCTAAAAAATTTTGTTTTTTTTTTTTTTTAAATTTTGGAAATAAATTTTGTAAACATTTTGTTTGAAATTTTTTGTTTACAAAATTTTTTAGTAAAATTTTTGTTTAAAGTATTTCTTAAGAATAAAAAATGGAAAATGTTTTTTTTTGTAAAAATTTTGTTTAAATTTTTTTTTTTTTTTTTAAATTTTGGTCTACAAAATTTTGTTTGTTTTTTTTTCTTTACAAATTTTGTTTGAAATTTTTTTTTAAAAATTTTGTTTAAATTTCTTAAGAAAAAAAAATGGAAAATGTTTTTTTTGTAAAAATTTTGTTTGAAATTTTTTTTTTACAAAGAGAAACAAGAAATAAAATAAAAGTGGAAAATGTTTTTTTTTGTAAAAATTTTGTTTGAATTTTGTTTTTTTTTACAAATTTATTTTTTTAATTTTGTTTAAAGTATTTCTTAAGAAAAGAAAATAAACAAAATGGAAAATGTTTTTTTTTTGTAAAAATTTTGTTTGACATTTTTTGTTACGAAATTTTTTTTTTAAAAATACAAATTTTGTTTAAAGTATTTCTTAAGAAAAACAAAAAATAAAAAAATATTGATATTTTTTTGTAAAAATTTGTTTGAATTTTTTTTTTAATTTTAGTTTGAAATTTTTTTTACAAAATTTTGTTTGAAATTCTTTTTTTTAAAAAAATTTTTGTTTTTTTTTTTGAAAATTTTTTTAACATTTTTTTTTCTCGTAACTGAAAACATATTTTTATTTGTATCCGAGAGAAATTTGGGACTTTCAGAGACAAATATTACGGTACAAGTTGACATATTTTCTTACGGCGATTTTTTTTTACCTTTGTCGACATTCTTTAGAAAGCTCGTTCTAATGAAACTTTAATCTTTGAGTGACCTACGTTTTCTGTATCTCGAATGAGCGTTACATGTCTTTTATATCACTTGGTTTGTAACTTCAAAAACAACGTCGCAGGACCCTATAGAAAATTTAACAACACTGGAGTTTTCTTTCCTGTTTTATTACAGGCATCAGGTGTTTTATTTTCGAATAATATTTCCTTGATTACCAGAAACCACAAAACCAATTTAATTAAAACGCCATAAACAGAAATTAACAGCTCTGGCGAATACTGGCGGTTTGTGGTGCTGTGGACTTGTGAAGTGCATCTAACTCATAACATTTCCATAGAAGACAACATTATGCTCAGCCAAAATCTGGCAGTTTGATGAGTCAATGTTACTTTCCCCACACCCCTCTACAAAAAGGGGGGAACCTTTAGGAATTTATTGAAATGTCATTTGTTTCGAAGAAATGTAATTAAGCATTTGTTTGGTTTTTTGTTTTGTTTTCTGGGTACTTAACTTGCGTACTTTCTCTCAAATGATTCACAGATAATTTAGACAGAGACTTTGTTGCGGTTGATAGGGCACACATGATGCTGAACGCTTTCAGGTCCAAAGATCACAATGGACGTTAAATATTAATTGTAGGCGCGCATTTGTTATGTGAATAACAAAATATAATATTTTTTTAGTAATAATGTATTTAAGGCTATGCGCTAATTAAATTGAAAACGATTTAAATGATTTAAAACGCTAATTGAATTTGTATGGAATGAAATATGACTTCAGTATTGATCATATGATTAAAATGATGGAATCCTAGTGTGCTAAAAAAATAATGAGTTCATTGCAATTTTTAAGATCGTTTAAGTACGCAGTCAAATGGGTCGTTTATAAAATTTACCAAAGTAATTTCTTTTTGAAATTTATCAGATAACTAAAATTCTAATGGAAAACCTTATAGTGTAATTTGTGGGTCAATAAGTCTGCGGCTTTTTGAATTTCCCGCCTCTTGACTGAAAGGACAACACTTCGTCGTTCAAGGGTAGTTTGATAAAATAAGTGAGCAACTTAGGCATTATTTGCGTTACCGCTGTTGTACAAGATTCTGAGATGGCAACATTTTTTCAATAGTAGAACTTTATATACTTTTCAAAATAAAACACTGAAATCTTTTAAGGCTCCGCTTTTTTCTCTGATAAAGAAATAATCTGAGAAAGAATTATTTTTCAAAATTAAAAAAAAATATGAATTGCTTCAAGAAGGAAAAGTCCTTATTTAAGGGTTTCTGGCAAAATCCAAATCCATTTATTGCTATTAAGTGCTTAGAATAGATGCATCATCTGATTGAAATTATCATATCGTAAGAATAATTATGACGATGCCGGTGAAAGGTTCTTAGTGGACGTGTGGTTTTTCTCATTATGCGGATGTTATTTATTAAACAATTGTATGTTTGTTTGTTTGTTTTTTTTTTAAATGCCATTTTATGTCGAAGCAACAATTTTCCTGATTTTGGTATTTATGGACGCAAATAGTATAACTTGGTTTTCTGGCGGTAATGATTGAGATCAAAACCAACAACAATGCGAAACAGTTTAATTTGGTTTATTGTTGTTGCTGTTGATTGTTTTCTTCGTCGCTGTTCTTTGTCAAACAAAGAGACAAAGATTCTTTTGTGTAAACAAAACAGATATGTTCAATATTTTCTGAATATACATTCACATATATGTGTGCCAATACACATTTAAATTTACTTATATACACACACACACATATGTGGACATTCATAGATACTTTTCGTTTCGTTTTTTTCAATTTGAATTTGAAATTATGTATGGGCAAAATATTCTGTGGGTGTAAGTTAATGACTTTGAAAAGAGAATAAACAGCCAACAACATTTTTAAAAATACTTAACAACACCGAATAATCTTTGATCGGCCAACATTTTATTTTTAAATAAAAATAGAAAAATAAATATAAAAATTAAACATTAAATCCCTCTCCCATAAATATTATGTATATATTATGAGGTTAACGGAAGGTGTGTCCCGCAGATAAATAACACACACACGTATTTGCACACTCACGAAACAGGTTGAACAAATTTCAAAGGGGTCTTGATCTTGATCGTTGGCAAAGTAATATAAATTCAAATGAATGGAACGCTTCAAAAATGTATTACTTGAAAAATGTATTATTTGATAATTCAAAATGCACTTTTTATTTTTGCTCAAGAAAAAGCTTGAAATCTCTTATTTGAGTTGACCTTTGTCAGGGCTCTAGTTTATTCGGGAAACCAATGATTTATTTCCTTAATAAGACGTTATTGTGACACTATTGAACTAAATGAGCGATATGTTTGGAGGTATGAATGTTTTTTGAGCACAAGGAAATCCTTCTGCAACATTTTGTTTTTGGTGTTCATAGACAGCCCCTCGAGAACTGGGCAAGATGTCGAGATTTTCATCGAATACCGATAGTTTAAAATCACATTTCTTAAATTTTCCAAGATATCGAAAATCAAATGTTCGAAAGTGAAATTTTTTACTATTTCTGTTTGTTTTACTTTAAATGAGAATGTATGT
The DNA here is from genome assembly GCA_958296145.1 of Hydrotaea cyrtoneurina. NCBI lineage: Eukaryota > Metazoa > Arthropoda > Insecta > Diptera > Muscidae > Hydrotaea > Hydrotaea cyrtoneurina. Next base: position 89,806,522 of record OY282514.1, read on the forward strand.
CTGCATAAAAAATGCTAGCTGGTCTTAACCAGTGGTTACAATGTTTTCTCTAAGTTTCACTTTAATCGCAAAATAAATCTTTCTATCAGGGGTAACTGGAACAACTCACACAGCAGATACGACAAATAAATACTTTCCTAGAAAATATGTGAAATAAAGACTTTCCTAGTAAATTTTCAATCAGCAGATCCTCAAGTCTCCCATCACAAGTCCAAAACTGACTATTTTCCTTAACATTGCTTAAAGGAGCAGGTGGGAAAATGGAATGTTTAAAGACGGCTCCGAACGATTAATGCTTTTCAAGACAAGTTTTACATGGCTTCGAGATAATTCTCTTACTCGTAAAGTCTCCCGAAATCTACTAGATGTAAATGGCCACTAAAAAATGTCTGATATTCCTACAAGGATACAACAAAACCTTTATTTTCAAAAAGTGGTAGACTTAATCTTGCCATACTCGAAATTGGAAAGCCGCATTCTATATTTGTCCTCAGTTACCACAACATTGAGATATTTATGTAAGAAACTGAAAGTTTGACAATGCCAAATTAGATACTCTTCGAAACTTGCCTTTGTTTACTCAAAAATCGAAATTTGAAAGCCACATTCTATATTTTTTCCCCAGATATCTCAAAATTGAGAAATTGCAACTTTAAATACTCTTCGAAACTTGCACTCGCTTATCGACGGCTGCCTTTGGTTTACTCAAACACAAGTCAGATTTTACATAAAATGACGAAATTCGACCATCGAGGAATGTCAATTATGACTCAGAGAAAGTTGTATTCTCGACCTGGCGAAACTCAATTAGTAGCGTCATTTCGAATACGCCGGATACGGTTGACATACAATTGTTAGCGTGCACGGAAAACCAATTAAATGCTAGACATCATTATTGTCTACAGCCGATGACTCAAAATCAAATTTATTGATCATGATCGGAAAAATCCACGGAACGCTCGCTTCCGTATACTGATCGTTTGCGATCGCCTTAGCATCTTCATGTTTGAAAAGTGATAGCGAAAGTTGCAGTCCCTCCATCCTCGGGCAACAACAAAAACAAGAAGAAAAAAAAGGATCGATCAACTTGGGCTGAATGTCTTTTGTTGTCGTTCGCCCCATTCCGAATGCGGAATACTTAATAAACATTGTGTACGGTGAGGTCAGTGATCACTGATCAGCACACCGATGATCATCAGCGATCACCGATCGTTGCCATACACAAAAACAAAACATGTCCACAGAATTTGTGTGTTGTGCACAAATAAGGAAGGAGTGCAGATTATTCCCGGGGCGCTGGCGAGGCGGTGAGGTTGTCATACGAATTTACGACTTCTTAAACATGTTCCATTCATGTGTCATCATACGCTCCGCTAAACAGGAAATTTTCGTTTCGTTTCGTTTTTTTTTTTTGGTTTGTCTTAAATAGCAATGTGTGCGTACGCATGTGCAATTGTGTGTGTGTGTGCGAGAGTTTTTTTGTTGTTATTGCTGTTGCTCGCGTTGTACAATAATCAATTGAAATGTTCATGACAGATCATTTATTTATGTTCACTTAATGGCTGTGACAAGTGGGGGTCAATGAAATTGTCTCTGATTGCAACAAATAAAGTTTCTTTTTTCTTGGTTAACTTTGTGTTTTTTTTTTGTATTATTAATTTGGTTTTTACAACATCATCAAAATGTTTGCTTTGTGCATGAAATTTATACGAGGTGTGCTGGGCCAGTTTTAAGCTTCAACAATTTCTAGAATAGTTGCCTGTCCCCGAATCCTTAAACCGGCCTTTCCTAGTGATATGACTACTGTAGGACAGGACTAACTGTGGAGGTTTTTTCGAAGTGAAATAATTTGTAAATATGGTAACCTTTTTCCAATACAGGTCAATTAAAAGTTTGCCATGGTCTCTTAGATTTCTGTATCGCATGTGAAGTCAGCTGAGTGCTGAGTCACCCTGTAACAGTACACTGGCCTGTAATTGTAAAAGGAAATCTTAGTTAGTAAGCACATACGATGGGCGTGCTAACTGAGATTTTGTCAGCTGCTGCTTTACCATGCAAGAGATTACTCTCGAAAGGCCCTGATCTTTGAGTTAAGAATTATCTTGTGTACAACAAAAACAAACTAATCCTGTGGACTTGACTTCAGAGCCTTACACTTATCGCATAAATTGGAGTCTTTAGTCCGTTGTGCGATGACGTCTTTGCTGTTTTGCCACTCTGGCGGAGGGCATTCATACAGACCCATTACTTAGGAACGAGATCACTTTCCATAGAGATCGAAGCTCTTCTTGTAAACCGACTGATTGATTAGTCTCAAAACAATCCACACTCTCATTAAATCCATAAAACGAATTCGTTTGTCGTTTGTTACAAACGTGTTTCAGACTTCATAGAAATCTGATTTTCAGATATATACTTGATATGGAACATATGGAACACAAATCTATCATTTTCGACTTTAATTTTGACAATTTCAAACGAACGAACGAAATTGTTTCACGGAAACCGGTCGTAGGTAAGCAACTCCATACCAAACCGTTGAATTGTGATCGTATTTTTAAAGCTCAGCACAGCCACAGTGGGGATCTCCGAAGGGCAAGTCTATAGAATCTAAGTCTATGTTAGATTTAGGGAAACTCCTCTCTCACCTGTCCATCGAACCATGGAACTTTTGCATTGTGACCAAGTTTGGGAATCTAACTCCTCGCGTTATGTACAAATCCCGATTCTTGACGATATTTTTCCTCTCTGCCTTTACCAAGTACTGTGTATCCGCCATATTTCCAGAACCCAAAGAGCTCCAGACAAAGTACCAGCCGACATCAGAGCCACCGACCAACGCACAACAATAAGCACAATTCTATAATAAACCGATCCATATTTGCCTAAAGCTTAAGACCATTCACATGCGGATTGCCCGCCCGCCTGTCTGCCTGCCATATGGTGGCATAACTTGGCGTTGGTGGCCTCCGTATGTATTTATTGAAATGTCTTAATTAAAATGCAAAACGCGCTTAATGTTTTAAAAGATCAAGTTCAATGATATGTCGTCGATTATTTTAATAATTTCAACAACAACAAAAAAAAAAAAGTAATAACAAACAACAACAACAAAATAAAAACAAAATACGTCTATATTGTGAATGGTGGTGGCATTCTAAAATAACCAAACACGAGGAAGAAAAACATTTAATAAAAACAAACGACGACGACGTCGACGACAACAACCGTCAACGAACAAAAACAGAGGCAGAAAAACATGATTTAAAATAACGATGACAGTATACAACACTGACGTTGCAACGGATGGATGGATGGGTGGACGGACGGACGGACAGACTAACGCGCAACAGCAGGCGAACGGCAACTGCGGCTCCCAGCGGCGACCGGGAGGGTCGTAACAACAACAAAATGTCTTGCCGACCAACCGAATGTATGAAACAAAAACAAATAATGCCAAAAATATTTAAATTATAAATACAATAAATTATAAAAATAATAAAATTAAAAAATAAATTAAAAACATATACGAAGAGGAATGAAACAAACAAATAAGAAAATGATAAATAAATAAAAAAAAACAAACAAAAAAACATACCCCAAGAACAGTTGTGTATGATCCGTTGGTGTCTGCTGGTGATTGTGGACATTCAGCGTTTGGGGGCGCATAGTGGCGGCGGACGCCACCAGCAAAGCCGAGGTGGAACTGCTGCGATAGGTGGTGCGTATGCTGGTTATGCTGCAGGGTTGTGGCTCCGCGGAGACGACTTTCAGGGCACTGGCATTGAGACAGGGCGGTGAAGGTGTACTGGCCACGGCATTAGTGTGACTGAAGGGTTTGTTAAGCTTGCGGGCGCCATTTAAGAGCTTGTGTTTGCTGGAGGAGGATGAGGTGTTGGTGTCGCCGTTTAAGGTGGCACTGGCGGCGGTTTTTGCTCTTAGGCCCATGTTATTAGTGCTGATGTTGGTGGGGAGGGTTGGCGATGTACTGGCTACTAGACCTTGATGCTGTGCTATGCGTTTTTTATTCTACAGCAAATTATCTGGCTGGTTTGTTGTTTATCCACTGAATTTCCTTTTCTTGGCCACTTTGTTTGCTTTGGAATTAAGGCAGTTTCTGTTTGTTCTGTTCAGTTCAGTTCAGTTTTGTTTATTTGAGTTTGACGGTATTCATTGTGGGCTTGCTATTCATTTGCATCTCTGGGTAATTTGTTTTATCTTTCGATTGTTTAAAAATGAAAATGAAATTTTTTGGTTTAAGAACGCTTTAATTGTAGAGCGATCTTTGGATCAGCTACTACCAGAACTACGGCTGCTGACAACAAAAAGCCACAACATTTAACACACATACTGCAGGGTAAACACAGTTTCTTAAATTATTTCTTAAACAAACAAACACTTAACAACTTGTATGCGATTGTACTTTGAGGGCATTGAGGCCATAACACACCAAAAAAAAAAAAAAAAACACTGGCTTTCCAAATGCTACTGGTATTTCAGGTTATTTTCTGGAATAGATTTCATCCCTTGCGAAACAAAACTCAAGGGGAGCACACGAGCGGCATTGCGAATATATGCGTATATTTTATTTATTTTCGCTGCGGATTACAAAAATCTTCCGTACCGAAATCGCTCCGTCTCCGTCTCGATTGTATGCGCGCGAACGAACGTGTGGTGTGTGTACGATTGGTTTTCTTTCTTGAGTTTAATTTTAGAAATGATTTTAGCAAAGCTATAGAAACACTCTTCGAACGCGTTCAAACCGAAAGCAAAAAAAAAATGTTTGTTTTTTCTTCTTCGTCTGCTTGCTGGCGATTTCTTCTTCTTGTTTTGTTGTTCGTGGTCTTCGTTGCTGAAGATCAACCTCGAGAGAACAAATATTTTAAATAGAGAACTGGCAAAACGCCGCGTATTGTGGCCGTAGTCGCCGAAGGCAAACGTACGAATGTCACTCAGTCAATCGTTTAAAGCGTTTTCTGTATGAATGAACCAATTCGTCCGTCCATACGGCCATATTCGCCTGAGATTGTTTGCAAACAGCAACAAAAAAATCGACAACAATCACCGAGGCACAATAAATACGCTCACACATACACGAACAGTCAGGCGAGTACAGATACGAACATATCTCGAGCAGAGAGCAACAGAGAGGAAGAACAAAATTGATAAAACCAAAAAACAAACGCTGATCAATATTTCGATTCCCCAGAGAACCACAGAGAGCTCGGAGAGTATGGGAGCAGAAAAAACACACAAAATTAAAAATATGTCATTATCGAGGTTTTGCGGACTTGCGAATGTACCTACAGTGGCTGTATGCTATGTTCGAAATATCGGAAACATATGGCAAGCGAGACGGTCTGACATTTCCTGACAATAATTATTGTTATTGGGTAGACAGACAATCGTCGTAATAGAACAAATCTATGAGTCATCCGTCACTCAAGATAAATATTTAGACAGAAACAAAAAAAGATCATTTACAACAGTGGTGAGAGAAATAGAAAAAAAGTATGAAAATACTTGAGAATCTTAAAACTCGTGACCATTGGACGATGGCTAGGCTATATGCTGTAGGGCCCCGGCAAATGTGAAGTACGAGAGCAAGAAGTGATTATCCGACTAATTGAATATACAACAAATAAAGTTTTGGAGTTAAGTTTGAGGGCCGTGCTCAAAAAAACACACTCCTCACTCCACCCCTCCTCAATTAAATGTCTGGAACATGCTGCCTAGTGCTGTTGCTTTCAGCACCCTCCAGTTCTGTTGAATTAAATGTTGGAGGCCCGGTTTACAGTGTTGCACAGAACCCATTGAGATCTCAATGCGGTCCTGCGAAGACAACAACATTATGTTACCCACTTTGATGTACTAATAACATGAAACCATTGTTGTCTCGAAGGACCATTTGTTGCACCTGCTATGTTTATGAGAACAGATGGGATTCTTAGAAGAGCAGACCATTTAACATCTGCCATTTTACCATTGGCCGCCAGCCGACTCCATGACTCAACCAAGATAACATTTCAACCCATATATATTAAGGAATAACAATAATATCGCAACAATTAAATATTGTCTTAGGCGGTTCTAGTGGGCATACGCAGAATTTCTGTAATCTGTATAAACAGAGTTGTTTTGCTGATATTTTCTCGAAAACGACATTGACTCATATTATTTTCCCCATCAAAATCAACACACAAATGTTTACGAAGCTGCTAAAAGATTACATACATCGTGGAATTATGGTTCTATTACGCAGAACTTAGCGGTGATAAAAATAAGCTATTCTACCTGGAAGGAATTAAATCGAGACTTATCTTCAACGAGACAAATTTGCGTAATTTTCAATACAATAGTTTTGATGTATTAGAGAATACGAGGATTGTGACCTAGCGTCAACATCAAACTGTACTTTGTCTTTTGACGTTTCAATTCAATTTCTCTTCTACAGCAGTATGAACTTCAGGTTTAGACCCGAATAAGAGGAATCTTATCTGCACTATTTCACCTAAAAATTACAGCAATTTGACAAAAAAAAAAACAACAACCCTTGAATGTTTAGTGAGTATTTAAATTATGCTCTCCAACTTGAGATCTGAGGTACGGATTCATTTTTAAAGATGCACATATTGTGGGTTTACCCTTTTCGAAACCGCAGAAGACTAATTTGAATATTGAAGCTCTAATATTGTGGATTTACACAGTTTTCCTTTCATTTGAAAGACATTTTCGTCGAAGTGTTAGTTCTGATAAGTTTTCAACGTTACTCGTTTTAAGTTGTCTACGGTAAATCGAATCGAAATCGAATTAAAGTCAAGATACAGTAATGTTCCTTTCTGTCTTGGGAAAAATCCCTGCCAAGCATCGAAGAATCTGCCTCGACTTCACTAATTGAAGGTCTCCTCGGATAATCAGTTGGCAAAACTTGTATGTCCTAAAGGAACAAATGAGGAACGTCTCCCAAATCAATCCGGCCACTGCTATTACTAGTGAAGCATAAAATGGTTTAAGAGGTTTGTCATAAAATGGCCTCCTTATCAGAGATGAATTGGTCTTTCAGAGAAAGTATTGCTGAACTAATACCTTAACTCAGATCGTTTAATTGGAACATATTTCACTTATCCGAATTGTTCTTAAGCAAAGCAGCACGGATAACAAATTCGCTTTATTTCCACACTTTCAGTTAACTGGAATAGAACACTTTGTAAAGTATAATAATTAATTTTCGATTCGGTTAGGACTCGTTTCAAATGGGGAATATGACTTGAATTTTTAAGTATTATTTAAAAATTGGCCATCTGGACTTACACTGTCACTTATGCGAATATGATCATGGGGATTGCTTCTTCTCTGTGTTAGAAGTTTCTTGCCTATAAACAGTTGATATTCATGGACTATTTTGAACGATCAGCGAATATTTTGGTATATGTGAAATATCCAAATAAATCCCTGTCCAGCTATTGCAGGAGTGATGTTTGCGGATTGGTTCCGGATCTAACTGACAATTGGCTAATGCATGGCATTTTATCGGATTACAATGAAATTGTATTTATAGAAGTTGTCGTTATGGGAAGTGATGTTAGAGGGTTGAAACTACACCGCTACTTTGATGAGATACCTTGTCATCTATCCAAATATCTGAATCTTTCGGGAGCATACCCAGCCGTCAACTGGTCCTTCAGAAGGGGAATTTTCAAAATGACATAATCATGGCTCTACTTGTCGTTTGGATTATGGGTGGGTTGATTAGTTGATCATCAATCAGAATCCGCAAAGTAGCATTTCCGAAAAGGTTCGACATTTATTTTGTACTAAAGATGCTTTTCAGCTGAAGTCTTTGAGTTCAGATTACAGAAGACCTTCTACGGACCAACAATCACTTACAGCTCTTCATAACATAGTTCATTTAAAAATTACCTTTTTCAGTACAAAAGTTATTATTGGATGGATGAAAATCTTGCAAGAGGCACCCAGGGTAACTTTGACAGCAGACCTCATACAGAGCTAGAAACCATTATAGGGAACTGTAGCTATTGCATGAATGGGTTTTCTTTAAACCTAAAGATGTTAATCTTAACGCCATCCTGCAGAGACGTCAGGCAAGTGTCGTTTTTCGGCATTTCGGGATATCTCACACGAAATACGAAACACTCGCTGTCCTAACACTCCACCTGCCGATAAGAAAACGTAACATAAAAGGATACCTGCTGCTGCCGATGATAGCAGTGAGGACGGCGATGCTTGGATTACCTGTTGAGCGATGGGTCAAGCGTTAAGTGGACATGTTTGAACAACTGTAGCGTGCAATAAATTGTTCTTATTGTTGTGTGTCATTGTTTATATCTCAACTACGTAGTGAAGACACACACATATAGCTACAACTGTGGTTTGAGAGACGCATATACTTCTATGTGTGTGTATTTATGTGCGAATGTATGAGTGCAGTAGATACGAGTACGAGTGCAAACAAATACGGCCTTCGATAAAAGAAAAATAACAAAAACTTATATACTCGTACATAAAATTGCGGTTTTATTTCCGTTTTGAGCGATTTCGGTTTAGTTTATTTTATTTATTAATTAGGCTGTTTTATCTGGCATAACAATATGTATCACACACGCTTCTGTATGAGTGTGTGTTTATTAAAGCGGCACTTATGCCAAAGTATTTCCAACCCCATAAAGAAACTTAATCTCTCGCTTGAAACTTCAACCCCATCTCAGTGTCTACGTGATATTGTGGACAAAAGAAACCTGTTACGGTCATTTAGTCGGGGCCACACAAGCCCCTCAAATAGAAGCATTAGACCTTACAGTGGATTCACGGTTTTCATGATAACGCTCTTCCCTCCCTTCTCATACTGCCGTCACGACTTTACTGGCTTTCGTTTAACAGTTTCTTCACATTGATTAATGTTGGTCAATTGTGGACAGGGTTACCACAGCTCCCTAAATACAGTTCTTAATGATCTTAGTCAATCACGATCCCCGGGGACTGATAAAAATAGACCAGCTGTTCGAACGACCATGATTGTAAGCTATGGTGCAAATTGTTTGGCCAATTTGTGTTCTGGCCAACTTTCGCTTAAAGATAGGTAGTTAGTTTTAGCAAAAAAGCTAGTGTAGTATTTACTAACGATTGAGTTAAATCTTCTGAACTCTAAAGTGACAAAAAGATAGCTCGAACTCCTAACTATTTTCCCATTATATAACTGAAATTATATTTGGTACGTTGGATTGATCGGCCTAAAGGGTGAGTTACCCCCCATTACAATTTCAAGGGGCAGTGGGGAAGTGGAACAGTCGGTAAGACAATGTTCCAACAATGCCTATTGAAGGGGATTCCAAAGGGCCATTTTCTCCTGAAAGTCTAGCCATCACTAGGCTAATTTTTGCTACTAGGATTCCCAAAAGAATACCAGGTTCCCGTGTAGCTGTACAAATTTGCACGTTTCTCAGCTGCAGCTACAATTGCAACTCCTTGACGGTGCTATGGGAAAGTCCTTCGGGATTAAGTCATGTATACATTTTTCTCTAACGGTTGATATCTTGTCTTCAGGCATATTCTCTTGAAAGTCTAGCCATCAATAGGCTAATTTTTGCAACTAGTATTCCCAAACGAAAACAAGTTCCCCGAGATCCTGTACAAATTTGATCCTCTTGATTCCAATACTATCTACGATTTTTGTTTTGAATCCCTTTTTGGCAATGCTGCACGTTTCTCTACTACAGCTACAATTGCAACTCCTTGACGGTGCTATGGGAAAGTCCTTCGGGATCAAGTTATTGAAGCGGGGACCTATTGCAAAGTTTGCCAACTTGGCAACACTATTTGCCCTCTGTGTTGTTCACGGAGAAATCGCTTCAATTGAAACGTTGTTTGTTTTCTCGTATACTCGTGCAAAAAGCGTTGCTATGTTAGTTGTATACGAAACTCTCACCGCGCTATTGTATTACCTTTTCGCGTGCAGGCCTCAGTGAGCGAACGAGTGTGTGTGAGTTCAACGTGTTGTTGCGGTAGCAGTTGCAGCTGTAAATGTCAATGAAATTTCAAATAGACCTGAACTTTGACATTTCGTTTAAGGGAATGGTTGGCAGGGCATAGACAAGCGAATGAATAGTTTTGAAGTAACTTTGGCATTTAGGTGTGTGGAGGTGGAGTATCCATCACCAACTCTGGGCAGGTCGGAGCTATCGATGACTAATTGTAACAGATCTGTGTATGGCCCCCAAAAACGTTATACAGTGTTAGGTCATTGGCCCAAAATCTGTACACGATCGGCGAACGGCCTCTGTGCTCCACTTTGTGCTCTTGGTTGAAGTATACACACATCCGAACATACTCACATACATACAGACATATTTACAACAGCTCGTGTGCTTTGTTGATTGTTTGCTTTTTGGCTTTTCTATTGCGTCTGTCCGTCTCCCCGTCAGTCTGACTCTGTGTTGTTTTTTTTTTGTCCGTTTGATTACTATTTTTCTTCTGTACACTCGTTTTTTGTGTTGGTTGGTTGGTTGGTTTGTTATTGTTTCCAAAATCGTCGGCATCCAAGTGGACTTGTTTGGCGTTCTGCTTTTGTTGTTCGTTGGACGCTCACAGGTCTTTTGACATTTTGATATTCGCTTTTTTTTCTGTTTGAAAAGCCGTTTTAGCGCTTACGTCATTTACGAAAATAACGCCAGAACGGCGACCATTGCGAACATACAGACATGTTCTGCGACGAATGTGAAAACATAACAAATGGTGGCCGAAAGAAAAATAAGAAATTGGTCGCCACCGTGCGTGGTGGTTTCCACTCACTCCTGCCTTGAGTTCAGCCATACGGCAAACTAAGGGGGGCGTGTGTGTACGTTCCAAATGACCAAGGCATGAAATGGTAGGAGAAGCGGGGGGGAGAGGGTTCGATCGATGTGTGTATGACACTTTGGAGGCACGAGTTTCTAAGACTTCCATTGCTGGCAGATACCTAGCCAATGATTTGTGCTTGTGTGTGTGTGTGTTTTTTTTTTTTGGTTTATGCTTTTTGTCTTTGGCAGATCCATTTGGTGTTTGGTTTTTAGCTGCTTTCATTTACCTGAAAAATATCTTCACCGTTTTCATGCTGGACGTGGTGGCATCCGATGGCATTCTCTCGCTGGAGTTTGAGCAGTCTGGCGCCACTGTTGCTGTGGCCGTTGTTTTCAGGGGTCTCAGAACGTTGGAAGCTGATGACGAACCGTGTCCGAACATATGTTTGTTTTGGTTGCACTGTTTGTTTTGTTTTTGTTTTTTTTTCTTATTCACGATTACACATCCTCACTGAAATGTCCGGTGTTGGTGAGGAGGTGGAGGTGATGATGATATTTTCGATTATTTCCAAATCATGGTATTGATGAAATAACACACAAAACCACACTGAAAATCTGGACTCACACAGTCATGAATCACCATTAACATCACTCAACATACACAACAACAACAACAAAAAACTTTCGTTCGTGACTTTTTCTTCTTTTTTTTCTCGTGTTGTTGTTTAGTGTAACTACAACAACGGCACACTGGTTATTGACAATTGTACGTATTTTTCTTACTTTTTTTTTTTTTTTGTACTCTGTATGACAGACAGTTTACACACTTCTCATTGCAAAGGCAACAACATCAAGTACTGGGGTCAACACTAACAATGAATATGAACATTTTCCTTCCATATGTATCTAAGAACGTTACGATATAAACAAAACGCGAGATAATTTGTGTATATTTTGCAGAGCCTCGAAACTGACTACGGACAACGAATGAACAACAGCAAAAAGAAATATGATTTTTTTTTTATTCGTTCCCTCGTCTGTGAGCAAATGTAACGTGTGTGTGTGAGAGAGAGAGAGAGTTTGTTTACGCGGGGTTGGAAGTGTTGGTGGCGGCGGCGGTCGACGGGCAAGTAGAAGAAACTCAACTGTGGAGAAAAACGAAACAAAAACGACGCTTGTTTTTGTGATAACACTAAACAAGAGATAGCCACAACACAACGGCCAACTAGCAGACGATGACTCTCTTTGACATCTGAATTGGAACTGAATGAAATTCAGTTCGAGTTTGCACGTTTTTTTGAGTCTCTGGCTTTTTCTGTGTGTGTGTTTTGTTATTGTCACTGGCAGAGTTGCTTAACGATAACGCACGGGAATTATCGATTAGTGGCAAGAGTAGGCACAGAGTGTGAAAAACACAGAGGTAATTGTCGTTGGGTAGAAGTGTATTATCGACATGCGACAGGGTGTGTTTAATTGTCAGTACAGCCACTAACCATTCAAGATTCTATGGTTGTCGGTAAATATGGGATTGTAGTTTCGGGAGTATTCCGTTAGAGGTCGCCTACTTGTAAGACTAATGGCAGTTGAATTCGGTTAAATCAATACATTTTTCTCACTTATGCGGGATTTTCGATAAAAGGGATTCGGATAATTGAACATTTTCTTATATAAACAAACTGAGTATGTACTTATGACATTTTTTTCTATCAAACGAACAACAGAAACTTCGGGCCAATTATTAAAATACACGTCTGCAAAATGTAAATTCTATATTAATGAAAATACTCACTTATTTTCATTTGGCTGAGATTTCGTAAATGTGATTGATACAAACTTTTTTGAGTTCATTTGTTTTTCCAGGCAGACTTTGGCCCACTGTGATGTTATTGATAGGGTGATTTTCTGTTTCACAGGAAATCCAGATTCAAATATGGAAAAGGGCGACGGAACTTTTGCAATCGTGGTGATATTTTGAGTGCCATTTGCAAAGGTGGAAAAACGTTCGGAGTCGGCGTTAAATTGTCGTTCAAGTGGTACGGAATTGTGGGCTCGTACAGTTTCTTCTTCTTTGTTCTTCATTGATTTTATTATCTTTATTCGAAATGGCATCGAGGGTAGCCTTCGATCAAGGGATTGGGAGAAGATCCTGTCCTGGGAAATATCTTAGACATCTATACGGAGGTGTTCTGGTACGAATACAAGCAGTCAACTCCCACCAATTAAATAACACAGTTGTGTAATACTCCAGCCACAATCTTCTAGTTTTCGCTAAAACTTTTCCGAAATGGAGGGGTCCATGCCATGGTTCCTTTAAACGAAACCATTTGAAATTGTTCTCCAGATTTAGAGGAGATTGCCTGGCATGCACCTTAAGGGAAGTTTACGAGTGTGTATGTGGGTTGGTTTTTTTCACAAAGCTCAACATGAAATGTGTGTGGTATGGGTGTCACGTCACGTCACGTCACATTTACTTCTGAGCCATCTTTGACTTTACACAGCCTGAATGGTGTGCAAATAAGAAATTAACAATAAACACAACAATTAATCCATTTGCAAAATTATTTTTCTCACAGAACAAAGCATTCACATCCGTGCATCCAGAACGAGAAAACGAGGAGTGGGCCAACTTATGGCGGGAGTGGGCGCTGAGAGCTTTTAATTTAGGCAAAAAGGATTTCACTCTATTTTCACACTGCTGTCGCCGTAGTTGCTATTGCTGTTGTTGTTCTCCTCGAGCCTTTTAAATGTGCTCATGTATGAAGTGGGAAGGGGTTTTATTGCGTACGCGGCGGTGTTTTGTTTTGTTAAATGCTTTTTATTGTCACTTGCACATTGTGGTGCAATTTCTTAATTACTAATGATGACGATGTTGCTCGGAGGCTGATGACGCCTTCTACTTGGCCATGGATTAAGTTGCTACTGAGACGCTTGGCTTGGCTCGGCACGACTCGGCCAGGCCTGGCCCGGCTCGGCTCGGTTTCCTTAATTGCAATTAACTGCCAAATTAATGGCAGTTGAGAGAATGAGCAGTGCGACGCCCGCCACAGCCCAGTTGGTGCCGGCAACAACGATGGTTGCTTGCTTGCTTGCTTGGTTGGATGAATGCTTGGTTGGCTCTTAATGTCGCAGCCACAGCTACTAAACTTGTGATGTGTGTGTGTGTGCATAGGCCTCTTAATGGACGCGCCACTTAGCTTCTAAACCAAAAACAACAACAACAATAAGAAAACTGAAAACTGTCAACAACAATGCGCATAAGGTGCCAAGATGTACTTGCTGGCAACTGGAGTGCATGTAGCAAACAAATCAACAAACACACTTAAGTTGCTTGTTTGGTGCTCTGCTGCCGCATACTCCGTTCGCTCAGGTGCAACATGGTGCTGCTGCACCAATTAACACGGTACGCGGTATTGCCACCTGGGCCTCTTTCACCGGCAGGCTAACCAACCAGTCTACCACCTTAATGAAGTCTACGGACAAAAGTCCTTTGCAACGATTGTTCGCCCCCGCCCCAACAATGCCGACTAAGGGCGGTCGGTGGAGGGGGTTGGCATGAAGTGCGGTTGGTTTGTCTGTTTGTTTCAAATCATTACGGCGTTCATAATATTTTCTTATGCCGTTCATACTATTTGTGGTGTTGTGTGGTTTTTGTTGTGAATTTTGTGTTTTTAATTACAAATTATACAAATAAAAACATTTGGCATGTGAGTACACATGTGCCCTTCTGACATTTTAATGAGAGTGTACATAAACTTAAAGAAATTATTAAAAAGCGGGAGGGGGGTTGATGCGATGAGATGCACGGCTGGGCAGTTGCGAAAGTTTTCGCCCTTAGAATGTGTGGTGCACACAAATGCCTCTAGAACTTTTTGGAGAAGGTTTGTGCAAACACTTTGTGATACTTCGTTGTATTGGGCATCCTAATGGGAATGTGGCTGCGGCGAGACTTTGCCACTCAGCCCTTGAACATCGACTAGTTATCTCCTCGATCTCCTGTTCCCAGGACCATCCGCCTTAGAGCTGCTCGTAGCTGAAAACAAAAAATCCATTTTTGTGAACCAGCAAAACTGGGGAATCGAAAGGTCATAAAACGAATTTCTTTGCTCGTTACAAATTTTCAAAATGGAAGGCGCAAGAAATTGATTTTTTGTTATCAGTACTGAGAGCTTATTCTTTTGAAGTTGTGTCGACATCGAACATATCTCTGAAAACCATAATTGTTTAATGTCTGACACCCATTTTGTAACGCTTCGCATATGGACGATTTGTAACAAACGAACAACATCATTTTATGGAAAAAGACAGTAAGTTTCTAACAGGTGGCGCAAAAGTAAACTTCCGATGTTTTTTAGCTGTAATTAAAAAAAAAATTAAAATCTTTGATTCTTCTTGTGGATTATTTTTATTTGGTCTTTTAATTTTTTTTACATCAAGTCGAGAATATGATTTTTTTTTTTTTGCGCAAACTTCCACAACTGCCCTATTTAGACACACAGACACTGACACTCACACACCAACAATAATCCTTCAACTGGAGATTGTTTTCATTTAAAATACAATAACATTGCAATCAAAACATCAAATGTTGCAAGCCTCGAAGGAAGACAAGACCACTACACAACAAACTTTTTCACAACAAATTAATGGCGATGTTGGAGAAGCTCAAGGGTTTGTGTGTGTGTGTGTGGTCAGTAATTGAATTAAGAGAGGCCCGAAGGAAACGCAAAATTACGACAACGGAGAGAGAGAGAGAGAGCGAAAAAAGGTTTCTGTCGGTGGTAACCCAAGAAAATTAAATGAGGTTTGAATTGCATATTTGCCCCGGCTAAGGGATGCAGGCGGCTCCAGCTCTATTGTGATGATGTTGTCGGCTGACTGTGGATAATCCCAAAACTCATTGAAGATTGTTGAGGAACTTCAGCTTCAGCAACAAGCTACAAAATTATGCAAACATCCACAAACATCATTTATTTAATTTGGTTTTGTTTACTTTTACCAGTTTTTGGGCAATAGAAAGAGTGAGGGATTCAGTTCCGGGGGGGTGGGGGTGGCTGGTCTGTTTTTTTGAGCAGTTGTGTTCCACCAGGTTTTGCTGTGCGGTTTGTTTATGCCTTATTTGGTCCCCGTAGGCGTTAACTTGTAGCATTAAGTTGCAAATTGAATTATTTAGGCATTAACTTTTATTTATTTTAAGGGTGCATTGATGTTTTCTAGTTTGTTGTTGATGTTGTGATGGCAGAGCAGGGGAGTGATAAGTGGTTGCTGGAGCGAGTGTGGACAAGCTGATCGACGGGCGTTTTAGCCTGCAAATATGTTTAATGTCCAATTAAATTTCAAGCTTCGTTAGGTTTGCTCAAAGGGCGGCTGGATGGAGAATGCGACTGTACACCCAGTACCGGTGCCAGTGAAATGTTTACAGCACGAGTCGTTGTTGATTTTGGCACATCTTTAAGTTGCAACAGTGTGATGCGTTCGTTTGCCAACATCCGTTTGACACTTATCTTTGTTTAGTCAAACAGTTAAATCGGTAAAACAAACTTTTGGTCATTGACACATCACAGTGGTGACATGTTCACCATTCCCAGCGTTCCCTTTAAAATGTTCTTAACGAAACAAAAAAAAAACATATACTCGGTATACCTTCCCCCTTTTACGACGGACGGACGCTTGAACGGCAGACAGACAGCATAGAACGGAGGACAATCGGTACACAGTGACATGACATTTTAAAAACTTAAACATTTGCTATGGCCTGCATCTTAGCCTGTGGCACGTTTCATGACACGTGGCCATGGCCATAAAAATTTGGTCGTTCCGAAGGGTGAGGGTCGTTTGGCCTAGCGCCGCTTTAAAATTGTAAATCTAATCAAATTGATTTCCTTGATTTGTGTTTTGCAGCCAAGGAGATGGTGTGATGTTCACAAAAAATAGTAGAAGGACTCCATTTAATGTTGTCACCCACAACAACATAGAACGCCCACTTTGCAACCGCTGGCATGTGGTGGTTGCCACCTTCTCCATTAGATGTCTGTTACCGCCGTCATCACTCACGTGTGTACATGTGTAATTTGAAGCACAGAGTGTGTGTGCATTGTGTTGTGTCGCTGTGACAAGTGTTGTGACAACATTTATCGATGAGACCTTTTGGCAAATGCAAATGAATGAATTAATGGCCCGGTCGGAATGAAGGTGGCTCTATTAAATGAGTTGGGTTTTTTGGAAACAAGGGGATGTTTTTTTTTTTTGTTAAAATAAGGCTGGGGAGCGAGTAAATTATGGAGAACATGGAGAAGCGAAGTGGATAACGTGTGGCCCACATAGGGCTAGGTAACCCAGAAAATTCAAAGCAGAAGAGATCTAAGTCACAAAATATGTTGTTTTTTTTTGGTGAAAACGCTAAGTCTTAACCACAAACTTACTCTCTCGAACAAAGTCCTATTGAACAGTAAATAAACATTTTTAATCTTCTTAATATATATTTACCCTCGACACTGACTCTGTCACGCAGTATGTAGGAATTTAAATAGGCATTCTATAATTTTCTATAAATAATAATAAAAAAAATAATATTTTTTTTTTGTACAGAAATTGTGTTTTCCCCAAATTTTTTTTACCAAAAATTTTTTTTTTCCAAAGTTTTTTTTTAAAAATTTTTTTTTTTACAAACATTTTTTTTTCAAAAAAATTTTTTTTTTTACAAAAATTTTTTTTTAACCAATTTTTTTTTCAAGAAAAAATTTTTTTTCAACAAAATTTTTTTTTTTTAAATTTTTTTTTTTTTAAATTTTTTTTTTTCAACAAAATTTTTTTTTTTCAAGAAAAATTTTTTTTTTCAAAAAAATTTTTTTTTTAACAAAATTTTTTGTTTTCAACAAAATTTTTTTTCCATATTTCAACGGGCGCCATAGGCGCATTACAACTTACTAGTTCAATATATTTTTAAGTCTTTCAGGGCTGCAAGGAGTGTCCATCTGTCGATTGCCGCTAACTCTGTCCAGAAAGCACAAAAAAGGAACTTAGGTAGCCTGTACGATCTGTCTAATGACAGAGTTTCTGAAAAGTCTCCATTTCCGAACCGTGACTTCTGATCCATACCACCCTGTTCTAGAATAGAGCTGTGTCCATACACTGAAAGAAAAGAGACGTCTGGAAATCATGAACGCTTGTAAACAATTGTAATGAGTTCCCAAATAATCTGTGAACGCTCATTATCAAAATAAGGAAAATTCAAGCAAACCGAGTTGACAGATTCAGAACATCGTTGATGATTTGGCCACATCCGTGTAATGATAGACTTTCGTGTACGTATGTTAACAGTTCATGTTCACGTTTGTTCAAACTTTTTCTATCAGTGTAGGACTTTATGTTAGCTTCTCTTTGACGGACATCAAAATTAACGAGTATTGTTTCCAGTCCTGCTTGGGGAGCTGATCTCAGTGCTCCTGTAATGCCCAAACAAAGCAGCCTTTGAACTTTGGCAGAGCAAACATTCTCATTATTTATGGAACACGATTTTATTACCGGGGCGGCTTCGTCTGACTTCCTATGAGCAGCGTGCCTGGCGGTAGATATTCGCCTACAGGAACTAAATTGTCAATGGATTGTTCGAACTACATCGTCACCTCACGGCACCCCACAACAACAGCAGTATTATCAAAAACCAATATAAAATCATAGAGCAGGCGGTAGGTGTGCCTTATCTCAATAAAGAAACTAACGACTTCATCTGCAAAGGTCTTAAGGCTTGCCGATTTGTGTTCTGTACCTGTTTACTTCATAAATATTTAAAAAAAAACCTGCCCGTTGCTTTCGAAATGACGGAAAGTTATAGCACATTCCTATAGACGGATACATTAAGGGTCACCCCACACATTACTACTTTATATTCATAAGTGAATCCAAAAACAACTCAATAGATTTTTAATAAACAAGCAGAATTTGTGACTCAACCTCCGAGCGTTGATCCAGCACTGTAATCAAAATGGTTTCGATTCATTCTTCCATCTGGAATACTATATTTTTGTGACCATGTCCATGTCCATGTTCATGTTCATGCCCCATGCACTCATTTAGTTTATCGATGAAAAGATACTGAATGTTATCACATTTATTGGTAACACACTTAGTACGGCTGTGGAAATAAAAGCCCAGTGATTTAATTTGCGAAAACGTGTAGACATCCACTTAGGTCCCATGAATGCTGATGAGCTGCCAACGATGCTGCCAACGATGCCTCCGTCTACAGTTGGCTGCTGCTGCCGTTTGGCCACGTTTCTGCCTAATGGAGTTGCTCGAGTAGCGTGAACGTAAAATGAAATTATGTTAAATTAAATAAATTGTAACAATTTTTTGTTACTTCATTCTCTTTATTTTGTTGTATAAAGACCATTACCAACCAAGCGGCATACATTAGCCAGACGTTGCTGTGCAGGATGTATGCGAAGAGCCGAAGAACATGTGTGAGTGGCTGGAGGAGTGAGTGCCTAGTGCCTCACTATGAAGAAGAATGTTTGGACGAGGTTTTGAGGGATGGTGTTGTTCTGTCCCATGCATTGCGCTCACTCAAGTGTTACATGCGAGTCCTAAAGCGTTCAAAAAACTGAAAGGGTTTAGGGTGTGTGTGTGTGTGCTTCGCATACGTTCACATCCATCTAGTGACACACACAGACACACACACACACACACACTTCAAATCAATTGAAATGTTGATACGTCGACCACTTATCCATAGCGAGAACACAAGAACTTACGTAACGTAACGCAAGTGTTGCAAGTATGTTAGTTAAGTGTATCAAAATCTTGGCAGAAGGATACACGCAAGGATACTCGCCAACGTTTGCAGCAGTTGCTAGCAAGCTGGAAAGTCTTTAAATGAAATCTTAAATTTTCGTCAACATTTTCGGGACGTTTATGGCGAACGAGTTTTGTGTTTAATTAAAAGTAGTCCAGAGATTGTTGTTGTTGCTGTTGCTGTCGTTCAAGAGCTTAACTAAGACATCCTTATTATGCGTTTTGACTTTTATTTTTCACAGCATCGCCTTCTTCGCCCTCGTTGCAGCGGCAGGCGTAGGAACGTGTGGCCGTTGCGCTTGGCGGTCCATGTATTATCAACGCGCGTTAAAGTAAAAGATCCTCAAGTATACTTGAGAATGCAAGCGCTTCACCGGGTTTCCACCAGCGTCGCCATCATCATCCTCACTACCATCGACGCCAACAACGACAGCCTCAACAACATCTCGATGTTGCTGATGATGTCAAGGAGGAGGATGTAGGATGTTGTTGTTCAGCGACGTTGGCTGGTCCTCTGGCTTGCCTGTACTTGTAACAACTCACAGCTCTTAAATGAAGTTTGCTACACTTTGCCTAGACATCGGGGTTACTAACCAACCCCTCCCCCCCCACTCACACTCTGGCCAATCCTTTTTTTTCTCCCTCTATGCCCAACATCCACTCCACAAATTCTTGGGCAAAAGCAAAGCACGAAACCAAATTCATTTCGGTTCATGTTAAAACAACATACAAGTGCTTTAAAGTAGCAGGATTTAATCACAGCATCACTCAGTGTAGCTTCATTCCACATGAATACGTCATACCCCCCCCATGCCCGAGTCACTTCCACCCACTGTGTAGTCCCTGCAACATGATACACTTCAAATATTGATTGTGGTTGCAGAAGAGAAACACACCAAGAGGTTTTTTTTCTTTTTTTTTTAAATATGTAAGTCAGGAAGCCCGGGTTGGGGTTTTCCAAAAATGAAATTTGTTAAAATAACACACTTATCTAACTTCCTGACCCCATACCCCAAGAAGGCGAAATGTATCAAAAAAAATAACGATGACATCAATACGCGACCGTTGCCCCAGCGTCGGTTCGAAGATGGCCATTATGACGCCATTGTTTGTTCGACGAGAACAGCAGATGCCATTTGTCGCACATTTTCGTTTTGAAAATTTTACCAATATTTGTTTATTTTTATATTTGTTAAATAAATGTTGACAAAGTGGAATTTAAACACACTCAACCACACACACACAGAGAATATTCTTTAAATAGAAAGCCACCAAACCACAGAAAAAACTTCGCGACATTTCAAGAAAAGAGAAAAAATACACATTTTAAAAGTCCCCTCAAATGGCGAAACCTTTGCCTCGCCATCCGTCCTCTTAAACGAACATGACGAATCGCGCTTTTCCTGATTCAGTGTTATTTTCATACAACTTCATCGTGGTCCTTTTCTTCCTCTTCCCCTTCTTCGATTTGTATGTGTCCTGAATGAATGTTTGACAAAAGTTCATGGCGCGAAGAGAAAACTTTTTATAACTTCCTTTTTAATCTTGAACAAATTTATGTATTTCTACATATGTTCACCTATGCCCGCCGGAACATGGCTCAAGTGTAGAAGTGTGTGTTCACACTTGCACACATACACACAGACAGACGCTTGCCTATACACGACAACATTCCTGTATGGGATGTTCATGCAATCTCCTTGTGGGCTTCTTTTGTAATCTTAAACGTGTGGCTGTAACAGACATGTTACCTAACGCCTAAACGCATTTGAGCGTCGTCTTCTCTTATAATCGCCTTTTTGACGCTGGAAAAAAACGAAAAAAAAACTGGATTTTGACACATTCGGGAACTTTATTTGGAATAGAGAGGAAGGAATGGGACTACTTCGCCTTAACCAAAGAGTTAAAGGTGGCAATAACATGTCGCATATTTCAATATTTCATTGTGAATCTGCAAAGTGAAAGAAGTTGCATCCTGAGTTCAGTCATGTGTGGCGAAAATTAGTTTAATATTTGTCATAATGTGAATAGCTGATACGGGTGTATGTGACTTCTAAAGGATGTGTGTGTGTGTGTGTGTGTATATCTCTCTGACACTTTCATATTGATAGAGGAGCATTCGGGTGCGTCAATGGATTGCCTACCACTTATCACAGCACGGTCGGGAAAATACATAGTTGGGATGTGTATTCTCAAATGTGGTACAAACGAGACAACAAAACGAAGTCCCACTATACGGAAATCAATCCATTAGGACAAACTTTGGCTGGCTAGTCCCAGTTAATTAGAACCCAGTCGAACACAAGACAGCAGTTGTATTGAGATAAACCCTACACGGAGAAAAAAGTTGTTTGCATGCAATCATAAGTGTGTTTGGGGACGGACACAGAAATCCAGAATGACTTAACAAGCATTTTCATAACTTCACAGGAAAAGCCAAACACTTTTATAAAATCTAAACACTCTTTTTGTTACGTCGCAATTACGTCGTTTACGAATTCACCTATATAATTGTAAATGTTGGATAGTGATGTGTAAAATTTTGCAGAGACATGTATTTTAGATCATTTCACAAAAATCAATCAAAAAGACGATTGTGTGTTTTTTTGATGAAGTTTCTTGAAGTTTGTAAAGTTTCTTTTCGGCAGGAGCGAAATAATTCCATCTGAGGATCTCATCTAAAATCGCATATGCCTTGCTGAGAATAATGTCAGAAGTAGGAGTCGAGTAGAATTTTCCTCCGACGACGAACTCAGTCTCCAGGTTGAGAGAAATAGAAAAAGAGATGGAGAGAAAAAAAAAAAAAAAAATACTGACAATACTAAACAACTGTCAAAGTTCGGATGACAACAGAAAGTCCAACATGACACGGGGGAGGTTGTGAGGTACATATATGATTTATGACAGATCGTCAAGGTCAGACGAGATAACTGCATGTAACTTTTGCCCGCGGTTTGAAGAGCACCGAGGATTTTAGTCATAAACAGGCGAGACCATGACAGTAGAGGACATATTGAGTTTAATGCTATGATCGTGCGAGAACTGAGCTGCACAGTGTTCCAGAATCAAATTCTAGTAAACCTTTTTACGTTCTCAAAACAGATTGAAAGGGAGAGAGAGATAGATGGAGATTAAAAGTGAGAGATAGATAGATAGAGAAATATAGAGAGATAGATCGAGAAAAAGAGAGAGAGAAAGAGAAATAAAGGAAGGGAGTGAGAGGGAGAGAGAGAAAGATGGGGAGAGAGAGAAAGAGAGGGAGAGAGATAAAAGGGAGAGAGAGAAAGAGAGGGAGAGAGAGAAAGAGAGGGATATAGAGAAAGAGAGGGAGAGAGAAAGAGAGGGATATAGAGAAAGAGAGGGAGAGAGAAAGAGAGGGAGAGAGAAAGAGAGGGAGAGCGAGAAAGATAGGAAGAAAGAGAGGAAGAGTAAGGACTGAGGAATTATATGGTATTATTAGCTATATTACTGACTAATGTCCTCCGATTATTATAAACTATTCCTTAGGAGCTTCTAAACTGCATTATTTTTTTTCTAATGTTATTGTAAAACTAGTAAGTTGTAATGCGCCTATAGCGCCCGTTAATTTGCTTGAGAAAGTATTTGTTACTTAATTTTAAAAATTTTGTAAAAAATATTTTGAGAAAACTATTTTGTAAAAAAAAATTTAAAAAAAAAATAAAATTTGTGGAAAAAATATTTTAGCTGAAAAAAAAATTTTTGTTGAAAAAAAAAATTTTTGTTGAAAAAAAAAATTTTTGTGGAAAAAAAAAAAATTTTGTTGAAAAAAAAATTTTTGTTGAAAAAAAAATTTTTGCTGAAAAAAAAATTTTGTTGAAAAAAAAATTTTTGTAAAAAAAAAAATTTGTAAGAAAAAAAAATTCTGGAAAAAAAAATTTTTGGTAAAAAAAAATTTGGGGAAAACACAATTTCTGTACAAAAAAAATATTATTTTTTTTATTATTATTATTTATAGAATTATAGAATGCCTATTTAAATTCCTACGTACTGCGTGACAGAGTCAGTGAATCAGGGAATCAGTGTATCAGTGTATCAGTGTATCAGTGTATCAGTGTATCAGTGAATCAGTGTCGAGGGTAAATATATATTAGATAGTCGCTGATTTTTTGGCAGTAGCACATCTCCACCTCATAAATTTGCAGATGCGCTCACATTTTGGTCATAGCAGAGGCAAATAAACTGTGATTCGGATACAATTTACCATAAGGAGAAAGGAAATTTGCTCATCTTTTCAGCGTACCTTATTTTAGAAAGTTGATGAGAAACAGAATTTATTCGCGTTTTGGGACTAGAAATTGTACTGTTTTAATTAAATGTACCGCCGACTTTTCAAAGGGATAAAATCGGAGGGCTAACTGATCCTCCGAAAATGGGGAACCAACTTCCAGCTTTCCAAATTGGTATAATTTTGTGAAAAATTTGTTAAGAAATTAAAAAAATAGGCGACAATCCCTCAGATCCCTTTTATTTGCCAGGATATGCGCTCTCATCGCTTTAACTTATCCAAGATAAGCAGAGTACCAGCTCTACATCTTGATATGTACTGTAAGTTCACTTTTAAGTCCCAAAGTCGTTATGAGCAATTTATATCTTTAATATGTTCTGCTCCTGGGAGGGGAAAAAAAATATAAGAAAACGCACACACCCGCACCACCGTCAGTCAATGCCGCCACCAACCAGAAGCAGAAACGTATCTAATATATGTCTCATAATAGGTTTTCTGCCATTCGCACTCGAACTCATCCGAATTTAGTACAGAAGAAATAAAGTCAACAAAAGTCACAACCCCTTTAACTTTGAGCAAATGCTGGCGCGGAGTAGGAGATGAGTGTTCTGTGGAAAAGCAAAGCAGCTGATAAATGTGATTCTGCCTGTTTTCATGCGTTTTTTTCTTGCTCCTTCCATACATACAGACATATAAATACACCCACCCCCACCACCAAACTGGCGGAGTGGCGCGTGTTGGTGTGTGTGTGTATGTACATGTCACATCAACGCCATAAACACAATCATGGACCTAACTAAGCCTGTGTACGAGGAAGGCATCAGCATCAGCTTCAACAGCAGAATCAGCATCAGCCTCATCATTGTCATCATCATCATCATCAGCGTCAGCATCAACATCATCATCACCGCACAGTGGGGAATTGCGGATGCGGATGGTAATTTTTTGTCAGTAGTCTGCATTTCGTAAGGGATCGTGCTGCCTAGGAGAATTCCTAAATTGTTGTCCCCTTTTTAATTGTGTCGATGATTTTTATTTATAATTTATTATTAATTTTTATTTCTGTCTTTAATTTGATATTCATAGGTAAAGAGTCGTAGTCGGCAGTCGTGTGGTAGAAGCCAGGTTCGGAACCTGATAAGACCATCTAGTAGGAGTGTAATCTCTAAGCCATGTAAAACTTCTCTAGAAAAGCCTTAGCCGTTCGGAGCCGGCCTTAAACAGTTGGTCCCGGCCAGTGAGTATACACAATTCCATCTCACAGATTCGAAAGAAGTTCAGAGGGGTAACCTCCGTCATGGGCTGTTAAGGGGAATAAGTAAAGTGGCGTGGCCGGTTAGAAAGTTAACTGGCCACTTGGTATCAGCCCTTAGCCAAACTATTCATAAAAATCCCCCATTGTGCATTATTTATAATCGGGAAGAGTATAAACAAACGCTCTGGCTAGGTTTGTACGTGTGTATGTGTGAATGAATTTTTATATATTTGATGATGATTGTTGTCGTTATTGTTGTAGCCTGTTTTAAGCAGCTGCTTAAAAACGTTTTCTGCTGAAATTCACAGAGACGTCATCGTCTTCTTCCGCTTAAAGCGCGCGCTCCTGTGACAGGATTGTTTCCTCATGCAGGGGTTCCTTTCAGCACACGCACACATTCGTACATACAGCCATATGCACACATACATTCATGCAGTCATACATTTCTATATCGAGGACTTGTAACTCGCGTACATTGACTGTGGCTGTGGCAGTGGCTGAGGTTGTTGTTGTTGTTGTGTTTTACACATTTTCGGTTAATTCCTTTGGGAACCACAATATTATTTTATAGATTTCTTCCTTCGTCGTCGCCGTTGCCTGGAACGTTTTCCTTTTTTGTTTTTTTTTTTGGCAATTGCTTTAATTCACAAAAGTTAACAACAAATTAATGATGATGATGGCAGGCAGGCGGGCGGACGGGCGGACGGGCGGGCAGGCCAGGATGGCAATGACTTTGATAATGATGACGATGATGATGTTGTCGGTGATGATGATGTTGCTGTATCTTCCATATCAGGTTGTTGTTGAAATCAGGGGGGAGTTGGGTGTTAACAGCGACAATTGCTTATAAATTAAATTAATGACTTGCTGCTTGCTGCCCTTTTTCTAGTCCTTGCCTGCCATGTCACATACACCAGGCCTTGTGTGCTTGTTTGCCTATGCTCTTGTTGTTGTTGTTGCTGTTGTTTGTGCCAGTGTCAGTGCCATCATTATCACCACTTCACCCCCTGGCCATGCCCAGCAGCCTTCACCCTTCTTGGCAAATTCACTGTTGTTGGTTTTGGGCTGCTGTGAAAATTTGAATAATTGTATTTGAATTATTGTTAAGAATGTAAATCAAGTTTAAATGTTTTCGTATCGTTTCACTTTCAAAATTTTCTTTTCCTATAAATCCTTGTTGACTGTCGAAGGGATTGCGTGTGAGTGTGTGTGATTGAAATGGACAGTGAGCTTGGCAAGAAGGGATAAATGATATGAAAGTGATTTTCAGGAAGTTCCGGAAATTTAGGAAGAAAGAAAGTATTGTAAAGAAGCCTAGTTCTAATTGTGGCAGTCGGACCTTCCCGCACTATCTTAAGTGTATTGAATCTTAATTCTGGATGATGAGCCTAGCAGGTCTAACCAGAGATGAGCAAATAGGGTCCGAATTGCAAACCTCGGTTAGTAGAAAAGTTTCAACTTCCGCCAAATTTTTATTTATGTCTAATTGAATGAAATGTCTCATGAATGAAAAACAGAGATGAAACTGTTTTTACTTTAAGGTTGTCGTTCATACAATGCGAGTTATAAGCATTTAAAAATATTTTTTTCCACCCCGGTTAATGTTGTTGCGTATAACTAACCTAGTTAAAGCAATAATGGTTAGTTTGGAAACAGATTTTTTTTTTAAAAAGCTAACATATCCAGGTCTGTGGAGTCGGTTTCTGACAATTTTGCCCGGAGTCGTAGTCGAAAAATTGTTTCGACTCCAAGTTTTATTTATTTATTCGAATTTCCCATAAAACAAATAAAATGTATTAAAAACAATTTAATCTTTTAATATTTTTAAATTTTTTTAAATATTTTCGATTATATGAACTTTTTTCTATCTCGTGGACGGAAATACAATTTTCGAAATTTTGTTATTGAACAGTTGAAGAAGGAGACGAGCTATTTAAAGGATTCTTAAATCGGAGTCCCAGGCTCGACTCCACAACCCTGAACACACCAGAACAATATAGAAAAATGGTATTGTCGTTCGAATTGGAAAATTTACAAAAAAAAAATGAATTTTTAATACAAAAGTTACCTTTGTGAACATGCCAATAATTGGCATTTTCTAACTTCCCTTCTTATTGGACAAATCCCCAGCTGTCTTGGATCGTCTGTCCTCTAGAGTATCTTTGACATAGGCCATAATTCAGGTCGCGTTAGGCCCAAGGGAGAAATTACCTATACTGGGTAATGAACAGTCGACACTGATGGACTTTGTTTTGTTGTCTATATCGCCTCCGAAGAGAAAATCTCTCTAACCACGCCGAACGGCGTTAGGACAATAAGCCACGTGGGAAAAACTCTATTCCGCGCCGTGATCAGTCGACACAGTTGGATTTTATTTCGGCGCCTAAGCATGAACTCAGACCTGCGGGGGAGTTCGTATAGCCATCTTAAAGTCCATTGCAAAACGGACTTTGTGTTTTTTTCTTCTTTTTTTTAAGCTTTAAGTGGTGAATTTCCCAAAAAATGCACCTCCACCGTTAGAGGTTAACTAACACTCAGGGGTTGCAATGAATTGTGTTGGCGATAGGAAATCAGGGTATTGTAAGCAGGAAAGAGGAAGTAGTGTTTGTTGTTGGTAATGTCATAGAAGAACATATCTGAGCTCTGGCAAAGGCCAATTTCTTACGAAAACCTGCCCTAATGCTTTTGCTAACTGTTTCATATTTCAATGCGATTAATTTTAATTTAATTAATTAATTAATTTTTCTAATAATTTTGTTGTTGTTGTGAATTTTGAATATTTTGGTTGGCGGTTTTTTTGCTTTTGATGACTTTTCAACAACTTCTTTGTTCTAATTTTTCTTTGTCATTACACTTTTCCCAATGTCCTTTGCGCATAGCAAAGACAACAATATTCCATGGGAAATATAATTACAAATAGCTTGAGGAGAGATAATCTATATTTAGTATCTATATGTAGTAAAGTTAATTTTAGAAAGGTTTTCTGAGACAGGGCAAGTTTTTCATAACAAAGTAGGTCGTTCCCTGTAACAGACATGAAGGAACTGGCGGAGAACTTCTTTGAAGTCAGTGAAGTGTACACTATATCGTCCGATCTATAAAATAATAGTTTATATTGTTTAAATATAACTATTCTATTTAGGGGACGATATAATTTCATTACACACCGTACGAGACCTACTGTTTTAAAGCTGACTATGAACAGCTAATCCTTTTCAAAAGAAGTTTTAGTCCGTTACCTAACTCGTTTTTGATGGTCTTCTGAGAATGCTATACTGAGTATGGTCAGTGGTAGTCGCACACACTTTCTATCACATAATGACTTCTATACAATCACCAGTGTCAGGAAAGTATTATTAGATAGTCTCAGGTAACACACTTTTTCTTTGGCATGGACACTTCTCTAAACACAAGAAGTGGCTTAAGATCACATATTCTTTTTACGGCAAATGTTTCCTCAAAATAGATAAGCTCGTAAAAGTGGACCAAATTTAGAGTTCCTACTCGGTGATACTATCAAATCCTACATTCCCCCAACCTCATGCCTCCGCCAGTCCTCTACTTTTCCTACACCATCAAGAGTATCACAATAGCATCCAATTCTACCCTTTGCTTACCTAAATATAATTTGAAGGAAAATATTTTTCTTCTGTGCCAAGTGATTTCATTCGATAGTATTGGGGAACAATTCCGCCTCAGTCCAATACATTTCTTTGAAAGAATAATTTTCTTTGGATATTTTTAGAAAATAAAAAAATATATCCGACAATCTCATTGTACGGACTGTACGAGTAAGGTGGATTTATGATTTGTCCTTGTGAAGGTCGTCATTCATGTTTGCTTTTAGAAGGATTGATTGTATTTAGCAATTGAACATAAACACCAATAACAAATGAACAAAGAAAGATGGCAGGATCCTACAATCACACGCAATTACATCAACATTAACAAATATTAAGACAGAATTTCACCATAATCCCAACATAATATTTCAAAATTTCCCAACTGCAATCCACGTTACTTTTTCGTCCTCGACATCGGCATTACTTCCAATCCATCGTATCAATAATTCGATTAACATCTTTTCTCTTTTTCCCAGAGAACACTTTTTGACCTTATTTCAGCATATGAATGTAAAGGGTGTGTTTGGTGTTTAGAATAAAGTAAAAGTAAAGTGACTAATTACTCCCGTTTTCCTTGGCAATTAATGAAATCCTTTGGTCCTTTTGTGTCTTTAAAATTTCTCTTGAGTGTCCTCCATCGAAATTTTCATCGTAATTTGTCAAATGGAATTTTTATGCAGTTCTACGCTGGCCCGTTATACGCATGTCCTTGGCATGCTAAGGACGACAATTTTTTCACGACAATTCAGGCGAAATTGAACGGTATCGAGTGCGTTGTAAGGTTCTTTTGTTTTTATTGGATGAGTAAAAGTTGGTTGGATGGATGGATGGATGGTTGTTACCCCTGAACACTGAAACAATTTGCCCGATACAACCAAAAAAACACTTGCAACACACACTCATACAATTCCGTTGCATGGCCTGTAATGGGGTGGTGGGGGGTAGTGTTGGAAACACTGTAACACAGATTGTTGGCTGTGTCTTGCGTTGGGGGTTATCTCACCTCCCCCCCCCCACACACACACACACCACCTTGTTCTGTGTTGAGGCATGCGCTTCGTGTTGTAGAGTGTCGCAGCTGTTTCTCTTTCAGTTTTCGGTGGAGAAAAACTCCATTTTGATAAATTTTTCATTTGGCAGTTAAGCCAAATAAGTTAACCAACAACATTGAGGGTTTGCTTTTCTCTTCTGATTCAGCTGATGATGATGCTGCTGCAGCTGTTTGTATAGTCGAAAATGTGTTGAAACATTTATAAGATTTACCCAAAAGTTTTGTGCCTGATCGAAGAAGAAAAAAACACCCGACCTACACACATCACCACATATTGTATACCAGCGAAAAATATTTGCCAGTTTCTGTTTTTTTTTTGGACTCGCAGTTTTCAATATTTTGTTTATGGTTACATATCTGTGGGGCTATTTGACGTTTGCTTGTGAATACGAAAATAAAATTGTTATTATACGATGGCCGGCTGCAGCTGAGGGTGAAGCGGGGGGTGCTGTCTTTGTGTAGGTTTTAAATAACGTTTTCGGTGAGATTTCCGGATATCTTAAATAAGGCTTAACTTAATAGAGGATATAGGACGAAAATTGGAAGCAGATTGACAACATAGTAAAGTGTTGCCAGTTTGGAACGACAACTACCACGAAAGGCGGGGACTCCGGTCAAAGGACCAAGGACAGATTATGTGATATCAGACCTCTACATTTTTTCATTGATAAACTGGCCACAATTAAGTTATTGCAAGTCAATATTCGACAGCTACTTGAAATACTCGCACAGATTCTACTAAAAAGGTACAACTTTAAATTTTCAGAAAACCCAAAAAAAAAACAGTGACAAAGACAAAATGACAATGTTTCAGATGGGGGTCTTTAGTAGAACGTGTGCCACATCATCGATAATAAGAAACAAAAAAACAGAATCTAGGGCCACTAGTTAATAGGGAAAAGTCTTGAAGGAAAATATATAGAATGGTTTTTTTCTTCTTTCTTTGTTTAGAGTATTAGAGGATTAAATTGAAAAATAAAAAAAAAAGTACAATAATCTGTAGCTCTGGACCGTGTACAGAGCGGTGGAGAGTATGGAGATATCCAACTCTATTGGCTCCCATGTGGGTTGTGTATCGCTGTTCTAGAGATATATGGCAATGGTATCTGTTAGTCAGATATCCATTGCCTGGGCCCTCATGTTAGAGCTTTTAGCTGGAATACGAGGCTAGCCAGGCTCTCTCATCCTTTCATTGGCAATTGGCCGGTTGAACGGACAACGCACTATGCCTGCTATGGCGTTATCAAATTCAAGGCCAACATCAGCCAACACCAGTCCTTCTTTACTTACTTATATCCCCTAACATTCCAAGAAGGAACTGACGGGGAACTTCCCTCGAATCAGTGAGCTGTGTACGAATTAATTTGTATACTCACTGACCGCGGGACCTACTGTTTAAAGCCGGCTCCGAACGGCTAATGCTTTTCTAGAGAAGTTTTACATGGCTTAGAGATTACTCTCTTACTCGAGGTGGAAACCGCCTACTCCCTCTTTCCTCCCGCTAATATTCTTCTTTCCTATCGCTAATTGCCTTTTTTTTAAATTACAATACAAAGTAAATTTTGGGTCCAAGGGTAAACCTGATGACACAGACTATATGGTTGTAGGTATTTGAAATCATGTCAAATGACGATTTTTTAAATATTTCTATTTAATTAAAATCATATCGGTTTCGACCTGGTCTCCTCATTGTTGTCTAATACGCCAAGGACTCTTACATGTAACTTGATGTCCACTCCAAAGTTAAAACTACAAACAATTTTTGCACACAAAAATAAAACCAAGACAAAAACTAATATTCTTGAACCTATGAGCGTGGAGCTACTGTCTCAGTCTATTTATTTCATGCGACTGTTCTTCATACGATCTTGACTGCTTGTCAATATCATTCTACATTTTGAATGAATGAAGAGAGAGAGGAGAGTGAAAAAAATTGTAATTTAATTAAAGAAGAAACTCAAACGTATTATAATTCAATGTTATTATTGATTACCCAGAATTCATGCTGCTGGTAAGGTCCTTACCCGGTAATGCTAAAGACAAAACGGTATAACTGTCGAGACATTTATGAGGTCTTGTTAAGATCACATTGTAAGAGTTCTTGGCTTACTAGGCAACAATGACGAGACCAGGTCGAAACAGATATCATTTTAATTAAATGCAAATATTTAAAAAATCATCATTAGATCTCCTAAAAAATAAACATTATTTCTTCACCTAATATCAAAAAGTGAACAGTTTCCAAGTTGATATTAGAACTACCAAAGACACCAGCCCATTTTCACGTAGTATGGAGACTAACCGGCCGCCAAGTATCTTGACCACCAAACTTAACCGCAAAGGCCTCAGTTTTTTACTGCGAGAAACTTGCCAGAACTGTCCACCTACATATTTACGTACATCGTGCATACATGAACACGTGCTCTGGCTTTAAAAATGCACACCCACACACATGTGCTCTCCATTCACATCTACATTCCTGGCCCAAAGCTATAGATGCCCGGCACCCATACATAGAAACAAAACGAATGAAATGTCACGTTGTTCAATTACAGTAAGCGCTCGATTTACGCAACCGATAGGAAATCAGACCTGTTGCACTTACCGCAATTGTTGCAAGTACCGAAGCTAAATTTTTAAACAAAATAATAACTTCCTAAATGACGGTTTTCAATACAAACGACTATTTTTAAATGTTTATTTCAAAAAAAATATTAAAAAAAGAATATAACAAAAAAATATGTATAAAAAAATCATTCATTCATTTGAAAAATAACGTTGAGGTATGAAAAAAAGAATATTAAAAAAAGAATATAACAAAAAAACAAAATATGTATAAAAAAAAATCATTCATTCATTTGAAAAATAATGTTGAGGTACAAAAACGCTTAGGAATTAATTAATTGTTAATTTTTCGAAAAATAGGTTGATATTTTCGTTTGTACTTTAGCGTTTTGAAACTTTTGAGCTAGCACACTCTCTTTTATTTCTTGAATAGCAAGAATATTTGCAAATGGAATGTCATTCATTGATGCCCACTCAATGCTAATATCCAGAGCTTTAATAACTTCATCCGTTTTTATTTTGGGTATTTCAACGCGTTCAACATCAGCCGTAGTCTCATCGCCTGAAACGTCAGTTTCTTCAGATTCCTCAAAACAATTTTGAATGTCTTCGTTGATCCATTCATCGATTTCTTCTCTGGAAAAGTTTATGTTAGGAGAAATGTCATGTAGTAAGTGTGAAATGGGTGGAGCTTGTAGGGCCTGTTCGCAAAGCAACTGGTTTCTTATTGATGATAACGGCAAATTATCTTCACTTTCCCATTGATCATTGTTGGACATAAGAACATTCCAACAATTTTTTATAGCAGTGTCAGATACCTTGTCCCAGGCGTTGGCTAAAAATGTGACAGCTTTTCGAATATTGAATATCTTTATTTTTTGTTCTAAATCTGAACCTCGCACACCGACTAAATGAGTTAAAAGATTCTTTTTGTAATACAATTTTGTTAATTTTATTGCATTTTGGTCGAGAGGTTGGAGAATGGCTGTGCAATTTGGCGGAAGGCACATTATAATGAAATTGCCGTCATCACTTTCTAATTCGTTTTCTTTTGGGTGACATGGGGCGTTGTCAATAAGCAGCAACGCCTTTTTGGGAAGGTGCCTGGACATCAGAAATTCTGAAACCTAAACAAGATTTGACTAAAGGAATAGCATGAAATGTCTAATTTAATTGCGATACATACCTCAGGAACAAACATATTTTTGAACCATTCTTCAAAAATAGCAGAAGTCATCCACGAGCTTTTATTTCCCCTGTAATGAACTGGTTTATTGTTGAAGTTCTTAAAAGCACGAGGATTTTCAGATTTTCCAATAACTAACAATTTTAATTTATGAGTACCATTTGCATTCATGCAAGCCAAGAATGTGAGTCTTTCTTTTGAAACTTTGCGCCCAGGTGCTGTGACTTCTTTTGAACTTACTAGAGTTTTATTTGGGAGCTGTCTAAAAAATAGACCCGATTCGTCGCAGTTGTAAATCTGATCGGTGGTTAACTGAAGTTCTTCTACTTTGTTTTTAAATTTTATTTGAAAAGGATCCACACTTTCCGTCTTATTTGAAAGCTTTTCGCCACATATTTTTAGCCTACGTATTCCATGACGCTTTTTAAAGTTCTTTATCCATCCAATACTGGCATTGAAACAACCAGGTTTCTCTTTAATTTTGTTATGAAGGAAGAGTGCCTTCGATTTTAGAAGTTCATCCGAAATTGGCACACTCAGAGACCTCTGCTTCAAAAACCATTTAAACAATTTCTTTTCCATTTCAGGAAATTCTGCTGACTTCAGTGTTATTCGTTTTCCAGGACCGGCCTCCGTATCAGAAATAAATTTTTTAATTGCAACTTCTTTTTGTTTTATTCTACAAACTGTGGATTTATTAACATTATAATCAATGCAAATTCTTTTGACCGATACTCCATTTTTTAACTTGTTCAATATTTCAGCTTTTTCTTTAATTGTTAGTTTTACAATCTTTTTTACAAGACCCATAGCCAAAACACAATAAATGATCTGCACTCAACTAAAAATTATTTCAACTAAAGTTGAAGAAAATGGTATAAAGCATAACAAAAAACTAACGGTAAAATATTTTGTGCTCATTCACTTTGCCAGATGCGTATATGGAGTAATGTTTAAAATAGAGTAAATTCAATAACAATCATATTCATTGGAAGTACGCCTATGACAATGGAACGACGAGAAAATGCCAGCAAACGAAAACAGATTTGAGCATATTCGTAAGATTGTTGCACTTATCGAGACCTTTTTTGAAAAGTAGTTGCACTTATAAAGACCGTAATGTAAAAAAATAGCCGGTTGCGCAAATCGGGGAGTTGCCATAATCGGGGGTTGCGTAAATCGAGCGCGCACTGTACTTGTGAAACTCTAACAAATGAAAGGACGAGCCGAAGAAGAAGACACAAAAAACACACGATGTCAAAGTTAAAAAAATTGTATATATTTCGCCTTGGTTATGACACGAAATTAATTCCACTCCATAAATCTGTTAATACGGGGGGTACACTTCAGAAAAGAAGCTACTCTCGCTGTTGTAGTTGTAGCCACGTCACCAACAAATGGAATCTCAGCGTGACCAATGCCAACCACTACATGAACATTTAATCCTACACACCCATACATACGAGTACATTGCTTAAAACATTGCTGATCATAAATATTAATTTGTTTTAGTTTTTTTTTTTTAGTTTTTTTTTTTAGTTTTTTTCTGTTGCCTACCTTTGGGGGTATCATTTTGGAGTATTAGTTTGAATTATCTGGAACTCGCTGACAATGACACTGGGGTGGTAAAACAACTTCAAGCGTACGTGAAATTTGTAATAGAAAATACCGATATTGGAAGGGTGTGGTAGGATCAAATACTCCTGCTGTTGACAATGTTAAAACAAAGGTGGTACAAAACGTAAGAGGCGTTGGAAGTAAACACCTTCAGAGTGTTGTGAATAAACTCAAAATGCAAATAAAGTTGAATTTTTTTGAAAACAAACAGTTGCATACATTCCGAAGGCCTGAGATATTCTATGCAAGTCTTCAAAATGTGAACTTTTTTTTATTTGGGAATAAACTGAAGGGTGGTAGCCATAAAAAATGACTACGGAGAGAGTGGCAAAATTCAAATAACTAAAAAAAAAATAACAAAATCAAGAACTTCTACATAAAATTCAGCCATACAACAGATTGAGTGGTCATCTGGATACATTTTCTTGTCAAAATTATTCGAAATTTCTAAATTTCTCACATTTCCCATATCATCTCACTGACATTTTCTTAATTTTGTGCGTTTGCTCTAAATTAAAATCATACGTATGATTGGATAGGGAAACATCACTTACCAAAGTGACCCCAATGTTTATTAGCCTCGGCATTATTGCTGGCAATTTATGGCAAATTCCTACCAAAAAGGAAGGAAATCTGTTAGTTTTCTCATGATTATATTAATGATAATCTCCGTAGAGAATGTTTGCCGTTGTTGCTGTTGTTGGTGTTCACCACCACCCCGGGCCTGCTAATGGTTGGTGCCACTCTCATAAGGCGCTATGGCTGTGAGACCGTGTTTGGTGTCATTAGCCAGCCGTTCGTTTGGCGGGGATCGGGGGTAGAGTTGGCATTGCATGTCTGAGTACCGTAATCTGTCAATTTGATTTAATTGCATTTAATGGTTTCTTAAAATCGAATTAATCACTTGATCTGGGTGTTCTCTGTGTGTGTGTGTGTGTGGCAGAGTATCATAAATAGCCCACAAATTAAATGCCATAAATACGAATTGTAGCCCATAAATAACAGCGGAAATATTTGTTTAATTTTCGACTGTTATTATTTCAGTGCAGCAGAGCACCACTCGAACTTTGTGTGTCAGGATCTGCTGTGGCCAGCCAAGCCAACAAATACTGGGTGCCCGGCCTGGATAGACGAACGGTCATTGCCTAAAAAGTCATTTATTCATTCATTTATTCAAAGTGAGAGAGTGGGGAGGGGAGAGGTTCAGTCTCCGGTGGTGTCTTCTAAATTATGCATGTATGAGTAGCCGTATGTGTGTTGGAGATTTTGTTTCTATTGTGTTTGTGATTTTCATAAGGTTTATACGAGTATAACAATAACAAATGTCGTTTACAGTTTCTGTCTACCCTGGCTGGGATATCTATGGATATGAACTGCATGGATTTTCCAGGGGCGGAGTAGTACGTGGGCCCCAACTCGAGAGGCGCCTGTCTGGGTATTCCCATAGACATGGGCCAAGTGGTCTTTGCACTCATCTTCTCTCATTCTGATTGTCGAACTGTCGATTGGAGTTTCAGAACTCTGATTAAAGCTTGATGTTAATAAATTGAAATGAAAATTAAATATCATGAAAATCCTCCTATACAAAATCCATCGCAGTCCTTTGTAGATATGTGTTTTTTCTTATCTTCCATTTATAGTCCCTATGAATAATTTTCTTTCCAGATCTCCTAGATGTTTGGTCAGGTCAGCCGCTTTTGAACAGCCTTTTTAAATGGACTTTCTGCCTTAGAAGTTGCATTATCTGCATGAGAAGTTTATTTTTGGTGTTCTCCTAGGAGACTTTACTTAGCAAATCGCAGATAAAGGTGAAAGTTTTCCTCTGGAAAGTCTATTTTCTGTTGGACCAATTGAATGTTTTTCTCAGTAAGATTTGGTGAAGGTTTTCCCTTCAAGGCTTTTCTCCGTACGATATCATCGAAGTCCTCCTAAAATTTAAAACGCAGATCATGGTGAAGGGGTTTTCTTTCGCTGGACCTTTAATTTCCAGACCGCCTGAGATGTTTTTCTCTGGTGAACTCATATACTTTCTCCTAGAGTATTGGCAGATTATGTTTGTGGCCACATTAGAAGCCCTTTGAAAAACTTTCGAATTGCTTGTAGTTGATCCTAGAAACCGTGTTTGAAAAAGTGTATTGGTTGAGGTCCAGAATGCCCCGGTGGTGCCGCTCTCCAAAATAAACCTTCACTGACAGACATTTGACTCGATTTGTTGCAGACAGACACTAAGAGAGATGTGGTCTGAGAAAGGACATCGAGCCCTGAAATAACTGTAATGACAGATTAATGAAGAGATCTTCGACCCTTAGAACACTCTGTCTTAGTTGGAAATTGAAAGACTTTTTTTTAGGCGGTCAAGGCCTTCTGACCACCAGACTAACCCTCCTTCCGTCCCAGTTCTGTCCAAATGTTAATACAAATGTGGAGAGTAAGTTCGGTTTCATACATACATACATACATATGTATGTCTGTCTGTCTGTCTGTGTATAAATGGGTGAGAAACGATGCCATTTGCCTTGCATTGTTCTACTTTCCGCATTGTTTAAACAGATCCATAAAGATTTTCGTTCCATTGTGCGATGAGACGATGTTTGTGTGTGTAAATGAGTGAGTGTGTTTGGCTGTGTGTGTGTGTGTGTTTATTGTCTGGGGTCAGTATGCGGGTCAATAGCATTGATTTTTCTGTATGTCTCTACAAACATACAAATGTACGAACGTATTGTTTGTCCCTGCTGTCCGGCCACCACCGGTCCTAATTATGCGTAATTTTGGGACAACATAACATCAATCGATTGGTGGCTTCAATCGTCTGAAATATGAAGCATTTCACCATTGTTCAGATGACCTTTATTCCATCCACTGTGTTGTTTTTGAGGTTCAAGTTCACTTTGCATGCGGGAGATTTCTTTTCTCCGGGGGCCTTGTCACACTACGAGGGTATGGTCTATGGATTCCCACTCACTCTCTCTCTCTCCTGTACATTATCGAGTGTAATTAATTTGAATAGTTGTCATTGTTGTCATTTGTATTTATTAACAAATAAATGCATGCATATCTCGTCCGCTGTGGTCTCATCTCATCTCGGTGAATCGGAAATAATCATAGTTATTCTTCCACCCATATCTTTAACGACGAATCTCAATAACAAATGGCCATTAGAATTGTTGTGATTTCAGTGGTCCTCCTTTTCAACACAAAAAGACACCCAAAAAAAAAAAAAGAAAAAAAGAGAAGAAGAAAGCGTAGAAAAAAAGCGGACAACAAACAAATCCCTAATAATAAAATTTCAATAATAAAAAAAGCAAACGTTAATATGTGTATCATCATCAGCAGCATCATCGTGGTCTTCTTACAAAACCATAATGGTCAGGGATGTTATCATGGTCTCCCCCCCACCTCCTGTCGCCAGCACGGGTCGGTGGCGGCCGTTATCTGTGTGACCGACCGACATAAAAAATGTATTACAACATTCCTTGAGGAAATTTATAGGAATTCCCGGATATATATATTTTTTCTTTTTTTTTTATTGAAACACACAAAATTTATTGTTATTGGACAGTTATTTTAATATCGGTTATTAGTTACGCCCGGCGAGTGGAATGTGTGTTCCTTTCAGTTTTTTTTTTGTTTGGCAATAAAAAAAACAGAAATGTAAAGACTTTTGGTCATTTTTACGGAGACATTTCCAAAAAAAAAAGGTGAAGAAAAACGGGGAACAGATTAAACAGACATTGCACCGCGAACCGCTGAATCAAAATTTTGGGATATTTTACAGAGACTTTAAAAAAGAACTGCGAAAACTCGTGAATGACTAAGAGAAGGGTTTATAGACCTTGGGCAACGGGAAGTACTGATTTGGATAGAAAATCAATAACAATGAGCCAATGTGGTATTCAAATGGTAATGGATTGAAGAAAATAGTTTTCTACACTGAAAATTAATCACACAATGGGCATTAAGAACTCTAAGCGGGCAATCCTTTTAACCTAAACTAACCTAAAAGAAATCAAGAACTGAATGGTCTTGAATTGTTTTTTTTTTTTTTTTGCAATGCGACTACATTCTCAGTGTGTTTCACAAATGTACAACAACCAGAATTTCTTATAATTTCCGAGCCGGGAAAATATTTCCAGTTCTCCTGTTTTGGGGTTTAATGACTCACTAACATTCTAACAAATAGCCATTAATAAATGCAGACATATGGGCACTCTGATGACTGGAAATGTCTTCTGAATTTGTTTAGACTCATTGACTTGTGATAAGACTTTACTGGCCGTGGTTGGTCTTGGTCTGGGCCAGCTGATGATTTCCCAGCACTTGTGTGTTTTCCTCAGCTCTTTCAATCAAGAATTATAAGATTTTTGTTCTATCGCACTTATCAGAAAAATTTCGATTAAGCGGATTGCAGTTATCTGTAGTCGACGGAATACATTAAAATAGATCCATGGAATAATTACAATATTTTCTGATGTTATTTTGGCGAAAATTATGAAAAAATTATGAAAAAATTATGAAAAAATATTCCAAAATTTTAACAAAGAAAAAGTTCCCCAGTTTTTCTTCCCAGAGGCCTAATGAGATATTCGAAAATCTCCCCCATCCAGCTGTGGATATAGTGGAAGCATTTAATCGGAAAAACACTGGGAATCCTTATGGATTGACCAAAAATACAGCCAATCCGAAACATTTCTTAAAATCTATTCTTTCTGCAAAGGGTTTTTCCGTTTTGTCTATTTTATTCAGAGACCATTAACCCATTCATGAACCAGAAATTTTTTAAAAATAGTTTTATATTTAATAAGAATCTATTGATATTTTTAACTTTACAAAGTCGTTTTCTCTGTGCCATATGACATCGTTGGCTATGAATGGGTTAAAGGGAAAATTCTGCTCAGGGGAAGGTAGATTTTAAATTGTGTCTTAGGCGTGTTTCGATGAACTTTGATTTGAATGGGAGTGTCAGGGAGTGAGGACTGTGGAGTCGCGGGATAATATAGGTTAATTAGCCATAAAGTGGCAACACACGTATTCCTACTGAATGATAGTTTGTTTTTAATGCTTATTCGTCTTTATTCATATTTATGAAAGTAACCAATACTTCTTTTTAAAGTCGCACATCTTAAGTTTATCTTTATCCTTTCTTTTTACCTAATCTTTCTCTCGCCTCTTTTCATTTTAGGTAAGCAATTTTCCAACTATTCTCAAGTGTCTGTTATACCCACATGTTTGTAAGTTCCCTAAACAGAATTTCTAAATTTATATGCCATCTACGTTGATTTGTTATCCTTTTTTAAGTTTTAATTTACCCTAAAATCAAGATATGTATGTCGCTATTTGAATAGCTGCCTAATAAGTTGTCAGTCGTTTTGTTGACTGACAAACGTACAACTTTTTGTGTGGCCCTCGTTTGTGTATGTGTGTTTTTTTTAATTAATTCCTCCATCATGACAGTTTGGTTGTCGTCGTTTTTTCGTTTGCTTGTCTGTGTGTGTTTCGTTCTTTATAAGTATCGTCGTTCTACATTCTACTCATTTTCTTGTCCATTGCCTTCGTGGGGGCATGTGAAAGGAAGACATTGTTGGACGTTGGCAACAAAAAGACCAAGAATAAGAAGCAGAAGCAGTAGAAGAAGAAGAAACTTTAATGACAGTACCTGACCCCGACAGTGATTTGTCCAAAACAATTTCCTTCCTTAATCGCAATGCATATCAAAGCTTTTATCTCCACACACTCTACGCTCTCCATGGTCATATAATAAACATCCCAGTCTACGACGACAACGACAACGACAACTTGTTCAACATTTCAGTGGCTGTTGGTGTTCTTGTTCCTGATCCTGTTTTCTGTGTCTGTTTTTTTTTTGTTTTTGGTTGGAAAACATTATGTGGACGAGTACTCTCAGGACTCGTATGTTTTGTGTGTTTTTTTTTAGCTACTTTGCGCCATTTGTTATTTGGTCATTTGGTCTCGAACAATAGCGTAGACTACTTTTTTTCTCCTCCTTCCATTCACTGCCTCATCCTCCACCTCCTGGGCCGCTGCTCTGTCCATTCGCTGTTGACGGAGCAGAGCCCGAGAAGATAAATTAGGAAAATATCCCGGAATCGTTGTCGTTACTGCTGATGTTATGGGGTAGATAGCCCCTTAAATAGAGGACGGACAGTGTAGAACGCCGAAAAAAAAACAAAATCAAACGAAAAGTGGAATTTTTCGTGTTTTTTTTTCTGTGTTTGTTAGAAATTGTAAGCTGGCGATGTTTACGTGTATTTGTGGCCATGTTTCGAGATCCATTAGATACGACAACAGCAAGAACAACACGATGACACGATAAGATACAAGAAATGAAACGAAAAGTAGCCGGGGAGTTGGCAAAAGGAAATCATGCCATAAATAAAATGTTGAGACACAGCGCGCACACTTTCAGCGAAACAGAAATCGTAAGAGAAAAAACCGAACCAAACACATACTTTCAAGTGGGGGGTTTTTTTTTAGTGGTACCAGTGCCTGCATTTAAGGCCCGATGTTTAATGTTTTCTTTGTAAAAGGATATCGAATAGGATCTATAGATTTTTTGTTTTTAATTTGAAACGAAAACTTTTGTAGAAATATTATTAATTGATAATTTTGGCTTCCTCGAAGTAGGTGAGGCGAAAACACGGAAGGGGCGGAGTAGTTTTAAATATATCATTCATTCAACAATATTTGGTGACCCCTTTTTCAGATAAATCCCATAAAGTTACCTCCTGTTTTAAGAAAAATTTACCGCAATAACCTCTTCATGTGGAATTTTTTAATGTTTATTGTGTTCTCTAGACTTTTCCCCATCAAATGTCAGTTGTTTTTTTTCTCAGTTTCATGGCGAATCTCTTTCTTTTTTGTATTTATTGGCTTTTAAATGTTTCAAATATCCCTAAAGGAAACTGTGAGGCTCTTTTAACATTTCATTTTCCAACAATTTTGAAGGGCGTAATTTTATATCGCCAGGGCTTGAGAATTGCAACTCAGAGCTGTGGATATCGAAGTACACAAACATTGTACTTCTAAAGTATACAAAAAAAAAAAACGAAACTAAAAAAAATGTTGTGTCTGGAATAATGTTGCCTACGTTTAGGCGTATTTTAAATTTAAATACAAAATTAAAAAAGAATCATATCTAATTCAATTCACAACTGCAGGCATAAAAACCCGTTAATCTACGCTAAGTTTACCAAAACTACAAGTCGACAAAGTTTTGCATACTTTTAGTAGTCTCTTGATGTTGCCTACTTTTAGATCGATTTTGAATGTACATCAAATTCAAACAGAAATTCACAGCCGAGTACTTAAACAACTTTTGCATACTTTTAGGCAGATTTTTAAACTACCCAAAATTTAAATACATTTTTTTTATTAAATATTTAAATTAAATTAAAAAAAATTATTTTATTTGAGTTCTATTAACAGAAAGACATTGCCTACTTTCAGGCTTATTTCAATAGCCTGACAATTGGCCTACCTGTAATTTGCATCAATTTTTTTTGTCTTATTTTAAGTCAACATCAACTTAACAAACTTATAAAAATTTAATTCGATTTACAATCGTTTTATATTTTTTAAGTAATAGTTTTTTTTTAAATTAAAAAATATTACAAATCAAAAAAAAAAAATATTTTAAATTTAATTTGAAAATTCCTAAACTGAAATTGTGCCTTGTGGGCAGACGGACATCTTTTAGAAATTAACTTTGCTATCCTCTCTCAGTCTAAATGGCAATTCAGTAGTCAATGGACTAAGCAGACTTTTAAAACAATTCTACATAACTTCACTCTCAGAATAAACCAGTGACAGGAAATGATTTAATGTCACACTATGGATGTTGGAACAATTTCAAATGAGCCCTGGCTATCTTTATCCAGACCATGTATTATTCTAATCCATTGCTTGACGTATTCCCTGGGATCTTTCCAGGGTTGGTTGGTAGGGACGGCAGTACCCGTCCCTCCCATGTCCTTTGAATTAGCATTTGTATGATTTATATAAATTGTATTTGACAAATGAGGTTTCCTACAATAATCCATCGATTTGATCTAATTCCACTCTATGATCCATAAGAATCCTAAAGCTTTCGCTCTGTGATTCTTCTTCTACGATGTCTTTACCACAACTCTACAGCGCTATTTGCAGAACCCTTTTGTTGTTCCTCCCATGTTTTTTTTTGTGTTGCGTGTGTTTCTGTGAAGTATTTCAACAGATTGTCAAGTATGTTTGCGGTGTATCAACAAAC
This sequence comes from Hydrotaea cyrtoneurina, assembly GCA_958296145.1. Taxonomy (NCBI): domain Eukaryota; kingdom Metazoa; phylum Arthropoda; class Insecta; order Diptera; family Muscidae; genus Hydrotaea; species Hydrotaea cyrtoneurina. The sequence continues at coordinate 89,849,911 of OY282514.1, forward strand.
AAACCTAACATAAAGATTGTTACACATGTGTGTGTGTATGCCCTCCCATTCCCATTCATTGCCATCTCATACTCGGGCGTCACATCCCAGCAAGCTATGCGTCTTCCATGGTGGAGATTTGGCAAAGATATTCAAGTGGTTTTAGGTATTTTTTGTGTATCGATGACATACAGCGTTTACAAACGGAAACGTATGTCAACACATCGAAAACGAAGCAGCCACACAACTGTGGAAAGGGGTTCCTCGGTATTCTAATGGCAGACGAATAGTTGCAAAATAAAATCCGAACTTATTTCGATGTTGTTAACATGTTACCACTTTGATGTTGTTCCAGCTAAAGCTGACAGGACAGGGATGCAGATCAGCCCATTGCGGCGAATGCTGAATGCAAATGAAAGTCGAAAACTCGATGGTGACGGCTCAGTGGGCTGCAACAACCACTTAACAACTGTTTGCCTTTAAAGTTTAATTTGGTTAGATTACATCGGGATTACATCTGTGCGCCGAAACGATGAATGTCAACCACGTCCTATGGTACACGAAAAACAAAAAAAACGAAACAAGCGGAGATTTCCATAGACGATTGTGAAATTGGGAAACCTCACATATTCTGCGAGAGTAACGAGTGCGTGGAGTTCCTTGGCCCAGTGTTGCGTTCCATTGCCTTATCTGTTGCCGGCAATCATAACAAATTAAACCCGATTATGAATATGTTCATGATGTTAATAACGACGACGATGATGACAATCATTTGTGTCCAAAAATTATACTCAGCTGGAACTACCACAGATTATGTCCTATCTCCTTGTGGTTTGAGGTAGCCCTTCATTCACTGAGATATGTATACATGTACGTACGTATCGTACCTAATCATTTTGTGCAAGACTCAAAGGGTTTCTTTTTCCACGCACCACCTCCCTTCGCCTGTGTCATCATCCAACCATCCATCCAACCATCCATCCATCCATGTACAGCCATCGTGTCTTGGTGGTCTCTATTGTGTGGTATGAAAAATTAATTTGGTTTGGTGGTTGAAAGTAATTATGTCACATTAATATTATGAAAATATTTGCAAAAGTATTTTTCCGTGAGATTCTCGTTGAGGGTGGATGGTTGAAAGTCTCATCCTTCCACCGCAGATGACAATTTTGAAAATGTTCCGTTTATTGTTTTCCTTTCTTTTTTTGATTTTTTAATTTGTTTCGAAGAGAAACAGCCTGAGAAATTCTAATAAAAACAGTGTCCCATTTAAATCCACCTCATCGTCCGTCTGTCTGCGGTTTTGTTTTGAAAGCCTACAACTCCTTTCTCCACTGTTTCCATATTCTAATTCACCACACTGTCGGTCCGTCTGTCTGCGGTTTAGATTCTTCGCGTTGCGTTGCGGTGTAATACCCCTTCAATGAAATTTCCCGCCAGAATATTTTTGTCTAGTTAGCGAATGCATAAGGGGGCAAACAGTGCGATGAGCAGAGGCAGAGAAAATGTAACTACAATTGACAACTTCATCACCGGGGTGCAATTAAAAATGTACAATAACACATACCAACAAGAAAAAAAAAACATATTTTTCAGATTTGAATTATGTTTCTGCTGGTGACAGTTTCATCGTTTCATTTAACAACGTCAACGATTTATTATCTTTCCATTTTTTGGGGCGGGGGAAATTGAATATTTTGAATTTCGGGTAGTCAAATTACTATGACGGCGTCAGCGACTTTCAAGGTGGAATAGCAAAGAGTTTAGAGTTTTTATTTTCGCTTTGAGATTGGCTCCTTCTTGGGAAGTGAGATCTAGCTTAACTGGATTACCGGTGGCCGAACCCGATCTTTGGTTACCTAACAACCTATAAGGGCAGTGGGCGACAAAGTCCACTCATCACCGGATCATTTGGAACGGATTCTTTTGGACATGCTACCCCAATCCGGGCCATGCTACCCCCATGTGTGTTGGCGCCAACCGGTTCCAACCTTTACAGTGATAATCATGTAAATTAGGAGGCTGCATCACAGAGATCTTAATGCAATCACTCATATATATGAGCCTTACATTTAGTTATTCGTGTAATCGATGACTTTGCTGAGATCTTGAGAAATTTATCTGCCAATTAGTTTTAGAACGCCATCGGACGTGATGGATTTCAGAGTGACACTACCGATGCTGCCTTCAGCATTGTGTCAAACCTTTGAGAGAAGTTCATAATTTTAATCGGTGGGCTGGTAGAAAATTCCTAACTTGAACCGTTTTTTTTTTTGCTAAAGCAACGACTTTTATGTAATCTTTTTAATTTTTATTGCCAAGGGCTTTTAGAATGGCGCCCGACAGCGGATAAAGAGCTATGTCTGCATTACTATCGCCTACAAATTAGAGTTGATCTGTCCACGGTGATTACAAAGCATAATAAACGTATTTGCTGCCATTTTTGTTTTAATTTGTCTCACATGCACTGATAAAATGTCTCGCACACGATTTCTTTACCTACAGATTTGCATAATCTCGTAAAGTGACTCCGTATCATTTCACGGGTTTTCGATATGAATCTTATTTTGGTGATTTTTTGAAATTAAAAAAATTAATAAATTAATCTAAATCTCTCATGACTTTTAAAATGGCATCCAACTCGATTTGTTTTCCTATGCATTTTAATAATGATTGTAGCGCCATCTCTGATCTCATTCGCGTAGATCATAATTTCACTGAGAAGGAGATTTCCTACACCATTTCTGTTTGTTTTGCTGCCTTATTCTTACTGTTGGTAGCCAATGACATTTCTGGCGCCCAACGTGTAGATTTTGTTCCAGTCGGACATGAAGATTGAAATTGTTGTCCGAGATTCAATATCCCTGCAAATTCAATTCAATTTTTTTGCAAATAATAAATAAGAAATTATTTTTAACATTTATCTTCAGTGAGAAGTAATATTTATTTCTTCAGATTCGTTTCTGCATTTAAAATTAGAAATCTGTGTTATAGTTCTGACAACAAGGCTAACCTTGGTTGCATCCCAAATATGTTTCGATGACACAGCTTATTCTGTTTCGGCCTTATTGGTCCAGTTGTGTACTCTATCATAAGACGTGGACTTAACATTACAGTTAAACATTGAGTTGTATCCTCTTCGGATGTAGGATTCTCTGCAGTACGGCATTCCTTTTACATTCACTTCATTTCTCTGTATACGACCAGAATGAGTTTGTTTATTTAAGCTTGCGTTCTGTGGTCATTAGTTTGTTTATCTCCTGATCCGAGGTGAACCATAGAAAAACGTATTGCGAATATAATTGAAGCGATTGCGTTTCTGGACTTCTTCTACAAATAAATTAAATTAAAATCTTTCAAAATTCTTGGAGTTTGTCTTTGTGTGGCGTAAATTACCCATAAATGTTTATTTGTAATTCCCAAATCCGTTACTGTATAACCTTTCTCCCGTCTGTCTTGGAACAATCCTTGATGAGGTTTCAATAGACGCACATTTCCAATTTCCAATTTTTAATAAATCATTATGTATATGATTTGATGTGATTATTGTATTGCATTGTTACATTGGACACATCAGACATAACAACTCGGGAAGCCCACCCATTGCCCCCGGGCGGCCGTCCCTTATCATTCCTCCGCCCACCCTTCTACGTTGCCGACAACAATCTCCACAACGAAAACACACACAGGCAGCAATTTGTCAACATAAAAGGACACACTGTGTGTTTTTTTTTTAATTCACCATCAAAAGGACTGGCTTGATTCGATGACATGGAGAAATTTTTCAATTTTAAAGGTTTTCCTTTTTTTCACATTTGAAAGGCTTCATCGATGTACACACAATTTGTGTTATTATTAATAGAATCACAGACACACGTACATACGTATGTACATCACATTATATTAACATTATTCGGGCCACTCGATGGTGGCCCGGTGACTGGTGGCTAGGGCTGTGTCACTCGCAATTGGCAAGCCAGCCTAATCACCTCGACTCACTTCTAAGGATGCTGTTGTTTGCAGTGGCAACAATGGCCCGGCCACATCTACTCGTCGCATAATTGTTACCTTTTTGTGTTTTGATAGAGGCTATCTGAAATGTACTTGCCAGTGTCAGCCTTGCTTATATTGGCAGTGGGAGGCACTAACCGCTGAGCATTTCCAATGTCAAGGCGTTGGAAGTTATAAATAAGTTTTTGGGGCGCCATCGAAAGGTCACTTAATGTTAGTTAAAGGATCGGAACTGAAATAACATCAAATGTGATGGCAGTTTTATTTGTATTATGAAGAAGGTGTATTCTATCTGTGGTCCTTCGAGCTGGTTTTTTGGGTGAAGTGTAGAAGAAAAAAAACAAATGGTGGAGCGAACTCACTGGCGCCTTCTATTTTATGTGCTTGACTCTGTAGTCCCCAGTGAGTGACAACACCAGTTTTGTTAGCTGATTCTGGAAATAATATCCACTGAATTTTGTCTGACAAGAGTATTTGACAAGACCATTTCAATGTCGCCCGGTACAAAGAAAAAAGATTCATTCATGGAGGGTTTAAATTGTTTGAAAAAAAATGTAGCATAACTGGAAAACGACTTTTATTTTGAGTGACTAGGAGGGAGTTATAAACCAATTTAAGACAAAAAATATATTCTCCGTTTCCTGTCGTGAAAACTCGGTAATAATTTTCAAAGGTTTCCACATGAAAATCAATGAAGGGGTTTACTTTTTTTTTTTTGTAACTGTGCAGTGTAATTAGGAAGCAGCTAATGTTTGTAATTTATCACAATTGTTCGGCTCTCTTTGGAAAGTCTATAAAGCGGAGAATGAACAAGGCTGGGCTGTGGACTCGGAGTCTTGAAGTCGGTATCAGACGGTATCTGACCTGAGTCGGAGTCTGATGTTGAGAAATTTTCTCGACTCTGACTCCGAGTTTTATTTACTTAAATTTCCCATAAAATATGTGAAATGCATTGAATAGAAGTGGAAGTCTTGGAGTCAGTGTCTGACAAATATGCTCGGAGTTGGAGTCGGAAGTTCACACATTTTCTCCACTCCGACTCTGAGTTTTATTTACATTAATTTCACAAATTTGCCCGAAGTCGGAATCTGAAGTTGAAAAATATTCTCGAATCCGACTTTTATTTAATTAAATTTCCCCAAAAATAAATGAAATGTATTGAATACAAGTGGGAGTCTTGAAGTCGGTGTGTGAAAAATTTGCCCGGTGTCGTAGCCGGAAGTTCACACATTTTCTGCACGACCACTTGTTAGAAAGACACACGTCACACGTGTCAAAAACATCAAGTTGTACACTATAATTTCAAACCGTTGCAATTTTACAGTTACAACAGTGCATGTGCTTATACGTTGCCATATGGCAACACCGGGGCGATTCGGATTAAGATACCAACGCACCTCAATGTAATTTAGAGTATACACAGAAACAAATAATTTTTCGATTCAATGAAAATATTCACGAATTCAAACAAAAAATTCATTGAAAATCCTGTGATAAAACAATTTGTCAACTTAAAGAAAATATTCGCATACTGTTTATCAAAAATATCTTTGATGATGAAAGTTTCATATATACAAAAAAAATTTGTATGTCGTTCATTAAAAATATTTTTGAAATTAACAATAAATTTTTTCATCAACAATTATCAAATTTCGTTTTTTAGCATATTTATGAAAAATTGTATTAAATATTGAAACGAAATTTAATAAAATAGATCGAAAAATATTGTAATATTTTAAATTTTTTTTAATATTTGGTAAATTGCTTATCATATTTACGAAAAAATGTTTGTAATATTAAAAGAAATTTTATAAATTAGATAATCATGAAAAATATAAAAATTGTTGTCAATTAAATTTATCAAATTTCTTTCAACATTTGATAACATTTTTCGTAAATATGCTAAAAATGTATCAAATATTAAAAAGAAATTTTATAAATGGGATCGACAAAAAAATTCATTAAAAATATCCAAATATTTGATGAATTGTTTTGTTGATACATTTCATCAAACTTTGTTTCAATATTTGAAAATTTTTTTAGCATATTAACGAAAAATTTCATTGAGAAGTGATGAAATTCTTGTACAAATATTTTCATTGAAATTTGTTGGTTGTCTTTTTTTTCTGTGTAGGAATAGTGGACGGAAATACAATTTTCGAAATTTTGTTATTGAACAACTGAAGTCGGAGTCGAGCTATTTAAAAATGTTGGCATCTCAGAGTAGAGCAATTTTGGCTCGACTCCACAGCCCGGGTACTAGGGAAAACGTTATTTTATATAAAAACCCTAGATTTATCAATTTTTTGTTTTCGGTTTTATCCAAATCTGTTTGTTGTCCTATTTATATTTTAACTCTCAGTGCTTGGGACAATTTTGGCTAACTTCAAGAACGCTCCACTCTACAGTTTTGTTTTTTGTTTATGTTTTTCAAATCGACCATTTCCATTTCCCCCCTCAATTTGTTCTCATTTGGAATGTGTTTCTGTTTCTCTTCTTCTTCTTCTTCTTGTTTTTTTTCGGAACACAGTTATTGCTGTTGTTCATTTCATTTATTGTTTGCCGGATGCAATTCCTACAAAATGATAATTTATGATAATGATGCTTCCGTCGCCTTGATGTGATATTAGAATAGTTCCATAACATTAGCACTGAAATTATCAGCAATGCCAGTCCCCCGCCACCCATCCACCCAGCCAACATCGGCCGCATTAATGGCAACGCTCATCATCCTCGTTGCCCCGAACAAATTAGCACGAGAATTGCATCGACAAAGGAAAAAGAAAAAAAGTCATGGGCTAGCTTCTTTATTTTTCCCTATTGATTTCCATTTGATGGGAATCGATGATAGTGAAGTGATGATGGCCACTGATGCTGTTGAGCGGCGCGTATTTATTGATAATTTCCGGCCGGTTGCTCGCTGTTTCCCCCATTCCGTTGGAAAACAGTTAAGCCTGTCGCAAACATTGCCGTCGAAAAGTCAATGGAGCGTGGACAAAAAGCGAACGGCAACCGGCCAAAGCGGAAGCATTGTCAGTTTCATAACGCTGTTCTCGCTGCTGTTGTTGTTATTGTCATTTAACAACTCACTCAGCCAGCCACTGCATCAATAATCGTGACCAGTGCTAGGAATAATAATCATATGAACGGGATATGCATTAGCTTTGCCATTGGCTTTGTCTGCGAGTACGAATCACTCCTCCAGCACCCCACCAATTCGCAAAACATTTCTAAACTCCTCTAAGCACAGCGGGTGATCGGAGCCCACTATTTGTGATGGGCTCCAGTCTGGCCTGCCATTTGAATGCATTTCTATATTTTTTGGGTAATTTATGACATCCTGCATGGACGACAATGGACATGTTACTACGTTCGAAGGAGCGAGCGGGCGGTCGGTTGTACAGGCTGGACTCAGCCATGGACATGTTATTGTGTCTGTGGCCACAAAAGCTTCAACCACTCTCGTCCAATGGCTAGAGCACATACTAATGACCTTGAAAATGAGTTCCTATTTAGCAAATAATTACACTGTAGACTTGATGTGATTGTTTTCCGCCTGAAAGGCAACCGAAAGGCCGACAACTATACGGTCAATTAGAAATTGCATTTTATTTAAATGATTACTTTTTGCCGCTGCTTGTCGTTGTTTAAAGAAATAATAGAATAAATATGAATTATTAAAGTGCCAACTATTGTTGTATTCTGATACACCGTTCCCCATCCCCCACCACCGTCCTTTAAAAGGAGGTTGGTGAGGATGACAAATGGCCGAGTAGTGTGTGTGTTATTTATTCCACTGGCGTGTTGGCTATGCGTTGGCCATATTTGCCATGTATCCGTTAGCCAGCACAATTTAAATCATTCCAACGATATCAGCAATAAATTCACTATATACGCATATGTTTTTTAATAATAATAATAAAAATAATCATGATAAACATGTATTGATTATAAGACAGAAATTCGATGAAATCAATAAATCTTCTCGGGCACACTCAGTCGTTTTGTTTGAGTCACGCCTCACTCGTGGCGTGATGATGATGATGATTATGATGAATTTATGCATTCTTTTTACTTTGGCGAACATGAACGTGATTGAGGCCTGGCCGGCATCTCCCCTTTGCCACCATCCCCTTAAAATCGTTATGTCCTCGTGACAGAATTACTGTAAGTAAATAATATTTCAATGTATCAGAAAATGTACCGCAACCTCCACATAGTGGCACGTAATACTTTTTCATTAAATCCATGCGATACGAATAAAAAAAAAAAACGAAATGACTCATTGAAAATCAAATTTGGTATTAAGCGAAATTCGTAGATGACAAAGGAATCGCCAACCGTGGCTAGTTGTACTTATACGTGCCCTGTGGCAACCTTGATTATGGAAATATTTCATATTTGAATAGTCGCAGCTGAAAATATAGCAGAGATACAAAAAAGTCTACGACGTTTCACAAAGGAGGAGAATTCTATCAGTTGGTTGGCGGTTCACATTTCACCATTCGAACCTTAACATCATTGACAGCTGGTAACATTGTGACTTTGGCGTATTTGAGATTTTGTATTATTGTCAGTTATCACCATGCAAATGGACCTCAGTTCTACGGCGTCCCAAGGTTTGTGAGACCACAGCTAGGAGATTTTAACTTTTCCCAAGAATTGTTGAGTTTTTGATAGGAAAAATTGTGATCGCAGATTTCAGTCCTATTGGCTCTAGGAGGCTTATTGAAGAAGTAATGAGATTTTAAGTTTTCCAAAGAAATATTGCATTTTTTTTTTGGGAATGTTTTTAGTCCACGATTTTACTCAGTTTGGCTGAACATTTCGGTCCTCATGGCTGCAGAAGGTTTTAAGAATTTTTACCAATAAGTAAGGACAGTTTTCATTCCTTTTGGGCTGCAGAATATTTTGAGAAGTCATAATTTTCAACTTGTCCAAGACATGCTTTCGAAAATACCTACCAGGGTTTTGCTAGCAGCTATCCGTATCTGTGTGTCTGTGCATCTACTTCTGCTGGCGGTGAATTCTAGTTCTAAAGACGCCCACCAAACACTGTGACCAATTCATCTCCCTATCCATAGTTTTGCTGCCCCGCCAGCATTCCCTAATTTTCCTGTTGGTAATTTTTAAGGATTATAACTAATGAAAATTTCGCTTGTTAACGTTAATTTGAATTTCTTCGTCGTCTTCGTTTTTTTTTTTTTTTGGAACAATTCTTTATTTTGTTTGCCCAACTTTGGACAAAATGTTTTAAGTAAGCTCCGGGAAAAAGTCCTGTTCATGTTGTCGCCATCGTACAGCGTCGTTGTTGTCCTTCTCCATCACCTATTGTGGTAATCACCATCATCATCATCACCGTCGTCGTCATCATTGCCAGCATCTTTTTAACAACAACTTTTTTTCCATCATTTTCCATCAGTAGAAAAAGTAATAGAAATTTTTCCTAAAAAGATGGCGATGTAGGAAGGTGTGCTTCTAAACTGGGGTGTGCTGTGCTGTGTCAGAGCGGGTAATGTGCATTTGCAAGTTTTCCTGCTGGCCGAGCATGCCGCTACTCTGCGTTTCTTGTTCTTTAGCTGCTTGGCTTGGTCGGCATTCATTCATGGCCCCACAAAAGCCAACGCGTTGGATCTAGCAACCTTATTGTCCAGTTTAGTAAGGTGTAACCAAGGACGCGGCCGAAAGGAAGGGAAATTCTTTCTATGCGTTAATTTTCTTTCTTTAAAGAAAATATAGTTTTCCACAAATTTGTGTATATTTCCTTCCGGCTTCCTGCTGCCCTTGTCAACATTTCCTTCGACGCCATTGCTTCATGGAATGTGTGTTGTGAATGCTGGAAGGGGGGGGGGGGGTGATGTCGGTTGGTTGCTAAAATGGACTTTAACCATTTCTTATTAAATCTTTCAGAGCTGACGCCATTTTTAACATAAAATGAATTCATAATTAGATGACACCATCCGTGCGTAAATAATTTCTTCGTAACGCACTTCGAGCTGCTTTCATCAGCCGCACACAACTTCGTCTTCATCCTGTGCGTCCTTCATGGAGCAGGAGAAAAAAAGAGCCAGAGATTTTCGTTGGTGTTAATGCTGTTGCTGGCGATGGTGTTTGTTGTTAAAGAGTGAACGCGTTAAAGTTGAGCTGTTTTCTTGGGATTTTTCTTCTTCTTCGGCAGCTTCTTTGCTTCCTGTTGGTTGCTTTTTTTCTGTTGTAATTGTTGTTGTGATTCCGCTTTACTGTTTTTTTCCCTTTTTTTATTTGGAAGGAACGCTGGAGAAATAAGAAACCCAGCTCTTCTTAAGTAAAACTTGGCGAAATTGAACAAATTTTTAGTAAAAGTTCTTGTATAAGAAAAACACACGCTCACGAACGAAGGGGCTGGTGGAGGTTTGGCGGGAAAGAAGTGTGTGAGAGGATGAGGTCGGCGGGTAGGGGGGTGGTGAAGGATGATGGTGGTGATGGAGGTTTGCTTCTTAACTTGTTTGTTTCTTTATCGCGCTTTTTGCAAGTGGCAAAGTTTTCTCGTTATAAGTTTTGTAGCCTTTGTGAACACGTTTTCTAGTTTGCGAAACTTTCCGATATACGAGTGAGTATATACAGAGCAGCGGCACCCTATCCTTTCAGACAGGCCTTTTTGTTGTCTTTCATTCCCGAGCGTTTTACAACAATGATCCAAAAACACACCAACGCCCCCCCGCCCCCGTATTAACGCACCCACTGCCCATGGCCTCTATTTGCTGTCACACGTACACCGAAAGAAATCAAAATCTATGACTTGACTCAAGAACTTTCATAATTTGTTGTGTGTGTATAACAACCCGTCACCAAGGAAACCAAGGAAAGGCTTGAAAAACTCGAATTTCAAAGGTTAGAAAGTGGTTTACTGTCTTCCGTTGTGGTTGCCCAAAAGTGGTCGAAATCGAAAATAAATCCATGAAAAATCGAAAAATGTATGTCTTAGGTGTCCCTGTCCAAGAAAAATCAACTCTGTGTTACAGAATCTCTACATAACCTTATAATTCTTACAAAACCAAAACGTATGGAATATTCCACATTGGAAACTCATATAGATAATTTTTATTAAATATTTTAAAAATTAAAATCGTCGCCGAATATAAAAATCCAAACCCCAATCAAATTTATTCTATGACGGTCTTCTAAGGGGTTATTCCGAAGAGACAGAATAAATGAAAGTGCGATGTGGCACTGGGCATATTTTTCATTGGGGCCGTTAATAAAACTGACTCCACATATTTTTAAATTTTGCAGTCTGGTTTTTGTAGCCCAAATTGAAATGTTTTAAAAAATCTATCTAAATTATTTTGGGTTCATTTATTGGTGTTTTTTCTGTGTGGGATCATATTTCGAGGCCGTATTTAATTTTAATTTAATTTTTATTTATTTATTAATTACAATACAAAGTAAATTTATATTCTAATTTTGGGTCCAAGGTTAACCGGGTGACACAGACCATTTGGCTAAATTTTTGCAGCGACAGACCAAAGCCTCTGGTGGGAATCGAACCCACAACCCCCACGCGGATAGACAAGCATGCTACCATATCGCCTACCGGGGCGCCTTTTAATTTAATTTTATTATTATAATTTTATTTATTTAATTTAATTTTCACATGGATTCGTTTTTTTTTTTTTTACCAAAATTATTTTGAAATTGGCACCAGTCATCATATCTGTCTTATTAGCCCCTTTTTGCATTCGGTTAATTTGTCGAGAGTGCCGAGTGGAATCCTTGATTAAATGTGGGAAATAAGTTAAAAGTACATTTTGACCCGGACACCAGTATCTTTGTATTCGTCCTTCATTTTACTTGTCAGACTTCGAATATCAAATAGTTGCCCCAATAATTTCTTTCCCTGTACTCCACCTTCTAAGGCATCTTTAGGTTGCCTTCCAAACGGAACATGAATGGAACAGCGCTACCACTTTACTACAATTGTAGTAGATCTACTACTTTTTCTTCATCCTTAAATTTATGTACGTACATTTTGATTTTGCTACATTTTGTGTACATTCGTAAAATAACAAAAAAAAATCCCGTTATGAATTAGGGCTAGGTAAATTTTTGACAACAGGCTGGAAATATTTGACAACCACAAAACAAACACCAGCGCCGAAGAAGATTGCATAGCACAGACCGAATTGCTGCCGTTGTCGATATATTTTGTGCGGCGGGTTGCCGCCGGTATTTTTCAGTTTATGAATTTCATAAAAGTGTCCCAATCGATTTAAATAAAATAAATTATTTTTTATTTAAAAAATCAACTAATTGAATCTGATTTGATTTTTTTAAACATAATGTATCCTTCCAAGGCACAGTTTTCCACAATACACTATTTCCCAGTGTTTGAAAATCTGCTACATTTTAACAAAAAAATGTAGCAGATTTGCTACATTTTCTTCGCCTCAAAGTGGTAGCACTGGAATGGAAGGAAGCAAAGAAACGAAACGAAACGAAAAAAAAACATACTCACATACACAGAATATCATTATCATTGGCATTGGCATAACTTTTGTTGGCTTTCTTCACATAATTTGGTTAAAAATCTCTGCTGTAGCTGTAGCTGTTGCTCGAAGCTCCACGGAGCTCTTTCAATTCCGATTAAACCTTGTTTGCCATAAATACGAAGAAAAGGCAACGATATAGCAGATAGGCGAAAAAGAGATAAGCTCCACATCACCTCAGCCAATGTTCGCAGTCAGCCACATTATCAACTGAAAAGTGTACTTTAAATTCTTGCAAATGAGCATGTGACACACAATAGTTGTGCGAGGGCCATAATAAGCAAAATGTTGCCAAAACTATGAGCGAATAAAGAAAGTTTCTCTTTGGATTATATTATCATATTGGGTGAAGCAGACGGAAATGTACACAACGATTCAGCCAAATAAGCGCGAACTGTTTCCGGTCTTACCGTTGGGGCCAATTTACAAAAGCTCAAGATGACGTTGTCTCACAGCGTTTCAGTAATTGCTTTTTAATTTAAATTAATGATTACAACATGTCGTTGGAGTACGGAATTCTTAATGCCAATATATCATGTTGGCGGCTATAACTTAATGATGACACTCGCCGATCTTACCACAAAGTGATAAATGGTGTCAGCGACAGACACTCAGTCACGCAGTCTATGGCTGTGGTTTAAGGCTTTAATCGTTCCGCACCAAAAACAAAAAAACAGTACAACACAACAACAGAACACTGACATACATAGAAGTTGGCTTACGTTGACCGCCACAAAACATTGATTGATTTTCCCTGCCAAGACCTCAATTGTCGCAGTTGGCCTTTTCATTCTGCGCCATCTCCATTTCCATCTTTTCGTTCTCACCAACAATTGGCCATAGACGTGTAAACAACTTGTACGACATGTAGAGAATTTCCGACACTCGTACGCTTAACTTGTCCCAAACTCGAATGTCTTCATGAGTATGAATAATTAAAAGAAGAGCAAACGTTTAAAAGGCCGACACTCACTCCACCTTCCCCACCCTTGACAGTCTGACAGTCTGTCAAGTGTGTTGGATGGGTGTGTGTGGTGTATTTTGGTTGCGTACATGAACAGAGTTCCCCTGCTGACAGCAGTGTCTCCCTACAAGCCGGGCATGCATCATCGCCTTTGTCAGACCTCATTGCAGTGGACTAATTTGCTTTCTGAATGCGTTTCAGAATGTATTTTGCATATTTTCTGTAATTTTCGGAGGATTTTAAATAAATGCGTTTCGCAGACATGGCACATTGGGGGATTATTTTTGATTTGTAAAACTTAAACATCACTAATCGTACTGTTCGTAATATTATGGGAGCCTCATGTAATCTTCTTCTTAATATATATTTACCCTCGACACTGATTCACTGATACACTGATTCACTGACTCTGTCACGCAGTACGTAGGAATTTAAATAGACATTGTATAATTCTATAAATAATAATAATAAAAAAAATAATATTGTTTTTTTTGTACAGAAATTGTGTTTTCCCCAAATTTTTTTTTTACCACAAAATTTTTTTTTCCATAATTTTTTTTTTACAAAATTTTTTTTTTTACAAAATTTTTTTTTACAAAATTTTTTTTTTTACAAATTTTTTTTCCAAATTTTTTTTTTTCAACAAATTTTTTTTTTTCAACAAAAATTTATTTTTTACAAAAATTTTTTTTTTCAACAAAAATTTATTTTTTACAAAATTTTTTTTTTTTACAAAATTTTTTTTTCGAATTTTTTTTTTTTCAACAAAAAATTTTTTTTTTCTACAAAATTTTTTTTCCATATTTCAACGGGCGCCATAGGCGCATTACAACTTACTAGTATGAAATATTTGTGAAAAATCTCCCACAAATATTACAGAAATTGTATCGTTTATTTTGTTTATTTATTACAATTCAAAATTGTAATAAACTGCTTAATAAAACACTAGCATTTACGGTTATCGGCCTAATTGGTTCATATTTTTGGGTTTCAAACTTTGTGCAGGAGAACATTTCGCCGACATTTTCATTTTTCACCTTGTTTGTACATATATTTTGGCCCCAGCGCCGTAAACCATTACTGCCGGTCCAATACGTCGGCTCGTACGATTTGTGTGCTTCCCTGGGTATTTGAACAACCATTAGGCAGGAACGGGTCAAGCTACACAATTCATTTAAATACAAACAAAATAACCAATAAATATTTCAGAATTTCTTTTTTTAATGTTGAATATTTTTTTATTATATCGAATTTTGAATTTTTTTTAATGAGGAATTTTTTTATAAAAAATTTATTTTATTTTTCCAATATTTCGTTCTTTTTGGAAGAACATCATCAGGGAGTACAACAACAATATGAATTAAATAAAACACACGCAATAGAACGTAAGTGTTCGTTGTTCATCATCAGAAGTTGTCAGAATTTCATTACAATAACTTTTCACTTCAATTGTAATCTTCCCCCCCACTGTGTGAGTGAGTATATGCCGGGTATTCGGTTATTCAGTATTCACAAACTGAAATATTTAACAATCCGCATACCTACATTCGCATTCGAATGGTTGAACGAACATATTCAGCATGCGAATACTTGCAATGGAATGTATTCCCGAAATGATGACAACGTCGAACGTTGAAGGAGCCGAGTTAGTCATTTAATATGCTGATTTCTTATGTCATGATGTGTCAGCACATCTATGTGTGTGTGTGTTCGGCGGGGAGAATGAGAGGATACTTAGTAATGCGATTTTTAATGGTTGCATTACTATGCATATGGAAAATGCATCGCGTTGGCAAACAAAAATTTAGGTTTGTGAGTGGACTGCTCCGGAAGTTTGACACCCCGAACGGAGTAAAGCGTTTCATAGGTTGTGGAATTTAGAAAGAACGGGACGGACAAACTAGTCCAACGGTGCAAAAGAGCACCGATCGTGATTTGTTGTTTAACACAGACTTCGATCGGCTAATGCTTTCTCTGGGGAAAGTTTAACAAGGCTTTGTCGCTGAGTCGAGGGCATGACGTTAATTGGAAAATCTTTTCAATATTCTTAGCTGGATATGAACCAGTGACTGTTGCGAGATAGTCCAGCCTGCTTGTTCAATTACCGTTAAGATCTAAAGTCAAGTTCCTCTTAGTATTGAGGCAATTGCTTGCAGCCTTTTGACTAACTAGCAAAATGCTTAATCGTCTGAGTTCGAAATAACAGAAATGAATAATTCTCATTTATGTTGATGAGATTATTTTGTTAAGTAGTTGTCTTTGATCAAAAGATGGTGATTTTTTTCCTTCTCTAATTTTGGATAATTTTTCCTAAATAATAAAACTAACCAATTTCATAAAAACAAATTATTTTTTAATAACATTGACAAATTCTTTAATTGAATTTGGAGTTATTTTTTCTTAAACTATCAAGTATTCTTAGCAATATCTTCTTTTAGTGGATTATCGTCTAAGAAAACAATTTGTGTTAGCCGCACTTGTATAACAGCCCATGTAGCGCCAGACATGGTGTTTCAGTGATCCACACTTTTGCAGAACGGGAAAGTGGGATGCTGGCGATGGTCTTTTCAAACATTTTTTTTTTCCTTACCAGTCTTAATATTTTTTTTGTTATTTTGTCTGTCCTTCCTCCTTCCGTGTGATGGTGTGATGAGAATTCTTTTTCGTTGTCGTTGCCAATTAGGGAAATTGTGCGCTATTTCAAATTTGAAAAAAGAAATCACTTCGCTTCTTATTGGCATAAGTACATGTGCCGCAGAGTGAGTAAATGCTTCTGGTTGCCACGACTCATTGTCCGTGCATCCGATGGGGAGTTGGAGGATTTGCCCAAATGGCTGTGGCGCTGCAGCTGTATGTGGATATGCAAATATCCTCTTCTGCTGAAGGATATTTAAGACTTCACCTATTTGGTTGGATGTGTGTGTGTGTTTTTTTAGCGCGCTTTCATTTGTTTGCAGACATGTGTACGAACGACTCTGCGATGTTGGAATGGAATGTTTTTGCGCCTGGGACTTTTAGGGGTAGGGTTAGGGGTAGAGTCATTCGTCTAGGGGGGTGTGGAGGCGTTTGTGTTGATTTGTGCAATGCCGAATTTGATGCGCGTTAGAACTATTGAAGATGAGGAATTTTTTCCATTAGCAAAATGGAGGCTATTCCTGATTTAATGAGGCATGCACTAATGGATTTCATGATGATGATAATGATGATGACGACAACGCCAACGACGATGATGCTGGTGCTGGCACTCGTGTTTGTGCTGGTGTTGAAAATGATGCTGGGCGGCCCAACTCGGCTGATTGTTGGCTCTCGTTTGTTAATAGAATTGGAGGCCTGTTCAGGGTTTTGCCCATCTTTGTATCTATTGTGGCACATGCATGTGTTTGCCCACTTTGCCGTGTAATCAAAGTAATGCAACCACATACTCGACGCCTGAAGAAGCCATTCAGCCATTCAGCCATCTGCCAACGTCGCATAAATTAGCGTTTATACACGCACTCATCGTTCGTATGTGGGACAATTATGGTGATTATTACACTTTAAAGGAAAACACTCGCACTGCTATTGTTTTGCATTTAATGGAAATCGCTCATATTTATCTGCGGATGCGGATGCCATTTGTAGCCACACAATTGCGCAAATACTCGTCGCCATTCATGTACTTTTGCGGCAAATGATGGCGTTGCCGATGATGATGAGGCTGTGGCTGTGTCCGTCTTAAGTGCCGCAACACACTGAGCTAACTCTTGAGGATTTTTGAGTATTCCATTATTGGCCGTTCCCTTCTTGCCATCATCTAACGCTGCCAGGGGGGAAAACAAACAATTTTCCTACAGCCCTAAATGAAAACAAACAAACAAACAAACATCGAAACAGACGCCTCATTACATGCGAAATTAAATTTTTAAATGTTTGTTTTATGTGTTTGATGCCCAGCGTTGGGAAACGCAACTGCGAGGGGGGTGCATTAATAACACCAGCCAGTAGCCGGGTGGCTGGTTGCCCTGTCTCGCTTGATTGAATGAATGACTTGGGCCGAAGGGTGGTGTCCTGTCACAACATTTCAAAATATTACCAAAGAAACAACAACAAAAACAAATGGAATTTCCCAAAAAATCCATTTGATTCAATTTACTTTTTTTCGGCATCACATGAGCGACGGTTGGTCTTTTGGTCACAAGTCATTTGAGAAACCCACAAAACATGCTGCGTGTGTAGAACGTTTTAAGGATATTTTCATTCAGGTCATAACCCGCCGACCGATGCCCGATGCCTTAAGGTTTAAGATTTCGTGTTCTCCCAGTTTATGACCACACCAACAACAACAACAACAACAAAGTGCTTAGAATTTAATAAACGAAATGCGGTTCACATCAACATCATCAAGTGGTCTTTGGACTTTACGTCACGTCGAGCTTTCGTCGTAATATCTCCAGAAATAAGGTTTAATGAAAACCATTCACCGAAATTGCGTTCGTTTTTTTTTCAAGGGAAAATCCAAAAAAAAAAAATCTCTATTTGTTTCCAGCCAGCGGAAGGGGAAAAAACGGCGTCGTTACCTTTTTTTTTTTTTGTTAACAATTAACCTTAGAGACCAGAAAACAAAAAAAAAAGAAAAGAAAAGGCCCGAATTCCCCAGGTTTTCCAATGGTTGCCGTCCTATTGGTATAGACTCAATTAAAAATGTTTATATGTTTAAAACACACACGCACACACACACACACAATCATGTGGGACCGGAGGGTCCGTGTGTTTCTGCTCAAAAAGCAGAATTCCCAAATCATTTATTTGCGCACATATGACCATAAATTTAAAGCTTAATAATGAAGCCCTTTCCTTCATCATACGGCAGTTTGCCATCTATAAATACGGTGCACACAGACCAGCTGATACCGTTGTGTTTTCAAAAAATAGCAACATCAGTTACTCGCTTGGTCAAACAGAATCTGAGTCATAAAGGGCCCCAGAAAAACCTGCCTCACTAGACAATTAGCGTTTCTGTAGAACGTGCCAAAGCATATTGCCTGGGACGTTCTCTTATGGAGCAATCAAGTTCCAGGCTTCCCCTGGCTTACCCGAAGGGCTTCCTCAATGACCATTTGTGCCCCAAATTCTATCTACTCTTTGGGTTTCATTGGCCGTCTCAGCCTTGCGGGTCGCTCAGTGGCGAACTGATCGCAGTATCTGATGAACATGATTGAATTTATCTCATTTTAGACTTCGGCTGTTTGTTGTCCAAACAAACCTCAAGATAGTTAATTTCCCTTGATGCAGTCAATACGAACCGACCAGATCCGGTTTATCCGAAGCGAGTGCGTTTGTCCTCTGTACAGAGTACATATTTCATTTCATCTGCCTTAGCTTTTTCAGTCGTACGTCCAGACGATTTTCTTACTATGGACCTAACTACGGACATTCCACCGAAAATAAAATAGAGCTCTTGCATTTGCGTTGGGGCTACAAGATCGTTGATTGACCTAGAAGGGAGAGGAAATTGCTGATGGCGGGATAAAGACTTCGATCGCCTGTTGGTATTTAAACAATTCTATCTGCTCTTTGAAGCACGTGGTTTGCATGTGACTGTTCCATCGATTCATTCAGGGAGGGAGGTTTTCTTCTGAAACTTCACATCTCAGTCGAGTTATATTTTTCGATTACAAGCGGACTTGTACACCCGCACAGAAAAAAATACGGGGCAAATGTTGTAATTGATCTTAGAAATTCTTGGCGAAATCAATGTAAAAAATAGTAAAAAATGCAATTACTTATTTAAAATTTGAGTAATTGAATTCACAACTTTTGTAATTGGAAGAAAACCAATTAAAAAAGTAATTGAATTGACGAATTCCATACAAACTTCGTAATTGATTTCAAAAATATGTTTTTTCTGTGCGGGACTGGACAGATGTAGATGATAGAGGTCACTTTCCAGTCCACATCTCTATTCTTGGCATTAACATTAACAAACACTTTATGACAGTTCAACGAAACACAGACAACTCGTCGTCAAATCACACAAATATTACTCAACCAAAAGTGGTGCTTTCTCTTCGATCACAAGTGTGACGTGTAAATGTTTTACATACCGTGTTCCGCATGGCATCGCGCACAGACCAAACGACACATACTACGAAGAGATTTCGTTCACAATATTATGGGGCATGTGCCGAGAGTATGCACACGTACGTACGTAGGTATGTGGAGCTGAATGGCCGTCCTGGCAAAGCGCATTGGAGAATATGCGACAGAGGCTAAAAGCAAACTAACGGTAGCAATAAATCGCTGAAAGCAAATAAATCACAATAAACAAAAATGCCATTGCTAGTGCTGCTCCTGCTGACTCTGGGCTGTGGCTTCCCTTGGCAACTTTATTTACCCAATACAGGCATCAGTTAAATCCTTTCCGCAAAACGGTTTCCCTATCCAACGCTCACTGTTGCTGCTGCTGCTGTTGCACAAAAAAAAGGATGAGACCATAAAAGTCATATTTATTTATATTTTTTGGCCAGAAATTCCTGCACTTATGTGTAGCTTACCGCCACCGACGAATCGCATGAATGCCACATGCCACACAGCTGTGAGCTGGAGGAATTTTAAGAGCTGTGTCCTTAATTACAAATAAATAGCATTTCAATTCCCAATATTAGCCGCCATTTTAAATAAGAAGCCAACATCAAAAAGGCTGACCTCTACGAATAAATTGTTTGCAGCACTACCACGAAATTACGCACCAGCCCACAGAATGCTTCGTTTGGGGCTGGCCACAGAATGGTGCGAGGTGGCGACGGGCATCTAAAAGGATTGTTAAATGACACACAAAATTCATGAGCATAAAACAAAGCACTGAACGAAATACAACAAAAAAAAAACCGAATAATTTATGTGGCAACATTCGGAAGTTTGAGGTCTTGTTGGGAAATGGTTAACACCCGTGTAACATGCGGTACTTGTATGATCACAACATCACAACCGAGCAAGGAAACCTCACAAACTCAGCCACGGAACAAGGATTTGCTAAATTGTCTTAAAGAGATATATGGCCTGATGTGTCACATGTATCACCGCCATTCGAAGCAGCAGCAACACCCTTAAAAACGCTGTTTATACTGCGCCTGCTTAGTTACGCTACTCGACGACTCCTATCTTTTTCGGGGGTTTCCATTGGGTAAGCCAACCGGTGAGCGAGTGCCTCATTAGGGGTGCGTATTTACTGACGGCCACAGCAAAGGATCTGCACATCCTTGTCGGGTGATAATTTATTTATTTATTTGCCATTATTTATTGCCCATAGATCATCTTTAAGAAGCATAAGTAACTTTTCCAAATGCATAAATCTCTGCTCGCCAACTACGCCGAAGTGAGAATTTAACATACACCGAAGGACATCGGTTTTGGGAAATGCTGTGGATCCTGTTCTCGCAGAACTGCCCATAAATTAAAAACCTAAATCATTTGTATTTGTTCTCGCCATCTCCTGTAAAGCGTGTTGATTTATTTCTCATACCCGAGAAAATATGAATTACCGATGTTTATTGTTCGGTCCCGGCTGGAAAAAAAAATTCAAAGAACACAAAAGGGAACGTTTTTTTGTTTTAAATTGTATGTGAAACTTAATACATTTATGTCTTATTGATTTCTTTTGAAGCGTCACAAGACGAAACTATTTCCCTACTTCGGTTGAGAGAAAATTGGGAAATTGTAATGGAGTTGTGTGTACAGAACAGAAGATGTAGAGAATGAAAAATGAACCCAAACAAAAATTGAAGGATGTCCCAAATGTATATATGTTTATTTTCGGCCTATGAAAGGCTTTGATTTACTAAAAGTAATCAAAAAAAAAAATGGAGAATTCCCCAAAATAAATGAAAAATCCTCCCAAAAGCCCAATTCCCAAAGCCCAAAAGAAAAGTTCTACCAAACAATTTTCATATAAAAAATTCTCCCAAAAAAATTGTCCTAAGAAAAATTCTACCAAACAATTTTCATATGAAAAATTCTACCAAAAAATTATCATATGAAAAATTCTCGCAAAAAATTTTCATATGAAAAATTCTCCCAAAATTTTCATATGAAAAATTCTCCCAAAATTTTCATATGAAAAATTCTCCCAAAATTTTCATATGAAAAATTCTCCCAAAAAATTGTCATACGAAAAACTCTACCAAAAAATTTTCATATAAAAATTTCCCCAAAAATTCTGAAAAATCCCCTAAACAATTTATGAAAATTTTTTTAAAATTAAAAAAAAAAATATTTGACGAAAAATTCTTTAACAATTTGGGGAATTTTTCATATGACAATTTTTTGGGTTAATTTTTCATATGAAAATTTTTTGGTAGAATTTTTATTGTGAGAATTTTTCAAACAAAAATTTTTTGCGAGAATTTTTCATATGAAAATTTTTTGCGAGAATTTTTCATATGAACATTTTTTGGGAGAATTTTTCATACGAAAATTTTTTGGGAGAAGTTTTCATATGAAAATTTTTTTCGAGAAGTTTTCATATGAACATTTTTTGGCAGAATTTTCCATATAAAATTTTTTGGTAGAATTTTTCTTATGAAAATTTTTTGGGAGAATTTTTCATATGAAAATTTTTTGGGAGAATTTTTCATATGAAAATTTTTTTATTCTTTCGATTTCTTTAGTTTTTAGTTTATCGACTCATAACTGGCGAGTCCACCTCTTCTAAGAGTACAATCTCGGTTTTCGTGTTTCCCTCCACTGTAGAATGGAGCCCAGTTCGATTGAATCCACGTTGCCTGATTTTCGGCCAAATCAAAATAAAGCTAATTGAAGATCTTTTTAATCATCTGCTCGATGCGATTCCTATTCTAGTCAACGAACTCTTGACTCATAATTGAACATCCGCACTCTACGTGTAGACACTTTGTAAGTACATTAATTGCCTCATTTCAAATCGTATGTATTTGCAACAGCAAGCGCAACAGAAATAAAACGACCAGATGAGTTTAAAAGTTGCTGCCATTGTCATGCATGGATTTGTGATGTGATTGAATTCAGCGTGATGTGAGAGGACAACAACAATGAATGTGCTGCGCCAACACTATTGGCTGGTGTTGCAATCAAGTGTTGTTTAGTTGCGGATTATCCGCAGCAAGTTGTTGCATTATTAAATGATGATGATGTCGATGATGACAATCGATGTTTACTTATTAATGCCACAGCACGGAGGAGCCACCACTAAACTGCACAAGCTCGAGCACCAACATAATCCGTTCCAAAGTGCTGAAGACGAGTGTCAAATGAGACACTCGGCGGAGGCAACTAGAACAATAGGGGAATTAGTACGTGTACTGAGACTAAACGATAAGTAGTGACAGAACAGGGCAGGGCGATTCTTTCCCAATCTCCATTCGCTGTGAAGGCTTTTTCCAGCTCGAATATGAGTTGAGTTCAGTTAGAAGTGCTGGCCAATATCAAGGATTCGCTCGTTCTTTTTTGTTCGGGACATGGGTCGAATGCTCGTAGCGAAATATTTGGCAACCTAAAACAAGTACGGTGTTAGTTTGCTTGTTATGCTTAAGTGTCTGAGCCGATTTAAGTCTTGGGTACTCTGGCATTGTGTGTGTGTGTGTGTGTGTTGGCATTATTACTCCTGCCCTCCAATTTCTGGAGGCAGCAGTGACATTTTGCATGGCTTGTACGTTGGGTCGTTTTTATTAAGTTCGCCACAGGAATCTTTAATCTCTACGGGCTTTTATCTGCTTATACCTAGCCACAGTCAGAGAGACGTACATATGTTCGGTTTTTGCTGTTGACACATCCTTGTGCCGACATATTCGGTGTTTGAACAAAAAGCTCTTGAAAATTCAGAGGACATGTGGAAACAAAATTATTTAATATTTTCTCATTTCGAGGATGTGCATGACGGTGCCGGCGTACATAATCCGTCCATATCTATTAGAGAGCGGTGGCGGCGATGCTGCCAGCCTGCCTGCCTGCCCGACTGGCTGACACAAATGTGAATTTAATTTAGTCGTTACCCATGGCATTGTCTCAGTGACGGTGGCGTTCGTGTTGCCTCAAACACGACAATCTGTCCAAAATCCGCATCCGCTTCGTCGACACAGGGGTGTGGGGCGGGAAGGGTGTGAAAAGTGCCAGTGATTGGGAAATGGTTAAACAAATACATGCCTAAGCCTTTGTAGGAAGCTTAGGTGAGCTTATGTAGGAAGCCTTGGGCTTTATTACGTGTGACTAAGAAGGGGGTGTGTCTGACCGAGCATATGAGTGTGAGCCAGTCTCTCTCTCTCTCCCTCTGTCTGTCTGTCTGTGGCCATATAAGTTAAAAGATGTTCAAGATAATCCAACTTTGATTAAGTAATTTTTTTTTTTGCTTGCACCACATTGGGTGTCAAAATCTCGAGTATATTGTTATGCACTCTTCCATGTAAATGGGTGGCGAAGGTAGGGGGGGGGGGGGGGTTATGATTAACATTCGCATTGGCACAGTGAGGGTGCTGGGGAAATTAGCGAAATTCTAGACATTATAATTATTTCCCTAGGGTAGACTACGAGCATATTGCAATAAATGGGAGATGGACGATAAAGAATTTTAAAGGTTTCCTTAATAAACAGTACGTAGTAGGCCAAGGTGTGATATCCAGGCAGGACCATTAAAACATTTTTTCGCAGGCAGTTTCCAACTCGTAAAGGCCGGGATTTTAAGCCATTGTAGCTAGTTTTTGTAGCTGTAGTTTTTTAAAAAGAATATCCCAGTCAGTGAGGAAAGGGATTTGAGTGAAATGCTCCTTCTTTTCCCTCCTCGAATGCTGAGACAAAGACGGACCTTTTAAAATCCCTATCATTTGCCGTTTTTTCAATGGAATATCCCCTTTCACAGTTACAGACAACACTCACAGATATTTCCAATGTCCAAATCAATTAAATGAATCCCAACTATCCCACCAATGTGAGATAACTTCAACAGCAACCCTTGCCGGTGTTCTCACGTTCAACAGTACGCTCGACCGTACAAATTAATTTCCTATATTTGAGTTTAATGCAAAATTGCCTCAATTGTTATGAACGCCACCCCCGGTATTCGATTATTAGAGCAAAATTAATATTTTTCACCACTGGGGGTGGAACGGCACATGATGCAGTCGCCCCTTTTACAGCGATAAGAAGCTTTCTTGGCATTACACTCGTTAATTGAAGGGATGGAACAGTGCCCACTGCCGGGAGTTTGCCAATCAACAACAACAAAAAACTCTTTAAAAAAGGACATCTTTGCTCGCTCTCCAAAAATGTTCCACAACAACCTTTGATAATGTTTGCCGTGGTAAAAATAAAAATACGGCATCGCCTTTCTTTCCCTACCGCACACTATTAGCGATGTTTTATTTATGTGATATTTGCTTTGCTGCCCCAGCGTATACAAGGGAATTCATTAGAATTGCAAGCTGAAGATGTAAAATCTATTGAAAATGGTTGGAAAGTCATTAAAATAATTAAACGACCAACAAACTGTCAAACTGATGTGGCTGTCAGATCACACCAGCAGCCTCATCTCAGCGTCAGCACCAAATTCATTAAAAGTTACTTAAAAAATTCTCTTATGTGTCACATCTGTTAACTCATCTGGCAGCCGCGTGAAATGTGAATGGCTCACACACACACAAAAAAAAGACCTCTCTCATTAAGCCAGGCATAAATAATTAACAAAACAATTTATTTTCAAGGATATATGGATAAACACAAGCCGTTGAGCTGGTTCGAGTTTTCTTCTGCAGCAGCAACCGCAATATGTGACATGTGTATTTTCATATCTAAAAAAAAATGAAATAAACCAGTAATTGCTGGCTTTTCCTTTGAATGTTGCAAAAACATACATATACCAAAAACCCACTCCATTGCATTCTGGCTACAGTGGAGGAGAAAACTGAGTCATAATCACTTTCCGGTGTACACTGGACTGAGGCCTTACGGTCAATTGGGCACGAGCTTTTATCTAAATGCTTATTTAATTTTAATATTTACTCAAGATTTAAGTCAAATTTTCAATAAAAATTTATTCACCTAAGATTTGAGTGAAATTTTCAAAAGAAAAAATGTATTCACTCAAGATTTGAGTGAATTTAAAAAAAAATTATTCACTCAAGATTAGAGTGAAATTTTCAATAAAAATGTATTCACTCAAAATTTGATTGAAATTTTCTGTGGATTTTTTTGACAGAGTCGATAGATTTTTTTTTTGACTCAGAGTATAATTTTAAATAGAAAAACATTTTTACTCATAGTCTGAGTGAAATAGTCATTGGACACCTTGCACTCTCAGTTTAAATGAAATTTTCAATACCATTTCTTTCGGCCAGAGTCTGAGTGAAATTTTCAATAGAAAATGTTTTGCTCAGAGTCGGAGTAACATTTTGCATAGAACAAACGTTTCGTTCATAGTCTGAAACAAAAGTTTTTATGAAAATTCTATGTGTAATTTTCAATAAAACTTTTTTATGTTCAATGTCTGAGTAAAATGCTTGTAAGCATTTTTTCTCTGTCTAAGTTTCATTAAATATTTTTAATAGAAACATTTTTAGACCAATGCTAAAGATTTCTATACGAAAAAAAAGGGAATTTAAAGTCCGATTGAAGTTTACAATTTAAATTCGTTCATTGAGAGTATGAGTGTAATGAAGTTTTAGGTTAGGTTGAGAAGAGGAAGCGGATTTACTTCGTTTCATGTAATTGGATTCTGTTGTGCTCTAACTGTTAAAATAAGTAAGTAACATTTTTACTAGAATTACTCAAATGAAAATGTTACTCTCAACGGCGAGAGCCTTTTTTTTTAATAGAAATTTAATAGCTGAGTGTAATTTTAAATGGATGATAATTTTTTGCTCATCATGAGTGAACTTTCCAATAGGAAATGTTGTGCTCAAAGTTTGAGTGATATTTTCAATACATCAGTATTTAATCAGTTTGAATGAAATTTACAATAAAAAATGTTTTCCTCAGCACTGATAACAATTGTAATTACAGTTCGCTGAGGGATATTTTCGTTAAATCTTTTTCGGGCAGCGAAGAAGACAATTTTGTGCTTAGCCTGAGTGAAAATTTCAATAGAAAATCCAAATCTCTGGTTGTGGTTTAATTCGGAATTGAAAATTGTATGAAGTTAAAAATAGAAAATTAGTTTTCCGAAGATTTTTCAGTCTGACTTTGAATCAGCCAAGGGGTGAAATTTTCAATAGCACAGTCTGAGTGAAGTCTTTAATGCAGAATATTTTGCACAGTCTGCGCGAAATTTCCATTGGAAATAATAAAATTTTCTACGGAACTTTGTCCAAAACTGAAATTATTTAGTCCACTGAATTATGTGGTCCCCTCTCGTCGTGAAGTTTTTACAAACCGAACTACAATTTGGCTCTCTACTGTTGGGATTCAAAACGACTCCAAAGACCGTGTAAGCTTAAACCGTAGGAAGCACCCAAACCATGGCCAACAAACATCTAAGCCTCAGCATACGCACACATATAATCGTATATACTCGCCACTCGAGTGAATGCCTGCCATCATGCATCATACATAGTTTACGAATCATTAAAAGCAAACAATCCTTTCAAGCTTTTGCGTTGGCTGTTTTTTTTTTGTTTCTTCTTTTCTGTGCTGTGGCATGAAAATCATCGTACACATCATCACATCATTAGTGGACATCATGTAAACATTTTGCAATACTTAAACATTTCTTTTCATTTCTAGCCATCTATGGCTCCTTGCTTGCTGGCATCATGCATCCTATGATCGCATCCATATCGGTGAATATACTTGTACAATGGGTGCCAAGGGTCCTGCGTCATCCATCCACCCCCCCCCCCCACCCCCTTCGTTGGCGAGTGTTTGTTTGTGTTTAATGGTCGTGCACGTGTGTTCATTTGTCCGCAAACACTTGTAATTAATTGCAATAGCGGTTTTATGAAAGTAAATACCTCCGGTATACGTATGTAGGCAAGACCTCTGCTGCCCCCTCAGCTCCCCCATAACGTGTTAAGGGGCAGGATCCTTAGTTGTAGCTATTGGCCGTTGAGTCTGACAGTGCGGAGTAGGAAGATGTAGGAAAAAAGTTTGAAAATCATTTTCGCTAAGAGCGATGGCAACGCCGGTCGACAAACAAAACGGAGCAGCAACACGAAACCATGTCCGGAAATTGAAATACCACACAAGACTTACATTTTAAGTGGACAAGGCTAAGGGGGTTTGGTGGGGGAGGGTGGGAATATGAACGTCGCCAACTCGTGTACATTTGAAAATTAGCTGAAAAATAGTTTTCCACTTGGGGCCGGCTAGAAACAATGCCTGCCTGTGGCTCTGGGACTATTTGAGGGTCCTTTCCCTCCCCCCCACACCCCTTAAGCCGGAGAGTGTAGCGAGTATTGTCATTTATCAACACCTCTGTAATTGACTATCAGAGTCGGCTGCTCGGTCCTCATCGTTCTACACTTGACATATTTCAATGTCCTTGTTGATGACACTCATGGCGGGGGCATGTTTGTTATTGTAACTCCTGCAACTACTCCAAATCGCTCTCTCGCGCGCTTATGGTCTATGAGGAAGACATCAAAAGCGACATCGAACGAACGAACAAACACGCTGTGGTTTGTTTTGCAAGGCAAACTCATTCATCCGGTGTGTAAACAATTCGCAAGCTTCAACGCTTTGATGTTTCTATTAGCAACTCTTCCGCCGCCGTCAACTTGACGAAAATGAGAGAAAAAAAAAATAAAACAAACCATTCGAAACGAGACGAAACGTACGAGTAGCATATCACCCAATCTCTGTGATATTTCACAGTGTCATCGCAAGTTAAGGTTTTTGTTGCAAGCAACAACGGTAGCTGCAGCACCAGTGCCATGAACCATCACCAGCAACAGCTCCAGCCACGATGTCTATTTCCTTTCTTTTTTTCTGTTTGCAGGAAGGCAACAAACATTAATGGCGGCAAAATGTTCTTTGATGTGACGGTTGTGTTTTTTTTTTTCAATTTCAAGATTCTTGATTTTTTCCGCATTTTGAGTGTGTGTGTGTGTGTGTTTTGGGGCGCAGAATAGCTTTGTTTATCATAATCACCTCATTATGGCGGTAATAAAAGCCAAAAGGCGTAATTAATCGATGTTTCAATTATGATGATGGTAGCGACGATCCGACGATGACTCTTTGGCCCCTACATAGAGTGTTGTGTACCATCCACAACAGTTGGGGCACTTAAAAGTGGCGTTAAGATAGGTTATGCGATTGGAACTAGAAAATGAAGCGGATTTCATTGAAAGTGGAAGAGGAATCGTAGAAGTTGGTTTGCTTGCTAAGTAACCAAATGCATTTTTGTAAATTTCAAAAAATGACCCAAAATAATTTTTTTTTTATTCGAAAAAAATTACCAAAAATCAAACGTTTCTTTACATTTTTTGTAAA
The DNA here is from genome assembly GCA_958296145.1 of Hydrotaea cyrtoneurina. NCBI lineage: Eukaryota > Metazoa > Arthropoda > Insecta > Diptera > Muscidae > Hydrotaea > Hydrotaea cyrtoneurina. Next base: position 89,878,819 of record OY282514.1, read on the forward strand.
TTCCAAAAAAAAAATGATCAAAAATCATTTTTTTTTTTCGAAAAATCAGACGTTTCTTTATTTTTTTTAAATTGAAAAAATTACCAAAAATAAAATGTTTCTTAATTTTTTTTTATTTTAATCGAAAAAATTGCCAAAAATAAAATGTTTCTTCATTTTAATCGAAAGAGCGAACATTTCCATTATTTGTGGAACCACGATTTCATTCATATGGCTGCCCCGGCTTGCAAATCCAATTTCCCAAGACCATGGTGACGGTTTCTGGCTCTGTCTCACTCTACGGCTTGCTCCTTATTCTCCTGAATCGATCCCACAAAAAAGTTTAATGCAGCACCAAGGTGGCCAAATGGACATCGCCCAGACATGGTCTGCCATCCTGCTGAAACCGCAGATCGTCCAAGTCCATGTGTTCCAACTACGGCCAGAAAAAATGATTTGCCGTGATACTGTAGCACTCACCGTTAACCGAAATGTCCCACTCTGAGGTTGCATTGGCTGCATGACGATCACGTGTGGGTTTTACGATCCGCAGATGCGGCAGTTTTGATTGTTAACAGAAAAGCTGATTTTTTTATGGAACATCTTTGTCTATTTCGAGCTGTCCCATGACCCAAACTGAGAAGCGATAATGAAGCTTAAGTTGCGCCTTCAATTGGTGAGACATTGGACCTTGTAAGCGAATAGAGCGAGATGTTTGTGCAAAATTCGCAAATGTTGAGTTCGTTGTCCGCAATTCTCCTACTTTCAAAATAGTTGCCTAAAACATGTGTGACTATGTGTTTTGTCCCTGTCTCTGTCTATTTTCATTAGATGTGTCTTCAATAAATAACATAATTTTGTATTTTCTTAGTGGCGTTACATTCCCCCGCGTATTCAGGTCGGGGACTGTAGGCTACAGATAATTTATGAACATTGAAATCATTGAACATTGAATCTTACCATTTGGCAAGAATGTTGATCTCCGTGGTCCGTGAAGAAGTATAAACTTATGGGTAGTTTAACCCTTCGTCATCGGGGAATGTGTAATGGTTGTTGCATTTTCACAATGGCCACTTGTTCACTTGGAGTGATCTTATGTTCAGCGCCCCGTTATCGCAGAGGTGCCGGGAACATGTAACAGCTTAGTTAATTAAAATCTATGACTGTCTGTAAGAGGCACTTGAGGTGCGCTATGCGTCTCCTTTTTTTTGTTTTTTTTTTTTTTTGTTGAAGTAGTTAACCCCTTGCAACCAACGTTGGCTGGTGCACTTCATTTTCCTCTTCCTCGTCATCTCATCACTCACTTTGGTCTGAAATTGCAATAATTGTAATAAGGTGACAAGCATTGCAATACACACATACACACAGACTTGCCCCCACACATTGGCAGGTAAATAAGGAAAGGCGAAAGAAAGCCAAAGAAGATGAACAAAAAAAAAAGCAACGCTAACCAGAGAGCACAGAGAGAAAAACTTCTTTATGATTCAGTTTTCTTGTTGTTGGCAAATGTGAAAATGTTTTAATTACTCATTGGAGTCCTTTTTCAAAGTTGATGCGGCGTCAAGGATTGTTTGTGCCTGCCTGCAACAGTACCTCAAACACATGCAGCACGACGAAAATGTACACGAGTACAGAGCCACCATCATCACCATCACCTTCACCAGCCACAACCACAACTCTCATTCTTTCAAAAAAACAACAACAACAAAAAAACTTACAAAGCCCGACATCACAAAAAGCCATTTTGTCGCATTACACTGTATGTGTGTGCGATGGGTTAAGTGTGAGTTTTCCCATGTAGTTGCAGTAGTTATTCTCCGCACTTGTCTTATGTGTATGTGTGTGTGTGTAAGTGAGTGTCATGTGCCAAGAGTGGAAATTTTCGAAATTATAAAAGTTTTTCATCAGCGTACATTAGCACGAATGAAACGCCGAACACACACACACACCGATACTTACTCTCAGACACACACTCATTCGCACTACTTGCACAACGACTTTGTAATGATATGGCGCAGATTACAGTGGAGCCAATGAAATTGTGCCGGGCTTTTGTTTCAATGATGATATCCCTTCGTTGGCTAATCCAAAAGGGGACTATTTGGATGATTTTTTTTTTTTTTTAGTTATCCTCAGCACATTGGAGAGAATGTGCCCGGTATAACCTAGTGTGCGAACATTGTCATCGATCTCAAAAACTCAGCATTTCACACAGTAGGCCAATGATAATTTTTACAAGGTTCAATTGACTGGGCAATTGGAGGCGGTCCGCTTCATTATCCCTTCTATGTTAGCACTATAGAGCAGCTCGAAATGAACAATGATGTTGCCTGATAAACCATATTTTCTGACAAAGCTCAATATCAGGTCGGCAACTATGTTAAGAAGACACATTGATATTTCTGGCGCTGGGAAAACCAGCATGAAGCCAATACATCATTAGAGAGTAACATATTTGTGCGGATTTTGGAGCGGGGAAAATCCAAATTCAGAAATGCTACTTCGGTTAACCGAGAACGCTACGAGGCATACAAAACAATTTCTAGTGGCCGGCGATAAAAGACATGGACTTGGACTATCTTTGGTTTCACCAGAATGGCGCCCCGTGACACACAGCCCACGCCATTGTCGATGTTTTGTTCACCAAGTTCGATAAACATGTTATCAACCGTCTCGGCGATGTCAATTGGCCTTAAATTGGAAAACGTCTGGCAACTTTTGCTATAGGAAAAGTGTGGCAACTTTTGCTATAGGAAAAGTGTGGCAAGTTTTCTATAGGAAACGTGTGGCAAGTTTTCTATAGGAAAAGTGTGGCAACTTATCTATAGGAAAAGTCTGGCAACTTTTGCTATAGGAAAAGCGTGGCAACTTTTGCTATAGGAAAAGTGTGGCAACTTTTGCTATAGGAAAAGTGTGGCAACTTCTCTATAGGAAAAGTGTGGCAACTTTTCCATGGGAAAAGTGTGGCAACTTTTCTATGGGAAAAGTGTGGCAACTTTTCTATGGGAAAAGTGTGGCAACTTTTGTATAGGAAAAGTGTGGCAACTTTTCTATAGGAAAAGTCTGGCAACTTTTCTATAGGAAAAGTGTGGCAACATTTCTAAAGAAAAAGTTTGACTCCTTTCTCACAGAAAAAGTTTGACTCCTTTCTCACAGAAAAAGTTTGACTCCTTTCCCATAGAAAAAGTTTGACTCCTTTCCCACAGGAAAAGTCTGGCAACTTTTCTATAGGAAAAGTCTGGCAACTTTTCAATAGGAAAAGTCTGTTAACTTTTCTATAGGAAAAGTGTGACTCCTTTCCCACAGAAAAAGTTTTGACTCCTTTCCCCAGGGAAAAGTGTGACATCTGTTCTATAGGAAAAGTCTTCCCTTGAGTGACACCTGTTCGGCATACATTTGTAGGGTAGCTATGTATGTGTTTATCGTGGTGTTGGTATATACTCACACATACCTGCCTATATACTCGCATATCGCACTACTAATATGCACTTTGTCTTGATTTTTTTTTTACCCGCATTGCGATAATTTCTTGTTGTTTGAGTCAGCAGCAGCTGCTTAGGTGTATTGCAGTTGCTGTTGTTGTTGTTGTTGTTCTATAATGAAAAGGTGAATTACACATATTTGGCTGTTGTTGTTTTGTGTTAGGGCTCTTAGCGTTAATGGGACTGTTGTTGTTGTTGTTGCTGGCTGTTTGTTGTGTGTTCATGTGCGACAAAGTGCAAATTGACAATGGACCAAAAATGCTCTGCAATGGATGATGAGAATGATGCTGACGATGATGATGATGACAACAACACACACGCACACACCGCCAACGATTGAGGTTTCCCTCTGTGTCGGTGTGTGTGTGTGTTGGCACCGGGCAACATCTTGGAACAGCTTAGTTAGCTGTTAGATGTTTTAGTTAACTGAACTGTTTGCATTTGTCGGAGATATGCAGATGAGAATGAGGTACTGAGGGTTATGACTGTGGCTGTGGCAGTGATGGCGATGACGATGACGATGACGATGATTATGATTGTGCTGATGGAGCAGGCACAAACGGGCTGCTTGATGTGTTGGAGTTAAATAGATCCCTACGGGCGGTTTGGAGCACTTGATATGCAGCTAATGAGTATGTAAGAATAGGGACAATGCTGCTGCTGTTGTGAGCTATAAAGTGCTCCTAGGAGCATAAACGTCAAAACAGCAGCAGCAGCAGCAACAACAACAACAACATTATCAACGTATAAAAATAAGGAAAACATTGCAATTAATTATGTCTAAATAGGTTTTTGTTAATTCAACGATGCTGCTGATGTTGTTCAAGTCGCTGGCTGGATGCTGGCTGTTCAAACTGCACTGCTGTGAGAAAAAAAAACAGCTCTAGGGGTGCTTTTAATTAGCGCTTAACTGCGTCATCATCGCCGTCATTAGAAAGGCCATCATCCACAGCCAGCATCGTCAGTCGGGCTCTTTCGCGACTTGTGGCTGTCGTTATAATTTGCTTTGTGCAGCAGTCATGTTGGCACCTCCTGTGAGGTGTGTCCTTAAAGAGTTACACAAATCCTTGGAGTCGATTTCAATCTGCCCCCCGCCTCCACTGTTTTATTGCCTTCGAGGACTTTCACTTGCATAAACAATTTATCAGCTCTCGTAGAGGAAATAAACCGACACCCCCGTCTCATTCTCATCCTGATTATCTTATGGGAAATTTTTAATCAAATCAATGATTTTTGGCTGTGCTTCCCTTTGTTTCGATTTCATTTGGCCGGGAAATGGGTGTACAACGAGAGAGAGAGGAGAGACGGAGAGGAAGAAGATTACGAACGAAGCTAGTTGGCGAGTGCGTCTGAACGTTTGTGCGGAAATGAATTGGTATTTAATTAATAGTTTTACCCTGATTAAGTTTGGTACGTCCCCCTTGTGGGGTGTGTGTGTGTGTGAGTGTCTGTGTGTGAGTGTGTATTTTGACCTAATGAAGTCTTACGGCAACAAGCAACAGTCTTCCTCCCATTGAGCACGTCGACAACGACGACGACAACGTGGCAATGGCGATAGCAATGTTGTTGTTGCTGTTGCTAAATCAGGTGGTGGGGCAGGGAGGGGTGGACGTTAATGGTGGTTTATGTTGTGCCCAGGCACAGGCCAGCGGAAATCAAATTGAAATTAACGTCTGTCGTCCTAGTTGCTGTTGTTGCTGCTATGGCTGTTGCTTAACTCAATGTGGCCTTTGTTAATTTGATTGGATTCTGATGAGGGGGCGTTTTGGGTTACACGCCCCCACACATGGTCCGGGCATAACAATCAACTCGTTGTATGCTACACATGATTTGTACACTGAAATGCTTGCCGAGATTTACTGCTGTACGATCCAAGCTGCCACGCAACATCAGCAACCCCTCAAGAAAGTCCTTCGTCCGTTTGCACTCACACACAAATACACATGTACATTTGATTTTTGGTTGCTGCTGCTGCTGTTGTGATTGTGTAAAGTAATCACGTCGGTTGTTTTCTCCATACTTTTTTTTTTTTGCTCTCGGTCTTGTGGAGTCGGTGTGCGAGTCTAAATCTATGGCCAGAATTTTAATTTCCATCTCAGCTCACCACCGGCTTCCAGCTACCAGCTACCAACGGCAAACGGCGAACAATGTGCGTAATCATACGTGATGGTGATTCCAAAGATTTGCCATTGCTGTGGCACTTTCTCTCCGGCAGCACTTCATAAAATTAATAACTTGATAGACTTTTAATGTTTATGGAGAACAACCACATGCACACACACACTCGCACACTCACACACATTAACCAAAAGGACGAAAAAACAAATCAGAAAATGAAAGAAGACCTACATACACTGAATTCCCTTGTCCCAAACGTGGAAGGCTGATTTTAGTAGAGCATTGACGCTGCTTGCGTTGCTTTGTGTTGAGGCCGGAAATGCCATTGTTCCTCATCAGCCGCCACTGCCACAACCACTACCACTTCAGTGAGACGAGACCAGGCGAGCCCGGCAACAACTCCCTGCCGAAGGTTAAGGGAGTTAACGCCTTCGTCTTGTTCCGCCACCTTTCCCCAATTCCATCGCCCGAACGCTGCTTCGGTTTAGTAGTTGAAAAATCAGTTCAAGTGCATATTGTTTTGAGTCGCTTGCGCTTTCTCCACCACCATGCCGGCGTCTGGTTCATCAGTGAGGTGGCAGGCAAGGTTTTCGTAATTTCTCCCCCAGACACTCTCTAAGGATTTAATTAAAATGGCTTTTGTTTTGTATTTGGAGCTCAGCTCGGCCCAGCCCAGCCCAACACCACCTGTTTGGCCAAATTTGATGATTACATTTTCTTTTGAAATGAGACGGAAAGTTGTTCTCACTAACATGGATTCGTGTTGTGATATTTGCTGAAATGAATATTTACCAGGGCGTACCACAAACAAACAAAGATATTTTCTAACATTGGACACGATAAAATATTTGAAATTTTTTACAAATTTTATTTTATGTAGCCGGAAAAACTATGCCGATGGTTCCATAAAATATGTGGCGCCCAACATGGAGATCGTTTATGAGCACATCGTCACCAGAAATCCAACAACATAACTTTGCAGGAGTAGCTGACAACTTTGTTAAATCTAAACACTCTCCATGTTATGTCGTTCTGGAATTCACCGATAAAATTGTAAATTTTGTATATTGAAGTGCAACATTTGGCAGAGTCGTGTATTTTGGGTCATTTCACAGGAATCAATTAAAAACCCGATTTTGAGATTTTTGATGTTTGGTCATTTTGGATTTTAGCTGATGATATGTGTGTAGAATTATTTGCCTATACGGAGTATGAACAAAGAAGTTTATCTTGAAATTCCGTACAGCAAACAAACGACATGGCAGTCCCAATCCTCCGTATCTCCCAACAAACAGTGTGAACATAGCTTGACCTTAACCCTTTCAACCTTGAGCTTTTTGTTTTCAATCTTTTGGTTTATTTAAATTTTGACGGCGAATAAGGATAATAGCTAATATGTTCGCTGGGACATGCGATCCCAGTAGAGACAAAAGGGTTAGTTGACTGGCGCCCGACATTGTATTCGTTTCATCCGCATTGTTCACAATAATAATCGTGTGGTGTATCTCAAATAAACTCCATGGCCCTCTGTCCATGATTGTTACATGGTAAATCCTAAAAAACCAAGGTTATTATTTAAATGGCGCCCAACGTGAAATAAACTCCACAAGATAATGTATGGAAAATTCAGAAAAATAGTCTGTCTTATTTTCCAATAGTAAAATTTCGATGATATCCGACATGGAGATGGTGTCATTATCCTTAACTTTGGCTTATGTCCATCAGTACGTTCGATAATGGTTTTGAGCAACTCTTGTTTTTGGCAACCTTATTGGCGCCCAACGCCCACTATTTTTGTGGGAGGAAAAGACAAATTCGTTTACCGGATACTGAAATCGTATCCATAGGATAACTGTTGTCATGCGGAACTATAAGAAACATATGCAAGGCTTTCTATTAAAGACTGCGAGAGAGCTGGTAGAAGCCAAGCATTTTCTGAGTTACATCCTTTAGTGACTTTGGGGAGCTCCTGTCATAACTCAGGTTTTTCAGAGTGACCGAAAAACATAGACAGGAGAAGAGAATTGTTTCGACAGCAGACTTGTGAGCTTAGAAAAAAAATCGGAATCCTATCTGGGCTCTCAACACTGAAGGAAAATCTATTTCCCTTTAGACGACTGTTCACTTGAAGATGAAATAATCATCGATATGCTGACTATGCTCTCAATACTGAATGTAAATCCATTTCGCTTTGGTCGAATGTTCACTGGACGATGAAATGAAAACAATGCAATTTTGTATCGGCCACTACCAAACCTTTGCAAGTAGAAGAGTCGTGGCAGATGAAAACAATCCTGATTTGAAAAACGTTAATATCACAACTATTGAATTGCTATAGAAACTAATGGCGCCCAACGTGTGTCTTGTATATTATTGAGACAAGTGCTACTCTTACCACACAGCTGGAGCTACACTCGATGTTTTGAATGAAATTACTTTTCCATTATTAACCGGAAGGATTGTACTTTCAAATAAAAAAAAGAAATTTGAGAAAGTTTTTTTTTATAGAATTTGCAAAAAATATATGTTATTTGGCGGACCCGTTGAAGCATGTGGAACTGGAATAAGACTAGTAATATGTATGACTAAAGGAAACCTTTCCAGGATTCATCTTCAGGATTACTGCAGATATTTTTGTTTAAGCCTCCATCAATATATATCTGTATGAAATCGGATCGGAGTTTCAAATAAATGCTCTTACAGGGTCTAGCTTCTAGACAAAAAAAACCTTTTCTAGACTTGGCAAACTAAGGACTTCTAGACTTGGCAAACTAAGTTTAGGCTCTTTTTCATTTAAAAGAAATGTATGATCGTTTGTCGGTCCATAAAGGGAATTTTTAAACGATCTCATTGGAAGACTAGCAGACCTTCGATTGAGCTCATCTCCGATAATCCTTCAGTTTATGAGTTTTTCCAAAAAAAAATCCCATATTATAGAAAACTGAACGTTCACGAGTATCATGATCAAGGTTATGATGGCTGTTGAAGTATAACGACGATTTTTTTTTAGCCAGTTCAAAAAGGAAATTGTGACAACCACTTATCAAAAAAAAGGAAAAAAAAAACGCCAAGCAGGAAGACGAGGAAATATAAAAGTTCTTTGCTATGGAAACAGCAATGCTAAGGACTTGCAACGGTAGGTACGTACTTCAGACTTGTACACCACACACCGAGTACGTAATCAAGCAAGCAAGCAACCAACTTTAAGAGCTGCCAGTTCCTTCAAATCCTCTTAAGACCTCATTGTGTCCCGGGCAGCAGGACGGGGGCAACAACAATCGTCATCAGCAACTTATTGCGATCCAAGTGTATACAAACACATGCACGATAGCAAATAATCAACGTCATCATATTCAGAAGCGTCCAAATGGAAAGAAATCATGCTATCATTTACCCACGACAATTGACTGAACGGTGTGCGCTTTGGGTAAATGTTACATTGCCAGCACTGGCAAAGATAGAGCGACAGACAAAGTACTTTGCCAGAGAACATCGACGACAACATGTACGAATAAACATAAAACAAAACAGCCTTCGATATGGAGACGCAGGCGGAGCCGGAGCGGGAGCCGAAGCAGCTACCCCCCAAACACACATACACTCATGCTTAACGCTTCACGTAGTACCCGTTAAGCTGGGTGACAACGACTGTCGATGATGAAGTCGAAATGAAGGAAGCGTGAACAACGAAATAACTTCAATGTGTACGGTGGGAAAGTGCAACCGCAAAACAACTCTCAAGGACTACCGCGCTTACTGATGACTGACTCTGACTCTGACTCACTCTGACTGTTCGACAAACGAACCCACAATTTCAGGATCAAAACGAAAACATAGGCAACACACCAGCGTTACGCGGCACTTCCGCCTTAATAGAGCTTTCAAAGAGCAAGACAAGGCACAACAGAATAAAAAAGTAGCAGCCATAACAACAACAACAACAACAACACGAACAAGTGCAGGCCGCACTCGGTCGTGTCGACTGACAGTCGCATCATTACTACACAACAAGTATACGCCTTCACCAAACACCACTGATTGCTTCGACTTCCCCTAGACGATGAGGCTGATGCTGTTGCCGGATGATTGCTGTCGAGGATGATACCCTCACCGTTAAAAGCCTAAGAGCCGACAATGATTTCGATTCATTGAATGGAAAAATTACAGACTAATCAATGCAAAACCCAAGATAAGAAGAATACGCTTCAATTCAATACCACCCCGCCTACCCAATGCTCCAGTTGTTGTTGGCTTTCTCTTTTTTGCCAAACAAGGTGTTGATGCTTGTTTTACCGGCAATTTAATAAATTGTTATATATTTACAATACAATGCCAACAATACCCTCAAATGGAGGGGGGGGGGGAATGGAAAAGGGAATCGTAGCAACACAGCCAACACAGTTTAGGGCCACCGCATAGGAGACGATGAGCGGGGAAATGTTAGTGCAAAGTTGTTTCTAACCTTTGGCGGACTTTTGAAAGCCATTAGGTGAACTTTTGTCGGTCGTCGGTGTTTGCCAAAATAATAAATATGTTATTTGTTTAAAAGCGTGTGAGATTAATGCAACGAACAACTTTTTCCTGTACATGTGGCGGGAAATATTTGGGGTTTTTCTATGCCCGGCACAAATGGAATGCATGCAACGAACATACGAACCAGCAGACGTTCACTCATTTTTGTAGTTTTTTTTATTTCTTTGTGTTTGTGTTTGTAAACAATCAACAACAACCGAACTAAACTTTGTTTGTTGAAAAACAATTTTGTTTTGTTTTGTTTTGTTGGTTCTACCAAAAAAACAACAGCCAGCAAAAACATTTGCCGTTATGTACTCGTAAACCAGAGGTTAAATGTTATAATAAAACACATTTAAAACTTTTCTCAATCCAGTGCCTCACACCCCTAACTCGGCGAACTCCACGTAATTACACCGAATGCGAGTATGGGTTTGCACAGGAGATGCCTGTGAAGCCGACAAGGTTAGAGGCAAAGACGATGCTTCACATGGGATATGAAGCGCCATCAGACAATGAATATCAAGGACAACAATTTACATTGGGAAATCCGTTAAGATTAGCAAAAATCTACGATATCATCAGGGTTTTTATTGTGATCAGCAGATAGATTTGTACCTAAAATTGAACATTGGACATCTTTGGTTGGCATTTTTATAAATTTCATATTATTTTCACACATTTCTTAACATAAATCCATCGTAAGGGCATAAACTTAATTTACCACCAAAAGCTAGACTACGCACAGGAGAATGTAACGACAGTGGTCATCCTAAAAGTTTAAAAAATATATGGCAAATGAAATAAAATATCTGAATATATATTTTCCCTCGACACTGATTCACTGATACACTGATTCACTGACTCTGTCACGCAGTACGTAGGAATTTAAATAGGCATTCTATAATTTTCTATAAATAATAATAATAAAAAAAATAATATTTTTTTTGTACAGAAATTGTGTTTTCCCCAAATTTTTTTTTCGAAAATTTTTTTTTTTTAGAAAAAAATTTTTTTTTTACAATATTTTTTTTTCAACAAAAATTTTTTTTTTCCACAAAAATTTTTTTTTCAACAAAATTTTTTTTTTTCAAAATAAAATTTTTTTTTCAACAAAATTTTTTTTTTCAACATAAATTTTTTTTCCATATTTCAACGGGCGCCATAGGCGCATTACAACTTACTAGTTATAAAATATTGACCAAAGTCTAGTCAGAATACGTATTTTGTGTTGGGGCTGTAATTTGTTACTTTACAAGAAAGGTTCGCTGAAGAAAACAATTGTACATCAAATCAATGAAAACGATTCTGCAATAGATCTACATCACATTGATAAATAAATTCATTGATTTAATGAATAAATTCATTGACTTGATGAATAAATTCATTGACTTGATGAATAACATTCATTGAGAAGATGAATATATTCTTCAATTTTTATTTATTTTGTTTATTTATTTATTTATTAATTACAATACAAAGTAAATTTATATTCTAATTTTTGGGTCCAAGGATAAACCGAGTGACAAAGACTATTTGGCTTGATTTTTGCAGCGACAGACCAAAGCCTCTGGTGGGAATCGAACCCACAACCCCCACGCTGATAGGCAAGCACGCTACCAACTCGCCTACCGGGGCGATTCTTCAATTTTAAGTATTTCGTTATAATGGCATTTTTCAGCCTTCATCAAATTGAAGTATTATTTTACATCAATCTTGCAGCAGATAAAACACTATGAAGGAGTGGGCCATTTTGAAATTGTTGTTGTTTTTTAACAACAACAACAACATTTTTATCGGTGGCTTTGCACACAACGATGTTTTATTTTACAAAATGTTTTTTTTATATAACAATTGTCATTGATGTACAATGTTTATAAAATTGATGTACATTGTTCATTAAATTAATGTACAATGTTCATTAAATTAATGTATAATGTTCATTAAAACGATGTACAATGTTCATCAAATTGATGTACAATGTTCGTAAAATTGATGTACAATATTCACCAAATTGATGTACAATCTTCATCAAATTGATGTAAAATCTTCATTAAACTGATGTACAATCATCATTAAATTGATGTACAATCTTCAATGTCTCACTCACTCCTTCGGTAAGAAGCCCATTCCGAAAGGATAATGATTTATTGTCGATCATTATTCATTATACAGGTTTTGTTTCTGTTGTTCGAGTTCGAGATCATTGATTTATTTCTATACAAAACGTGGGTTTGTTGTGTGGTAGTCTCAGATAGTCTTTGTCACATCAGGGTCTCCCGCAACGAACATTTTCCAAAAGTTCTTGGTAGTGATCGCGTGTTTACTTAAGAGTTTGGCAGAATGTAATCAACTGACCCCAGTTCGATGTCTCTAGGCTTCAGTACATGGAGAACCCAATTGTGAAACAACTGTTTGGGTCTTTCTGCTCAGGAAACATCCTCTTCACTTTGTCCTCCTCGAACAAGTCTCCATTCTTAAAAGTATGAAAACTGGACATTGGAGAAGTAAATCTGGTGCAACGATTGACATTTCGTACAAAAGAAAACTATGACATGTCTACCATAGGTTAGGTTAGGTTGGGGGATATTTGTTTTACCGCCAATGAAATTGCCTAAAATTCCATTCAAACGAAGAATACAATTTGTATATTGGTTGACTTTTGGAATTGACTTACCAGCAGTAGGGACTTCGATTAGCTTCCATTAGATTATAAATTAATCCAAGTGACCGACTAACACCCGAAGCAAAACTAGCTTATACGGATAAAATAAATCACTAAATTCTCCTTCAATTGATTATGTGCCGGACGAACATCTTTCAAGTATTTGCGAAAACTTAGTCCAGACTTACAGGTAATTAATGTTTTTAAATGTTTCATGTTGAGAAACTTTTGCCATATTTCCACCAAAAGTTTTCTTTAAAAGAATCAATAAACTGTCTTAATAATAATGTCTTATTTTTGGCCAAAATGGCTGTAGGTGGTGGTGGTGGTGGTGGCGGACGGGGTTACGGGCATCCAAGAAAAGTATGTACTTTTCAATTTTCATTAAAATAAAGGGGCCACTAGTCATTACGATGGGCTATGCGCAGTCAATGGCGTCACACGAACACAAACATTGATAATATTCATGACGGCGAGGCAAGGATGAGAAGAGATGAGTTTGCCTGATGGCTGGATGACTGGTTGGCTGGTTGGTTGGTTGGCTGGTTGTTTGGCTGGCAGTGGATGTAAAGAAGTTTGGCAGGATGGATGGATGGATGACTGGATGGATGGATGCCATTGCTGTTTCTGTGTTTCTTTTTTTGAACAGTTTTTTTTTGCTTTTCGTTGATTGTATTGTAGACGTATTTATACATAAAAGCTTAAGAGAAAATGATGAGTATAAACACGATGATGATGCCCGCTGAAGATAATGACGATGAAATTAAATTGGGGAAACTTTTTTTTTTTACTTACCCACTCACCCACCAACAGAAAAACAATGAAGTAACATCGAATTGATGGCAGCCATCAACTCGAACGTCGCGACATCACGTTGGAACTCTTAAATTAAAATAGAAAGTTTGTGCGTGCTCCTTGCCGAGTGTGGAGCACGAGCTTCGGCAGAATGAGGCGGTGTCTGTCGAAGTGATTTAAACATCTCAGCGTTTGTTCTTATTTTTTTTTAAGTAAAAACTTAAAAATTTATTGAATTTCTTGTGAGGCTCCAACAAGGCTCTAGCAACGCAGTGCTGCCTTCTCGACCTTCTACCGGCAGGAGCGGCAAGGTTTTGTAAACTTTTGCAATTTTAATTAAGTTTCGAATACGTTTCGTATCTTCAGCATACATTTAATCAAATTCGCGCATTCGTTGCCAGACAGTCTGTCAGTCAGTCAGTCTCACGGGCCAAAATACACACACACACGCACACTCACTCCCGGGCAACTTTTGTAGCATTCTCTACTCCAGATCCCCATCCCTCCTCCTCCTCCTCCTGCTGGCTGCCTTCATCATCAACAGTGTCGAAATATGCCAGAGCAACAGAGAAAACAGAATATCCGAACAACTGGGAAAAAAAACTACTGCAGCACAGCTACGACACATTATCAAAGTCGCACACTCTTCAATTAAAAAAAAAAGAAAAAAAAAACATCAGAGTGCAACATAAATAAAATTGAAATAATGAAAAAGTAGCAAACATTTTATATGTGATGGAAAAACTTATAACTGGTGCGAGTGTGCGAGAACGCCAAGTGGCAAAGAAGACGAACTAGCAGAGGAGACCGGCAGACAGACGTCCATGTGAAAGGCGAAATGTTTCTATACAATTTGATACATTTAAAAGTCATACTTTAATCAAGGAAGTGGCTTCATGGCAAAGTGTCTTTTTATGGCTAACACCAACTTAATGGAAATGCGTCCAACAGTTGGGGATCGGTTGTCATTACAAATGGACCAAAGACTACCAAATGCACATGCCCGTGACTAGGCATAAGTCTACAACAACATCTGTCAGGGAATTGCATACAAATGTAAAATGTAATCAAAAGACAATTGAGGGAGTATTTCCAAGCGGACCATAGTTGATACCCTCATCTCCATTACTATGAGTCTTAGGAGTCCATAATAATACTCAAATACAAGGGAACATCCTAAACCAACGAAGTGTGGATTTGAGCCTTAGAGCTTCAAGAATAATAATTTAAATGTGGCTACTCCATCGAAAGCAACTTACCACCCCCATTCCAGTACGCATACATTTCATGGATTTGCCAAATAGCGAGCCTGTGATCCTGCAGTTCAAGAACGGCTCTCCAAGGTTTCGGAAACCAAAACAATTTTCCATAGGAGATTTATCAGATCCAAAGATTGACAAGCTTTTTTACTACTCGTTTTTTTAATGCGAAGAAAAGAATTTTCCATAGGAGATTTATCAGATTTTCAGATCCAAAGATTGGCATGCTTTTTTACTACTCGTTTTTTTTAATGCGGTTTCCTATCGGGAATCACTTACATACTTATTTCCCCTAACATTCCATGAAGAAACGGACGGGGAACTTCTCTCGAATCAGTGAGCTGTGTACGAATTATTTTGTATACTCACTGACCGCGGGACCTACTGTTTTTAAAGCCGGCTCCGAACGGCTAATGCTTTTCTAGAGAAGTTTTACATGGCTTAGAGATTGCTCTCTTACTCGTAAAGTCGCCAACATTTACGAGGGAATTAGTCCCCCTTTAATTGAGCCGCCTTCTATGTGATTATCACCATGAAAACTCTGCATTTTGCATCGGTTTTCCCTCCTGACCCATTTCATTTTTCTCTCTCATTTATTTCGTTTCATTCACAAAATCAAGATTATATATTTTTTTTTAAACATATTTTTATTTGGCAATTTCCCTGCATCCTTCGCCAGCGATGACGGACCCAACGAATGGAAATTATCACGTACATAATTTCAGGTCATCGTTACGTTTCATGCGTTGTTTTGTTGCTGAAGTCAAGGGACTGCTGGTGATTACGGCCAAAGACGACGACGATGAAGAAGAAGGTAAATGTGAGGTATACGTGAACATACAAATTCCATTTGCGAAACCGGATGCAACTCCACGCACTGCTTTACCATTATCGTACTTCGTCTCGACGATGGCTGCGGTAATGGGACACTGGCAATGGCAGTGACGGTGACGGTGGCGCAACGGAAGCAGTTTGCAATTGTGATTAATTGCAAAAAAAGAAGAAGCAAAACGACGTAGGACACACAAAATGAAATGGACATTTCTCCTCGTGGACTCTCTGGCCGCCGCCCACTGCTCACCGTCTTGCTAAATGTCTGGCATCCATTAAACCAATGTTTCATTTTCTTGAAATGCTGAAAAAGAAGAAAACAGGAGAACACATTAAAGTCTAGTTTTGCCCGAGACCATTTGAAAATGTAAAATTTAAATTGGCATT
The DNA here is from genome assembly GCA_958296145.1 of Hydrotaea cyrtoneurina. NCBI lineage: Eukaryota > Metazoa > Arthropoda > Insecta > Diptera > Muscidae > Hydrotaea > Hydrotaea cyrtoneurina. The sequence goes on from OY282514.1 coordinate 89,894,847, forward strand.
GGAGTGGGCGAGATTTAAATGGTGCCTTCTGTTAGATAAAATTGAGACGAATCGTTTGCTTGTCCGAGACTACATGGTTGGCCGGTCAGGTGGACGGGGTTCGGTCGAGTAAGGAGAAAGAGAAGAGGGATGGATGAGGCAAATAGTTTCCATTTCAGCATTTTTGTAATCAGTTAAATGCACGCTTTCCACTTGGATAAGCAAAACTTTATCAAGATTGCTGCTGTGCTACCTTACGGAGATTTTGCTGAATTTGCACTTAACCAACGAATACAGGCACACACTCACACACACACACACCCTCTCCACTGTACCCTCTCCATCTCTCCCCCTCCGCCCCCCCGCCCCCTGGCTGTGGTCCAAATTGAATACCCTTTCGTCGTTGTAAACGGACGAGTGCGTCGGAGTGCGTTCAAAGAAAATCAATCCGAACTAAGCCAAATTATCATTAAATTCATCAGTACGGATGTATACGACGAGTATGCATGTCTGCGTATCCGTATTTGTGTACGTGCCTGTGTGTGTGTGCGTGTGTGTGAACGTGTTTCTGTGTGTGTGTACATAAGGTAGGTTTTGTAATCATGGGGGTGGCTTTATTGGTTTGGGTGGCTACTGCACAGATACTGCTTGATTTAATGTGATATTAAGAAGCGCGAAGATTAGATGATTGCTTCAATATGTTCAGCATACTCATCACGTTGCCAGGCGAAGGCCAGCCGGGAAGACTACAAGCAGAATATTAACTGCCACCACTCATTCATTGACTTGCTCACATTGTCACTCTCTCTCTCTCTCTCGCTGTCGCACTGACTTCCATTGGGCTTGTGTAACCAAATTAAATTATCTTCCAGCAGGATACATTTTACATCCCTTCCTTGTTTTCCAAACCAAAAAAAAAAAAACACACGACGCACACCGTGTCTCTCTTCGCAAAAGGGAGACTGGTTACCACGCTACAATGATTGCATCCTTCGTCATCGTCATCGCCATCGCCATCCTCAGTCGTCAGCATCATTCCCATCCTCGTTGTCGTTGCCGTACATTATCATTGGTTTCTCTGGCACATCTACAAGCTATGCTCGCATCCTTGTTTGCATGCGTGTCTCTTGGTGTGCTTGGCCCTGTGTCCTTGTGTTCTTGGCTTTCATTCCAATCAGATTGTTTCCGTTGTTGTGTGTTGTTTCACATCACATCCCACTCGTTGTTGCTCGACGTCGTTCCCCCTGTCGATGCTGTGCCCTCCATCCAACCGGCTCGCCATATGTTGCTACTGATAATGTCGTATAAACGCTCGAATCATTGTCGAGATTGAATTCGTATTAATACGTTTGACCCCCGGGCAATGGCTGAAATAGCGAACGTGCGCCTGATTAACATATGTCAACAGAATTATATTGAAGTTTCATTGCCTCTGTCTCGGTCTCGGTCCTGTACCACTGACTTTGTTGCCACAGTTTGCTGCAGTGCCTGGCACTGCTTTTGCCGCACCATTGCCTCTGCTGTTTTTTTTTGTCATTATGAATGGCATGGAATGGATTTGTATTTTTTTCTTCTGGTTTTGTTATCGAAAGTATTTTCGCTTCGTTTTCTTTTCGGTTTTGCGTTTGCGTTCACATGTTGCTTTAATGAAAATTTTATTATCTGCAGCTTATTTTGCTTTCTTTGTCATTCAGCCAAAAGTGTGTGTTTTAAATTGAATTATGTTTTAAGGCCAAATTGAGTTAGCCAGAGAAAGGAACAGTGCCAGTGCGTGCAGCCTTCTGTAAGTGTGATTGTGTTAAGATTTTGAACTCCATGGGAAAGTTAAAAAAAAAAAAATATTAGAAGAGCAGAGGTGTAGAAGAGAATTTATTGTATTACGACTTTACGGATTGAATAACTGAAGTCTGAAGAAACTGGAGTAATGAAACCGGATTTCCTACAAACTATGCACAGGGGTTATTTCGCAACTCCTTTCATAATGTGATACAATGCAAATCTGTGGCGCTTAATCCAAATCTAGAAAAAAAACTGGCTTTTTATCAGGATAAATCTTTATTTCTCTAACTGAGAGATGAAAAACAAATAAACAAGTTTACAAGCAGACGGGAAAAAAAGTAATAAACAATTGTGTTTGAGACAAAAGAATGCCAAAGAAAATCGAGGAATGATATTGGAAAAATTAGAGACGACTTGAGTACTCTAAAAATATACATCTTTTCGAATATAAAAAAAAAAAATTTGGAGAAAATTTAAAAAAAAAAATGTTTGGAAAAAATTTTAAGTTCATTTTTGGAATAAATTTCAAAAAAAAATTAGAAAATTTTTTGGAAAACATTTTACTTAATTTTTTGGACATTTTTTAAAAAAATGTTAAAGACATTCTTTGGAATAAATTATTTATCCGGAAAAATTTTATTTCATTTTTTGGGAAAAATTTCCGCAACAATGTTTTTGGGAAAAAATTTAAACAAACATTTTTGGAGAAAATTTAAAAAAAAAATTATTTGGAGAAAATATAAAAAAAAAAATTTACATATTTCAAAAATCAAATTTTTGGAAAATTATTTATTGGAAAATTTAAAAAAAAAATGGAAAAAAAATTGCAATCTCAAAAATCAAATTTATTGTTATTTGGTCGATAAAATTTGATTCTGGAAAATTTTTTTTTTAATTTTTTGAAAAAAAATTTAAGGACTTTTTAGAATAAATTTAAAAAAAAAAAATTGGAAAACAAATTTACAGAACTCAACAATCAAAGTTATTTCTTTTGGCCGATAAAATTTGATTCTGTACGTCGCGTCGGTTAAATATCTAAAAACACGAGTTTTTGTTCATATCAAAAATATTTATCTTTTCCAATTTTCAAAAATTTTATTTAATTTTTTGGAAAAAAATTCATTTAATTTTTCGGAAAAAAATTTTGGTAAAAATGTTAAATACATTTTTGCAATAAATTTAAAAATAAATTGGAAGCAAAATTAAAAAAAAAAATTGGAACAAAATTTACAGAACTCAAAAATCAAAGTTATTGTCTTTTGGCCGATGAAATTTGATTCTGGAAAAAATAGTTTTTATTTGTTTTTTTGAAAAATTGTATTTATTTTTTTGTGCAAAAATTTGATTTATTATTTTGGAAAAAATGTTGGCAAAATTTTTTTGGAAATTTTTTTATTTAATTGTTAGAAACAAATTTTTAATTAAAAAAAAATTAAAAATATTTAAAAAAATATTGTTTTTTTTTTTTTGCCAATTACCTTGTACTTGCCTTGTACTTCTCCCATGGACAAAAATATTGCCGACAGCAAACAAAATAAATTGTTTTTCACAAATCATTGCAAGACAAATATTATAACAATTTATTCGATAGCTCATAAAATGTTGATAATAACTTCTCAGTTTCAATAACAAAATTGTAGCTAAGAGATAAGTACACAAATAAGCTTTGTCGACAGAATTTGATTCAGAGTTTTGAAAAAGCACGAAAAAAAAATATACAGACATATTGGATAGTGTCCTCTATTGACCCTTTATGTGTATTGCTGTAGATTTTTTAAATTCTCGAATAAAAAGACAACAAGATTTCAAATTATAGGATTCGGTGTAGGTGTCCCCCAGGGAGAGTCACCTATCACTGGCGAATGACTTCACTTAACAACCAAAAATAGTTTAAATGCATCTGACTGCAAGAACTCTAACAAAAACAGAGCCATCTACAGGTCGCCACCAGAATGATGAACCGATTCAAGGGTCTTCTCCAGGAGAAAATAAATGCTCCCAAAAAAATTAAGAATTCCCCAAATGAAGAACTAAAAATAGGCGATCAAATAAAGAGACCAAAATGAAAATTTCAAAAAAAAACCCCAAATAATTTATGAAAAATTCCGCAAGGAAACGTTTGTAGGACGACAGTGCCTCCGCCGCCGCTTCTCAGGAAAAAATTGGGTAATTTTCCTTTGGTCAAATGTTGACTTATCTTGTAATTGATTTAATTCCCTTTTTAAATATACAACAGATCCTATTGGCTTTAGACAGAGATCCTCAAATTCTACGCAACTCAGCTTAATAGAAAAGTGTTTCCTGCCGTTTTAATTGTTCCCCATTTATGTGTGGTGATTATTTGCTCGTAGACAACTTATGTCTGTTTGTAACGGTGCAAATACCATTCTATGGAATAATGACCTCTGTTTTAAATTGAGTCTTCCTTCCAATTTTTTTTTGTGCAGATTTGCTGTCGTTCTTATCTGCTCCATCATCATCAACATCATCGTTGTAGAGCAAAGACCTCGAGACACATTCGTAAGGGAACAGAGGGTACTTTCTATTTTGCTCCTGTTGCTGTATTTCGCGGGGGGGAGTCTATGACTCGTATTCTTGTATGCAAAACTGCATTTGTTATGCAAATTATATTCAGTTGTTGTTGTCGAACAACATCCTTAAGTATGCCCTTGTGCCACTGAAGAAGTTCAGTTTAAAATTCAAATTTTTATCAAAATATGTACTAAACTCATTAAGATGCCACTTGTGAGTCGCAGCGTCGAAGTGAACAAGCCAGCAGTCAGTGAGTGTGTGCGTGTGAGTGAGTGAGAGACTGGAGAAGCATGCGGCTGGCTAATTGAAAAATTATATCAAAAACAACAACAGCGTCACCAGCAATTGGCCCTGGCAGCGCCAAGAGCACGAGCAACGCGGCGGAGTTGTAATCTACTCGTGCCACTTCAAGTTCCACAACCACGCGATAGAATTGCAAATATTACAACAACCACATGCCGATGGCAGACACAAGAATCGGCCGAGTGCTGAGGGGGGGCAGGGCCACTAGAAATGGCAGCTTATTGAGTTCACTAATGAATGGGGTGATTGCTGTTGCCGATGTTCTTTTGCCCCAGCCATGAAAACCGAGAGTGAGTGCCAGTGCCAGTGCCGGCTTGGCGACTGACCACTTGCTTTGGCTGTTGGCCATTTTGTAATAGAAAGCGTTGATTGAACTGTAATTGCGCTTGGTGCGGGCACCGTGGAGGCAACGAAAGGCGAGGGTTCATTTTCGCTACCAACCAACCGGCCGACCGACCGACCGACCGACCAACAACATTTTCACAAAGAGCCACATCAAATGGAATTACGAAAAAATGGCAACACTTAAGTGCTGAACGACTGAACGAACCAACTCTTTGGCCGCTACAGTTCATCAACAGAAAGACACACAGAGAGAGAGAGAGAGAGAGAGAGTGAGAGGCTATTTTGTACATAATGCAAACTGGTCCTTTGCTGTCGTCCATCACCGTTGTAGTTCACTATTTTGCTACCAAGTGGAGGCTAGAAAAGCATCTCTGTGTGAAGTACGCGGTTAGGGCAACTACAACCACATCCTTGCTGGCATTACGACATTTTCAGCGATTTTAATTGAGTCGAGTCCGAACCGCCACCGCCACCGCCACATTGCCCCTCATCCTGCCGGCATTCCCCTCCTGTGCTGTGCCCCGGTTTGCTGTTATTAATTTTCGAGACAATGATGGCGGACAAGTGGTTATGCTTGTGCTTGTTTGTACTACTGATAGTAGTTACCTTGTTCGATGCCGGTGAAGGTTAAGCGGGGAATGGGGGGCCAATGTACACCCCCCATTTTAAGGGGGGGATTTATTGGTTGGCTGCTTTCGGCATGGATGGATGGCTGACTGGCTGGCTGACTGTGTGTGTGTGTGTGAGTAAAATTCAATTCGATGGATGTTTGTGGGACTCGGTGTCTGTGTGAATGTTCTTAATCCGTTTATCTTACTTCGTACACTGATGGACTTGGAGCTCATGGAAAGGCTGGCTGTTCGGTTGCACTGTGGGTGTGTTTGTGTGTGTGTGTGCATTTTTTCAATTTGCCTCGGCTGTTGTTGCTGCCTGCCACCACATGCCACAGACAAAACCAAAGCATGCCAGTCAGTCCTGGGTAATCCTTTTGTGGAGACCATTAGCCCCGGCCAGACTCGTAAGTGAGTCACTACTGCTTGGCCATGTTGTTGCCGTTGTTCTGGCATTGCTGCTGCTCCTGCTGCCAGTGTTGTTGTTGTTGTTGTTTGTGTTTTCCAATTTAGTATCCTTCACTCCACTTTCTTTGTAAAGTCCATGTCCAGGCATCTGCTACGTCTTCATCTCCCACAAAATGGCGGATCGACCGAAATGAAACCAGTTCATTGTAACGTAACGTAACGTATGCCCAGCCACCCACCAACATCTAGTCGGCAAATGCCTGTGGACTTGTACCGAACTCACCCGCTGAGCTTTCTTTACCGCAGCACACTCCTCGCCGGTTTGCGCCAGTGCTTGCAAAAGTGTTTCACAAATACAAATGAACCTAGGGCGAAGGGCCCTATCTATACACAGAGAATGTGCTGGACTATCATACCGTCCAAGGTTCATATCCTGTTAAGGATATCAACACATTTTTTGTCTGCCGCTGACTTTAAGAGGAAGAGTGTAGAACTTCTCACTAAGTTTCGTAAGATAAAAATCAATGAAACATTTCATTGACTCTAAGAATGATATCCTAGCTTGTCTGTAACTTTTTGTAGTGTACTTCAGAGAGCCAATGCGATTCCAGATTCTTCTGCCATAAACTTTATTAGACCTGTTAAGCCTTGTCTAACTGCCCGAGTGATATGGAGACTTCGAGGCCAAGGGCACAAAAATATTCTTTCATTTACTGATAAAAACCTCAAAAATATTTATAAAATTAGCATGAAAGGGCAAAATTAATGAAAAGATAGAGTTTTAATGATACAGTGAAATATTTTCATGGATATGATGCATCAGTGATTAGTGTATTTCATTTTTTCATTATTGCAATGAAATAGTTTCATTGATATAGTGAAATATGTTCATTAATACAAATAACCGATGAGTAAGGAAATGGAATACTCACAGAAGAAGAAGAATAGCAGTGAGCGGCCCTTCTCATTTCTCTACTCTGCATATAAGGGCGCCATTTATTTGTATATGTCTGCCCTGGCCACCCAGTGGCCAGTGGGTGGTGTTAGGTGGCCTGACCCGTTCGTCCACTTTACAACCCGATGGTGAGATGAGCTGTGTATTTCTCTGTCATACATGCCGTATATCGCCACAGTGGGCGTGAGCCTTTCAACGTTGTGTGAGTGCGAGCGTTTGTCTATGGTAGGAGTTCAATAAGTTTGCCATTTTTCGTTTGGAAGCTCATAAGTTGTTGTTGTTGTTTTTGAGTATGTGTGTGTCCTTTTTACTTTTGCGGGGATGTGGGCGATTGTTTCAGTTTGCCCATGCCGTCTCCCGTCCCGGGTTTGTCCCTCTAACGGGGCGCCTCCATTATCCAGCAGAATGTTGCTGGCTGGCTGGTGGTGCTTTGTGCGAGAATTGAAACTGTGCACAAATTGACGAAGCGAATTGTAAGTAGATTATTTTTGATTGATTTTTCGTTGTGAGTTTTTTTTTTCATCTTTTTCTTATTTTCTACTCTTCGCTTTTCGCAGCTACTTTGTTTTGTGTGTGTGTGTGTGTGTGCGGTGTTCCAGAAGCGTTATTTATTTAATTTTATAGTATACATTTGAGGTCCCTGATGGATATTTTTTGTGTATTCTAGTGTATTCATAAATTAAATTAAATTTGGTAAAATAGAGTAAACGTGGTTCAAAACCGCCATAGATATGTAATATTCTTAGTAACAGTTTTAACTCCTAAATACAGTGGAACAAATATTCTAAGAACGAATACTTTGAGCTCATTTAAACATAGTTCCTGTACTTATTTACTTAGTGAGCTACAGCTACAGCTACAGCTACAGCTACAGCTACAGCTACAGCTACAGCTACAGCTACAGCTACAGCTACAGCTACAGCTACAGCTACAGCTACAGCTACAGCTACAGCTACAGCTACAGCTACAGCTACAGCTACAGCTACAGCTACAGCTACAGCTACAGCTACAGCTACAGCTACAGCTACAGCTACAGCTACAGCTACAGCTACAGCTACAGCTACAGCTACAGCTACAGCTACAGCTACAGCTACAGCTACAGCTACAGCTACAGCTACAGCTACAGCTACAGCTACAGCTACAGCTACAGCTACAGCTACAGCTACAGCTACAGCTACAGCTACAGCTACAGCTACAGCTACAGCTACAGCTACAGCTACAGCTACAGCTACAGCTACAGCTACAGCTACAGCTACAGCTACAGCTACAGCTACAGCTACAGCTACAGCTACAGCTACAGCTACAGCTACAGCTACAGCTACAGCTACAGCTACAGCTACAGCTACAGCTACAGCTACAGCTACAGCTACAGCTACAGCTACAGCTACAGCTACAGCTACAGCTACAGCTACAGCTACAGCTACAGCTACAGCTACAGCTACAGCTACAGCTACAGCTACAGCTACAGCTACAGCTACAGCTACAGCTACAGCTACAGCTACAGCTACAGCTACAGCTACAGCTACAGCTACAGCTACAGCTACAGCTACAGCTACAGCTACAGCTACAGCTACAGCTACAGCTACAGCTACAGCTACAGCTACAGCTACAGCTACAGCTACAGCTACAGCCACAGCCACAGCTACAGCTACAGCTACAGCTACAGCTACAACTACAACTACAACTACAGCTACAGCTACAGCTACAGCTACAGCCACAGCTACAGATACAGCTACTTCTAAGGTGAACGATTTTAGTCTTGTCTTTGACTTTGGTGGCTACGTCGTCTTCTTCAACAGAGTCCTTTGGCGTCAACCATGATCGTTCAATCTTCTTCATTCGGAGGGCTTCGTCAGATTTTTAGTCCGGCCATTGCTCTTTATCTGACGATAAAGTTTCCTTTGCTTTCATCGGTCTCGTCAGTGGGCCCTGCAATCGTTGCGTTATGGGCAGCATAATTTGCTTCGTAGCTCGTGGCAACACGTCTATCGTGGGAGTAGCGTTCGCTAGCCCAAATAGTCTTTAAATAGTCTTGGATTATTGTCAGCGGTTAGATTTGGTGACCAAGCTACCTAATTAACACGATCATGAGGCTGAGACCTCCTGTTAGATCTTTGAATCTCCCCGATGCTTAACCACACAAAGTCATACGAATTTTGTTTGTGAAGAATGACCTTCCAGGGTTAAGACGTGTGTATTCACTTTAAATTGTGTAGACTACATTTTTTCTCTTGGACCACCCCCCGACTTGAAGCTCTTCATTCTTTCCTCCTACGCATGCTGTCTTCGTGTAGATCCCATTAATATTATCCCTCCATGTGTCAACGTTCACGGCTGACATAAATACTTGTGTTAAAGATACACGAACATGTCGTCATGTTTCGCTTTTCAAACAAATGATGTCGTCTTGTAGATTGTGTCAAAAACGGAGCATTGCGTCGCTGTCCACTGGAGCGTATCAATCGAAGGATTAATATTAATAAACCGGAGCGTGTTGTAATTTAATGATATGTCTGTCAACCATTCCACCGCAAAACAGCCAACAGATAAAGACATCAATGAACGACATAAGAACGGTATTTTTTTTTGTTTTGCCATTTTTCGGCGACTGGAGGATGCGGCACAAAGAGACAGGAACAACTAGATGACACATCGTCCAAACATCGTCATCGTCATCAGCTTCATCGTTACGATAAAAGCACACAAACAACAAACTTACGTAACTAAACAAATGTAACTAATAGATACAAGATCTAAGTGTTAGATACGACGGCAAGCAAAAACGTTGGCAATAGCAGTGCCTTGGGCCAGGCATGTCTGGGACGATGGGGCAGACGTTTGTGGACATCTATTAACGGTTACAATTGCACTGTGCCGAAGGGGGTATTTTTGGCTCGCACTGTGGTGACAGCAAATGTCAGGCGGCACGACGGGCAGACGGGCTGCAGCCACACCTACACGATTTACCCAGGAGCAGGAGCAGGCATACGCCACTTGTAAGGTCTCCCGGTAGACCACAGCGCTGGGATTTTGATTAAGTAGCGAGCGAGGGTTAGGGCGTTGTTTTTTTGCCACAGCGCACGTGGCCGATAGTTTCGAAATCATCAGAGCCTGCTGTGCGCCACGCGCTCCGCCAAACACCATCACTGTCGCCGCAACGCAGACTGACAGACAGACTGTCAGACATTCATCATCAGCCAACAAATGCTGACAGTGGTCAATTAGAATGCTGGTGGGACTGTGACTCTCACAGAAAATTAACTCTTCCCGCTTGAGAAGGCTGCTGCTGCCGCTGCTGTTGTTGTGTTCTCCTTTTCTTTGGTGTGTTTTTAGCAGCGTCGTAACTTTCTTCCTGATGAAGGCCAGGCCACGGGGTCCACGGAAGGTAAGGATGCAGGGATTCAGGTTAATTTACATGTTTTTTTTCTCGAGCTCGGTTTTTGCCCTCCTCCGTTTCCGGTTATTTTACCATAATAAATCGATTAAGACTGCGACTGCGGCGTATGGGCGGTGTGGTTGCTCGCTTAGATGAGGTGCTAACTTGTCTGTGGCGGTTGGGTGCTTCGGCGGGGTGAGCGGGCATATTTAATAATAACGTTGCCCTCGGTGTGCTGTATGTGTCGTCTCTCAACCCATCCGACATTAGGCGGGGCGCTCCACTCTGACAATGATGATGTGTTTCATTAAACATTTATAGGATGTAAGCGAGTGTGAGTGAGTGAGCGAGCGAGTGTGTGTGTGTTGGTGTGGCTGTAATGCCGATGACGTTGATTATTCTAATATTGTGTAATAATCATCACCGTACGTAGGGCCAGAGGATTTTTTGCGTTTTCCCTTACTGCCATCCTCCTTTTTGTTCGGCCGTCAAACCGTCTGTCCGTCAGGAGCCGGAATGATTGATAGCTTTTTATGGTGTGTACGTACGTTCGTACGTTCGTGCTGCTGCTGTTACTACTCGCGCTGCCGTTGATGATGTTGTGCTCATGTCAATGCGAACGCCGCTGTCGTTGTTTGGTTCTGGACCTATGTTACCATAATAAATCTCCTTATATATTTTTCATTATTGTTTATCATTTGTGTGACATGCGATTGAACAAAAAAGAAAATACTTACATACACACACGCACACACATACATATATACGACAAAATAAATAAAAAGAAATTTAATATGGAAAACATCAGTTTGCGTCATATCAAAGTGTTCGCACCATAATTCCATTGCGTTCACACACACACACACAGAGAAATATTATGTGAATATACTGCGAGGGCTACTCTTTAAGTGAGAATTATCAGAAAACTAAAATGGTCGTAACAGGGCGAACAGGGATAGCGGAAGTTGTCATGGCAGCCAAAGGGATTTCCATGCAGAAACTATTTCCCCCGTTGATAAAAATGTATATGGCCAGACTTACATTCCAACGCGGTGACATTCGAATGGATGTTCAAATATATTAAATCCCTAACTCTAAGATAAAACATAAACGGGCCATAAGTCCAATGGATATGGCAGACCTGTGTTCCAAGTAGAGCTCTGACTTAGAGAGTTTGTCGAAACGCATGACTTTTACTGAATTACTAAGTTGTAGTGACCAAAAGAAGAGAGACGGTGGGACTTTAAACAAACTTGTAAGATAGGTCGTTCTTGATTGGCCAAAAATATACACTCAAGGGTTTTTTTTTTTGGCAAACAGAGACTTAGCATTGTCACAGCAGTCCTCACCGGGCACGTTACGATAGGCAAGATGGCAAATGGTTTGGATGTATCTCGAGATGAAGCAGAAAAGAAATAATCAGTAGGACATTTGCTGTGCCACGGTCCAGATCTAAAGGAACGCCGACTTAATCAGCTTGGGAGTAGGTAACCTTGAACACTGGGCTGGTGTACCTCCAGTGTAAATCCTCCTATCCTCCTCCTCCATCACTAGGGGTCAATTGTCACTCTCACAAGCTGACCACTCCTTCAGAGGGTAATTCTTTGCTAATTAGTTTTTCAGTGTTATGTTTTCGCAAGTTCGTACAATTAGGTCACACTAGATTTGTTGTTGTTGGTTCCTTGGAAGACAACAATCTCCCTAAACTCGGGCAGCTTTATATTTCTCTTCGTTCACCGAAATAGGCGATATTACAGATGTCCTACGAATCTCTCTCGTTGCTATGCCCTGGCGGCATTGCGTTATGGGCAGGATTTTTCGCTTTGTTGCTTGTGGGAAGATGGGAGCGATAGATTTTCTTTAACTGCTGTCCACATTGAGTAGGCGAAGGGGAGAGCTGGCATGTAACTTTTGAGTTTTTAACATACCTATCCGCTTCAAAAGAACACACCTCCACCCGAAGATGTTAGATGGCCAGATCCACGCATAACTGCTGAAACTTCCACAGCAACCTGCTCCTTTCATGTATCATTCATATTCCAGGGGATTTTTTTTCCCCGCTCACTTAATGCATGAATAATTTTCTGTATAATTTTATTTCAATCATTGAGGCTTTGGCTTTGACTGTGGCTTTGGCAAAAAGGGAGAATTGAAAATGCCTTATTCTCTGCTGATGTTGCATGGAAACCTTTCAATCATCATCGTATCCATCAGCAGCACACCACAGCAAGATACAGAGAGCGAACCGAAGAGAGAGTGAGAGTGGGAGGGAAATCCTGAAATGATTTGGAAGGCGCTAAACTTTAAAGCCCACAAAGGAATTAAATGAAATAAAAATTTCTTAAAATCCCCAAACCATCCATATTTCGCTGGTTGTGTGGGGGGGCCGGGTTGGTGCATGGTGTTGGATGGTGGGGGTTAACAACATGGCCACTGGCAGTTGAAAATTTAATTGGCCGGACGTTTGGCAAACACACTCGAAAATTATGTATTTGTGGGCGATGCGTTTCTTTCCTGCTGTCGCCGCCGTTTGTTTATTTTCATTTATAAATATGCAAACAAACACTCATGCACAAACAAATCTCGATGATTGTGTTGACACAAGCAAATGTTGCATGCACTCACGTAAAATGTGCTATTAATAATTAATAGCCGCGTATAAACATTACGGCCAATCAGCAGGTTTTTCGGGGGAAGGGGGGCGTACAGGTTATAGGCGTAACCATATTTTAGATGTTGGACGTCACCTCAATGTATACAAACAACTTGCACTCATACACACACACACGTGCAGGGTGTTTGTTGTGTGTGCTTAGGATACATGTATGAATGCATCCTGCGGCTACCAAAAGTATACGTGATGGCGACATATTGCACACACACACCCACACCCACACATGTATGTGTAGTTTAATCAAATATTCCAGAGCAATGTGTGTTTTTTTTCTGTCGTCCCATTTGACTTGGAGCCTTTTTTCCGTCATCTTCATCTTCGTTTTCATCGTTCGTCATACCCTCACCGGAAGCAACGTAACTAAAATATTGAAATTTTAATTTAACTTAAATGTCAGTTTTGTGTATAGATTTCTCTATGTTACTTGTGTGTGTGAGTGTGCACTATATACGATATTCGTGTGTCAGTCAGCATGTTTATGTTGGCATGCAACAAAGTATGTGACTGTGGCAACAAACTTCATAGAGTGCGACTAAAGTGGGCAAGATACATGTATCATATTTTACTTATTTGAGCCGTCACAGTGGGTTGAGAGAGGTTGTAACCGCCAATACATATCTGGGGTCATACATTTCAAACATTTGCAACCCGGCGTTCATCGTTTATTCGTCTCCAATAGTCTCTATGTGCAGAGAATATTTGTGAAGATTTTTTACCAAAAAACTAATTTTTTTTCGACCATTTTTGTCGTTCATACTGGAGTTATGTCTCAAAAAATTTAAGAAAAAAAATGTTATGAAAGAAAATTTAGAAGAAAAAAACTTTTAGAAAAAATTTAAAAAAAAAACCTATCCATAGAAATAAAATGTCGGTCATTTTGGTACTTAGAATACTACAGTCCATCAGAAATGGCATCATCATCCTATAGCGGTACGGCTCGGGGTGAGCTTTAGCTTCATCAGTTATTAGTCTCCAATCTTCCCTATTTTCGGCATTCCGTAGCAAATTTTGAAGACCCATTATTCTTATGTCGTATTGCAGTCTGTGTCTTTCCATCTCGTTCGCGGCCCTGCTCGTCGTCTAGTACATCTGGTGTCATAGTTTAGAATTGACTTTTGCGTTGTGCTATCGTCCATGGGAATTTTTTTTTTGTGAAGGCTTTTTTTTTAAAAAAATAACTTTTCTTACGAAAAAAGTTTAAAAACAATTTTTTACGAAAAAACTGTACAACAGTTTTTTTTTTCAAAAAAAAAAAATTGTACCAGAAAAAATTTTGTTACGAAAAAAATGTACACAATTTTTTTTTACGAAAAAAATTTACAAAAATTGTTTTTTTTTTTTTTTCAAAAAAAAAAATGTTACCGGAAAAGTGTACAAAATTTTTTTTACGAAAAAAATTTACAAAATGTGTTTTTTTTTTAAAAAAAAATTTTTTACCAGAAAAAGTTACAATTTTTTTTTTCGATTTTTTTCGAACAGAGAGATTAAGAAAAAAATTTAAAAAAAAAATATTAGAAAAAAAAATTTTATATTTAGACATAGCTAAAACATTTTGTTTACCAGAATAATTTACAAAAATTGTTTTTACCTAAAAATTTACGAAATTTTTTTCTACTATTTTTGTCGACCATGGATAAATTCTTTAAAAAAAAAATTTAGATGAGTTAAATTTAGACATAATTGTTGCCAAAAATGTGTTTTTTTTAAACTCGTTTCCAACAGTAGTTGTGGGCCAATTTTCCAACAAAAGTCACAATATTTGATTATTTTGTATTTTTGGGTATTTCGAAGGTATTTGAGGACACATTTTTCCAGTTTCCCCCAAGTTCGAATTTCCAAAAATCCATTCTCAGCGGATGCCTGGGCAAGGGCAACATTCTCCTCAAATTTCACGATTCCAGCTTCCGCCGTTTGGTTAGGGCAGTGATTAATCCGCCAAGATATGACTTTCCTTTCGAACGCACTGTATTACCTCAATGCTATTACTGAGTGAACCCGTATTAAAGAGGGTACATCGCACTGCTTGTCCCTACTATCCCACCGCCATGGCATGTGTAACCTTCGGTTACATCCGTTGGTTGACAGCAAACCTAATTGGTTTTTTGGAGAATTAATTTTCTTCCACAAGATGAAAAAGAAGAAGAAGAACAAGAAATTGGAAAAAAACACATTCCTTTATACCTTCGTCCAATATTACATACAGTCACACATATATATATATATACAAACACATTCACACACACATAGTAAACCATCACATTTTTCATATCTTTATGAAGCGGAGATGCCATATTGGTTGACATGCAGTTTTTATATAAATTTACTACAGGGGGTAATAAAGGGTGACCAACACAAGGTCACCGGGGAATTCTGCGTAAAACAAATATGAGACAAAATTGGCAAGTTGTCGCCTTGTGATGGAGGACAAATTCAAAGAGTTTGTCACAACAGAAAGTGGAAGTTTTGCAAGAAAAAAAAACATAATAATGAAGCTTCTAATTAGGCAATTTACAAGTTTTACTTTTTCAGTTCAAAGTAGTTTTTTTTATAATTTTTATAAACTCTTTTCGTAAAATATATGAAATTTTTCATTTAAGTTATGAGATAATGTCAAATCAAGGACACTCATGTACTGTAAGGAAACGATAAATGACGTATCGAGAAATAACGACTGGATAACCAGGCCACCAAGGGTTAGGGCTGACGACCCGGCTAAAATGGGAAGGGAATCCAACCAAAGTGCTCTGCAACTGTCTACACATTTTCTGGAGGAACACTTCCTGTGCCAGTGCCCTGCTTTCTAGCAGATCAGTAAAGTCCAATTAGGAGAGGACACCTTCGATGACCTGTCGGTCGTCAAAGCAATAGACATAAGGAATTTAAGGAACTGTGTAGAGGGGAGCGAATTCCTAACGTAGGAAAAAGGGGGAACGGAATTTGTAAAAGAAACCAGGAGCTCACAACAGGCCGAATGGCCGTCTCAACGACATGAGACGGTCATGGTACAGGACCGATCCTCCATCCTCAACCTAACCTGAACCTATGAAATATTTCATATCAGTTTATAAATTCCACAAATTGTTTAAAAGCATTTAACTTTGTTGGGGAAGAAAATTATTATAAGTCGAAAACGTATTAATTTCGATAAATAAGTTTTGAAGAAATTAGATTTATTTAAGATGTATCTTCCGCATAATGATGGGAGTTGGCAAACAATTCTCTTTTGTAATAAGGCACAGCAAAACGCTGAGGAAATTGATATCGAAATTCAAAAATAAAGTTTATTTTTTTTTACTTTTTCAATTTTAATTGAGAATTTTCGAAACCAATTTAATTTTATTTTTGAATTTTCATATCAATTCTCTTTTTGCTAACTAATCCGAGGACACCTTCGTGGATGGACACTCCATTCTGTCTATCCCATGGAGCACCTTTCTTTTTACCGTTTACCCCAATCAACTCTGTGCCAGTAACCAAACGTTCGTTCGTTCGCCCGTTCATATTTTCATATTCCGTCTGCGTTCATTTGATATGCAGTGTCGAACAAAAGGATATACAAAAGTTGGGTTTGGTATAGGCAAAAAAAAAAAAATGAAACAAAAACAGGAGAAAAATATGGAAGGAGCAAAATGTTTTTGTTTAAGCGATTAAAAATAAATGAATATTTGCAAACGGTCGGTGGAGAGGCGGAATGTGGCAATTCATGCGAATTGAAAGTAACTGTATAAATCCCATTTGGGGATGTTCAAAAACGATCAATAATCGTTTTGCAATCCTGCAGTGTTTAAAACCAGCGAAATGCTTTAAGACCTCTTGACAAGTATATAAATACATATATACTCATATAGATGTTCGTGTGTAGTACATAGTATATTATATACATCTGCTCCATATACTCGGGTGACATTTTCTTTAGCAGTGTAATTTATGGTCCTGATTGACGTTTATTATATGGCGTCATACATAAAACTGTCGCTTGAACGTCTTATGCTCTCGAAATGTGCACATAAATATATACGAGGGTGGATCAGAAGCTAAGGGCTTTCAATCGGAGCTTGATTTTTTTAAGTGTTTGGCTCTTGGTGTTTGTGGAAAACACAACACTTGTGTAAGTGAATGAGATATTGCTTTGGATCGATAAATCAGAGACTGACATTTGCTGTCTAACCTTGGATGGTCATAGCTCCAGCACCAGCTGTATTTGGTATGAGTTTAGACCGAGAGTCTAGCGGAAAATCTTCCAGGTGGTTGAATAATGCAAATTCAGTAACATTGGTGGGTCCAATCCCACCTCGCATGCCTGCCAACATACCCATAAATATATCATACATGGCGAGCTTGAGTCGTGGATGCCCTTTAACCCTAAAGGTACTCGGTATGTGGGTGTGTGTGTGTGTGTGTGCTGGTATTGGTAGTGCGACTACACAGATTGTAAATGGAAACTCGGTATATTTACTTTTGCTTTGCCCGTTCGAGTCTGGAGTTTGTATGAAAACCAATCAAGTGTGTTTGCTACTTTGTACATAACTAGAAATGCACATATATACAAGAAAGATATACATGTATACATGTATAAAGTAGAGGGTGCCTTTATATGGATGATAACAACGAGAGACAGCGGATTTGTAACCAAACTTGCCAGTGGAAAACTTTGCTGAAAATCAAGGATTTTTCAAGGAGAGTAGGCAAAAAGTCTGAATCTCTTCAGTCTGACCAGATCAAAAGGAAGAGTTGATTTTGAAAATGTCGCGGTGTAAGGTTTTTTGTGAAGAGGTTCGATCCATAAAGCATTTGTCTATTCCACTGATGAACCCAGTCCTTTCCATTACCAAATCGATCCACTCTAAATTATGTATCCGTATCCTGTATCCGTTTAAACTCCTTTATATATTTGTAGAAGATGTTTGTACATTCATGCTCCGCTTTGCATGGCAATTTGTGCTTAAAATTTTGATATTCCTCCTCCTGTACTGCGATAGTTTGCGGCTTATGTCAGCGAGGCTAGTGCGACAAGTTTGAGGGGAAATCTATTTACAAAGAATCAATCACTTCAGAACCATCCGCCTTGTTAAAATTGTAAAAAATAAAACTTAAATACTGCAATCGTCGAAAAAGTCCATGGAGTGATATTGGACGATCATAGAATGCAATTGCGGGATGTGGCGGGGAAAACTGGGCTCTTCTGCTATAACTTCTATCATTTGTGAGGTTGTATTGGACAAATTCATAAATTTTGCTACGAATTGTTACTTACTTACTTATTTCCTCTAACATTCCATGAAGAAACGGACGGGGAACTTCTCTCGAAATCAGTGAGCTGTGTACGAATTAATTTGTATACTCACTGACCGCGGGACCTACTGTTTTTAAAGCCGGCTCTGCAGGGCTAATGGTTTTCTAGAGAAGTTTTACATGGCTTAGAGATTGCTCTCTTACTCGCAAAACAGCCGCTGAAGAATGTTTGTCATTGTTACCTCAGGCCAAATAATCTCCGGATTTAGTTCTCAGTTCTCATATTTTCCATTTATAAATGTTGGAAAATGACCCGACGAGAATCACTTTGGATCGAATGAAGTGGTCATCTTTTAAATATTCCAAGGAACTTGGGAAAATCTAAGTTTTGTCTTGGCCACAGTCGCTAGTCAAGCTGTAACATATTGCGGCGCTCCTGACTCGCTGACACAGACCACCTCCAGTTAGGGTTGCCAGTTGCGCTGAATTTTTCAGTATTTTTTTTTCTATTTTGTCAAGAGTTTAGGGAAAAAAAGGGTTTGATTTCAGGGTTAAATTCAGGATATTTTTGGTGATTGTCCAGTAATATTACTTTATCAGCTGGCAAGCCTAGCCCCAGTTCGTGTTCTGTACAACGTGTCGGCGTGATTTTGCAACAAACAGATAAAGAAATACTTTTATTACTTAAATAGGGATTTGGTACAGAATTAAACCTTAATAATTCTGATTAAAACTTAATAATTCGGAATGATTTTTAATAATTTATTGTTTCGTCAATGGCAACACTGCCAATGATTCCCCACTGGCAATGCTTGCAGTGTTACTATTCCTCACTTTTCTAGTGATTAATGGACTGTAAAAGAATTTTAGCCGCGCCTGACAACCAGTCGTTAACACAAAGGTTCATTAGATTACGTTGGACTTGGTCTTCTGTCTTTGAAATTTTTATCGTTTCCTTTTCCGTGGTCCTTCGAACTGTCCATGGTATAGTCTTACATCCGGAGTATTTTTATTCACTGCCACAATTGGCCCCTAGCCAGAGCCATCTTTGTGGTTTGAAAGGCCCCACTAAGTCGAAACAGGTTACAAGCGTGTTCTAGGGCGAGTATTTTTGTTCTTCGAAAAGGTGCTTAATTTTTGAGCAGTTCCAAAGTCCAAAGTACAACCCATTTGACAATATGATTCTTTCGTTCAAGGAAGACGTTATTACTATTAAATTGATCCATGATATACAAAGTCATCCAATAATAACAATCCCCCTAAACGCAAAAAAAACTAAATAACTTCCCAAAAATAATGAAAAATCTATTTGTGGACTATTTTATTTATCTTTGAGTGTTGTTTCATATGTTAGAAAGGATGTATATTAGGGTGGAGTGAAAACATGCTTTTTTTTTAATTTGAAAAAGTTAACCTCGGAAAGAGATGTAGTCTGGGGTCCTAATGAGGGGAAAAATAAAGAAAAAAATTTTAAAAAATTTTTAGGGGTCGCGCCACTCCCTCGAAATTTGGAAATTATCGCTATTTTGGCGTTGATTTTAGAAAAATCCTAAAAATTAACGACTTAACTTATTGGAAATTTAAAAGTTTGAGCTTGTTCAGTGCCCAAACAAAAGTATTTGAGGCAAATATGAGGATAATCGACTAATATTTGTAGCTTTGGTGGCGATTTCATTGTTCAGTCAATTTTCTGAAGAAGGGACGATTTGACTTATTTTACTTTTTGAAATTTTTGAACAATGAGAAAATTTTTTTTAAATTTTTTCATGCCCTTATTTCATTGTTTACGCTATTGCAAACATTTATTGACATAACACTTTTTAGGATTTTTCTAAAATCTACGCCAAAATAGCGATAATTTCCAAATTTCGAGGGAGTGGCGCGACCCCTAAAAATTTTTTAAAATTTTTTTCTTTATTTTTCCCCTCATTAGGACCCCAGACTACATCTCTTTCCGAGGTTATTTTTTTTTTTTTGAATTTCACTCCACCCTTGTGTATATCCTATGATGCACCTCCAATCGGAGGTGGAAAACAACTATTTTGGAAAATTCCCAAATAGTTGTCTTGGTGAATTTTTTAGTTGCAGATTATTTCATAACGTTTGCGGTGTTTTTTTAATTATTTTCACGTGATTGTTATTTCATTAGGGGGGGTTATTTCATAGGGCCATTCCATCATTAACTTTGTCTTGACTTCGCTCTCCCTCCGAAACTCTTTCGTCGATTCTTTTTCTATTCGAGCATATGGAGCAGTCACGGATATCGCATTTCTCTCTACGATGTGAATGTCATTTGAGTTCAAAAAGCTGCTCTAATTGTGTTTACTATTTTCCATTCTGTGTCGGTGGCTGATGTTATTTCAATCCATATAAAGGGTTAGCCATTTTTCGTTTTCAAAAGTAAACGTAAATAAAACACATATAAAATAATTTTTTTTTCATGATATTTCTTTTTTTTGAACGATGAAGTTTGAACGTTGACATTTCACACACAACATCATTCAAATGACCATTATTTAGATTGTTAACTAGATTATCACCTTGTCGGAGACTTTCCTATTCGATGGTCCGGAAAGGTTCTTTCCCAATTGGAATTTGTGTCTGCATCAAATTAGAAAGTTGGAGGAAATACGAAATTCAGAAATTGTAACTTTTAAGAACCTGTCCTACACTAACAAGCACATTCTGTTAATGGAGATAAAATCGAATTTCTAGAAAATTGTGTCTATTTTGAATCAGCTTTGGTTTGGTGGAACAACGATTTGTGAGCAGGTTTTAACAAATTGTTCTTTACCTATTTAGTGTTTTTTTGGCATTTGCCTAAGCTCCTTGTTATCAAATAAGGTCAAATTGCTCTGGGTTTTGGGTAGGGACAGATCTTCTGCAGTTTCCGGTTAAATTTGTGACAGATTATTACAAAACTAAAGCTTTGCTAACATTTGCGGGTATCCTTAAGACATTTATCTTGGACTGTCTGTGCTGGTGTTAGCAGTTCTCTAAACTGGTATCTCCACACACACACACACCCACAAATACGTACGTGAGTCCTTAAAATGGAACTGCGATTGGTTGAGTGCAAAGGTAGTTGCTCTACTTGCCTTGAATCTTGGATTTCCTTTTTGGAAACACGCAAACTTTTAGAGTTGTGTGTTGTGCTTCTTCAAGAAATGGTATTTTCTTGTTAAGGACACACTCACTCATACACACACACACACACAGATAGAGTGTCGCACGTTGCTTATAATAAGTTTATGTATGGGAAAGTTTTTACTTTCAACTGCCATAAATCATAAACAGGGGCGACCACGAGCAGTTGGGCCTCTTCGCCAGGATGCTGCTTGCCATGGCCGGCCTTTTGTTGTTGCTATTGCTGTTTGTAATTTTCTGGCATTGTTTTGTGCGACAACACTTCCTGAGTTTACCTTCTCGCCAGCCGTACTGGCATCATAAATTTCTTGAGTTAACACAATTTCGTCGTTTTGTTTTTTTTTGTACTTCTGGCGTTTTCTTTGGTCCTTTCTTTCCCCTGCCCACTGAACGGGCAGAAGTAAAACAAAGTCAAGCCAAAAAGATACCATCCGAGCACTTATTTGACTACATGCTCCACACCGTGGTTCCGGTGCCAAGGATGATGCTGGTCTTGAGATTTACTCTATACACACACACACACACACACACAGGGAGAGACACGCATTGAAATTGTTCCAAGCTGGCCGGGCGGGGTATCTTAAGGAATTACGCGAAATCCTTAAGCCACCCGATGTTTCTACATCATTTAAGGAATTGCCTGCAATTTGCAAGGATTTTCTCGCTGATTTGGAGTGGGCTCACACACACCCATACACATACACACATACATATAGTAGTAAATACATGTAAGTGTGCATCGTATGTACGTGGCTGTGTGTTTATGTATTAGTGTGTACCTAAAGTTTAAGCCTCAACTTGGGTTTGCTTGTCTTGCGGGTGGGTGCTCAAGGATGTGCGCGGTTGGCGAGACTCCTGCTGGTTGTGGTGGTGGTGTTTCATGTTTGCAAATGGGGAAACAAATCTGACGAAGGATGTCCTTAAAAACATTTTGCGTCTGTTTGTTTTTGAACGCTTGGAAATTATGTTTACTTAAGATTTTTAGGATAATTTTTTTTCTTCTTCTTCTTTCTTTCCTCTGCTGGGCTGCTTTTATATGCGCCATATTTTGTCGGTCGGTCGGTCGTTTGGTGTTCATGTTCTTTGTTGTCATCCTCTTTGCTGTTGCTGCCTGCCGGTGTCTGTGTGCGTGAGTGTGAGCCACAAAAAGGATGTCGTTGCCTTTGCTTTGTGAGTGAGTGTGTGTGTTGGGTCTTAAGACTTCTTCTAGACATAAATAGTCATTAGAAAAATTAATTACAACCGGAAATTTATTAGTTAATATTTCATTGCTAACTTCTGTTTGCCATAAAGCTGAGGCGGCGAGGATGTGGAAAATCAACTAAATGCAGGAAATCATGGGGGGCTTAAATGACTTGTCTGCAATTAGTTTGGAGTATTTGCCAGTCCAATAGTTTTGTGACTAATATCCCAATAGAAAAACCAAAACGGAAACTTTTAGCAACGGCAATTAATTGCTTGGAAATTGGCAGAATGATCAGAGAACAGAACATGCTCTGATCTAAGGGACGGCAGGTTTTTTTCCAACGCAATACACTATCCTAGGCAAAGGAATTTCCGGTCTACGCATTAATTTCGACATATGCATGTATGTGTATTTCTCGTCAGATACCATGAGACCTTTAGTAAATTGTGTATAAATGGGAAAATCTCCAACGATTTTATTCATCGAGGTCTCCTGGTAATTGTAAGATGTATGGCTGTAGGTGATCGTATTGAAAATTTACCCTTTTTTTGTGGTCTTTAAGATTTTCTTTTAAGTGTTACCCACTTTATGGTGTGAGAAAGCTTAGTTTGAATATCATGCACTAGTAAGTTGTAATGCGCCTATGGCGCCCGTTAATTTGCTTGAGAAAGTATTTGTTACTTAATTTTAAAAATTTTGTAAAAAATATTTTGAGAAAACTATTTTGTAAAAAAAAATTTTGGAAAAAACAAAATTTGGGGAAAACACAATTTCTGTACAAAAAAAATTATTATTTTTTTTATTTTTATTATTTATAGAATTATTATAGAATG
Organism: Hydrotaea cyrtoneurina; assembly: GCA_958296145.1. NCBI lineage: Eukaryota > Metazoa > Arthropoda > Insecta > Diptera > Muscidae > Hydrotaea > Hydrotaea cyrtoneurina. The sequence continues at coordinate 89,918,207 of OY282514.1, forward strand.
CCTATTTAAATTCCTACGTACTGCGTGACAGAGTCAGTGAATCAGTGTCGAGGGTAAATATATATTAAGATAATGGCATTCGAAAAGTTCTCCGATGTCGGAAAATAACTTTAGAAATCGCTTTTAACGTATATTCTTTTAGAGACAAAGATTTTCATCTGTTTTGTATATTCCGAACCACCAATGCCATCCCTCGTATAAAATTCTGCAACTTGCAAAGAAATCCTTTAAACTTGTTTGCGTTCGATCCTTTGAAATTGCCCTTAAATTGTGAATGTTTGCCTGGTGTAATGCCTTACAAATGCATAAATATGGATGGAGATTTAACTTTAATAATGCCACCATTTGTGGCAATGCCATCAGCCATCCATCGCTCCCCCCCCCCCCCCCCCCCATTCGTTCAACCGCTTAGCACGCACATTCACATCGAGAACAGATTCATTGGTTGTTGTAGGTTTTTTTTTTTTTTGCAATTTTTGTTTAGTTGGTTGGCTGGTGTTTGTTTTGAGCATTCCCAAACTCTTTTTTTTTGTGTGTGAGCGAGTGTGTGTGTGTTGTTGATGCTGCCGTTAGTCTGACATTTAATTTTCGATTTTAATTGGATACTAACAGCAGGAAACTTGAATGTTTCACTTCATCAGGGCTGCTCTACACGGAAAACAAACAAAAATACCAAACAAAACCAAAAAAAAAAAAACACAACACAACAAATCAAAGAAGAAAAACGTCTAAAATCATAGCGAAGAGGAATGAGACCGAAGCAGCCACAGTCGTCGCCATCGCCATACATTAAATGAACCAATGAAGGATGTGGATGCATGGATAGAAGCCATGGATGTGGAAGCTGAAGCTGACGACTACTGACTGAGTGTTACTGACGCTCAGCGCAGCACTGTGAAAAGCATTTCCTCTGAAAAGAAAAAAAAACACAAACACACACACACCACAAGCTCCTCCACTACAGTTTCCTTATCAAAAGGCTATCTAGTCAGTCTACAGCTGACAACAAACAACACAGCGCCTTCTTGCAGAACTATAAGGCCAAGCGAGGCAGAGTGTTTCGAACAGTCAACCAACTATCATGTGTGTGTGTGTGTGTGAATAACTACACTTGGAATTGGTATTGACTCAACAACACACTTGGCATCATTGACTACTGTGACTACCTCCCACCATTCGAGGGGGGGCCAGCCTTGGACCACAACAACTATCGTGCCGTGCTAGAAGGCCAGCAAAGACGACAGTATTTAAAAATGCCAAAACTTCCAAGAGGACCAATTAAAGTCAATGTTTGCATAGACCGACGAGTTTTCTATTTTTTTTTTTTTTTTAATTAACATGTTCACCAATCTCTGCCATAACAAAAGCACAACCGACATCTTCGATGAGGCCGCTCATGTGATGTCGATGGCGGCGGCTGAGCTGTTGGGAATATTCCAAGGATTGACTTGACTTTAATATGGAAATTAAATCCTTTTTCTCGTTCTCCCTGGAGTGCATGTCGGTTGCTGTGAGAAAACAATTAATTGCTGTTCATGTGAATCATAAATATTTGGAAATAATAATCGACAAAATGAAGGACAGCAGGAAACATGACGAGACAGCGACAATGATGTCTGCCCTGCTTCATTGATTGCCGCTAAGTATGATCGACAGCAGAAAGGCGGCCAAGGTACGATTGGGTACAAACAAGCCCAATCGTGTAGAATTCAATCGAGATGCACCATTGTAAGTCGGAGCTATACAAACAAACAAATAACGATTTTTGTTTATTTTTTAAACATCAGCAGGGGAACTGGGGAGTTTATAAATCATCGGAATCAACCTGTTTGGGATCGAAGTTTTACTGGAGTTCACAGCAAATTGGGCAGTCTTCGGAGTTGGCTGACAAACTTCTCATAGAGAAAATATTAAATTCTAAAGTTATCCATCAAACGACATCAGTCTTTGTTGTTCAAGTCATCGGTTTCAAAGATAACTACTTCCTTTCCCATTTCACTAGTTAGGATGGTGTTGACTCGTGGACTGCCCTGCTTTCTTGTTGTCGTTATAAACGCACACTGGGCGGAAAGAATTCCCAATTTATTTCGGGGCGTTCAAATGGTTCAATAAAGAACGGACACGAGTCGAATGACACTATCTTGTCATTGCTAATTCACTGTGAATATCCGTTAACCAATCGGGTTTTTTTTGTAGGTGGCAACATTTGCCTCGTAATTGCTGGCGACTTTGCCAGTAATCTCTAGGCCATGTTAAACTTCTCTAGAAAAGCTTTAGCCGTTCGGAACCGGCTTTAATATATTTAAAACGGCCGCTATCCAACTTTATATTTTCCACAACACTGTACAGTATTTCGCCAACACATTCACTTATTTATTTTTATTGTTTATTTAATTACAATACCAAGTAAATTCATTTCTAACAGTTGGCGCAAAAGTAAACTTCCGATGTTTTTTTTTGGCTGTAATTAAAAAAAATTGAAAAACTTTGATTATTTTTATTTGGTCTTCTAATTTTTTTTGTACATCAAGTCGAGAATATGATGTCATGTAAATGGCGGCCGCCAGAGTTGCCACTGACATTAGGGGCCAATCGCAAAATGTATAGCCTTTTCTGATAGGAGGATTACTTTTGCGCCACCCTTTATTAAAATGACAAAATCAGCACTATTTCCCTATGAATTCCACCTTGAAACATTCTTTTGGGTCATTAGCAAATAAAATTTGAATTTTGTACTGCGAAGTTTGTAATGACTTCGCACCCATTGAACTGTGGCCATGGTCCATTCAACGCATCTGATGCGAGACAGATTCCGCTTCTTCACATTCCTCTGCAAGCAAGTAAAAGGTTACGCACAGTTCACCTGAGGCTGAGAGTACCAGCTGCCAGTCACACTCTTTCATGTGGTGCGGAGGAGCGCAACACAAACTCATTACCTGCCCGGGCAGTTACTAGAGTCGCCAACATGTCTGCGATGGCTGGCCAACGATGTAAATGTTGGCCAATAGTCAAACAGTGCGACGGACTCGAATGGAAGATTGACTAACTCAAGTACTTTGTGTATGGCTGGCCGGCTGGCCGGCTGACTGTCTGACTAACTCAAGCTAGACACAGAGACGCGCTCTGTTAAAACGCAAAACCCAAAAAGTCTACACTCTGGCCATCGATCCTGCTGCTCGGCCGCAGCGCACAGTCATCCATCATTTTTATGAATCGTAGAAGAACTGACACACTCACACATAGACAGACAGACAAAAAAGAAAAAGAAAAGTAACCCCCGAAACGAAACGAAAATGTCGTGTAGCGTAGTGTTGAACACCTGAACGCTGTGTGCGTTGCGAGTAAACTGCGCATGTGTAACATTCGGGAAATTGCGCATTAACAGCATTTAGGGTTTGTCTCCGCTTGTGTGTTTCAATTCATTTGCGTCAAAGAACCCCCTGCCCGAACTGAAAAGGACTAAGGGTTTGACAGAATTAGTACCCAGTACCTGTTGCCCGAAAGCCTTTGTCGTCTTTTGTTTGTGCCACAACAGAAAATGACGAAAAACAAAGAATCTTCCTTGGAGAAACGCCGTATCCTTGGTGTGTGTGTTTTTGTTGTTCTCATTCCATGGATTTTCAAGTAGGTCCTGTTGTATACTCTCGAGTGCCGAGCAACAACAAGGGCACAATATTTATTTTGATAGAAATTGTTGCACAAGGATGTGGATGGCTGTTTGGTTGCACGAATGAATGTTTATTGTCTTTGAACGATTACTTACATCACAGCCATTCACAATTCTCCATGAATTGTTTCTTGGTTGGAAAGTCAGTTGCAGTTGTTTCTTTGGAAATGCCTGACTATCCTTTAAATTATTTAATGCATTATTGTGTCGTCCTAATGACTTGTATACACAATTCTTTGGAAATCGATATAATGTTGTTTGTTGTGTCACAAACACCTCACCTCACCCCACCACACGGCCACTGCCACAGCCACTGCGACAGAGGCTCCGTTGCTCCGTTGGCTGTGAAAGGAAATTGCAAGATTTTGACGCATTGATAGGCCAAAGTACGAGCGCCCCGAATGGTGGCACGGTTTGCAACCGATGGGAAAAACTGATGCTGCAATAAAGGTGTTGCGGCTCGTAAATTATCCTTTCGCTTGAACTTAGATGATGGCAAGCAGCACAAACTCATAAATCTTGCCATGCTTGTTTTTTCGGTTCTGTTCGGGGGACACACATGCAACACATATGGACGATGTACGAGTACACATGTGGCAACACGCCACTGCGATAGTAGCTTTTCTTGACGAGTTATGAGGGCCACTGGAACACCTCAGAACTCCCCATCGTCGAGGGGTCTGAACACCATTGGCCGGCACGCTGCACATTTTTCATAAACAAATCGGGCGTCATGTTGTCTGTAATTTTTTTCAAATCGTTAAATACCTCAGTTATGTGTAAGTGTGTGTGTGTGTGAGCATGCGTTTGAATGGCCAACCGGCCTCTTGGTATTGCTTGGAATACAGGGTGGTCCAAAAGTCACTTGGCTATTCAATAATGTTTCAACCTATTGGAAGGGTAATTCCATGAGCCACAAATTCCTCGAAATAGAAACTGCCCGGCCAGTAAAATACTGGACAAGCGGAACAGGGCAAACCTCAAATAATGAGGCGACCAACACCTAGTAGTGGGAGTAGGAATAGAAAACAACGGTGGAAGATCAAGGTTAACAAATGGGCAATCATGTTCAATGGGAAGAGACAGTCGAGAGATTTGATGGACGGGCTAGATGAGCTAGCAGCAAGATTTTCACCTCGGTATCTGATCAACTCACTGGAAAGGCCTTGTTATGGTATCGGACTAATATCGAATCTCTATATCCAACCCCCCCTTTTTCTCATAATGTTCTTGTTTCAACACTAGTCTAAAAACATCGAGTGGCTGGTTTTGATATCCGGATTAGGAAATCCGGCATTTTTTAGCTGCTGTTTAACAGAAACTTCAAGAGAAGTTACCAATTGTGTGGCTTAATTGACATTTGTCGAAAATATTTGTGCGCGTGGTTTTTGGAGCAGCCTGTAGCCGCGTTCAGTTCCATTTGGGTTTGCGTGCTCTATCGAAATTTGATTTGGCGCATCTACACGCACCGTCAAATCGATATCTTTCACTCTCTCGTTTACTTGACAGTGAGTGGTGTACGGCAGTCGCCCGAAAGAAGCAAAAGACCCACAACAACAAAAAGACGAAGCAGATGAAGAAAAGCAACAAAAGCGAATAAAGGCGAAAGACGTGAATGTATGAATGACTGCTGACATGCATTAACATCAAAACGATAAATTATGTCTGAAAGCTGACGATGAAAATTATGATCATCACAACGCACAACGCGACTCTGCACGTTCATCACGATGTTATTGCCTGCCACAATGACGCTTACGACGCCGACGACGACGACGATGATGATGAAAAACATGACAGCTGTATACTGGCAGACAGACAGACACCGTGGAAAAATTTAACACATGAACGTTAAAACGCCAAACAAAAAACAACACAAAATAAAACGTAAACGTAAAAAATTTCATTTGGTTAATGCGTAACGAACGAACTTCAGAAGAAGCTGAAAAAAAACCAACACGAGAGAGTCTCATAAAAAAAAAAAACGCCACAAATTCATCGAATATTATTTATGTAAGACATGCAATCCTCGGGATACACATACAACGTTTTGGAAAATACTTGAAACCATAAAAAATGTATCCAATCATCCTCGAAAAAAGAAAAAAAGACGGAACCAACCAACAGCCAAATGGGGAAGTTTATTTCCTTGTTAGGACAAGAATTTATTACCAAATATTTTAAGACTCGCTGTGAAGGAAAAAGGTGTGAAATTTATTATCCTTTAGAGGATGAATTTCCATTACACCTGGGGGGGAATTCGTCACAGATCGGACATAAAGCAGACCTGTGACAAACTTTGTGTTTTAGGGAAAGTGAATGGAATGATCGTGTGGTTCTCAGCCAACTGTTTGTTAGCAGTTTTAAGTTTTGAGGAGTAGACCAAAATGTCACAACAACCGAAATATTTGGTAATTTGGTACCCAGTCCTGGGTAATTTTTGCCATCGATCCTTATGCTAAACAATGTAGTGAGTAGAAGCTCTAAGTCACATGTACACTTGTTAACAAACGTAACCTATTCGTACCAGACAGTGGCTTGGGGTCACTTTTTAAATTACTATTAACATTGTATATGTATTTTATTCAACATTAGTCATTATCATACCTTATGTCTGAATTTAGTTGAGACATGTAGTTTACTTTAAAAAAAATGTCCATTAGAATTTTGTTTAATTTTTGTTTTTATAAACCATTTTGCGTTTTACTGGCGTTACATTACGCTACAAATTTAGCTTGGGACGGTAATAGGGTTAAATAATTTACGACATCTACCACGTCTGCAAAATGACTTAGATCGTCTGATCTAGACATAGTATTGCCGTACGTCGGACAATTCTATAGGAACCAGTCCACCATAATTTTCTAATCATTCGTCCGTAATTTTCGAAACAAGTTTGTATTTATTTTCTTCTTCTTCTGTATTAGTTCACAATGAACACAGATATCATTCATCCACTTGGCTCCATTTTGCTTTTTTTATGCTGGCAATGCTCTGCAAACTTAGGACACGAACTAAATTTGTTAAATTTGTAAACCAATGAGCCTATAAAGGAGTGCCTTGAGGCGGGTTAGACGACTAATATCCAAAATTAAGCGATTATCAAACTAGCGGTCTAACAAAAAAACGCCTATTATCATGTACATTCACAGAAAAAAGCGGAAAACGTGTTTTGATTTCACGTAATTTCAATTCAATTAATATTTTAATTAACTCAATTAATATTTTAATTAACTCAATTAATATTTTAATTAATTTAATTAATATTTTAATTAACTCAATTAATATTTTAATTAACTCAATTGATATATAAATTAATTCAATTCATATTTAAATTAATTCATTAATATTTTAAATTAATTCAATTAATATTTTAATTAACTCAATTAATATTTTCTTTAACTCAATTAATATTTAAATTAATTCAATTCATATTTAAATTAATTCAATTAATATTTTAATTAACTCAATTAATATTTTCATTAACTCAATTAATATTTTAATCAACTCAATTAATATTTTAAATTAATTCAATTAATATTTTAAATTAATTCAATAAATATTTTAATTAACTCAATTAATATGTTAATTAACTCAATTAATATGTTAATTAACTCAATTAATATGTTAATTAACTCAATTAATATTTAAATTAATTCAATTAACATTTAAATTAAATCAAATCATATTTAAATTAATTCAATTCATATTTAAATTAATTCAATTAATATTTAAATTAATTCAATTAATATTTAAATTAATTCAATTAATATTTAAATTAATTCAATTAATATTTTAATTAACTCAATTAATACTTTAATTAACTCAATTAATATTTTAATTAACTCAATTAATATTTTAATTAACTCAATTAATATTTTAATTAATTCAATAAATAGTTTAATTAACTCAATTAATATTTAAATTAATTCACTTAATATTTTCATTAATTCAATTAATATTTTAATTAACTCAATTAATATTTTAATTAACTCACTTAATATTTTAATTAACTCAATTAATATTTTAATTAATTCAATAAATAGTTTAATTAACTCAATTAATATTTAAATTAATTCAATTAATATTTAAATTAATTCAATTAATATTTTAATTAACTCAATTAATATTTTAATTAACTCAATTAATATTTTAATTAACTCAATTAATATTTAAATTAATTCAATTAATTTTTTAATTAATTCAATAAATAGTTTAATTAACTCAATTAATATTTAAATTAATTCAATTAATATTTTAATTAACTCAATTAATATTTTAATTAACTCAATTAATATTTTAATTAACTCAATTAATATTTTAATTAAATCAATTAATATTTTAATTAACTCAATTAATATTTTAATTAATTCAATAAATAGTTTAATTAACTCAATTAATATTTAAATTAATTCACTTAATATTTTCATTAATTCAATTAATATTTTAATTAACTCAATTAATATTTTAATTAACTCACTTAATATTTTAATTAACTCAATTAATATTTTAATTAATTCAATAAATAGTTTAATTAACTCAATTAATATTTAAATTAATTCAATTAATATTTAAATTAATTCAATTAATATTTTAATTAACTCAATTAATATTTTAATTAACTCAATTAATATTTAAATTAATTCAATAAATATTTTAATTAATTCAATTACAGTTTTTATTAATTTAATTAACTTTTTAATTGATTTAGATAATACAATTTACTAACTGCATCGTTTTTCCTGTAATGGGATACAATGGACAAATTATTTTTGTTGGTGTCTGGTAAATATTGGTAAAAAAAAATGTCGATTGATTCAATTAAATTGTTATTTTGAGCCAATTCATTTATTTCCCTAAATGAAATGAAATATGTTATCTATGTACTCAATAACAATATTCTTTGTCTATATATGAACCACTTTACATATGATTAACATTTCAATTATTCCAATCAAGTTTTTTAATAAGATTTTCTTTTTTTAGGGCAATTCTATTTCTCATTTATGAATTGTATATAAATATTCTTTCTAAATACCCAAGAAACTCTCATATGACTTCCTAACGCCCCGCCCTTAAACAAAAGTCAGATATTGCCCGGAGATCTCATTGTATGACGAATGCCCATTATCCATAACAACTTGTCAATCATCGATGGATTTATAATTCAAAATATGATTTTACCCTTGACAAGTGGCGATGAATTCCTTAATATTCATGCGTGTGAGCAAAATTACCTGCACTTTCAACACCTGGTCGATCGATTGCACAGTGCTACAACTTGTCTAATTAAAACGAACAAATTTATCATCGTTTGAGAAAAATATTGAAATGATGCAAATACACATGTTGAACATGGTGCATGTAGATCCTCTCTATTGCCAATTATTCAGAACAATTGAAAAGGTTGGTGGCTGTTGTTTTGTTTAATATTTCAATTTCCAGTTCAGTTGAGTTTTGCCAGGAGGGGGAACAAAATTAAATCATGAGAACAAAATTTTATTTTGTAAAAAAGAAAGAAAAAAAAACAGAAACCAACAACGACAACAAGGGGATCAGAATGTCTGCGAGCCGTACTTAGGAACAATTGATCCTCCTACTGACACTACCACCAACCAAGCTAGTGGATCAGCAGCAACAACAACAACAATGCCAGCCCAAAGACAAAAGATGAAATCTTTTGTTGTTGTAGTTTTTTTTTTTTTTTTTTGCCAGTGATACTATTGTTGTTGGTTCATCACAGGTAGAATGAATGAATCGGGTTGAGAGAGCGAACGAGTGATCGTTCAAGCGAATGAGGGTCCTTTTTTGTTGTTGCGTTAATCCTGTACTTACGCAGATCCACAAAACTCACCTACCAAACAGGATGGATTGATAGGTGCATCATGACACACAATGATATAATGAAACACCTGGCTGGCAGGGGATGGCTGGGACGGGAAGGGCCGGGCCGGGCCGCTTCTCGTCGCCCGAACTGTGTGCTTCTGATTCGGAGGAATCGCTCGGCACAGTTGAGCGCTGAGAGTTTATGGCCGGAATGCCGTCTGTCCGTAAGGAAGGCACTGTTAGTTTGAGGATTTTCCTCGAAAATCCTTTTACATTTCAGGCATGTCCGTAAAAACTGTGAACGAAATGCCGAGGCCGTATGAAAGGACATTGCTCGCCGGTTGCTTTGTTTTTGTTGAGGGACTTTTAAGAGTTATTAATTTATTGCCTTTCAGGTTTTTGGATTTTAATTCATAAATGTTTTAGTGAAGACTTGTGATAATTGATGATCGTCGTGGCCGGCCATTAAACAGCGCATTCATGCAGCTGCCAGTTCTGTTTGATTTGGTAAACGGCACGCGATCGTAAACTACACTTCATTAAATCGATTCGGTCCATTGTCCATAAAAGTAAAACAAACACATATTCCCCAAAACATAAATCATAAACAATGAATGAAATCTTATTGATGAATTTTCCTTAAGAAACGAAACTATTTCAATTCAAGATGTGGATTGTCCTGGCAGACAAACACACGCGTGCGTATGTGTTCGTGTCCGTGTCCCTGGCCAAAGGACAAAATGTCAACACAGATAATTTATTTGATTAAGCGCGCGCGTTTTTTCGCCATTAAAAGGTGTGAAAACATAATATTTATCATTGAAATGCAACCGTTTAGCATGAATGCTCTTTGAATGTGACACGATTGCCTTGATCTTTTACAGGCACCCTAAGATGTATCCTATGTTTTAAAGAGACAAGCCGGGTGTCCTTTCTTTCTTTTAAATTGTGATCAGTTTTTCATTTTAATCTGTCTTTATCAAATGACTGGCATGCATCCAGGCAAACGAGCCAACGAACCATTTACCCATGTCTGGTTGGGTTTTGGAGCCAGCAAAGAAAGTATAGAAAAGGGAATTAAGGAAGTCATCATCATCAGCAGCAGCATCCTCGGCATCGCTATCATAACGGGCACATAACTTGCAGCCAACAAACAAGCAAACAAACAAATGTGTTTGTTTCACTTCATTCAGAGAAGAAGAGAAAAATATGGGGAAATTCCTCCACCTCCGCTCGGTTTAAATGCAAATGCATATTAGCACAACATTCAAGCAAACATCCTTAGTACGTCCATACATACACACAAATATATGTATATGTCCATGTATAGGTGATGATATTGCTCTGTCTGTGTAGATACCTAAAAATCATCAACTACTTTGCATATGCCTTCAGGTCACAGAGGAGAATCCATTCGGCTTAGTTGTAAATTGTATTCTTTTTGGGAGCCCCAGAAACCCCTAAGTATGTCCTGGCATACAACTGAATGCATGACTATACTTGCCTGCCGTCCATACATATCATTGTATCGAATTAAAGGAGTGCAACTGCAGTAGAAAATGGAACAAATCCCCACAACCGTAAGCATTCAAAAGGGGGGGAAAAAACCGAACATTTTTAGACATATTAAAAGTCTGCAAATGCTGCACTCTCGGACCTCATGGCCTGGAGCCCTGCTCCGGCGGACAGTCCCTTGCAAAAGAAGGGAGGTAATTAAATGGTGATAGACAACAATTTGGACTAGAGAAGGTGGTGGTCAGAATGCCAGATGATTTTTGTCCTAGCCTGATCAGCTGGAAACAGGACCTCGGGGAGTTTTGTGCCTTGCCAACCAAATCGACAAGACTTGGCCATACTGCCAGCAAAGCCTTACTTGAGTCACCCAAAGTCCACGATTTGACGAATATATATGGGCTTTGCAGTTTTTTAACAAAGTGTTTCACTCTTTGTTCTGTACGTCAACGCTGTCGACTAAAAAAATATTGAAAAAAAAATAAAAATAGTTTAAGTCACACGGATCAGTGAAATGCTACTCCAAACAAAGAGCTTGTAGCTTCTGTCGATTCGTTTATAATCACTTTTGTGTGCTTCGACAGATGTTTAGGGGTACGCTTTTATTTTTTGGGGTTTCCCCGTTACCAGAGACCACCATCCTGGTGTCTGGCGGTGATTTATTGTGATGTAATTCTCATTGATGTTTGTATTTTTTTGTGTATAAGTAGTTTCCGTTTCAGACGTGATCAAAACTTATTTTGTAGTGTGATTCACATTTTCCTTTCTCACTGGAAAAGTCTAAGGCAGCGCTTTACATTTTCTTTGATCTCTACCAGTGCCAGTTAAAATCAAAAAACAATATAGTTTTGTCGCCCCCCTTACATTTCCATCCAACTCACTGTAATTGCATTTGCATTTCGCTCGTCGCCCATATCAGGCATATCTATGGAAAGTATGTTTTAACTCAAATGTTGTAGTAGTCGAGCATACATGCTCCTGCATGCCTCCATATACACAGTCAGTCGGACAATAACATCGCATTGCCATAGATACCATACCGAGCATATCGTACTACTCGGTGGTCTAACAAAAATACCACAGTCCAAAGATCACAGACTTCTCCACCAACACACACACACACACTGAGACACACTGGCACTTGCATACCATTAAAAGTAATTTCGGTTCTCCCTGCCATTCCTTGCCATTTTTTTTGCATTGGCTTGGCAATCCTGGAGCCCGAATGGTCGTCGTCGTCGTCGTAGGTAGATTTGGGGGCGGGCGTGGTGGTCAGCATTTGTTAAATGCCCATCTCATCTTGGATTTCTTTCGTACACTCACTGTGTACACTCATTAGGAAAATCAATGTTCCTAAAAATGTTTAGTTTTTAAATGTTTAAATATTTCCCACTCTCATGTATGTGAACATTTATAAGGGACTGTGGATGTGCCAGTGTCCATAGGAAAGTACATGAAAGCACAGTCAGTTAACAGTCAGTTGGAATTGTATAAGTAAAGGAAATGCAAAGGCAATTTATCAGGTTGGGAGCTTCAAGAAAAGGACATTTTAACAAATTTCAGCAAACAAATTCGTATCAAACATAGTTTTCCATACCACAAACATTAACGTGTTTGTATGTGATAAATATCAAATATATGTGTATATTCAATTTGTGAATCTCTATATATCACTTAATATTATTCTCTCGGTTATTCTTATTATATTCAAGAGCGTAGAGGCAAAAAAAAACACGATAACACTTATTCACACACAAATGTTGTGCTTAATTGAATTTACTAAGTTTATTGTGTATTTTCCCCAAACATGCTAATGCTTTTGATCAAACACTTAATAATAATAACAAATGAGTTATATTTGCAGGCAAATAAACTTTGTTTCGAAGCAAAACAAAACCTTTACTTGATACAACCTCCAAACACGCCATTTACTTGTGTGTAAACAGATTTTTCAGCGTGTATAATCCACTAGAAATTTATCTTATTGCCCAAAGCTCTGAAATCTTTCATTTCTATAAGAAAAAGTCCACCGCTGTTCACCACGGTCCTGTTAGACGTTTCTTTGGCGTCTAAGCCATTCATTGGCACTACTGAATGATAGCCGTGAGATCAACAAAAGTGGAATTGTGTTCCATATAAGATCTCAGACTTTCGAATAAAACAATAATATGGCAAAAAGAATTTTTTTTTTAAAGAAAAAATTTTTTTTTTAGTTGAAAAAGTTTTCATTTTTTTTTTAATTAAAAAAAGTTTTAATTTTGTTTTTAATTAAAAAAAAAGTTAAAAATTTTTTTTTTTCTTATTAAAATCTTTTTTGTTATTTTTATGTAGACTTTCGAATAAAACAATAATATGGGAAGAAGATTTTTTTTTTTTAATTAAAAATAAAAATAAAAATTTTTATAATATGAAAAAGTTCTTTTAATAAAAATTTTTTTTAATTAAAAAAGTTTTAATTTTTTTTTTAATTAAAAAAAAGTTTAAAATTTTTTTTTTTAATTAAAAATAAAAATAAAAATTTTTATAATATGAAAAAGTTCTTTTAATAAAAATTTTTTTTAATTAAAAAAGTTTTAATTTTTTTTTTAATTAAAAAAAAGTTTAAAATTTTTTTTTTTAATTAAAAAATTTTTTTTAATTTTTTTTCTTATTAAAATTTAGTTTCTTATTAAAATCTTTTTTGTTATTTTTATGTAGACTTTCGAATAAAACAATAATATGGCAAAAAGAATTTTTAATTTTTTTAAATAATTTTTTTTTTTTTAATAAAAAAAAATTTTTTTTTATTAAATTTTTTTTAGTAATAATTTTTTTTTTTAATTAAAAAAAGTTTTTATTTTTTTTTTAATTAAAAAAAAGTTTTTATTTTTTTTTTAATTAAAAAAAAGTTTTTATTTTTTTTTTAATTAAAAAAAAGTTTTTATTTTTTTTTCTTATTAAAATTTTTTTTCTTATTTTTCTTATTTTTATGTTCGTTTACTGATCCAATATTATAATTAATCTATTATTGATACTGGATCCTCTTCTCCAACAGATTCTTCTGGCTGGGAAATTATTTTCATTGCGGTCTCATTAGTCTTGCAATCTTTTACAATTTTATTATCTCTGTAGGAGTTAATACTAGGCCAGGCCCTTTAATGTGATGTTCGTGACTTCTGACATCAGCTCTACTCTTAGACATCTGAATCTCTTTTTTTCTTTCGCCAGAATACGTGTTCTTTCTCTTCTCATTCTCTCTCCCATTTAGCTCTAAGTTTAACACCCTAAAGGTTGCGTTATGTGCAGGGTTTCTTCGCTTTTGCACGCCCACAAACACCACTACAATGACCGGGCGAGCAGAAAAAAAAGCCTCGAGTTGCAAATCAAAATTCGCCGCCCAAAGAATGCATCACTTGTAATGAATGGATTGTGGCAAATATTCGTACAGAGCCAACACACCTAATCAATTTTGAGTGCTCTCTTTGTGCCGACCACTGGTGTACAGCTTCTCACTTGCAGTTGCTCATCTAAGTGCAAATGGCGCAATAGCTACCGAAATTCGCTATCCTCCGATTTATGTGTTCCTCATCTTTTTCCATTAACTGTTGTAGAATTTGTTTTGGCTGAGTTTTCGTATGCTTGCATACACATACATTCTCCAGTATGTTTATTAATGCATATGTAATATACACAGGCACACATACATACACATATACATATGTACAGAGGCATGCCTGAATGTTCTTCCCTCAAATTCATATTTAGCTGTTTAATCTTTTAAGTTGTCCATATGTGTGTGTGTGTGTGGTACTTTGTCCGGACTCCTGGTCTCTGGTTTGGATACTGGCCATGGCAAATTAAAACTGAAGGCATCATCAGATTTCCTTACACTGACTTTGTCGGGCTGAATGTGCAGCTCATTCGTATTCGTTTGGCCGTTGCTGCTGCTTTTAGCTGTAAAAGCATTACCACGTTTGTTTGGTTTGGTATTAACGTGGCTTGTTCTCTATTACCGGTGCTTTTTAATTATCCTTAGTAAATATTTTGTAGCTTTCTTCTTTGTGTGCCCCCCCACCCCTTTGAGATGATATTAAAAGATGTCTGTCTAGCAGACCAAATGAGTGTGAGAGACGGGGGATTTAGATGATCCCTTTGGCAGGGAATTTAAAAATCATGCTTCCCACGAAACGAAGGATATTATTGGGAGGTGGGGGGGTAGATCCAATGTATTCAAATCAATCAGCCGCTGCATCAAAGATCCCATTTAGGAGTGGGTGTTTCTTCGGGTTTAAATGTGTGTGTTGTGGAATTTTTCGATTCGTTTGCGTAGCAGCTTTGGGTTCTGGGATTTTGTTGTTGTTATTCAAATCTGGCAGGTTTCTCACGATCCTTCTTTAGATGTTGCGCGGTGCAAAGAGGGTAACGAGAGAGATGAAAAAAACGCAAATAATTACAGGCTTTAAATTCATGCTGTAGAATATGATTACTGCGTATCGCGCTCCACATCAGCGGCAGCCTCATGATCCCTGGAAAACGAAATACAAGAAAGACATAAATACGCAGCAAGGTTCTTGACGGAACAGCTCTAATTGCAAAACAACAACAACAGCAATTGTTATCAAAAGAACGATAAGGGTCGTTCGTTTCTGCCATCTTGACAAACGCAAAACCGAAGAAGCACACTGGTGTGGCTGGATGGATGAAAAAACAAACTAAATATGTTGAGTCTCATATCAAATGAAAGTAATCAGAAACAGCACAGAGAGGGAACAGGCAGACACCAATTCCGTCCGCTTTGGTCGGTCTCTGGTTTACGGCAATTACTTGTAAAAAAAAAACAAAAAAAAAACCTGGTGTATGTTTGCTGGTTGTTGGTACCTTAAGATTTGTTCGAACTGCTCGGGCTGTGTTCTTAAGCACAACAAGCCGGAAAAGTCTTCTCAAATTACTCATCTCCATGTTGTACGTACGACTGCGATGGATTTGCTGTACATGTACACTCGTACAGCACAACACAACACAACTCAACATACCCATGCTGGCACCGGTGGCCTTCTCTGGCGGCATTTATCGCATTTACGAGGGTTCTTTTCGCAAACGAACTCCGTCTCAGTCTCCGCAGCGTCGTACTTGTACAGCGAACGGTAGCTCAACTATTTCACAGTACTTGCCACTAAATTATCGGATTTACGATCATCATCATCATCAACGGCAACATCAACAACAACTTCATGATCAACGTCGTTATTATTCCGTTGCGGCTAATACTTATTAGAAATCTAGGCGCAACATCTTTCAGTAATTTGCTTAATGATTTTCTGCTCGCAAGCCAGCAAGTCCTGCAATTATAGACTTAGGAAAGCGGATAAATGATGTTAAGCCCCGTAGTTTGAGACGATATTTGGAAAACAAACATAAACACTGTCCATCAGGATTTGTTCTTCGGCAGAGTGAAGGAAGAGAGCCTCGCATAACCACACAGAAGCTGGACTTTCAAAAGTACCAAGCAAATACATTTCATTTTTCTACATCCTTAGGAGGAGCAGAAGCAACAACCAGTCAACCCTCAAATTAGTATGATGTGTAAAATATCTCTAGAAAAAACATTGGATGTTCGCAGACAGCGTTAAACCGAAGGTCCCGGTCCGTGAGTACAAACAAATCATATCGTAGATTATTTTCTACCCACTGGCCGGGACCTACGGTTTAAAGCCGCCTGCGAACAGCTAATGTTTTTTCTGGAGATGTTCTAAACATGGTTTAGATTACTCGTTAAGTTACTGGTTAAGTCGCCAGTACTTTCGGGGCGGAAAAACGGCCGCTGAGAAATGTGTGTGGATGTTTTTACCAGAAGACCATGGCCATCCACAAGTACACATACCAGATCTAAAAATCGAATCCTCACTCTACTCATAGGACTTACCGCTGAAAAAAGCCCTTGCACTTATATTTCGCGATCACAAAAATCTCTAGTCTGCGTCTCTCCTTGACAAGGAAACATGAAATTCAACATGTAATTGTCCTGTCCATCATTTGGCAATGAGAGCAACGTCTTTGTATTGTCCTAGCATTTCCTCACACCTGTGTTCTTTAGAAACGAGATCAATGCCGTCACCACGTTTTTCTCCGGCCAACTGAGAGATTCTCTAACTCCACACAAAATCTTTAATTCAAATTCTTTAATGAAGGGGAAAGACGACAATGTATGACAATTGAGGATAACACCAACAAATACTCAATAAATCTAAATTGAATTGAGAATGGCAGGAAGAGAAACTCCAGAATAATCTGAAAACTAAGAGAGAATTTAATTCGTGTAGAAATGAAACTGGGAATACGTGGGGTATCCAGCACCAACTGACAAGCGAAAATCAGAACTACTACTCAGCCCAGACAGTCAGAGATCACATCAACGACTGCATCCTCCTCTTATATGCGGAGCATGCATTTGGCTTTATTTAGGAATGCCTAGCCATTGTTCGAAAAAGAATCTCCTGCCGAACAAACAATAATAATTTCCTTTTACTTTTGGGTTAAAACAAGAGCGCAGTCGTCAAAAGACTTGGGCTAGTCAGTGTTGTGAAAAAAAAACCGTTTTGGCTTTGGGAGAAAAAACATAAATTTCTTTAGATTTATTTTTATTATTTTTTTTAACTCTTTCCGGCGCACTATATAAAATCGGCAAAAATTAAAGAAAATTTTTATTTGCTTTTATTTATAGAAGTAATTTATTGAAAAAAATGTTAAAAAAAAAACAGGATTTCGCGCAAGGATGTGGTATGATTTTTATACCACCACCATATACCATTGCACACAGAATGTAGGAAAATTAATTAGATAAGTGGTATAGTTTTCATACCACAGCGCCAGAAATAATAATATTTTTAAACAATCTAACTCGTATTTTCCAAAACAATCTAAGTTTTTGGTTTCCTAACCAATTGTGACATTTTTTTTTTTTTGGACTATTTTCTTAAATAAACGATTACCCTTTAACTTGCCAAACACCGGAGGTTCTTCATCATTTCTATCATGAGTCGGATGTCCACTATGCTGGGTGAATGTTGCAATCGATGTAGTCTTGTCACCACGTTCCCCGCTACAGGAAGAACCTAATATTTTGTTGCTTTTAAATTATTTCCACCATTTGCCTTTGTTTCATTTTGCTTGCTAAGATCCTCCATATTGGAAAAAACCCGAATTCCTCTTAAAGGTCGCCAGCCAATCAGGCTGAAATGTGGCAAAATCACCATGTCCGCTAATAAAACCGCTATGGCGTCTATCTTCTTACCCCGTAGCCACATTTAAGACACTAAAACCCCAACCGAAGGCGATAACGACGGCCGACGACAACTTCAATCAACGATGCAAACAACAAAGACAAACATATTCCGCACACACTCTAGCCAGCGAGAGAAACAACGAATAGCGGACGAAACATCGAAGAAAATAAGCAAAGCAACAGCAAAATGTTGCAAACTAAAAGAATGCTAAAAAAAAAACAGAAAAACTTGTTAGAAGTCGAATTAACACACACAGCAAAGTAGTAGAAGAAGACGAAAAAACTGAAAAGACACCCGGTTGGCAGGGCGGTCGGTCGGTCGGACGGTGGGATGTGCAAGTCGACAGACAATCTGTGAAGTCGTTGCTGGCATTGTTGTTGTATGCAACACGTCCACATCATGTGCATATGTTTCGCTAAAGCTCCACTTGATAATGTCGTCGCCAGCAACTCTGTTGTTGCTGACGTTCCATAAGCATGACTGTGTGTGTGTGCCCCCTTTTAATGTGGACACTCCTTTTACTCTTCAAGACTCTGGTGCAAGAATCATTTCCAGAGCTTAATGACTGGTTGTCAGACATTCATAAAACTGTGCTCGCCGCTTGCTAGCCTCGCCTGTGTGCTTTGCTCTGCTGCTATGCCCAGCCAGCGTTTGTGTTGTTGTGGCCGTTGCATGAACCCTCCCGAATGCTGTTAGTTGCGCGATATGGATATGGAAGTTTCTTTGGTTTCGCTTGGCTAACGATTTCATTTCATGTTGAGCTGTTTAACCCTAAACTGACGCATGGTATCGCAAATGTTCGGTCAGGCTTGTATTAGAGCACATTTAGTCGGGGACTTAGTTGGTGTTTATTAAAAAATGGTCCTTCGAGACGTTTAAAAACGATAGGGATTGTTTAATGTCCGTTGATTGCAGTTGCTGGCACAAGGGATTGTTAAACGGGCGCTCTAACAAACATTAGGTGCGCTTCTGCACGAGGTTGCATTTAATCCAGAGAGATGTGGCCCATCAACAGTAGGTGGACCTCTATCCAAGGTTTACATGGAGGCTATACGAGACAATGGGAATGTGTTAGGTGGGTCTCTGCACGAGGTTGCATTTAATCCAGAGTAGGAAATGGGAATATGTTGTAGAAATCCTTACCACCGCATGTCAGCCATGCGTAGAGCACATTTGGTGTTTAGTAAAAATGGTCCTTCGAGACGTTTAACAAATCAAGAAATTATTTACTATCCCTTGATCATAATTTCTGTCGCAAGGGATTACCAAGAATGTGGACACTCAACGCGATCTCGATCAAACATTAGCTGAGTGTTTGCACGAGGTTCCATTTAATCCAGAGAGATGTGGCCGATCAATGGTAGACGGATGTTTGTACGAGGTTGGATTTAATCCAAAAAAATGTGGCTGATCAACGCTTCCATTCAATCAAAACACATACGGGGCCTGTCAAATATTTTCAGCGAGTCCCAAGGGGCTGAAAGTCCAAGATTGAACAATCACATCTTTCGAACTGTTATAGTTATGAAGATGATAGAAAATTGTACTAGGAATATAAAGATCATGAGATCATTTTAGCTTTTTAGATTTATCGATCATAAAATTCTTATTTACGTAGCGATTTGCCAACTAAGACTCTCCATGGTGTAGCGTTTCTAAACTTTTGCCCAGCCGATCCTATACAATTTTTTTTTATTTTTAATTCTACTTACATTCTTTTTGCCAACTTGAGTTTGGCTGGCTAGAATTCTTATGCGATGGCAAAGAAAAAACAAAATTACCATGACATGACATGGCAGTCTTTGGTCCATATCGTTGGCTGCTCTTTCCACATGGGGGCTACACGAGAAAATGGGAAAATGTTTTAGAAATCCCAACCACACACAGGCATACAGACACATGTGGACGTAAACAATGTATGCATGACCATCGCATTGGATCGAAGTTACACATGCAGAGGCAACAACCAGATTTTATGTGCAAAAAAATTACACCGAGTATTCCAGCCAAACCACGATTAAATTGTTGGACTACAGCGTCCTCGCCATGATGGTTTTCAACGTATTACATGTTTTATTTCTTACAAAAAAAAAAAAAAAAGTAGGAATAAATTCAACTTTGCTGAATTCGAATGTGTGTGGTGGACTGTCGACAAAGTTGGCGTTTGGGTAACAAACACATACAAAGTATGCGAATTAGTTTGGTGGGAAGTACGTAAGTAAACCAGACGGGGGTACTTCTTTGCTTGGGATCTACTGTTTAAAGCTTGCCTCAAATCCCCTGTTTAACAATTACATCCTACTCTACTTGGGCTCAATGAATGGAATGGTTATCCTTCTCATTATCCAGTAAGTCATCTCCACAATTATGTGAACCATCACTTAATCATTTCAAGCGAAACTATTTGCCAGAGAATGTCAGTTGACAAATTTCATTTCCCTCAATGAATAAAAACAAAAGGTCTGTGTCTTATAATGTGAAGTCTTCTTCAGTCATAACAGGTCCAGGCGACGGATTTTAATCAATCTCTTTCTCTTCGCCCCATGACATCATACGAATGAGAATATCTGACTGAGGGAAAAAAACGTCGTTTAATATGACAAAAATCTCATGATGCTGTCTCCGAACATTTTTAGATGATACTCTAAATCAAAAATCTTGAAAAATATTATCGGGCAATATCAAATATTCGCAAAGTACCTATGTAGGTGAGGTGGTCGAAAAGTTTTCGCTGTAGTGGTTTCTC
Source organism: Hydrotaea cyrtoneurina (assembly GCA_958296145.1). Lineage (NCBI taxonomy): Eukaryota > Metazoa > Arthropoda > Insecta > Diptera > Muscidae > Hydrotaea > Hydrotaea cyrtoneurina. Next base: position 89,939,220 of record OY282514.1, read on the forward strand.
GCAGCTCGTATTGGACAACGGTTTTGCTTGAAATACCATCTTTACTAAAGAAGCGCATCTGAGGATTCAAAATACTCGCCCTGGGTCGTTTAGAAACCAATACTTTCGCCGAGAGTGATAGTTTGTTGCGGATTTTGGAGTGCTGGCCCATTTTTTGCTGCCAGAATCAATCAACCAACTGATCGATGTGATTTTGAAGAACAGCAATACTATTCGTCATGTCCTCACTTTAGACACGCTTCATTGAGTCATTTAACGCTTAAACTTTGTGCCCTTCCGGCCGAATTGGCTCTTTAACAAACCGATACAGCATCTGTCTATAATCCATCACTTTCCAAACTTCAGGATTCTGCTTCATTTCGCTGTATCTGCATAACATAAATATTATCGATCCTTCGATCGAAATAAACATTGTTTGGAATTCACAAAGACATGCAATTCCGCGCAACCCAAATACTAATGGTCCTTCGAGCCAAATTATAGCCCTTGAAAAGGTTAATACGACATTCGTTCGTATGAATGAATGGGAAATTGTGGTCCTTTGTATGATACCGTAAATGTTTGCTCCAACATATCCTTGAGTATTATACGTGGTCCCTACACTTTGTTAGCCATGACCCCACGGCTCACAATTTAATGGTCCTTCGAGTTGACGTAGGAACATCAGCAAAATACTCTTGATAACATCAAACAGTTTGGAACGGCTGACAAAGGCAAATGTCAGTTACCAATTCCCTCCGCTGCCGCACTTTCTAGTTCACTTTAATAAGCCATAGTTCAAATACGACTGGTCCTTCGCAGCAGAGGTAGCCTGTGGCATATCGCAGGTTGGCATGAAATCCAAAGTGTGTGTTTAAATGGAAAAACGTTATTTTTTTGGAATCTTAATATATATTTACCCTCGACACTGATTCACTGATTCACTGACTCTGTCACGCAGTACGTAGGAATTTAAATAGGCATTCTATAATAATTCTATAATTCTATAAATAATAATATTAAAAAAAATAATATTTTTTTTTTTGTACAGAAATTGTGTTTTCCCAAAATTTTTTTTTTACCAAAATTTTTTTTTTCCAAAATTTTTTTTTTAATTTTTTTTTTTTTCCTCCAACATTTTTTTTCAACAAAATATTTTTTTTTTCCACAAAAATTTTTTTTTTCAACAAAATTTTTTTTTTTTTCAACAAAATTTTTTTTTTTTAACAAAAATTTTTTTTTCAGCAAAAATTGTTTTTCCACAAATTTTTTTTTCCAATTTTATTTTTTTCCGAAATTTTTTTTTACAAAATAGTTTTCTCAAAATATTTTTTACAAAATTTTTAAAATTAAGTAACAAATACTTTCTCAAGCAAATTAACGGGCGCCATAGGCGCATTACAACTTACTAGTTTTTAATATTACTGAATTGTGGGAAATACCCGACGCTCGTATCGTACTTGTTCTCGAACCCTACAGATATCCAGGACAAACAATTAATAAGCTAAATATTAATGGTCCTTCGGGCAGAAGGAAGGTTTCTATAAAATGCAAAGTTTTTTCGATTTTCAATATTACTTAAGTATGTGAATTAATGCTTTTTAGGACCGACTCTGTGTTGAAGAAAGTTGAAATATAAAAAATTATGTTACCATAAACGGAGCTGTTTTTTTTTTTTTGTTAACAAACTTTTTTATAAACTTCGGCAGTAGACTACGTACAACACTGGTCCGATAGACAATACATGCTAACATAATTTATAACTCAATATTCTTACGACATTTTTATTTTCATTTCGTTTGGTTTATTGTTTGGACAATTTATTGAGAAACAATGCTAATTAAAAAAAAAAAAGACGACCAATAATTTACACACGCTTTACCAGGCCAAAAGGCTAACAAACACAAAAACACAAAAAAAAAAAGATTATGGCCAACACCACGAAACCAACGAAATCACCACCAACAACAGCAGACTCTATTCTACACAAAAGAAACACAATTCATTCACTCTTCATTCCATGAGCTTCAGATGCTGGACCTTTGAATGACAAACGAACAAACAAAAAAAAAACAAATATTGAAATACATTTTGAGCATAAATATGTAACATTCGAACCTTAAATTCATACTGATTTTGCATAATTACGCATATATATTATTTCGGGGTTCATTGGAGGATGAGAAAATGTCACATGTGTACATTGGAAATTATACAGAAAGACTGAAAAATGAGGAGACGACTCATTTCGCATGACATTGTGAAGTGATAAATAAAGAAAAGGGTCAACAGAGCCAACCATGGCAGATAATATCATTTATCGGGATTAGAGGTCTAAGCAATAAACATATGTATGTCGGTGTAGATATTTCCAACCACATACTCGTATACCCGCCCCCAGCGAGGAAAGAGCCCCGGCGGCAACCATTTGTAATATATACACCTATTGAAGTAACAATGAAGATGCTGACCACAGCAGCATCCACCAGCACCAGCAGCGTTCTAGAGCCCGTTTTGGAAATGCTCGAGTATTATTCCATCATTGAACGACGTTTAAGCAAACAAAAGAAGCCGAGTATAATACAAAGACAGATTGTAACCAGTAGATGAAGATTTACAGATGTAGACGGAGATGGAGACGTAGAACATGAAGATGAACCGAACACACATCCACAAAACAAAAAAAAAAGCAAAACGCAAGTATTTATCCTACGTTTATCGGAATTGTCGCCGCAACTGACAATGGCTGTTGACAATAATAAAAAAAAAAAAATAAAAAAAATGCTCAAATTGCTGAACCACAATATGCGACGAGTACTGGTGTGGCTGACGATGATACTGATGATGAGAGTAGTGGTAATGGTGCCGATGCTGATGACGACGACGAACTGTAAGGGAGCGATGGTGGTGGTTGGCTAGCTGGCGATATCTATTGAGCCGAGCATAGCTGAACAGAGCAATTTGACAGTAAGAATTACAATTTGGCCGCAAACTCAACTATGGGATTATCTCAACCATAAGTGCGGTTGACTGTTCGTACAGTGTCGTGACAAAAAGTGCACTCGATTTCAATTCACATGAAAGTGGGATCGCATGTGAGACGTGAAAATGGCGCCCAACGGCGGGATGAGGATTTCAACTCAAGTTTAGCAGAATTGTGTGGTCATCTTAATCTCTGCAAGGTATATTAACAACAAAAATTTTAATTTAAACATGTACGCAGGATTAATAAAATTAATAGGGCAGGTGACTCATGTAAAAAATGGTCCTTCGCGCATATAAAGGGTGCCAAGTGTACAGAAAAGACAGTAATAATTATTTTATGTTTAATTCCTAATAGGAATATCTCCGGCTCCTTCTGTAGTCTTCTTGTAGGTTCTTAGACTGGAAATGCACGGGGACTTTTTTTCGTCTCTGACAATTTCATTTTTCAAATTTTATATTGGGTTTACTCTGTTAGGAGTTCTAAGTGTGTTCCATTTGAGACACTTCCTTAATTGTTTGACTATTCACAAGCTTAAGTAGACTTCAGTGGAGGTGACAACAAGACTTTACGGGCTTTACACCACACTCTGCTAGTTATCCCAAAGTGGACATAGAAAATCCATACAATCGAATTACACTTATCCCAGTTCCACAACATGTCCATGCCAATGCAGTAGTTGTATTTCTGGTGCTCTCAGCGATATCTCCACTAAATGCCGGCCGCAGACTGTACTCTGCGAGCATGGTATTCGCATACTTATCTTGGGCAGCTTCTTCCTTTTGTTTGTGATGTCCCCCGAATAGTTAACACACACATGCACATATGCAGACACAAAAAAACAAGAAATCGCAAACGTAATGAAATGTCAGTCATCCAATTAAGTTGATACACACACACACACAGACACCCGTCGTAAATCTGCCGATTCGATTGTCGTTGTAGGAGCTCTAAAGCTGATTGCTTTAGATGTCATTCAGCTCTGTGTCCGAGTGGCCACTGACCAATGGCAGCCGGTAGCAGCCACATAAGTAGCATCTCGCTGGCTAGTTGTCTGTCTGCCTGCCTGCCCTCCCCGTCGTTGGCTGTACCCAGCCCTGGGTTTCTCTGTGTGTGTAATAAAATCGTATCACACGCTTTTGAAAAGGAAATGCATCATCAGCATTTATTTGCAGTGGCATGAATTCAATTTGTTGAAATTATCCTCAATTGCTGGCAATTGAGAAAAAGTATCACCTACAAAAAATAATAATAAAAAAAAAAACATCTTCAACTTCTACAGCTAAGCCAAAGCTGGACACAAAATTAATCGTAGTTTTTCAAATGTATGTGTGATTTAGCGAAATCAGCAGGAAAAAAACACAATTAATTCCCACATCGCATGTATGGAATTAAGAAGCGATGTGTACATGCAGCAAATCTTGGGCATTAAATCTTCGATGATAAAAAGATGCCGAATTGTGAAAAAATGAGACAACTCATTTGAGGATAATAGTATAAAGTTTAAAAGTTTCGAGGGCAATATTTCCGATTTTATCGCGAGTTATCACATACTGGTACGTCCATCAGAGGGTTTTTTTTGTTGCATTAGCAAAGACAAAGTATCAGCTAGAAATTGTAGTTGTACTCACACTTCTGCAAACAGCCATACGATGAATGTCCGCTAGATTGTCTCTACATTTACCATTCGGTTGATTGAATTGATCCTAAGCCAGATTTCATAAAAATGGTTCTTCATGATGGCCAGCAAAACAATCGCTGCGGAATAATTTCCCAAATGTAATCAAATCCATAAACATTGCAAGTCCCTTTTAACTGTGAGACCACATGTTTCTTTGTATCGTACCCCTTTTCTCAAGATGTTCCCAAACGTAGCTCAGTGTCTTTACAAACTGCACTGGCATCGCGAGAGTATCGGTGAGATTTGAACATGGTACATTACTAAGTATGGTCCTTCGAGATGATCATCCACTAAAATTGTCTCAAGAGCTTTCGATGAACAGCTTAAAGGTACTGAGATGTATCCTGCGATACAGAAGTTGAACATGTATTTTAACGCTTAATACAAGACCAGTGTTGCTTTATTGAAAACCTATCTTTTTTTATATGAAGATGACCTCGAAATGCACTAGCAGCTGAAGATCTTAAAGGATGGCGCTATAGCAATAATTCATGAGCCCTTTTAAAGTTGGCCCTTAGAAATGGCCACAGAAGGCTTATAATAACGGCAGCAAAAGAATGATTAGATTTCTGGACGAAATTAGAGCGGTATTTTGTATTTGTTTAGACTTTTCTTGGAATTTTTCAACATATCTCGTTCTTTCAAATGTACGGTGGTGCCACGTAGGTTAATGTTGGTCCTTTGACCTGATTGTGATGTTCTAGATTCTCTAAATAACAAATAAATAGTTATTAATACTCGTATAAACACATAAAATGTTTTTTTTTCAGAAATTTTTTTTTTTAATTTTTCCAAAAAAATAAATATTTTTATTCAAAAAAAAAATTAATTTTTTTCAAAAAAAAAAAAATATTTTTTAAATTTTTTTTTTATTTTTTTAAAATGCTCTGGGGAAATCGCATTAGAATGAAAAAAATAAAAAATTAAGAAATTAAATTATGCACGTGGCAAATAAAATCCATTATATAAGTGTGGGTAGCCAAATTTCATGAAATTGAATTCGCATAAAAAAATTATTTTTTTTAAAAAAAATATTTTTTTTTTTTTGTAAAAAATTTTTTTTCTTTTGAATTTTTTTTTCTTTTTTTTTTAAAAAAATTAAATTTTTTTTTTAAAAAATTTAATTTATATTTAATATTTAAAATTAAATATTTTCAAAAAAAAATTTACAAAAACAAAATTTTTACTCAAAAAAAATTATATTTTTTCAAAAAAAAAATAATATTCTTAAAAAAAAAAAATAATTTTTTTATGCGAATACAAATTGCCACGTGCATAATTTAATTTTTTTATTTTTTTCATTCTCATGCGATTTCCCCAGAGCATTTCCCCCTTCTCGTATAGATTTTCGAAATCTCTGGGTTATTTTTAGGGGGGGTGGCATTGCCAGATTTATGGGGCGACATACGCCCTGTAAAGTGGATTTTTGTCTTAACTGGTTGCTAACGTTTGCCAGAATACTGTAAAGTGAAATAAAGCTAAATTCTAGTGGTGCCTCTGTAAATTAATTCATTTCCTTAGGAGGAAAATTGTTGGATATTGCAAGATTAGATTTTAAGTAGATGTTCAGAAAGGGTGTCAGCCAACTTTGCTGATGCGGGACTGGGCTGCAACATCTAAGGATAAAAATATTGCTAATAGGACAGTGAATCCCTCTAATGTTGTTGCCGGGCCAATATAGGAACTTCATAAGATTCATGTGATTCTAATGATAAGTTAAAGTTAATTTCCAAACTTTTACTACCACCGAACTAACCTCTCCCCATGCTCCACCCAGTATTTCCTCAAATTAAGCGATTTTCCTCACAAACTGATGTCAATCTAATGATGTTGACTAAGCCAACAACAACTGCATTTCTGTCCTCATTCTGCTAAAAATTAAAAGTAAATTACTTTGCTTCAATACAAGCACTTGCTCCATATTTCAATATTTGTCCACAATTTTTGTCCGGTGGCAAACTTTCAATGCAACATGAGAAAACGAAACCAAACAGAATGAAGGACTGGATGACGGGGCTGAATATCCTGCATTTAAAGTTATTGTTTGAAGTGCGAAAATGCATAAACTTGAGACTCTCGTTCGACACGACTATAACTCTTTTTGCAAAAGGCGTTAATGGATGGACAAACTTAATAAAACTGAACAGAATGAATGGGGGAAAACTTTGTCCTCATTACCGCCGAGAAACTAGAGACACTATTGCTAGTGTACTCCCCCCTCTCCCCCCCTCACCATCCTGGTCATACTTTGCAATTTGTTTGTTTTTTTTGGGCTAAGCCATCATCAGTTTGCAAGACCAAATGCAAAATGCAAATAGACAGACACAGAGAGATGGAGGGACACTCTCATGCACACAATGAATTTACCGCATTGTCCTTCTGGGCCCTGTTGCAAACTGTCCAGTAAAATGACATCTAACTGTCTCAACCAACTGAGCCTGGTGACCGAACATATGCGTGGGTGTAGTCAGAAATCCTTCCATATGGATGGATGTGTAGTTTTCTTTATATCCAATAGCCTTTTGATGCCCTCCACGTATAGTTTGTGTGTTGAGAGTAGATTGTGTGTTATGTCACTCTGTCGACGTCATCGTTCGTCGTCGTCTTCAGCGCCGTCATCGTCGTAGCAGCCCTGCATAGACAAAGTTTTACTTTGCATTCATTTTGCATTTTAAGTTTTGAAAGATTAAATTCTTAAAACAACTGACATTGGCTTTTTTTTCCTTCTCATTCTTTCTCTCTCTCTGGGTGTGTGTGTGTGTGTATGTTCCGTTCGTCGTTCTCTGTTAAGTTATGCAAAAGTCATGCTGAATGGAAAATACAAATATTTGACAAATTAAATCAGCAAACTTTGGGTTCGTTTCGTTTAGTTTACTTTAAATTGCTCGTAATTACTAGACATGACGACAGAGCTGACACGCGGACATAATAAAGGCATCCGCCAGCTAAAAGAGACGACTGACAAATAATACAAAAAGTAACCACTTGGATAATAGAGAGACTGAGAGAAAGAGAGAGCGTAAATAAGACAGGCTTGGATTTTGCTTGCGGATTAGAAAGGGGCAATTTTGGAATTCAACGTGGGCAACAGTTTGTCAAGAACAGAAAATCACTAGGAAAAAGGAAAAGAATTCCTAATTCTGGGATTCATTAACTTATCAATTGAAGGCAGAGCCTTCTCGACAATATCAATTGGCCACTGCATTTGCAGAGTCAAATCGCTGCTCCGAGGTACTGCAAGGTCCTTTGACGATTGCGTCCTTTCAGGCGAATATTGAGCAAGACATTCGTGATATAGAGCCAGAAATCGTCATCAAGTTTTTGGAAAGTTAAATTGCACGCATGAAGTCGTCTTCCATAAATAATGGGAATGTTTTCTCTTGCAAATAAATCAAAAATGTGTTCATTTTTTTCCACTAAAAAAAATCAAAACATTTATTTGGACGGCAGAAACGAGTTTCACGGTCTCAAACGAATTCGGAAATGAATCAGAGTTTCTCGGTCAACTGATCCAGCTGACTTTTCCATTGTGATAATTAACTAAGTTCATCGGTATTACATAATTCCGGTTGAAGCAACTGATCTGCAGTAACAATTCCTTAGTGACAATGGCTGTGGAACATTCAGTAGAGACAACCTTAACAACAAATAATGTTTGATGGTCTTATCTGGTTTATGGTCGTCCACGCAATTTCCTATCAGCCATCAGACTTTTCCTCTGCACAAGTCAAACACCAAGTTGGGGTAATAAATCAATTTGATATTTTAGGTTTCATTTGTTAGCATTAATATGACAAACAAAAAAAAAACAAAATATTATAAAATAAAAAAAAAACCCTCGAACATCAGTCTGTATGTAAAATATATCGTTCACAACTCACTGGATCGAGAGTAGGTCTCCATCTACACCTTTATGGAATGTTAAGGGAAATAAGCACTCATTGTTTCATTATTTTTGAAAAAAAAATTAAATTAAGGGAAATAAGCACCAAATATTTTTCTAATAATTTTTGAAAATTTTTTAAATTAAGGAAATAAGCAACAAATAATTTTCTAATAATTTTTCTTAGAATTTTTAAAATCAAGCCAAACTTTTGCGTTTTTTCTTTTCAAGCACCCAAGTGTTTTGTTTTTTTTTTGGGATTTTTTTGTGGCAAACAAATTAAAATTAAAGATCATCGGGTTGGAAGCAAATATCCAACTCGACCAGCACATAGTTCAATGTACTTCCCCGAAAGCCTCTGTTCAGGTCTATTGAAGCGCGACCAAATGTCCATATAATCGCAAATTGAACTCCATCATAATGGCAATGTGAACATGTGAAATTCCCTTTCGACTGAAATGTGTGGATCCCTTACACCGCCTACGACGTAGGCATGTGTGTGTGTGAGCAACGTATTTGTGACAAGACCCTGTACTTATCTAATTTGTTAAATGTGCATAATTTATCACAACAAAAGTCAGTTCACTTAAGAAATTTAAATTGAATTAACTGCAATAACTATATTGCTCGTAATACACTACAGCCATACAAGTCGATACATACATACATCTATGTATGTATGTATGTCTGTCTGTACATGCACTCATGTATACGTGACGTACATATTTACTTGCAAACTAATGTAGACATACACATGTGTATACAATACTACGACGCTGTTAAACAGATATAAATTACCACAAAGTCGTCTTCGTTCATCTCTCTGTGTTTTCTTCTCTAAAACTATGCATGTGAGTGTGCCTGTGTGTGTATGGGTATGGGTGTGTTCGTTCATCCACTCTAATTGAGTATATCCGCTTTAAATATGGCGATTGTCATTTTAAGTCATGAGTACTCGTACTCGTAGTCAACGTCGTACTTTTCATATGAAAAATGTCTGTCACCAACTCGTTGGAGGGGGAACAGACACACAGTTACAGGCTGACTGTCTGGTCCCCCACCGCCCCAGTCAAACTCAGATGATGATTACATGTGAGTGGTGGCTGGCTGCTGCACATCAGAGATGAGCAGTGCCAGAATCTCATCATCGTCGTCGTCGTCATCAGCATCAGCATCGGCTTCATTTCGCCCAGAACTCAACAGAAAGAAAAAAACAAAATGGCGTTGTAATATTAAATCAAATAGAATAGATATGAATGATTATACTTAATATACGTAGTATATGCCATGTATGTCTGTATATAGTTTTGTACAGGCAGCATGTACGTTTGAAAAGCACGAGTCTGTAGGGATTTACGTATCTCACCTATTAAATGTCTGTTGTCAGCTGGTGTTGATGGCGCTGGTGGTGGCGTTGCTAATTTAATTATGATGCTTTTGATCATTGATCGCCACGAATGAAATTACCTTTATGCGGTTGCAAAGCAATCGTTTTAAGCTTGGGCCTCTTCCAGCTACGATTTATATTCAAGATCATTGGTGTGGGCGGAAGGAAGCAATGAATGCGAATTACCACCAAGTGATCAACGCTAAACGGCCTCCCGCCACACAGACAAAATCAGGCGAAAATAATCGAAATTAGTTCAAATGTATTGCGGTATGTGGAATGGACACATATAATAATTTCAGTCTGATGCGATTATTATTCATCTCGAACAATGTTCGATTTGCTGAGTAGTTAGATCAGCTGAAGGAAAGAGCAAGTGTGGCGCTTATCATTCAGACCTAAGAAGTCTACCCAAAACAATATCATAAATTTGATTTAGCCAATGTTCTAGGCCCAACGATATGTAAATCGCCATGATACTAAATCTAAACGCCGGAGCAGATGTACCATGGACTTCAGACCAACTCCGGTTTTATTTATATCGCTATTTTGAATTTTAAATACAAGTATTCAATCGAAACTCGTTTCTTTTTCATTATTCTAAAAAATAACAAAGGTTTTTCGCTTCAAAACAATGTAAAGCTGAAACACCACACGCCACACTATGAAAATGTGACGGAAATCTGGGGACAGATGGAATTTGTCAAAAATTAAGTTATTAGCAAGACTATGAGTGGTATCGATTAAATCTAATGTGCCATCTGCTAAATAAATTAATAAATTAACAACAGCCGGGGTAATTTAAAATGTACGCAAAGTCATAGCAAATAAATAAATAAGAAGAATATAAGGCAAAATATTTTTTTTATTGAAAATAAATTCCAATTTGCAATGGATTTTTTGGGAAATTAAACAAGCGTCAATTCAATAACTTAGAGACGATCGCCGAGTGCTAGATAGTATGTGCAACTTACTTACTTATTTCCCTTAACATTCCATGAAGGAACAGACAGGGGACTTCTCTCGAAATCAGTGAGCTGTGTACGATATAATTTGTATACTCACTGACCGGGACCTACTGCTTTTCTAGAGAAGTTTTACATGGCTTAGAGATTGCTCTCTCACTCGTAAAGTCGCCAACGTTTTAGAAGGTCGAAAACAGCCGCAGAAAAATGTTTGATGGTCTTACCCGGTAACGAACTCGGGTTCTTCTGTGTGATAGTCGCAAATTCTTAACCAAATCACTTAAAAATTGGCAAAAAAAAATAGGAAGGAAGGCATTTTCCAAATAAATCACATTTTATGAAAATCAAAAAAAAATTGTGAATGTTACAGCCCAAAAAAGGATATTTTTGTTTTCAACAGCCAATTGTATCCCAATTCTGAGCTCTGCCACTCGTTTTGACACAAAATCATAAAGAACTGTACTGTAACATTTTCAATGTGGTATATTTTTTTTGATAACCCAACAAATATTGGAAAAAATCCTAGGATTTCTTCTCACTGTAAGAATGAGGTTTAAAATGAAGCACGAAATTTCTTTACAACGTCTGTATGAAAATCCAGACTGATTCTAATATAAAAAAATAAGCGGTTAAATCTGAATATTCCATCCATTTTGATCTATCACATACAGTTTTCGAGCTATCATCTCATTAAACGATATAATCAATATTTTTCAAGTAAATAGTAAGCTATTTCAAGATTTGGACTTAATTTGCGTTGCGTTATAGATTTTTTCCTAAAGCAGCGGTTGATTAATATAAAATTTAATAATTTGATGGGCAGCTGAACATGTTTCTCAGCCGTTCATTGTCAAATGGCCGGTTGACCGGACAACGCACTATGGAGAAAATTTCTTTCTTCAGCCCGGCTGTTCGTTTGTGGAATAATCTTCCTGCAAGTGTTTTGCCTGCCTGCTATGACATTATCAAATTCAAGGCCAACGTCAACAGACACTACTCCCTTTTCCCCCCCTCCAATACCGTTTCTTCCTTTTGCTAACACAGTGCATTGGATTTATAGGGGGCATCCCCTGAGAGTTAGTCAAAAAAAAAAATAATAATAAAAAAAAATGGAAATAAAAATATTCTTCAATAAATATATTAATTATTTTTATTGTAATTTTACTCAGAATCTTGCTTAAAAAATAACTAATTTCATTATGAAAACCTATAAACGAATTCATAAAGTAATGTAGTGGAACTGGAACTTCCATACGTCGAGTTTTCTTTAAGTCGAAACACTTCTAGTGCCAGTTTGGGGAGACAAAATCTCTTCAACAATTGTATAAGTAATTCTTCGCAAGACGAGCTTTTCTACAGGAGTTATGAAAGTTTGACTGTAGTAATAATAATTTTCTCAAAATTACTTTCCTTCCTCTGCCAACGTAGCGTATGAGTAATTTTAATACAAATTATTTCCATGCGTATAAGTATTTATAATCATATTATTATATTTATATCACTCATACGCTAGTAAATTTGTAAAATCTACTTTGTTTTCTCATTTTATTTAATATTTCTTTATTTTTATGCAAACAAATGCTTTCCTGTTTCATACTGCTGTAACCCGTGTGGCCTTTGTAGCCTTCAGACGAGCGCTTCGAATAATTAGCAACCAAAAGTTATTCAGCCATAAATTTAATCACAAAAAAAAACTATCTTAAAATAATTTTAAGCCGTGCTCGAGGTCTGGGTCTCTGAATATATGTACATATTTATTTGTTGATTTTAATATTTCGTTTTTCGTTGAACAACATCTTTGGAGATTGCACCCTGGCGTTGGTAGGGTAACACGATGGGGGATTTTTTTAGAGCTGGGCTTTTTTGTACTGACATATTGTATGATGAACAAAGCCACAGTGGCATCTGTGGGTTTGGACGATGTTGTTTTCCCAGGCTGCTGATAATGGCCAATTATCAGTTTAGACACCGTTTTAAAAAGAATCCCAATAGAAGGCTGTTGTTGAGCCATCCAAGACCGGGGCACTTGACAAGATTTGGATGTAAACATTATGGCTCCCTAAGTACGAAGACGGTCCAAAATTGTATTTCTATGTCTAGGTTTATTTTTTTAAATTAAAATATTTGGTTTTTACACACAGTTTGAGTGAAAAGATAAAACATTTTTTTTTGTAATTTTATTTTAAAAAAAGTAATGATAACATGTTGTTGTTGTTTGTTGCACAACTCGTCTTCTACGAAGAACATAGTTCATCGTGGTCTCATATGTTTTGTGGGAAAATTACTTTAAATGGCTTGGCGAAAATCGTTCGTTATTTTTATTTTTTTAAATTGTAAACGAAAATTGTATTGCTTTTCTGTGTATCTCGATCATCGATACGAAAAGTCACATACACTGACATTATTTGCTCTTTGCAACAAATCAAATGTACCAACATTCGGTGTCTCTTCGCTTCGCCCTCTACTGGACAACAGCAACTAGCCGACAATCAACAACAACAACATCAGCAAAATAGCCATTTTGGTTGGTATAAAATTTCTGCCAACAAGCAAATGTCTGAAGTGCCATACACGACTACAGCAACGAGACACAGAGAGGGAGAGAGAGAGAGAAAAAGGAAAAAATTCAACAACAACAAAATCAAATTTTTGACCTACATTTCAGTGGTTTCTGTAACTTTTGTGAATGTTGTTTTTCAACACAGAAAGAAACGTTGAACATGAACATGTTCTTTTTTTTTTTGCTGGTTGTGTGGGGGAGTGATGATGGGCCCGGAAGATGGGCATATGGGGGGGGGGGGGCGTTGGGGCCGATAGAATTGGAAATGGAGAACTTACAACAACAACGAAATGTACTCGGCATTTGCATTAATACATTTCCACATGAAACGGGCTGGGTGGATGGCTGGCTGGATGACTGACTCGCCCAGTCAACAATATCAACAACAACACAATGGACAACAATGCCAACAACAGCAGCAGCAACAGCAACACCAGCAAAGGCAACAATGCCAATAACAACAAACAAAAAAGACATGAAATGAAATGAAATTTCTCGCTCGGTACGGCACTACTATTAAATGAAAAATGAAAAGGAAAAGAGTGTCATTGAACTTTCAATTTTGTTTTTTTTTTTTGCGTTGTGGTTCCCCTCTGCTCTGCGCTGCGCTGCTCAGCTCTGGGCAATACATACGATTGGGTGTGTATGCATGTGATAATGTTCAAAAACAAAATAGCTACAACAACAAAATAGCAATGAACAACACCAACACAATGGCAACAAAACTGCCAGACATCCATCCATCGGCAATGAATTGCGCGTTTTTTTTTTAACTGGTGATGACGTGATGGGGGTTCCAAGGTTTCTGCAGGAATTTCTCAGAGCTGCCCAGAGAAACAGAAACAGAGGCTCGCTCGGCTTGTTTACATTACAAACATTTGAAATTATGAAGGACTTCTTAGATTTGAAGTATTATAATCGCCATCTTGTGATTTAATGGCTTCAAGCAATTGACATTTTGTTCATTTTGTTTCTTTAATTATAATTTTTAAAAAACCATTTTATAATAGATGATGTGTGTTGCTGGCACATAACAAACCTAGTTTAGTATCCGGGAAAGAACATGAAAACCTTGTTTGTGTTCTGGGCAAAACCGCCAACGAAATGCCGAACTCGTTTGTTCACAACAACTTTCTCATCATTTCTTTAGAAAATTCAATATTTTTTGTATTAACTTCCTTTATAACCTTTCGATCGTATTTCCCGTGTATTCTTCGAGGACATCCGCCGAGTGGAGAGAAGCAATCGAACCGGCATTTATTCTATCTATGAAGATACGTTAACAAAAGCCTATTTGTAGTCTATTTCTGTGTCCCCCAGGGGTGAATTTAAGGAGGCAGGAGGGGTCGGAAAAAAGTTCCGGTCGGAAAGCCAACACGCCAAACTTAATTATAAATTAAAAAAAATATATTTAATTCCATTACCTTATATTTCTTTTTATTTAATGAAAAACAGCAAAACTTTGTGGTGGGAAATGGTGGTCGTCAATTTGGGACCAATTCCGTTTTATTGTGTGTTATACCTGTACAACTTAAACCTCTATCAGCTAAGGAAGTTTTTTTTTTTTGAGAACCTAAGCTCATCACGGGAGGCCGTGTTGTGATAGGTAAAAATCAGGTTCATATCCTGTTAACCTTTGAAAGGATTACTTTTGCGGAAACCCAAACTCGCCTGGAATGGAAATCAACAAAGGCTCTATGAAAAATGACACAAATAAAAATGCCAAAAAAAAATAAGAATGATCCAATGAAGAATTCTCAAAATTATATGAAAAATCCCCTATGAAAAGCCCAATATGAAAATATTCTCCACAAAATTCTTAAAAATATTCCCGACAATTTATGAAAAATTATCCAATGCAAAATCTATGAAATTTGGGAATTCTTCATTTTTTTTTTGGGCATTTTTTTGGATTACACCCTGTTACACACATTCTGTCCTATGAACCAAATTCACTTTTTTGGAAAGAGGGGAAAAAATAAAAATACACATGTATCGGCGATTTTCATGTACACGTCAGATTTTTTTTTTTTAAGTTTGAAGTATAAAGCTCGTAGTGGCCTGTGTGAAAGCCTTTGGACCGATTTTTAATCCTTTTTCAGTGATCCAATCGAGGTGATTTTTTGCAGGCAGACTCGTGGAAATGTCTGTATCACGTCAAATTTTTAAAATTTTTATCAATTCTCAGATTTTCCCAAATTTTTATTATTTTTGAAAAAAAAAATATTTTTTTCACTTTTCTTAGCATAACTTGAAGTGACTCCAAATTTTTAAACTACTTAAACGTTACGAAAAAAAAATTTTTTTTTAAACCTGAAACCTTAAAAAAACGATAACCATTTAAAAAAAAAAATATATAGGAAAATCTGAGAATTGATAAAAATCTATTTTTTAAAAAATTTGACGTGATACAGAATTATATTTTTGGGGATTTTTTTTATTTTTTGGGATTCTTTCATAACAGAAGTCAGTTATACATCGCCACCATCCGCACGTTATTTGTTTTTATAATCTTGTTTTATTTTGGGGTATTTTTCATAAATAGTTTGGGGGATTTTTCAGAATTGGGGAAATTTTCATATTGGTCTTTTGGGGGGATTTTTCATTTATTTTGGGGAATTCTTCATCTGGACAATTCTTTTTTTTTTTTTTTTTTTTTTTTTTTTTTTTGGAGGGACTTTTCTTATAGCCTCTGAGGGGACTGTTCATTATCAAATGTGGCGTGGATCTCACGAACCACTATACGTAGGGAAACTTCGTTCTTCCACCGAACTATTCGTATGTGTTCAACAATTACATTGTAAAACCAATTAATTTACATCACAGATATAATCACAGTTCGGGTTAAAATCAGATACATCCACTTTATTGTGAAAAAAATAGGAAAACACCAACAACTCAAAACGATTACTTAGATTAGAAAACATTAAATACTGTGAATAAATATATTTCTCCAAATTGACATCAACACTTTTACATTTTTTTAGAAATTGGTTTTTAAAAAGTTTTATTTGTATGGCTAGAATTAATTTGGATTTCTCCAACTGATCGGCCAATATTAAAACAGACAAACAAGTGTTTAAGGACCACAAACACGATCGTAGACAGTCATAATAAGTTCCTGCCAGTGAGTTATTTCGCTGATTATGACCTTCATACATTTAGGGTTCAAAATGGGATGCCACTTTACTGGCAGTAAGGACAAGGACCCCTCACCAAATAAGGACTATTTGCTTGAATATGTCTACGATGCGGTTTTAATTGTAAACGATCTCTGTCTGTTAGCAAACAGTTGTTGCAACAGGTTGCAATGTAATTAACTGTTGAACTGTTGTTGGCATTGTGTCATGTACAAGCATTTGTGTGTTGATTTCTATAGACTCCCTTTCAAGGACATGTGTGTGTGTGTCTGAATGTGGAATACACTACGTCGTTGGCATGTTGCTAATTTCATGCCCAAAACACATTCAATCAAAGATACGTTCATTGCTGAATGAAGGAATGAACGAATGAACGAATACATGAATGAATGATGCATGTATGCATTGTTCCCGGCAACAAAAACGCTTTGCAATGCATACACATGTAGTATACGAGTGTAGGAGCTTAAGTGTTGTTGTGCGTGTGTGTGTGTATGTGTGCAAAAAGGAGGATGTGAGCTCAAGGAAGCCACCTCACTCTCTGGGGGCAGCAATGTGTTGTTTGGAGAGAGGTGCCGGCCCGGGGTGGCATAATGTCTGTTCCCTCTGGTTTTGTTTTGTTGTTGTTGTTGCTTTTTTTGCGTCTGTCGCACGAGACGCATTGAATTTCGATTTCATTGAATTGTTTTTCCATTTGTTTGGAGGAATGAATGTTTTTGTTGGTTTTTTTTTTTTTGTTCATTTACTTCCTTTTTTATTCAGTGTTTTTTTTTTTTTTTGGGTGACATTTCTTTTTCTGTGTGTGTGTTATTTTTTTTTTTTGTTGCTTCGTCCTCTACTTTCTGGGGCTCGCATTGGTTTTCTTTTTTGCATTCATGGTTGTGCTGCTAAAGAGTATTGAATTGTCGTCGTCGTCGCCGTCGTTTTGTTGTTGTTGTATTTAAATTTTTTTTTCGGCTCTTTGTTCTGGTTTCTAGAGCGGCGTCTAAGTCTACGACCGTTATGTGTTACTCTTTTGTATGTCGTTGGTTGAATGGCGGCGTCGACGTTGGCAATACGGGTGTTGGTGTTGTTGTTTCTTTTGTGTGTGTGTGTGTGGCAAGTGTTATAAAAACAAACTTGTGTATATTTCCTTGTTGTTGTCCATACATGTGTGTGTGTGTGTGGGTGTGCGCGCGGAAAAGCAACAACAACATGGCTGAAAGACAACAACAACAAAATGTAATAAACAAAAAAAGAACAGAGAAGACTTGCTTTTGTTTTGTTGCCGGTTTGCAATGGTGGCAAATAATGTTGCCGCACCGATGTTGTTGTAGTTGCCGCCGTCGCGTTGTTATAATAATGCAACTCAGCAACATTTCATTGAGACGAGTGTAGTGTAGTGTAGTCTTTCTTTCTTTCTTTCTTTTTTTTTTCATTTTGCTACTCATTCACTTGTTTCATATTTTCCCAGAGTTGTATTTTCTTGCTGCTGCTGCTGTTGTTGTTGTTGTATGTGAAAAGCATTTGTTGTTGTCGGCTTGAATTTTGTGGGTATGTATGATGTTTTGTTGCTGTTGTTGTTGGATATTTTTTTTGTTTGGTTTCGAGTTGTTTATTTCATTTTGTGATGATGGCGGCGATGATGATTGTGCTGCTGCCACTGCTGTTGCTGCCGTTTGTTGCTGCTGCTGCTATTGTTATTGCTGATTCTACTGCGGCTGCTGTTGTTGTTACTGTATATGGGGGCATTGTTGTTCCAACGAACAATTAAACTCTTTGCAATGACCTTGACTTTGTTTCTTTTCAATCGAGGATTTGTACAACTTCGTTTGTTTTGTTTGTTGTACGTTGGTTGGCTGTAGCAGCATCATCATCATCATCGCTTGGTTGGTTGGTTGGTTCATTCATTCATTCCATGGCATGCTATGTTCTGCCATTCCATTCATTTATTCATTCATATTGAGTCAGTCAGTCAGTCACTTGTTAACTTGTACGCTTGTTTTCGCATTGTATGAGCTGGTGCTGCTGCAACATTCAGCCCATTCCGTCAGGCGCCCAGGCTGTGGTTCCAGCCAGCCCACCCGGGAAGGCTGGCCTTTCACTGTGTGCGTGTGAGTGTGTCTGTTCAACCGATTGTTTGTCTAGAGTTCCCAATAGTAGTACAAGGCAGTTCGTAGTGTAACAACAGCAACATCAGCAACTTTCATAGTGTCCGGCCGACGACTCATCACCACGACTCGTCGTCCGCAGCAGCAGCAGCAACATCATCCTCATAGCATTGTTGTCGTAGTCGCATCCCATTGTACGATCCCATCATAACATTAGTATTTGCTCTCTGTCATCATCTTCAATAATACACACTCATATGTGTGTATGTATTTTGTTTGTATGTGTGCTGCTGTGTGGGATGACAGTCATTGCCATTGTTTTGCCAAAACGTTTTTTGACTCTTCACGGTTGTTTGTTGGTGGCTGCAGGAAGCAGCCGCAAAGTGGACACTCTTTGTAACGATCACAAAAGGATTTTCCAAAATCACAACATTCAAGTGGATATTAATTTCATTAATAAATTATGGATCTATTTTTGGCTTCTACCCAACGCAAATGTTTTGCTTTAAGAAAAATCTAGAGATTTGTTGTTGGGTTTGAGCTTCGCAGGGGGGAAGTCTTCGATATGTCGGTTTTATTTCTTTGGTATGTCCAGATCCCTACGTCCATTAGAGGCCACAGTAACGCCATTATCATGTTCCTGAAACGAATTTGATTCAGAGTTGCTCCATCTGACCTAGACCTAGATGCCAGAGACTACTTGACTACTTGTGATTTGCTTAACCTCCAAAATTCGCGTAACTCGTCGATCACATCATTGGTTTGAAATAAATGCTGTCGATATTTTTGATTGCTAAAGAAGACATACAGTGCCAATTGTTTTTAAGAGATAAGCCTCAAATGATCAAAATTAAGTAACTGCGAAAAATGTCAAATGTTCTTAACCAGATTGTAATTTGGATTTTTGAACGGGAGCTCCTTAGCCGGCCGCAAAGTTATATATTTACTTATTTATTTCCCTCAACAGTCCATGAAGGAACAGACGGGGAACTTCTCTCCCGTCTGTGAGCTCACTGACCGAGACCTACTTTTTAAAGCCGGCTCCATTGAATAAAAGAAATCTGATCATATGCTAACCACCAACAGGATTTCTTTGTTCCAAAATCTCAGCGAAACCATCACAGTTTAATATTGAGTTTTTAGAAACGATTTTTGCAATAAAATTTGATTTCATTAAATACAAAATTTAATTTAATAACGAAGGACCAATGCTGTTGAAGTTTTATGATAAAAAAATGTAAGGAAAATATCCTTACAATCGACATGAATTTAGTTCGACCATAAGCTTTACTTCGATATCTCACGATTCAGTGATTCACAATCGATCAGGAATTCAACACTGATTTAACCCATTAGTACATAAGGTCCCTTTAAAGGGACGGTCAGCTTTTGCTTACATGAGATCTGTATTGCAAAATGGGAGAGTAAGAGAGCAAAAGCTGAAAGTCCCTTTGAAGGGACCTTATGCACTAATGGGTTAAGTGACCTATTTGTACTTTGAGGGAAAATGTATTTCGTTTTCAGAAATTCAAAGTATAAAACAACAGCCGAACTAATAGACTTAGGTCGTCAGCCTTCTTTACAGACATTGCTCGGGGAATGATCACCATCAGCAAGGGTTTTTGAATCCATGGCACAAACTAAAGTTAGACTAATGCAAACAGCTGATTACAATTTATTATTCATTTTGACAGAATTATAATTGTCAAACTCACCGTGAAACGGTGGTGTCCTAATCACTGGACGAAAGAGAATTAATTCAAGTTATATTGATTGGGCACATCAATTTCTTTTTTCTACTTAATGAGTTTCTTAAACATTTTAGCTAGTATAGTTTTTTTTTTTGTCAAATGTCGAATACATTTTCGTGTTAAACATTTAAATCAAAGAATTCGAAAACACAAAGCCAAACCAAGAACTTTGGGGGCTCTCTAAATTTCACTGGCAATTGTGCCATGAGTTGTAACTGTCTGCTGTCTGTCATTATATTTTTACTAGTAAGTTGTAATGCGCCTATGGCGCCCGTTGAAAAATGGAAAAACAATTTTGTTGAAAAAAAAAATTTTTCTTAAAAAAAAAAATATTGTTGAAAAAAAAAATTTTGTTAAAAAAAAATTTTGTTGAAATAAACAATTTTTGTGGAAAAAAAAAATTTTTTGGTGGAAAAAATATTTTGTGGAAAAAAAAAATGTTGTTGAAAAAAAAACTAAAATATTAAATATTATTTTTTTTATTATTATTATTTATAGAAAATTAAAAATTATAGAATGGCTATTTAAATTCCTACGTACTGCGTGACAGAGTCAGTGTCAATGTCGAGGGTAAATATATATTAAGAAGATATCAGGATTTGACAATCAAAATAACCAGTCTGAGTTGTTGTTGTTAGCCAATTGTCACTACCTTCCATTGTTGTGCCATGCTTTGAATCCAGTCTTATTATGTTTTTTGGAATATACGAAGAGGGCAAGTGTTTTCATTTGGATAACTTCATGCAACGATTCATGTACAATTATGGGAAATTTCTTTTCCACCTACTTTTTAAATCATTTACAAAATAAAATCTTAAGCTGTTTATGGAATAATTAAGAACACAATCCTATAGCAGAATCCTTTCTGCAAAAGCAATAACCGTTTTTATTTGGTCCTTATATTAAATCTGTTTTTGAAATTGAAAATCACATTTTTTACGGCCCCCCACAGTCTAACACAGGCGTCAATGACACACCAGTTTACTAGATCCTTTAAAAGTTGTATCCCCGTATTTAAAAAAATTAAAAAAAAAAAAAAAAATTGTTAAGAAAATGTGTGAAAATTGTTATGGTATTTTCATAAATTTTTCTTAACAAATGATTTAATGACAATTTTTATTGCGGGGGTAGATTTCGAAAATGAAATATAAAATATTTGTAGAATATAACGAGAAAATATTTCGAAAAATCGTTTGATTTTCTTTTCTAAACGCTGAGGTTAATGAAATACAAGTGCTGTCAATTCTTCATAAGTTCGACCTGTTGATTTGCGAAATGTTATTCGTTTTTTTTTTTTTTTTTTTTTTTTTGGGAATAGACATTTCTTTCAAAATATACTACATTGTTGTTTGCTTTCAGAAATATGTATTCGAAATAATTCTTCAGAATTTTTGAGATATATTTCTTTAGATCGGACTAATTAATTTCACAAATTTCATAAATTAAACTTAGGACTTAGGATTACGATGCGAAACTTCGTCCCATTTGAATTTACTCCTCGGGAGCTACCTGCCTGTTTCCATCAAACGAATTTGTTAATTCGTTGCTAATTGTCAAAATTGAAGCTGCAATAAAAGTGGTTCTTAAAAGTAATGAGAGCTTATTCTTTTGAAATTATGTTCCACATGTCGATATCTAACATACATATATCTGAAAACCAGACTTGAATAACGTCTGAAACTCATTTTATAACGCTTTCAATATTGACGATTTGTTTAATGGAAACATGCAGTAAGTGTTTTCAACCAACGAAACCAATTGATATTGGGTTTGAAATTAAAAAACTAAATGAGACATTTAAAATGTAAATGTTCGATTTTATTCGAATTGGATTCAATTTTATGTCAATGTCCTTAGTCGGGGTTTTCTACTAGACTAGACTACTACAGTACACTGATCAAAAAAAAAAAAATAATAATTATTAGAATAAGAATTTTCGTACTTGATTGTAAAACTATCCCATCTATACTTGTTTAACTACAAATCGTACGATTTTGGTTCAAATTGAGAATATTCGGCTTGAATTTGGAATGCCATTTATATTTTTGTGTAGGAGCAACCACCAGATCGAACCATAAACCACAAAAACAAAAACAATTTATTCCGTAACCAGTTAAGTTACTAAATAGCTGTCATTCATCTTTTTATAATTTATCAACAGACCGCCAACGGGAATACATCCATAAATTCACACTTCTGGCGGGACCTCTACTCAAGAGTTATCGACAAATCTGAATGTGACTTTTGAAAAGTTATCTTTACGAAATACTCGAAAGTTTTCCTCATTCTATTTACAAATCTCCGACAGCAATACTGGTATCCATTCCTCTTGGTAATTTACTTCTTTCAACAATGGAATGTGAAATGAAATTCAATTTCCAATTTGGGGTTTCTGACCTACAGTCATGAAAGTTGTAAGGAATTTACTCTGCCATGTATTTTTGACACTACAAAGAAAATGTAGATTGTTAGACTTTCGTTTTATTGGTTAACGGAGATTTTCCTAAACGAAATCGGAAAAATAACACAATTTGTATTATGAACGTCATTTGAAGAGGTGACAGGAAGCGTCTCTCTCTCTAACCACATTAGGCTTTTCTTTTTCAAATCACTTTCTCGCATTCATTGGAAATTCATTAATTTTATTAAATGTTATGTATTCAAATTGTTAATTTACATGCAATTTTTCCTAATTTAACTATTAACGGCGGTTCATGAAAATCCCTGTGAATTTCATGGAACTTTGTTTCCTAGCTGACATTTCAGTTGTAAGTTGTCTTAAGAAAAAACCTGTAAGCCCCAAATTCATAAACATATTAAAAAACCTTTGTTAAGCAAAATGTTCTAAAACCCAAAAACAATTTTCACACAATTTTCTTAACAAGGGTTTTTTTTTAATTGTTTATGAAACCGTTGGTAAATATTTGATTTGTTTATAATATTTATTTTCCCTAGGGAATGCAACATTTCCTTCTGCTTTATATTTAAAGCAAGTCTTCATATTTACTGAATTCATGTAATTAACATTACACTGGCTATTATTTGGCTCGAAACCTGTTGCATTGTAGCCTAACTGAAATTACGGAAATCTGATTTTTGTTTTCAAATGAACAACGACAACATTTGAACTTGTATTTTGCGAGGAATAGTAATATACAAAATAAAATTCTTCATCATTCACTTCCTGTTTGGTGATGTCGGGAAATGCATGTACTTTTATTTAGAGCTTTTATAAATTTAAATCATTGAAACACACCGGATATTTATTAATTTTCCAATAAACTAACTTTTTTTCTCTGTGTGTGTGTGTTTTTTTTTTGTGAAATCCCTTTTCGTTTTGGCGAAACGAAATCATTTCAAAAAAGTTTCAATAAATTACTGCCAACTACTCGAAGTTTATTCCTTTTTTTTTGGCTAAAAACAAAAAAAAAACTAATCGTCGCCATCTTTAATTTATTTGCTGTTGTTTGTTGTTTTCCTGTGTTGCAAATTTAAGTGGCAACTTGTTATTTGGGGTTATCACAAAATTCCCTTAAATTGAGGGAGCCCTCCCCCCTCCCGCACAAGTGTACGTAGGTACATACAGAAAAAGTAAACTTGGCTAAAACGTAAAATCCAGCAAACACGCGAAGTACAACTTAAGAACTCGCACTCTCTCGCCTTGTATCCTCCATTAAGTTAATAAGAAGACGTCGCCGCGCGTTAGTTTGCCTTCAGTTCAGTGCTTTTTTTTTGCGTTCGTTGGTTCCACGTTCGCATACAGCGTTTTTTGTTTCATTTTGGCAGCCAAGAAACCCGAGAAGCAGAGGCACACCAGAAAAAGAAAAAACAGGAAAAAAATGTACACTATAAGCGCGACCACACCGACCCAATGCACAAGTACACGAATGATGATGAGCCAACATTCCTCAATATAAAATGTACAGAAATGCTATAAAACGTACAACCGAACCTTAACGTACAGCGAAGGCACATCCAGACACACTGTCCAATAACGTGGCACGTTGGTGAGGCACGCAACCACCATTAGCCCAGCAAACCGCCCACCCAGCACCACCAACACCACCACCGCCACACGACTCTGCCACCCACCCAACCATTCACGATAGCCGGCTTTACTTTGTGTGTGTTGAGTGGATGGCGGTGAAATTTGGCAACCCGGCATTGCTATAATGCGTGCGCGCTCTCTGTCTTGGAGAAAAGTGCGTAAGAACGAACGAGCAAACGTTCACCGAGAACATTATAGCAAAACGTGAGATTTTTGCTTGGATTTGCACAACCATCTCGCCATCCATACACACACACAGAGCCACACGAATGGACGGACGTACAATCGATTTTTGTATGCTGCTGCCGCTGCTGCTTTAAAACGGTACCGGCATTAAGCTATTCTTGCTATACGTTAAAACGGGACGGCATGATGCTGAGAACATGGTGCGATTTCATTCTGTCTTCGCGTTGATTGGTTAAGGCCGACTATCGAACCAAGGCGACATGCTGCGCAAAATCCAACCCATTTAATACCCTCATACACACACACACACACACACAGCTGTTGATGATTTATTTCGCTACCAACACACACAACCAGGGCCAACCACGACTCGCTCACACACAACACGAACACGAGCGTGCACACACCACCATCCCGAGTGACTCGTCTAGAGAAAACTAAAACTGTAGTTCTGCTGCTGGAACGCAAGCAACACTAGTGCTCTCTTTC
The DNA here is from genome assembly GCA_958296145.1 of Hydrotaea cyrtoneurina. Classification (NCBI taxonomy): domain Eukaryota; kingdom Metazoa; phylum Arthropoda; class Insecta; order Diptera; family Muscidae; genus Hydrotaea; species Hydrotaea cyrtoneurina. Next base: position 89,964,362 of record OY282514.1, read on the forward strand.
TCTCTTGCGCTTATTTGTGGTTTCTTGGCTGCTCTGCGTTTGTGTGTGCGAGTGCCGTGTGCGAGTCAAACACACAACCGTTGTGCGCTCAAGCACCTCGAACAGGTTTCGAGCCGAACGTGTACCGCCAGAAAGGTGCTCAATCTAGTGCAGTGTGGAGGTATTTTGCGCGTCGCTTTAACGTCTGTCGTGTCTGTTTCTCCGTTTCTCGGTGTGACTGTTAAACCCCAAAACCTAAATCACATTATTGTGAGTGTGTGTACGCGGAAAGCAGCAGCAAGAACGAAAGAATTCAATTTCGGCATCGTCAAACACAACCGTACGTACAGACATACATGTACGTGTAGAACGCACGAACACGGAGTTTTTTAGTGGCTGACGGTTCGTTCGTCCGCCAGTCGAGTCCAACACAACCCCCGGCTGACATTTGTCGCATACAACAAATATCGGTTGGATAGCAACGCGTTCTAACCGCTGTCACCGCCAACAACAACAACACGTAGAGCAGCATCATCGTCGAACCAACCGCCCTACGCGTTCAGCCAGAGGTTCTAGTTGCGTGTCGCTGCCTGCTGCTTACAAGAGTGCACCAGCTTTCGAACGTCGTCGTAAGTGCGTCCGTGTGTGTGCCTGAGTGCCTGTGCGAGAGTGTATGTGTGTGTGAGTTGAACTACGGAGTTTTCCTTCACGGGATTTACGGGAAATCACGTTTTGAAAAGATCATTTACGTTTTGTAATTCGGCGATTCATGTCGTGTCGGCGCGTCGCAAATACCGTAAAGAGAATAAAAGCAAACCAAAAAAATAAACAAACACAAAAAAAGAGAACTCACCAACAATTGTGTAATACAAAAGAGAAATAAAAACAAGAAAAAATCAAAATAAATGTCTACAAACAAAAAAAAAGATTTCCAATCATTTACCAAACAATTATTATTTTGTTTTCATTACATTAAAACAATTCAAAGAGAAACAACCAACCAAGAAGCTTAAAATACAAATCTCACGCAAATAGTGATACAAAGTTTCAAAAAGGAAAATACTCTCTCACATGTAAACCGAGAACAACCCACGGAATAAATACACCCACAAACAAAAATTCAGCAATTTCGATTCTGAATGAAAAGTGAAAATAGTGCAAGGTTTCCACAATGACCACATGTGAATAACCAACAAAAACACAAAAACCAATTGAAATCACAATTAATCAAAGAAAGTAAATAAAGTTTTGAGAAAATATACAAGAAAACAACTTAGACATTTCCAACAACCACACAAATCAACAACACAAAAGTGCCAAACGCTTCAACATTATCTACAACATGCTAACCATGGAATCCGATATGAAAGGTGGCATCCTGCATGCCACGATGCCGCCTCATCATGCCTCGGCCGCTTTGCACGGCCATGCAGCCTCGCCGTACAGTGCTTTGGGTCCGCTCATGAATCTCGGCCAGTCGCACCTGACCCAGTCGCATTTGTCCCATCATCACCAGCATCACATGAGCTCACATTTGGCCAGCCAAAGTTCGGCGGCGGCCAATGGCACCACCAGTGTCCTGAGTTCATTGCAAAACAGTATGGCCCAGACTCTGAATGGCAATGCCGTGGTCCAACATGGCTCCCCCTTGCACAGCTCCAGTGACTTGAGTCCCACACAGAGTTCTCACACCAGCATCGGCAGCCACCACATGACTTCGCCGGGCCAGAGTCATCATCACAACTCACACCATCATTCCGGCGGAATGGGCGGTCAGAGTACACCGCTCAGCTCGGGCGGCAGTTCAGGCGGCGGTGGAGGCAGCGGCATCAACAACAACAACAACAATTCGTCGAGTGCCAGCAAAAATGCCCAGACGGCTGCCGAGCGTGTCAAGCGGCCCATGAATGCCTTCATGGTGTGGTCACGTGGACAACGTCGTAAGATGGCCTCGGACAATCCGAAAATGCACAACTCGGAGATCTCCAAACGTTTGGGCGCCCAGTGGAAAGATCTGTCCGAGAATGAAAAGCGTCCCTTCATCGACGAGGCCAAACGGCTGCGGGCCGTGCACATGAAGGAGCATCCCGACTACAAATATCGTCCACGCCGGAAGACGAAGACTCTGACCAAGACCAAGGAGAAGTACCCGATCGGCGTTGGCGGTCTGTTGCAGGCGTCCGAAGGCAATGCCCCATCGGTGCGTACAAGTTCAGCCAACTCGATCTCATCGGCCGCCCAGCAGGCGGCGGGAGTCAATCGCGAAATGTATCCCATGAGTGCGCCAAATGGATATATGCCCAACGGATACATGATGCACGATCCATCCGCCGCCGCCTATCAGAGCCAACACGGCGCCTACATGGGCAACTATCACAGATACGATATGGGTCAGATGCATCAGGCGGCCGCCGCCGCCGGTTCACTCAACTACATGAATGCCGCTGGCAGTGGCTACGGCATGTACGGCACCGTGTCCGGTGGCCAGACATCGCCGTACGGCAATGTCCAACAGCCCGGCTCGCCATACGGCAGTGGAAGCGCTCAACCCCAGCCCGGTTCGCCGTACGGCATTTCCGGCCAACCCGGCTCTCAAGTCTCCTGCCAAAGTCACAGTCCCAGCGATTCCAGTGTGAAGTCCGAACCGGTATCGCCCAGTCCGATGCACAGCACCTCCTCACAGCAAAATTCCGCCTCTGCCGCCGTCATAACCAACAACAATAATCACATAATGAAACGGGAATACGTGAGTGGCCAGCAGCCGTCAGCCGAACTCAATCACTTAATGAACATGTATCACCTGTCCGACGGCATGCAAGTTTCGGCGGCCGCCGCAGCCGCCGCCGCCGAGCACCACCAGCGCAACCTGATGCACTATCAGAACAGCTCGCCGGACTTGCAACAGCACCAAGCGCATCACCATCAGCAGTCGATGCGCTCCATGGCTCCCCTGGCCCATATGTGAGAAATGGCAACGGCATTCGGAGCTCACTCAACGCTGCCAATGGTTTCTAGAAGTGCGGCGGAAAATACGCCCTGTGGCTTATCCTCCCTATCAACACACCAACCTGCCCCCTCCTCCAACAACAACCACCAACAGCTGACCCTACGCAATCCGCAGGACGAACACATGCATTTGGCGGACGACCACATCGAAGAGACGTCTTCGCCCTCGCTAATTGCCCAACACCATCAGCTACAACAATCCGAAATGCTGCCCTCACACTTACAGCATCAATTGACCTCAGGTACAGCCGCCGATAATACGCCCAATGGCGAGGGCCGTTCGAATGGATCGCTGGCCATGCACACGTACGGCCACGGTCGCTCCAGTCCCACGGCATCGGGCTCCTCCGGCGGCGGCAGTCGCTCCTCGGCCCACTCATTGCCCTCGCATTCACCAGCCCTGCACCACAACAACTTGACTGGCTATCAAGTGCAAGCGTCGGCGGCCGACACCACCAGCTGCGGTAGCAGCGCTACCCTAGTGACATCGGCGGCCATAATGGGCCGTCTAACAGCCGGCGGCAGCGGTGTGGATAGCAATGGTTTCAGCATGTCGGATGCCAACGGCACCGGTTCGCTATCGCTGCTTCAGAATCACCATCCCCATCCCCACCACCATCATCATCCCCATCTCGCCCATCTGCCGTATTCGTCATTAGCTTCACATCATCCCCATCACCACTATCATCCGCACGATGCAACAGGACTGTTGGACATCTCCACATTGTAAATTATTAACCATACACCAACACACACACATACCCACACAAAAAACAACCACAAACCTTAACTTTAATTTAATTTAAATAAATGAATAGTTCTTGGCATTAGTTCTAATGTAAAAAAAAAACAAACAACAAACGTTCCCTTGAAAGGGAACACAAAGTGTATATTAAACAACAACAACAAGAAAAATTACAAATAAAAATAGTAATAATACTACAAAAACAAAACAAAAAATACGTACGATATATATAGAAAATTAATTAAATAATTAATCGAAATGAAAGGAAAGCAAAGCAAAGCAGAGAAAAACTCTAAGAAGCCGAAGAAAAACCTAAAAGAAAACGATGGACAAACAATATTAGCCGTAATAGAATAGAAGATATCATCATACGAACGGTCGATCGATAGATACACCAAAAAACCTCATGATTTCCTTTTTGTTAAATAAAAAGAAAGTAACACAAACACACAGACACACACATACACACAACAACAAAGAACGAAAGTCTCACACGACCAGGCAAACCAAAGTTTCGGGCTCAAGTCGTGGCCCTCGGTCCGTCTGTTCACCTATTACTCTAACAACCAAACATTCCGCCTCATCTAGCCAACATTTCTGAATTTTTTTAGCTATCGAATGCCCTAAAACAACAACAACAAAAGTCTTAATGAAAATTTTCCAAAAATTAAATACAAAACGAAACGAACGCAAACGACAGAAAGAATAAGACAACCAGAAAAATAAGAAAAGAAAATCCACAATATTTGATGAAAACAATTTGTAAAATGTGTGATAAAAAATGTTAATTATATTTCATAATTATTATTATTATTATTAAAAACAAAACAAAACAAACAAAAACTACACTTATTATTATTATTATTATTATGCATATAATTTTTTTGTTAATTGTAATTAGTTTGGAAATCTATGTTTAAGTCTTTTTTATATTTGATTTTATTTGATTCGAATAAAAACTTTATGACGTGTAAAATAACTTATGTTTACCACAACAACAACAAATTAATACAAGTCTTTTGATTTAAAAACACTCACGCCAGCACATACCGAATCGGGTTTTGCTACTTTCCCAGAAGATGCGAAATTATTTGGACGGTTTCCTTTGGCAAACCGGGCAGAGATAAGAGATGGTCGTGATACTAAACATTGTTAACGGCGATTTGTTTGATACGATCCGGATATTATTGTAAATTTCAATTGAAAAGGATTTTGATTTGTTGGGAGTTAGTTCGACTCTGACTGTGGTTGTTTTTTTCTTCTTACACTGTTGAGACCTTTTCGTGAATATCTCACAGTTGATCAACTATATTTCAAAACTTTGTAGAGAAAGACAGTTGAGCTTAGATTTAATCGGCTTTTTACTTAACTCACCTGAATAGAAATCTTTAAACAACATGAAAATGTTTCCTTTGTATTTTAAAGAACTCTTAGTCCCCCCGCTGCTAACTCACCACCCTGAATTTGAATTGTATTTGAAATTGCACCGTCTGCCTGCATTAATACAACTTTACAATGGAATTAAAATAGAATACTTTCTATTGCAAATGAAAAACTAGTGGCATTGAATTAAAAGTGTTGTCTTCCCTAGACTCTGTTTTTTTTCAAAAGTGTAGTCTTCCCTGAACTCTGTTTTTTTTCAAAAGTGTAGTCTTCCCCAGACTCTATTTTTTCGAAAGTCTAGTCTTCCATAAACTCTGTTTTTTTTTCAAAAGTGTAGTCTTCCCTAAACTCTGTTTTTTTTTTTCAAACAATCCATCTTTGCTGATGTTCCATATCGTCATCTGAAATCCCCAATCCCAAAATCGTGTTTTTGATTGATTCTGGTGAAATGACCAAAAATACATGTTACTGCAAAGTTTAACACTTCTAAATTTACAATTTGATAGGCGAATTCCAGAACTACGCATCAAGAAGGGTGTTTATATTTTACAACGTTCTTTTGCTTCTCCTGTAAGGTTCTGAAAATACTTGCTCGGTCATTTTGCACTTCTGGTGACGATATGCTGATGTTCACTAAGTTCACTTATTTCTCAAGATATCCAAGCAGAACTGTCTGACAAAATTAGCGCCTTTTTTATGAAGTTGGCCATGGAGTTGGGGCTGGATTTAAAACGTGATTGTCAGCTAATAACGAAATAGTTTTTACAAAGTTAAGCAATTTGTTTTTGATTCTCGAAAGAAGAAAAAATAGAAACAATCAAATCACATTGGATATTTTTCTAAGGAAAGAAAGTAGAAGAAGAATGGGAATTTCGAACTTATAAAATATAATATTCAGAGTAAAATAGAAGAATCGATCTGTTCTAGTGAACTCTGCAATGATTTGCATTGAGGTTTAAAGTCACAACTGTGTTCTCAAGTTAGAAATCTTTTTAAATCACTTCTGTGTTCTCAAGTTAGAAATCTTTTTAGATCGACCGATCTTTAAACAATCAGCCCTATTGATTTTCAGAAAATTCGAAAATCAAAGACTTCATGAGCTGAGCTAAGCGGGGATATTTGATTTGGATATTGGATAAGATAGCAAGCTCTGGTGATCAAACTTTTTAACACCATTTACATTTACACGATATTTTTACTTTGACGTTTAACCAAAGTTAACTTTTTTTGTATATCAATAATGTTTAAAACTTCAAACTTAATTTTAATAAAGAGCAGATGAAAAGGACAACTTTTTCATTAGCTGCTAAAAATCCGAAATATTCAAAAGGAAAACAAAGTTTAGAGCTCAACGTTGTCCTTTGTAATTGTATAGGAAGTAGACGGAATTATCTTTACAAAGATACTCGAGTAGTGTTCACTTTATGTTCATTTACTCTACGATGCAATCGATGGATGTCATAATAAATATTTCTAAACTTACTGTGAAGCGAAGAATTTCAATAGAATTTTGAACGGCAGTTGGCAACGCGAAAAGGGTTTTACAGGACTAAGATGTACGTTAGTTTACCTTATTGGAAGGGCAAATAGGACTACATTAAGCATATCAAACGTTTTTTTTTTTAAGATATTAAACATTTTAATGATAACCCATTTCAACTAAATGTCATTGAGCGTAACTACATTTCTACTTTCAAAATCTTTTTGGATTCTTTTGGCTTTCTATGTGGACAATTTCAATGTTTTTTTGTTACCATACTTCATTATATTACGATTATGTCGAAATGTTTGGTTTGCAATTTATTAAAAAACACAAAAAAAAATAAACTTGTCGAGCACATGTTAATTATGATAACACTCGCATGTAATTGGTAATAATTTCATATTAATTATATATTATGACTTTTAAGGTAACACTTCATTTTCCAAAATCAATGCTCAATTGAGATGCTAAGGCTGGCTGTCGTCGTTGTCATTACGGCAGCATTAAATTGATAATTTATTTTATTGTCGCTCGCTGTATGCGAGACATTATTGACGGTTTGAAGTTGATTTGAGTGTTGTACTTTTTGCAGTGCCCTTGTGATTTGTGGCCGAATGTAAAGTGAAACATGCTGGCATATTTTTGAAATTTTATTATTCAAATTCTTGAACTGCGAGGAAATGTTTTTCGGTGCATTTTGATCGAAATTTGAATTTTGACCAAGACTTTCGTGTTACAAAACCCCAAAGGGACGAAAATAAATTTTCATTCGGAGGTTTGAAAATTCTTTAAATTCTCAAAATCTTTGCTCAGAACGAAATACAATTTAATTTTATGTTATGATATACAACCAAGCTTTATCAACCTAATCTCATATATAACCTCTGCTGACTGTCCATTTATGGGTGGAAATAGCAGTGACAACATTTGGCACCGTGACACTTTAACATCGAGTCCAACGTGTGTGCCTCAATTAATGCATCGTCGCGACGATTCAATGGCATGTCTGTGGTACCAACCGGTCGGCTATCATAAATTAACAGCGTCAAGTGTTGGCACTTCTCGCATCGTCAATATTTTTTAATAAAGACTTTGTCGTCTAAACATAAACAAAACAGACATAACATTGATCATTTCTTAGTTTGTCTCTGGTTTTGTCCACAACTCAACAGCATTTTTTTTTTTTTTGTGAATTTAATTTGTTTATATTTTCGAATTGGAAACTACGTCTCCACGTCGAATGGTAATCGAAATACAACGGCATGGTGATGCACCCACACTACGACAGCATTCCCCCCAACCCCATGCCCCTGCGAAGAGCGAAAATATTGCCAAACATATTCAGTCAATAGAGCTGAAAACGGAAAGACGACACAAAAACAAATAAACGGGTTGGAAGAAGAAGCAAACGCACACAAACTCGAAATGTCATTGAGAATCCCCGATATACCGTGCGATAATCTTGAAACAGACCATTAACAACAATTGAATTAAAGAAAATAGAATTATGCAAAAAAGAAAAAAAAAAAGAAGTATGTTTTGTGAGCAAAAAAAAATATTTGCTTGATTTTTCACCTTCACCAGCTGTTTGCATTTCGAATGTGTACTCGAATCATTGACTTTCACAACATTGAAGGAGACAATTTCAAAGTTTAAGGTTTTTCCCAATATTTCAACTGTATGGCATTCAGACATTCTGAAAGACTTTTCCAGGTGGTTCGGTGAAAGTGACGTGAATCTAGTTGTTTTGTTTGGTTGAGACGGTGTGAGTATAGAATAGTTCCCTTTCGTAGGAACTCTCCCACAGAGTACTTCAAAAAAGTGTGGACATTTTTAGATTTTTTTAAACTGTATTTTGCTTAACTCTATCCGTGGCAAATATTTTTTTTTTTTTTTGTGTGTTGAAAATAATATGAAGTGTATATTCGACAAATATACGGAAACATTTATTGTATTTTCCTGTTCTACTTTAAGTAATTCAGTTATATGAAATTATCGCTATAACATGGTTTTTTTTAAATTGGTAAAGCTCCCCGGTAGCCGTGCGTGCTCCCCAATCAGCGTTGGGGTTCGATTCCCACCAGAGGATTTGTTGTGTCGCTGCAAAACACTAGAATTGTGCTCTCTGTCTTCCCAAAATCTCAATATTAATTTACTTTGTATTGTAATTAATAAATATAAAAATAATATAATGGTAATTGAATGTTTTTCGACAGTCGAGGCCCCTTGGCCCTCACAATTCTGTTCAGGGTAGCCGCAAGTTCAGCTCATCGTACGCTCACTTCAACTGCTTCTCTGTGAATTTTTCACTTCAATTTAATCAGCCTGAATTACTTTCGAAAAATACTCAAATTCTCGACTAAAGTGTTAAGTAAGTGGACGAGGAAAAATAAATAAAATAACTTAAAGTGAAATTTGTATCTCTGTTCTCCACCTTGGCATGAAAGCCTACCCTAGTCTGCTTTGGAAATGAAAACCCCTTGTTTGTATAAAAAGAATGACTCGTTATTTTCGTTGTAAAACGAACGATTCTATCTCGTCAATTTTTATTTTGGTAACTCGAATTGGCGTTTCGGAAAACCCTTCACAAGTAGAGCCAAAACTGGTGGCAGACTTGTGAAGGTTTTTCCAGACCGCTAAATTTTTTTTTTTTTTTAATTGACTAGCACTCAGGAAATTTTCTCTATAGTGCGTCGTCCGGTCAACCGGCCATTTGACAATGAACGGCTGAGAAACATGTTTAGCTGTCCATCAAATTATTAAATTTTATAAAAATCAACCGTTGCTTTAGGAAAAAATCTCTTAAGCAACGCAAATTAAGTCCAAATATTGAAATCGCTTACTATTTAATTGAAAAAATATTGATTATATCGTATAATGAGACGATATATCGAAAACTGTATATATTTCAGTCAATATATTTTTTTTTTTAATTGACTAACACTCAGGAAAGAGGGAGTAGTGTCTGTTGACGTTGGCCTTGAATTTGATAATGTCCTGGCTTTAGTCGGTTTTCTTTATTTAACTGGTTTTTTTGGCTACTTTTTATTTGTTTTATTGCAAATATTATTTACAAAACATAGTGAAGAATGGAAGACGACTTCGGTGGTTTGTGACCACCGACATCTAGTACTCCTCACAATAGTACTAGGCATTTTTGCGGACGGCCGTGGTGTGTTAGGGCATAGGACTGTCACACAACTAACCCCGGTTCGTATGCGGTTTTCTGTCTCGTAAATGCCGACTACTTTACAAGTAAGAGAGTATTAGCCACAACAAGTAAAACGTATCAAGAAAAAGCAGGGACTGTTTGAAGAAGAGCGGCAGCTCCAAATAAGCGAGTATGGAAATGAGGTTGTGACGAAGATTTTTTGGTCTGTCTTATTTGCATGATGGATTCGGCAAAGGAAGGACTCAACTCTGTAGAGAAGCTTTGTTTTCTTACTTTTAATATTTATTTATTTGTATTAATGATTAAGTTTATGTAAAAAAATAAATATGAAGACAGCAAGAAACAAGTGATATGTACTGGTAGTAAAGTGAAATTAGTAGGTCCCCATCCAGAATATGATGTCTTCTTAATCTATTAAATTCATTTGTGTCATCTATTAATGCGATAGCCAATGGATTTTAATGATCACTTAATCTTTGTAAATAGATCATGCTGAAACCGCAATTTCATCAATTATAAAGGGGATGTTTAAAATGCGGTGTATAGTTAGGTTGGATGTATGCCAACTTTGGACTGGAATCTCTGAAGTATGTTAATGTTTGATTTGCTAGCCGTTCCCGCAAAGTTTTATCCCATAGGTGATAGGTTTCAAAATTGTTTTACATAACAGATCTGTTTTCCCAATGCTTAGTTCCGATTTTCGTCCTAGTAACCAATATATTTTCTTGAACTTTTTGTTGAACTGGGTTCTTTTTGGTTCTTCCATGTCAATCTTCTATCCGTAGAGAAGCGACATTATAACACAATTTAGAAGTTCTTCAAAGAACAAAGATCTATAGAACAAAACAGAATCGCTTATTAAAGTTGTATAAACTGGAAGGCCGTGGTCTGGTAGGTAGTGTAGGCGAATATCACACAGAAGAACCCGAGTTCGAAACCGCCAAAACAGCAATTGCTCTCTAATTGCAATTGTTTGGCCAATTGCTGCCGACGATGATGCTGCTGCTATCATCATCATCACCATCAAACATTTTTCGGCGGCTGTTTTCCACCTCGTAAATGTTGGCGACTTTACGAGTAAGAGAGCAATCTCTAAGCCATTTAAAAACTTCTCTAGAAAAGCATTAGCCCTGCGGAGCCGGCTTTAAAAACAGTAGGTCCCGCGGTCAGTGAGTATACAAATTATATCGTACACAGCTCACTGATTTCGAGAGAAGTTCCCCGTCTGTTCCTTCTTGGACTGTTAAGGGAAATAAGTAAGTAAGTAAGCTGAGAAATTCTCAAAGACAGTTTTTGACTCTGCATCTGAAGTAATCCTGCTGATATTAATCCATAGAATGTCAACTTTTGTCACTCACTGTTGATTCATTTAATGTTTGGTCTATTTGTTTTTCTAATGCCAAAACAGCAATTGCTCTCTAATTGCAATTGTTTGGCCAATTGTTGCCGACGATGATGCTGCTGCTATCATCATCATCATCGACATCGACATCATCGCCATCATCATCCAGTTTAGTCAGTTTGGCTGGCTGTGTATTGTATAACTATGCCGCCGTGTATCGTTTATTAATTTCATTTTAGTTAGTCGCCGTTTTTTACTTTTTGATCATTTTTCATTTCAATTGCAATTTTATCTCGAGACATGAACGACCAATTTGTCGCTGTTGTCGGTGATGGTGCTGGTGCTGGCGGTGGTAATACAATTGTCAACTGGTGACGAAATCTATTTGTTTAACAAAACGTTAACAAACCAAAACACAGCCAACAACAACAACAACTGTGTGTATGTGTGTGTTTTATTTGTTTAGTTTTTTTTTTATGGCGAAATTTCGAATGATTTTCAAAAAATAAACACAGAGCAAAAAGAAAAAAAACAGAATAGAATTTGCAGCAGCATCAAAGCGACCGTAAAGAGTTGGGCGACATCATTAAAGGAATTTAATTGTCGCTGAATTTAAATGACATTCGCTGCTGGCCAACTGAATCATTGATTGATTTTATTTTGTTGGTGGCGGAGGAGGGGCGGGTGGTAGAGGGGAGCTATAACATTAAGAGTTAATCAGGCTGAACGAACGAACGAACGCGTTTTTCGAAGTGAATTTCAAATTTATGGGAAATTGGTTGTCGTTGTTGTTAGTGGGGTTTTCTGATCATTTATTTTGTCACAAGTGTTTTATGGCTGCTGGAGATGATGATGGTGTCGCCGTTGATGAAATTGATGAGGGCCATAAATTATTTTGCTTTTAATTCTAAAGTGTATGAGTGTGTGTTCGCCTTTAGAGACTTGAAGCGGTAGCGTGAGAGTTTTTTTTTGGCTTTGTTATAAATTAAAGCCAAACTTCACAAAATTAACTGAAATCGCAAGATGCCAATAAAAGATTAGTTAACACCCAGCCAAGCCAGTGCAATGGTATTGACCTCGGGCCGAGGGACTTGTTGTAAATCCTTGCGACAAAACACCTGCTTTTCGGCGACTTACATGCGCGCTCATAAAAAGGCCAAAGGGGCGAAGGTATAAGGGCTTAATGAACCTCTAAAATCCACGCCTTACACTTAAACATGCCGTCCGGCATCGGGACTTATTTCAACATATCCTGTTCATTTTAGCACATGCCCGTAATCTTTGCCCTCGTCCAGGGTTGTCGGGTGAACAGGGCAGCCCTCAACGTGTTAGCGCTTAAGTCCTTTATGGCCTTGATTGTGAGGCCAGTGGAAAAAGATCAACACTTGTTAGGTCGACCGATAGGCCGGCTGCCTGTCAGGGGCCATAAAATGTTGTCACCACAAGCGTGCAATAATCATGTGTCCATCGCATTGTCACCCTACCACACATTCACATATGCAATTGCGTGTGTGTATGTGTGTGTGTGAGTTTTATGGCCATCATAAACGGATTCATTGAATGCATAAAAGGCTAAAAGGTGAAAAGCAAGGTGTTGGTGCCGGGCAGACAGCGCAAAATGGTTCGACTAGATTCAAGTAGTTTTCATAAATATGCCAAACATAATCATAATAATCACCAATATAGTTTTTTTTCTCTTCCTTTCTTTTTGCTTTGTTTTGCCGTTTCATTCTGCGATATGGTAGTCCGATATAGTTGTTGTTGCTGCTGCTGCTACTCTGTCGTCGTCCATTGTTGTTGCGATTTCATATGGAACTGCAGAGATGCACAGTGGCGGCAAGCGACTCAAAAAAAAAAACCGGAATTGTGAGACAAATCAGACATGGCAAAAACGTGAATGATTTAGATGATGAAATGACTTAACCCTCGAACGGGCAAGACCACCTTAAGGCGGTCTTCAATAATTGTGTTTAATTTCATAAAAATATTTCATAAAAAAAAATATTATCCCTCCAACCGGCCAAACAGAAATACTGGAAAATCCTTGCAACCGGTTTTTTTTTACCAGTTATGCACAAACAATTAATGAAGACATCCTCAGAGCGGTATTGCCGGTTAGAGGGTTAAATCTCATTTTATCAAAAACTCATCAAACAAAGTGAATAGTTTTTCCTGTATCCTTGCAGTTATCCAATCCTTGTAGGCAAATTGATTACTGATAATCATGAGAAAATCTGACTACATTTACTTGGGCCACTTTCAGCTGAATTTTCGCAAAATACCTCCCAATTCCTACATTACACGTTCATTTAAAATTAACCCCGATTATATTAGAGATGAAGCTGTTCGTAGGATATCACTTTCTGATATCCCTCCATCTATTTTTGTAATCAAAACGTAGCTTGGAATTTGGAAATAAGAACCGATTTCTGTAAAACTTTAAGGCGTCTCTACTGAATGGCGTTTTGAAATTGTTGAACATCGGGAGGGACTTTTCATATAGGCCCCCCCGAAAAGATCTCCCTCAAATAAAAGCTTTGTCGAATTTAATACCTCAATGAATTTTCAATATTTTTTTAGGTTAATTTGGTAAAAGATTCAGTGGAGTAGGGAAGGATGTACATTTCTTCTATTTTCTATAAGACCCCTCCAAACAACCAACACCACCCCCCCCCCCCCCCCATTTATCATAGGTTCCATTATTTGGAGACTTCACACCGTTCGTTTGCAGCCACTGTCTGTCGATTGTTGCTGCTGCTGCTGGGTTTTTGGTAAACCTGTTGCATGTTATCAAGTGCAGGAGTGCCAGCAACACGTCACATGTTTGCTGTTGTTGTTGTTGTTGCTTTTCAAACAAAGGATAAAATGAGGCCTTCCTAACAATTAAAATGCAAACATAACTGAAATGTGATTGTGAATTTATACCGCATACATATACACAATTATACGATTGTATGTGTGTGTGTGTGTGCGTGTTCATAGACTTCCCCTTAGACGTGGGCGGGAAGACGGACTGTCCGTATGAATGAAATCTTTCGAGGACAGAGGAAAACCAACAAAAATCCCTATTGAATACTCAGGCATCACGTTGTAGCGTCGCATTTCATTCGTTACGTACATGCCTCAATATGACGTTACTTAGTTCAAAATATTTTTGAGTTCAGGTTAGCCCTGAATTTCTACACAGACAAAAGATAAAGAAAAAGAAAAAAAAAAGCAAATACGAAATAAACGTCAGAAACATGTACGTATACGTATGTACGTGCCATTGTGTGTCTGTCTCTTTGTGTGTGTGTGTGCGATTTTGTGTATTTAATCATAATCATGCGCTTAAGACTGCCAGCGCACTTGTCTGATTTTGGCATGATTTTCATTAATCCGCCATCTTAACGTATCTTGGGGTGTGTGCATAAATTAACAATTTATGATACGATACGTTCACTTTTTCTGCTTCTTCTTCGTCTTCATTAGATACATATGTATATAACGACATATACATAAATAGTTTGATTTGCTTGAATGAAGGGTGATTTATGCCAAAAATGTATTGGTTATGAATTGGACAGGGGCAGTAAATGATGTGGGATGAAATGGAATGGAGAATATCGCAATGGACCAATTCATGGGGCCCTAGCCTCAGATGCGTATCTAACCACTACTTACCTCTTTTGTGGTATGGGTAGGAATCGCTCCCAGAACCCCCTAGCTGAGACTAGACTAGCAGTCTACCAACTCGCCTATCGGGGCGCTTGATATTAAAAATTATTATTCACAAAGATATAGCAAATTCAATTATAACGTAAGCTCCAAACGCATTGATGCTTGACCACAGAAAAACAAAAGACTCCCCTGTAAAATGTCCTTCTTTTTGGCGCTTACATCTTTTTTTAGAATCGAAAGGTTTTAATTTTAATTTTTATTAACTTTATGCTTTTTTCGTTCCTTTGCAGATCTTGGCCGTAACTCGGTAAGTGCATATCATTACCATAATGCTCATCTTAATATATATTTACCCTCGACACTGATTCACTGATACACTGATTCACTGACTCTGTCACGCAGTACGTAGGAATTTAAATAGGCATTCTAATTCTATAATAAATAATAAAAAAAAATAATATTTTTTTTTTGTACAGAAATTGTGTTTTCCCCAAATTTTTTTTTTTCCAATTTTTTTTTTCTACAAAATTTTTTTTTGTTACAAAATTTTTTTTTTAACAAAAATTTTTTTTTTTACAAAAATTTTTTTTTTTACAAAATTTTTTTTTTAACAAAAATTTTTTTTTTTACAAAAAATTTTTTTTTTACAAAATTTTTTTTTTCCAAATTTTTTTTTTCAACAAAATTTTTTTTTTCAACAAATTTTTTTTTTCAAGAAAAAAATTTTTTTTCAACAAAAATTTTTTTTTCAACAAAAATTTTTTTTTAACATACATTTTTTTTTAACAAATTTTTTTTTTTCAACAAAATTTTTTTTTTCAACAAAAATTTTTTTTTTTTCCAACAAATTTTTTTTCCATATTTCAACGGGCGCCATAGGCGCATTACAACTTACTAGTTAAACAATAATGACTTACTAATAACGTCCGCGTATATTTGTCTGAAATGTTAGTCTATTGTAAACGTAATTCGAAGTGATGTGTAAAAGGGTCTGTACTTTTGTATTTATCGTATCTGCAATATTTTTTTGGCTTAGGCGAATCTTTTGAGAGATTAGGAGATTAGTAAGACATAGAGCTTCTTCCGAATTCCCAAATGCTATCTGTTACTTTTTTGTTTCTCAAAATTGGTGGAATGAATCTTCATGAAATGACTGTAAACGAATTTTTCGTTCATCCAGATTTCTGAAACAACTGCAATAGCTTTTCCGGCACTCTATGATTCTCTATGATTACCAAAGCCTTCTCATAAAAAAAACCGTCCATAAGGTGTCCTGTTCGGATCCAGAACTCATTATTTAAGGCTTTCTAACAGAAGGAATTCCAGAAGTTCATCTAAGCCTATGAAAAGGCAACTGCACATTCTCATGTCACTTCTCTAAGAAGTCCTTTCAATATGACTTCCACCTAAATTTGCCAAATACCAGACTCAAACCTCAGAAGAGATTTCCGTTGAGGCCACTTTTTTCTCCATAAGAAATTCGCCTAAATTTGCCAATTACCAGACTCAAACCTAAGAAGAGTTTTCCGTTGAGGCCACTTTTTTCTCCATAAGAAATGCACCTAAATTTGCCAAATACCAGACTCAAACCTAAGAAGAGATTTCCGTTGGGGCCACTTTTTTCTCCATAAGAAATGCAATACGAATTCCTTTTGCCCATCTAATAGAAAGGGCTTCCAAACATTCATATGTGTATAACTTCTTACAGGAAGCATTCCAGGCTAGTGAAGGCATGACTGCTGTTCTTCTGAGTGATTTTCCCTGAGTTTGAATATATGTATGTATATTTCCACATATTCATATGTAGAATTTAGTTCTATAGGCTGGCAGTTTGGCCAGTCCGATTAACAATGAGAAGATCCAACGAAAATAAATTAAAAACATAAAAACGTATTTCCATCTCAAAATTATTGAATATAGAATTTATTTGGTCAACAATTAATTTCCTCTGAAGGTCCTATTATGCAGATCTTCTGGATGAGCCTTTGTTGGGCCCTCTAGAATGCCGTTCAATGGAAGGGAGATTAGAAGAGCTGACTCTACAAATTGCCTTCTTTTTCAATGAGTATAGGATTTATTTTAAAAGAGAATAGAATTCGTAAGTGAGGAATTTGCATAAGTATCCAGTAGTAAATGAAAGTCCCTTTTCCTTTTATCAACTGTTGTATTTTCTTCAATATTCTCTGCTCTAGTTATTTTGAGAAATCCAAGTTATAGGTAGTGAAGGATTTATATCGAAAAAAAATCCTGGTAAAAAGTAGTGAAGGATTTATATCGAAAACTCCATGGTTTTAAAGCCCTGCAAAGACACCTCGTAGATGTTCCTGAAGCTGCTCTTGATCTAAGGTTTCTACAATTTCCATTTAATGTAAAATATATATATCGGGCTCAGTTGCCTAATTTGAGAAAAGTTCACGTTTGCCTTGTGAAACACGTATTCTTGTCCAGCTTCCCTATGTCATCACCCTTCTTCAATATCCGTATTATCTGATACGGAACGGGGGAAATACGAAGCGTTACCAAGAATTCTGTTCGTGTTTTTTTTTTTTTGTAAAATTAAGATATGCACGCACAGACTTATTTTTTTTTGTAGACATTTTTCGTTTTCTGAGAAATTTGCATAAGATTTTAGGGAAAAAAATACTCTATGAGTACGAGTAAGGCAATGTACGATGTATGTATGTAAATCACAGATAAATTTGAATAATTTCTCCTCCCCCCCACACCCAGATTGTGTTACAGCCGCCCGCATGAATTGTGGCGTCTCTCGGCGACATTCTTATGGAAAAATCCTGCTGATATCGTGTTTGTAGACGTTTCGTTTCGTTTCTTTCTTTTTTTTCGGTTGTCGCTAAAGAGAGGGCGTTTTATTTTAGATAATATGTAATCACGTATGTACGGATATGTAGGAATGTATTCGTGCCCGTGTGTGTGTGTGTATGTATATCAATCTGTCTATTTACTTCAAGTAGATGTATGAGTTCGTGAGTTGAGCAGTTGAACGGCAACAATTTGTTATGGAACCTGCATTATTGTCCGGGTTGTTGTTGTGCCATATTCGGCATTGTCGTTGCCTTTTTGGAGTTGCCCAACCACTGGGGTCTTTATCGCTGTCGTGGCATTACACACGTCGGAAGACTTTCGTCGCACTACTAAAACTGCATCTTGCTACTCAACGCCACAATGGATGCAGGACAGCATGTGTGGCTGTGTTTGGTTTCTCTGATCTGTTTTTTTTTTTTGGAATTTTCAACGCCTGCTTAATGATTCCGAACGAATAGGGGTCCTGCGGATATATATTTTCCGGCATGCGATAATGATTTTGCCGTGATTGATGTTATCATAGTTTGCGTGAAAGAGAAAATTCTCAATGTCCAAGTGATCAACTAGAGTTGATGTAACTAAAGATATCGAAAAAGTCTTCTTCACACAAATAGGAAGAAATCCATCATTTCTTTACATATGATGAAAAATAGAAAAATGTAGCTTGCATTCGAGTATAACAAACTCTATATATGCAGGAGATGTTTAAGTCTATGTAAATGTAAATAAGTTCCAGAGCCTCCAGACAGACTGTAAAATACAAGTATCGCTGGCTGGAAAATACAAGCATAGGTCTTAAGTATTCTGGTATTTTTGTAGTTTTGGTTCATTAATATCAATGTGTGTGATTTTTCTTTGACTTAAGCCCCAAGCAGCCTGTCTGTTTTTAGTTTCTGAATTACACAATTTATTGGTATCGTACACATCTGCTGAGTAGAGCGCATTAAAGCTTTGGCATTTTATTTGGTAGAATGAAATTTAACAAGTAACCTTTTTAATTACGAATACATATAAAATACACAGACTGCTGCATTCTGTACATACATATGAATACACTGAAAGAAAACAAGCACTGTTAGTGCTTTATTAGTCGGTATATAAAGGATTAGGGATTCGGTGAAAGTAAAAAGTAAATAAAGAGACATTTCATGTGGAATTTTTCCATACACTTGGCCGAGCACCAAATTAATTACACATAATAAAAGGTGCTCCAAATACAAGTTTATTTTTAAGAATCCACAAAGATCTCCATTTTTTTGGCCATATTTATTCGAAAGAGAAAATACTTCCATTACACCGTGTTACACACATTCTGTCCTATGAACCAAATTTACTTTTTCGGAAAGGGGATAAAAAATAAAAATACACGTGTATCGGCGATTTTCATGTACACGTCAGAATTTTTTTTTCTTTTAAATTTGAAGTATGAAGCTCGTAGTGGCCTTTGTGAAAGCCTTTGGACCAATTTTTAACCCTTTTTGGCAGGCAGACTCGTGGAAATGTCTGTATCACGTCAAATGTTCCTAATTTTTTTTTTTAAATGGTTATCTTTTTTTTTAAGGTTTCAGTTCAGTTTCAGTCTCTTCAAGTTACGTTAAGAAAAGTGAAAAAACTATTTTTTTTTTAAAATAATAAAAATTGGGGAAAATCTGAGAATTGATAAAAATCAATTTTTTAAAAAATTTGACGTGATACAGACATTTCCACGAGTCTGCCTGCCAAAAATCAGCTCGATTGGATCACTGAAAAAGGGTTAAAAATCGGTCGAAAGGCTTTCACACAGGCCACTACGAGCTTTATACTTCAAACTTAAAAACAAAAAAATTCTGACGTGTACATGAAAATCGCCGATACACGTGTATTTTTATTTTTTCCCCTCTTTCCGAATATGTGCATTTGGTTCATAGGACAGAAAAAAATGTATTTTTTGTAACACGGTGTTATTTATTGAAAATGATTTCATTCGTGTGGTTGGCTCGGCTGGCTTGGCAGTAGAGCATCCCGTCAAGACAATTACACTGTTCCTCATCTTGACAAAAAAAAACCCAACTGATCCTTATGTAAAATGGTCTACTGAATCCGAATTGAGTGTTCGTTTTGCCCAATCCCTTATAGTTTTTCCAGATATCTTGAAAATTAATCCATTTTCAAGTGAATCGCATAAGATTTGCCGAAGTTATAGGCAAATAAATGAAAAAAAAGTGAGACAATATTCACGATATCTTGAAAACAATACGTGATGGGGCAAAACGGACTGAGGATTCAGTAGACCATTTTACATGAGGATCCGACGGAGCACAGGTTTGAAATGGACCAATGAGGCCACTCTTCTGTTCGACGAGAAGCGTTAACGAACAAATTCATTGTCCTTTCCGAGCCCATTTCGATAATGAAGCAGAAGATCGTTTGTCTCCAAGTGCTGCGTCATTTCGACCTTGTCACTGAATAATGCGAGGACAAAAAAAAAATCACAAAATTGCAAGGAATATGAACTAGTTTTTCGTTTACTCTTTCCTTAGTTCGTAATGGAATTTACTCAGATTTAGGAACAGTATTTTAGATTAAAATGCTCTATGAAATTACTTAATGCAACGATTTCTTTCAGTGTATAGACATATGAGTAAATTTCCACATTGGAGTTTATATACATGTATGTACTTATGTATATCTAGGTAGGTGTGTAAGTATATGTGACGTTGTTATTGGCCTTTTATATATGTATGTGTGTATATAAAAACTGGTGACCCCACCTTTGGTCTCATTTTGTTATTTGTGATTTTTTTTTAATACCCGAATACTCGTAATCGTAGATCATTTGAATGTTACTTATTCAACACACACACATGCATATACATACGTACATAGGCAACGAGCAGTTATGTATGACCAATGGAAATATATGGTTTGTATGTCTGTCTGTCTGTCTGTGTGCCTGTTTGACTGTCTGTCTGTCTGTCTGTTCGAACAGATTGATTGATTGATTTTTTGTTTCGCATCATTCACCTGGAAAATTCATCTGAAGTATCGACAAGTAACGGACCATGCCATACTACTGCTACCTTTGAACGTCCGCACACACACACACACATACATATGGATATCCATATAAACGTATGCAGCTGTACTTGTGCAGTAAAGAGGCAAGTTGAAAGCTCCAATTAATTTGCGTATCACACACACACACATATGTAGTCGTGCACATAAACAGAACGGATTAAGGCACATATGTATGTATGTATGTACATAGATTCTGTACAACTTTGTTGTACATACTCCATGTGTGTACAGGTATGAACACGGCATGATGAGGTGTACATGTGAATGTATTTGGCGGACGGACATGCAGAGATGTCTGCTCTAGGTTCATGTGGAAATAAATTAATTTATATTTTTTCAATTTGTGTTTTTGTTGTTGTTGCTGTTGTTGTGTCCATCCCAGCAACCAGCCATCCGTCCATATGCCCGTCCATACCATGTTGAGTGTTGTTGGCCTGGTTGTGTTGAGTGTATTGACCATAAAATACATACAAAAAAAAAACGTACGAAACACAAGTCGATTTGGTTGGCAAAAAGAAGACTGACTAAAAAAAAAACAAGAATTTAATATGAATTTAATTTCGTGTTTGAGCTGGTCTGTGCCTAACAAACTGCATGTGTGAGTGCGTGTGTGCATGTACATATGTACAGCGAGTACATGGCATGGCATGGTAAATTAATTGCATTTTTTATTATTTAATTATTTTGCAGTCTGTGTGTGTGTGAAACAAATCAGGGCTATTAATAATAAATTGAATTATTGCATAATTAAAACTTTTTCCCCCCCCCCATAATACACACACTCTCTCGCCATTGCCAGCCTCATTATCATCATCACGTCACAGTTTCCATCTGTCAAAACTTTGAGAAAGACATTCAATGGCAT
Source organism: Hydrotaea cyrtoneurina (assembly GCA_958296145.1). Lineage (NCBI taxonomy): Eukaryota > Metazoa > Arthropoda > Insecta > Diptera > Muscidae > Hydrotaea > Hydrotaea cyrtoneurina. The sequence continues at coordinate 89,985,877 of OY282514.1, forward strand.
TGAAGTGCCAAGCCCGAAAGTGGGCAGATCGCCGCCAAAGGAACCTTTAGCTCCAAATAAATGTTATCAGACATGTGTGGCAATTGAGCACGTGTTGTTTGCCACTTCCAGTCGCAGCCAATTGATAAATTGAACAATATGTTCACCCCCTACTTAGTTAACACAAGATTGAATGCGAAATAATGCACACAGTGCCAGCGACGACGAGGGTCACTCTCAAAATATCTGCATACTGAACTCGAAAAAGGCCTATGGAAATTCTATTGGGATTCTGTTAATTAATTCATCATAAAGCCATCATCTCCAAACCCATTTTGCACATGGCACAATTGTAATATTTTCCATATAAAAAAAAATGTTTTTTTTTAAAAATTGTTCCCGAATATTTCTGTCGAAATTATTTGGGAACTAGTAAGTTGTAATGCGCCTATGGCGCCCGTTGAAACACGGAAAAAAAATTTTGTTGAAAAAAAAAATTTTGTGGAAAAAAAAAAATTTTGTTGAAAAAAAAAATTTTTGTTAAAAAAAAAATTTTTGTTAAAAAAAAAATTTTGTTGAAAAAAAAAATTTTTGTTGAAAAAAAAATGTAGGAATTTAAAAAATTTTTGTTGAAAAAAAAAAAATTTTGTTAAAAAAAAAATTTTTGTGGAAAAAAAAAATTTGTTGCAAAAAAAAATCAGTGAATCAGTGAATCAGGGAATCAGTGTATCAGTGAATCAGTGTCGAGGGTAAATATATATTAAGATTGGTTTTATAGAGAAAACCTTTATTCTACCGAAACAGCCAAATGTTGTTGGCTATCTCAGAAACGTTTGAACGCATTCTGCGTATTATCAATAAAAGGTATGACGCCTCGACAACCATTCTCGGTATGTGTTGCACTAACTTGAACGTTGTAGTGATTTCATCAAACGTTCTGGTGAATGCACTACAGAGGAGGTTGCTACGGTTGTCGCCAACATTTCTACACCCCTTGGATTGCATAGTTCTCCAGTGCCAGGAACAGATAAGAGGATTTCATAGATGGAGATACAATAAAAAAAGACCTTCTGCGGGATGACTTGGGACGATAGGGTCCAACTTTTTTACTCACTCATTTACTAATCCATGCAAACAGTTAAAAAGCTCTATTTGGTAGTTTCCAGGCGGTAGGACAGAAAGTCGGCACTGACCATTCAAACATTCATCAAACATTACCCTAAATTCAATATGATTCCATGTTGTGATACAGTTAGCCAGGATCCCCGCTAGTCTAAGTAGGCAAATTTTGTAAACTGCCACAGCAGACTCATTTGCGTCCATGTGGAGCACATGTCTATAGCTCTCATTATCCACTCCTCCCCACGGAGGACTTTAAAACCTCTCTCGTCCCCACACAACAGCCAGAGAGAAGGACAATTGTCTCTGTGAGTGTGTGAGTGTGTGTGAGCCGGCGTAAGAAAATGTCTTAGTAACGTCGGTCGGTCGGTCGTTCGGTCACATAAGGAGTTGGTTGTCGTCACATGACTTGGGAAGAAACAATAACGTTATTGGCGACATTGTTTCATAAACATGACATGTCATTTTCTTACCCTTCAAGAACATGCATTCACTCGTACGCTTAACTTGAGTAGACAGTGGTGAAGAGGCGTGTGCGTGTGTGTGCGCGTGTGTGTGTGTGTATGATAAGGACACAACTATGAAAGGATGTGCTCGGATGTTAGCTGTTGTTATGCCGCCTGTATGTGTTTCGAGCGTAAACATTACATTTCATATCAAGCAATTGAAGTTTTGCAATTATTTGTGTTGTTGCTTGTGGACAATGTCGGTGTGCCTGGTCTCATCGCTGCTGTTGTTGACATTGTTGTCTTGTCATTACTTAGTTGAGTCTAGTGTCGCTTCGTGTTGCATGCATTTGCAAAACATTAAGGCTCACAATGGGCTTCTTCCACGCGCCCGTTGTTGGCTGCATGGCGCTCCTGTTTCGGCCGTTCGTCATAATGATAATAATTGTTGCTCTTAGGACTGTTGTTGACACGTTGTTTAAAGCGCATTTTGCACCGATAACACCGGTCGTTGATGGCAATTCGCATTGCGGATACTTCGTTTCTCGCCGTGAGTGTGTGTGTCTTCCTCAAGCGCGAAGTGCCCAGCGTGGGGAAGTGCATAATTTCCAGGTCGTCCCCGGAGAAAGACGCCCACATGCGACCACGTTTGCTTCGGTATTGATGTTACCAACCTACACCACCAGTGGTGGAGGGTGTTGCGGCTGGGGGTTGGGGGTTGCCAAGGAGCAAATTGTTTTATGGTTTGCCAGGGGAACATATGCTGCTGCATCGTCATCATCATAAAAATTGTTTGGTTGATTTTTCATGTCGTAAATCAAATTATCCCAATTATTTGCACGCTATTAATTTCAAATTCTTTAAATATTTGTGTGTGTGTGCTTTTATCTTTTTGGTGATGCGCTTCACTTGTTCCTGTTGCCCGGCTGGGCTGCCATCTCAAGCAACAACCACCGAATATTTGCGCTCCGTGCGATGAAGCCTTATGTGATTGGGTTGGTTGGTTGGTTGGCTGGCAGCAGACCCTTTGCCACCCACCACCAACCCCCGCTCTGAAATGCAATTGTGCTGGCAAATTTTTATGTCTTCTTGATAGTCCTCTATCTTTTTGCTAATAATAAAAAAAAAGAATTAATTTTCTTCAACATAAGCTTCACAAATAGAGCGTAGTGTTTCATTTATACACAGCACCATTAAATAATTTCCGCCGCAAGGAAGGCGTTTCAAGCGGCATGCAAATGATTTGCCCTGTTAGCGGGTGGTGAAGTGGTGAAGCGAATGCGGATTCGCGGGGTTGACGATGATGTTGATGATGATGGGGATGCTAATGTTAAGATAATAATGATGATGCTAATAATTTATTGATTGGTTTTTAACAACTTTGTCACAAACAGTCAACGATCTGAAGCCAGTGGGGGAGCAATGGTATTGGATTCTATTCTTTCCAGGTATCTTGGACAGTTTTTACTTGTCTATTATAGGGAGCTTCAAAGACGTACAGAAGTAGTTAAAAACCAATGGGATTTTTACGTTTTAGAATCAAAAAAAATATTAAATTCCCCAAAAAAAAAAATCTCATGCAAAATTTCATAATGAAAAATTCACAAAAAAAATAAAAATTGTTTAGGTGATATTTCGTTTCCGGGCAATTTTTTAATTTTGGGGAATTTTTCTCTTTTTTTCTTTGGAATATTTTCAAAACAATTTCATTTTTCGTTTTTGGACAATTTTCATAAAAAAATGTATTAATAGAAAATTCCCCAATTTTTTTAATTTTTGGGAAAAAATTTTTTTTGGCTAATACTTCGATCCTGGGCAATTTTCATAAAAAAAAATTCAATAGAAAATTCTAAAATTTTTTACTTTTTGGAAAAAAAAATTTTTGGTAATACAGTACCGTTTTCTACGAATTAGCGGGGTTTTCGAATTAGCGGGGTTTCGAATTTATTTTTTAAAAACAAAGCAACTTAAAATCAATTAATTTTCAACAAAAAAACAAAAACTTAATTCATAAAGTACTTAAAGCGACCGTTTTTGTGACATTTTAATGGCCTTCGGACAAACCGCACACATTTTTACGGAGTAAAATCACCACTTAATAAAATTATCTAGATTTTCAAAGAAAAATTACGAATTATAAGAGGTTTTTAGGCATTGCGCTGAAAAAATTTTACGATTTATCGAGGGGACCGAAATGTATGGGATTTTTACGAATTATCGCGATTTTTTCAAGGGACCGGGATTTTGTTACGAATAAGCGGGGTTTACGAATTAGCGGGGTACGAATTTAGACAATTTCAATAAAAAAAAATTTTTAGTTAATATTTCATTTCTGGACAATTTTCATAAAAAAAATGTCTATAGAAAATTTCCCAATTTTTTAATTTTGGGGAATACAAATTTTTTTTTGAATATTTTCAAAATAATTTTATTTTTCGTTTCTGGCCAATTTTTATAAAAAAATTTATCAATAGAAAATTCCCCATTTTTTTTTTTATTTTTGGGAAAAAATTTTTTCTGGGCAATTTTCATAAAAAAAATTTTTAATAGAAAACAACCAAATTTTTTGAAATTTTTGGAAAAAACATTTTTTTTGGTACTACTTCGTTTTTAGACAATTTCCATAAAAAAAAATGTATAAATAGAAAATTTCCCAATTTTTTTAATTTTTGGAAAAAAAAATTTTTTTTAGGTAATATTTCGATTCTGGACTATTTTCTTAAAAAAAAAAATGTCAGTAGAAAATTCCCCAATTTTTTTAATTTTTGGGAATTTTTCTCTTTTTTGTTTGGAATATTTTCAAAACAAATATGAAAAATGGCCCCAATTCAAAAATAAAAAAATCGGCCCAAACAGTTACATGGACCACAACAACACGTAGATTTGGTGTGATTTTTCAAATTTTTCGAATGTGATAATTAGGGTCGTAACCATGGCGTTTATTTGCATTTTTCACTTTTGTTTTTGTCTTGTTTTTCATTTTTAATTGTGTTTTTTTTCACATGGGGCGATTCTTACATTTCTAAATCAAAATAATTTTTGGCGTATTTTTCATAATATTTGGGAGATTTTGCTTTAAGTAATTTTTCATAAATTGTTTGGGTGATTTTTCAAAATTTTTGAAGACATTTTCGTATTGGGGTTTTGGGGGATTTATCATTTATTTTGGGGAATTCTTAATATTTTTTTTGGGGGACATTTTTCATTTGGTGTATTTTATATAGAGCCTAATGTGCGTAATCGCGGCACCCAGTCGCCTTGATTGATTTTTGATGTCTTGTATTTGCAGTATGCCACTTTATGTTCATTCAATTCGTTGCCATGATTTTACAATTGTGAGATTACTTTCAAAAACGATAATTAACCACCGCCCCACGCTCTACCACATCATTAGCAATATGTTGCTGATGAGGAAAGCAAGCTTGAGATCTCGTGAAATAATAACATAATTTTATGTCCAATTTTAAATATGCCAATGACGCTGGCAAAAGAAGCATTCATTTTAATACGAACTTGTCATTGTACCGGCTGAGTGAGTGAGAGACACCGAAAAGAAACCTTAGACGGACGCACCACCGCCATCTACATAATGGGCTACCTTCGCTGCGGCAGCGTCAAGTTGTTAAGCGTATTCAAAGATATTCGATTCACAGCCATAATATAGATACAGCTATTTGATATTTAGCATAAGCCACCAACGGCCACCACCCCGTCATCTTTGGTCTTGGGCTCATAAATTTTAAATACTGCGGCAGTTTGCTTGTTGTTTTCCTCGTCTGTGGTTAGTCCGTGTTGTATGTGTGCTAACCGCTGAACAGATTAATGTGACATTTAATGGCATTTCTCTCTTTCACTCCCAGTGTTTAATTGAGGCTATGTAGCGGTACTTGGTTTTGGTGGAAAAAAATTAACGGTTTCACAGCGGTGTCAAGCAGCCAGCGCAAAGTGACAGTGACACCTCAGTCGACTCTCTGGGGCTTTGTCCAGACGGTATTTGGTATTTTCTAAAAACACACAGACACACACACACAATATGTCCAACAATAAGGCCACCATCAAGAGTTATTGTCCCATGCAAAGTAGTCTAACACCCCACCGAAAAAAAAATAGAAATAGTTGGAATTGTAATATTAAATGTCATGGCGTCGAAACTAGTTTTCTTTTGGTGCTTGCGATAGCAGAATCATCATCAAATATCTGAAATTATTAACACGACATTGTCCATCCAATCGATGGATGGACGGATGAATATAAAGATGTCACCTCAGAACTATGGGGACGGACAGACAATGGAGCTGCGACAATGCCCAATGTATCTCTTACAACACCCTGGCTGTCTGTCGATCGGTTTATTTCACAATTCAACACAAAGATATGACTGATATTCAATACAATCAACCTGAGCTTCAAACAATTATTTCATTAACACCTCATTTCCTAACATTAACCGCTCAAATGATCAACCCCACATAGGCGACAAAAAAGACCAAAGCCAAAAATCCATCCAGGCCAGACAATGGTGCTTTGGGAAAATTTTAAACTAAATCGAAAATAATGGTTCGAAAATATGTGAGATCACATTAAGTGCTTAAATTATGGCCTATTAATTAATATTTAAATAACCACCTTAATTTGCCACATTCGATACATGCAAATGTAAATAAATAAATAAATGTGTGAATATTTTCGGTTTGTTATTTTTCTTCACAAACTCATCGCTCCGTATCATCCCTTAATTTATCTTTTATCGAGCAGACGAAGTAGCGACTTTTTATTAATTCCGTTGTTTATGTTTACTTTGAATTTCAGCTCAAATTTCTGTGGCATTTGTTCAGAATCTCTGCCAGTTGTCAGTTTCACGTTCAGTCGTCACGCCTGTCATTCATATCAGTTCCTTTTCGAAACCGTTTCTCCCCAATATAAATGTTCAGCTTTTATGCGTATTTTTCGTTCAAGGTTTTGCAATTATAATTTTTGTCTTTCTGCCCCAGTGATTTGTGGGATTTGTTCATTTGAAATTACGCCGTGGTTTTCCTGTGTCCATTTAATGTGATGCGAAAAGTTTTCAAGGCAGTTTGTTTGACAAGAGGGGGACACATGTGGATTTGTTGGGTTAATTTTCTTGCATTCGATCGTGGCTCAGAATGTGGACAAATATCAAACTGAAGTCCATGTTTCAATGCTTGAGTCCACGTTTAATAGGGACTATTATGGAGATTTATGAGAATATAGACGAATTCGGTTAAGCGAAATTGAAAACAAAATCAAGACATCTTTTTACTTATAAAAAGGATTTCGGATAATTGCTAATCTTGCATTTAAACGAATTTTTGAATTTTTTCTATGAAACGAAGATATAAACTTAAACTTATGTAAAATTTAAATTCAATAACAATGAGCTTGGATGAAAACAGTCACTTATTTTCATTTGTTTGAGTTGTCTTAAATGTGTTCGACACATCAGTTTGTGCAATCACTTGTTTTGCCCAAGACCTCAGAATGGTTTTAGAAAAACATGTTTTCATAACATAAATTGATTGTAATGGCCTCCTTCGTAGTAGGTTAAATGGAATTTATTATGATGATCTCCTAATAAATTGTATTAAAACCAGGCCGTCGGATTTGGAGTTGGTTGAATTTGCGCGGATTCGGAGTCTGGAGTCGAAATATTTGCTCATTCCGACTCCGAGTTTTATTTACTTAAATTTTTTATAAAATAAATAAAATGTATCTGTTAACAATTTTTAAAATTTGAAATAGTTTCGGTTATATGAAATTTTTTTTATCTTTAAGATACAAACTCACCTCAGTATAATATAGAGTTTAGGAATAGTGGACGGAAATACAATTTTCCGAATTTTGTTATTGAACAACTAAGAGACGGGGTCGAGCTATTTAAAAATGCAGCCCTAATTGAAACGTCCACATCATTTTGGTCTGTCAATTCTCCCCAATTATTGTGTTATTGTGAAATGAGAAATTGAATCGATACATTCATCAAAATTTCTCTTAAGCGATGTTCGTATCATACATGTATGTGTATTTGCATTGAAAATGTATTTCACATAAACGATTTCTCAATAAAGCGGATTTTCGTTAAAGCGAAGTGCAGGGAAATCACCCTGAATAATCGTTGCTCATATTTAGTTTCAATTAATCGATTTTGTCCCATTAAAAGGCGCGCGCTTATACGAATTCGACAAAACCTCCCCTTTTGATGTCGCTGAATCCCGGATATTATTTCTGAAGGTTTAATTAAAAGTCATTGCAAAAATAAACAGATATGACGTCTGTTAAAAACCTTCTGCAAAAATAATTTAGTCCGGTGGTCACGTGCAGCTTCCATAGTTGTCTTCCCTAGAAGTAAAAGTTCGTTGCGCTATGAGAGCTCCTCTGAGAATGCCAAGTCTCTCTTTGGCAAAACACATCATATATTTTGTCCCCTTGTTTGGTATTATTTCTGAGCCTAAAGGACGAGGAGTACTCGGTTTTGTTCGGAATTTGAGGTGATTAAAATATTCATATGTCACATACGGCTTTTCAATTGCATTTACTGAGCAAATATAGGGAAAAATCCTATATTTATCGAATAAACACATGTATGTATAATAAACGCAGAACAAAAGTCACCTCAAATAAGAGAATTACAGATTTTTCTTGATCTAAAAAATATAAAGGGAATTTTGAATTGCGACTCTATTGAAGTAAATAGGCGATATTGATTTTATCTCGATTTTATCACAACGAATCTGGTTTTTGTCTCATCGAACTGTAGAGTTTTGCCTGCTTGTGATTGTGGGAGAAATATGGCCGGTCGAGGAAGTGTACTTGACTGTCAGATAAGAAACCCAGCTTGAAAATAGTTCCCGGTAAATAAATGGATTTTGTTCCCGATCTGTTATATTGAGTATAGAAGAGTGCAGTTTCACTCGAAAATCTATCTCTTTCCGCAACACTCTACCAAACTTGAAGAGCACTTCCTAAGTCCTGACTTTCTATAGTTTCTAGGAAACTTCCCCCCACCATAAAGACATACGAGTATTCAAGTTACATGATTCACATTAGTATTTTCTTGCTTTTCCTCTTTTAACAGTTAAGTGTCTAGGGAACTTTCAATTTCTGTGGTAATGATGCGAGACATAATGAGAGACAGAGAGAGAGAGACAAAGTTTCCTGCAGCCAGACACCATAATTCATTGGTTGTCAACGATATCATTTAAAACATTGTCCTTACGAAAGCTAATCCCTAAATAAAGGCAATGTATGCGCACACACACACACACACACACAGAGACAAACATGTACGACGGTGTGTGTAGGCATGCACACATACTCATTTGACTTGAGACTTCCGCTGCATTACTCATACTCACCGAGAACAGAAAACGTTTCTTCTTCATCTCCTTCTTAATCAACAAGTAGCAGCAGTCTGTGTGTGTGTCTGTGTGCGACTGTCTAACTGCCGCGCTAAATGGATGGTTTGGCTGGTTCGGTCGACCCAACGTTCTGTTCAGTTGAGTTTTTTTTCGCCACTGCAGACGAAAATGCAACATTTATGCTGGCTTTTAAATATATATTTAGGTATAATGTCCTCCCACTGGTTTTAATGATAATCTCTTAAATTATGAGTTTTTAAATAATTTTTGGCATGGTCTCTGCCACACTAAACCAGAACAACAACAGGCAGCCGCTGTAGCCGCAACAAGGTGGCGGAGGTGGAGGCAACAGCAATAAGCAGACAGGCGCAGACGACGACGTGCGAGGCATGTGTCTTTGTCCGGTGGAAATGTTAAAATCATAAATTTCTAAAAACTCGTGCTATATGCGGCTCACACAAATGCAATTTGATCGTTCAGAATGGCAGCAGTTGAGTTGAAAACAAGCAACTGCAACTGCAACTGTTTGCCATGAACCGAAGCGCCAAGTCACGATCTTTAAGAAAAGGCAAATATTTACAAGATGCCCCGGTATTTGGCACGTTTAATGACACTCTGGCTAAAGAGCTTAACAACAAGTCTGAAACAATAAGGCGGTTGCGACTCTCGCTCCTATGCCATACTCTCTTGCTCTCAGCCCGAATTTACATGGTAACCTGATGTTGGCAACTTAAGGATCACATTCAACAAGCGGCCCCCCCCCCCTCATCATCGTACAGTAGTGCGCGAGGAGAAACACTCCCACGAGATCTCGATTTATCGTGTGTTGAATCGTCATCTTCTGCTTTAGCCAGCCAGTCGTTTAGGGCTGGCCAATGTGTTATAATGAGCGTTACTAACGGAGTTGTGTTATGAATACATGTCTTCTGGCCATATTGCGGGGTGTTATAATTTGACAGTGGTTGGCAGGCTGGCTGGCTGGATGCGAATTGCGTGACTTTGCCACAGATCTCGTTTAACTTTTACTTTCAAGTGCCAAATTTGGCACTCAATTGCTCGAGAGTGTGAGAAATGCTTGTGGCAACCACAGGGTTTTTTTTTTTTTTTTTTGAGACGTCGTCCGTCGGGCTCGCTGTCTGATTGACAGGCTAACGTCACTCTTGCATTTACCGTAATATGGTTACCGTGTGCCGCACCGCATCGCATCTTTCAATTGTTTTGGCAGCAGTGGTTGCGTATAATTGTTCAGGCGTAGCACAATTGCTGTCAGTCGCAGCCGAAAATCGGGCGTGGGAATAATCAAAGCAACCTTCTTTTTTCTTTTTTTTGTGGGTTAATCCCACAAATTCTCACTGAATTCAGGCGTAAGAAAAATCTCTGTGCAGTTGTAGTTGTTGTTGTTGTTTGTATATTTCATATGAGATTATTATGTTTTGCACGCCAACGGAAATCCGTAACGTGTTGTTTGTTGGCGATGTTGAAATGGAAAAGTTGACGGGCGAACGGAAGGACGTACGAATGGAACGCACCACGTTGTTTGCAATGTTTTAATAATGCGCATTAGTGACGTCTACAGCTGCCACAATGACGTGTAATCCTGTGGCGTAACTCTAGAACTTGACGACTCGTCAGTTGTGTTGAGCCAGCGCCCACCTTGTTATTGCCGCGACCGAGCGGCCATCAAAACTCAACAATCCAGCCAACCAACCAACCAACCACTTACACACGAGCACATCAGCCCATAAAGTTTGTGTTTCATTAAGCGCACATAATTTGGCAGCTTTTTGAGGTCGGTCCTGTCACATGAAATCGAGCGCTCTCTGCCACTCTCGCTCTCTGGATGACACACGTGAAAAATTCCACCCCTGCTGTTAATGTTGTTGAATCAACATCAGCCCCCAGCCAGCTAGTCGAACGAGCGCGCCACAGCCACCCTTCAGCAGATATTCGTCAACACATCGGGGCGGCATTCCAATCAACCACTGGTGCTAGCGCCCAGCCGCCACAACAACAAACAACAAACAACGACGACGATCAAGCAAATGAAATTCAACAATCAATCCGAGCCGAGCAGTAGTAAATAAAATAAAATTAAAATCCACTTTGAGCCTATTAAACACACACACACAACTCGCCCATGGTACATCGATGCAGCATCATCACCACCACCGCACAGGGCGTTACACGCACAGTGGTTCTGTAGTCCGAAAATAAAGCTTTGAACACAAATTTGGCCATGTCTGTCCGATAACTTAAACTGAACTCTTTCAATACGATTTAAAAGTTTGCAAATATTTCACTAGTCTTAGTCCAATAGGATTTTTTTTATCGCTCGATTTCTAGACTTTCCCACCACTTTTCACAGCATCCTGAGATAGACTCAGTGGAGCTAAGTTATTTCTTCAACACAAACATTGCCTACAGCTTAATGGCGACCTGTCAACAATTGCAAACCCATCAAACCCCACCGGATTGTTTGCTATTCCTAGCAGACCAGGATGATGAGTGTTGTCCCACAAATTCTCTACCAAAGCTGAATTGCAATGGCGCCATTGTGCGCTAAAACCATCTCTTCGTCTAAACAAAACTTCACCATCAATTTCTTATTCAATTCGTTGAAAGAATATCCCATGTGTTGTCTGTCTTTTTCTATTGATCGCCTCCAGGTGTCTTTTTGGTCTTCTACTTGCTCTGGTGCCTTGGGGGTTCCACTGCAGAGTCTTGTCTACATATTTCGACTTGTTCGGTTGTTCCAATTCCACCTCCTGCTTTTAATCTCTAGATGCAGTTGTATTTATTTCCATCTGTTCCACAACTCTTCGATTGATATTTGGTTGGGCCACCAGATCTTCAGGATCCTTCCTTGACACTTGTTGACAAATGATTGTAGTTTTCTTACAAGTGACAGAAGTGCCACCTGATGAAATGGAAATAACAACTGTCGAAATCCATCCAAAGAAACACCAGCTACAGTCGGTCCATGTATAAACTAAAGCCATACAAAGTGGACAATTTTAAAATTATTTTCAAATTCTCGACTGCCAGACCACTGTGCGCCCCGAAAACAGCCCATCCGTCCATCCGACAAACATGGCAGAGCAAAACAACGAACAACCTACAGACAGCCGTTCGTTCGTTCGTTGGTTCGTTCGTCCATTCGTTCTATTCAACTGTCAACTATGCGAGCATTTCCGCATGAGCATGTGCATGACTGAGTCCGATGTGTGTGTTCGTATATAAATTCATTACCGATCCCTAATGCGAACGTACCGCGTACCATACGGATGTTGATTATTGCGCATGTAGTTTAGATTAATTGACATCGAGTCAACGACATGTCAATCAAATTGTTATAATTTTGCTTTGGCAAAACTATTCGCACTGCTAATGGCTTCCAAATGTTTTGAAAACTCTAATTGGGGTGGCGCGCTGCGCCCGGCTACTCCTCGGCATGGTGGTGGTGACGATTACGATTGCTCTGCCTGTCTGTACCATAAACAAATAATAACGTATGCAATCGTTCGCAATTACTAAATGCAATTACGTCCTGTGTCCCGGCGACAGCAGCCTTTTTGTTGTTGTTGTTGTTGTTGTTCCTCATACACACATCCCAACTGTACGCACACCGAGTGCGAGTACTTGAGTTTGAATGCAGCACTTTGAGGTCACTGAAACCTCACTTGAAGGTTTTACTTTAATAGCAGACACTAGAAATTTGATCACTTTAATGTTTTATTGGATTTTGCGTTTGTGTGTTTGGTTTTCTCATAAGTTTTTGATGATCTGTGGGATAAGAAGATTACTTATGTGAATAAAATGTTTGGTGGCCAAGGGAATTCCCAAGGTTTTCATGAAAAAGTCTCCAATTACAATCTCGAGTAAAAGTAAATTACTACAACATAAAAAAAAATTAAATGCAGTTAAATAATAACCCTTTTTCGCATAGGTCTCAAGATATTGCAAGGAAAGTGGCGTCTATTTGGAATGTATGACCCATTTCTCAGAGTAACGCAGTCAGGGTTTGCATTTCCCGATGACTATTATTTTAACCAACACATATCAGGGATTTAATTGAACTTAAACATTCCATGAAATGAAAAATATATATGTGTTATAATCGCATGCAAGCTAAACGAACAGGATTGATGTTGTTCTTGTCAAATGGAGAGAAATGATGTGTCAGCAAGCCACTTGTCAATACATTTGTGCTGATATTTATTACTAGTAAGTTGTAATGCGCCTATGGCGCCCGTTAATTTGCTTGAGAAAGTATTTGTTACTTAATTTTAAAAATTTTGTAAAAAATATTTTGAGAAAACTATTTTGTAAAAAAAAATTTCGAAAAAAAATAAAATTGGGAAAAAAAAAATTTGTGGAAAAAAAATTTTTGCTGAAAAAAAAAATTTTGCTGAAAAAAAAAAATTTTGTTGAAAAAAAAAAATTTTGTGGAAAAAAAATGTTTGTTGAAAAAAAAAGTTTGCTGAAAAAAAAAATTTTTGTTGAAAAAAAAAAATTTGTTGAAAAAAAAAATTTTTGTGGAAAAAAAAAAATTTATTGAAAAAAAAAAATTTGAGGGAAAAAAAAATTTGTGGAAAAAAAAAATTGTAAAAAAAAAAAAATTTTCGAAAAAAAACAATTTTGGTAAAAAAAAATATGAAGAAAACACAATTTCTGTACAAAAAAAAATATTATTTTTTTTATTATTATTATTTATAGAATTATTATAGAATGCCTATTTAAATTCCTACGTACTGCGTGACAGAGTCAGTGAATCAGGGAATCAGTGTATCAGTGAATCAGTGAATCAGTGTCGAGGGTAAATATATATTAAGAAGATATTTAATTCGCATTGAATTACGGGTAGAATAATCCTGCCGAGAGAGGGCTCTGCTGTTGAATTGTTTGCTTAGCCCAAAGTAGCTGCCATTTTGCAAACCATCCTTGGCTTTATCTCGATGCTGGCGGAGCCGAGGTAGACACATTCCTCCATTGCCGCGATGCTGCAACTGTCGGCCATCTGTATTCGCGACCATTCCTAGCAGTTGTTATTTTGTTCTCGTTTACCGTCGGCCTCATCTTCTCCAGTTTCTTCACGATTCTGGAAAAAGCTAAAGTTACAACTTGCTCAATCTTTGTGACGATGTCCATGTCGTCCACATACACCAGGAGGATGTGATCTTCGCTTTCGTAGTTATGACGCTTACAATTTGTAGGGTAATTTCAGCAATTAAAATAGAAGTCCATGGAGTTCCTTTCAACATGCTTATGAGGTTCTAATCGAAGTCCTTTGGCTGTCTTTCATGTATTTATGAGTTTATCAATATGAACTCATAAAATTCATTAGTGTATTCTAGTTCTAACGAACAACTATAGAATCCCAGCATCCATGCAATAAATCCTTGTGATTCATTTCCCCTTCACCAACGGCTAAGACTCTAATTGATTATTTGAAGACTCGCACAAATTCTGCTCATTATGTCCCATTAAATAATAAACACGATCAGGGTTGATGTTTTTCTTTGTCAAATGGAGAGAAATGATGTGTCAGCAAGCCACTTATGAATACATTTGTGCTGATATTTATTACTAGTAAGTTGTAATGCGCCTATGGCGCCCGTTAATTTGCTTGAGAAAGTATTTGTTACTTAATTTTAAAAATTTTGTAAAAAATATTTTGAGAAAACTATTTTGTAAAAAAAAAATTTGGAAAAAAAATAAAATTTGCTGAAAAAAAAAAATTTTTGTTGAAAAAAAAAATTTTTGTTGAAAAAAAAAATTTTTGTTGAAAAAAAAAATATTTTGTTGAAAAAAAAATGTTGTGGAAAAAAAAAATGTTTGTTGGAAAAAAAAGTTTGCTGAAAAAAAAAATTTTTGTTGAAAAAAAAAAAATTTGTTGAAAAAAAAAATTTTTGTGGAAAAAAAAAATTTCTTGAAAAAAAAAATTTGAGGAAAAAAAAAATTTTTGTAAAAAAAAAAATTGTAAAACAAAAAAATATTCGAAAAAAAAAAAATTTTGGTAAAAAAAAATATGAAGAAAACACAATTTCTGTACAAAAAAAAATATTATTTTTTTTTATTATTATTATTTATAGAATTATTATAGAATGCCTATTTAAATTCCTACGTACTGCGTGACAGAGTCAGTGAATCAGGGAATCAGTGTCGAGGGTAAATATATATTAAGAAGATATTTAATTCGCATTGAATTACGGGTAGAATAATCCTGCCGAGAGAGGGCTCTGCTGTTGAATTGTTTGCTTAGCCCAAAGTAGCTGCCATTTTGCAAACCATCCTTGGCTTTATCTCGATGCTGGCGGACACATACCTCCATTGCCGCGATGCTGCAACTGTCGGCCTTCTGTATTCGCGACCATTCCTAGCAGTTTTTATTTTGTTCTCGTTCACCATCGGCCTCATCTTCTCCAGTTTCTTCTCGACTCGGGAAAAAGCTAAAGTTACAACTTGCTCAATTTTTGCGACGATGTCCATGTCGTCTACATACACCAGGAGGATGTGATCTTCGTTTTCGTAGTTATGACGCACACAATTTGTAGGGTAATTTCAGCAGTTAAAATATAAGTCCATTGAGTTCCTTTCAACATACATACTTATGAGGTTCTAATCGAAGTCGTTTGGCTCTCTTTCATGTACTTATGAGTTTATCAATATAAACTAATCAAATTCATTAGTGTATTCTAGTTCTAACGAACAACTATAGAATCCCAGCATCCATGCAATAAATCCTTGTGATTCATTTCCCCTTCACCAACGGCTAAGACTCTAATTGATTATTTGAAGACTCGCACAAATTCTGCTCATTATGTCCCATTAAATAATAAACACTTCCCACCCATTTTTCCACAAGCACACGGAGAACACATTGGCCATGCAATACGAGCGAAAATGAGAGAGCATCGCTTTAATATCCCCCCCCTATCATCATTGAAATTCATGACAGTGTTGGGCGATTTAGTTACGCATCCTTAATAAAAACGCACTGCGAATCCCATATGAATGTATGCGATTCACTTAAGCCACAACATCATGTCAACACGAACAGCCGACATAATGAACGAAACGAATTTCCCGGAGAACGTTACAGACGCACTGGCCCAGTATCCCTTAACAACAGACGACACACACACACCGGTGGAGAGTTGCAGGCTGAGTGTGGAACGAAAATTCGAATATTGGCAGATAGAAACAGCTTTGCCAAACAACATTTGAGATTCGTCACAATGACGTCACGCCAGTTAATCGATTATTCAGATAAGTGAATCTGTGCCATGAGTATGAGTACGTGCTGGCGTATACTGGCTGGACAATATTCACGCGCAGGATATCAAAGACCCACAGAGAGAGAGAGAGAGAGAGTACCATGATTGCTGCTCACTGTCTACCGCTATGGCCACCGAATTCAAGTGCCCATAAATTTAAATGGGTAAACAACATTTTGCCATATTGTGGTCGCTTCACAAATTATATTTATGGATGGTGTTCACATATTTCGCAGGAGGCAACGTGTTGTCTCCGCTATCCTTTGCACGGACCGTTGAGAGGGGAGGTTCCTTCGTCTGTGTTGGTTTGAACTGTTTGAAAGAAACAGTTCAGCAGCTGCTCATGTTCCCAGACTCAGAAGGGTTTAGTTAGATGCGACCATTTCTGGGGCATATACAGGATGGACGTCAAAGCTCTTAATCGATTTTGTCGGGCTCTATTTCTATTAGGAGAGGTGATGATTTTATTCATAATTTTTAAAATATTGAACCTTTTTGTCATTACTTTTTGCATAGGATAATTTGCAGATTTTGGGATAATTTTTTATCGTATATACCAATCATTCTGGCGACGGCTTCAGGGTATGAATTATTGCACTATTTTGTGGACTATTCTTATTTTATTTGTTTATTTACTAACAGTTGTATTTACAAGTAAATTACAAACATAATGCAAGCTCTGACTACGGAGGTCTTAAGCTAGACTATTCTTATTAAAAGCTTTCACAGTATATGAGTTGTTCCTGTAGACCTGTGTCTATAAAATGCGTTCGTTGTTGTTGTTTGAAATTACGGAATGAAGTCTAGAATATGCAATCAACCAATAGGTGTGATTAGAATACATGGGAAAAGATTCTCCAACAAATGTCCATTGCCAAGTGAGCTGTAACGTTCTCTTGGAAAATGTCTAAATTTATCAATTTGAAGTTATAAACACTAGATGATCATTGCAATATAGCGCTCACCAATCGAAGAAACCCCCATCGCAATGACAACTCCATTTGAAAAAAAGGAGTACTCAATGTACTGACTTTGAGAGGCTGCAAAGGTTCTTTGTAAATATCAGGAAACATTTCAGAAGCAAATCGTCTTTGTTCAAAAGGTTACGAGTATTTCGCCCTCTTAAGCATCTCACCGAAGTCTACGCCTGCGTCTTCTGAGAAAGTTGTCTTCTAACGCCTTTCTGGGAAACTCTTGAGGTCACTAAGTCTCTCATAGCCTCGTCCTTGGAACATTCATAACTCTGATATCAATTGATATCATCATCAGCTGAAGCTTCACATTAGTAAAGCTTCATCCTCCAAGTGGAGCAAGACAGGAAAATCCGTAGTATTGCCAATTGGAGAAAGCACCCACAAAACCGAAGTGCTTGGAAATCATTTGTTAAGCAGGCCAAGACCAACAACAGGTTGAGAAGCCAACTTAAGTGAGTAAGGATGTAGAGACTCCATGCACATAGCATCGCCTTCAAAAAGTCATGGAATCGGAAAATATCCACGTTTGTTAGTTCTAAATCACATTTCAACGTGAGGATGTGAATTGCTCTCTACATGTCAGCGTGTGTGTGTGTGTGTGTGGGGTTTTAATAATCGTGATTTTTAGGAATTGCCAGAGATAGACGGCAAACGATATTGTGGCATTTCATAGATTACAAGGATTTAAATAATTTTACAACATTTTGAAGCATTTGTTAAACTATTCAACAAATGAATGAGTGAATGAATGAATGAATGAATGTCACATACCGTTCAAATCCCACTCTAAGTCTCATATATTTTTCATTTGTATTGTTCTTTTTTCTGTTTTTTTCCCTCCCCTCCCCGCCAGAAAGAAGAAGACGAAAAAACAAGGGAGTTACTCATGGATTATAAACAGAGCATGTTTCACAGTTTCTGCTGTTTTGTTTTGTTTCAATGAGAAACGTTAACCACATTTACATAAATATGTTTTGGGGAATATATGTGTGTGTGTGCACATTAACATATGTGTCAATTTCTCTTTAAAATTTCTAAAATATTTCTCTGTCTCCGCCAGGTGATTTGTTTGCTTAACGTGGTTGTTGTTGGTGGTTGAGCTCCACCAATTTTCTGGAGGCAAGCACAGTAGAGGTGCGCGGACGGACACACAGACGGATACAAGATTTTGCTGCTGCCATTGAGATTAAGTATCTCAATTTCACAGATATTTTAATGAAGTGGCGAACGATTCATTTTAGTCAATTAATCGCTTTGGAAATTTAACAGTAAATGCTCCACACACAACACACCTTTTTTTCCCTCTCTTACTCCCTCTCTCTCTGTCTGTCTGTTCCGTAAGTCGACCTGTCTGTCCGTAGTCTTGCCATCGGTCCGTTTCTCCGTCCGTCTGTCTTCAGAATAAATGTTCGAATCGATTCCGTATCTCATGGATTCGAATGGTTTTACTCTGTGAGCTCGAACAACACAGCGAGTCGGTGTGACCGTGTGTGTGTGTGTGCTTTGATAGACACAGGTGTTTGACCTTGAACGTTTGTTTTTGTTATTTTCATTTCATTTCAGTTTTATTTTGGTTACCCAAACAGAAAAAAAAGTTTTATTTTGTTGTTGTTGTTATTGCTGTTTGAATAAATTCATTTATTGTCGCTGTTGATTGAAATTCAAGCAGCAAACACTAATTTCTGTTGGAGTACGTAGCAACGTCTGAATATCTGAACGTATGAATGTATGTACCTCTTCGCATAGTCATACCCGTACACTCGCCGACGTCATGTGTGCGTCATAGCCGGTGGCCAATTGGAGGAGGCGGTCACACAACAACAACATCGGCAATGAAAAGCGGAACCGTATGGTCGGACATTTCATCCAGCACGCCTCGTAATGAACGGGGACACACACACTTTATGCAAACAAGAAATAAATAAAAAAAATAGAAAGACCTGGGTGAGAGTGTACCGTATCACTAATAGCATGGGCCATTGGAACTGATCGTGGGTCATACATTTAAAATTAAGCTCATAAATTAATTTAGTTTGTCGCTCGAATAATTCCACTGGCTTCACAAACGATATGGACGACTATTTAGAGAGATGACTCAAATTGCAGAAATAAATCTGTGTGGATTTCAGTCTAAAGCTTTCAAGACATTTTTGTTTCTAAAACGTGTCCTGTCCCTTGAATACTTGCGGATTTTCCAATCCCACGACACATTAGTTTAACTCGTCAGAATATTCAGATGTACCACCTAGTATATTCTGTTTGTTTTATTCCTAAAAAGGTTATTTTATTTATTTATGGTTTTTTTTTCTCAGTTCATAGTTCAATAAACCAATCAAATATCTAAGAAAATACAATTCCATGTACATAAGAGGGGGGGCCTTTGATATGTCGTTGTTAAAGTGAACATCACGCACAAGAAACAATCTCATTGAAATTCTATTAAACTTTCGATTTAAACATACTGAAGATTTAAGGGAATCCTCCCTACTGTGGTGCTCATCGCCTCCACCCTCACAGGTCGGTCCATCCATAAAATGCAGACAACTGCGCAGACAAGTACTTATAATGTTGTTGTTGTTGTTGCTGTTGTTCATTCAAGTTTGCCGTATGACGTCTCCTTTCTTCTATTCTGTGCAATTCATCTCATTTACACATATCGTTCGCAGATACTTAAGACATTCATTACTTGCGATGAGGAGATTTTTGGCGGCGAAAAGTACAACAAAAATGCATTTCGTCGGGTGATGGGCGATATAATGCAAAAACTTTATTTTGCTCACACACACACGCGTATTTGAATGAGAAGAAAGTTTTTGAGGACTTTTGTGGAGAGTATCGAGTCCTTACTGCGAAAAAGACGTAAACGAAATTTTGTCGTAACTCGCTTTGCAATGAAATTTGATAGAAATTTAAAAAATAAATAAGTAAATAAGTAAATAAATAAATAAATAAATAAATAAATAAATAAATAAATAAATAAATAAATAAATAAATAAATAAATAAATAAATAAATAAATAAATAAATAAATAAATAAATAAATAAATAAATAAATAAATAAATAAATAAATAAATAAATAAATAAATAAATAAATAAATAAATAAATAAATAAATAAATAAATAAATAAATAAATAAATAAATAAATAAATAAATAAATAAATAAATAAATAAATAAATAAATAAATAAATAAATAAATAAATAAATAAATAAATAAATAAATAAATAAATAAATAAATAAATAAATAAATAAATAAATAAATAAATAAATAAATAAATAAATAAATAAATAAATAAATAAAGAAATAAATAAATAAATAAATAAAGAAATAAATAAAGAAATAAATAAATAAATAAATAAATAAATAAATAAATAAATAAATAAATAAAAAAAATAAATAAATAAATAAATAAATAAATAAATAAATAAATAAATAAATAAATAAATAAATAAATAAATAAATAAATAAAGAAATAAATAAATAAATAAATAAATAAATAAATAAATAAATAAATAAATAAATAAATAAATAAATAAATAAATAAATAAAAATAAATACATAAAAAATAAATAAAAATTAGATATAGCAAATTCAATTGTATCGTAATCACCACGCCTCTACACGCTAACAAATACGTCTTTTTTAAATGTTTCCACACAAGTAAAACGCTTGTTTGGCCTTTGTAGCTAGTACAGCTTATTTCCTTCTTCACAAATCTTGTTTGGGAAAAACAGACAACGAACTTATTAAATTCAACAAAGTACAACATTTGAGCGAGAATAAGTGTGTATTTGCAGCTGTTTTCGTAATTTTTTGTTTGCATCTACGATCTTTAAAATAGATGCAAAAACCAAGGGAATAAGATGAATTGTTATATAGAAATTCACAAATTGAAAAAAAAAATAAATAAAAAAGTAAGACAAAAATGCATTTGATAAATTATCACCTACAAACAAGTTAATGTTTGTGGTATGGAATAATATTTATATGTTTGATGCGAATTTGTTTGCTGAAATTTGTTAAAATGGCCAGCTTTTTTCAGCGTGTACGCTTTACCCTGTCACGTACAATTTCCTTTTGGGCGCTTACGTCTTTTTCGCAGTTAGCGATCCATAAAATACTCTCCCGCTGTTTAATGAACACACTTCTTTTCATTTCGACCAAATCCTTAAATTCCTCAATCCCTCCTCTAACAAATAATATCCTTCACAGCTTATTTGCAGTTGATATGTGAAAAGAAAACCAAGTTTCTAATTAATAAATATTACCTGCAAAATCAAAACGCATTTATTATCAGCAGCAACAACAATAACAACAACAACAAAACAAAAAGGGATGTAGCCCCTAAGTGCTGGTCTCTCTGACTAATTGGAATTCCTGAAATAATTACACTGGTCGGCTCGACTCGTCTCAATACTGCGGCGTATTTCCAGTAAACTCAAAACCATTAATCTTTTAATTCATCAGAACCTTTCCGCTTCGAAAAAAAAAGATAAAAATAAATAAACAGCAAAAAATGATTGAAATTTTACAAAGAATCCTTGTGCTCCGTTTCCCCCACCCCACTACACGACGAGATGCTCGTAAATTCTACACACTGAACGTGTGTGTGTGTTTGGGTAAATCGATAAATGTGAGATTCGGCTCCCTTTTGTTTAATGCAATCGATCGCCAGGATGAGTAAGGATAATGATAAATATGCGAGAGAATGTGTGCGTGCATGTGTGTGAGTGTTTGAGGAATTCCTAGAAAAACACCGGAAAACTTTAGTACTCGACTGTATCGCATCATGACACACCACCACCACCGACGCATCGGAATTCTGCAGTCATGTTTTGGGAAGAAAAAAAAGGGTCGTTCGTAGGATACCTGAAACTAGAAACGGGCCACAAACTGTGTGAGTGTTCGTATAAATATGTCAGCTATTGTCGTTGTTGTTGTTGTTGGTGATGCTGCCACCACTGTTGTTAATATCAGCCACACTGCCAAGGTGGTAAAGCAGCAACAACTAAAGCGTTATTTTGCTTTATTCATGCCTCATGCGGCAAGAACGACTCCAACCTAACGAAAAAAACTACCTGTGATTTGTTGAATGGTTAGACAGCAAGCACTAACACCACTAGCAACAACAACATACACACATACACTGCGAACACGACCAGTAATAAAACACCGGGTTTAGTACAGCATTATGCTCTGGCATGTCTAAGATTTATTATTCTTGCCGATTTTTTGTTTTCCTGTTTTTGGATTTCCCAAAACACATACACACCAACACATCGAAAACTTATTTAGCAACAGCGTCTGTCTGTCAGCCAGCCCGTCCATCAGCATCTCCGTCATCAGAACGACCACTGCACTCGGTTGTACTTGGTCGAACAAATGTAAATGTTGTTTTGAAAATGTTCGGGGTAAAAACCCTCTGGCAAAAGTTGCAACTTGTCGGTCGGCCTTTTAGCCTTTAATAGCCAAATGTAAACGAAATGCGAAAAACCAACTCTTCACTATAGAAACACCCCCCCCCCCTCACAAAGTCGTAGAATAAACAGTGCATATATGTGTGTGTGTGTTTGATTTGTTGTGGGCTAAAATGGCGTCTATACGTATACGAATGATTATCCTGGCCAAAATAGTGGACGGCAAAGTCCATTGTTACGGCTGCTTGTTGGTTGGTTAAAGAGTGGCACAGCCAAAGCAAACGAAATTGTACTTGAACCATTCAGTTGTAATAAAACCTGAGAGAAGTTGTAAACATTTGATGAATACTTTTCTGCTCAGTCTTGTGATATCCGTGGCGCCTCAGTGTGACCGGTGTTATTGGTTGGTTGTTCAGGATGTTTGAGATCGGATTTTCCGTAATCGAGACAGTGATGGAACAGCGAGTGGAAATGTGATGCGTGCGCCTTTATTATGGGAATGCATTTCGTAAAGTTCGAAATAGGTTCGACATCAATACGGATAATAAAAAGGACCTTTATCTCAAACAGGATTTTGTTTATTTATTCAATTGTCTGTGGTCAATAGTCAGATTCTTATAGACTAGTTTATTGTAGATTTAATGTAAATTTAAAATTTTAATAAATTTATTAATAGAATAAGACAAGTTTGAATTAAATTTAGCATTAACTTGATTAAATTCCGATAGGCGATTTGGTAGCGTGCTTGCCTATGAGCGTGTGGGTTCGATTCCCACCAGAGGCTTTGGTCTGTCTCTGCAAAAATCTAGCCAAATGGTCTGTGTCGCCCCAAAATTAGAATATAAATTTACTTTGTATTGTAATTAAAAAAATAAATAAATTCTTTTAATGATCTTACAATTGGTTCATTACAAGAGGAATATTCCAAAAAGAAATACTAAATCGCTGTATCTGCTTTCAAAAGTTTAAGGCGAGCTGTGATTTTCGTTCTTCCAGAAAGGGGTTTTAAGTAGATTTCTTAGCCGTATCCATCTGTTTGTGCTGACAATCTGGTGCTGTATTGGCCAGTCCTTAAGTGGGTACATTTTATTGATGGCTAACCCGACCACAATAATGTCGATGATGTGTCGTGGCGACATTACTTTCATCACACCCATCTTAACATCCCTTGTAAATCATGCTCAATCTTCGCAGAGATGTTGATCTCTGGGAAGAGATCTTCGAGAGGTGAATCTATGCACTTACTCTCCTACTCTGTGACTCAAGTCCATGTGATACAGCCGGCTAGACAAGGCTGTAATGGAATAATTTTCGATGCAACAACTTTATCCTCCATTTGAATGCCCAGCAGGACTTCTGAAGTGTGTCTTGTGAAATTCTGCCCGTAGCATATCATTCAGTCGACTTTGTTGCCCCCCCCCCCCTCACTTTTCCATATCATTTCGATGATAGTTTTCGTTTATCAATGTCCGAAAAACCTTTGCTCAAAACTCAACAACATGCACTTTCAAGGTGTCATAATAGAGGTTGATGGGGAAAACTTATTTCTCCAAACAACATAAAAGGTGGGGGGGGGGGAGAGGACGGTAACTAACAGCGATCATCCTTCAACTTTTACAAGCAAAAACATTTCGCAAAAAAAAAAAACATACAAACTTCATTTAAAGTTGAAATTTTAGAATTTTTACTTTCGTTTAAGAGCAATTTCCATTTTAGTTATGGACATTTCAACACTGCTCCCTGCGAGAGAGTGAGGGGGGGGGGGGGAGAATTTAACATGCATCCAATACAGCCACAGACAAACACGGACACATACATATGGCTTAACATAGACTCGCATATATTTCGACAATATTGTCCTTTCTCGTGGCATTACAGTGCGTATGATATCCGTCTGTTGGAACTGACATCGTGTCTGACTGACTTTGCTGTCTGTCTGTCTGTCATGTCTACCATCACGATGATGTTGATGAAGCCGAAGCTGGATCTGAAGTTGGTATTTTTTTCCCCGGTCTGTTGCTGCTGTTATTATTCCAAAGTTATGCTGGGAGTGTGAGTTGAGATGGTGTTGGCGAGATATCCTTAAGCTGCTCCATTGCATGCATATTTGCTGTGTTATAAATACAAGTATTATCCTTTTGTTTACGCTTGCTTGGCTGCTGTTGTTGATAGTGATTCACATAAAAAGCGTGGGACAATTTGAATAAAGAATTTCATTTTATTTTTTTATGATTTCACCGCTTTCTTTTCTTTTTTCTTTTTTTTGGTCCAGTCTCAGACTGTTATCTTCACATTATACGCATATACATCGCATTCGTTTGTGTAATAATTTTACATTTCAACGCCAATTTAAATGTTTGGTTTATCTTAGAAATGCAAAATCGAATGCTAAACGTTTCTAATGTTGACATTAGCTGAAGCAGCCAGCGTCTGTTACTTCCTCGGGCCGGCCATTCATTCATTGGTTTGACTGAAGAGTTGACTGTGTTTGATGTATCAATATTTGTTTATCACTGTACATCAACGAGTGTCTGAGGACAGAACCTTTACAAATCACCGGAAGCCGGCGAGGAAAAAAAAAGGTTTATTTGTTTTTCGGTTAACTATAAATATTTGTAGAAATGAAGTGTTTCATGTAAAGGTAACACATCGAGGAAGATGACCACAAAGTTGTGTCAAACACTCCTATGAAGGCGAATTGCAACAAATAGAAAGAATACAAAATAAATATAGGAATTTTTTATGGGCGCAGGTGTTACTGATGGTTAAACAAACGGCGAATGGAACTGAACAGTGCTTAAGGCTTTGTAGACAAAAAGACACAATTCCAATGTTTTGCATGTGACTTTTGCTTTCATCGTTAGGACAGCGGAATTGAGGAGTCCTTCAATCGTTTACTTGAAATTGATGATCAGGGAGTTCACTTGATAATATCGACCCCTACAATTAAAAAGTCGAATCCGAAAGGCTTATGCATTTAAAGAGAAGTTGCTAATGTTTTATTTTCCTCATCAACTTTTTGGGAATTAATCTGTCATTTGCATTTGGTCTATCCGATTTAAGTGAAACTTTACACAATCTTAGATAAAGTAAGTTGGACCTAAGTCTAGCAGATATACCCAGGGGAGTTTTTCATAATTATCAGGTAAAATTACATTTTTTGTTTTTGGGGCATTTTTCATATAGACCATGAACAATACCACCAATTTTTTATTTTTGGGATTTTTTTTCGGATATTTTCATAACAGAATTCAATCATATATCGATTTTCTTTTTTAATGTTATTGTTGGGGTATTTTTTTTTTTAATATTTCCATTGGGTAATTTTTCATAAATTGTTTGAGGGATTTTACAGAAATTTTTGGGGAAATTTTCATATTGGTCTTTTGGGGGATTTGTCATTTATTTTGAGGAATTCTTCATAGAGCCGAGTGTTTTTCACATCTTTACGGGTAAGAGAGCAATCTCTACCCCAGGTAAAACTTCTCGATAAAAGCATTAGCCGTTCAAAGTCAGCTTTGAACAGTAGGTCCCGATCAGTGAGTATTCACAATTATTCGAGAGAAGTTCCCCGTCTGTTCCTTCATGGAATGTTAAGGGGTTAAGGGAAATAAGTAAGACTTAGGTTCGAATGAAATGGAAATTTTCGTTTGTTTTGGATTTTTTTCATTGTTCAAATTTTGAACTAAATCGATTGACATGGATCGTAATAAAAAGGTTTTTTTTTTACTACATAGAAATATTTTGACTGTGAATCTCGAAATGTATAAATTGTATTTGGTTTAATAGCAAGCGGCGAAAATCTCTCTGGGTATCAAAAATTTTATGGATTACCAAAAATCTGAAAATGTTTGGGAAATTCACTGCGATACGCTCGCAGTTGTTGCCATATTCCAAAGGATACGCCAATATGTTTTATCTTATCTGCATTGTGTTGGGAAAAACGTTTGTACGTGTCGGTGTCGGTGGCAGTGTCCGTGTCCGCCACACATGTGCTCTTCTAGTCCATCCGACGCCACATAGTCTGGCGCAACAAATCCTTTTACTTTCCGTTAAAACTAAATTACATTTTAAAGCAAACAAAAAAAAAACACCAAAGAGGGCGAACACTACAATCAGCGGGATAAGAAATTTTTGAAAAATTTCACAAGTTTTTCGGCCAGACATCAAGTCGCCAAGGAGGAATGGCCACAATGATGGGCTGGCACCTTTGAAGGTCGACGATTCACTGATTTAGTGCTGGCTATGCTTTCGTCACGCAGTTTTGCCTTTTATGTGTTCTCTTCTACGATGGACAAATATTTCCACGCAGCAGGTTAGGTGAAGAGAACAGACACACACACACACACACAGTGATGGTGCACAGGAAGGTGCAGGTGTTTGCGACTATCGGTGATTAGCCAAATGCGTCAGTTTGTCTGGCCGATTCGAGCAATAGTTTGCATTGAAATGATCTTGCCAAAGGCGTCGTCAAGTCTGCTGGTGCTAGGATTTTTGTTATCTTATTTTTTTTCTTTTTCTAAACTACAGCGGACACCGAATGCAATCTAATGTTGCCACCATTCATGAAGAAAGTAGTGACCATCTGCACTGTGATGGTGGGCTGCAAGTGGATTTAGGGAACTCACCTCCCTGCCCCGTTGTGAGTTTTGTTCTTCTTGTTATTGTCAATATGTGTCTTCAGAATATTTTATGGGATTTTGACATTTAATGTCGCTTGGATGCCACACCATGTGGTGTGATCTCCACATAAAATATATCTCTTTGGAATATTGGCGTTATTTATGATAGCCATCAGGAGTTTATGATTGAATTTGCTGTTGCTGTTCAGAGAATCTCATCAGAAACCAGATTCGTGGAGGCATGAATTGTTATTCATGTGTGTGTGTTTGGGCAACAACTCGGGCCGCCGAAACCTGAATATCGGTCGTAAAACGTTAATGCAACTCATTTTTAAGAGAGTCCCAGCACCAGAAGAAGTAGAAGGCGAATAGAGACAAAACCAAATAAATAATAATAAAAAAAAAAACAACAAAAATCCCTAACGTCGGCTGACATGTCATGCTGAGCCAGCAGATATTACCCAAAACGAAATCACACCGAATCGAGGTGAGCAGTGAAGCGAGTTTCGGCATTTTGGACACATGCGCAGCCATATTTCGTTGATCTTTATGGCCCGAAAACGTGGAATCTAACAGACATTATGACGTCGTCGTTGTAATCACCGGCAGCAACAACAACAACAACAACATAAGGGACGATCGATCGGTCGTTTAAACCATTTTTCATCTTCCAATTTTCGGTATGAAAAGAATCGAGACAGTAATTTCAAATATTTGTTTCTTAACGCTTTACGGTCCAAGGTGTGCATTTGTGGCTGTGCATGTTAACAAGACCAGGTAGTTTTCTGTTGTGTTGCCAGAGACTAACTGGCAACATCATTAACTCACAGCCAACTGGCAACAAGTTAAATAGCAGCATGAATGCCAACCATCATCAGCACACAACCCAACAAACAACTCTAAATGAATACAAAGATCCCAGTAGACTAGAGTACGTAGATGTGGTAGCCGACTCTGCTAATAAGCTTTAGGCCAGTTTTTCTGTTGCCGACTGACCGGCTGACAGACCCAGCAACGCACCCACCAACTGTTACTCCGGGTATTATGTTCAATTGTGCATTTCAAGAGGATGAGAGTGAATCCATAAATGCCTCAAAAATTACCAAGTGTAGTTCGTCCATATGACTTTATTGGATGACGACGACGACGAGCACAAGATGAATGGAACGGGTATAGACCATGAGAGAGAGAGAGAGAGGGGGGAGAGAGTACTTAAATGAATGGCGAGATGGTGGGGTTTGGCTGCTTCATTGGATGCTGTAACAGCACAACAACGCGTGTGTGCCTGGATTCCTTGAATGGTCTTAGTAACATGCGCACGTAAATCCACCTAATTGGGTATTATAATATCTATATACGTACGTACGTACGTATGTATGTCTGTCTGTCGAAAAGTATGATATAAGGATTGTTGTTGCCACCTCAACAACCCCACACAAACACCTTGCCAAGGATTGGCCGACCGCCCCCTCCTTTGAATGCTTCGCATCAAAACATGCAACAATTTCGGGCAAATCGGCTAAATACCAGTATTAATAACGAAAACATGTGGCAGCCAGCCACCTCTAGTGCGTAACTGTGGAACACTTGCTAGGCAACGGACTTACGGCCATGCCATCCAGCCATCCAGCCATCCATCCATTCTAACCAGGCCAACTCACGACCACCACGACACGACTGAGTCTTAAGTGTGGCGGCGGTATACCGCAGCAGCAGCAAAAAAAAACAGGCGTTTACGGACTAATTCACTCAGCCAGTTCGTGGTAACTAGAAAGCCATCCAGCCAGTCAACCATCTCGAACGCGTCAGCCAAGAAATATCCCAGCAACAGCGGTAGCAAAGTAGCTTCCTCTTTACACGCTGAGCACATCCCCCTTTTCCACGTCCTCTTTTTTTTTGTTGGCAGCGTCTATGGTAAGCCTCTGAAATTACAAGGTCCTTAATTGCCAAATGTCTACGCCATTAGAGGATAATATCACGTGTACGTGGCATAACCATCATTAGCATCAGTTGATGTGAGAAACCTCAATTAATTCAATCTGTTTGTATGGGCATTATGAGCTGTTTACTTGTAACAACAACAGCAACAACAATAGAAGCGGTAACATGGCAATCCGACAATCAAAACAGTTTCAGGTTTAAAAATATTTCCAAACACAAAAAAGAAAAATATAAGAAAATATTTCTATGTCAAAATAATGTGATTTGCTTGAAGGGGTTAAGTTTGTGACGATCCACACAGAGAGAGAGAGAGAGATCAACTTGAAAGATAGAATGACAATATGTTTAGGGTTTCAATAACGCTGAAAAGCTCAATGGTTTCCTATAACTCCTCCATGGAATAGATTTCAGAACTAAGGCCTCATACATTCTCACAAGGATAATTTGTGTTATTCGAGCCCGTTTGAATTACAAACTGATCTAAAAGGTGGCGCAAAAGTAAACTTCCGAAGATTTTTGTTTGTAATTAAAAAAAATGAAAAACTTTGATTCTTCTTGTGGATTATTTTTATTCGGTCTTTTAATTTTTTTTTTTACATCAAGTCGAGGATATGATGTCATGTAAATGGCCGCCACCAGAGTTGCCACTGACATTAGGGGTCAATCGCAAAATGTATAGCATTTTCTGATAGGAGGATTACTTTTGCGCCACCCTATACTTATTCGAAACTGGGATTGAGATACTCTAGAGATACTCTGGCCTCTTTTGTGGTTTCAATATCAGAAACTGAGTGGCATGGAAGTTTTCCTACAAGAACATGATCTGAAAGATAAGAGAAAATGTGGTTTGGGCAATCTTAAATTGTATACAGTTAGTTTATATCTAAAAAACGAATGGTTTCTTTTGAAATCACATGTTATTTTTCCCGCTTCAAATCGTGGGAGAACGTCAGTGTCATATCTCCCTGGAACGAGATGAATTTTTGATCTCTCAGCTGTCAATCCCCTTCAATTTCTCAAATGCCTAACAAATGTTGGTCACACGGCATCCACTGACTGTGGGGACAATTCCAATGCCAATTCAACCAATATCCAATCAAGTGTTTGTAGATTTTCATCCTGAATAAAGTGAAAGTCAGCCTTACAGTGTAATGTATAGAAATTATGGGAAAATGTCCTGTCATCATCATTAATTCTGACATAAGGTCGGCAAAGATCAACAAAAATAGAGGAATTCTTCTCTTTCACAAAGGCTTGCATTTTGATGGCTGACAGGAAGAAATGACATCTGGAAATTGCAAACTATTAATCAACTGCAAGTGGTTAGCAATTGTTCTGAGGGGAATCACCGATCATTTACCCACAGAAGGTAAATAATCTTCATTAAAGAACAGCGATCAACAGTGGAGTCTATGTCCCTGTAGACCCATGGCTCCCTGTTCATAGATCTGAAAGAATCTTCATTAAAGAACAGGGATCAACAGTGGAGTCTATGTCCCTGCGGATCCATGGCTCCCTGTTCCTAGATCTGAAAGAATCGCCAGATGGATCGCGACCTTAGAACAAAAAGGTTTATAACTGACAATTTTTGGAAAACTGACCTGTATATCAAATCGTTCCATAACTTGTAATAGCTTTCGATTGCTTTTAAATTGAAATTAAAACTAATTAATAATGATTGGCAACAAAGGAATGACATGTAGAAACTTGAACATATTACACACTCATATTAAGTTGTCTCAAAACTATCTTGGTGCAGTTGGAATCATGTTGTTCTAAGGTCGCGAGATATTCATCTCGAATTTCTATCAAATCGGCTTCAGTCTATG
This sequence comes from Hydrotaea cyrtoneurina, assembly GCA_958296145.1. Lineage (NCBI taxonomy): Eukaryota > Metazoa > Arthropoda > Insecta > Diptera > Muscidae > Hydrotaea > Hydrotaea cyrtoneurina. The sequence continues at coordinate 90,016,858 of OY282514.1, forward strand.
GCAAAATAGACATTTCATTGGTCATACATCGGCAGATTCCATTTCTATCATTAATGTGTTAAGCAGATTTTCGTTTCCGCTCTCTCTCTCCCTCCCTCTTCCTTTAATATTGACATCCGTGTTCTATTTCATACATCGGAACTTCCTCTGTGTCACTTTCCAAGCGGTGGAACTGCTCACTAAATTATTGGCCATAAATTCCATTTCTTACCAATACACTAATTCCGTGGGGTGCTGGAAGGGGGGAACACTCCCACAAGCGCTGACAGGTTTTGGATGTTTTTTTGGTTGCCTGTTTGTCTGTGAGTGCGCGCTGTTATTTGATGTCGGTACAACATTAACCTGTTGTTTGACTCTAATGATATTTAGAGTTATTTATTTATCTAATAAATAAATATGTACCTACGCGTACTCGTACTGGCTGGTTGGCATCTAATAAATATTTACACAGTGTGTGTGTGTGTGTCGGTGTGTGTTTAAATAAATTATATTTATTTGATTTATGGCTTATTATATGGTTGTTAAAAACAAATAAACGCGAAATTATTTCATGTGCGTGTCCCTCTTCACATGTCCATTGAAGCCAGACCGAACAAAATCCGAATACTCGCACACGTACACCGGGTCTACTAACTCACATCACACTCCCACTGTATAGTGGTGTGGGGGGGGGCTATATTGGGTTCGTGCCTGGTTTTCCTTTTTCTTTTTTTTTTTTGGTCATTTGTCATTATCGTTATTGGTGGCGGTGGAACATGTGCATGAATATGCCCATCTTCTTTGTAATGGACAAATTACCGAATTCTATCCGGACCGTGTTTGTTGGCTACTCACCATTTAGTGGTGATCTGTTGCACAGATAGATACACTCCCTCCCAGGCACATGGACGCGACCCTAATGTACTCCGACTCACTCAACGGTGTTGTGCGTGTTGGTGTTGTCATCTGTTGCATGTTAATAACAAATTATTTCCGTTTCGGTTTGAATTTTCAAAATTTAGAAACGAACAACAAAAAAATGGAAATACACGAATATGTTTTTGTAATGAATGTGATTCCCCAACAAGTACGTTCGACGAATCGTAGAAATTTCACTTTGAAATGCACGTGTTGGTCTTGTTGTCCGTCCGAGTATTTCCTTTTTCGGGTTAAAGGGAGTGTTTGGTTTGACAGCACTTGTGGTTGTTTTCATTTCTATTTCTGTGTTGTTGGAAGTCCGTCCGTTTTTTTTTTATGATTTGATTAGTCAGGTTTGAATTAAATCCCATATATTTCATAATCTAGTTTTATGGGCTTTTTTTCCAGTTGTGTTGGTACCAGTGTGTTCAGTTTGTCATACGGTTTGCAAACCTTTCCAAATGTGATGGTAAAGACAGGAAATTGTCTCTGACATTAAACCGGATTGAACGAGTAGATATTTTCCTCACAGCCGGCATTATAAAATTGTTACTTTAGTACACTCTTGAGTATTTTTTCATCTTCACACTTAACGTAAATTTAATATTATGATTACGGAAATTAGGAAAAGAAATTGCGTTCACAAAAATTAATGTATAACCATCCCATTGGATTATGAAAATAGGGCAATAATAAGTACGATCCCCTAAAAATGACCCCAAAGCTAAAATGAAAAATTACCTCAAGGATGATAACTCACCGGAAGCTGCACCTACAGACCCCAACGATCTGCCTATGGCCAGATCATACGAAAACACCTGCCTCTGGTTGATCCTCTACCATTGTTACTGTAGAACACATTTTATTGTAGCGGGAGAGTGCTTTATATTCGATTCGGCTGAACTTATCGTTCTTTTTTTTTATTACTACTCTGTTTATGACGACCTATCTTTCATCTGTGGGATTTTGTTGTTAACAGGTCTCTGACATACAGCGTATGGGCAAAAGTCTATCTGTAACAGTAGTTTAATGGGATTTGTTTCTTCTCTCGTGGTATGTATGTCCAGCTGTCTGTTGGCCGTATTTCATTGAAGCTAGTTAGTCTTCAATATTTATTCCATTTTTTTTTATTTATGGCAAAACGGTTTTATGACAGGCGATTAGCCAAAAGTTTAGATTTTTGAAGAACATTAACTGTTTTTGTTGGGGTTTTTTATGCTTTGTTTCGGCCATCATTGTTAGGGTGTTTGAAATCCGTATTCAAAAACCGATTAACCGTGTTTTTTTCTTTTGTTCTTTTGTCTTGAACTTATCAACTTTTCAGTGATTTCTATTGGGGGGTAATTAATTAGTTTATTATCTAGAAATATAAAATGTACTAATAAATTTGGACAACCCAAATATTAGTCACACGACAAAACGAAAATGTCGTAAAGAACAAATTTTGATCATAACGGCCCAGCCCGATAAATGCCCGATCAAGACCAATAAGTAAGACATAGCAACGATTTCTTTAACGGTATACGATAAGTTTTAACGGATTCGGATGATCACTTTCGAATGGAATGGCATGGAATGGTTGATAGGTTTCTCTGCAGCACGAAATATTGTGCGAAAGATGTTCTATACACTGCTGCACATAATTTACATTCTTGTGCAGCTCGGAGATATGAACGGATCTCGATGAAACCTTTCACTTTGTTTACGTTCAAGCTGAGGATGAAACCTAGCGGTGCATGCGTGGATAGAGCTCTGGATTTTCTACCTATACGACCTCAGAGAGAGAGAGAGAGAAATTGTGTCGGCTTTTAACAATGAATTTCAGATACAATCTGTGAATAATGGTTTGTGGACTTGGGTATGGTCCACATACAGACCAGTGATCACAAACCATAATGGCCTAAAGCAAGTAAGGATCTTAATATATATTTACCCTCGACACTGATTCACTGATACACTGATTCACTGACTCTGTCACGCAGTACGTAGGAATTTAAATAGGCATTCTATAATAATTCTATAAATAATAATAATAAAAAAAATAATATTTTTTTTTTGTACAGAAATTGTGTTTTCCCCAAATTTTTTTTTTACCAAAAATTTTTTTTCAAAAATTTTTTTTTTTTCCAACAAAATTTTTTTTTTTTCAGCAAACATTTTTTTTTTCAACAAACATTTTTTTTTTCAACAAAATATTTTTTTTTCCACAAAAAGTTTTTTTTCAACAAAAATTTTTTTTTCAGCAAAATTTTTTTTTCCACAAATTTTTTTTTTCCAATTTTATTTTTTTCCGAAATAGTTTTCTCAAAATATTTTTTACAAAATTTTTAAAATTAAGTAACAAATACTTTCTTAAGCAAATTAACGGGCGCCATAGGCGCATTACAACTTACTAGTTTATTAATAAAAATAAAATAAAAATAGGTGAACGGTTACGTTTTTTTTTTTTAAAAATCTGTTAATGGAATTAAAACAAACAAATAAAATTCCCGATTTTCAGTAAGGCTTTGAAACTTTAAACTGTTGTCCTGAAACAATTTGAAAACAGCCTAAGGCTGTTGCCCCTTATGACCTCAGTAATGGAGTTCCTCTCGAGCCTCATGCCAATATATATTCCAATTTTTGGTCTAGCCATGTTTATCAGAAGTCAATTAAATTCGCTTTGTGTAGATTGTCTCAATCTTTTTCAAAGATAACCTAAATTATCGTACGTTTTAAATTTAAATTCATCAGATTGTAGTCGTTTTCACATTCGATAAATTTCTCGGCCATTCAGAATATGAGAGTTCTCATGAATGCCATTCAACATCTTGTGACATTGTGATTTCGTTGTTCCCTTCCAAGACAAAACTGGGTGGGCCATTTAAAATCACTTGTTTTGGGGTATTACTCACATCGTAGGTATTGTATTGCTTCCATAAAATATGCCACTACATGGTTTTGTGTCGAATTCCAATGGATATTCCATTCTTTAAGTGCTTAATAAAAATAATTGCTTTTTAATAACTCCTAATCTCTTTCAGAGATTTATATTGTTATCATACATAGAGTTTTCGCCAGACTTCCGCCAGCAGTTGAACGATTACCTTATTTTTTATCAACGAATATTTGATAATTGAATAACCAATTCTGTTTGGGAGCGATGGATCGATCTGCTCATTTTTAGGTTTTTTCTTTTTCACTGTAGGTTTTATGACTTCTTTTTTTATTATTATTTAACCATAAAATAAGATCATAATTTACATAAATTATTGTCAATAAAAAAAAAACCGAACCAAAAACAAAAAAAGCGCACACATACTTCATTCGACTAAGGATGGAAATGGATTTTAGGCCAGTCTTAAGCTTAAGAGGCCAGGCCGACCCACCAATATAAAGTTTTATGATATTTTTTCAAAAATATTCGAAAGACATTAGTTTTTGAAAGGCATTTTGGGGGGGGGGGGGCTAGAGATTAAAGTGATCGCCCAGCGATGGACAGGTTTCAATCGAGGCTTGTTTTCAACACCAGCACGCGTATTAGCTTTTATTTCTTTTGGTTTTTCTGTCGATTATTTTATAGCTGCTGCCGGCAACAACAATTAGCCCGGGATACAAAAAAAGAATTTATTACACACAAAATAAAAACAAATCCATAATCATATCGTAAAAGTTGAGCATTTCACTTAAATCGTTGTATTATGGATCTAAATGATCGTATATTTGACACTAACGGAATATTTGATGCCGAGCAACGCCTTCCGCTGGATGGAAGGCCAGCCCGTTCTGTTGGGTGGTCTCAATGTCAATGAAAGTGATATGGCCGTTGGTGGCTGGTGACAACATACTGTCACCTTTAAAAGCCCCCTCCCCCTCCCCCGACAATGATGCCTTCGATGTTAATGACACTGATTAGTTACGATCCAAACAACATCCATAAATGGACCATTAGAGAGTTCATCATAGTGACCGGGGTCGTTATATTACACACGGCCTGTCGTCTATGGTGATGTTGTTACTCGCTTTCTGCGACTATTTTTATACAATTTGTTTCAATTAGTGGCGGTGGTGGTGACCTAACAGCACCAACACTTGGAAACACTTGCATCCACCAACCAACAACAACAGAAGCAACTCTCAGCGTTGTTTACTTGTTGTACAAGCACTAAAACAACAACACCCTCACTCGTATTACGACAACATGAAAACAAATACTTGAAGAAGCCAGCGAACACCACTTATCGCCTAGACCCTGACTGACTGACTGTTAAGTAAATACGGCGGCAGTATAAAAAATCTCCGAAAATCCCAACAAGCGTTTCATTTGTCACCCGCTTATTTCACAGACAAATGGACGTATGTATTTATTGAGGAAACGTAAATAGTTATTGTGGTTGCTGAGGGAGGTAGATCCATCTAATGTCATTCCTAACTGGTGCATGTTAAGTTTATAATCAGCAGCCTCTGAATTCTTCTGGATGGTCTACTATACTGATATTTGCAGTTTATTAGGGCTGTGATTTTGGTAACCAGATCAGAGAAATTTTTCCCTTTTTAAGGCCGTCCCATACTGACAGATATGAACGTATTTTATGGGGTACTGTGGTTATGCCAATATTCCAGCCACGGACCATTTCGAGAGACAGAGCTGTCGATATTACTAGCAAACTCGCTTGAACGCCAACAGCTTCTTCTTTTTATTTTAAAATTGACTGACTTATCATAACACCGTCGTTCAAGGCGACGTCGATACATTTGTTTGTTTTTGATGTCACATGACTCCTCACAAAAAGCCAAAGAAGAAGAAAAGTGTAAATATTCCATATGACTGGAAACACCCACTTACACATACGCTTAGTGGACATTCGACGGACATGTAATGTAACCAGATACACACATACATGTGTATTCTACATGCAACTTGTTTACATAGACACACAATCACATGTTTATTACATACTGCCAGTACAGACATACCTACATGTATAGTGAAACGTAAAAACATAATTATTTGCCAAAGGGAAACCGAACCCCATTAAATATCCACACCCACAGGTAATACTCCTTCCAATAGGGGTGGGGGGAGGGATCCTTTTGTATGTATTTTTAATGGGGTATCTCTATCGATTTGTGGTTATCGAACGCAAAGGAACACCACACGACGATAAAGAAACAACAGCACAAGTGGACAAAAATAATGGCAACATTGTATCCCTGTGCCCGCAATCATATGAGAGTGTGTTTGTGTCGGTGTGTGTGTGTGTGTGTGTGACTAGACCATACAAGTCCTGCCCAAGTTAAGCCTTGCCTTGGCCGCATTCCTTACATGGGTTAATGTAAATTTTGTGTACGGGCCGGGGCAGTGCGATGGAGGAGAACGGTTGACTGTGGGGGGCAGGGGAAAAGTCATGCAGAGCATTTGAAACAACTTCGACAGGCGGAAACAGGAAACCGGAAGTCCATCTTGCTCATAGTAGCGACAACGAAGATATTTTTACGCTTCATGCAAGTTGAAGTTGAGTTTAAACATGGGGTTCCCAAACACATCAACACACCGACACCGACAGACCGGCACAAACGTGCACACACACACACACACACATCATAAAATCATAACAAACATACATCATAAACAGCCTCCTTCAATATACAACCACCCCTCGGTGTTACACTCGGCATTCCCGTTAACACAACCGTCCGCTCGCCGCCCGCTCTGTTGATTTCCCATAAAACACCTACTCTCACACACTCGCACAGAAAACCAGCCATTATCAACGCCGCTTTGTAATATCAACGTCATCTCGGCAGTTAGACGTCAACCTAAGCCGAAGCGACGACAACAGCCCAAAGGGAGCGGGGAGCGGGAAGTGGAGAGCGGCAGCAGCAACATCATCAACATCATGTTGCGGAAACAGATAACGCATGGACGGACGCATGGACTGGCGGACGGACAAAAGAAACATTAGCACTGGTTTGTTGGTGCCTGCCTCAGGCCTTCCTCACTGGGATGTTTAAATGGAATGTTATACGCACACCAACACACCCGCACACACACACACGCTTCTAGTGTTCCTGTCCTTCAGCTATGTCAGAAAATGCGAATCAATGAAGCGCAAGCGAATTACTTTTTTTTCGCATCACTTGGAATGATTTTTTTCTTTCGCACAACGAAACATCACCCCACCAAAGTCTTTCGGAGTGGTGGACTGAGGGAAGCCACCGTTGGCTGCTGGCCGGACTTCAATCGCATGCGGACGAACGTTGTAAAGTGTCCAACTAATGTGCCATTAACAATTTGTATGTGTTTGGTTGAGTGTGCGTGTGGGTGTGGGTGTATGTGTGTTTTTGTCTCCTTTTTATTTGTATGATAGAAGAATGTTTTTTTTTATAGTTGATAACACTCATATAAGTAAATTCCAAGACGTTCCGAGGGGAAATAACAAAGTTCTGCCTGACAATTGGGGGTCGCCTTCTGTGCGGGATTCACGATTGATTTTTATCCTGGAATTTTACAAAAAACATTTTCGGTAGATAAGGAAAAAACTTTAATATTTGTCAACAAAAGTGTGTTCAAAGATGAAATTGAGTCAATTAATCTGAGCGAAATATTTTTCGTATCGAGGTCAATTGTAAAATATGACTCAAGCTTATAAAAATATTTTCTTCATCTTAAAAATTGCAGACTTTCCATGTACTGATAAGTGAGGATTTTGAATTTGTGGATAATAACGATTTATTAACTAGAAATCCCCTTAACTGGAAATTCAGTTGTACGATAAAATATGACTCAAGCTTATAAAAATATTTTCTGTACGATAGTTTCAATTAAACGGACTGACGTTATCCGGAGTGGACTGTAAGTGAAAGTGATCACAATCAAAGTTGCGTTGTCACATGAAATCAACTCGCACTTAATTTCTCTAGGTAACCTGAAGTATCCCTAGGAAATGTCAGAAGTTCGTATGAAAACACTGAAACTGTCAATGCATTACATGATTTTTGTCTCAGATCTGAATTAAGCTTGAGGGAAAAATGCGTATAACTGAAATAAAGTCTCTCCTTTTGCACAGTTTCAGTAAACCAGAGTAGACTGCAATCATATCTGCTAGCAGAAATGTCAGCAAGGGACGAGAGAAAATGCATCTCTCGAATTGAATACGCTCTAAAAAATTACCATCTGTGGCTTTGCCAGTGGGCAAAATGCAAAAAGCTACTATCGTATTATAGTCGATGTGCAAAGGTGAGGATTTAGAGTTCGTGGCGAGAATTTAGAGTTCTCGAATGGAAGCCCATTTTCAAATGTCATCAATCCACTATTTCCACTATTTGTAATTATGGCAGAGTTTGTAGATTTGTCACCATCTAAACAAATGCGGACTCCTAGCCAATATCTTCAGGGCAGCCCGATATCCTAAGCTCTTCATAAACTTCAATACAATTCAAAATTCAGTTTTTATTTTTCTGGCCAAAAAAAATCTCTTTTTTGAGTTGACTGTTTGTATGTCTGGGGTTCGGTTTGTTCGGGAAACCTATGATTTTTTCCGTATATTTGCTAAGTAAAGCGCAATGGAACACTTTTGAGTTGTAACACTATTGAACTGAATGAGAGAAATATATAAAAAATAAAATAAAGAATATTCCACTTCTCGTGCTCTACGATGCTCTGTATTTGTGTAAATTTATCTGTTATTTTCCATTAGAGTAGACTACGAATGTACCGACGTCTACACCGAAAGACTTGACTCTGTTTTTTTTTTTCTTCTAGTTTCCCCAACAATTCCGTGTTGCTTTTAATGTATGTGTTTCAGGTTTATCGGAGATGACTTCGAAAGCTAGAGTGTGTGTGTGTGTGAGTGTTGTCCGTGTCTGTATGAGTTTTGAAATGCATATTGCTCCAGGATACCCGTACTAGTACGAGTAGAACATGATATTTAAGGAACAGCCCGAATGGTGATGCATGCATAGCCATGGTGGCCATGTCTGTTGAGCTGTTGTATTGTGCACTGGCCTTTAAGTCTAAATTGCCATGAAAAACGCCTCTTATCACCACCAGTAACTCAGTGCCGCCGCCACTGCTGCATTGGGGCTTTGAGGAGATACCAGAGGGTGGTGGGCCAAACCCCAACCCACCTGAAACTGTCAGAGACATTAAGTTGGCGATGTTGTCACCGTGTGTGTACGTTGTTGGTACGGTACGTTTATTATTATCAGCAGCAGCAGCAGCAACATCCTCAGACACACACAGCTTACACACATTCCAATCGTGTCCTTCCTTTTGGCCTTGTGACTAATGTTTCGCACAGCAGTTAGTCCTTACGAGGCGACTCGTTGAGTTGAGTTCAAGTCGGCGAGAACGAGAGAATTGAACACCTGAACACTTTTTTTCCGCTCAACATTTTCAGATTTAAGCAAAACAGGTGCTGTACAACTATTGTCACCTGAACCTTGCACACACACTCGCCCATGCGAAGAACGGTGTATAACAATTTGCATCTGTGCGATACATGCTGCGACAAGGATGGGTGTTTTCATGCACATGTGTGTGTGTGTGAGTGTGTGTGGCTGTTTAGAAGCAGGTACTAATGTGACACTTAAGGTAAAAGTATGTGAGAATCGACCAGAAGGAGAGACAAAAAAGGAGAACGAAAATAAACAAACATGTATGAATTCCCTTTTTTTTTGTACACCATCATCATCATTTAGAGGCTACGCCAGGCAGTCTGGCAGTGTCGAGTCGCGTCGACTTGTTTGGCAAATTGCTTCGGAACTGCGGGTGTTTACCTTCGAGCGAATGAGTGCCACCATCGCCACAGTGTCCTTCGAGATCCCTAGAAAAATGTACACAGCACACACACACACACGGCTAATGCGATCGATATTGGATGATTAATCAGAAAACTAAAACTGGCTGTGACACCTTGGCACAGCCAAGTGCGCTTAGGGCAACTCAAAGAGAGCGACAGAGAGAAAGATAGTGAGAGCGATAAGAAAAAGTGTATTGCCTGCGGTGCAGCGGCCATTGTTTGAAAGTGTGAAATTTCTGGATTTTCTTGAAATCACACCTCAAACGCGCCCTCCTCCCCGGGGCACCATTGCCCAGAAACCGTTGCCCTTGCTGTGCTGAAATATGACTAAGACCAAGCGGCGACCACTCGCTCGCTCGCTCGTTCGTATCGAAGGAAAGGTGGCATTCTCGGAAATGCAAACAACATCCTTGGCGTGGGAATTGAGCATTGGCAAACTATTGATCGTTAACGAATTCCCTTTAACTTTGACACATTCTTGGCATTGCAATTTCATTTCAACGAAAATTGCAAGCAAAAAAAAAACAGAGAGTGATAAAGAAAAATGTCAGGATTGTAAATTATGGTCCTGGTGGACACACACACACACACTCACATGTCCACAATTAAGGCAACAAATATTTTTATCGATGGAGTTTGTACGATAATTATAACCACATCTAGATTAAAATAATGCACTCAGTCGCTGGCTTACAGGCTGGGCGGTCGCAGTGGTCACTGCGTGTTCACGTTCATGTCCGTGTGTTTGTTTGTGTTTATTGGAAAACATATGGAATTGCGGTCATAATGACAGATGCTGTCATATCCTGCTAAATAAATTTTCCCCCAGTTGTCCATTGTGGATGTGTGTGTGAAAATGAGAGAATGTAAATTTGCTCATGTCCGTGTATGGGTTAGTGTGTGTTAGTGAGTGTGTGGGTCAGTGTAGATGTCGCACGCGTACCCATTAATTATGAACGTATTAATATTGGACACAAACACACACACAGACACACACACTTACAGAAGCACAAACTCATATTCACATATTTACAAATTCCAAGTTTACATACCAACAACTGAATGCAAACATACACTAGTGAGCAAAAATTTAGCATACATGCGAGAATCTTTTGTAGATGGGGATTTTAAAGCACAAAACCTTGGAAATTGTCAATTATATTTAAGAGCGATTGTAATAAGTCCATGTACTCAATTTTGAATTGGTTCGAAAAGTTATAATTTGGAATATAATGACTTAAGAATGTAATCAACAAGATTTGAATTTGATCACATAAAAATCCATTGAGTAACATTCCCAGAACATGTACAATTTCCAAAGACATGTGCTGGAAATTGTCTCTTATTCAGCTCCTTAATAAACTTGGTAGCTGAACTCCATGTTAGGCGGAGAATAAAATTGCAGTGATGCAAATTCAAAGAAAATGGATTTTTTCGTGTCAAGCTATTTTTGGGAACACAGATTGATGGATTTATGTTTGAATGGAATGATAAGAAGTGATCTCCGAATCACATTTTTGTTTCTTTCCGCAGCTCAAAATGTTGTTAAAAACTGGTCATTTGACATGAGACTTAGACCAACACAATAACCAATTATTGCACTCACTTCATTGAAATGGTCCTTCGAGACGATTTTCCTACGAAGATCTGAAAATGTCCTCCGTATTTGCCAAACCGAAAGGGGGGCTATTTTGTAGACCACTTCTGTATATTTACAGACTCACACACGTGCATTCAACTCCATGTATGTGTGTGTGTATACAAACATTTATGCAGCTATAATTTATTACTTGTGCAAAATCGAAAAAAAAAATAATGTCCAACATCGTTATTAAAAATGGCGTTTGCCTGATGATGAGACGATTTTCGTTGTTGCTGTTGTTATCGCCGATGTCATTGTAGTAGTGGCAATAGCCACAGCAGTAGTAGTGTGGCCCCATACAGTCTAATAGACATACATACATATGTACATACACACACTTACATTGGCATTGTCATACATATACACATACTCGTGTATATACTCCTCGTATGTCCGACGTATGCATGTGTGTATATTTAAAAATGTTTGTTTGCCCCTCGGTTTGTTTGCTGTTGACGACAACAACGATGATTTGTGAATATTTGCTGGCCAGGAATGATGTTTAGTCTCCACTGCTGTCGTCCAACAACATACATATGCACATATCACCTTCCCTGTTCCTCTTTTCCTCCTGCTCACAACAACGTTATCAATATCGTTGCTGAGTTTATTATATTGACCATCGACCGAACCGGACCGGACCAGACCTGAGTGACGACGACGACGACGACTAGCCATCCAACAGGAGGAAGTGAATGAAAAAGTGCCAGTCATTCGCCATGTTGGATTATTATGCATGTGACCAAGGGGGGCTTAAGGCATCCCGACATGTAGCACATAGTTCTGTATTTTTGTTTTTTGTCTTTCCCACCCCCCGGTGTTGGAAGATATTTCTTCATAAATTGATTGACGTATGTGCATATGAATGAATATGTCCATAGTTTGTTATTATTAAAAATACTGAATTAAAAAAAAAATGTTTTATCGTAATTGCTTAGAATAATTGTGGTAGACCAAGGTTTTTCTATGCAGTTCATTTCAAGAACATTTTGAAATATTAAAACTGAGGGCAACTTAATCATGAAGGTAAATAAGATGGGTAAGGTTTAATGGGCGTATGATAACAGCTTTATAAATCTTTGTTAAGAAGACTGAGTAAAAATGCACACATTCACAAATAAAGCTGTTATACATTTTTTTAAAACTGAATTTCAACTTTTTAAAGTTTGCGGTTTTTCTACAGAACATCGGAAGATTTGGTGCCATATGAATGTGTAGGAAAATAGCGGTTTCCAAGTAGTTTAAATCCGCCACTAAGTCCGAGGCGATTTTTCTTTTCAGGGCACATCCTTGAAAGTAAAAAATGTCATTAAAATTGCAATCTGTCCTGCAATCACGGATTTATTTACGCACCATTTTCCAGCACTTTCCTGTAAAAAAAAAAACCTAAAAATGTTTCCAAAGAGCGACTTTAAAACTAGAAGATGCAGCGCCCTACTACTTATTCGTATCAGCTCGTGCGGAGCTGAAGTTCTCCTTCTGTTGTTTCATGGAATTTTACGGGAAAGCTTGATGAACTCTTAGACCAACAATGAGATTCTAAAACTGCTGTTGCTCTATGAAGCCGAATATTCCTTAAAGTCCTTAATGAATTTGAAACGAAAGTTGTCTTATTTTAGAACTACGTTTCAGCCCCCTTAGCTAACATTAAACGGCCTAAGCCACCATGTCGAACGATAAGGGAACGACAACGTTCGCATGCTTTTTTAGAGACAAACTTCTGTTTAGTGACTTTGAAATCAGCTGTTTGTCTTCAAAAAAAAATAAAGCATGTAAATAATTTATTAGAGTATTTCAAGAAATGTGTTTGTAATATTCCAAAAATAATATTTTTTTATACCCAATTTTCCCAATCACACCCACTGTGCCATGTATGGTAATTAACTGAGAGGATGTTACGTACATGATTTAAAAAAAAAACAAAAATGTTGGATCGTTTTTTATTTCTTTTCTAGAAAAATAATAATTTAATTCCGAAACTTCGAAAATCCATGTAATAGAATTATAAACGAATCAAGTCATACAGCAGCCATAAATAAATTCATTCATTTGCGAAAACACATTTACAAGTGTTCACAGACATCGCAGTGTCGCCAGGAGGACCAGGCGAGTGGTGCTAGGAGGCCTTTGGGAAACAATTTTCAAATTCTATACGATAGGAATCCTAGGAGGTGAAGGACGGCTAAAGAAATATTCGTCGGAAATGAGAAACATTCTAACTTTACAAAATGTCTTTTTGTTTTTTGTGATGCTAATTTTTTCTATTACGTGTTGTTTAAGTGTATGATGGTATTTGAAAGCAAGCTAATAAGATCAGGGTTTGTTGTTGTCAACTGTAGAGAAATGGTCCTTATATTAGAGAATAAGGCTAATGGCACCATTGTCAATCTTGTTATTTATTGTTTAGTAATGTTAATGGGATTTTGAAGCGTTTCTGTTTTCTGATTGTGACATATCCTCAAATGTAAGCTACTGTAAGTAGTCACTGAAAAATGACTGACACGAGACCCAACAAATGTCTCATTCAAGAGATGATTTTATAATTTGCTACCAATAGTTTTGTTCACTTACTTTAAAGTCAGATCACTTCCTAAGGCGTTCTTTCTGTCAGAACTAGACGAGAAGGCCTTCTGTCAGGCGTCCATTATGTTAGCCGATATGGTAACAACAAAAAGGTGAAAATAAGGCCTCGTGAACAAGGCTACCTGAAGGTGAGCGCCTCATGATATCCGGCGCTGGACATCTGCACTTATATTCTTATGTTAACACACATTTCATATGCATTTGTGTGTGTGTGTATGTCTTCATTTCTTCAATTCATAGCAAATTAACTTAATCTTTATCAGCAAGTTTTCTTTTTTTTCTGTATTTATTTATATTTTCTCCCAGTTCAATTTATTACCGATAAAGAAGTCATCACATTTTCTTTGGAAAGACTTCATCCCCACAATTTTTTTCGTCTTCTGGAGAGTGATTGATTTCATTTCATCTTCCAACGGTTGCATGACGTATGGGACGACCTTTAAAGGAAAAGAAAATGTTAAGCTGGAAATCTCTTATGAAATAATAAAGAAAGATAGAATGAGCGACGAAGGTGAACTCTTTGAAATAAAGGCTTAAATCAATGTGATGAAGAAGAAGTGCAAGGATTGGGATTCAACTGAAATTCAATTGAATTGAAGTGGCACAGGCAGCACACAACCGCACATACACTTAAGAATTATGTGCATGGCCAGGGTGTTACACTCCAACTCTGGAGAAGATTTACAATAAGACACAAACGCACACACACACCCGTTCATTCATAACATAACATATCCATAAAGTACTTTTGACAAATTCGCCAAAACGCTTTGAAAATGTCATTTGGCTCCTCTGCAATGGTGACGATGGTGGTGGTGGTGGTGTGATGACGATGTTAGTGCGTGTTGAGTCAATTTAACCTTTTCATCCTTTCGTGATGACATCGACGACAAAGGACCTAAGTTATAATACACATTCAACCAGGTTTGATAAGACGATAAGAAGAAGAAAAAAACAGTAATAATGGTGCTTCTCTTCCCGGTTATGATCTGTTAAAGGCACCTTTACTCACGCACACGCACCCAAAAACACACACACGCACACACTCTCACAAATTCACATAATAAGCAACCTTTATTGTCAATATGAATTGAGGAGCATGATTGGTATTGTGCTAAAAGGTCCTCAATATAAACCGCAAAAGATGCGCGTAAAACATCTTCACCACGGTTGTCGTACACGTACTGTCAGCCTGTGCCAGCCAACCAATGGCTGTAACAACAACAACAACAACATCATCAGTAGGCAGTCGAGAAAACCTTTAAGCTCAGGCGGTATTATGCGGCAAACGAGGGCGATATGAGAAATGAACCCAACCTAATGCATAAGGACCAAATACATCAAGGCTTTAAAACAAAAAGTGGCCACTCCGGATTTTAATTTTATCGAAGTCATAGCGCTTATTTACTTCAATCAAAGTCATATCGGTCATTTACTTCAATAGAGTCGCAACTCAAAATATGATTTTTTAGGAGAGTCTTTTAAAGTTTCCAATTGCGTCTTACTTAGCAAATAAAGGAAAAAAAGTCATTGGTTTCCCGAATAAATAAACCTGACATATGTATGTATCTATAATACACCTGGAAAAAAGTCAACTTAAACAAGGTTTTTTTTTTGGGCAGAAAAGTAAAAATTGAATTCTGAATTCATTCCAAGCTAATTTTATGAAGTGTTTTGGTTTTTTTTTTAGCTCTTCCCTCGTATGTTTTAATACGCTGAATATCCGCCTGAACAGATGAATGAATGATTGGTTTGCCGGGATATTGTTTTGCTTCTCGCACAATCGTACGTCTTGAGATAACCATGTATTCGTACATCGGTTTTGCTTCTATTTTTTTTTTTTTTTTAATAAATATTAAATCTGCCGCAGACGATGAAGATGATGAACATGTGATTGTCTGTTGATGTTCCCGTTGGTTGTGTTCCGTCTGTATGTGTGTGTGTTTTTTATCAATGCATGAATGGATTGAGATGATGCGATATTTTCAATACCGCCTGCATAAGCAATTTACCCCCATATTTTCAACTTGAATTGCCAGATGGATGGCTGTAATGTTGCGACGCTAAGGCTTTTGTGACAAATCGCATCTCCTTGACGGTGGCGGTGTCGGCGGCCGGGTCCATTTTGGTGACTCCTTTACAAATCGAAGAACACAAATTGTAATCTTCTCTTTGAACTCGATTGGCTGCCTTCATACCACTCCTCTCCGCTTTAGGCCTTTGTCCAAACGACAAAATCGGCTTAATAGCGCATTCGGAATTAGAGTGGAGAGTATTAATTGCTGCACATGGCACAGTTGTTGTATACAATGACACACACTGACAATCTCAACTCAATTGGTTCAACGATGACATAAATGTCAGCAAAACTTTTCGCTGTTGCGAATAAAGAGAAACCCAATAGAAAAAATAGTGCTGAAGCAGAAATATTCTAAGAAGTTGGTGGTGGGCCGAACAAAAAGATTCGAAGGCAATGAAGGAGTACTTATCAACTTTTTTAAGCATCGATGGGTAATTTGAAACAACATCAAGAATATTATATGAAAATATTGTCATATCGATTGGTCGTACTGCCCAACAACTATCTGCGTGTAAAGCAAAACCTTGTTTTGTCACTTTTTGAATAAACAGTTCACATACATGCAAAGTGAGTTTGTAATCTGGAAATTTGTACTTGATAATTAATGATTTTATTTGTATACTTATTACACCGTGTTACAAAAAATAGATTTTTTTTCTGTCCTATGAACCAAATGCACATATTCGGAAAGAGGGGAAAAAATAAAAATACACGTGTATCGGCGATTTTCATGTACACGTCAGAATTTTAGGAAAATCTAAGAATTAATAAAAATCTATTTTTTAAAAAATTTGACCTGCCAAAAATCAGCTCGATTGGATCACTGAAAAAGGGTTAAAAATCGGTCCAAAGGCCTTCACACAGGCCACTACGAGCTTCATACTTCAAACTTAAAAAAAAAAATTCTGACGTGTACATGAAAATCGCCGATACACGTGTATTGTTATTTTTTATCCTCTTTCCGAAAAAGTAAATTTGGTTCATAGGACAGAATGTGTTATTATTATAATTTTAGGTCCAAGTTAAACCCGTTTACTCAGACCAATGAATGTTGTTAGCATCGAAGCCACCCACATATTTATTATTAGATATTTCTTACGACTGGCCATTTCTTGAATATGACGGTTGACGGTTTCGTTTGGAAAACTCATACGTATTTAAAAATATTTTTTTTAAATTTTCATTTAAATGTGTCTTAGCCTTTAAATGCTATTGAAGAATTTGTATTCATCCAGCACTAATTTTAATTTAATTTAAAGGACTCCAATTTTAGGAAATGTTCATTTGGCTAGTTGACTATATCTAACTGAAGACAGACATCACAACCATCCAGGAACCTTCACGGAAATGACACGGCATTAATAAACTAAAAACAATGACAAACCTTGAAACCAAACACCAGTTCGAATGTAAATTTGTTGCAATTAAAAGACTACGTCATCTGGTATTCGGTGTCGTTCTAGTAGACGAATTGTTTGTTTATAAACCTAATTTGTATTTGTAATAGAATGGAGAAAAGTTCAAAGCTATGTTTTTCGAATGTCTAGAACTGACAGACAGCAATAGTTGTGGGAAATTTAAAAAGCGAAGTTTATTTGAGCTTATCTTTGGTTCGACCATAGAGAGATATTGACAGATTTTCGTAAGTTGTATATGGGGTAACTACGATGCGGCTGTCATTGCTCCCCGAAGGATGCCAAGTGAATAAATAAATCCGATACGTCTGGAGGACCAATTCGAGAATTCTCTCAGACCGAAACTTTTCGAAGGACTGGCCCCAAGTTAGTCAGGCTGA
The DNA here is from genome assembly GCA_958296145.1 of Hydrotaea cyrtoneurina. Classification (NCBI taxonomy): domain Eukaryota; kingdom Metazoa; phylum Arthropoda; class Insecta; order Diptera; family Muscidae; genus Hydrotaea; species Hydrotaea cyrtoneurina. The sequence goes on from OY282514.1 coordinate 90,034,638, forward strand.
GATGAGCATATCCATAGGATTTGTTGATGATGATACAGCAAAAGATTTCTGTCACATTTATTTACTTATTTATTTATTTCGTCTATGGAAATACAATTCCTTACAGACTAGTGCTTAATAATGATACGACACACCAAATTCTATTCGAAATGCAGAAATCGAAGCCAAATCCTTTGATCGATAGTTAAATACGTTGCTAAAATCCTTAAACTGTAAACAAGCAAAGCACGGGATGACGCCCAATCTCAGCCTCAGTACAGAGGACAGTTGTGCCAACTTAGCGACAAGAAATTATTTTCGCAATCTCTTTAAAAGGGTTTTCTTTTAATTTTAAAATTTTTAAAAAATTAGGAAAGACTATTTAGTAGTTATTAATGATACACATGACAAATCTAGGACATGTTGTACTTTATCTCGTTGCTTTACTGTCGTCTGAAAGGGGAGCGGCATATTTTCCTAAGCTTTAACATTTCCTATTTGATTATATAGACTAATTTTAATTGAAATATTCTTTTTGAAAATTTGTATATCAAAACTTTCTACGTTTTAATTTAAAAAAATTACTAGAATCCATACACATGTAAACTCCTGGACTAAGAGCTGACTTACCAGCCCATGTGTCCATACATAACTTTAAAATTAAATGATTTCAGCCTTATTTTCACTGCGAATACAAGATGGATGGATGTGTTTTTGTGGGTTGGTTTTATTTCGGTCTTTTTTTTGCAACAAATCCATTGTGTCAGTGATGATAAATGTCCCCGTATGAGGCCACATTGTTTGTTCGCGCCATAAACGTATAGCAAACAGCGTCCGCTGTGAACATACGACAAAGTTCACACATTCACACACATGCATGCATGCAGACATGCAGACATTTTGGGCATATTGCAACAACCGATCGGCAAGATATGCGTCATAAACTGGCAATTCATTAAAAAAGTTAATTTTTTCCATCCTGCCTCACCAGCGATGGCGATGAGCCGATATCGACAAATAAATCTTTCACATATGAACATAAACGAAATTACATAAGGGACACAGCTGAACTCAGGCCTTAAACGCCGACCACCATTGATTAACAGCCATCCGAGCGCCTCGGTGCTACGCACTTGCACAGATTCTGCTTACAAAAAAGAAAGTCATTTTACGGGCGGACGGGCGTAACCCAATTTGCTATTTAGTTTACAATTGCAACTGGCAACATTTGTTGGTTTTCCGACAATTTCCCAAGTAATTTACCTGTTACCTTGACATGTCCCATTTTGCTTGATCCTGACGGCCTTCCCTATTGTTGGGCAGCACTGCGCTTCCTCGCTTTCTGCCAAATAAAGAGAAACTGTAATAGTTTTTCTTTTGTTTTCATTAGTTCGTCTGCACTTCTTCAAGTGCTGCATGTTGTTTCCTTTTGTTGTGTTGTTGTTGTTGTTCTATCGACTCCAGTTGTATTGAATATTAGTGTATTTTCTTGGCAATTTCAGGGGAACACAATGACGCGGGTGTTTTAAATTTTCAAAAACAGACAAAGACAAAGGCCGGCCAATACCAGGGCAAGCCGTTCAATGCAGACAGAGCGGCGTCGTCGTCGTCATCGTCGTCATCATGCTAAAACAAAACGAAACAAAGGAGGAAATTAATTTGCTGTAAAAAGGAAACAAAAACGGCACACAAAACAAAGCAAAAAAAAAACCAACGACCAGTGAGAAGAACAAAAAAATAAATCCAATTTTTTGCTTTGATTCCTTTCATGCCCTTTGACCAGCCACAACGGCAACAAGTTTGGCTAGTTTTTCATCTTCGTCGTCGTCGTCGCCGTCGCCGTCCTTTTGGGTTCAATAAGAAGATTAGTTGTTGTTGTTGATTCCTTTGAAACGGCCAGTTGTGTAGCTAGCTAGTTTCCCTCCTGCAGACCGGTCGTGGCCTTTGAAGTCACAAAATAGCAGAAAAATTACAGAGAAAAGTGGTTGCTTTGGAAATTTGCAATTTACTTGCAATTGAATTCATATTTATTTAAATGAGTTTTTAAGCAGTCAGCCAAAGAACTCGATTAACATGATTTTTTTTTTAAAACATCCCATCTTTGACGGCGTTTTGGGAGAACAGTCGGTATTTGAAAGGGAGTTTGGTGATGATGATTTTGGTTAATTTTATAGGGTATTTATTGAGGTAAAATGTCTCCCTAATTTCGTATGGATGTCTTTATTAGATGACTGAAAAGATAGGATAGATTTTTTTGAAAACACGATAGCCGGGCAGCTTGAAATGTATTAAGGCCCCAGCCAAGTCCAAGACCACTCTATAGATATTTTAATGGTATCTGATATCCGTCGTCTTGTCCCTGATGTTAAAACATTTAGCCGGAATAAGCTGCTATCCGGGGTCTCTCATCCGTTCATTGTCAAATGGCCGGTTGATCAAGCGACGCACTATGGAGGAAATTCATTCGTTCGTTTGTGGAATAATCTTCCAGCAAGAGTTTTTCCTGCCTGCTATGACATTATCAAATTCAAGGCAAACATCAACAAACATTACTCCTCCCTCTTTCCTCCCTCCAATACCCTTCTTTCCCATCGCTAACACAGTGCATTGCATTTATAGGGGCCATCCCCTGAGAGTTAGTCAAAAAAAAAACCAGAAATCCCAGGGTAATAAATAGTGGAAAAGGAGACTTTGAATTTTTACGAGTATAGGTCACTGTACGATTTGCAAGATTACAAGTCGCTTGGATAGATCTCGTAGGGACAACTCTAGAAGCAGAAGAGGAAAAAACCATAACAACATCTGCTGAGCGCCTGTCCTACATGAGCCTACACGAACGTCGGCTGACTTATCTTCGAAACAGGACCTTGACGACCTCGAATATCTTGATAGCGAACCTCTGGCTTCTATAGTTCTTCACTGGTTCTAATTTAAAGATGGTCCTCTTTCTTGCCGCCCACATTTACTTGATTTCCATTTCTCTCAAAGTATCTCAAAGGTCCAGGGTCCCTTTCTCAGAAGACATCCTGTTTTATCTAACCAAACCGTAGCCTCGCAAGTAGCAGATTAAACTACTAGAGTCATTTAGGAGGGTCAATTTTATTAACTGACTACTTCAAACGACCTTGTAGGTACTTAACAAAATTAAACTTCTTCTAACTCTTGTAGATTTAAATTTACTAGAGATAACCAAACCAAGTTAAAATCGATTCTTCTTTTTGGCAAATTCTTCTTTTTGATTTCAATCAACAAAAATCAAAAAGTCTGTATTTTCCAAAGTACAAACGATAGAATGACAAAATCTACAGCTGTTTTTCTTAGCTTACGTTTTGCATCGCCAATTTCTGCAACAAAAATCTCCAAATCCCTTCATTTTGCAGTCATCAATGAAAATCCACATACAAGTGTAAACGGAGGACACTTTCCACATCCAGATATTCTCGCCATTCATTGAGGGAATGTTATTCGATATATCCCCTACAAAATTAATAAATTGTCCATGTAATTTGTTAAGACATTTCGTTGACAAGGTCCCCCGCAGATTATAGAAAGAAAACCCTTACATTTCGTAGACTGCATTCCCATGGTGCTGCACACTCAGCTAGCATTCAATCGAAAAGGGTCGAACATCTCAAACGAACATTAAACATTTCCACGGTAGCCTACGGAATCGTCGATTTAATTGCACACATATGATTAGCATACCAGCAACACTGGATAATGGGAAACAAATGAGAGAGAAAGCAAACAGGCAAAAACAAACAACGACAGCAAAACAAAAAAAAAGAAGAGAAGAAAGTGCTTCAAGGGTTTGTCGATAATGGCCGAGATGGTAACCTGGTGAATTGCATGAATTGTAATGCAATTGTTGGCATTACTTGCACTCCCTGCTCGGGGCCCCATAACATGTCGACAAACAATTAAGAAATTCGATACAACTGGGAATTGTCGATTTCAATTCCTTTAGGCGTTTGTCCTTTTGTGCCTCCTCGCAATGTTTTCGGTTTCCCGTTTGACTCCTGTTGGGGTATTTTAGGGAGGAAAGCATACACAGAGAGATAGAGAGAGAGAGAGCAGGAGACCCATAAAAACAACAGTGCAAACATTGTTGTTTTACAAATCGAGTTGAAAATTGTTATTGCAACAGACAGTCACACCAGCCAGTCAGTATTAATGTAGCGAAACGATAATTACCATTAAGGAGACCTCAAAAGGAATCCAATACAGTGCCCCCCCCCCCCCCCCAACCCTAACCGTCGTAAAGCAAACTCTGCTTGCCGCATCCCCACCATCAATTTGAGATATGTGCCAAAGTGTTGCGGTTGGAGCATCAGGTTACCCCTACGATACGTACTCGTACATGTACTGCGGCATGTATCATGAGGCAGAAATGCAGGGCCGCCGCTTATTGCACTTTACACGTAATTAAAAGGTCTCAGTGTTTGTTTGTTTGCTTTTTCTTCTAGCTGAAAGACTATAACGAAGAAGAAAATACTCACATTTCAAGTTCTGCTAATTGAATTAATGCGATCGTACAGGCAACTACTTTAGTTACATGTTTAAAGGGCAACAGCAATAACGTTTATGTTTTACCCTGAGCAATGCGGCAAAGGTACAGTGGTCTGAAACCGGAAATATAACAAACATTGAAAAAGAAGAAAAAAACCTATGAGGCATATCGAGGACTGGGACACTTATTAGCATTAGTACAATCGAGTTTTTTTGGCGACCAGGATTAGGATTTTTACCCAACCGGGCATATTGATTTCCGTTGAATTTCTTCAATTAATACTCTCCAAAATAAAACAATTTGGTTTTTAAATAAAAATACGATACTCTATTGGTGATGCGATTAAGATGTTTTGAGTTGACATCGCAGCCGAGCAGAAATACGTTATCTTATTCTGTGCAACCAACTCGTTTCACCTTTTAGTTGGCTGTACCATTTGTTTCTTTTTCCCACAAATCACATGTTTATTAGTGGGTTCGACTCTCTATGGCCCTATCGCTTCAGGTTTACACTTGGACCCAAAATTATAATACAAACTGAATTTGTATTGTAATTAAATTTAAAACATAATCTTTAGCTCTCCCCAGAACAGGCACACTTCTCATTCTTGACACAAATGTATATTTATGAATGCATTTATTCTTTCTTTGCGTGGTATCGTTTGCAAACACTGTGCCAGAATGCAAGGTACGCCCGTTCAAATGACAATTTGCTTGTTGGCTCAGTTTTTGTGCTGCTGCCATAACAAGTTTACGCTTGAGAACATTTGCTGCTCGATATCGGACGGCAGCATGTTGACATTGAAATGTATTCCAATTCCTGTTACCGAACATGCCCCCTCCCAGTAAACCTTCTTCCCTGAGCTCGCATGCGTTAGCACGTAATGAAAACGCTCGCTCATGGGTTTCGGAAGCTGTGGTTGCAATGTCATTTCCTTTGGCATGTAACATAGTAACTTTGCCAAAGTACAGACAGTTGTCGTAAAGGTTACTTACACACATTCCCATTCTCATTCACAACAACAGTTCGGTCGGTCGGACGGACAGAGACGTTTATGTAGAACTTGATTCCAAAACATTTTTTGCCGTTGTATCTGTTTGCTTTTGTTGCCACCAAAATGTAAAATGTGTAGAGAGAATTGCAACCTTTAAGAGACCGACCGACCGACCGGGCGACCGCTTCTCTGTTAATGGGTTTCCAATAGAGCGATGCCAGGGGTCGGTCGGTTCGGTCGTTCGTTTGTTCGTTGATGAGTTAAGTTGAGTGTTGTGTGCATCCTTATCAAATTTAGCTGGAGTGGAGTACTCGTGTGAGAATTACCCAATTCAACCGCAAATGAATGCATTTAGTTGTCAGTTATTTTCTTCATACGTTTAAATATATTCATATCCCCTTCAACGTTTCGGTTGCTTCTTCCATTGGCTTCGTTTTCTTTTTTGGTTTGTTTGTGTGTTTTTTTTCTTTTTGCGATGACATCCTTTTTAATGTGACACCACCACCATGCTTTCGTCCCCTTTTCGTACACATACTATGTGTGTGTGTCTGTCTTGTTTCCATTTCCAGCATTTTGTGGTTTTTGTCATTTTGATTTCAATTATTCGCTGACAATGCTGTAAATTGAGTTTTTCCTATCGGTATCTTTTCTTTTTGTTTTTTTTTTTCCGCTGCTCTTGTTTTAAATGAGGAGCTGACATCTGACGCCGAAGTTGATGATGCAACAAAAAGGAGGTTAATCAAATTTCTTCCAAACCAACATAAAAGAAATTCCTTTATATCACATTAAGGACAGCGTTTCATCCCATGGCAGGGTTGAGCACAAAAACAAAAACAAAGAGAATCCTTTATATGTTTATTTGCTTTTCGCATTTTTAATTATAATTATCAATATTTGACCATAAATTTGTTATTGGTTTATGGTTTTAATGAAGGCCGACTAGGGTGGATTGTCGTCAAGAGCGTTGTGGCAACGATGTCATCATTAAAAGTTTCCGTAGTTCCTAAATTGGCGATAATGTGTTGTTTTTTATTTAAAAAAAGTCTAGGTTCTTGTCCTTGTAGTATTTTTGTTGATCGATTATGTCCTCCGGACACTTTACATACTATGTGACACCCTACACCGTGTATGTACATCTTTTATTTTTCGAATCACTGATAAATAGAACTGCTACATCCATACGAACCCATACGATTTCTGCCGATCTCGTGGCGTCCTAAATACTCGATTACAGAAACAAGTTCGTTTTCTGGTCATCATGAACTATTTCTCAATCCGCCCAAAATGAAGAGTTTCAATTCTCCAAGGTTTGACTATGTCACAGGGATTTCATAAAGCGAGAACAAACTTTTTTATTGACTGATACTTTGCTAGCATCTTAATATATATTTACCCTCGACACTGATTCACTGATACACTGATTCACTGACTCTGTCACGCAGTACGTAGGAATTTAAATAGGCATTCTATAATTCTATTTTCTATTCTATAAATAATAATAATAAAAAAAATAATATTTTTTTTTTACAGAAATTGTGTTTTCACCAAATTTTTTTTTTACCAAAATTTTTTTTTTCCAAAATTTTTTTTTACAGTTTTTTTTTTGACAAAATTTTTTTTTTACAAAAATTTTTTTTTACAAATTTCTTTTTTTCCAAATTTTTTTTTTCAACAAAATTTTTTTTTTAACAAAAATTTTTTTTTCAACAAAAGTTTTTTTTTCAAGAAAAAATTTTTTTTTCAACAAATTTTTTTTTTTTCCACAAAATTTTTTTTTTTTCATCAAAATTTTTTTTCCATATTTCAACGGGCGCCATAGGCGCATTACAACTTACTAGTATTCAAATATAGTCAATACCACAGTTATATTTTTGAAATGATATCATTCAAATGGTCTCCGCGCCTTCATTAGCAAGACCTCATCCAAAAGATCCATAGTCTTTGAATTTGTTGCTGGATCAAATGTTGCATACACAGATAACTAAACGTCGAGCCCGAGAGGATTGTTAAATCGTACGATCATGGCGGTCATTGCAATTCGCTTCCAACCAAGGTGATGCCTTTAGTCCTATCTACAAACAGACCATGTTGAGAAAACTATGATCATCAAAAAAATATCTGACAAACTTCGTTTATCAAAGGCTTTTAATGACATTTTAAGTGATTCGCTCTGTGGATCATTAGGTTGGAACACTCGACCGACGGAGAGTCGTATGTTGTATTTGATTTTTCTTAAACAAAAAACATGTCTATCGAGCTACTTGTCACTGCTAAAGAAAGTGGGATATCCCATAAAAAAAAATGTCATCGGAAATTCCAAAGACCATCATCACTTTAAATAAATAAATTTCAATTTAAAATTAAATAAATAAATGTAAATAAATCCCATTTATCGAACTACTTTTCACAAAATTCGGTTTCGTTGATGGGAAAGTGAGAAGAGTAACAATGCAACCCTAGTTGTGCGCTACCACCAATGCCAAGGATTTAGAAATTTGGAATATCTAGGCAGAGTGACTGCATCCTTTGACCTTTGACGTCTCACCTACCCCATTTTGTAATTTTTGATTGCCTCCTGACAATGGATAAAACTTGTAATTTTACTTCCATTATCGTTGATATCATCTTACAAAAAAAAACAGAACTCGTTTTTATCTCAAAAGAGGACAACATTTAACATTTAAATGTGGAGTTGTTCGGATCAATGGGCTATTGTCCGAAAAGTTAAGTTTTACAATAACTCATTTTCTCCTCTCTCTCTCTCTCTCTCTCTCTCTCTCTCTCTTATCATTAAAACTTGCTCTGAAAGTATGAAGGTTATGAGGGATATTTCTTGAACTGTTAGTGAATTGGTCAATCTTTAAGTCAATTTGTCAGATATGCCCAGAACTGGTTCTGACCGGGCACATTATTTTGCCTTTTTTTAAAGGACACTTTGGTTTGCACTTATAGGAGGCTCAATAAAATTGTGGTGTAGGAATTTAAGGGTTAGTGATGGAAAACCCACATTCATGTTTTATTTTTCGGAATTTAGCAATAGTTACAAATTTCCGAAATGGCGGCATTTGGGGCTTCTTGCCTCAGGAATTCTTGAAAGGAATTGTTTTGCAACATAATAATGTCTTCATTGTGCTGTAGCAATTGTAAAGAACCTTTAGAAGAAAATCATCCTGATCGCAGAGACTATCCTTACTTAAAACGAAAGGAATTTCCTTTATATATTTCCCAAAGAAAGTTACTTTCGACTAAGAGTAGATCACTTCTTATACAGCTTTATCAATTGAATGGATCCTTTGCTCCTTTTGTCATCGAGTAAAAGCATTGTTTGACGGAGATTGAGAAAAGGCTGCCGTAAATCCACGAAAATCTCTGCCAGAAGAACATGCAAATTCCATCACATGCCTGTCTGTCTGCCGCGTCTATTAACAAGTTCTACAGCTCTAGCCCTCTTAAGACGGTGATCCCTTTTCTGGCTTTTGTTTTGTTTCTTTTTTGTTGTTGTTGTTGTTGGCAGCATTAACCAGCTGCGTGTTCCTTCTGGTGCTTGTGTTTGTTACAGTTTTCAATTTCGATAATCTTTTCGGGGACGGACGTGCGGATAACTAGGGAGCATATCTGCCAACAACAACAACCCTTTTTCAATGTTGGCTCTTCACGTGATCAACTCGTTTAGATTTGCCGCTGTTTCTGTTGATGATGATGATATATTTTTTTTTTTTTATTGAAAAGTTCTTTCATTTATTGTTTGTTGTTTTATAACTCTGAATGACTTCTTTTTTCTTTTCTTCTAGCTATACTTCTTTGTGTCGATAAAGTCTAATGTGGAAAAGTCTCCCTCTGCTGCTGCTTCTTCATATTCCATTGTGCCCACGAGGTCTTTTGTGAAAATTGTTCAAACATTCTGCGCGTTGTAAATGAAGTTATTACATTGGGAAACAGCCGTGAATTTAAAATTAGTAGTTTGGTCTCCCATAGATATCCATCCAACCATTGTCAGCCATGTCGACTCTGTGTACCGTATCGTGTAATTGTCAGGGCGGCATCTTGCCTCGCTAATTTGCTAGTTGACGTTTCATAAGTGACTTGATGTTGAGAGACTACACATGTCTTGTCAACGTTTAGGAAACCTATAATTTTCGGAATGTCATAATTGCACAAAGTCAGCAGTCATATTGCACTAAAGTCAAATAATTGTGTTCCCATGGGAGTGCTGCCAGTTATTTTGAAGGCGATCCTCGTTAGAAGTACAAATGGCATGCGCAAACCAAAAAGACTTTAGGCTTATACATATAATTAAAAATGACCATAAGTTCGACTATTCGGCATGTGCATTGGTCATGTTCGCACAATATTCAATGTCGTCTGGTGCAGCTAATGTCCATGCGAGGGACGAATATCCTTTGGAGCTCAGTATCGAAGATTTATTTACAAAAAAAAAAAAGCATGCGATTGTCTACTAGCTTCAGGGAAATAATTTTCGGCAAATATTTGCTTGAATCGGGATTAATTTTTGACTTTTTGAAAAGTTTTCCCCAAATATCCATCCAAAAATAGCTGATTAATTTCTTTTATAAAACCTTTAAGAGATGAGTTTTGATTTAAAGACTTGATATGTTTTTCTAAACAATAATAATCTTATGTATAATTCTATAATTCAAACAACAATCCTGTGTAGGCATACAACCCGGACAATCAGCCAGCTGAAATGAAAAATGGAATAACTTAACTTGTCAAATTTTCCATCTCAAGTTCAAAAACGAGTTTGTTGTAAAACGATATCAACTCGAACAGCAGTGATATTACAAGAGTCCGCTGTCCATTGTTGGAAGACAATCAAAAATTACGCAATGGGGTGATACGTCAAAGGTCAGTTGCAGTCACCGGACGAACGGGAAACGGGCACTGGCATCCTATCTAATGTATGAAACTCTTATGGGGATAACAAGGGTTGCAACGTGTCGCTTTTTAATGGCATTTAACTTGATTTTTTCCCAAAATGTAACCGAATTTAACCAAATGGTTTATAATTTTAAAAGACATTAAGGACATTGGGTAATTCGTGTCCTTTGAAGGGATAATATACCCTCTTTTGAGATTAAAGTTGTGATGTTGAAGAGATACAAATGGTTCGTACTCCAGTTTAGAATTGTTGAGCGACAACTTTTGTCTAAGGGTGGGGGAAATAGAAAAAACTTAACGAATACTTTGTTGGAAAATTGTAATGTTCAACAAGGATTTGTCGATGGTTTTAATTTTCCGTCGTTCAGGAAACTGCAGAAATACATGAGGATGAAGTCAAGTCAGATAGATGTGATCCCTATCCGATCCGGTCGCTCTCAAAACCAGATGTCTCCGTCATAACGGGACACTGTCTGATTGGAAGCAAGCAATTTGACTGAAGAACCGGTGGGGCTGAACATAACGAGGAGTCCATAAAACTCTTACTCTAATCTTGCCCTCCCCCACGATCAGGCAGTGATCAAAGCAGGGTTCTTCTTTCTACATGGTCCAATACGATCTGGCTGATATTGGTAAAGGTCGGCACAGGGGCATTTCGGGGCGCTCAGGATAGTTCAACGTGAGAGATCGTGATATCTCGTACCAAAACCTCACCTTCATGGTTTTCCATGTTTGTAGGGAGGTCGGTGTCTCTGTGTTTAGGACTTATGGTCCAAAATCCCAATTTATTATAATAATTTAGTTGAAAATGTTGTCTCTGAAAGTTTAAATTACATATTAACCCCCATATTCATAAACACATAAAACAGTTTTAGCCATCGTTGTTTAAAAAAATGTGTGTTTTCATACATTTTACTTAACAAAGACTTGTAAAGCTGTTTTAATTTTTTATGAATAGACCAGTAAATCTCCAAAAGAAAATTCCAATTCGAAAAAGAACTTTTAAACTAACTTTTAAGATAATTTCATCACATGTCGCTCTCTTTCGGTATGTCCTTCCCTTAACAAATCAACTGCCATGATCCTGTTAAAATGTTTATTTAAAAAAAAAATCTATAAAAAAAAACTACATCTGTTTTGTTGCTTATTAGACAATGAATTTTATGTGACAGACATCAATTTATCAGGAAATGTGTTACGAAAATAATATTTTCCCATGACCATCAACGTTTTAACGAAAAGGTAAATGTACCTATAGGTACACTGCCCAGCAGAATGCGGGAAATCAAGGCGCGCAAATGATTTAAGATTAAAATCTAACGACAATAACAGTTTCCGCGCAACCGAATGTAAACGAAACGCGATTGACCCAACCACCACACACCAGAAATTTCATTACATTTCACAAGTTATCGGCGGAGATACCTACACAGTTTTCCCGTCTCTTTTTTTTTTTGTGTGTTTCCTACAATTTCCTGTCATGGAAATCACCTTCGCTGCGAACTATGATTTCCTTTGCGCTGCCTCGCCAGCTACTGGCAAAAGATTATCAAATGATAACGCCGCACTTTTATGTAAGGTTGTCATTTTTTTTTTTCACTTTTTGGGGTGAAAACTAACGATTTTGTATTTGAATTTCACTTTTTTTTTTATTATTTATTTATATGCGAACTCATTTAATTTCCACCCCTGTGCGCGATATTACAGCAGAAAAACGCAGCGACTTGTAGTATTTGTTCTAATTGCAATAGCGTACAGTGAACGAACGAACGAAGTATAAACAGTCAACGCTGCACAGTGGTTTGAAACTGAAACGAAATTCTAAAAAATACGCAGAGAATTTTCGAAGGGGCGAAATTAAATAGAGGCCCGGATCGAAAGAATCATGGAAAGAACAAACGTTTAATGAGCAATAATGCGTCAGAATAATGTATGAGAACTGCCCAGAACGCAACGTTACTGGGTGCAGCGACACCATACACACAAGAAACTCACACTTTTCTTTCTATTTATCGATCTAAGCAAATGCATTTCCTAATATAAATATCGAATGGTGAGAAAATACGAACACCGACTGGTCTGGCAAAAAATTGTGGTGTAAAATGGGCGGGAGTGAAATGATGTCCAGAAGACGATGTGACGCCCGTAGATTTTATCAAAAAGTCAAATATTATACGTAGAGGTCCAACAACGAAATCAGATTCCATGTGAACTACGGTATGAGGAAATATAATGCTGCCCACAACGCAACGCTGCAGGGTGTAGTACGAAAAATACATCGGATGGTGGGAGTAACTACATTGAAAGAGACTACACAATAAACTCGAACTAAAACTAAAACTGACTTCTGTATATTCCGAAAAACAGTTCTTCTGTGTGGAATAAGGCTAACTGATCGAAATCGTTGGACACGAATGGAGGCTTCACAAGCAAAGATTCCCGCTGACTCAGAAGTCAAGACATCATGTGGCAATATGAAAACTCCGAGCTTGTTGACTTTAAAGGTATAGAAACTAAAGCCGACGAACGTGAGACTGGCGGTAAACGAGAGACTGTGAAAACTCCATTGCGATAGCAGAATTCCTCTAGAAATCAAAAACGTTAAGCCGGAGTATTTTCCATGAAAACTTCTCTCACATTGCGTCGTCCTTAGCCCGTACCTCACGATCAGTGAGTGAGATTTTGTCCTTTTTAGCCTTTATCGAATCACTGTGCAAATGCCACTTCAAATTCAATGAAAGACATTCACACATACCGTCATACGGTTGATATGAACGAACATACATGGATATTCGTAACACATATTTACATTATTCAAATATTTATATATTTACACACACGGTATTTTGGTGTGCTTTCTCACGATTTCTGTTTCTGTTTTTTTTTTTTTTTCGTTGTATGGAAATCTACATAATTATGCACGCACACACAAATACATTTGAACAGGCAAAACGGTCAAGGATAGCAACATGATGGCTGGCTGGCTGGTTGGTTGGGTGGTTTGTCGGTTGGTTGGTTGGTTGGAATCTTTCAATTTCCATTCATGCATGCAACACTAAGGATATGCGCCGCGCCACACCAGTAGATTGCAGTGAGCGTTATACAAAATTCCGACAGATAGAGCGACGGACAGACGGACGGAGGGACAAGTAGCGGAGTGGCTGGCTGGCTGGCTGAGCATTGCATCGATGATGTCTTGAGGAAATCCGGTATGACATGATATCAAAGTTAGTGGTGGTGGTGGTGGTTGGTGGTATCTACTCTCACGCTGACCATTTTTCAAACAGCGTCCGCATACGCTTTGGCGTTCTACTTTATTACAACATGTTCGGCAGGATTCATTTAATAATTTTCCTTTAAATCTCATTAAAGGGTGCGTGAACATTCTATTCCTGCACTCATTCATGAAATCCTTCAGCCACGGCAGCGTATTTTCATTTTATTTGAGACGTGTGAGATCTTTAACTAGTTTTTTTCTGCTTCTTCCCTTCCTTTTTATTATCCTCCTTTAAGGCTTTCAAGTGGGTTGCTATGGCTGGTTATTTATTGTTTCCTTCGAATACCGACCGGGAAAAAAAACCTAAAACAATTGCAGCTGTTGTTTTGGAGATGGACTTTTGCATTTCGTTACAAGTTTTAATTCGGCTGGTTCATTGTTTCCACATTTTTCTTAAGCATATCCTTGGATCTTCTTCAGAGCATTTTGCGTTTTTTTGTTGTTTTTGTTGTTGTTTTGTATTGGATCTCGTTATCAACGTCCAAGTGTTTGCTCTAAATAAGCAGTAGCTATGCGATTATAACTTTATACACGTCATACAAAAGGGAAGATTGTGCTGCGATCGTGTTTTGTCCCCCTTCGGACGTGGTGGAAAATATGGAAATTTTCCTCAATTAATTTGAGGGTGATATTAACTGGGTCTGCCTCGAATGTGTAAAGGACTTGCAGTGAGTGGATGGATGGACGTTATTTGAGGCCTAGTTGGGACTCTTGTCCCATTTTAATAACCTAATTGTCTAATGACCTTTAGTAATAGCACATCCTTTTTGACTTTTAAGGCATGTGTGAGAAAGGGGATTTCGATGATCGACCCTTTAGCGCTAACAAAACGGTGCCCTAATATACCTTAACAGACGATTTACAGTTTTATCACGAAGAAAGGAGTTTCAAGGAGTTGGGTTGGTGCTACAAACACAAATTACTTTCTCATTTGTCAAACATTTTTCGTCTTTAGGGCAGCGCCATGGGCTAGAGAGTGGCAAGAGAAAGTCTCCGGTATGCTGAAGTGCGCTCTTAAGGATCATGTACTCTAAGCTGAGACAAAGATTTGGGTAGGCACCACAGCAATCACTATACTCCCCAAAGCTCATTAAAAATGGATTCAGCTTAAAACCTGTGTCACTATCCAATTCAGATGACCCACCACCGAGTTATGAGGGGCACCACAATTCTAGTTTTTTTTTCCGAAGCGCTTCCTACGTAATTTTGTTTATAAACAATTTACCCAATATGCTTTGGCTTTAGTAAAATGATTTTTACTGTGTCGTTAAAAAAAAAATCCACCAAAATTTGCCTTGTCTGCAATTAATGTTTCTTAAACTTATCAGGTTGTTGTTCTATCCCGCTAGGAGTCACAAATTATAATCTGAACCTGGCAAATAAAATAAAACAAAATCCACTCATGGAAATGTTGTCGTATAAACTCCGGGCGCCACACTTCAGCATTTCCCTAATATAAGCTAACTGATTTACAATTGAGAATTAAATTACAAAATACTTTATCTGTAGTGCTGTCGGATAGTCCGCCTCCACAGATTTTGGCCTGTCCTCTCTGGTATGACAAAATACACAATTGAAAATAGTCGCTCTTGGTGTTCCAGTCCCCTTATTCTTTAGTAATTAGTAATAAGGAAGTCCTCATCAATATTTTCTTCACCCAAATACAACAATACAAGTACGGCGTGTAACAATTTCGCTACACTCCTGCCCAATAATTAACCACCGCACGCCGCCGATGAAAATGGTCAAAATGTTCTGTTAAGTCTGTGAGTAACGTCCACAAGTCCAAAATAAAAATGAAAACGTGCGCTACGTGAATTTCGTTGCTATCACCGTAAAAGCACATTTTTTCGCTGTTATTTCGTCAATACAATTTTGGCAAAAGAAAGAAAACAAAAAGAAGTGAATAAACAGACAAAGGCAGAAAAGAAAATAAATATGATAAATAAACGTACGCTGAGTTGGGCTGTGCTGAGCTGTGCTGTGCTGGGCTGCGAAACAGGTGTCACATTCAAAATTATTTTGTGTATTTCACGATGCTCGACCGTATAAACATATACACACCGCTATGTACATACATACGTATGTATGTTCATATGTATATTGGCAATGTGTATTTATTAAATTCTTGTTGCCATATTTCGTATCATATCATCGTCTCATTGTTATTTGAGAAATAAAAACAGTAATAATAATGACGTTAATGTTAATGATAATGATGGTGTGATGGCAATAACAATAATATACACACACACGCACACATACACGTATACGATACCAGTATGTATGTATAGTACAATGTCATTCATACAACCACAAATACATGTGGGAGTAGGTGTTGTTGTGTTGTTCTACTACTACCGATTTTTTCAATTCAATATCTGTCGGTTATTCTCTGTGTGCCTGTGTGTGTGTGTGTGTGTGTGCGAACGTATGTTTGACATCTTTCAAGAATCGAAATAATGCATTTAATGGCTTTTAAACGATATTGCATTGCAATATGAGTAAATTGTTACAAACACAAACGGTTGTGAACCCACTGCGGGCACGAATTTAAAATGAAAATGTATATAAATGCTGTATTTGGTGGGGGGGGGCTTAGATTAAAGATTTCGACGATTTACGTTATGGTCCACTCGGAATTTCGTTGAATGTGGTCATAACTCAATGAAATTCTCTACATTGATTTGAACCAAATATGGTGTACAGAGGATCCGGTTCGAAAGACCAAATGTAAAACATTAATCCGTTTCGAAGGACCAAATGTAAAGAGGATCCGGCTCGTAGGACCAAATGTAAAACATTAAAGCGGTTCGAAGGACCAAATGTAACGAGGATCCGGTTCGAAAGACCAAATGTAAAACATTAATCCGGTTTAAAGGACCAAATTTAAAGAGGATCCGGTTCGAAAGACCAAATGTAAAACATGAATCCGGTTCGAAGGCCCAAATGTAAAGAGGATCCGGCTCGAAGGACCAAATGTAAACCAATAATCCGGTTCGAAAGACCAAATGTAAAACATGAATCCGGTTCGAAGGCCCAAATGTAAAGAGGATCCGGCTCGAAGGACCAAATGTAAACCAATAATCCGGTTTGAAGGACCAAATGTAAAGAGGATCCGGCTCGAAGGACCAAATGTAAAACATTAAAGCGATTCGAAGGACCAAATGTAAAGAGGATCCGTCTCGAAGGACCAAATGTAAAGACCTAATATCAGAAATAAAACTCTTTACGCGTTGAGTGCTTGTAAGACACTGAATTTATTCTTTGACAATTGACAATACGTCTAGTACATGCCACTGGCAGCATATATTCCACATACATCGAATGCTCCTAAACAAAGAATCAATAAACAAATACAAATCAATAAACATTTATACAAATAAACTATAGACTAATAAAGATTCCAAAAATACATAAACATGGAACAGACGCAAACATTTGTTACAGCCCATTGCAACCCCATGCAGTATTAGAGTATCGATATTCAATCGACTGAATGTGCGTGTGGCTTAGGCTGTTGATCGTGAACCACTTGATGGGTTCGATCGTCGATTTCCAATTGAAGGTATACGCGAGTAGAGCTGAGGCTGCTGATGGTGACACACATGAAGTGTCACAACCCCATCGCCTGTACAGACTCATGTTCAATTCTGAACATATGGAAAAAAGCCACAGAAATTGGGTTACTGTTGAATTTCGTAATAAGACCCAAAAAATTTTTTTAAAAAATTTAAATATTTCTGATTATATGATACAAGTGTAACAAATAGTATAGGAATAGTGTACGGAAATATAATTTTCGAACAGCTGAAGTCGCAGTCGACTCCGAAGCCGGAGTCTAGCAATGTTGACTCGTCTCCACAGACAAATTGTTTCCTGCTTGGTAATTATTCTTCACATGTAGCTGTGTTCGGCAAAACCTACTTGGAATTGGGTAGATCAGCTCCCGATCCCAGGCCATAACCCTACCGGTTATCACGGGATGCAATCGATGGCCAGGCTGAGCTACATTTCATGAAGATTCCATAAATGATCCGATTCGTAAAAAAGGTGAAAAACTCTTTAGATTTTAACACTTGTTATTACAAATCGGTGTTTTCCCCACCGACACCCAAATTCGTACCAAGCGTTGCATAACCCCCAGCAAATCGCATACAATGTTCACTCAATAACCATTATGCGAAGCGACAACGCTCTAAGAAAGGAAAGTATTACTTTGGCATCGGTGTCGTATAAGTAACATTCCTTAATGTATTCTTCTCTGTGTTGGGTACAGGGCACGGGATGCCAGCAGTACATGTTGCATGCAAGCGTAGAACATCAGCAGCATCACTACGACATGTGGATGCATTAAAGTGTTGATGGAACGCTTGTGTTGCAGGCAAGCAAACCGGGCACCTGAATTCACTACAATACAATCGACAGGTTGTTGTTGTTTTTGGTCTGTTCATCTTCTTCTCTATTTGATGAGCTCACACGATACGTGGGCGTAGTATTTATGGTGTTTGTCGATGTCGTCGCTATTGTTAGCCTCGCATGGCGGGGCTGGTCTGGTCTGTTTGGTTGGTTTGGATCGCTGGCTTGGGTTTGTATTTCTCACTGGCACTTATTATGACGAGCTGTACGACATACGGTGGTTTCTGTTTTAATTTCTGTTTTGTGGTGAATATTAACGAAAACAAAAAAAGGCCGAAAGAAAAAAAATCACACTGTGAAATAAAACTGAAACAGAAACAATAAAGCTTCGAAATTGTGTCAATGTACTCGACTACTGTCATCATCGGATGTCTTCCTACATGCGAGTCGTAGCTGGTGCCTGGCTGCTGTCGATGATGACGACTGCGCTGGGCTGGGCTGGAACACAGTTAGTACAGCTGGTCGTCTGCTGCAACGAGTGTGAGTGATTTGTAGGTCTGAATCGGGCGGCTATGTGTAAAATGTTTTGCACGCAAATTTCTACACATTCCAATTGAGTAAATACACGTTGCAACATTGTGCAAGTCCATGCAGATTTTGTCGCTCACTCCACCACACACACACACACATCCAATTCCACCACCAAACGCATGCAGCCATTGCATATTTTGCAGTCTATCGTTTTTGTCCGGGGCCCAACATTAAACAATGAATTGTCGTTATTTTCTGTATTGTTTTTCATTGAAATTATTAATATCTTTTAGTCGCTCTCAATCTTGTTGGGGATTTTCCCGAAGCAACAGTTTCCTTTTCACATTTCATTTCGTTCTGCTCGATTCTGTTTTGCTTTGCTCTGCCCCATCCCCTTTGTCAGTCATTCTCGTATCTGTTTGGGGCGACTCGCATTGCCTATGGAAATCTGTGCGTTGGATGTTGTTTTAATTAAAGTCCCAGAATGCTAAAACGCATCGATAAATGATGGATGTACACACATATCCAACTAAACTCATGTCCCATATGTTTGTTGCATTACGTAAAAAAATATGTTCATTAGGGATTACAATTGAGATTTGGCATTTTTTTTGGTTATGGATTTTAAATTCGTCCTCAACAAATTTACACATGACAACATTAGCTGCACTTGAATCTGTTTCTATAAAGTATTGAAACTAAGTTTATTCCACGTTTTTTTTTTGTACGTGCCTTTGCAATGCGAACTTCTTCATTTGTGGAAAAGTTCTAAAGAGCTCAATTTTTAATCAATGAACCATGAACCATTTTAAATCAATGAAAAGGTCGCCTTCGGCTAAAAATTTACTAATACATTTTGAAGTAAACATCAACTTCAACAATCAGAGGAATGCAAACCTCGAATTTCTCTCTTCTGCATGTGGAGGGGGCCTCGTAAGCAAACTGCACACAATTAACAAACTTAATTTACAAATTTAGTAAGTTTGATCTTCATATGACACCCAGTATAAATTTACATAATTTAGTCCATTGCCTACTTATTACTTAGAGGGGGAAGAAGTCTGTTCCCTTATGGAAGTCCCTACTGACATTAAGAAGATCAACAGTCGCCCAAGACCGACTTTGCTGTGCACTCTCTCATCTAAATAACCATTTGTCAGCATTACCAATCAAACGTCTGCATCAAGAACCGCAAATGAGTGTTGTAATAGCAGATGTCTCTGACCAAGTCCTGCCGGCCTACAACTAAGCGAAACTCGTCTGTGTCTAAGCAGCATTATGTTATAACCCAATAAATTCAATTTATTTATTTATTTTTATTTTATTACAACACAAAATAAATGTATGTTCTGATTTTAGGTCCAAGGGTAAAACCCGGCTAGATTTTTGCGACAGACCAACGGTTCTGGTGGGAACCCCCACGCTGATAGGCAAGCACGCTACCAACTTTATTAATCCCAAAATACTTTGTAGCTTATAATTAATAACTTAAATTTGTCGAATAAATACTTAGTTCATTATTTTATGTTTCAAAATATGCCAGAGGGTAATGGGTTGTCATTAGTCTGTATAGTTGGTATTACCAAATGTTCAATAATTGATGGAAAAAAATCCAAAATTTCAATGGATCTGAAAGGCATGTGAGATTTTGAAATCACCCGAGATTTAACGTATTTGGCATGCCTATCTCTTATCCTAAGAGTATATCAATGATGACTTCCTCTTACGGCTTCTATTTCCTTGTTGACAATTCTAGTAGATTCTGTGAAGATTTATTTTCCGTTTTTCTTTAAATTGTTTTTCTGCTTCTTTTTTTTATTGTTATTGTCTTTTGTTCATTGTTAAAAGTCGATTTTCGAACATTTGTTTCGATTGCAAGCTGTTTAAACGCGGAAACACTGTCATTGTCGTCGTTGTTGTTGTTGTTGAGTTAAGTTAACAAATTAAATATATTCTTCATTGCGGCGATATTACAACATCGACATCGGCTTCTTCGTGGCGATTTGTTGGTGTATTCGAAAAGTTAATGAACTTTGTGGGAAAGGAATCGTACAAAAATAAATAGCAAGTAATATTTGGTTAAAATTAAACGAATGTATAAAGAAATGATTGCAATTAATTACTGTAAATGATTCCCGACCTCATACAGGTGTCTTCGAAATGGGTCATTGATAATTCTAGACTTCCAGAGTCCTTTCGCAAACTAAACTGCAAACTCGCAAACTAAACTACCTCGACTCTGGTCTGATCTGTGTGGTCTTTGTTAGTTTCATATGTGGTTAATTTTCTACAGAACAGAAAGTTCGTAGACGGGTACAATTGTATAAGTCAAAGAGGTTCCACTTAAATTTAAAAATTAACTTTCTCCCTACCGACGACAATCAAAGGCAACTGAAATGCTCCGCTTTCCTGCATTTCCTTTACAAAAAAAAAGGACCAAAGACATAATTTCAACTGTTTCGTCGTCGCTAAACATTTCCTTGTGGAAATCCATTTTGCTTCTTAGACTGACAGGATGTCATAAACCAGTCAAAACGTTCTAGCCATAACTCCCTTTTGTAACTCCTTCACTTCGCATCACTTCGCTCCAGTCCATTTCCCTTTCTCTTCTGTCAGCCAAGAAGGAAGTTCATGCACGTCATGTAGTATGTCAATTAGAGATGGCCATCTTGTTGCTTCCCCAGGATGATGTTGATGATGAGAGTCGTGCCAGTGTGTGTGTGTGTGTGTGTGTACATTGTCATAAATCGACTCGGTTGCCGTGTAATTAATTGCTTTAAAAAGATTTATAGCATTCAACGGCAAAACCACCACAGCAACAGCCAACCACTGTGGACCGGCTGCACCACCCCCCAATGATGATGACATTCTCCCACTCGAACTCCATCTGCCGAAAAAGCGAGAGAAAAAAGCCCAGCAAAGAATGCCGTGACTGTGACTGACCTAGAACAGTTTTCGCTGCCTGAATTAATATTTTAAACATTAAGTCAAAACTGTTGGTACGGTTGTACGGATGTACACACACGTACTCGGGGAATGTGCACGGAAGTGGATCTTACCCTGCACAATGCACATTGCACAGTGGTTCCAAACAAAAATTTCCATCCATCATATCAATTTTTACCATTGAATAATCGTTGGTTGTGCGGTATCATCAAACTAAGACAGACGAAGCCACCATAACTTGTGGGCCAAATAATAAACCCAGCTTGCGAACGATTCTCAATTCAATATTTCCTTAAAACCCATTGTTAGGAAAGAAATGATGGATATTTCAACAGACTCCAACAATGTGTGATATTGTGTTTATGTTATTATTTGGACAAATTAGACAAATAGTTTTAGGGGACTTTTAAGGGAAAAACTATTTTCAAAATATCAAATTTCTCCAAAACTATTTGTTTAATCTAACAAATGAAAACAGCGTCTTATTCAGATTAAGATCTGCAATGCATGATCCTAATTTCATGAAAATCTATTTTTTCAAAAAAATCTAAAATTTGGATGGGTTAACCCCTTTCTTTCTTCTTGTGAGTAAAAGTGAATCCATCCATAACAATCTCAATGCCCAAACCCAAAGAAAAAACTGTTTTCCATTTTAGTTACTCACATAATTTTTATTTTTATCTGCATTTAAGGTTATGATTATGACTATGATTATAATTATGATTATGATTATAATTATGATTATGATTATAATTATGATTATAATTATAATTATAAATATGATTATGATTATGATTATGATTATGATTATGATTATGATTATGATTATGACTATGATTATGATTATGATTATGATTATGATTATGATTATGATTATGATTATGATTATGATTATAAATATGATTATGATTATGATTATGATAATGATAATAATTATAATTATGATTATTATTGTGAATATGATTATGATAATAATTATGATTATGATTGTGATTATGATTAAGGTTACTTTGGTACCACAAACGTTTCGATACCTTACTTCATTGTTGAAAAATTAGACAAATAAATTCAAGGACCTTCGAATATCTACTTTTGAGAAAAATAAAATTTCTCAACCACTTTTCTCCAAAACTATTTGCTTCATAAAAAAAATGGAAACAGCGTCTAATTCAGATTGAATTCCGCTATGCATGAACCAAATTTCAAGAAAATCTATTTTTTCAAAAAAATCTAAAATTTGGATGGGTTAACCCCTTTCCTTTTTTTTTGGTCAAAATATTTTTTATCGAATTTCCCACTGTTTTGCTCTGGGATGTATTCTGAATTCGAAATGATGCAATTATAGCCACATAAAGTTTATATAACATTAGCCATTACAGATTAATGGTCAAAAAACACATTTTGAGAGTGCTCCAGCGGATACACAGTAAATCCTATGAAAATTATCGTATCACACAACTCTCTGAGGGCTAATAATAGCCTTAAAGACTAGCTTTAATTTGATACTACTCCTGTGCAGATACCTTAGTCGGTTGCTGAAAAATTCAACAAATAGTTCCAAGGACCTTCCAATCTCTAATTTTGAGAAAACTCAATTTTCTCAAGCGAATTTCTCCAAAACTATTTGTTCCATCAAAAAAATGGAAACAGCGTCTTAATCAGATTGAGGTCCGCTATGCATAAACAAAATTTCATGAAAATCTATTTTTTCAAAAAAATCTAAAATTTGGATGGGTTAACCCCTTTCCTTTTTTTTTGGTCAAAATATTTTTTTTCGAATTTCCCAATCTGTTGCTCTGGAATGTATTCTGCCTCCGAAATGATGCAATTATAGTCACATAAAGTTTATATAACATTAGCCATTACAGATTAATGGTCAAAAAACACATTTTGAGAGTGCTCCAGCGGATACACAATAAATCGTATGAATATGATCGTATCACACAACTCTCAGTGGGCTAATAATAGCCTTAAAGTCTAGCTTTAATTTCATACTACTCTTGTGGAGGTACCTTAGTCCGATGCTGAAAAATTATCCAAATAGTTGCAAGTAAGTTTCAAAGCTCTAATTTTAAGAAATGCGATTTTCTAAACTCAATATTTCCTAAATATATTGTTTATATAATATAAGTTATTACAGAGATATGTAAAAAATAATTTTGTGTATTTTGGACGTTCTGTTGGTACCACATACTTACCTTTTTCCCTTTTCCCAAAAAAAGTGTGAGTAAAAGTGAATCATATCCATAACAATCTCAATGCCCAAACCCAAAGAAAAAACTGTTTTCCATTTTAGTTACTCACATAATTTTTATTCTTATCTTCATTTAAGGTTATGATTATGACTATGATTATGATTATGATTGTGATTATTATTATGACTATGATTATAATTATGATTATGATTATGACTATGGCTATGACTATGACTATGATTATAATTATAATTATGATTATGATTATGATAATGATAATAATTATAATTATGATTATTATTGTGAATATGATTATGATAATAATTATGATTATGATTGTGATTATGATTGTGATTATGATTAAGGTTACTTTGGTACCACAAACGTTTCGATACCTTACTTCATTGTTGAAAAATTAGACAAATAAATTCAAGGACCTTCGATATCTACTTTTGAGAAAAATTAAATTTCTGAACCAATTTTCTCCAAAACTATTTGCTTCATAAAAAAAAATGAAAACAGCGTCTTATTCAGATTGAGGTCCGCTATGCATGAACCAAATTTCATGAAAATCTATTTTTTCAAAAAAATCTAAAATGTGAATGGGTTAACCCCTTTCCTTTTTTTTTGATCAAAATATTTGTTTTCGAATTTCCCACTGTTTTGCTCTGGGATGTGTTCTGCCTTCGAAATGATGTAATTATAACAACATACTGTTTATATAACATCAGCCATTACAGAGTAATAGTCAAAAAACAAATTTTGAGAGTGCCCCTGCAGTTACACAATAAATCGTATGAATATAATCGTATCACACAACTCTCTGAGGGCTAATAATAGCCTTAAAGACTAGCTTTAATTTGATACTACTCCTGTGCAGATACTTTAGTCGGTTGCTGAAAAATTCAACAAATAGTTTCAAGGACCTTCCAATCTCTAATTTTGAGAAAACTCAATTTTCTCAAGCAAATTTCTCCAAAACTAATTGTGCAATCAAAAAAATGGAAACAGCGTCTTAATCAGATTGAGGTCCGCTATGAATGAGCAAAATTTCATAGAAATCTATTTTTTCAAAAAAATCTAAAATTTCGATGGGTTAACCCCTTTCCTTTTTTTTTGGTCAAAATATTTTTTTTCGAATTTCCAAATCTTTTGACCTTGCATGTATTCTGCCTTCGAAATGATGTAATTATAGCCAAATAAAGTTTATATAACATTAGCCATTACAGAGTAATGGTCAAAAAATACATTTTGAGAGGGCCCCAGCGGATTCACCATAAATGCTGCGAAATTCATTGTTACATACAACTCTCTGTAGGTTAGTAATAGTACTAAAGTCTAGCTCTTATTTGATACCTCAGTCGTTTCGATACCTCAGTTGGTTGCTGAAAAATTGAACAATTAGTTGTAAGGGTCAATGACCTTATATAGAATGATTATTTGGCTGTAAATACATAGAATATACTCATATCGTCCAGTATTTGTTGGATTTTGGTAACACCCTATACCTTAAACAGTGACTCTGCTACACTGATAAATGGATATACGATTTTTAAATTGAAAAACATTTTCAACGAATCACAGATCACTGACATCGGTTTAATTAAGAACAATTGAATACACTTAAGATATAGAGTTGATGTTACCTTTTCGTATGGTTAAACAGGATGGCCATAACTCTTCCGAATGCTTAAATGCTCATCCACACATTTTATTCGAATATGTTCAGAAGATTCCGAGATTCTCATTTAGGACGACTTCAGTTCATTCTAATTGGAACCACTGTGCCTAGTGTTTTTTTTTTTTTTTTTTTTTCAAATTTCCCTGGGACGTTCATTTGAATATCTACTATGCTCGTATCAGACTTCCTCTGTTTGGTGCATGTGCAGCAGCCAGCAGCCGCATGTTGGAGGTGGTTGGAGAAGATGTCGGTGGAAGAAAGGTTGGTTGTCCAATGAGATTGTTATTACTGTCGCTGCAGCCCTTCTTGTCGCTGTTGTTGTGGTTGTGCCCACCAGGCAGTAGGAGGAACGTTTCCCGCATCTATGGAAGTGCATATTGCGTGCGTGCTGGCAAAGTCATTTGACTTTTTGGTTTGTGTGTTTTTGTCATATCGCCGACGAAGACCAACGACTGCATTTGGCTGGTCTGTAGGTTTATTGACAATTCAGTTCAGTGCACAATCATTGCTTGTCGTTGTTGTTGTTGTCGTCGTCGTCGTCATGTACTCATACCACAGCCCTAAGCTCATGCCATGCCTTGCCATGCTGTATGGAAAGTAAAAACATTAAAAAAAAATATATAGGCTTAACCGGAAACGGATATATTATCTGCGCTATCTACCTGCTGCTATTGCTGTAGCTTGTGCTGCCTGCCTGGGATTTGCTAGATGTTACCAATGTTGGAACATGTAACAAATGTACCATAGATACGACGACACAACATGCACTGGTACATCAAACGACATCATCATCATGTTTGCTCGGAACGGAGAGTTTCGTTACGGTTCGCATGGTTTACGTTTTATTTTTTGGGCTTTCCGCCTCATGCCAAGCGAAAACTGGGAAAGAGGGTGTGGATGCAAATTGTTCGCGGCGACACACTTGACTCATACATGTGCGTACACTTGTCCAACGGCACAGCACGGCACGGAATACGTTCACCAGGGTAAATATACAGGTTGGATTGTGTCCATTAGTTTCTGCCGTTGCTTTTTTTTTTGTTATTGTTGCTGTTGTATCTATACAAGTATAAATGAAAAATATTCAAAAATATTTATGAAATATTTTAATTTATGTCTGTTGTTTTCGAATCCGCGACTTTGTTGCCGACCGAAATGAAAACGACCTAAAGGTCATTTCAGCAATGACTGCGACAAATTCTTCACCATGAGCATGACATCAAATTGTAATGGATGCTATGATGGCGAGCTGAAAATCACCGTTCTTTAATTTCAGATGCCTCAGTTGACACTGATGAGACACGCAAGAAATTCCCTTCCCTTAAAATAGTCTGTAATGCAGCGAGCATTTTATAGAGCTGCCCGAAGGATTTCACGATTTTGCCGCTATTAATTTTTTAACTGTCAACTGGAAAAAACTAAAGGTCTAATGGCGTAACATGCATTCCTTTTGGGTACACAGAACATATATCAGATATAAACACGTTTCACTTCACCGCTTGGACATCATAGCAGTTTGTAGTATCCAAAAAGGGTGGACAATAAGTTCGACAATTGAAAACTGTACGGTCTTGACTTAAAAACATTGACTTCAAATCATTTGCAATCCATCACCAAGGCATCCACGCATCTTTAGAATGTCTCTTTTATGGGTTCGTTTTTTTTCCTCAATCAGGATTGAAAGTTGGAGATTACAACTTAATAATCGACCCACGCATAATATCGTGTAATTAATAACGCCACAACGACTCAACGATCATTGAGTTGTGTTACGTGGAGACACCACGCGAAAGTGAAAAATGTTCGTTCAGACACACGGCGGTTGTGGACGAAAAACAGAAAGAAAAAAAAACACTCCACAGAAAAGTAACGTAAAAACTCATTTACGGCAAAAGAAGTTATTTGTTTTCGTGCCGTTTTTATTAATGACCGTCATTTATAAATGTCGGCTGCCACTGATATGAGTCGGTCGGTGGTTTGCCTGTTTTTCGCCAACCAAAAATATTAAGATATTTTACGATTTCAGCGCAAAAAAAAAAAAAAAAAAATGTTTAAATGAAACCAAAAATGAAATGAAATGCATTTCGTAATTCGTAATAATTCGAAGACAGATAAACCAATATGGGATGGATGTGGCTGGTGAGTGTGATGGACAGCCGTTTAATATAACTGATTGATACGACACAAGGAGCGCGCGATTTCGCGCACATTCCATGCAATTAACTCATAAATCTTGGCGGACGTTGCAACTACTGGCCACGAGTTGATAGGAATGGAGCGACTTAAAGATGCAGTCTGTATTTTGGAGACAAAAAGACGGACGGCGGACGGACATATGGCCAGTCTGGCAGGCAGACGGCTTTAATCTGTGACCAAGTGGCCATAAATATTCATGTATTTGCATCACCGAAAACAACAACAAATATGCCAAATCCATTTCGGCCAGTCCTGTGGTGTCCATATCCATATTTGTGGCACGTATTTCTGTAGCTGCAGCCCGGCAAATTAAATGTGTTTTGCATTACAAATGCCGGCCAGCCAATTTGAGCATGTGCCAACGACTTATGTGACACATTTATCGATACCCCAGATGATCTACGAGTCGTCGGCGGCGGCGGCACACACTCACACACACACACACACACAATCAAAATTAAAATATTTCAATTTAAGCGAAACGTGCAAAAAATACCAACGATTAGCCAGCCAGTCCGCCAGTCAGGGAGCAGTAACACCCAAGCGAAGGCATCCACATTCCCCTGCCAACCAACCGTGCAGATCGGCAATTGTGCACACGCACAGACACGCATTCGCAGGAGAGATGTGAAGCAGAAATTCATAATTTTCGGTGGCGGTCGGAGCAGCTACTGTTATACATATCGCAGGGCCGCTTAATAATTGTCATAATTTTAATGCCCACCACCCGTGGGGATGGCGGTCGCAAAAATTACGAGTTCGCGGAAATTAAACCAAGCAGGATCGTCGTCATCATGGTCGTATCAAACACAGAACGATGCCTCCTCAATAGCTGGCGATCCGACCACATGTGGTCTGGCTAAGGAGGAAAATGCCATGAAATGAAACTGCTTCCTTTCCGGGGATAATCCCTAAGCGCGTATATTAAAGTAGCGGCAGATGTTATTGATAACAACGACGCTTATGAAATATTATGTGTACGAAATCTGGCTGCCAGAGCCACCACAACGCCAACGATGGCACAGAGCACCACCACAAAGGGTCTTCTCTTCCTCTCCTCGGTACAGTCTTGGCTTGGCAAGAATCATCGTGGTTGCGCTCAACCAGATCGCAATTAATTCACGCTGATAAATCTTAAAGTGCTAACTACATGACAACAACAAAGTACTTACACAGATACCCAGACGACACAGCGGACAAAGCTACAGCCACAGTCTCTGAACTGTACAACTCCAACTGGCAAGGTGTGGAGAATCGGAGACGATGGTTCACAGTGCTTCCAAACGTCATCGGTGAGAATGTTTCTAAAGCAAACGGAAAACTGAATGTATTGAAAAAATAATGGAAATGGGTAACGACTTACATGTGGTCACCAGAAATCCAAAGTGGGCATTTTCATAACTTTACAGGAGAAGCAAAAAACGTTGTAAAATCCAAAGAATCTTCTTGGTATGTCGTTCTGAAATTCCCCTATAAAATTGTAAAGTTTGTACAAAGTTGTATAAAATAAGACTTCACCACAATTGGATTTCAGTTTGCGATATTTACATATATGGATATATTAATGTATGGTCGCCCTGCGTCTACACAAGTCCCTTGAGAAACACACAATGAAGGCTCTAAAGGAGGCCTTGCCAGGGAGCTTCAAGACATGCCTTCAGTGATTATATACGTATATTACGCCAGCGTTGAATTGAAGTAAGCCTGCAAAAGAAGAATTTCCATAAGCATTAAACAAACGAATTATGTGTAGCTTTGGTTCATCTAAATATGAATTACATTATTTATTATTGTGATGAGATCGTTTGGAATTGGGACTCAACTTGGCAAAATTCCCAGTATACACATGACCCACCACAGAGTCCAACACCATCCGCGCTATCTTTATGAATGTTAACCAGTTAGAATTCAGGTGAATTCCTATTACAACCAGTTTTAGAACTCCATTATGTGTAGCATCCAACACCATCCATGCTATTTGTAGGATTGTAAACCAGTTACAAATTAGGTGAACTCCTATTACAACCAGTTTTAGTCAGACGCGACTGTAGTATTTTCAGAAGTGGTTTTTGACTTTAAGACACCGACTATCCACCGACTAGGAAAATCGCACCACTGTGCGTTCAATACGACTGTGATTTTGGAAGAGGCAACATTCGCCAAAAGAAAGAAAAAAAGGTGTTACACCTACATAACCGAGAATGAGCAAGCAACAACAGGGCATTTACTTTCAATTTGTTGCAACAC
Organism: Hydrotaea cyrtoneurina; assembly: GCA_958296145.1. Classification (NCBI taxonomy): domain Eukaryota; kingdom Metazoa; phylum Arthropoda; class Insecta; order Diptera; family Muscidae; genus Hydrotaea; species Hydrotaea cyrtoneurina. The sequence continues at coordinate 90,064,452 of OY282514.1, forward strand.
GCGAAAATTGATGACTCTTATTAGCCCAAAAGATACGCGTTGACTATTCGTTTCCTTTGGCCAACAACAAAATGCGAGGAGCAAAGAACAGCCAAAGCACCAAAGCTCGGCTACTGGTTTCCAACGAAATATTCCTGCCGGCCCGGCAAACACACAGACAAATTTCTGTGTAACTTGAGTAACTTGGAAGCTGGCCAATGTTCGTACATGTGTATTAGTAATGATTTGTGGAAATGAGAAGAATTCATATGGCCGCAATCTCATCTACTTGCTGGCTGTCTGTCTGTATGTCTGTGTGTGTGTGTGGGGAATCATCTTCTGGTCGGTGGTCACAAACCAGGGCAAGAGAAATTCATCAAATGTCCAGCTTTAAATTAGTTATTCGACACTCACATACATGTTCATGCTCATGATCATGATGCTGATGATGACGATGATCACCGCGATCTTCAAATGCGTGACTAGGACTAATTACGAAGCTCAGACGCAGCACGTGTGTCTGGTGTGCAGCATAAAGTTGCACGTAATAAATGTGACACAGTAACAGACTCATTTTTCTCGGCCCTCTTCGTGCGAATTGATTACAATCGTTCAACAGGTATCACTGATGGCCAGAACAACACCAACCGCCATGTATGCCCCACACAACGAACGGTTATAGGACTACGCCGCACAGGACTCTGTGGCATAGCATGCAAGTCAATGTCTCCTCTACACATTGGCAATGAATGAATATTTTTTATTTTCTTTTGCGAAATTTCCATAAAATATATCTCTGGTGTCTTGTCTGGCTGTGGATCTTTATGTCACAGACATGACACGATCTCAATCACACTCACAAACACTCCGTCCACTAGACTGGGCTGGGCTGGTCGCTCTGCATAGCAGGATGGTCGGATGGATGGATGAATGGTTGGTTGGATAGCTGGATACGTTGGTGCTTTAACGATGGTTATGCCTCTGGGCATATATTTAACGTCTTAATGCGTATGCGCGACAATGTGTGGCGGCGTGTTGTTGCAGGTAAATAGGGTATTTATCGCTTGATGGCATATTATACAACGAGATTAAGCACCCCATAGGGAAGCCGCACGCATAGCAATTGTGTAAAGGCGGCTGCTGCTGCTGCTGCTGCCACTGCTCAAGGAGCTGGTCACACACCATCGCATCCACCTTCGCGTTTCCCAAAAACAAAAAATATTTCCATTCATAGAAGTGGCATTTGAATTCATATGACGCGCGGTTCCTTGAATTTGGCTGCTTAATTTGTTTCTTGGTTATGGGTTGTCTGGTTGCCGGTGGTACTTGTGAGCAGCGTCTTAAGTGTGGGAGCACGTATTTCGGTGGAAATGTTAATTAGTGTTAATTGAACAATTTCAAAAGGTAATACCTGAACTTAAGTCGGCTCTGCCACAATTTTCAGCTCTTAACTTTTGAATTTACACCTAATGGGATGGTTGGCTTAAAAGGCGGGTAATGTTCTATTTGTTGTTACATGAAGAGCCTGAACGATTCATGTTTGTAATGTTAATTGCAGGTCCCCGCAAAAGTACACCCACGGTTATGTTGGCAACCACACCGATCTGATATTGCTGGAAAAACAGTAGAAGAAAAGAAAAAAAAACAGAGTTTAAATTGATTTTTGAATGGTGGGCATATATTGCAATTGTACGAATGTCGTATCGTAACATATTCATTCATTAGATGCGTTTTTAACCAAATCATTTATTAAAATTCGACCACTTGGTCGTTTATACGATAAGAGTTATTGTGCAATAGATTGAATACTCTGTATTGTTGATAATGTGCTTCCCCTTCCCAAGGTTTTCAAGTTTCAATGAAAACTATAAAAAAAATACTCCATACAAATCATGCCGCATGACTACCCAAGTGGCGGGATTAGAATTGGCATTCCATGCTGTCTTCTGGTAGCTGGCGTGATTTTAGAAGTCATATAGATGGCTTCCTTTTATAAGCAGCAGGTCTATCCTAAGGACTTCCCATTCACTGAAATAAACCGGATTATCAAAGCAATGAAGACGATTCTTCAATTGACTTGATGAGATAAATTCTTCAAATTGAAGTACTTAAATTAAATTAATATTTTACAGCAATCTTGTAAAATAAAAAAAAACGCTATGAAAGAGTGGGTCATTTTAAAACTTTTGTTGCTTTTTAAATACAACAGTTTTGTCGCGCACAACGAAGAAGTTTCTGCATTTGTTGGTTTTCGCTTTACCGCTTGAACTTTAGGATACTACAGACTAATTCTCGTTTAAAATAGAAATGTATTTTTTTTCAGAAATTTTTGCGAAATAGCAATGTTTTATTATTTTATGGAAATTATAATTGATGTACGGAATTGAAGAAAAATTAATTAACAGTTCTACATCAAATTGAAGAAAAGTGAAGTAGGTTGGAAAATGATGTAAAAATTCATCAAATTAATGTAAGAATTTATCAACTTGAGTGTGTTCTATTTTACGACATCAAAAGTTTTCGTCTCATCGCACAAATTCTTGCTAACTGTTGCTAGACCAACAAAATACATTTTGGAGAGAAGACTCTAGCAGAAGATATTTGGATACACGAGTAAACACACCCACACACACCAGGCGGTTAGCAACCATTTCGATTAATGACCGATAATGGACTTAAATTGTTTTGTTTTGGTTAAACACACATTTAGCCAAAGCAAAGGAATCCTTTTGCCTTTTAATGATGACGTTGGCGGTGACGCTGATGTAGACGGTCGATGTATGATGATGACAACAGAAAACCAACTGAATTTACTCGCATAACGCCACCTCTACCGTGACAACACGTGGCCGAAGCGGAAAATTATTCTTTTTCGAAGCCAACTTTAACGGTAACTGGCACCACCAGCGATGGATGGTGCGAGTATATGAGGACAATTACTCGTATGTCTGGATGTATGAAATATACTCCTATACTACATAAGTTGTTTTGGTTCATTGTACCACTCTAAACACACACACACACACAGCCACAGTAGTGGTGATTGAATGATGTTTTGAAAGGATAAGAAAGAAAAAAAAAAAAGCTTTTAGTATGACGCGTGTAGACAATTTTCTCCGAACAAAATGGACATTAATGGAAGTTGGCTTCGCTGCGATATTATGAAATTATGGGAATAAAAGTTTGTTATTTTCTCGGTCGTTTGACGCTACAGAGGAGTAATTATTTATTACATCGTATTTTGTATATATCGACATACAATATCACTACCATATGCGATGGATTATATAGATACTCACAAATACATGAAACTGTTGAAATAGTTGTAAGAGAAACGTTTTTTCAACGTTGTATTTGGGTGGAAGTAACAATAACTTGTGTATTTTTATATACGGAAGCAAATGTATGTATGTGCAGTGTACTCTCTCCTTGCGGACACCTCTCATAGGCGGACAATTTTTGCAGTACCGATCCGCTTCAGTCCTCATGTGTACTTCTCACTTAAGTATATGTATTTCTGTGGTATTAAAATGCAGGTCTAAGTTTTCCTTTACATTTGAACAGAACAGAGCTTCTCATCATCATGTAGCAACTGAGAGTATTTAAATTTATTTTCTATGTATTTTTTACTTACAAAAAAACCAGTTCCTCGAAAGTTAATATTAGCAATTATAATAGAAGTAATTCTACAACTTTTAGCCATTGTCATCGTGGCAATCAAAATGTATGCAAAAGGTCAACTGCAGTCACCGGGATATTGGGTAGTTTTCAGCTGAGGGAATAAGAAGGGTTGATGTGCACAGCATTTTTCCACTATTTAACTTACTTCGTAACCGAATTTAGTGTTAACATTTTCGAAAAATTGCTGCACAAGGAGTCCTGTAACAGTTGTCCCTTATGCGTAAGAGATGTTTCAATTTATTTGCCCCTAATTTAACGATGCCTACGGAACAAAACCAAGTATTTTCGCTAGATACCCATAAAAACATTAATGACAACGATAACGATTGTCATAAAATACTTTTACTATGGTTTGATGTCGCTTAGAACATTCTGGAGCAACTTTCACATCAAAATTGTTAGGACGTTTTTAATGTGTGGAGAGAGTGAGTTTATGCAGGAATCACAGAGAGAGAAAAACGCATTCGGATCATTAAATCATATAAAGCTTGATTTTTAGATAGCATGAGCCCCTCTGGGTCATTATATTAGAGTATTTTGAAATTGTCTTGTACAAAAGTTTCGTACATATCACGAAATTCTCTTTGGTGTCACATTCGATCTCCAATGAAAGTCATTGCAAATTGTGTCCAGTTGTGAAGTAGTAACATAGTTTTGGCTGTCAGCATTTGGGAAGAAATAGATATTTCAAGAATATCAGTTCGTCAGATTTTCAGATCTTGTGGTCCCATTTAGCCGGAATACGCCGCTATCCAGGTTCTCTCAACCGTGCGCACTATAGACAAAACTCGTTCTTTAGCCGACTGTGCGTATGTAGAATAATCTTCCTGCAAGTGTTGTTCATGTCTGCTATAACATCAAATTTAAGGCAAACACTACTCCCTCCTTCCTCCCCACTCCAATACCCTTCTTTGCTATCGCTTATACAGTACATTGCATTTATAGGGGACATTCCCTGAGATCTGTCAAAAAAATTAAAATAAAATTTCAACCATTAGAGCCTTTAAAAAGCGAATTCGAAGAAATTCTTTAAGCAGATTTTTTTAAAACAAAAGTAAGTAAACGAAAAGAAGTATGGTATTTTATCGAAAGACATATTTTTTTAATTTATTTTTCAGGAGTGACTTTAGTTCTACAACTGAATTTATATATTTTCTTTCGTTACTGAAACGAAGAGAATGCTATTCATTTATAAAACCAGGCGAGATCATTCTGTGAAATGTGAAATCAAAAACAAATAGTTATGTACAAAATGTATTCGTTTTCGAGTGATACAAAAAACGAACAGAAATCGAGTTTGAATTAAAAATTTAATTACTTCAATTAAAAATCAAACATTTTCCAGCCGGTATCTTAATTTAATTTTTATATTAATTAATTCAATTGATATTTCCATGCATTCAAATACTTTTCTTTTTAAAGGAATTCAACAATTAAAGAAGGTGACTGTTTCGGTTATTCTTTGGCTAAGCCAAGTGCGTAGAAAATTCTTAATTTGGATAACTTAATAAATCGAAAAAAACGAAACCAATTTTACAATTACTGGGTCTCTTTCGAAGGGATGAGTCGTCAGATACTCGTATGTATATTTACACTCGTTTATCATACAGCTTATCCCGTAGTAATATCACAATATCCCAAATGTCGACGTTTATTTATTTGATCAAATTAAACTATTTGCCTCGATAATTATATTTCCCTTAAGCAACACTCCGGTAGGCCATGCATGTAGAGGCGTTTTTTTTTTTTTTTTTTTGTATTTTCAGTTGGCGTGGAATATTTCGTTGCCGGTATTTCTTTCATTCGATGAACTACGAAATCATTACATTTCTTACACTCCCTCGACATTATGAAAATCATAATTATTTGCGGTGATTCAACAGAAAAACAAAAAAACATACCAACGAAACTGTTCGAGGTATGCAACTTGGCCATAAGTGCGTGTACGTAAGGTGACCCATCTCCATGCCTGCCGGACTGTCTGCCTGCCACTAGGCTGTCATGGGGCCAGGGTCTCTCACCGAGCGGAATTACAACGATTATTTTGTAAACCGTCCGTCGGTTGAATTGCTTGATAGAAAGAAGAAAAAGCAAACCAAACGGAGGGCCATACTTGGTTAGTTCTTCTCCCACTACCAATTGCTTTTTTTTTTTTTAAATACTCGCACTTGCCGACACCATGGTGTATAATTACAAGTGTGAAGATAACAATTTAATGATAAACTCCGATTTTGGGGGTGGTTAACAACAAACTTGGACATGTTTAACACGTTTAGCTTCCACTTAATGTGTGTTGTTTAGTTTTCTGTTTAGTTGGATTTGGGCCTAAACAGCCCAAGGGAGGAGGCCCCATGCCCCCCATGCCCAGAAGGGCTGTAAGCGGTAGGAAAAAAAAAACAACAAAGTTATTTAGTTTTTAATTAATCAATGCTGCGTTACTAATCACTTGCCACTAATTTGTTACAATTTCCTGAAATTGCTAATTTTTGTTGCTGCATCAACGAATCTAATTAAAATTAAACAAAAGCATTTCTGTTTACTTATTTATGTACAGAACACTATGTACATATGTATATACCGAATGTGACATCGTCAACACATATGGGTAGTTAACATCTAAAGGAGCGTATCTAACAAAAGTGTCATCCACAACTCCATTCCACCCTATCCTCGTCTGGAGAGAGTATAGAGCCCACCAAAACTGGCATCCAAAAAACCTGGCTCAATACGGCATGAGAATATCAGACTTTTATCAGCAGCCTTTTCACCTTGTCAATTCCGGTGACTTTAGAAATTAGAGAGTAATATCTAAGCCATGAAAAATATAGCTGGAAGAAGCATCAGTCCTTCGGAGACGACTTGGATTAACAAAAGTACATCGAGCTCAGCTCAGTTGTTTGGGAAACATTCCGCGTCTGTTCATTAATGGTATATTGAGGGAGATACGAACGTAGATGTTTCTTTTGATGACACTTGAGCTACAGCTATACGAAATTTCATCAAAATCATGGTCAAGGTATTTTAAAATTCCTCGACTGTTGCTTAAAAGAAAAGATTTTAGAAGAATTCGGGGAAGAATTTGTAAAACATAATTTACGCTTAATGTCTACACGAGTTGGCGCTGCCCATAACACAACGCAGCAGGGTGTAGCCACAAAATGTACATGCTAGATCTAGATATTCCAAAACGATAAACAGAACAATTCCGATTACAGAAAAGTAATATAACCCAATTCAACGACAAAGAAGTCCTATGCCAACAATATCATTGGCAAGGTTAGTGGGGACATCATAGCTAGATAGTGTTCCAACTCTCAGATAATACCACACATCGAAACGGACCACTACAATGAAATGTCACCTCAACAAGAAAATAAAATGTCACAATCCGTAGTTGCATCCATTGTCATTTTAGCTAAGCATTTGTATGTACATCGTACGTAGTGAAACAAACACATATTTCGGACAATGGCACCACCGCTTTTATAGGCCCATGCCATCGAAACATCCGAAATGTGAAAATATATGTCCGTCCCCCGATGTAGCCATGTGTTTGTGTGTATGCATGCGTATGTAAATGCGTATACACCAGACTACCCAGACGTTCGATTGAGCTGAACAGAACTCAACCCAGTTTAACCCAACAAATACCAGCCATGCATTCATGCGGTTTATATGCGTAAATGTGGAATCATTTGTATATACATACGTATATATATATTTACATACGATTGCCATGTATGTATTTATGGCATATATGCACTTATGTAAATATGTACTATATGAAAGAATACACACACCCACACACACACAAAAAACCAAAACACAACAAGTGGCGGTATTGGCGGTCATAGACGACCACATATGCAGTTTTTGTTGTTGGTAGTCTGTCCCTAGTATTTCAAAACAACATTAGATTTAAAAAGAATTTAAAGAGATGTTTTTTCTCTGTCTGTGCAATATTGGGATGGCAGATAGGTAAACCGAATGAATTGTAAGAATGCCTCCTGAAAACCGTTTATTCTGCGGCGAGGTGAATATATTTCTCATCGGCCATTTCCACATCGTAAAATTTGCAAGGGATTGATCTCTGAGCTATGTAAACTTGCTCTAGAAAAAGCTTGAGTCAGAGACGGCTTTTAATGTAGTAGAGCCCAGTCAACATACTTTTTTTATAGCCCAGAGTTTTCCGATTTGAGAGAACGTTCCCGTCTGCTCCATCATGGAATGTTAAGGGAAATGGATATGTTCATATACACACAATTTCCTGAAAGTACTATAGGGAAACAGAAACGCGGATTGGATATATTTCAAATCGTGACAGGATCATATCCCAATACAGGTCGGTTATGGCTTTGCAAGACAGGAATCTACTTTGACCGTTTCAAGACCCTCATGGTAGGGTATACAAAACCCGTACATGTCCATCCATATCCCTGGTATTTTAATTAAAAATTAAAAACTTTATATATATATATATATATATATTGGTGTTTAAATTACACAAAATACATGCGAAAAAAATTTATAAATTTTCAAAATTAAATTCTATAGCAGAAATTTAATATTGATTGTCGTCGAATGGAATGGGGGTTGAGGTGATGGTGGTGGTGGGAGAATAACCAATAACCAAGCAACATTTCAATAAACACATACGCTCCCTCTCCTCTTGCCGAAAGCGCGTTCTACTTTATGCGACCATTTATGTACATACACCCACACGCACATACATTCTCGTATTCATGCTCGTATCTTTGTATGCATTTCATCTTTTTTTTTGTAGGTTTACTTCCATAAACAGGATGTTTTATATGTTTTGCACCCAACGAACACCCCCCATGGAACGTCTCCCGCCAAACACTTTCGTGTAAAGTAATGTGCGATGATGACAATATATTGATTACACACACACACACATCCAAGTACACTAATATACACAGGCACATATATTCGTAACAGATTTCCCAGATATTTTCACCTTCACAACGTCATGTTAATGGGTTGTGGATGCATGGGTGGGGTGGTGTAGAGGAGGAGAAAGGGTTACGTTCTTGCGTTGGATGCGTATAAAATGTCACAATCCTTAACGGAACTTCACATTAGTTTTCACATTTGTATACACGAGATGGCTTATGAAAGAAACCCTCAAGGAGATTGCCCATAAAAAATACATAAAGATAACGATTTACGTCCTCGTCGCATATTCTCCCCCCCTCTGGAAAATGCTGATGCGCACACACACACGCATTTACAATGTGTGACGACATTCATGCAATGATGTCCCTCCGAAAAATAAAAACGAGAAAAAAAAGAAAGGGTTTATCTGCCACATGTATTAGTGCTCGTCAGGAGTGGGAGCATATTCAGATTTGCTGTTGCTGTTCTGGGTGTTTCGCAATATCCCCAGGAATCGTCTTCATAATGTTGACTTTCTGTTACGGATTTTATGTTTATCTGTCGTCGGAAGGGGAAGTGATTTAGACGTGTTATTAATCAAATTGATGTCGTTATTGATACGCCACGCTACACTTATCTATCTGCGAAAGATGAATACACAAACATATACACTAAGGCGGGTTAGCACCTAAAAGGAAACCTTGCTTTGTTCTATGAATAATTCCCAAAATATGTTGGCTTTATCCATGGCCAATACAGAGCTGAAGCAAAGCGATATAAGCTCTACAAAGCTCTGACGTTGAAAGTAGAATTTATAGAATTGCTCATACAACTCCGAACTTTGAAGGACCATATCAACCCAACTATTAGAGGTTTTAAATGAATGAATTGTAGAAGTTAATTCTCTTTCGAAACTTTGTTTTAGGAATATTGAAATGTAAAAAAAAACCAACAAGTATATTGTATCTGAAAGGGATTCATACTATTTTAATTACAGACAATCAGGAATACATATAGCGATTTTATTTCAATTATTAAAACTGGGTTCCCTTGATTAGCATTAATTCCGTCTATCTTAGGATTGGCAAATACTTTGAAGACACTCTTCAAACATTAAATGCTGTCCAGAAATGTGTGGCGTCTTCTACACAAATCAAAGCGCCTTAATACACTCTCACACCCATATTTAGCTAGCCACATTCATTCACTTCGAATTAAGAGACTATTCGGATTTTGTCCAATTTAGCCAACTCACACTTGTGCTTGACTTAGTTCGCTAAGCCGGTTTCCGAAGAAGATTAAGTTTTAACTGAAAATTGTTTGTAGCAGTGAATGAGTAAATAAATATTTCGAATATTCAAGAAAAACTAGAAATTATTCACAAATATTGGCCATAAATAAAGCAAATGTCATCAGTTTTTCATTAATATAGACAGGAATATCGTTGGTCATACATATGTATCATCTACACCGTCAGAAATAAATGTAGGAACGTAGGGAGGCTGCTGTGAAAATGTAGGAAATTAGATGGTAAATTCGTTGGGCAAATGGAATTAAGGGAATTAAGGGAAAATTGTAAAATAAGAAATCAGAAGCCTCGGTCTACCAGGAGTAGTTGAATCAAAACACAAATACACATTGACAAAAATGGAACGTTGTACGTCTCCACCGAAAAGAATCTCTTTGAGATATTTAGCATAAACATCCAATCAATCAATTGTGATCTATTTACGCCGGAAATGAAATAAGTTTTCGTATTACAATACCAAGATCAGCAAAATGGAGAATTGGACTGGACTTCCTTTATAGTGGTTTTTTCATATTTCATTTCATTTATTGAGTCTATGGATAGAACATCCGTACAGACGAGCAATAACAACAATTTAAAAAATTAAAATTATAATCTTAATATATATTTACCCTCGACACTGATTCACTGATACACTGATTCCCTGATTCCCTGATTCACTGATACACTGATTCCCTGATTCACTGACTCTGTCACGCAGTACGTAGGAATTTAAATAGGCATTCTATAATAATTCTATAAATAATAATAATAAAAAAAATAATATTTTTTTTTTGTACAGAAATTGTGTTTTCCCCAAATTTTTTTTTTTACCAAAATTTTTTTTTTCCAACATTTTTTTTTCCACAAAATTTTTTTTTTCAACAAAATTTTTTTTTTCCATAAAAATTTTTTTTTCAACAAAATTTTTTTTTTTTTCAACAAAAATTTTTTTTTTCAGCAAACATTTTTTTTTTCAACAAAAATTTTGTTTTTCAACAAACATTTTTTTTTTCAACAAAATATTTTTTTTTTCCAAAAAAATTTTTTTTTTAAACAAAATTTTTTTTTTCCGCAAAATTTTTTTTTTCAACAAAATTTTTTTTTTCAACAAAAATTTTTTTTTTCAACGAAAATTTTTTTTTCAGCAAAAATTTTTTTTCCACAAATTTTTTTTTTCCAATTTTATTTTTTTCCGAAATTTTTTTTTACAAAATAGTTTTCTCAAAATATTTTTTACAAAATTTTTAAAATTAAGTAAGAAATACTTTCTCAAGCAAATTAACGGGCGCCATAGGCGCATTACAACTTACTAGTTTATATATAATTAATTAACAATTTTTTTTCCAGATACTCAGACTCAGGAAGCTGTTAAAGAGAATAAGCGACCGAGATGTAATCGCCCGAACAATTGAATTTACAGTACCCACTTGATGGATATAATTTTCAAAAATTAATGGAAACAATTTATTTGAATACATTTTGTAGTTTCTGTTACGTTCTAAATTTGTATATAAGTTTAATTTATTTTTATTTATTTAGCTTGTTCTGTTTCATTTAAATATTTTTTCCGTTCCTTTTCTAATTATTTGTATTGTTCTCATATTAATCCTCTTTTCTGCCTTAACTTGTATTAATTGGTAAATGTGAATGAAAATCGAGCATAAATATATAACATCAGACCAAGAGCTCGATTTTTATTAACATTTAACAAAATTTTCCAAAAGGTCGAAGATAAAAATTATTAATTTTTTTTTTAATATTTATATCTTAAGAGCCAATATACAAATATCCTTCTGATCCGTAATTATAAGACCGACAAAATGTCTTGCTGGGCAATCAAATCAATATTTCATTTTAAAAAACTTAAAGCCAACTAAAATTTAAAAAAAAATTTAATGGTGGATTTTTTTGCGCCGCAAAAAAGTTCACTTAAATTAAATGGTACCTTTCTGTTGCCAATCCAAGAAACAACCGGGCCTCCATGAAGAATTAAATACAAAAACCATTTAATACTGGGGAAAACAATTTTTAATATTTTTCGTCTATTGTGGATACAGGGCGAGTAACGATTCTTATTGGATTCCATACCGAGCTGACCCGACAATAGCAGGCCTTGGCACCTCTCCTCTTGTCTAATACATTTCTTAAATGCAGATGAGGATAAAGCCGAGCAGTTTGTAATGACTCCATATGATCAGTGGAATATTAATGATTTCTAAATTGAAAATTCAGAAGGAATTTGCTAGATTATTGCAAACATCCATGGTGAACCCTCAAACCTAATCAAAGAACAATGAAATCGCTTACTAATATTCGAGATGATCGAATCACCGTCTGCGGCATACATTGCCATTGGAAAAACCTTTTAGAATCTGATCTGAAATGCCCTGGCAATATCTGACCTCTTCTACAAGTAAGTTTCTCTAGAGAAACTTCCCGAGTGACCTACCTACATGGACCATTACTAAATGACCACATAATAAAATGTTTTCGAATTGTTTTTGTTCATACCAAGAATAACTTAAGGTGTGAAGTCTTAATAACAAGATAGCATAGAAATCATTAACATTTCCCATTCCCGCCCCTTCCAAAACAACAAACAAATTGTCATCGCATTAATTTTTGAGATTTAAAACAACAACAAATAGTATATATTTCATTGATATTTTTGTGATTAACGTTTTTTGTAAAATTTATATAAATTTCATCGCATTACTTGTTTTTGTTTTAGTTTTTGGTGTGTGGTGTGGAGGAGAAGTGAGGTGAGGTTTCATGATATATTCTAATGATCTCCCCTTTCCATTATGAATCGCCACAGCTGGACAGATAATGTATGAGTTTTCATATAAACAAAATGAAATGAAATGAAATGATCTTTCACCCTACCCACCATCAACATGAACGTGAATGATGACTCAAACCATAAACATTTCCAATGGGGATCGCATGGAAAACTTAACGCTTGAGAAGAGGTTGGCAATGTGTGTCGCATCGCATGATAGACAATGCGAACGACGACTGCTGCGAGTCGACAGCAACCTGTTGCATGATCATAAGTGGAATGTTCTGCATCGGAATATGTTTAGTTCGTATACATGTAATTTTCATATAAACATAATTACGATACTGTCAACTGGAATTAATCAGTTCCGTCTTCCCATCCATCACATTGGTGTAGGTATAACTACAAAAAAAAACACACAATTTTAGGTTTCATCTGGACATGGTGCTCTGTATTAGGTGTACCACGTATGATACGATACCAAACCGGCGACAAATCAGTGATTCCAGCACGCGATATCATCACGCGTCACATTAACTCAAAACGTAGACGGACGCGCCACATTACCATGTACAGATAGAGATAGGGACTTTCGCTGGCGAGGGCAGACAGTGGGCACAAGGGTAAAAAAAAGTTCTGCAAATGACTTGGCGACTAAAAAAACACTAACTATTAAACTTTAGTGAAGGCTCATGATATCACTACATTTTTAAACATCAAAAACACACGTTGCTGATGGACCGCCAACAAATTCTTTATGATCTTAAAAACACTAACAAAAAATTCACCCAGCTTTACAAAGGGCTGACCAAAAATACATATTGCAATTCGAATTAAGTATTAGGGCTTGCAACGGAACACGTGTTTGAACAACTGTGTCCGATTATTTGCCTTTTGAGCCACTGTGCGTCGGTGATGGTGATTTAGGTGTCGGTTAGGGGCACGCGCTTTGAACAAAACCTATCCGAAAACCCTTTACCTTGCTTCCACATACATGTGTATGTGTCTGCACAGTTATTTTCTATTGATGTCACAATCAGTTTCATTTTCGGTTTTTTTTTTTGGTTTGTGTGTGGTGGTGATCATTGGGGGGAAAGAGAATGTCGAGATATAAATACAAAGGTTAATTTTTTACTGTATTCTTGACACTTCTTTCGCCTCAATACTAAGCTCGAATTCGAAATGATTTGCATATTAAAATATAAACAAGTTTATATGCGGTGATCGTATGTTTGGTACATACATATGTCTGTCCGCCCGTTCGTCCGTCCATCGGTATCTGAACTTATTGAGTTAACAGCATCCCCATTATGGAGATACCCAAAGGTGGCATAGTTGCACTTAATGTCTCACCTTTCGAATGATTTATTGAAGTGTCATTAGTACATGCTCACTCACCAGCCCGGCCAGCCAGTCAGCCAGCCAGCCAGCTAGCTAGGCGAATAACGATCAAACTCTTTGCTTGTACATTCGTATGTGTGTAGGTACGTCCGCTTGGAAATGTTCAACGGCGGGCCACGGCTGAAAAAGTTGTCTTGTGGTAATGAAGATATTTTATATGCCATCGAGAAATTTTCATTTTTCTTTTCCTTGCACGATTATCGGCGGGTGCATGTGAGCATGTGTATGTGTGTGTATGTAAATGGTTTCCTTAAGTAGTTGTGGTTCGGTGTCGGTCGATCGGTCGCTCTATTGTTGGCGATCATCGAATGTTATATAAATTACTAGACATTTTGATAAGCTAGCCAGTCACAGGCGTGCCTTAATGTTCATTTCGGCACTGGCTTTTAAATCAAATTGTCTTCTACTACACCACCCTCCCCCCCCTTCCATCCTCTCTCGTTATGGCCCGGCCGATAAAGATATGTATTTGTTTATTTATGTCTTTAGCTTAGCCGTACAGATAAAGCGTCGTTGGGTAGAGCTCTTACGTTATCTTGTCGCATTTCCATTAGAATTTACCTAAAAGTGTTGATCGGAACTTTGTTGTCACCCCGTCAAACAGTTGTGGTGTGATTTATTGCTGAGGAAGCATAAATTTAGTTGTCGCCATTGATCTCTGCGCGTTTCACATAGAATGGAAATAACTGAAATCAACTGAGACTGTTTCCATTGAGTGCTCGCCTAATGTCTCTTATGGAAAAGGAGTCAGCTGGTCTTTAACAGTTTTTACTCTGAATGCATTAGACAAATTTGACAAATTTTGTGGTATAGAAAGAAAATATCATCCTGATGGAATTCTAAATTTATTTAAAAAAATAAATATATTCTTATTCACACAAATTTTAAAAACCTTGTTAGGAAAAATGTATGATAATTGTGGGTGAGTTCCAAAACGTCATTTGCAATGCAACTGAACAAAGTCATGCATCCCTAAACGCAAACCTGTAAACTTTGACAATGTCATACATTCCTAAATGTATAATAAAAGTTATCGATGCGCATAGAAAAGCAAACTGTGCATCACTAATTTTGTTGATGCGTTGGTGACATTTGTAAAATAAAATAAAGTGCAAATAACAATGGCGGATGAAAATTAGAAATATTGTTGTTAATTTTATTATATTAACTTTATTTATTTTTTCAGTGGAAAAACGTGGATTTTCGAGTGGAAGCAGCACGGTGTTTCTAAACGTAAAAAGTATGCAAAGTGTTTCTATTACAAAGTAAACAGCAAACTTGGTTACACTGTATCGAAACAGTATAAAAACCGCATCACTACAATGTGATTTGACGTTTTGGAACTCACCCTGTTTTTGTATTTTCATACATTTTTCTTAAAAAATGTTTTTTTTCGATTTCTATGAATACGGGGGTTAAAATTCATGCAATTGAAAGTATTTCTCTTATCATGAGGTCCTATTGGCGAATATATTGCATATGTTCACAGACTACAGTATCTACTGTTTACAATCGGCTCTGATCGGCTAATGATTTGTCTACAAACTTTTTTTGTCGAATGACCACTCCTGGAGTCGAATGTCCACTTCCTAACCAAATGAGCTATGAGTTAGCAACAAAAAAAAAGCCGGCAGTTGACAGCGGTACACATAAGAGCAACGCTGTGTATCTAGGGAAGACAAGTGAATACCCCAGCTAGTACAATCTGATTGAAAACTTGAATGATACATTAAACATAGGTTCATGAAGTCAAAACGATTTGATTCAAACCTATCTGATTGGATGCATAAATCATCAATCGAAACATCGTAAGTCATCGAGAAATTTTGTGTGAGATTAGAATAAAAACTAATCTAAATTAATTATCCAGTTTTTTTCGGACTGGAAATTATTTGAGATGAGTATATTTTCTTTAATTCCAAAGCATCGCCAGTCTTCAACAATTTGTATTACCAACCTCTGATATTACCCGAAATGAGGGATGCCAAAAGGTTTGACCCTTTTTCTATATGCACCCGAATATCACGATGTACATACATAAAATAACGGCGAATACATAGCCCGCTCATATGTATTTACATATGTATTTATGTATGTCGGTATTCTTCACATTACACACGTTTTTTTCCCCCCTTTTTCAGAATACATGATGGCGTTTTTTTCTTATTTTGCTACAAGACGGGGAAAAAACCGACAACCAACGAAAAAAAATATTAAAAACGAAAGATGCCACAGATGTTTTTTTTGTTGTAAGTTTTATTTTTATTTTTGAGCAACAATACGATTGGTTTGAATTTCAAACACAACAATAATAACAACAAGCATGGCAGCAACTACTTAATGGTTGTGGAGAAGCTGCCGGTACGTGTTGTTGCGGCTGCTGCAAAATTCTTCACTGGCACTGATGACTGTCAAGAGCAATTAAAGTCAAACTCTAATGAATCACCGCAACACACATTATCACACCTCAGCACAGAGCGCGGGCATTTACACGCCATCGATTGATGGTAACCCACCAACCAACCAACCGACCAACCATTGGCATCTTCGGTCCATATACGCTACGAACTGCGGATAATACACATAATGGCCAGTAAGAAGATAATGATGATTATCGACGCCTTTAAAACTGGCAAGACGGCCGGCCAGTGATTACAATTCACAGATCAACAAATACCTCCATTAGACGGAGTACTCAGTCGTATGTATGTGTGAGTGTGTGTGAGTGAGTGTGGTGTGCGTGTATAATGGCTAACTAATGGCTGCTCAAATAGAGTTAAGACGTCTAAGCATAACCTATAATTAGATTGAAATGTGGTCAAGTTACTACTACTCCAGCCACAGCGTTTATTAAGATGTGTGTGCATGCGGGGGGAGGGGGCAATGAAAGACAACACTTTAATGTGTCGGCGGCATTGTGACATGTTGAAGTGTGCCCGTTAATGAGCAATTACTAAAATGAGGTTCGTCTCTTAAGTCTTTCGTTTCGTCTTACTCAACTCCCCTGAGCTGTTGCTTTGGGGATTGCGTGTGTGTTGGTGTGTGTGTGTGTGTAAGCGGTGGCGGTCTTCTTTTATTTGATGCCCAAATAGTCGGTAGTCAACAAGACGCCAAAACTTTTTGCTCGCTTTTTTTCTTTCTTTATGAAGTTGTCAGTTTTTTTGTATTACTTTTTTTTTTTGGTTAACAACTAGAGATATAATGTTGTTTGTTATTATTATGTCTTCTTCTTGTTTTCTTCATAACATTTACTAATTTCTGGCCATATTTCGTTGTAATTTGTCGGCATGTGGCTGTGATTTTTAAACTTAAATTAAAAGTTACAAAAAAAATAAATAAATTTAATTGATGTACAGCACAGCCCACCCCTGTCCCTGCCACACAAAAAAAACTAGTACATACGGTGCAAAAATCATAGAAAATCTGAAAAAGCCGCTTAGGTATTTAAGCTGTTATTATAAATGATGTTCATAAAAAAAACCTAAACTCAAGTTGAACAATTGTCATGAATTGCCATTTTTAGTGATGCTATGGCTGTTGTTCGATTTCGAAGAATTTTTCTGTGTCAATATTTGCAGTTTTTGTGGGGTACGGAGAAAGTAAGTTAAGTTTGTCAAGGTATTACAATTTTGGTACCATAATGAGCTTAGTTACGCATTTTTTGCGGTACAAAAAACGGGCATGTTCTTGTTAAACAAGATCACCGCACTCAGTGTCCCCATTAAATGTAGATCTCTGTCAAAGTCGTGAGACTTTCTATTTCGTCGAAATTCGAATGGACAATTGGAAAAGTACGATCTTTTAAATAAAAAAAAAATCTTTTCTTTGAAATGAAAAACTATTTTTAAAGGACAGTATTATGATATGTCACATGTAGGGAAGACTTATTTAGGGACGTTGAACATTTAAATGAAACGGTCTCACTAAGATTAGAAAATTACCTCTCCCAAACATTCACCACAACACAGCAAAATACAAGTAAGAAAAATCTAAACTCGTTCATGACCAACAACCGACTTCACCCCCCAAAAATTGTTGAGTTTTGCCAAGTTCAGATAACAATAAGGGTCCTTGAAACGTACTTTAATATATTTTGTCAAATCTTACACATTTTTAATTTTATTGTAAAAATTATTATTCAATTGTACAAAATCTGAATTTTCAGTTCTTTTAAAAATTAGGAAGTTGCCAACGATTTTCTTACGAAGCCATGGAAATATCTTCAGCTGCATCAGTGAAGTGTTTTGCATCAGATCATTTCCGTTTTGACTGATTACAACCATCGTCTTAGATGTCAATGTCAATAAACTACAAAATACTCTCGATGTGTATTCAAAAAAAATCCCCAGCTTAGCTTTTTTCTATTGATTGCGCCGCCTTTCTCCCTTTGTGTCATACCGCATTAAACATCTGTTCGCATATTTAGGCAATCGCCGTTTACGTATCCAAGCCCATAAAAATTCCCCATTTATGTAGGATTAGTAAGGATTGTTCTCGAATGTCCTTAATCAATTACTATTTGCGACTTTTTTATGCGATACAACGGAAGGAAGTATCACCGTACACCCGCCACCGCCCCCTCACTCATCAGCAGCTCTGCTCAATTGCTTCTGAGCCTATCAATTTAGAGTAGATAAAAAAAAAACTGCTTGAATTGTTGCACATTCCGCTCGATTGGGGTGCATAAATCATGGCTGATTTTTTAACTTGAGTCTTTCCTGCTGTTGCTTATCATAGAAAAGGGGTTGGTTGGTTGGTTGTTTCATGGCCTCAATGTGGTGGGTGGTGGTGGTTTTTGCCACGAACAGAGGCAGATGGGTGGAGAGCTTGTTAATGTGTTAAAATCACATAGTTTATGGTTTTTATTGTGGTTGGGCGATGATTACCTTCTTAGGGTTTTCTAGATTCGGTTTTTATTTCATTATTGCCCGTATTATGTGACAAGTGTATGTAGACATATTAATAATTTCAAAACATTCGTAAAACATTTCAAAGGGACAGAGAATAGGGTGAGATGTGGATGTGATTTCATGTCATAAATTAAATTAAATTCAAACAAAAACTCTAAAGGATCTTAACAAAGCCAATAAAAATGTTGGAGATTTCCTTCCAACGAAAACAAAAGAATTTCGTTAAACCTTTGAATTGTGCTTACTTTTTCAATACAAATGTTAGGATCATACCCTGCGTCGCTTGACCTTTTCCTTGGGTTTTAATTGGAAGGTTACCCACACACACACACACACATTTTCCATATTTTATGTATGTAACAATGAGCGTTTTTCCAGCCAGCACAGTATTGAATTTAAATGTTAAGACAATATTTTGATCTCTTTTGTAAACAATCGCCCGCCAGCGCCCTGAACTAAACTATCACCAAAAACAAACAGACAAAAAAAACAAGTTTACGGATTTAAAAAATATAAATAATTTGACAACTAAATATTCACACCTGTTTTCTTTTGGGTTAATACAGATTTCCTCCCTCCATCTACTTGTCCAGTCCGGAGGGGGCAGACGTGGTTTTTGTTCGAATTAAATCCATAAGTACCAGCCAGCCAGCCAGCCGGCCAGAGCCGAACCACAAACAATGAATGAAAATGTCGACTTTTATAAGGCACATGTTGTTGTTGTTGTTGTTGTTGTACGACTGGTGCGTGCGTCCGAGGAACCCTAAGCAAGCGCTGGGAAAAGAAGAGGTGACATGAGATAAGGTGTGTGGGGAATGCGAGTAGAGATCATAATCTATGTTAATGGACAATATGTGTAAAATCGTTAATTTATGATTTAACATTTCGTATCTCATCTTTAGTAGGCCTTCTTTTCTGGTGAATAACAGTCACGGCCAGCGCAATCATAACCCGTCGTAGAAACAAAACAAAACACACGTACATCCTCCCCTCCGCCCCTTCCACACCAATCAATTATTTAAATTTTGATCAATTAAACGATGAAATATGACGATTTAGTAAAATGTCAAAATAGCGGGACATCTGGGCTAATATTAATGCCCCATAAACGATACCAGAAAATATGCCTACAACAAACACACGTCCAACATTCAAACGACAGCGATGTGAACGGAATGACGGCCCCTAAGCTGTAACAGAGGAGATTAAATACAGTTTTGTCGTTGAGTTTCTACAAGATAAGATATTTATGGATTTTGCATTTTTAATAAAAAAAATTGTAAACGTTTTTAGCAGTTTGGAAAGAAGAGGTTTAACTTCATGGTAGTATTGTATAATGCGCCCCTTGGGCAATAATGAAAATGCCAATAGAGTTAATAACAGCGACAAGCCAGAAGAGTATAAGAGCGATATCACGAGGTCGGCTCCCTCTCTTTGGCCAAAAAAAAAAAAAAGTCAATTAAAAAATAATTGAATATGCAGTTGATGTATACTAATGTTGGAGCAGGCGTCTCAGACCTGATCCCCTGGAAACATTCCATTCAACGAAGGATTCTATCCAACGACATCCCATCCCAGGAAAGGGAAAAAGTATCAAAAATAAGTTACCTAAATTAGAAATTAATTCAATTGCTGTTTTAGTCAATTGCGATTTTAATTCAATCACATCATTTTCTAATTTAAGTGAGCATAAACTCGTTTTTTCTGTGTATGGACTGAATCCCGTTTTAATTTCATGATTTTTATCACATAATGTTTGCATTTTGAATCAATTCCATATCTTGACATAAAATCCATAATAACAAATAAGCTGTCACCGACAAAACAAACTCTGCGATGACGACGCTTACTAATAAGCTGGCTCTAAGGCTAACTAAAAAAAAAAAAAAAAAAAAACCCCAATCACATAACTAATCGTGTAGGGATCCATATAGTCGATGATGTTGCTGATCGTTGGTGATAAGTAGTTGGCTTGTTAAATGATGATATATCGCTGAATCTGAGATACGGCAGGGCTTTCGTTGATTTCTTCTTTAAACAAACACAAAACACACACACCTACATCGATATATCTGGACATACTTACATATTTATGTAAATATACGAAATATGAAACAACTTTATACATAAGTATATGTACGTAAATTGATACGGATACGAAAATTTATTGAATTCTATTTTTTGGGGTATTTTTCAAAAGCTGAAAATGTAATAGGGTTGCCAAGCGATCTGTAATCAATGGAAGAGACTGTGGAAATTCGAATATTATTTGGAGTTGGGTAAATAGAACGTAGTGAACTGGAAATTTGAATAATTCCACAGATAAATCCAAACCGTCAAAATCTATCGATGTCACTGGATTCGGAGATGACAACAACAAAAGAACCCCCGCTGAGCTGAAGGAATCTGCAGCAATATTCCCAGGTTCCATGTAAAGTTCAAAACCTTCCAACATAGCATGGAGTGTATTGTAGAGTTTTAAATGCGAGAGGGGACTGAAGGGATTGCAAATGGTCAAAATCGGTTCAGACATAAAATATTATGTTGGGAATATTTACAAACATTATATTAAAAAAAAAAGAGCACGCCTCTGAAATGGTGAGAATGGATGATCTTGGAGATATACAAAGATTAAACTATACATGGAACACCAAGGAACATATACTCAAAAGGAAGTAAATATCCCCCTCAAATACGGGTAGACACGAGTCGTCTTTAATCGGCATCCGGGATCTGATTGTCCGTCAGTACATGCTTTACTTTGGTTCTATTTGTAAGAGGATTTGAACGTGTCAGCATTTTCACAAACGAATTGGTCCCTTGCTTATGAATTGACCCGGAATCTTTCTAAATATTGGTACAACCAATTCTAGCAGAAACATACAAAGATCATTGGAAGAATCACTTGAAGACTCTGCCTGTTGTAGAACGATATTTTCAGTGTTTTCAATCAGCTGCGGCAACCCCAACAGATGCCCGTGCATCGCAGCATCCGTTAGTTACCTGTTACAACGTGTGATGTGTTATGAAAAAATGGGGAACTATTTATGCCCATGGTTACATAGAACAGCTGTGATAAATTGAGATGTCCGATTGTGTAGTCGTGAGTTTGTATATGTGAATAAGACAAAACAAACGCTCGGTGTTTGTATGGTTTTTTCAGTGGTGGTGGTGGTGGTGTTGGGGGGACCCCTGGCTGAGTTGTTATTTGTTTTCTCTTGGAGTTTTCGTTTTGGGATCTACAATAAATTAGAACTACAACAAGTTTATTTTTGTCCAATGATATTGTCAAAAAAAAAGTGGCACTCACTACTGATAACTTCATAATTCAGCATCGTTCGGCTTTAGAAAAAAAACAACTATGAAGACCATTAGAAGAAGCCGAGACACAAGGGAATGGTAAGGAAAAAAAGTTATAGTCTCAACCGAAACCAGTGACTATAAATTAATTTTAATATATTGACAGCGACAAATGTCTCCGAGTTGAGTGTTTTCATACCAAAAACTAAGTTGGACAACAGCGTTGTGTCGATCTGGCTAGCGGGCTGGCTGGCTGGACTGGACTGGCTATTTTGGTTGGCTGGCTGGCAGCAAAAGTGTGAAACTACTGTTATAATGATGGCATAAAATATTAAAAAATGTTAATCCCCCCCCCTCCTCCTCTGTCAGTCACCAAAACACACAAAACTTAATATGTATTGTGTTGATTTTGAAATTTACAATAAACAAAATCAATAGCGTACAAATGTGTACATTTGTCTATGGACAAATTCGAAATTAGCATTTGGAGAGAGAAAAAAAATCTGATTTGCGCTTATTAACAATTTGTTATTGATGGCAACAAATTGCCCCATTGCCAAGAAGAGACTTGACACTGGGCACTGCTGCGGCTTAATCTGTCTGTCTGTCTGTCTGCCGACCGTCTCATCGTTGTCACCGCTGTTAAATATTTTGTCGTCCCAATGGCTATTTTCGTATAGATACGCAATTGCAAATCGTGCTTCTTGGGAAGCTGCGCTAACAAAAAAAAAACAAAAAAAACAAACAAGCAAGCGAAATCAAAACTACTTGCGATGGAGATGGATGACGATCATGATGATGTATGATCCTCGTTGACAGGGAGGATGGGAGAATTATACAAAATGAAATGAGCTTATTTATCTTCCTTATATTGATGAATGGCTTTCTTGAACGGTCGAGGCTGTTCAAAGGTATATGAACTTTTATCTCGGATATTTATTCAATATCGGCAGGTCTTGTATTCAACGGATAAACCGACGTTCACACATGTGGTCATGCGCACCCGATTTGTCGTCGGTTTAGTGTCCGGCCGTTTGGTGGCATTATAACGTCGATTCAAAGATTTCTTACTCTATGCCTTAGTTGATGGTTATATTATGATGAGTCTTGGCATATAGCATGAAAGCGGTTCCTGGACAACATCTATGTCGCTCCATGTCGCACCCTAAATACAAATGGGTCACAACTCAAAATTCTAGCGCATTAACGTAACAAAAATTAATTCTAGTTTAGTTCATCGTACAGAAGCAATGCAATTAATATAAAAACAGACATAACCGCATTTATCCAGTTAAATAAATTATTAATTTTCTCTGAATTAATTTATGGATTAAAGTC
This sequence comes from Hydrotaea cyrtoneurina, assembly GCA_958296145.1. Lineage (NCBI taxonomy): Eukaryota > Metazoa > Arthropoda > Insecta > Diptera > Muscidae > Hydrotaea > Hydrotaea cyrtoneurina. The sequence goes on from OY282514.1 coordinate 90,088,030, forward strand.
AGTTTTGGAAAATTTTGAGTTGTGAACGTTTTGTATTTAGGGAGCGATATCTGTGTGGATCAGCACGAGAAATTCTTCGACAATGTCAGTTGTATTTGTTTTATCGTAACAACATTATTGATGTTAGGAGTACATGAAAGATATCCTCGGTTTTTTTTTCGTAAGTAAGTATGTAAGTTACCTGACAAAAGATGGATATTATCCTACAGACGTTTTAGACAACAGAAATAACAGAAACATATTTAAAATGTAGCTTAAAATCGAAAAAATTACACTGAAATGGAGTATTTTCCTATACACTCGCTTATGCTTCACTGTATGCTGCACATCTTGCAACAAAAACCAATTCAATTCTTTACATTTAATATAAATAGTAAAAGCAAGAAACCTTCTGCTTAATTGCATGAAAATGGAAGAGTTTCGATTATCGACGACATACACGCACCTGACACCATGAACCCAAATATGGCACCAGTCTTCGTCATTCCCCGTTGGGACAACAGCTGATGGAACCAAGTCGTACATTGCTGCTGACATGTGACATAATGCAGAGTACAGGGCGAATAAAAAATCACAATTTGTTACCACCACATGATGCCATGTTGAGACAGACCATGATGATGATGACGACGACGACGATGATTCAATAGAAACGAAATCATTAAATTTTATTGTACAAAAGCAAAGAATATCGATAGAGTTTCGGTTACGTTGGTAACGCCTAAGCCCACTTGTTACCGCAGAAAATACATTTGCCACAGCGAGCCACCGTATGCACGCACGAACGCATGTGACAGCATAGACAGTTTGTATGCTTGAACTCTTAAATGCCGCTTATTGCTACTGCTCTTGCCACCGCAAATCATGAAGGGCGGCTGCACTAAACTCAGTTTAATCAAAGCTGCCACCAATATTGGTGGCAAGCAACGAAACATTTATTGGTGGTAAGCAAACGGGTAAAATCGGCTTTTCATGTGGCATGTCTGGGTTGTCTTTTTTTTGCTTGCCTGCTTCCATTATTATACGAGTATATGACATTTGTGGTTTTGTGATTTCGCCAAGAAGCCGAGATTATTACACGCTCAAGCGGTCGTGCAACACACGATATGTCCAGGTCTCACCAGATACTCTGAGGTTTCAGCGTTGAAAGAAGAACTTTTGTGGTTTCCATCTGAACAGCAACTGCCATTTGCAAGCACTTTGGATGGGGCTGTGGGACAGGAACTGTCGACGAATTCATCTATCAGTTTACGACAGTTCAAGGCAATTATTAAAAAGGCTAGTTACAAGTCCTTTCAAGAAATACTACTCGACTTCAAAAGAATGCATCGGAAAAAATATTATTTTCGAAAGGTGTCCAACATTTACTATTTTTGAAAACTGCGTCTTGTTCAGGAAGAAACAACATGGAACTTATGTGAAATCAGTGTACCGACTGACTGCGACCAATTAATTCTTACTGAGAGAAGTTTTAAAGATAAGATTCATATTTGAAAATGCATCGTCTTGACAACGAAAATCAGCGGTACTTTAAGAATTAATGGGGTTAACATCGATGACGAATGACTAATTCCGAAATGATCAAACATAAAAAAAAACCAAAATCTTGTTTTTTTATTGATTCTTGTAAAATGACCTAAAATACATGTCTCCGCACTTCAATATCGAAAATTTTGAATTTTATAGGCGAATTTCTAAACGACGTAACAAGACGAGTGTTAAAATTGTAGAAAAGCGTTTGACTTCTCCTGCGAAGTTATGAAAATATTTGTCAAGGCATTTTGGATTTCTGGTGACGATATGTATGTATTTACATATATGTATGTTGATTTTAGTACGTATTTTGGTCTGTGGTTTGCGATATCGTGATATGTTGGCAACTATATTTGCCCTGATCTTGATGACATTGACTGTATGTGGCCCGATATACCAATGGAACAATACATTTATTTCGAATTTCTATGTAAGACAACCGTCGGAAATCTCCCTAGGATGGCTTCTCTATAAGTACAGGGTGGTCTACAAATTTAATAACTTTTATTTAATGTGAAAAACTAAAAATAACAAAATTTATGAAAATAAAAAGTCACCCTGTATTTTAAATATTTCAAAGTGTTCAAAATCGATAGACAAAAATGACAAAATTTATGAAAAAAAAAAAGTCACCCTGTATTTTAAATATTTCAAAGTGTTCAAAATCGATAGACAAAAATGACAAAATTTATGAAAAAAAAAAGTCACCCTGTATTTTAAATATTTCAAAGTGTTCGAAATCGATAGACAAAATATGTATAAAAAGCAAGCTTGGATGTTTTCTTTTAGAGCCGACTGTTGAACTTGCAATACTAATTTGTGGTAAATCTGTTCGACAAATTGTTTTTGTTGTTGTTTTTCTGTTTATTTTATTTTTGTAATATCCCAGTAAGCTGCAAACAGTGGCAAAGCACTTGATGACACCGCAGCAATGTACAGGCAGGCAGCACAAGTTCCTGATGTCAATGGTGTCCTAATACCAGCTATCCTGGATAGCAAAGCACAGCCAGCGCAAGAGAACCCATCGACAGATATCCCCACACACACACAGACAATTGAATGACACAAATGGCATTCGGTAGTTGGATTGGTTGCGGTGATTAAATCAAGCACGCAACCAAAACATATTCTTTTGAAATTGAACGCAGGTACACGGACGGACGGACGGACGAAAATATGAACAAATACATGTGTGAGATTTAATGTTCATATGTACATGACCATGTACATGGCATGTTTGCTTTCCTACCCATGTATGTATAATGAAAGCGAAAATAATGTACTTTACCAAAACCGTGAATTATATTCGTTGTTTGTTAATACATATTTAAAAAAAAAAAACAATCTTAAATAGTGGTTGCGGTTTCCATAAACAACTGCTGACGGTTTTTCTGTGCTGCTTCATTTTGGCTTGCACTTTGGCTATGGGATTTTTGTATCCTTGAAAATAGATTCAACTGAGTCTTGTAGCTGCTTTGTATGAGAGTTTGAATTTGAAAAGAAGAAAAAAAAAACAGAAGCACAAACACTCTCGCTCATCACTCGGTAACAAATTGTTTCATTCACATTCACATGCATATGTGTGAATTGTTCATCAAGGGTCCGCTTCTCGGCAGAATGTTATCGGTAGGTTTGAAAAAAAAAATACATATATTCAAGAAGTGTTTTTGAAGTAAAGTATGCAGCATATTGTTTGAACTCTTGAACTCACAGATTGAAATATTAATTATTAAAGATGATTTTCAGAAAATCTACGAAAATTAGTTTCACCAAAGCCACAGGAACGACGGACGGCTAAGCACACAACACAAAACGAGAAAATAAAGTCTGCGAGATGAAAACATTTCAACGATGCACAGTGGTTTCAAAGAAAAATTAATATCCACTTTGCACAAGGCCAACAAGAATGGTTGAGGATTTCTATGTGTCAACAAGTTTAAACTGTTGTAACGAGATCAGTTGGAGATTCGAACTGTTCTGAAGACACTGTTTAGTTTGAGACCGCAACAGTTGTAAGACGACTACTTTGAAAACATCATTTATATGGGAAGTCGTACGAGAGCATGCGACACTTGAGTCCATTTTGCATTCCGTAGATAGTTTTGTAAAAATATTCACCGAGACGGACATGAGGCAAATAATTTATAAAGTCAGGTCCAAATGCACAAAAAATCTAAAGTAGATTTTTTTAATTGATTGCACTTTCTGCCTGGGACAAATATTTAATTTGTTGTTTTTGTTTTTGTAAACCACTGTACTTGGCTTTACGTTGTTGTTTTTTTTTTATCAGAAACATCTTCAGCAACTATCGACGAAACTATGGCTCATCACTCGTGTTGCATGCATTCTTATGTGCGGTTGCTGTGGCTGTGCTATGAAATGTATGGATGGATGGTGTTGCTCATTTAGTAATCATTGTACGTATGTGCCTGTACCGACGTACATATCTTTGAAGTTAATCTGCTGAGACCTCAAGTGCTCTCCATCCAAAGGTAACAAACGGGCCACAGTCGGCTTATTCAAGATGGCAGTTTGCCACAGCTCCATGATTGACGTAAAGGTAACTTTGCGTACGGGGCCCCATCAACATGAGGATGAATGTGATTAGTTTAATAACGTCATCTCATTCCACATGAAATTCCACTGCAATCCCACCGAATTGAAGACTCAGACTTACAGACTGTAAGATCGTTCAAAGTCAGACTCATACACATACTTACGAGCACATAGTGAGTTATGCACATAGATACGTGCATATGTGTGTAGGTTACATTCCTCTATATGTTTGTATGTTTAAGATATCGGATACTTGAAGTGTGAACTAGCGACACTGATGAATTTTTTCATCAGCAACTCATGAATCATGATTATGGCCTTTCTTTCATGAGCTCTTTCATTTTTTTTTTTGTTAGTTCTTTTTTCCTCAAAATTTCTGGCATTTCATTTTTAATGTGTTGCATTGAAAATGTATGCATTACATACGGTGAACGGGTGTTGTTCGGGTTGGGGTCTGTTGTTTTTTCTTTGAGTCACATTACATGCCGAAACACACACCATTAAAAATGCGAGTAACCCTGGCATCGCGAGAGAAAGAAGGTACGCCAATGGCCGGCCTCATCACACAAGACAAGATGAGGACGTAGAATGGACGGAGCGCAGTTTCCTTGAGTGTGCGCATCATTGTTGCATGCTAATGACAGTTCATCAATCAGTTGCAACGGCAGTCAGGCTTTGTGCTTTGCATTCAGCGTAGCCGTGCCGGCATCACTACCAAAAATGAGTTCGTCGTTCCAACCAACCAATCTTACTGAAGGAATATTACCGGAGCTATATGTCCGTAATGTAAGTCTACATCTATATTCAACTGTGTTCATGTATGTGTGTGTGTGTGTGGTTGTGGTTGTTTGTAATACATGACAGTGGTATATTTGAAAATGAGCATAATCTATTTTCTTCTATCCCCCTGCTGCCATTCCGAAGACGGCTCAATTTTTTACTCGTTTACTTAGATCTCTGTACGTCATTATTTCATCATTTACACCGCTCATTTATCAGCATTTGCTTCAAAAGAAAAAAAAGAAACTCACACACTCGCACATAAAGAAATAATCTGTATAAAAATATATTTTAAACAAAAATTAACACCGGCAAGAAAAAAAAATGGTTAAAACAGACAACAAAACAGGTAATATCATCATTAACCGAGCCATCATCATCATCATCATCTATTGACAATCGCCCACAATTGGTATAACCCCTAGGTATCGTCATCGTTCAACAATTGTATTTGGTTAGTACACACAGGGCAAAAAAGGTAAAACTTTTCAGGAGTCATTTATAAACCGTACCTTGAGTCGGCCAACAATCGAATTCGGCACGGAAAACAATTAATGGTAATTCAAAATATATTTTTAATTCATTAATACGAATTTTGTTTTGTTTTCAAAACCATCTGAAATCTTTTAAATATAAAGTCATCATAAAAGAATGACTACCACAAGTTTTATGAGATTATATCGTAGTTAAGTTGTTTCTACTAAATTGAATTAAAAGCATATTAAATAGGAAGTTAAACGAATTATTTGGAAGCCGGTGTTATTGTTTGCGGCCAATAGTTTCAATACAGAACTTAAATAAGGATAACAAACAATCGCGAGTACAATTTCCATTGTATATTCCCGATATAAATTTCCATCAATAAATATATTTCAAATCATACACAGAAATAAAAAATGTCTCAAAAGAATATATTCAAATGTAAGTATACAAATTAATGGCAACAAAAAAATGTGTAGGCGTAGGATAATCAGCAGAAGTCAGTATGACAAAGCGAAGCTTTTGAAAAAATAATATTTAGAAATATCGGAGTACCTTATTAAATAGGGACAATAATTATAGATTAAAAGGCTCAACATTAGGTTGAAAAAAGTAGTCACTATTACGTAAATAAATTAATTAACCAGAAGGAAATCTATAACCAAAATCCTTGAGGTTCAATGAATGCTGTTAGCAGGTTACTATATAATTTGTGTATACTACGTCGGGATATTTTCCAACAAGCGGCTTTTAATCTTTACAGGGGAACATTAAAAAATTATCTACATACGTAATAATATCAGAGTCACAAAATATTGGAATCAACCAAAAATTCTGTAAAAACGACTTGGAAATACCCTATGACGGTCGCGTTGAGTATAATTTATATCAGAGGTACTAGAAGCTACACCCACATTCCATTTAATGTAACCTTAACAAATTCCGAATATTCGTTAGGTAGTTAGCGAACTTTAGCTTGATTGGGATCATTGGTTGTTTGACTCCAGATTATAATAACATTGTTTGGAATATATTGAAGATATTACACAAAATTAAAAATAGAACAGAATGATACATTTGTTCGAAGAGCGGTGCAAGATGAATCATTCCTTTGTATGGAAGATTGCAAGAGGAGGGTGTGCAAATAATTACGTTTTGAACTACGAATGATTTTTATATAATTATAACTACTAATTTTAAGTTAGATTGCATGAAGCGTATAAACGATATTACGAGAAATTTTTAGAAGGTGTACGTACCGATTTTCCTCCAGATTTAACATTCATCTTTGATCCGACAGTGTTACGATATTGTGCGGCTTCAATCTGCAATTAGTGAGAATATGTAAATATTAATTTATCACAACTGTGAGTATAACAATTATACTTACCATAGCCGACAGTTTTGAGAGAAGTTTCCCATTTGTTTTCTTACGAGGTAAGGAAGGTGACAAGTATAAATATCTTAATTATTTTCAGGAATTTGGTCGGCAGATTTCTATGATATTAGTAGCGGGTTGTAAATCATCCATTCATCTATGGCCTTTAGTTAGCAAAGCAGTCGCAGGAGCATGGTGGCAATATGTGGACGAATTGTCATGCTGAAGCCATACTGAAACATATTGTGTTTATTGTAATTCAAAATTCTCAATAGAAACATAGCAAACTACGGATGCTAGGTCAAGTTTGGTCTCCCAGTGTAGTATCTTCGGGGTCTACTTCAAAGAGATCCTTTCATTTAGGGTTTCCTAATTACTCGTAATTAGATTGTCCTTAATTGTCTCACACGACAAATGTTTGGCCGACAACTTGACGAGTAGGAGTGCAATTCCTAAGCCATATATAACATCTCCAGAAAAAGTATTAGTCGTAGCTCCCGGTCAATGAGTATTCATCTTGTATTGTGCACAGCTCACTGATATGAAGGGAACATTAAGGGAAATAAGTACGCAAATCATCCATATGGTTTTTTAAATAAATTTTCTAAAAATAACAAAGATTCGTGTCCATACATTCATAGGAATTTCTACGTGTAGTGTTCTACTCATAGTATTAATGTGGTCTGTCCCATAGCTTCATTATCGGATAACTGATATGTCGGTATTATGGAGGTTTATTTGTGTTCCCGAAGTAATTACATTTCACCACTTTGTTGTCTTAAAAAACTACCAAGTATTTATAATTGCAGTTAAGAAAACAGCATGACATGATATACAGTTGGAGTATTCACACATTTGCTATATAAATTGGTTTAAAGCACATTGATATACGTCATACACTTCTATAAACGACAGTTCATAAATGCCCTAAATATTCAATAAATGAAATACTCGACAACACCTACAAACTCAAGAGTAACTTACAAGAGTAACTGTGTCCGAAATGATCAACCTAAAACAACATCGGCATTACACTGTAAAGCAACAACAGAAATATGTGATCTGAATATGTAACGTAACATTATCATTAAGGTGATCAACAACAGATCAGATCAACAGCTTAGGGAGAAAGAAAAATAAAACGAGTGATAACTACGGCCGTAATGTACACACACGGAACTTTTGATGTGAAGCGCTAAAACAACAAATGGCTTGTTTAGTGGAAACTGGTGTTGGTGGATCGGATCGGTGTTATTCAGTTTTTGGGGTATTAAATGCCGATAATGATTAAGCGAAAAAAAAAACACAAACAAAAATGTGTGCGTCACTTATGAGATGTGGGAGAGTTTCTCCAAATGTAGAACTCCATCGTGAAGATACGAAAAAAAAGCTTTGACGTTGAAATACCTGGTGTCATAATGATGTATGTGTTTAGTTTAGTTATGTGTCGTTTGCATTGTGTTGAAGAAAAAAGGACTTTACGATGCAATCAAGAAATCGTCAAAGGCAATATTTCGGTCTACGACTTCAATACAAATTAAATGTTTGTTGTTAAGTTTTAAGGATGAGTTGATTAAATGAAATGCATTTCCCGATCGCAAAGAGGTGAAATTTACTAAATGACAAAAACTATATTATTACCCTGTAAAAACAACATCCCAAAAAACTGTTTGGTGTTTGCTAGAAATGTTGTTAATACACATAGAAATTAAGTAAATGTATTACCCTAACAAACGCTTTCTACCGATGATTATATACATATATATATATATATATATATATATATATATATATATATTAGCCGTAGAAATTCGATATAATAAATTAATATTGTAAAAAGTCGTTGTTTGTCAGTTCGTTTCGCAGTCACACCGATCCAACTAAACCAATTTCATTTCAATTTGGTAGGACGAGGAAGAGCCTATAAGAAAAGCGACTTTTAGATTTTCAGACTGTCGATAGACCCAGAAACATTTTTCCGTAGGTCGATCGAGTTAACAGCCATTGCATGAGGTATGGACATTATTCGGTATTATTGTTATTTTAACTCATTCAATCGGTCTGTGGTCTTGCATATTTATAGACCTAGTGTGGTGTCCTTCTGCAGAAAGTTCTACTAACTAGATGTTAGTTCTCTAATTCTTTTTGCGATTTGTTTAATTGCTTTCGTTTTTCATTGTCATTTGCTAATGGTATTCCCAACAACCTCTGTGTATCTGAAAAGATAATAAAAATATGAGTTTCTATGGAGTGTTATTATAAAAAATGTTACTACTTACCAATCATTGTCGTCTAAAGTTGATCTGATTACAATTGAGACTTGATTTTCGAATTGCTGATTACAAATATCTTCTTGCTTTTGCAGTCTTTCGGAACATATGTATGTATATCGTTCTGGATACTTTGAGTTGTCGAGACCCAAGTGGATTATATCAGCAGGCAATTCAAAAGTACTTTGGACAATGTAAACCTTACCGTCTGCTTTTTTGCTATAAATAAGACGATTGATTAGACAGATCCACTTGCCTAAAAGATGTTTTGATTAAACTTAGTTTGTTTTTTTTACGGAGATTGTCTTTTATAACATTTTTTTGCAACCGACTAAAGGAATTTTGCAGAATAATTCGATTGAACGATATGGAAAATCAAGGAAACAATATTGTGGTTAAGGAGAAACATTGTCTAGACCATGGATACTACTACTTCTATCTTGAATAATCTGTTTAATTTAAAAAATAAATGTTTTGTAATTTCACTACTTCATTCCGGAATGCCAGAGACCCCTTCTATTTACTTAGTGTCAATAAATCAAAATGCGAATTAAGGGGATTTCTAGAACATCGATGTCTGTCTGAGGTAACCTAAAGACCATTTCGGAAACTAACCTTCAATACTGCACCAATTTTTAGATTTGTTTTATAGATTCCTTTTAACCGTAGCGGTGAAATCATTAAAAAAAAAACATACAGACATGTGTATGTACATATATATCCATCTACAAACACATGGATAAGTGTGAAGTTTGGAAAATTGATCAAAAATTACTGAATCATCATCGCTAGAAAGCCGTAAAAGGTAAAAGAGAGGGAGTAATAAAAGTATCGGGATTGATCTACCACTTGAAGTTCACCCGCGCATACTTGTGCCACTCAAAGTAACAACTTGATGGAGTGCTCCCACAGCACAATTCCACTCAGCCAGCCAGCCAGCCTGGATGGCGTATGGCTGGCTAGTTGGTCGTCTGACTGGCTCTTTGGGCTCATTTTCCTCTATGGCGATTATGATTGTGCATATATAAACATCCATACAGACGAATGTATGTATGTATGTGCAGCATGTGCGAGTGTATATGTATATGAGTGTGCATAATAACAAATGATGAGTATGTTTTCTTGAAGTTGTAGCGCTGTAGAGTTGTGAGTTGTACAGCGAAGTGCACGATTACCGCAACGAATCGCTCTGAAACATCAATCGACATTAGTAATATTCATTGCTGTTGATCGATACCAACCGGCAACATGTACAAACAGCAACAACGTTTGATTGCTGACAGAGTGTCCAGCAGCGGAATGTGGCTGTGTAAGGCCTGTCAGATGAGAAGTATGAAGAAGTTCGGTTAGGGTTTACCTCGTCGATTCTATGTGAGAAAGGTATGGAAATGTTGGATTAAAAGAAATGCATACACGGTAAGTTGTAAGAAATGCTCTAGGGTCTTTTAGGTGACATAGATAAATCTTGTTTGTGAACATCGGAGTTAGAGTGTGCTGGGCTGGATTTGAAATTAGTAATGCTATGTAGTTTCATGGTACAGCGTTTGGTCAGGCACTCCTAGGGATTTTATCCTAGGGTGCCCAACCTGAAACGAATCTTCAGGCGACCAGTTATGCCCCTTCAAAAAGTTTGTATGTTCAAGGTAAAACCGAAAAAAAAGTTAAGAAGGTTCAATTCGAGTTTATTGCCGAGCAATTCAAGTAATAGTTTGTACACCATAATGTGCATGGGCTTCTTTAAAGGAACTTGCCTAGATACAAATATTTATGGGAGAAAATGCCTCTGTGAAGGCCCTACGAATTGCGCTGCTGTATGGCTGGCGTGCTAGTACGTATGGTACATAGTCATCCCTCCTGCACACTCACTCACTCGCACATTACCGAGTGTTATTGGCGATTTTGTTGTTGGAGGAGATAATAATCTTGCTTCGGTCCGGCTTTGGAGGTTTCTTGCTTTCCTAAGAGCAATTTGTGCGTCGTCATCGTTTGCACAGTCACTTCAATTGGATCAAAAACAATAAGCCGCCGCCATCGCTGCCGCACCGCAAACGAACGAACGACCTCGCTTAGAGTTGCAGTAATAATTATTGGAAACAAACCTAAGAAATGAAGAAATAATATTCAACTAAGCTCCAAAATGTCTAACACAGCAAGACCTCTTAATGGATAAAGTTCCAACCAACCAACCAAAAAAAAAAAAAAAAAACAACAACACCGAAACAGAAAACACCACCAACACCAGGCGATCAAAGCGATAAATAATAATCCCAACAACACCGCCGCCACCACTTGGGTTGCCAAAAAAAAGCCCCTACTCTTGTCCTTAACCCCCCCCCCAAAACCAAAAAAGATAAACGGCCGGCCATTGCGATCAGTTTCCGATTGAGTTATTTCGTCAGCCGTACATTTGCTGGGTGTGGCGATTGATCTTGGCTAACTTCCCTGTCTTGCGCACTCTATCGCCCTGCAGTGTGGCGATCGATCGATTATTTTGATCTAATTAATCATCTTCACAAGCATGTAACGCTCATTCCGTCCGTACGGTTTGTTGTGGTGTCCAAGTCAAGCTAATTGTTTGACATGTTTTCGAGTTCCACACGTTCCAATCCTGCTATACAACAAAAGTGATATCGAACCGAAAAACTGTCGCTTTTGTCACAAATCCGGGTTATGTTTTGTAATAGAAATTGTAAGTAATTGTTAAAGAGTTGAGATCGATATGTGACACCAACAACCAACTGAGCGACCATTCCCCCAATGCTGTCTGCCACCGTTGGATTGCCGATCAGCGGCCTACCCTGTGCACCCTCACGCAGCATTGTGCGTCAGCCCAGTAGTTCATGTAGCATTTGTTGGTGGCTAATAGATATTTCTATCTGGTCTGTTGTTGTATGGTCAATACATACAGGCAGACAGATAGGCGGGTCGTATAATAATGTTATAGTGCCACCACCACGGGTGCGTAAATAATTGTTAAATTGATCGATTGTATAGATTCAATTGTCAAGGTACCAGAACATAATACTCGCACAAAGCGTTTGTCCATTGTGGTCTGCTGATCGGTTTCCAAGTATTTGTCATAATACGCGTGCGCGCATTCGTTTGGAAACAGGTTAGCGGGCGAAAGGTTTACATTTTTGGGATTTTAACAAATATACGTTTGTCGTAGTTGGGTGAAGTTCGATTACACATAAATTATTCCACCTATTGACAAAGACTTTTACTTTTTGGGTGACAGAAGTTTGATTGACACAGCCGACTATTTGAAAACTGAAACTAACCACCAATTACAGCAGCAAATAATCATAGATTTTCGAGAATCAAAATGGTTCAGTTATTGGCAAATTGCAGCACTTTACGTACTTTTCCAAATATTAACATTGTTTAACAATGTGACTAACCGGGTGAGATGTAGTCTGTCGACCATAATTTAGATTGTAAAAAATATTTCCTTGACTATTCCTTAGTCAATGTAAGAAGGTTACAGTTCTGGTAAATGGAATAAACCTGACCCCTTAATGTACGAATATGCACTTGATATGTACGAAAATTCGTAAGGATGAATACAAGGCTGTCTTTGCCGCCCACTGGTTTACGGCAGATGTCCGGGTTTGACATACAAATCTTACCGTCGGAGACATCAGACTACAAGACGACAACTCCGGTAACGAAATGAGGACGATCAATTTCGCGCTCAGCAAAGGAATATTAGCAGCAGCAGATTTGAACAGACTTAGAACGAAAAATCAAATCCACCATTATCTAATCGAAGAATCAATCACTGATGTTAACAAAATATTAGACAACATACGAATCTCGAGGTGACAAGGAAGAAAAATCAACTGCTGCGAAGAAAGTTACCTGACATGGAACGATAAACATGTAGAGAAATTCTTATTATCGTTTGGAAGTTATTGTTATCTTGTGACTTATTTATTTATGTAGTTGTTACGAAGGAAAGATTTTTCTGGTAAATTGAATAAAAACAACAACATTTTTAATGCCAAGTTCGTACAACTCATACTTTTTGTGTTATTAAAACATTCCTAAAAACTTTTTAAAAATTTAATTTAGAAACTAGATAATAAACATTTTGTAAATCTTAGATCTACGCTGTGTACACCTGAAATCTCTTATAAGTTCGTTATTCGTGCGACATGCTAACAAAATCTAGTCAACATTTAAATCTTAGTTGTTACCGACATCTGCATATGGCACTGACATATCAAAGAAAATATTTACGGACGACATCTATATGTCAGAACTAAATTTAAACCAAAAACGCCCTGTTACATACAAATAAAATTGACGAAGTACCCAGTGGAAACAGAGATGTCAACTTTAGCGAAAGACAACTCACTCGGAACTAATTGCACATACTTATTATCTTGTATTCTGGGTTGTATGTCTCCATAAAACTATTTATAAATATCGAATATCAAAAAATATGTACCAACACAATTTTCGTTTGCAATACGACTTCTTTTAACCAATATAATTAAATTAAATTATTTCCAAAGCTGAAATATTGCAATGACAGCTGTGACCAGATAACGAAGCCGGTCGACGAGTAAAAGACACGCCGCCGCAAATATTTGTGCTTGTTTAACCGTCGCTGTCATTAAGTTTTAAATACACTAACTTAAGGGTGCTATCAGACGACGTGTTTTGTACATATGTACTGTCACTATTTCATTCATATGTAATTTCGTATGTCTGTCAAAATTATCGTTTTACATACAATTCATAATTTGTGCTATTTTCGTATGACACAACCTGACTTTTAAATATGTATTTCTCAAAAACAGCTGTTTTGTTTATGTGTGACAAATGAAAATAGAGCAGGTTCTAATTAAAAAAATTGCTTACGTATTACCGCTTGTATTTTATATATGCAATGTTTCATAAGTATAAGACGATGTGTATATCGTTTGCAGAAAATTGACAGTACATGTGTAAAACACACGTCGTGTGATAGCAGCACAATCAATATTTCCGTCACAATTTATATAATTAATGAAAATAGAAAACAAAACGATTTAATAAAAAATATTTTATAGATTACTATTTAGGCAAATTACATCTATTCAAAAAGTCACATAGAAATTGGATTTTTTTCAAATAGTGCCAGATTATGTATAGAGAAACCTCGATGGCATAGTAAAAAATAAAGCAAAAAATTTCTCTTGAATATCCAGCACAAATAGAAATTTTCTGAAAAATAGTTTTTTGAATAGATATTTCTAGTTTTCAACAAAATATATGTGGCAACGCTGGTCGTGTTAAAACCAAATGTCAATCTATTGTGCAAGATAAACAAGAAGCCGGCATATTCGTAAACGGTGCCGAACCGCAGAGTGTGCGGCGCCAAAAAGCTGAGATCGACTTAGTTCTCTGGCGTTGACAATCAATTGACGCTTCAGCAAAAAAAAGAAAAAATAAAAATTCATGAGGCGAAAATTTTCGGTTGAAAATTTTCACTATTTACCAAAATCCTTATAAAAAAATTGTGCATAATGGGCTCACGCAGTCCATCGCCCAAACGGCGGCATCACAAAAGTAAACATAAAAAACGCAGCAAATCTCATCACAGTGAACGCAAACGAGATAAAGATTCTGAGTATAGTAGTTACGGAAGTATGAGCAGTAAAAAGGACCGAGAACGGGAAAGGGACAGGGAGCGTGAACACAATCATCATAGGTCTAGTAGGAAAAGGTCTTCATCGTCGACATCGACGAGTTCGTACACGGACAGTGACTCGCACAGTCATAGGAGTAGTCGTCACAAAAGGAGTCGCTATAAGAAGTTGGACGAGGTACGCCCAGGATTACATGCATGTGGTTATATAAACTTGTGTACATATTCGATTTGTTCTTCATTTTCTTTGGGGGGGGAATAGGTTGAGCGTTTGGCAGAAATGGAGAGACAAAGACGGCAAAAGGAAGCCGAACAGAAGGTACAATTCTTAATTTATCCAAATTTCGCCGGATGCTAATGTTATACCTCTCGATGTTTTCACTCTAGATTATCGAAGAAGAAGCATCGAAACGCATTGAACTGCTCGTCAAAAAAAGGGTAGAGGAGGAACTCGAAAAGCGGCGTGACGAAATCGAACAGGAGGTGAAACGACGCGTAGAAGAAGCCAAAGCTGAAATGGAACGTGAAATGATGCTTGAATTGGAGCGAAGGCGAGAACAAATCCGTGAAGAAGAACGCCGCAGAGAGGTAGGTGCTCGTTTTCAGGGATTTACCAACAAACTTGGAGCTTTCGCGCAATTAACACTCCAAGCCTTCACGAAGAATAACATCAAACTTTTCATTTTCCCGCACTTTCCTTTCCACCATCATCATACAGCCCAGCCCAGTCCATCCCCAGTTCCTTTTCCCTCCAACTCATTTACATCTCCTTTCATCTGACATCCTACCACAGTGTCTAAGAAACCTCTTTGTATGCAAAACTGTCTTTGATTTTTTTAATTATTTATTTTTCCATAAATTTTGCTTTTTGTTTTGGAAACTCGTCGCCGAGTTTCTTTCTGCAAAGACAAAAGACCGTTTGTGTGTGAACACAGCAGCTCCCTGAGGCGCTGGTTTTCACACAGACACACTAAACCAAAACAAACCAAACAAAAACCACCTCTCCACAACAAACACACACCAAACTACTGACCACGAGTCAGTAGATAAAAAAATATGTAGCAGTGACTAGCCAAGGTGTGGACTTTGGAAGTAAGTTTTCAATTTAGCATCATCCATCAAAGGACCAGAACAGAAATCCATGTGAAGCTTCCTTTTCAAGACAGGAAAAATGGCTGCTCAAAACCAAAAAAAAAACCCGTGAGAATCACCAGGATCTTTATTTTGCAAAAATGCACGGAAAAGCCCCAGAACACGGACACTGAAACAAAATGATAACTGGTCTGGTCCAGACAAAAAAAAAACATACAAAATCGATTCGAAATTATTTTGACGGTATTTTCTGAAAATATATTAATTTCCCCACAATTCAACTAGTCCTTTAGAGGTTTATGACGTTCGATTCTACCAAACGAACAAAAAGAAAACATGCTGCGGCCATACCACGTTCGTTCGTTCAATAAAATCTCGTATCGCACCCTCTTTAAATCATACGAATTGTATCTTCTTGCCACATGTACTCGTATCTGTATACCTCTCTGTTGTATCTTTTTAAGTTAACGACCATTGATTGTTGCAACGTTTTGTTGTCGATTGAATGAATGAATATTGAATGACATGACATGTTTAGAGTAACTTGTAATTAACATGTACATACATATTTTAAAATGCAAAAGTATTGGAAACGCGGTGTTATAAATGATTGTAAGTAAAATTTTAAAATTTAAATGGATTTTTATACAAATGGCAATGAAAAGAAACAAAAATCAAGCCACAAAAAAAACAAGAACTCTCAAGAACATTAAATTCTTATTACATTACATGAATACCTAGTTTTAAGTATATATCTCTATTTATATATATAATTAGTACAACCATATCTGTTTATGGATAATTTACAATTAATTGCAAACGATATAAATCAAACTACTAATGGTGCTATCTTATGTACTTTTTTTTTTTTTTTAAAAAAAGAAGCAATTTTGAAAATTGTTTTATTCCATTCAAAAATAAATCAATTTTTTTGTTTGAATTACGATCAATGAACAACTATAGTTTAATGATTCGTTTCGAAATACATCAACTCCTTTAATAACATTCCATCATTTCCATAATTTATAGGAAGAGGAGAAGAAGAAACGAGAGGAGCTAGAAGAAATTTTGGCTGAAAACAATCGGAAAATCGAAGAGGCCCAACGCAAATTGGTATGTTCTATGGTGTATTAATTTGATTTGATTAATCTGCTAAAGAGGAATATTGCTTCATAAATGTACATTCACATTTATGTAGCACATTTCAGTTTGACTGACAGACCAAATAAAATACATAAAAACAGACTTTAAACTCGAATTCTAATTGCATCAATTATCTTTCCAGGCCGAAGAACGCTTAGCCATTATTGAGGAGCAGCGATTGATGGACGAAGAACGTCAGCGCATGCGTAAGGAACAAGAGAAACGTGTGAAGGAGGAACAAAAAGTCATTTTAGGGAAAAATAACTCACGACCAAAACTTTCATTCTCATTGAAACCCGGCGCCTTATGAGTTTCTACTTTTTAGTTTAGTTTTTCTTTTTTTTAAGTTTACATTTCAAATGTTGTTTTAACGTTTTAAGTTATCTTTTTCTCTTCTTTTCAGTTTTAGTTTTTAGGTTAAATTTTATACTTGAGATTTGTTTTTTCAAATCTTTAGAGATGTGTTTTTCAAAAAGTGAGGAAGAAAAAGATGCCAACAATTTGTTTTTGCTAGAAATATTTTGCATTGAAGTATTTCAGTGTAAGTCATGTCTAAGAAAAATTAAGAAGAAAAAAAACCAATAATAATATTGACAACTGAGCTTGGTCATAAAATCATTATTACGACTTAAAAGCAAATTGACCTTGAGCATTCCTGTCGACAAAAAATAAAAGCATGGACTTTAGTTTAAATAAAAGAATTCAATTTGAACACAAGGAATGAAGAAGTATATGTATCATTTCCAAACATATTATAATGTAGCAATCTGAATTTTGATAATTTCTCACAATAAACATATGAACAATCGTTTTTTAACTTATATAATAAATATATCCGATGTGTTTGATATAACTAAGTGAAGATCTATATGAAATAAATGATAAAGCTCTGTCGTCAGTAATATGAAGATTTTACATTACTCTGAGCTGGAATTACGGTCATCTGACTTATTGGGTACCGGACCAAAAGCGGGTACTATTTCCGAAGTATTTCTACTCTATTTAAGGTGTGCAGAATTCAAAAGCACGTGACATACTGGACTTATTGAGAAATGAGTTCGAAGAATAAATCTCCAGAGAGTTGGTCAACTAGATCATGTTATGTCAAGCCTGTAGAATATTTGTGTGTCCCTCATCTATACCGGTAAACCAAGAGCACCATCAGCATTGCACACCCGAATGGTATACCAGTCGAAACGATGGAACCTGTGTAGCCGAGTATTTTAAATTGCAATCCAAACGCTTTTCACGTCTACTCAATCGTGCCTTGTTTACACCAACATTTCATGCTAAAAAATAGTCCAGATTGGTATACTTTGAACATATTGTAAGGAAAATGCGGTCTTCCCGAAAAAACATCCGGAAATGCATCGAGGTTAATAAGCAGTATCAGACTTCAGCTTACAAACATCGACTAGGTTATGTGGATATGTATGTGCACGCTTCCAGTGTAATATACGAGTGTACTGGTTATACATACGTCCCGCCAAATTAAATATATTGAAAAGGGTTATGCAGCTTTCATATGGATTTGATCTTATTTGGCGAAGAAAAAAATGCTCGTTCCTTCCCAACAGTTTAACTGGTAAAGGATAGAAAGCCGAATCGACAACTCGTCACCATTAAACCATAACTGACTTTGGTTGGGGGATGGGTTGATCTATGCAGAAGAAGTGGCACAACGCAGATAAAATAGGACATGGCCTGTTGATGCGGAACCCTCAAACAAAATGATATTATTTCTTGCAAACTATTCTAGAATCATAGAAAATATAACTTGCTGATCATTGCATGCAATAGCAAGCTCCTACAATACTCAGATGACATTGATATGATCGGACAAAATGAGCGATATGTATGGGCGAGAAAATATAGGCAAACATGGAATTTAAGTTTATGTACAAAATATCAAAAAAATATAAACAACTTACCCCAAATTTTCCGGATTCGGCGGTAACTGGTGCTTTGTAGCTAAACAATTAGCCAAGGCTTTTCAGGATGTTGGTAAAAAAACGTTAAATTAATAAGAAAAAGTCGCGATCATTTTCAGGTACAATATGAACTAACGGTACCATTAAAAAAGTAATCTAGCATTGCAACATAAACGATACAACGGAGTTGCCACAAAAATATACAAAGAGATAATGGTGCAAATGGTGGCTAAATACAATGAAATCCGCTGGCGGCTGGCGATATTTGGTTCTATGTAGATCGCTCATTACATGTCAAATCGAATACTTTTTCACAGCATGATTTTAGTATGATTTCAAATTTGGCAGATATGTTATTATACGTACCTAAATAGTTATCTGCAGTTAAAAAAAATTTTGTTTTATTTTTGTTGTTATTCGCACACGAACGTGTGGACGGAATTTATTCTATAATGGCTCCTTTTAAAGGTAATTACTTCCACTTTTTGGCATTGTGTATAATTATATCGAACCTATTTGAAAATGTGCATACACACACTCCAAACACGACTATATTGTTCACTCAATTTTGTTTTATATTCTGAGCTGCCTATAATGTTATTATGGTCTGCTGCTGACTATGGATGCTGGAGATTCTAGCTTTTTTTTGCTGACCCTAATGAAAGCATTCAAAAAATGAGCTGAGCTAATTCGTTGAAAACAAAGCCAACTAATAGCGTTAGCGTTCATTTGTGGCAAAGGTTGAAATATAGCTAAAGAAAGCCGATACTTGTTTTTATAGCCGGATTACAAGTCATTTACCCGTAGGAAATATTTCTTATGCTTTGTATGAATCAATTTATGTATAGTGATGCTTCTATATAAATAAATATTATATAAAAAAAACATACATACAAGATTCCGACAGTTTTTTTTTTATTAATAGTAGTCACTAACTGACTTTTATTGATAGAGAAATAAAAAAAAAAAAAAAAATAATTGTTATTTCTAAAAATTATCGTCCCCTTCTATCGTTTGTGCTTGCCTATCAGCGTGGGGGTTGTAGGTTCGATTCCCACCAAATGCTTTGGTCTGTCGCTGCAAAAATCTACCCAAATGACCTGTATTACCCGGTTTACCCTTGTACCCAAAATTAGAATATAAATGTACTTTGTATTGTAATTAATAAATAAATAAAATATCGTCCCCTCAATATAATAATAGTGTATAATACCCAATTTGCTATACAGTGTATACTACTGTTTTATTTTGGGGACGATATGTACACATGTTTAATAAATGTTGATCTTACGGAAAACTATTGGTCATCCTTATATAACTTTCTAATTCAGTTCATGAGTTATGTTAAGAAAGTGAAAGGTCTTAATAAAATAATATGTATAAAAGTATTTTCATGAAATATTTGATAATAACAAATAATTCATTGGCGGACTGTCATCTCATCTGCTATTTTTTTAATGTGGCATCTCCATCCCTACATCTGTTGCCATCGCGTTTAATAAATGTGTAATTTCAGACCTGTGGCAATAATTCCCCCCAATAATGAAAATTAGTTTTTGTTTGTGGAGGGAAATTATCCGTTGATCTTTATTTTAATTATTAAAAAGTTAGAATTACACATATTCCTTTCCAGTTTGAGGAATAAATAATCATCAATAGAATACCGCGAAGGGAGTAAATGTAAGTATCACAACTGAGAAAAAAATAAAACAATCGGTGTGCGACGCCCTATTTCCTGATGTGTGGCTACATACACTATCTCTAATTTTTAATTGGTGACAATTTCGCAAACCGGCCACATGAAAGCCAGCCGTATACTGCATCAATGCTATTTCCTATGATTCGACCCGGCACCCAAATACGCTGAATGATGTACCTCATCCATTCTGCATCTCCCTAATCGCCAAAAACCTAGTTCGTTCTTGTTGAAAAATTATTTATCCGGAGTGTTGTGGAATGCTGACTCGAATGACCACTTTTCGACAATTGTCACAGATCTATTAATATGACGTTCGCAGCACAGGTGTACGCTGTCATTTGTTGTATTCTTTTTTGGCTTCACAGTTCCAGTTGTATAACCTTTTTCTGTATGGAGCGTGTTGATCCGGCTTTATTTGATTTGCTTAACTACGTTTATCTTAGGATTCCGGTTGTGATATCGCGTCGTAAAGAGGCTCAGGTAATGTTGTTTTGGTAAGAGAGGGATGGTTCTTAAATTTTTTGTTCAGTCAAAAGTAGCCAACCAATTCTTTTTTAACATCGATGCTGACATACATAGGTCTTTCACACTTGCTGCAGATTTCTAAACTGTGCAGCCTTTTTTCATCTTAAAATTTTTCCGTTCCAAACATACGTTTCGTCTGGTTATTTTTTTAAACAATTAAACCCACCGTCGCCGATTCCTTGTGGATTTTGCAAACTGTTGATTTAGCTTTACATTTTAATCTAAACCGAGTGACGGTAAGCTTCCACAGAAAAGGTTTTTGGCAATTCCATAAATACCTATTCTTCGTCAGTTAAAAATGATTAGAATCATCCCGAACACTATGAAGATTACATACTAAACACTAAAGAACATTCCAAGATATTCACTGATAATATTCGTTCACATTCTGATCTCTCACGTACAAAACGATTGTACATGGTGTAGTTTGGTCTATAATAATTTCCATTGAACATGAACTAAAATCAAGGCGTGTAGAATGTGTACCATTTATTATGAATAATGAGTATTGTTTATATGATAGTATTGGTTTTGTTTATTTGATTTTCTTGAATTTCATTTAATCATTCCCATACTTTTATTTATTTGTTTCTTTGTATTTTGATTACAATATTATAAATATTATTTACTGCTCGTTTCAAAATGAGCGTTTATGAAAGCTAATATTTAATGGTATTAATGTAGGTAAGGTTGTATTATGAATTTATTAATAAAAATAAATACTTCTTAGACCGCCTTTAATCAGTACCATGCTCCCGATATTGTTGTAAGCAATATTCCATTATTTCTGAATATTTGCTTTTCTTGTATTTTGTTCAAGTATTTATGTGTGTGTGTGCATTATGTATGTGGCCTTAAAATGTACAAATTATAATTAGGATTTTGTTTTTTATATATATAGTTAAGTTTTGCACGTACGAGTACAGGAGTATTTTCTTCATTGTTTTGGTTTCAAAAATTTGATACGTATAAAAATGTAATTAATTTATAAGATATTCTTTTTTTGTTTGTTTTTAGACTTATTCAAATTGTTCGCCAATCTATAGAGTAATTGCACTTGTTTTCTTTTCTTTTTTTAATTTGGTAGAGGCTTCTCTTTTAGCTGAAAAGGGAAAAAGAGTCAACGAATATAGCTTTAAGCCAGATAAAGTCATGTCTATATTAATATGGCCGAGTAGTGGTGTGAGTGGTTTACGAGGGTTCTCTTTGTTTTTAAATAAAATTCTTTTAATTGAATTGTTTTATAGTTGAACTCTAATTCATGTATAATAAAAATAATGAAACAAATTCATAAATAATAAAGATTAACTAAGAAATAAGCAAACAACAGAAAATCACTATCAACATTTAAAAGAACATGGTAAACCAAAACGTTTTTCTTTAAATAATTTTTAAATAATAAATGTACGAGTATGTAGTGTTTGTGGAAGAAATGCATTCATTCGATTGTTCCTTTTGAAAAGGAGACCTATCAGATGTAATTTGTGTTAAAGGTATCGATGATGATATAGTATATCTAACCAGATGACATCTGAAGTATATTATGCTGTGAAAATACAGTCCTACTGCAAATGTGTAACCATAAGAAACATATACATTAAACAAATTCCTTCCTTTATTATTCAGGTCTTCGAAGTAAATGTCTTAGAATTCAATTTGTATGAGAGAATTCATGATTCTATAAAAACTTTGCTTTTAGTTTTCTACGTTTCTTAGATATGATAATTATGCAGTTACCGACACGGATTTCCATTGTTTTTGACTAAAATCTGACGTGGATCAAATAAAATAATACCACCCCTCAAAGTGGATTTATGTTAGCAATTTAGTACAACGATTTTATCTCATTGGGTTTTCCAAAATACGGTCCATTTTTGCAAATAGAAACTGATATTTCAATTTACTAATTTCATAACAATTCCAAAAATGTCTATTCAAGCTATTCCAAATGAATATTTTCGTAACTTCCTTTTAAGAGTTAACCGACAGGCTTGCATGTCATAACCCACACAAACTGGCTTCTTACTATAACTTTCGATTCGTACTTAACAATATTTTTAGTTGAGGTTTGCAGGGAAAATTGGCTTTTTTATTTGGGAAACAAATAAGAAACTTAATAAGTGACTTTAACGAACGGACTAACATTCTAAAAGACGTTTGCTGGAAATACTAATTGGACAGTCCTAATATTTTACCACCAAAGACAGAACCAATAAGTCCAAATAAACTGTATTACATTTTGTAAGGACATGTTAATTATATTCATTATTTATTCTTTGGTGTCTTATGGTTTAAAATATTTTTATCACCTCATATTGGTTGCATTAATCACGGGAAATTCCGGGATTACAGTTTCTAATGTAAACATACCTTTAATAAACACTTATTTAGTATGGGAATTGTACACAAAAAATCGGGACATTCCTTTGAAGCGCCTAAGCAAAAGAAAATTAACAAATCCATTACTAAAATTTCTAGAATATCTGAAAATTTGAGATTAGCAAATTTTCAGAGCAATGCGTATACATATTTGATTGAAATGTTTGTGAGACCCGGAATAGAAAAGTTGGTCGTTCATGTTATAGGTTTCTTTTCAGACTAAAATTTACATTGAAATATTCCACGATTTAGTTATTAAACACATTTTAGACATTTTTACACTAAACGTCATGTGGCATCAAGTTGTTTAGAGCTACCAACTCCATCTAACCTCTGTACACATTTTAATTTCAAGCGTTTAATTAAATTATAAGGCGTTTAATTAAATTATATATGATAATTTTTTTTTGTTTATATTTTATTTTTGTATATCTCGAAAAAAAAACATCAATTTTATCAAGTTTAAAATAATTTAATTAACAAATACAAATTTACTGTCTGTTTGTCAGTTCTAATTTGCTAGTAAGGCAATTTAAAAATTAAAGGAACAATCTCCAAAAAAATTAAATTAAAAGGTATAAATAAAAACGAGTAAATTATCATTTTTTATTTATTTTAAAATATGAAAGTAATTTCAAATCCGTCGATACTTGAATGCATTTCAGTTCAGAATTTCATGAACTCGTCATAATGATACATATCTATATGTGTGTCATTGTCAAGTCATTCGCCATAGATCACAATGACAACAAATGATTAAAGAAGAAAAAAAATTTGTGTAAGGGGGTGTATGATTTTTTGGAGGGATGAAACTGGTATACGTATATTATATATATAGTATGTATAAACCTTTGTGTTTGTGTATATGTATTTCGAAAAATGTTGTTGATGAGAAATGTCAATTTGAAAATTTGGTTCTAATTTGTTTGTAAATGGTCGCTAGATAGATTTAGAGTAGTAGAGCTTTTAAAAAGTGTATAAAATTCGTTTGTTTTTGGGTAGTATCATGGGTTTTTTTTTTTTTTTTTTGTTGTTTTCTATGCTAAATTCTCTGGAGGGGGGTTTTTAGAGCATTCTCAAAATGAAATGCTTTGACATTTTCTTTTGACCGAATTATTACAATCTTTTAATATCTGATTGGGGGTGTAAGTGTCTATGTGTAGGTGTTTGTTATTCCTTTGTTTTTAATTATATAATTAAAATATATACAATGTACATATTATTTCCATTTTAATGTATTATTCGTTTTCTTTTAACAATTAAAAATTATTAAATTTCCATTTTAATTTTTGACAATTCTGCAGTCTAATTATTTGAAGTTTTGGTTTTTCTATGTTTTCTTTCTTTCTTTCTTTTGTATGGTTTTTACATTTTTTTTTACTGCAAATGCTAAATAAATTATATATATCGATATTAATATATATATATATATATATATATGTATGTATATATAAATAAATATTATATAGTTAAATATTATGTATTTAGAAAAATAAATAAATAAATAAAACATTTGGTTAAACTCAAATGATTCCATTGAAGCTCCATTTCCAACGTAGTCGCCATCATCATGCCCTAAAATGTGGCATTATCTTCACATGCGGTTCGGTTAGCATAGGAGATTAACAAATATTTTGGGTTGGCTAACGACGACGACTGATGATCACGTTGAGCTCCTCCGTGACTAAGAAAAAATGAGTCTAGTTGAAAAAAAGTTAAGTTACAATTTTGAGTATTGTCTGTCTGTTGCAACAATTGTGGAGGAAACAGTGTTCGCTATGTCAGCATTTTAAAAAAGATTACGGCCAATATTATATTTACAAAAAGCACCAAGAGCACCAACTGTTGTCGTGAGAACCAATCCTGTAATGGAAATTCCAATTTTAGTACCAAGTATTCAACGAAAATGTTCACTTGTTATGGACTCACTTTAACTTGTGGACTGACGAGATACAACAATGGATTCGCTTTGAGCTTTTCATTCATTTCAACTTGTCGTCGTACCGCTTCGCGTCTAGCTGAGCCCAAAGCAGATACTTCCTCGCGGCTCATAGCCTCTGTGGCACGTGGCAGTTCCTGGAAATCAGGCAATGATTTTTTACGTTGCAGCGTTACATTTATGGGAACGGTCTAAAAATATTAAAAAAGAAAAACATGACACATATCGATAAAATTGTGTATAAATAGTCTGAAAATATAAACAAAATTAAATGTTCTCTTCCATACAGAAATCATACATCGGATTATGTTAATCGTTTCTTGGGCTTTCTACCAATTTATCGAGATAAGAAATTTAATAAGGCAAGTTCCTTCTTATGCAGTACATTTTTTCAACTTTGGAAGATCCATGAGAAATCCTCAATTAGTTATACCCCGTTTGTCACCTTTATTGAGTCGGCCGTTTCATGTTAGAGTAGCCTGTTGATACAGTAGTTCTATAAATCAGTAAATCTAAAAATTTGTTCAAGAAATAGCTTTATGAACATCTATAGCACAGGAGATTTAGATTCGTTTTTTTTTATTTTTTCCTTCAAGTTTAACCGGGACTTTTTAAAAACTTTATTAGTCAGTAATACATTATATTATGTTTCTTTATGTACGTTTTCTGTATTTTATTTTTTTATAGCAATTATGTTTAAATGAGTCAGTTCTATGTATCTCAAATGTATTTAAACTGCAACATTCACAGTTTACAATATTTTTAGTTTCGTACTGAAGTCAATTGTAACCACATAAGGCCCGCAGGCTCTGTTACTTCATGAATCTAAACAAATTAATGAATCTAAAAACTTTTTATTTTTTTTACAGGTTCTTAAACAGAAATTTGTTTGTTCGCTGATCTCGAAATGGATGTTCAAATGTTACCATGATGAAATATAAAAAGAAAAATGCTGGACCGAAAACAAAAAAAGGTGACATCCGTACGTTGGCATAATAAATGGTTGAACGGTATACGGAAAACTTGAGAAAACGTTACCTGATCGGTTCAAGCTCTGAGTATTACTAAATTTGGTAAAAGAAAAATTTTGGCCGACTGTAAAATCATACGTGAGAAAACTTTTTCCGGATGTGTTCAACTTTTATATACGCTTATAAAAGCATTGGAAAAATAAGAGATTTACCAAATTCCAGGATACTCGTTACTAATTTGGACCATTCGGTCGTTTGGCAAGTAAATTACATACAGTACATTTATATGAATTTTAACTAGTTTTCTTAAATTTCAGCCTTAACTGGATAAAATTAAATCGGGTTGCTATAGCAACAAAGTTTTGGAAATTATCTTGTTAGTAACGTATATTGGAAATACTGGAAACATATCTCCAGTTAGTGAGCTGTACTCGATGTAATTGTGTATGCTCTCTTACTCGAAAAGTGTTCGTTATTTAAGAAGTGGGAACGGCCGCTCAGGAATCAATCAGGAATTTCCTTTAGTATCTTCGAATAACGAATATTGGTCTCATGCCAATGTTTTCTATTAAATGTTAATAAACAATCACCGACTTTATGGTTTAATAGAAAAATATGAAAATTAACCTCTGTTGGTGGTTCTACAATCCAACTTTCCGAAGCTCGGCGGGCCAATAAGGCCGGTGAGAACATCAAATCTTCCTCGTCTTCATCGGGATACCACTCCATTCTGTCTTTTTAAAGAAATGATTCAAACTTTCGAGGACTTTTTATAAAATTTGTTTTTAAAAACAACACTAATTGCATAACATTTAGACTTGAGCTTTTTCCTTATACGATTTCACACAGCACACTTGCGTTGACTGATCCACTTTGACGTTGGCTATCAAAACATTTTATTGTTCCATCAGAATTCCATTACATGACCTTCCGAGAAATTTTGATCGATAGATTTTGTATACGTTTCAAATTGTTTTTTTCTTTTCTTCTGTTTTTTTTTAATGGGTATTTCTTTTTGTGACACGCAATTGTTTCCAAATATCTGTTTTTCTTGTTAACAAGTTATTTAAATTCCTCTGATTTTCATTCTCTCCGTCCGCTAAACGAACAACAACAACAGATCTTTTAAAAATAGGTTTGTTCGGACGAAAATCACACAAGTCAACAACACATTGCCATGAGATGATCTTTTTTTGCGAGTTCGTTGTTTTTGTCTTTTTGAATTTGGCCAACAACGAACGATGAAATAAAATAAATTTCACACACAAAAAAAACCCATTCAAATCATAATATTTTCATGTGCCGTTGAGAGTGCTACAAATATACAAAAAAAGAACACTCTCAAGAACAAAAAAAAAAGAAAAGATACGATGAAACAATGTGTATATTTAGGTAAAAATTTAATGATTTGTAGGGATATTGACTACTGCATGCGTTCTATATGGGATATTATGCCAATCCGTTCGCGTTCGTTTTCGATGTTTTACAAATCGCGTATGTTTACAAACTGAATTTCTGTCTAAACGGAAATCATCATCATGGTGGCAGCAGCGTTTAGCGTTCCGATGCTCCTCTATTGGTGACAATTCAGTTCTTAACTATGTTTCCCAACACACGAGCACACTCAGAAATGTCACTTGCTACTTTTCGAAAGAGATTACTCACTCTCACACTTTCTCTGCGTTGAAATTGTACTTGTGTTGGTGGCCTACTCTGGCGTACTTGTAGTTTTCGAAATTGAAAAGCGACAAACACTTGTGAACGGTTCATCCGTCCAATGTAGTATTCGCATTCACTAAGCATCTAGAGCTATTTTTAGGATACCTCAATGAACTCATTCTCATTTTCGTTCCCTCTCTCTTGCTCTCTCTTACTTTTTCCAAGTACAATAATTATGGCCCACCAATTCAAAATCGCACATCAAATAATTGTAATGGAAACATGAACTCCGACAAAATCATCTGCCGACTGTATTGTTCCTCTGTAAAGGGAACAATTTCATGCATCAAATTATGACCAACGAGTACCTTAGCCTAAACAACTCGATAAGCGGATCCCGAATGATGGTTTTCATGATTTCGGAATAGGATGGTAATGTCAAAGTTATCTCTTTTAGACAATTCTGAATTTTAAATTTAGCCTCAATCTCCAATGACAAACAGTATGATTCGTATTGTTGTAACATACCTTTAATTTCTTATTGCCACCTCCACCACCGGCGGCCAATGGTGAAGCCGGCTTGACTGGCATATACAGACTCTCGGTGCGCTTGGGCTGAGAGGGTGAGGGAATGATATCCTGTCCCAGCGTACGCTTAACCAGGAGTATATCTTCAAATGGTTGATTCGGTTTCGAAAACAGTGGTTCCGCTGCATTCGATCCAGAGGTGCTAGCATTTAGACTTGGTGTCCCGGCTCGTGACAAACGACCCGATCCAGTTGGTACCGAACCGTTGCCGGTCGTTGCAGTTGGCGTATTTCCAGCTGATGGTGCCGGTGTTGATCCTCGGAATGCCGAACCAGCTCGAGGTCTTGGCTGATCCGGTCCCACTGCGTTCGCGTCATTGGTTACTGTGGCAGTTGGTGCGCGATCAACAGAGGCCTGTCGTGATGCAATGCCACCACTCAGACGACTGGCAGCTCTCGCATACCGATCTATGGATGAATCCCTACTAGGGGGACGTTTATAATGATCGAAATGATCAATCGATGATTGTTGGCCCATTTGACCCATCATGGGCGGTTTACCCGATCTGCTCATGCTATCGATTTGGTCTTGTTGCTGTAGTTGCTGTTGCTGCAGCAGCTGTTGCTGTTGTTGGTGATAGATCATTTGCGACGGTCGGCGAACTTGACTGGGATTGTACAGGGGTGAGTCTAGATTCGTTTGTGATTGATTCAATTGATTTCTTTGTAGCTGTTGTTGTCGTAGTTGTTGTTGTTGTAACTGCTGCTGCTGCAACTGCTGTTCTTGCATTTGCTGCTGTTGCATTTGTTCCTGTTGCTGTTGTTGTAGCAGCTGCTGTTGTCTTTGCTGCTGTAATTGTTGCTGTTGTTGTTGCTGCTGCTGTAGTTGCTGCTGCTGTAGTTGCTGCTGTTGTTGTTGCTGTTGTTGTTGTTGCTGCTGCTGATATGCCTGCTGTTGCTGCTGCTGCATATTGTTGAAGGTGTGCGTTGCCTCCGCATTCTTAAAATTATTATTTTCCATTTGCATTTGCTTCATGGTTGGACTTCCGCTGCCGCTCAAGTTAAGATTACTGTGCGAATAGCTTTGGTTCAGATTCGTTCGGCTTCCGCTTCCCGGTGGTTGTTGCGGCTGATATTGATATGCGGGATTCATTTGTGGATTGCTTTGTTGTTGATGATACATCTGATTTATGGTATTTATCGCAGTCATTTGCGACGACTGATTTACCATAGAAGACAAATCTGTTTGTGGTGAAACGGGCATCTGCTGGGAGTACATTGAACTCGGCACTGGAAACTCAGCATTCTGCTGCGCCTGCACGCCCTTCTGATGTGCCATTGCACGCTGGGCGGCTGTACTGCCGGCATACGTATCGGTTGCATTGGCAGATATTGGATACTGTGGCGATCGGTATCGTTCACGATAACGCAATTTATCGAAACGTTCCAAGACAGTAGGCTTGAAGTCTGGAGCGTATTCGCGAGCCATTTGCACCGCCATGTCGCAATCAACACGTGCCTGTTCGGCAGCCATATCGGCACTTTGTGCTTTGGCATTGGCTGTTGCGGTACGTGATACCGCAATGTCGGAACGCTGCATTGCCATTTTGAGTGCACGCTGTGCCGACGACACCGAAGCCGTGATGCGCTCTCGGAACTTTCTAGAGCGAGCGATGAACAAATGCTTCTTCTTTTGGCTGGTAATCAAGATGTTATTCTTGTATTTGCCCTCCTCGAAGGTACCGTCACGAAAGGTGGTCACACCGTAACCATGCTTCTTATTGTTATACCACTCGCCCTCGTATTTAAGACCATCGGTACGTTCGGCAACGCCAAAACCACAACGTTTGTCCTTTTTCCATTCACCCATGTACGTTTCGACCGTGATGGGATCAAGTTGATCATCTTCCATGGTGAAGCTGGCGTTTGATTCGGTGTGAACGGACCTTAAACAAAGACATTGCAAATTTGTGGTATATCACTTAGGAATGCAAAATGTTAAGCGATTACATACCTGGCTGTCAAATTGGACTGTTCGGAACCTGTACTCAGCCATGAAGCGGTGGACATTGTCGAACGTATGCTGCCCGAGGCTAGGGTACCACGAGTCGCTAAATCGCCGGTACTGCGTTGTTTACGCATTTTAAGACCCTGTAAGTGATAGGAACATTAATTAATTTGCCATTTTAGTGTGTTTCAGGTCATTAATTACTGATAAGAATCCCTTTTTCGTTTTCTCCGACAGGCTGTTTCGTCTTTGTGGCAATTTATCCGATCGGGCGGTGAGCACAAAGCCTCCCCGCACCTCCTCGCCACGAGCGCTACCTTTTGTTGTGCTCGCACCGCCGGCATTTTCATTACTTCTCAGTGATACTAGGGAGGCATGCACATCCTTGCGACGATGGTGCGACGCCAGGCCAAAGGGAGCCGAGGTCCGTATACCATAGCCGTGCCGTTTGCCTTCCTGCCACTGACCTTGATATTTACCTGCAAACATTAACACATACATGAATATTAAAGCCAATACAATAAATAATACCCACTAGACAAAGGAGCCATGAACGTTAAGTTTTGCTTGCTAAAGTACACACACACGGAGAAGGCAAGTGTTTGTTCGCAAAGGAACGATACGAGGAAGCAGGACAGTCGATGACAGGACTCTAACGCACATATGAATTTATAATGGGGACAATTAAGATGGTGAGTAATTATACCACTTGTACTGACAATAATCCCATATACAACCGAACAGGGGTATTTAAGACGCACCAGTATCTACGCAACATACACACTTACATATGTATGTATCTAGGTAATTGGTATGTAACTAAGAAGTCACCTGAGTAATGGTAACTCATGTACATACATACTTACTGCATTGATGTTGATGGTGGCCTTGAGCGAAAATGTTTTACTCGTAACTAGTGTAAGGAAAAGTTTTGTTGGAATAAAGTATACTAATCCCTGTAGTCGTCCTAGTAGTTTCTATGAACTAATTAACTTTTATTTAATTATTGCTGCGACAAATCCTTCAAGTTGTCGTCATTATTGTTGGTTGACTTAATGGAAATGCATACTGGTTTTTTCAAACATTTCGAAATTTCCCTAGTATAGTTTCAATCACAACAAAACTACATGGGAGAATATGTAAAATAATTTTTTCCTAAGCAAGATCTGTTTTATTTCCTCGAAAATGTGTTTTTGGGAAACACCCGTGTAATTGGAATACGATAGCGGATTTAGTCATCGTACCTTGATTAAATTCAAAATAAAATCCAATAGTTTGAACTTCAATGAAGTGTATTCGGATAAATAACGACCGTTTAAAAACCACATACTGTGACACATTTAATGAATGTGGATGGTGGCGTATACATAATATAAAAAAAGTTACTTTCCATTATAAAATATCACTCATACGTATGTATTGCGGAAATGGCATGGCAATGCAATACATTTCACTTTTCTCCCACCAAAACGAAGAAAATTCAGACAATTTCCGAATTAGCATATGCAGCAGGCACTTGTTACGACTATTTCAAATACACACAAAGAGTACCGTCCATATTTTCAACATGAGTTCAGAGGGGTGATAATGCTTGAAACAAAATGACGTCAGTTTGGTTCAAATCACTGTGATTATGCATATGTGTGTATGTGTGCGTGTTTTCTTTTAAATATTTATATTATAATTAAAATTATTTAAGCAAAAAAGAAAAACAAATAACAATATTTAGGTACTCGTACGTATGTATGAAGGCGTTTTTGTGTGTCCGTATATATATATTCATATGTGTATGTATATGTTTGTATGGATGTATGAACTATGTACTCCTTGAAACCCCCGCCAACAAAACAATGTCGTTTTGATGTTTTGAATATGAGCCAAAAAAGAAGAAAAGAAAAGAAAAAAAAATGATCTCATGCATACAACAACAAACCAACAATACATGTTGAGTTCTTTTTTAAACGGAAAAAAACTACACACACGGACATGCATAAAAGCATACAAAGTAGTAGTATGTGTGTATGTGCGTGTGAGAGCAGATTGAGTGATTAAACTTGGTTCATTGCTTGATGTGTGTGCAGAGAGACACACAAAAAAGGATGGTAGCTTTTACTGCATTTTGGGGAAGCCTTCCAACATTCACAGCTCGCTTTGTTGTTTACATTTTTTCTTAGCAATTGACTGAAAAAAAACGAAACTTGTAAGCAATAGAATTTAAAATATAATATTTTATCACTTCGGCTTCTGAAATATTTTCTTTACGAAAATCTTGAAATTAGAAGAAGCCTAATAAGGGGTTTATTCTGATCTAGTCAGACGTTTAAAATAACTATCTGTGTGGTTTTATCTTTTTCTTTACGAATAATACAGATGTTGACTAGTTATAGTTTGGGTATTGCACTAGGAATTAGGAGTCTAAGGTATTCCATCAATTGGTAATTGAAAACAACATTTTGCCAGGACATATTCAGCTCAATTTCACTAACAAACAGCGCCCTTTGAACATAAAATATATTATCTATGAGGCTTTTCTTTTTAATTGAAGTCATTCCATATGTGATTTGTTTTACAAAATCCCTGCGAACAGCTAGAAAGGTTAAGGATATAAAAATATATTTACCTCCATCTGCGTACGTTTCACAACCGTAACCATCCTGATAGCCTAGATTCCAGGTGCCCTCATAACGTGCCGTCGATACCGTGCTTTCACGCACGCCATATCGACCTTTGTGACCATCTTTTGACCATTCACCGCGGTATATTTGACGTCCTACTTGTTCGACACCCAAACCGTGCCGTCTGCCATTTTGCCACTGACCCTCGTAGTGGGAACCGCTGTGTTGGGGGGAAGGCATAGTTTGTACTTAATAGTCTCTAGTGAATTCTTTTATGGTAAACTTACCTCGGCCACAAATATGAACCCGAAACCTCAAAGCCATAATTCCAGGCGCCCGCGTAGGCACCCTGATGTTTTGGCCCCGTACACACTCCATGGCCGTGGGCTTTGCCCTCGTCCCAGCCACCGCAGTACGTACCGCCGTCTTCAAAATCGAAACGTCCACCGCTCACCGTCGCCCTCTTGCCCTGGTTGCCATAGGAACTCGCAGCTGCCTCGCCCAAACCCACAGTCAAACCATTCGCCTGTTGTGCTGGATCGGCTTGTTGCATGGCCTCAATTTAAAGCTATAAAGCTTTGCTTTATAAACTTGGTGCTTTTAGGGGTTCTGTAGTGTTGCTTATTGCTGTCGCTAGGTTTGTTAGACGATCACTTGTATACTTTAGCCTTTTGTGCTTTCGACAATTTTTCATTGACTTGTTCAGTTGTAGTATGTGGATATCTACAGCAATACTGCTTACGGGCATTTGAGATTTCTCGTTAGTCCTCTCCGAATGTGAGCGCGGCGGGTGTGTGGTTGGCGGCGTTTGTTGGCGTTGTGAGAATGATGTCTTCTTCTTCTTCTTCTTCGTCTATTCTAATTCTCTCCTTTCTTAATTTAAATATTTATTTCGTTTTCTGTTTGCTCTGACTCGTTTTTTTTTTGTATATTTGAAAATATATTATATATATTCTTCACTTTTAATTGATTTAATTTTTGGATTTGTGGTTATTGTTGTAATTGTTGTATTATTGTATTTCCGTTGTATTTTTTGTTGAATTATATTTCGTCGATATTTAACTTTTTGGGTTAAACAATTTTCACTGTAACGCGAACAATTTATACAAATTGATTTGTACGGCATTCTCTGATTCTGTGCTTCCTTGTGTTTTTGTTGTTGTTGTTTGTTTCGCTGCGTGTGTATTTGTGTGTGTGCGTGTGTGCTATCACGCTTTCCTTTTTTGTTCTGTTTGTTTCCTTTCGACCATACGTATTGCTCTACACACAATAGTTGTAAAAGAAATTCTAACTGCTACTTGCAATCGTCGTCATCATCGCCATGAACATCATCATCAACATCACCATCAATGTAAATTATGACTGGAATGACACAATTTTTATTTCGTTTTCGATTACTTTCTTCGGTTTATATTCTTTTTTTTGTCTTTAGTTTAGCTTGTCTTCTTTCGCGGGAACTATTGCTAAAGGACATACATGTATTTCAGTTTTTGTTTGTGTACAGTGCGGTGTTTGTATGTGTGGTTTTTATAGTTCTTTCTTAACTTAATCAATCATTGGGGGGGGGGGGGGGGGGGGATAGCGCACGGCAGGAAGGAAGGAAGGAAGTGAGCGAGTGAGTAAATGGGTTATCACAAACATTTTCTTAATGTTCTGGTCATCCCTTCTAAGGCTAGGTCAAAGGGTGACTTTACGGCAAACTAATCCTGAGTGAATCATTGCACCAGCGTAGACAGACATACTACGTTATAAAACGATTACCACAACATATAAAACGAACAGGAGGGAAAAAGGACCGGTGAGAATAGTAAAGAGATAATAAAGATAAATATTCGTTTAATATCTATGAAGGTACACTCTGGGAAGGTATCTCAAATCAGTTGTGCACGATATAATTCAGGACTGTTTTATATTTACGATTCCTACAATTTTTAAAATAATTTTTATAAATTTTTAAAAAAAATAATTTTTATACATTTTTTTTAAAAATAATTTTTAAAAATTTATAAAAATTATTTTTAAATTTTTTTTTTTTGAAAAATTATTTTTATACATTTTTTTAAAAAATAATTTCGAAAATAATATTTATATCAAAAATTTTATATTGCCCAAAAAACGTATTTATATATTTGTTTGCTGGCAAATAAATGTATTTGTCAACAATCAGATGATTTCATGGTTGCCCCTAAAAAGTAGTTGGTGATCAGATTGTGACGAGCAAATATTTGACAGATTTTGTTTTTGACATTTTGTTTACACACTGAAAATCTCAGAATTCCTACCTATAACATCCATGTATTAATTGAAATTAAGAGAGAGAAAAGTATGTTAAGCATACGCCACCAGTTATTCACAATTAAGAGGGAGTTAACGCATGTGGGTTTAGCGAAAGCAAATGGGAAAATGAATACTGAAAGATAGTTTTACAAAAAAAAAAAAAAAAATGAATAATTTCGAATGTTTGAGTATCAAAAATTCTGTGTTGGTATTGAATATAAATTACAATGGAACGGAACGGAACAAAGCAAAACCATTACGGAAGGAGTCAATGATTCATCTGTATCAATGTATTTAACAACAGCAGCAAATCACACACACGCACACATTCGTTTGAACGGAAAGAAACACCTGTTCTGGCATCAACACAGCGTATTTTAGGTCAATTTCTTCGGCGTTCATGAGCTCTGATGAAAATGTTCCAATTTCTAGCCGTGTATGAACATACATATGCATGGTGGGTAAGTCTGTTCGGCCTACGGATGTGTGTAATCAACCAACAATTTCAGGTTGTTGTACTACGTATTGTCGAGCAAAAAAACAGACACAGACACACACATACAAAAATAAGAAAAACTGTAATGTGCAAATGAAAAGCTCAATGGCAACCGCATGAGTGTGGGTGGATGGTTAGATGGTCAGCTACAGTTGGCGTTAAAAGTATGCTGCGCTAAGGCAATCAATCTGTCTAATAACAATAAGACGACGAGACGGACAGCCACCGAGGAGGCCCAAACAAACATGCATGCAAACAGGTAATGTCACGATTATGGCAAATTACACACGCATCTTTATGTGAGGCTGCGGCTGATGCTGAGTGTGAGCGTGTGTGTGTGTTTGTGCGAGAGGGTGCATGAGACACATACCCTAAATCCAGAGAGACATCGCCAGGTTCAACGGTATCATTTGATATTATTTCATGTACTGTTGGTGGTGGTAGTAGAATGCTATGAAAGCCACATAGAATGATAAAAACAAACCACAAAAGAGAAGTGCAATTTTGACAAATTTCATGGTTTTTTGGTCCTCTTTCGTTTTTCTTTCGTTAGTTGGGTCCGTATATTCCCAATGATGATAGCGAGACGAGTGATGTTTATGGTCGATTGGCTGTGGTTGGTGGAGGGGCGGTTATGATTTAATTGAATTTAGCCATATTGGCGTCAATGGTAAACATTACTTGCACACTTGTTTTTCTGTAGCCAGCTAAAGGTAAAGAAACATTAAATGATCTGTTTGTATCTGTATTCGTATCTGAGGTGAGGTGGTGGTTAATGGAATAACAATTGGAGAGCCAACAACAACATTAATCATGTCATGTTTGGCCATTATTGGCCGGGTATCGTGGTTTGGTTTTGGTTTTGCGTTCACAACGAATAGGGAAAATATTAAATTATTTTAGTTTTGATTGCAAATTTCTCTTATATTCGCAACAAACATATCGACAAAATACCTCAAGATTAAGATAACGAAGAAATAAACACAAAATAATTTAAATTTAGCAACATTCTAACGAAACAACCTACTACCAGCGACCAGCAAACCGCCGCCGCCACCAGTGCATACATTCATCCGCTGATGATGATGAAGAACAACACGGACGCACAGTGAAGAATTTCGGTGTGTGGATTTTTGTTGTTCGTGTTCTGATTTGTAAACGACATAAAAATATTTTCAAACTGATTCGTAATATTGAAAATGAAGAATGTACCAATAACATTAGAAAAATGAACGAAAAACAGCAAAATCCCCCCAAAAAGAACAGCAAATATACACAAAATACAGTGGTCGGCACAAGTATTTAGACAACTACAGGGAAATATTTGTATGCGACTGCGTTCCCAGTTCAGTTCTATGATCTGACATCCATATAAAGCAATGCGTGACACGATGTAATGTGTACCTTATTGATCGGGACACACTTTGGACGGCCGCTAAAGAATGTCTGATGTTCTTAGCTGGATATAAACCTGGGTTTGTTGTGTGATGGTCGAATAGAATGCACAATGCAAGTCCTCATTAAATTTAGGAGTGAAATCTTATAAATGTATCTTTTAAAGAAAGAAAGGACTCCATTGCATCGGGATAAACATTTAGCCGCATGTCTTCCAAAACGAGACTGACAGCCAATGGTGATTTATGACAAAATCGAGGATTTTTTATTTTGAAAATTCGCCATTCTATCTGGAATTGTCATCAACATATTTTCGTGGTTAGCATTTCTGCGTTAATCTTCATGGTCAATTTGTTTTTGCGAAAGCCAATTAACCAACAACAATTGACAGACTAAGAGGAAACATACACTTGAACCTTTGTGCTATTTTATATATAACGTATTTTCATGTTTAAATCCAACATTTCATTTTATTTCTTATGCGCCCACCATACACCGCACAAAAACATGTTTAAGGGTATTTCAAACCATTAGTGAGATCCTGAGACTAGCCAACGAAACCCCTTTTGAATGATATCATTGTCAATAAAAACGTCCTATGCTCTGTTCACACACAACGACCACAGGCACAGGGTCTTTACATCATTCAGCATTTGATTTTAGTTGATACGATTTTATAGTCAATTTGCGTTGTCAATTTAGCGAAATAGTCGAACCAAACCACGCATTGTTATACAACTTTCGTGGGATTCCCTGCGACAAATGTCGCTGTCACTCGTTGTGCTGACCGCAAGAAAATACAGCAAAAACTGTTATCGAATGGAACTCGCAGAGCTCACAGAGCTCTTCGCAGACGTTGACGTCAACCTTATTTTGAACATATACACATGATATGCAAGAATCAATCGGAGTTTCTGAAATTTACAAACGCCTAACTCTATTATGTCCAATCATATCGTCCGGTCGACTCCTTATGCCTTTTTGATATAAAATTATTTTGAGAATGCGGAGTTTATTACCGTCTGCATTGAAGATTAAGTAAAAGTGTCCTATTAAAATAGTTAGCGTTTTTTTTCAAAAAAACTCAAATTTTGTTCATTGATGCCTGACTAAAATTGTTTGAGATCTTCAAACAGTTCTCTGTATTATAATAAAATTGTTATTAGAATTTATTAGATTTTTTACTCCAGCACACAATTTCGTTTTCAAAATATGAGATGTTTCCAATTGGAAAGTGAGGTTTGAAATTAAAAGAAATACTAAGACCCAATAAATGAGTCAAGGATTAGTTTTTCCAAATATGTGTATTTAAAATATCTGAATAAACATGACAGTTATAGCCTTGTGCCCAATCAGGAAACAGACAGTCAATGTATAAATGTCGATTGGCTGTCACCAGACATGTTAGAATTGTCGTTTATTTTAAACACAACTGTAATATTGAAAATTTAAGAACTATGAAAAAAAACACAACTAATAAAATAATATTTTTTGTTAGTTTTTAGGAGTTTAGCCTCTATACGAAAAAAAAACAAATAATTAAGTTTGCGTCTACTTTTTGTGTACTTTTTGAGCGTCTTTTAGATGGATCTTTAACAAGAGAAACACTGCAACTCCTACGACATTCTTACGTTCACATTCATATGTTTGTGTGCTAACTTTATGGAAATTAATCAATTTGTTCAGTTTTTCAGGTTTCCCCGATCAGAATGCTTTAAAAAAAAGTATTCACCTCCAGTGCATTGTATGACTAGCGTTGGTAAATTTCAACAAATATGAAACGTGCCAATATTCCGACTGTTTGTTCATTTTTCGTAAACTCTTGCTCCAGTGGTATGTCAAGTAATTCAGGCTACATACGTATGTACATACATATGCAATACAAGGAAAACTACTATTTTAACAAAATACTTCTGACGACCACTGTACATATCATTCTGTCTGAATATTTCGAATATTGAACATAATTTCGATAGCTCACTGGCTCGGTCGGTTGCTTGCTTGCTCGCTTTACTCTCTCGTTCATTCATTCATTTCATTCCTTCGTTTGGGTTGCCTTGCCTTTTTGGCTTTCTCTACATAAATATCTGCGAGATATATCTACACCGACAAAGTGCTCGTCTATAACGCAGCGTATCTAGAAGAGCAGACACACGAACAACAACTACAAATACAACAGATACACACAAATACGATTTTGGGGGTCTCCGTTGAAAAGTAAAAAAAAAAAGAGGAAAAAGCAACCGAAAAAAAAGAACCGAATCTTCGAAATGTTCGAAAAATTTTGAAGTAAATTATGTCACACATAAACAGGGATTTTCAAAAGCAAAAGTGGGCAAACAGAATCGTCTGCCACTTCGTCGACCCCTTGTCGGCCGTTCTTCTCTGGTCTGGAGAAAGTCATGAGTTACTTTCAGCGATCACTCCTCACTTTTCATGTAAACAGGGACATTTATCACTTTTCTGATTATTTTTATTAAATATTTCAATTTGTTTAATTTAATTTTTCATTTCACATTTGCAGCAGCTACAAAAAAAAAGTCCACTGGTTTCGTTTTTAATCAATTCAAGCACACGAGTTATATTTTTAGCATACGAGTAGTATTCAACATAATATGTATGAGAAAATTATTTTTAGGTTCACAGAAATCAAGTATTAAATCAATTATTATTCGTATTATTTATTTTCTTGTATTATTTTTCTTTTTGTGTAAGACAAAATTCGTTTTTTTTTTATCGATTTTCTTGATTTTTGGTTTTTCAATTACACAGCAGATGAAACTTTATAGGCAAAAGTTTTACGTATGACACTGAAACGGGACGTGCTCTTTAGAGATGTTCGTTCGATGTTCTTTATATTTCCAAACGCTAGGTTGGCTGGCTCACTGGCTGGCAGACAGCTGGCTAGCGAACACAATGTGGGCTGAGAATCTATGACTGATGACCACCAAAAGTAATAACAGGCACACACACACACTTAAGAAATAGAACTGAACAGATCTGAACTGAACTGAACGTATGTACGAACCGTGCCACGGAACTGCGTGCCGCACGCCTTACGTTATTAAACGAAATGAGAGGAAAAAATACTCTGGCCAAAGCCAATTGTGACCGACGCCGACGACAACCCCACCACCGACCGTTTGGACCGACCGACCGACCGTGATCACAGCAAAAGCCTAGTTATTGAGCGAGCGATCCAAACGTTCAACTTACCCACCAAAAACAACTGGCAAATGTATGACGACGACCGCTATACACGTTCATAATTCGAAAACAACCGTTTCGAAGAGATAAATCGTTACACCGACGACAACACAAGCGACCTCCTCTCTATAGTTTCCTCTCACCAGGAGATTAAATCGTAATCTCTCATGACATTTGTATCGACAAATATCGTTCGTACTACAAATGAACGCCACAATATGCAAGAAGCCGCCTCTATTTACAACACTCAATATTTTTCTCGTATTTCATTTGTTATTGTTCATTTTTGCGAAATTTCATTCTCTTCGGTTCTTCGTTCCTTTCGCCTATTCACCATCTCAAATCATTCAGTTTTGAAGTTAATATTCGAAAAATATTGAAAGAAAAAAACACAAAATAGTTGTTGCTGGTCGAAATCTCTGTGTAGTCAGACTGTGCATTTTTGTGTTCTCGTACATGCTAGGCCAGGGATGCCCAAATTGGGAGCCACAGCGAGTTATAGACGTCAAATTGTAGTAAAACTACTGGTGGAAATGGCCAAATATTTATATTTGTAATTTAAATGTCTACATGTTGATCGTACAATTGGAACAATTAATATTTGTATAATTTCTACCAAGATTTTGTCTTTTCTATTTTTTTAACCTCACTCCTTAATGTTATTTTCACCACAAATATCCCCTTTCATCTAAATGTTTGTTACCAACATTCTTGAGGGGGGCGGGGTGGCATATTTCAATGTCGTAAGCAAAAGTTTGAGAAACCCTGTTCTAGACATAAGTACACATGTACCGACGTACATTCGTTTGTTTGTACGCCTGTTTCGACTACAACATTGTTATTGTTTACGCACCCATACCCGTTCCGTTCGGTTCGGTTCAGTAATCACTTGATTTCAATCAGTTTTAATGGATTTGTGCACGTACCAGGATTGCGAGAATGGAATTTTTGAAAATATGAAATAAACACTTCCGTGTCCATGATATGAGTCAGACCAATATGCAATTGCCATAAAACATTGCAAAATCGGGGAACGCCCTTAAACATTTAAGAAACTTGTATGAAAAAGAGAGAAACCAAAAAAATTTGACTAAACAAGTGGAAGGAAATAATGTTTGTTATCAAATTTGCCTACACATATATAGTTTTCGAAACGTAATGTGTGTGTGTTTGTGTTAGGACTGGCAAGCGGATTATCATGCACAATGCAGTTTTGTGATAATAAATATATAAATGTTTTCTAAAGTTTTCATATTTAATTTTTAAATTTACAGTATATAGATATGTATCTTCATTTTATCGTTTCCATAATTATTCTCCCTTAAATTTAACAATTAATTAAAGGGATTTTCATATTTTTGATCTTTCAATATTATTGTTTGCCTGACAACATTAACTTCTTGTAAAACTTTGTTTCATATCACATGATGTCGGTGCAGATTGATTGAAATGGGAAATCAATCAAATCGGAGCAAGGAGTCAAAAAATCAACTTTAAGGACGAAAACTATTGGATTGAATTATGAATTAACAATATGCCCCTTGGAAACATGGGCATATACATATATGTACAAACAAAAACAATAGCTGCATCTCTGGAAAATGCATATTATGTTTTTATTTTCAACTGCTTGCCATAATTTTTACCCAGGTACTCGAATATATTCAAATATTATTGTTATTGTTTTTCTCCTGTCGTTCATTATTTCTAATACAATTACATTCTTTTCAGGTTTTACTAAATGTGGGAGATATCCGTAAACATGGACGGAGTTCATTTCTGATGAAATGGTCATTCCAGACGAAGGCAATACCAGCGAAATAGAGTGTTTGGCGCGGTTAATGGAACGGCGAAAGTATCCATAAATATTTATTTAAATGGTTGCAATAATTCGGAGGAATATACCTCATACACACTTGAAACAATGAGCCAGTACAAAGACACGTTTGGTAAGCAATTTCTATTAACCAGCCGATTTTTTTTGTTAAAAAAATATATGCTGAACTCATAACGAGTTGTCAGCCATTCTACTCGGCTTTTTTACTCTCGAATATTTATGTTATAATCCCCATTGGGGGGAGAAAAACACCTCATAATTTCACAAGTTTCTCTATTATGTTCTGTGTCCTAAACTATGTGAACTGTAGTTAATTGCTTTTAGTCCTATAATTTAGGAAAGTTGCAGTCAAATGGGACACAACGTTTTTCGCATTTCTATGTTAAAAAACTTCCTAGTTTGGATAAATGTTATTTAACGGAAAATGTGTTTGAGAATCGATTTTATTAACGTAGTATATGAATCGACATGCAAAATCATTTCCATCTCTTGTGGATCTGCTAAAATATACATGTATTTTACTTGACAATTCCAGCATGGGCAATTAGATAATTGTAACAATGTGAATATAGAATTGCGCTTTAATGATTTGGTATGCATTAGGACATTAGCATAATTCCAACCTTTGTAATTCACTTTCTAAGACTCGATTTCCAAGATGACTTTCCACCTGAGGCTGAGTCGGCATGACTTTCCACAATTGGTGGTGAAGATTGAAGAGATGCAAGAGGGCAGCAAAACAGTAATGAAATAGTAATTTGAAATAGTAATCGTGTAAACGTTCGTGACTTTACCAAGTGTTTTCAACAGAAAAATGTCAAGGAAAAACCCGGGGGAAAAGCCATCGTGATTAGGAAATATTTATCTTTGGTGTAGAAGACTTTACTCAGTTAGTCTAGCACAGCCGAAATAAAATAAGTTGCACGTTTGTTTTCTCAAGGTGTCATAGTGACCAATAGTAAAATACATATCGCTCATTTACTTCTATTTTTGTTGGTCTAGAAAAAGCTGTATATCTCTAATTTAAATTGCCTTTTGTTCTGCATATATCAGGACTCTAGTTTGTTCGGGAATGCTATGGTTTTTTTTTATTATATTTGCTAAATAAGGCGGGTTTTTACTAACCTACCAAATGAACCATGCCTAATGTCTGAGACTCTCTTGATTTTTATCAGGAAAAGGGACATGGTTAGATCTAACATTCTCAGACAAATAATACATATTTCGAGGCATAAGGAAAGCAATGACAAAATGAACGTCAACAATATTGTTTGGCAATAGCCAATAAAAGCTTCTAAAAGAAACAAGCCATATATGTCAGCAAATGCATGTTCTATTTTTTAAACAAAGCACGTTGACCCGTAATCTAATTTCGAGAATATTGGCACTGTCTATTAAGCAACAACAAGCCCTATTTCCGTCAACAATCAGATTCAGATTTAACTGCAGTGGGAGTCGATGAGATTTTCCAAAGCTTACAGGAGGGAAAGGATGGACACAAATAAACCATAGTCTGATCTAGTTTTTTGTGTTCCAACATTTCCGAATCTTTCAAATTTATCGTTTTTTTTTTTAATTGTTATTAGCAAATTGGATGGGTTTTAACAGCACAATATAAATGCTATCGTCTTGAGGCTTCTTAACCAGCCCGCGTAGGCCTCGTACAGACAACATATTTTATATAGAATCATATGGCCGCTACTGTTGCCTCATTGCTGCTCTCGAATTTACATTTATTATAAAATTAATGGTTATTTTGCCTTTATTTTCATGAATCAAAACACGAGTACTTAAGATCTGTTGTGTCTGATGAATGCAGGGGCATTCATACTCGTACAGAAGGTATTTCTGTATGAACATACGGATGTACTTATGTGTGTATGTGTTTGTACAGTCTATAAATGTTTGTACGTTTATAGGTTTGTATGGCGAAAACAGAAAAGTTCTGTGGGTATTTTTCAAAGGAAATCTCTATGAATCACGTAGCAATATTAAGTAAAATGACACACATTGACAGAAGTAGAAAAAAAAACGCCGCATTGTGTCCCGTTCTGTTACGTTGAGTCGCATCAATGTCCGTCCGTTCGATTTGTTTCTCAAAGTATATGATTATGGCTAATAGTAGAACAACATCAGCAAGAAATCAGTAAGAAACAGCAACAAACGGTGGCATTGTAACGTTTGTCATTGTTGTTGGTTGCCTGCCTGCTGCTGCTGGTGTCGTTGTCGACGAAATTATCATTTGATGAACACTCAGAGAAATGACACATATTTTCCTCGTCGTTACCTTCTTCTTACGTCTGTCGCCGTTCTCTTTGTTCTTGTCCAAAAATAAAAGTCCTTCTGGTGAGAGTTCCTTCCACAATGACACAA
The DNA here is from genome assembly GCA_958296145.1 of Hydrotaea cyrtoneurina. Taxonomy (NCBI): domain Eukaryota; kingdom Metazoa; phylum Arthropoda; class Insecta; order Diptera; family Muscidae; genus Hydrotaea; species Hydrotaea cyrtoneurina. The sequence continues at coordinate 90,132,738 of OY282514.1, forward strand.
ACAAACGGTGCGTGTAACTTAAAAGTTCTTCGGAATGTTGTTGTTTTTTTTGTTATTGGTAGGTTGATTTGCTTGGATGGTTGGCTGTTGGGTTCTTTGGTTGTTGTGACGAAGGATGTGACACAATGTTGTTAGCGCCAGTAGTAAGAAAATGTTTCGTGTTTTGTTTGTTTTGTAGTTATAAACCGTAACAACAACAAAAATAAATTCTACTTATACTCGTTTACTTATGTACTCGTATGTATGTACATGTATGTATGTGTATGTATAGGGATTTTTGTATGTTCGTAGTACACGGATAATGAAAGAAATTGTTCAAAATAATCTTTTCTAATATGTTTGAGTGTATTTTTTTGGTTTTTAATTGTGAGAGGTATCCATCCATCCACGTATTTTTCAGTTGTACTCGCTGTATTAACCACCTTATGTTATTGTTAGCATTAATTGCTGTTTAAATTTCTTAACCGACCGACCGACGGACAGACAGACAGACACTGAAAACACACACAAAGTTTGGGTGCTCAAGAATATCGCGCGCGAGTTGATTTCGGAAAAGTCGTTCGTTTCATACTGAGTTCCTTGTGATTGGTTGCAGCAACATGAAGCACCACTGGCTGAGAGCTTTTCTTCTTAAAGCTCTTTTATTTATTTATTATTTATGTAGTTTTTCATTTCATTTTCATTTTTTTTTTTATTATTTCCATTCGTTTGTTGTCATTGCCTGTTTTGTGCATTTTCCTCGTACTGTCAGCTGTGGTCAATGGATATTCTTCATAGGTAGGATGACCAAGGGGGAAAAGGACAATGACGAGGATATCTATCTTTCATTTTCTTTTACCTTTGGTTAATGGGGACAAACTTTATCAAACACAACAACATAAAAGGCAATATAAACAAACATGTGTTTCCTTTTCAGTCATTTAGGGGGTATGTTGCACAGTGGTTTCAAATATAAAAACAAATAATTATCAAAAAGAACAAACTGTAGAGAGTTGTCGATTTTCCAGGTCTCTTGAGCTGAAATTTTATTATCCAAAAAAAATGGGCATTTGACTTAATTACTATGTACTCTAATATAATACAGCTTTAAGTTTAACAGTTAACAAAAAAGTTAAAGACTGATCAATGAGGAATTTTCTAGTTCTGTTTAATCGATCGAAGAAAAAAAAAACCGATTGTTCTATGACCAGTAAAATGGTCTAATAAAAATATCTTGAACGATTTAGGCAAACAAAATGCGCTAATCGGCCTTTATCATTTGTACGATTGTACTTAAACGGCTGAATGAATGGGCGCCAATTTTGACGTACTTCAGTTGAAAAATTATTGTATTTTAAGAGGACAAACAAAATAGACAATCCGAGTTTTTCATTTGTCGTGTTGTGGTTACAAGCCACCAATTTTCTATGGTTCTCCTGTCTTTTTCGAAATAATTTTGTTATTTTCTTGTTTTCATAAAAATGTTCAGTTTTCTCAGTATTTTTTATTTTCTGTTTTGTGGTCTAGCGAACCGATGTTCGTACCGTGGTAAGAACATCAAATATTTCTAAGCTGCCGTTTCCACCTCCTTGATGCTATGGACTTTACTTCACTCCTCTAGAGAAAGCATACGCCGTTCCGGACCTCTTTTAAAACACTAAGTCTCGGTCAGTGAGTATAACAAATTGTATAACACCGATTTGAGAGATGATTCGTTCGTTTTGTAAAACTGTGGAAATATGTGAAAAAGTTCCGACAAGAAATTCTACATTGTGGGTTGGTTGCCAGCTGTTTGAAATAAACAGCATGTTTTTACTGCATTCATGAGAAATTACGGTTGAATGATTTCAACGTTTTTCTTTAATTTCAGTATAAATTTAATGCAATTTAATACTATTTTATTTTCTTGTTTGTTTTGAATCACTGTATGTTGACCAACTTAAAGCACAAGTGAATTGCACCACTCCCCCACCCCCTTTCGGCCATATACACCATACAACAAACAAACAAAAAATAATTGACTGGTAGCGGTGGAGAAAAGTAGCCATCAGTTTTAAGAAATTTCAATTGGATTTGTAAATTCATCGTGCGGATAAATGGACAAAGGAAACTTTGCCGAAAGATGCAGGTACTTGGGATGTTTCATAAAGACCTACATACACTTTTACAAAACATCCGTACGCACATACACACATGTGTATGTATTGTGTAGTATTTATGTACCCCCTGAACGTGCGTCCAGATTTTTATACATATATCTACAGGTAGTAGTAGTAGAGCTACACAAAAAAGTTTTCCTTGTGTCTCTATACAATGCAATAATCGATTTTTGTTCTTCTCCTATGTGTTTTTACCAAACTTTTGTCGTTGCGTTTTTGTTTGTGTTTATTCTGCATTCGTGCTGTACTGGGCTGTTTTCATTTGTTTACATTTTTGCACTTGACTTTTATATTTTATAGATTTCACTGTTAATCGTGGTAATATTCCTTGTGTTTTTCTTTCTTTTTTTTTATATTTAAGTGTGTGTTTCGCCAGTTTTGTTCGTAGCCTTTCCCACACATTTCATTGTACTCTGCTTATGCACCCGATTTCATGAAAATCTACACATGAACTGAACTAGTTTTATGCTTTTCCTCCTTTGAGTCGTCGTCTTGTTTGCTTGGGATTGGGGATTGCCACAAGTTCTTCTGACTTTGCCTTCGAAAAATATAGGGCACTATAAATTGTATTTTTCGTTACTACATATACACGCATACTAGCATGTGTATGCACTGCTATATTTCATAGCTACTATATTATATCCGTCTTCAACTCTCTTTCATGTGCTCTCTACAATACATACACTCTCTTGCTCTCACTCTCTCCCTTGAATGACAATTCACAATAAGATTTGGACTAAACCGAATGCTATGGAAAGGAATGAAATCGTTTTGCATGTCACATACAATGTGTCACCTTCCTCGCCATAGTAACAGTTCAACCACCCACCAGTATTTCTTTGGTGTCAAAAGATCATAATTAAAACATGTTACAAATAAATGACATACTACATGTCCGTAGGACAAACACCCACCCTTGCGTTCATCTTGTAATTATTCCAAATGTACACATATTTAATTGTGGGTTCATAATTATTGCAATTAAAAGATAACGTGTATGTACAATGATTTCATTGAGTAGCAGTCTTTTTGAAACGTATTGCGATATGATTCATGTGCAGTACCATAAAGTAAACGTAGAAACACCACCAATTGTCCTTCATTTAATTTATGCACTATTTCATTGGTTTGATGTTTTTTTTTTCAATTTCCTTGTTAATGACGAAGACAAAATCTACGGTTTGGAAGACTACAAGGGAACTAGTAAAGGTAGCCTGGTTTGGTTGAAGACGAGTTTCAACCGTATACTACGTTATAGATATAAATAATTTAAAGCGGTACAGTGACTTACATTTTTATGGTGCACATTTAACAGTTTTATCAAAGAAATTAATTTTAAATTTCGAGTTAAGTTTATTTTGGACCAAATAAAATTTATGTGCGACAATAACATAATTTTGCAAATATATTTCCTGAAAAGTTAAATTAGGTTCAAATCTGTTTCCAGAACTTCCAATACGTTTGCAAAATGAGCTAGTTCGTCTGGCTTCTCTATAGTCGGTGCGAATTTAAATATTATAGATAATTTTATTCTCGTAAATGTAAAATATGATTTATTGGCTGTGTAACCACCCTGTACATGTTTTTCCTCTCGCACACATTCACATGAAATGTATCCTCCGACAGAACCAACCGGAAGTAACTGATGGCGACATCTAGGGATTGCTTTTATGTGAATAAGTCTTAATGTTCGTTTTTCTGTACGACGGCAGATTTGTTGTAATTGCACTTCGAGTTCTCGCACTAATATTGAAGGCTTGTAAAGGCAAAAAGCTTACGCGACACAAAACAATAAACAATAGAAAAAAGCTTTAGGTAAGCAAATAACACGCAAGAGCTTGGAAATGTGTTGCTTCACTGATAACAAAACACCATTGTGTCATTCAGATAGAGAGAGAGAGAGAGGACGTTCGTTGGTGTGATGTGTTGTGTTGTTGGGTTGGTTGGTTGATTGGGCGGCTCGGTGGGGGGATGAGAGCCAGAATTGTGTTGTTTGTTTTATGTGAGCTGTTTCGAGTTTACCGATAAGGCAAATGTTCGCTGAAAGTTGCTCGTGTCGTGTATGTGATAAATACACACACGCACACACATGTTATTTGTGGACGATGATGAAGTACGACTTTGGTATGGGTGAGCGTAGTGTGCTCCACCACACTCATGTGTGTGTGTATGTATAAACATTAAACGAGCGAGTATTGTTGTTACGTTTAACAGCGGGGAGAGAGAGGTGGCGCTGGTGGTGTTGTGCTGCTGCTGTTTGTTTCTGTACTTTTGTATGTTTTGTTTAGTTGCTTAGGTTAGGTTGCCTGATACGGAAAACATTTGTTTTGTACGCTGAGACTAAAAACTACTCCTCGCAGCAGAAAATATTTCTTCTTCTTTTGAGAAAAAACATTCAATTTCAATCATACTGAACCGAACGACGGGCCACGGAACGAGCGCGTACCGTTGAATTTGTGTTAAATAAATAAAGATTTGAATGAAATACAAATTGAAAAAACAAACAAAAGACACACACTAAACAACAACAACTGTAACAAAAGCAACGAACGGACAGAATATGAACATTGATGTTCATCTCGCTGCAGCAGTCATAGTCTTGTGAGGAAGAGTTACCTGTAACGTTAAATGTCGTTCGCGAACGTCTTTTTATTCAAATGTAACGTGGAAAAGAAACTCGAAACGGAAAATTTGTCCAAAAGGTAAACACATTGTTGTTCAAAAAATATTACTGTTCAAAACATGCATACACCACAGGTATATGTATGTATAGTTTCATGTACATACATACGTATGTGTGTGTGTTTGTGTTAATGTGAATATTAATAATAATACAAAAAAAAATAATATTTAAAATATTTAACAAAAATTATAAAAATACAACAATTTCTCAACAACGAACGAAAAACAACAAGAACAAACGAAACGACGACGTGATAAAAAAACAAGAAGAAGAAGAAAAATTGTGTGTTTTACAAAAGTATAGATAACTAAAATTGTATGAAGAACAATAACAACAACATTAAGCAGCATAAGCATACAAGTACAACAAAAACAATAGCAGCAGCAAGCAGCAGGAAGGCGGCAGGCAGCAGCAAGCAAACAGTAATTACAATAACAATATTGGTGACTATTCTGACAACAGATACAGATATTTGTATTTTATATTATTGTTGTTCTTGTTGTTGTCGTTTTTGCTGTTGCCTTCTTTTTATTATTATATATGTTAATAGTTCGTTGGTTCGCTCGTACGACAACAACAGAGGCAGCAGAGATACAGAGGAGCATCTGAGAACGAAAACAAAACCAACAGAAAAAAATCACAAAAAAACACACAAAAAAAAAAGAATAAAAGTACAGATAAACAGCAGCAGCAGCGTATAACACACAGAGAAACCGAATTCGAAACAGAAACAACTTACATACACCATTTCATTCTAAAATACTCGTACTCGTACTACCCAACAAAACAACAACCCGCCAAGAAACGTAACCTAAACCAACGAAAACAGAATGCGTACATACAGACAGACACACGTACATGCATACGACGACGTAGCACAACATACGGGGCCCCTACCGACACCCAACTCTCTCCTTCCCCCCACCCCAACAACCGAACGTCTCTCTCATCATCATCATCGCACACTTTCAAAACAATACAACATTCGAACGAATTGTTTGTCATTTCTCAGTGTCTGACGACCCAAAACACACTACTCTAACTAACGTTGTTTTGTTTTTTGAGGAAGAGCTTTTTGTCAACACATTAAAAGCTCTGCTCTACTGCCTGCCAGCCAGCCAGCCAGCTTCACATCAATCCCAACCACTTTACCCTGCTCCAAAACGCACACAAAATACATATGAGAGAAGAGTAGCCATTAGAATGGGGCGAAGACCAACGAAGACTTTGTTGTGATAAGAGACACAAAGTTTAGATTGCCCACTATAAACAAACACGAAACATACTAAGCATTTCCTCTGACTGACTATCCATTCGCTCATACAGGGTTGCCAATTTCAGGAACATTTGTCAAAGAAAAGTGGATACAAATCTTTTTCGATAATTTTCGAAATTTTTTTGATGAACCAAGAATGAATGACGAGTTAACAGATAATTTCATTAACCATTTCATGCCCGGTGTTGTCTATAGACAACATTCCACTTCTATGCTTCTAAGTCTCGCTATTTTGATCTGTTTCACCTGCATTCATTTTGTACGTGTTCTTTCAGTGGCTGTCCCCGGAAGAATTAATCACAATTCCTTTCGCAAAACAAGTGTTTCTACAAAAAGTATTGAAACGCATTAAAAAAATTGTTTTATAGTAAACCCCAGTGAAGAACTCATTAAAGGTCACAGAATTATTAAAGAAAAATCACCAGTTAATTGTTTAGTTTGTAAAATTCACCTCTACTGCCTACAGGCAACATCCCGTAACTGACGAACCAGTATACAAAGGTCTTTGAATTTTTTGTCAGTCCATATTTGACATAACACTAATACATATCTGGCATATGAAATGTTTAGACCCGCTCATTTTAATTCGGCCATGAGTGGGTTTTGAAAACTCCTAAAGTGTAATGATTCTTTAAAAAACACCGTCCGTTTTACAAATATTGCAAGGACAATTTAATGGGCCGACGTCCAAGGTATATTTGCAGAAGATTTATGACGTAGACAAATAGACATTTACCATTTAAAGAACCAGATAGAAAATAGTTAGTATGTATTTTAGTGAGAGTCGTGTAGGACATGAAAAATTAAAATGAAATGTACCATTACTTTTTTTAGTCGTCAAAAACAAAACTGCCGCACTAAATCTATTTCCTGAACTCAAACTCATATTTTTACGTTTTATATATTCTTAATTAAATTTTTTTTTTTTCAAATCAGAGTTTTACTTTTCGGGATATAGAAAGTTTAAAATGTTGTAATTTATTTTTTGCAACTTTTTCCGCCTTTATAACCTAATTCATTAATGCTAATCACAAATCTGAAATTTTCTCCCAAAACGGCGTTTTACTAAAAAAATTTAATGAGTAAATTTGCCACGCTGTTCACAAATATAAACATCTCAAAATATGTCATAGCACTAAGCAAATAATATTGACATTGCCATAGTGACATATTACAAAAATGGTCAACAACTTTAAGTAATCGCGCAGCCCACTGAGATATTAAATTTAGACGAATGTGATTTTTTTTTTTTAATTTACATCAATTAGCTTTATAGTCCAACTTTTCAACGGTTGGGTCTTCTTGGTATTGTCCCTAAATTGAGGAATGTCGAACATCATATGTGACTTACAGAATGTCATAAATTTATTTGTTGGCGGCTCTAGGAGATATGTAAATGCAGCTTTATAGACACATTAGTATTTACTAAACCCGAAAAATATGACATTAAATGTCATTTCAGTTTCAACTACACATATCAACTGTCGCTCTGACAAATCCAAGTGATTGTTAACTTATTGGGAATCGTGTAAAATTGTGTGTCGGTAGCGTTGGGATTGAATGAATTCCGAATTAGGAGATCGCACGTGAATTTGTTGGTGATTGTATAAAAAATAACCTCAACAATAGTTTGTAATTTTTTGAGTTGAGCTGGAACCATTAGTCATTCATTAGTCAATTCACCGTTCAGGAATGTACAGACATCACAAAACGCTACACACCCATGACAAAAAAAGTAAAAAAAAAAAAACAAATTTCAAAGTGGCCCAGTTTTAGTTAACTATCCAGGAAGCGGCAACACTACACGGACTGACTAACTCTGCTCGCACATAATTCTATTCCATCGCCATCATCACATGCAGTGTTGGCTGATTCCTTCCACCATCTCTTTGAGAAAAACAGCTTTTGAGAGAACACCGAACCGAACAACCGACCAGACAGACAGGTGTATGTATGACGACGACAGCAACGACGGACTGGTGGGTTCGAATGTGTTACGTAGTGATAAAAATACAACAATAACATTGTGTTAGAAAAGCGCGCCTCTTCACAATACTACGCTGTATATACGGATACATACAGACATACGTACGATATGAGCACAAACTTGTTGTTTGTTTTGAATTATGTTAAAATGTGAATTCAAACTCGACAGTTACTAAAAAATGTTGTTTTATTTGTGTTGTTTCAGTCGTTATTACACAACCGCAACCACACTCTCTCTCTCGCCCAGGCCACCCTCCTCCTATTTGCGCTGTGAACCACAACAGACTGCTGTATACTAGGTTTAGGTTCTGAGAAAACGTTGGATCGTTTGGAATAACGCAACAATGACCACTACAACATCGGTTCCTACAGCCACCAATAGTTGTAGTAGCAAAGCCGACAACACCAATAGCACCTCCGCCAATTGTCCCACAGCCAACGGCAACGACGACAACAACAATAACAACAACTCCAGCATGCAACAGTCGTCGTCTGCGGCCTCAACCACATCATCGACTACAGAGAATGTGACTACACCGCCCACCCTCCAACGAGCTGTCACAATCACTCCCATATTGAACCCGGCTGCACCGGGCACCCCGAACTTTTCGCGTACCATGCAAACGGACGAGGATTTCAACATACGCTTCGTCAATCTAGTGCGGCACCACAAGTGTTTGTATGACAAAAAGGTGCCGGAATATCGAAATCGTGATAATCAAGAGAAGGCCTGGTATCAAATATCGCTGGAGACTAAAGAGAGTGGTATGTATTTAACTGATTAACAACTCAAACAGATCGAGTCAACATATTTTGAATGATGAGCGTCAACAATATTACGCCAGTCACATTAATTCCGGGAGGTTCTGTAATTCACTTGCGATCTAAAGTCAAAGTGGTTTTGATTAGTTGTGAACATGAAATTTTATAATTCTGCAAACGCCAAATGATAAGTAAAGCTCTTGACTTGTTGCCGATAGTGTTCTTTACAGGATGACTTTGGCCATCCTTTATCTTCTCAGACCAATTGATCTAAAACATTTTGTTTTGTTCTAAAACTGATAATGATATTTTGCCCGGGAATTGATGAGTCATGTTGATTAATAATATTCCACAAAGATTGCTGCGAACGTGCTACCGCTTTAATCTGAGGATGTTCTGAGATGGTACCCATTAACTATCGCAACACAATAAATAAAAGAGATGTCCTTTCCACATTTTTTTATTCTTAACCCTGCATGTCGTTAGTCGTTTCGACTACCATCACCCCTGCTTTTCATATAGTGTACAAAATATGGTTGATAATGCAAGGTTTAATCGCCTATGCCTAATAAGATGTGTTGGCTTTAAAAAAATATAAAAAAAAAAATTATTTAGTAAGATAGTTACCTATTGATTTGATTGAATTTGTTGGTCTATAATACATATTGAATTTTATATTCTGAGTTGCTTCATTTGAAGCTTTGATGGCCGAATCAAACCAACATTTTTCAAATGGTTACTGTTTCATAATTGTTCTGTTTCATTAAAGTGAGTATTTATTACTTTACTAGTTCTCAGTTTTGCAATGCACCCAGTTAATACTTGAATAACATTAGATTAATATTGATGTGACATGGAATCGCTGTGGACTATTTATACAAAATATGATATCAATTGAGTATTATTAGTGTGTGTATGGGTACGCGAGAAGTCTGTCATGAGCGTACATTCCCTAGCCTGTAAGGAAATTATTTAAATATGTATACTAAAAAATGCAGACACTTGGGAAAACAAACCCAAGCCCATCATAAAAATAAGTGTTCATCTTTGAACAGTAACGCTGATTCAATCTTGTATGTGTTGCACCTCTTGGGCAATGATTACAAATCATTATAAAGAAAACACATTGATCGCAATATTTAGCCCACAACATGATTTGCGTCGTAATGTCATTCTCCTCTACTTATTTCTTTCTTTACAGTGATACATTGCAAGGAGCGCTGGCGTAACTTGCGAGCCTGTCTGTCACGTTACATCAAACAACAGAGCGGCAACGATCCTCAACATAAGCCCTACTACCTTACCGAACATATGGCTTTCCTGTTGCCCTTCCTCAAGTCCACACGAAATTCTCTTGATGGCAACAGTAGCTTGGCCACTCTATACCAATATTCCCAACAACAGCAGTTGCAACAACAAAATAATTCAATTTCCACAACGTTGGTGCATCCATCACTGGTGCATCCACAGTTAAAGTTCAACGACCAACATCAGCTGGAGGTAAAACATTCACTTTCGGACAATGAGGACGAAGAGACTATAGACGCATTCGATCCCGCAATCACCGCCAGTTTGCATATGCAGCATGCTAATAGATCGTCAACGCCCCTTAGCGACACCGCTAGTGCAAACACGATGCAAAACTTTATACCTGATGTTCAACTGTCCGAGCTAAGAACGCCCGATGGCGTACAAGATATTTCCTACGTGAACACAAATATCCGCCGAGATTCACATGAGTTTCTCCATGAACCCAAACGCATCAAAACCGAGTGCCATGCCAGCGAAGCCACCACCACAGGTCAACTTCATATGTATGCGGGAGAGCAGGCCGATATGGAATTCTTTCGCAGCATCCTGCCGGACATTTCAGGTCTGACACCTCATCAAAAACGAAAATTAAAAATCGGCATACTAGAGTTAATCGATGATGTGGTGGAGCGCTATCCGCTCGAACGAAGTACAAATCCTAACGCGACTAGTCAAAACCCTAATGCAAATAAGACACGACGGAATTCCTCAAGAGATTGGCGCAAGTAGATGCATCTTCTAATCAAATTATTTAGTAAATTATATTATAAACGTTGCTCAACAACAGTAGATGTAATTTAAATCCAATGAAATGTGTTGTTCTTTTTTTTTATTTCAGTCTAAAAGATGTGAATAAAACTAAGATGTTTAAAAAGTATGACTTGGAGAATATATTTAGCTTCGCATTAAATGTCGTACAAAAGGAAAATTTAAATGCAGTTCAACTGATTTGATTCGGCCGACCACCACCTCTGCCGATGGTGATGGATGATAGAAAAACAAAAAGAAAGCGTTTATGAAATAAATAACTAGTACGTTAACGTGTTACACACTGCATGGACTTTGCACTTAAGAATTATGTAAGTAACCTAGGGCTAGAGTCTACAATTTCGAGGAGGCTCCAGAGTTTTTGGGATAGAATTTCTTGGAAGAGTCCTTGGCCATGTCTACAAGAGTTTGGGCCGGTTTAAAGGGAGCGCCGTACAGATCGGCATATGAGTTCATTTTGTCTACCAGTTTAGCGGCGGTGAACTGATCTACCCAACGGAATGGACCTCCGGAGAATGGTGGGAAACCAAGGCCAAAAACGGCGCCTACATCACCTTCCAAGGGGTTGTGCAAGATTTTCTCTTCCAGACATAGAACTGCCTCGTTGACAAATCGTGATACCATACGCAATGTCATGTCTTCGGGAGTGTTGGCACCCTTGGATACCAAGGCGTACTTTTGTTTCAGAATTTCCATGGCTTCCATGTTTACTGGACGACTACCCTTCGACTGGCTGTCGTACATGAAGATGCCTTTTCCAGATTTGCGGCCCAAAAATCCGGCCAAAACCATATCTTGCATAACGGCCAAATTACCACCGCTGATACGTTCACCAAAGGATTTGGACAAATCCACGGCAATGTGAGAACCAACATCAATACCAACTTCATCGGTCAAAGTAGCTGCTCCCACGGGGAAACCGAATTTCTTTGTCAAAGAATCGAGTTCCTTGGGATCAAGACCCTCTTGCAAAAGGCTGAGAAAAAAAATTATGTGATTAAAAAAACCAGTGTTTCTGAAATTCCATTTCTGCTCACCGAACAGCTTCCGATAGCAATGTGGACAAAATACGTGTGGTGTAGAAACCTGGACCATCTCCAACGGTAATGACTACTTTACCTTGCTTAAGACCCATGGCTACAGCAGAAGCAATTGTATCCTTTGAAGTGCCGGGATGGGTGATAATTTCCAACAGTTGCATTTTATCTACTGGCGAGAAGTAGTGCATGCCTACTACATTTTCGGGACGCGAACTACCAGCGGCTATTTTGGTGATGGGAATGGCACTGGTGTTTGTGGCAATCACACAATGTTTAGGTACAACGGCTTCGAGTTCTTGAATAACACGATGTTTGATGTTGATGTCTTCGAACACAGCCTCGATGATCATGTCCGCGTTCTTGAATTGATTATAATCCAAAGTAGAAACCATGTTTGAGAGTGTCTGGTCACGTTCCAAGCCAGATATGCGCTTGCGCTTAACGGCCGTCTCCAACCCCTTTTGTACTTGTCCAATGCCACGAGCCAGGCCAGCATCTGTAGCGTCCTTCATGACAACCTTGACGCCCTTATCTACGGTGACCTGCACAATGCCGGCTCCCATAAGACCAGCACCCAAAACGCCCAAAGTCTTGACTTCGCGTTGAGGTTTGCCAAAACGATTCTTTTTGCACTCGGTCTGACCGCGGAACAAGGCCATCAAGCCCTTGGATTCGTTTGTGGCTGAAAGATAACCGAAACCTTCACGTTCGGCAGCATAGCCTGCATCAGAGCCTTTGTCCATGCCGGTGCGAATGACATCGAGGATTTTTAAAGGGGCGGGATAAAGGCCACTGGTCATTTTCATTACTTGCTTGCGGGCAGTATCAAAAATTTTGTTCTTAACAAAATCGGTGTCCATTATCATGGCGGTGAGTTTATTAACAACGCCATTCTTCTCACGATTGACCTAGTGACATTCAGTATTGGTAGGTTGTTATTGTTTATAGAAAATGTTAAGAGTGCTTACCTTAATTTTACCGCTGACAATATCGTTGGCTACTTGAACAGCCACCTTTTCCAAATATTCGATAGTCTGCTGATCGGCTGGTCCTAGCCCGGGTCCTAAGGGGCTAACCAACAAATCAACGATACCGGCGCGTTTTGCTCTTTCTGCAGGCAACTGTTTGCCAGTCAATTCCATGTCAAGGGCAGTAGGAAGACCGGCTAGCTTGGGTAATCTTACGGTACCACCGCCGCCTGGCAAAAGACCCAACATCACCTCGGGTAAACCCAGTTTGGTTTTTTTGTCTTTGGTAGCAATGCGGTAGTGGCAAGCCAGGACCAATTCCAGACCACCACCTAGGCAAACACCGTTAATGGCAGCCACTATGGGTTTACGACTACGTTCTATACGCTCAAACATCCATTGAGCTTCCTGAGATATTTTGGTAGCGTCGGCGGCAGTTTGGCATTTCTCGAGCATACCAATGTCGGCACCGGCAACGAAGCATCCTGGCTTCGCTGAAATCAAGACGGCCGAATTGACTTGAGAGTTGGTTTCCAATTCCTTTAAGACTTGTTCGAATTCCTGGCTAACAGCTTCTCCCAATGAGTTGACCTTGGCTCCGGCATTGTCGAATGTCACTACCAGGACACCATCCACAACTTTAGTGCGTAAATTCTTCTGTGTTGCAGCCGCTGCAGCTGACATAGTGCGAATATTTTGGCCCATAACTAGTCAAAGAAAAACAACAACAAAAAAAGTTTAACAAAATTTCAATTAATTTTTTTTTGTATCAAAAACACCAAAAATAATTTTAGGAAAGAGCAAAAACTATTAACGACGAATTATCAACACATAACTCGTCGTGTGCAATCACAACCGGCCAGACTACGAACAACGATTATACAGTACGAGTACAGTACAAAGTTCAAAGTCCAGCAAATATGTCCGTCTTCTCCACACAGCGAATTGGGGTGGTGATGCAAAGTATGCTCTTGTTACCTCTAAGAAAAATGTAAAAACTACTTCCATTTACTCACTGTTATTGCATTTATTTTGCATAAATTGTCTTCTGGATAATTGGCTCACAGCACCGAGAATACGAATTGCCGACATTTTTTCTTATTTTGTTTTTTCACACTTTTTTTTGGCAATAATCAATCAGTCGTTTTACGAAAAAAGTACTACACCAACCAAACTTAAAAATTATAAAAAAAAAATAACTTTTAACTAAAAATCGTCGATAAAAATAACTTGTTGCCTGCCACACGCAACACCACTATGTGTTTTGTGTGAAATAATTGTGATTATTTTTCACTTTCATTTCAAATCTTACGGAGCACCAGAGTTGGTATTTTGGAATCTTTAATTTGTACCGCAATACACATTAAATGTGCCCAAATAGGGTCCATAGTGCCAACATTAACACTTCCCTATTCTAATTATATCATATCATGATAAAACGATATGACAAAATGAAAAATGACAGATAGAAGTGACGTGATATAATAAAGTAGCTAGTAGTAGGTTGCGATCTGTTGCCTCTGTGTTTGTGAGAATTGTCAAAATAGAATTGAGTGTGCCACTGGGCCCATAAACACTTGATTGTGCCACGATTTACCATCACTGCTGAACATTGCTCACCGCCTGAGAAATGGAACGGAATGGAATGAAATTGGCAAAACACAAAGTCGAAAGCCGGCTGAGCATTTGTCATCTTTGAAGACCGTGTAGTGTTGCCATATGTATAACATGTATTGCAGTGTTGTTAGATTGTGTGTGTTGTTACTAATTTGACAACCCAACCTAAATGGCTGTAGTTCATTGGGCCATCACGTTGTTTCTTATGAAAAACATGCGGTTCTTTCTAGTCGGATTGGTGAGTGGTCAAAGGATACGTATATCTTGCAATTAGTATTAATTATTTACAACAGATTCCACGATGAGACGACATGTAAACAGGAGAATGTGTAAGTGCACTTTAATATCTTCAACTTGTCAGAGTACTTGTTTCTTGAATCAATGCGCTGTGACCGATTCAATTGACAATTTTTAATACACTAATGCCTTTGGCTGAATTTCAGATTGGAGGACGTGATGGAAATTTATAAAACAAAATTGCCACCATATTGAGAATGGGCCGAACATTTTGAGAAAAATTTCGCTCGGGCCCTTAGAAACGTATTGCGCCAGGATTCCTAATATACAAGAAAAAGTAGGAATGAAGCTCCGGGGCCAATAAGTGTGGCTACACAAGCCCAGTGATATTACATAGGTACTCCGAAAACTTCAATAGTTTCGTCCAGAATTTGTCTGACTGCCGTGAACTCTGCCTAGCACATATCCGGCCTTTGACTTGATCACGCATTACACAGAAAATCTATTTCGGGACGGCAAAATCTTAAAAACCAATACATTTATTAAGACAGTTATCATGTAGTTCCCGCTACTGGATTTCATTTCATGGTAAGTCACATAATCCAGACCTTGAGCATTGTAATGGCTCCATCACACATTTATCATGCCCAGAGAAAACTTCGACGAATCTGAACGAAGTGAAATACATGTCCAAAACTGATCATATATAATTTCCACCATTGATTGCGAACCACTACATCATAGTCGAGAAACTTCGAGATAGTCTGATAAGACTGTTTGTCCAATATAAATTGTATTCATTCTAATCATTTTTGACTCGACAACAAAAACGTTTGTACACTCATGAGTATAGTTTATTTACTTTTGAAATGAATGTTTATTTTTGAACCCTTAAAGGGTTTTTTCATGTGCATGATTTCGCCCATTTACAATACCATCGAGTGTATAACTATATCATGCAGTTAAGTCAATATGTTAGGTCGGTAATACTCATTTGGACAGAGCGACATGTCTTGATTTTACAACGATGTCAAGAGATACTAACCAGGTGTCTATTTTATAGTCAAGCCACAATGTAGATTTATTGAACTTCTAAGCTTCGTGAACTATTTGAAAAAGTTACAAGTAGTCTTTAGGAAAGAACAAGGCATCGTTGATATTGCTTTCGTGTCTTTGAAGTCTTTGTTGTGATCTTTAATTTCAGTGATATTTCTCATTCCTCTGACGCCACAAACATTTGTCAATTTATAAAGTTTTTGTTATTGAACGTTAGAACGTTATCTGGCACACATACATATCTGCAATGAGATTGTTGAGGAATCTGGAGTTGTTTTTCAATTTGGAATCGGATATTACCCGAATCATTATTTCAAATCATGTACATAATGCCTTAGCATTTGCTGGTTTTCACTTTGACAAGTGCCACACAATAAAACGCTTTTGAATTTAATAGCGCTGGGAGACAAATGTCAAACACTGGAGGTTGTATTTTAAATTTCAACATGCCCGGATTGGTGTTGCCACTGTGGTGAACGGATGTGTGGTGAGAATTCTGAATTATTGTGAGTGCCTCAACGGGCGATATCAACATGTTTACACACAACCAACTGTTAATTTAAATTGTCGGTACTCTGCTGCTACCACCACCATTCATCCGCTATTATCCATTTGTGGCAAAAGTTCTCAAAGCAAAACACACGCATAAAAGCTTTTGACCAAGCTTATTATCCGTTTACGAAGTAATATGATGCTGGATGGACCGATGGATGGATGCTAAAACATATCGGCAGTAGCAGCAGTCTTTAGCTGTGCTTGCTACAAAGAAAACCTCTTCGATAAAAGGCTCGGACGGGAAAAACATTTGTGATTGTAATCAACAGAAAGAAAGAGCAGCAACAAAAGAGGAGTCTTATAAAATAAAATAAAAGAAAAAAAAACACACACACACACCAAGTGGACATTTAACAAATCTTAATGGATGTGACTTTAAAAGGCAAACAGTTAATAAGAACAAATGAAATGCGCTACCTTCAGCTGCTGCCGCCCCTCTAGAGAGTAGAGCGAAAAAAAGTTTTGAATTCAGTGTAATTAAATTGTGAGAATTTTTTTTTTTTGGAGTTTTGCGGGCCGTTTAATTTTTTTTGGTCGGTTGTCATTTTAGGGTATGAAATACAAACACACACGTACATACGTATAGGGATGTTGGTATGCCTTGTATGTGTGGATGTGTATATAATAATGTGATACATGAAATGTTATCGCCAACCATGTCTGTCGTCGTGAAATTGAATGGTTTATGAAGCGAACACTCACACAACCGCTTACGGAGTAAATGTTTGCTTGATGGTAGCACCGCATACAAATTGTATGTATGTATGTATGCGAGAAGGATTGTTTATTGATGTGTAGACATTTGCTTACTTACATACGTGTGTGTGTGTGTGTGTATGTATGTAAGTGTCACACTGCATAGTTGACTTAGACAACATGCAAACAATGTGACTGCATGCAGCAGCATGCCGAATCACTTTATAGCACACATACACACAAGACCAACAGAGGACACACTTCATCATATCATCTCACACACTCACGCACAGGTTCACAGAATTCAATGGCAGTGCGTTTGCTGAGTGATTGTTAAGTGAGTGATGGCACTTCACAGCAAATTCAAGCACACATACGAGCACATTCATGGATATTCCTCTGCATACGCACGAACTCTCCAATAATCAACTGCTTTCTCCCATTCATACATACGGCTATGCTCTCACATGAATTAACGTCGCAATCCCCCAATACCAGGCATAGTCCATTGTCATTGGTCGTAGTGACAACTGTCAATTCGTGCTTTTTTTTCCGTTCCCATCCTTCCTACATCTTTTGTTATTACATTATCCAGAAATTTTATTAACATGTTGCTAACCAATTAACAGTTTTCAAATAATCAGACTCACATACACGCCAGCTAGCACGAACCACACTATGTTCACACTCACTCAAAAACCTACACACACTTTGAGCTCACGTACACATGCATATGTGTGGATGTGGCGGTGTGTGCGTGTGTGTATGCATACATTATAATTTCCCGGAAATGAGAAATAATGCTTGTGCTGTTGTGGCACTACACGATGAACCCCGCGTACATAGAAAAGAACCATCGTCGTCCTCTTTCGCCTGTTAGCGTTGTTCGCTTTTTGTGTGTGTTGAGCACGACGAGTACATTGTCTACGAGTGCGGGTAATGAGAGCGAATAATAAAATTATTTATATTTTTTCGTGTGTGTGCCCTTTCTGTGTGTAGATATGTATGTATTGTTGCTAAAAGCGTTCCCCTTATGCCCCTGTGTCTGTGTGTGTGTGTATGCGCGAGTAAGTATGTGTTAAGAGTAACAAATTAAAAGTCCTTCCATTATTAAAAACGTGTTTTCATTCTTGCCTTCGCATTTCCTTTATGCCGTTGACGTATGTGTTGGATTTCCTTGGCCTATTGTTGTTGCTGGTTCCTTTGTTGTTGTTGGTGGTGATACAAGTACGGGTATTAACTAATTAATGTCATTCATTGTGGCAACTTAAGTGCAATTAAGCCATTTAACAAGGCAAGACTGAACTTAGCTTAAAATGACAAATGCTATTGAATAAAATATAATGACACCGACAGGAAAAAGCAACGCCAACACAAGCAGCGACAACCTCAGCATCATCAAAACTCTGCACTTTGCCCCAGCATCCTCATCCTCAACATCGACAACGACATCGGCCCTAAACAAAAAAGAGCTGTTAATTTGAATACACAAGAACAGCAAACCACACACTCTCACACACACACATACACAAACCCGGACGAGTAGGCAAGAGTGTGTGTGCGTGTGTGCGTGTGTGTGACCGCTCTGTTTGATTGTGTGTATCAGTGAACGAGACGACGACATCCTTCGACATTATCTTATCGTTTCGTTTTGCTCTATATTAGCATCGCCTCATGAACAACAAAAACAAGCGACAACAAAACAACAGAGAAAGTGAAAAATTGTGTACATTATTATCAACCAAAATAAAGTGAAGAAACAAAAACAAAAAAACGGAACCAAACAAAAAAAAAACGATTCGAATAACAAAACCCCCCAAAGATCCCTTAAAGGCTGGCCCAAAGCTTTCCTTGGTTTATTATTATTATTGGAATGATATATTGTGGATTCAATTTGCTACAGCAACAACAGCAGCAGCAAAATGGATGGCGAAAATCGCATAATATTAAATGTGGGAGGCATAAGGTGAGTAAGCTCTCTGCACATACATTTTTTAAAAACACATCTACTTGTTGCTCCATTTCGTTCGTAACCAAAATCACCCCTTTCTTCTATCGGCCTCTACAGTTTTGCATTAGAAAACATTCATTTACACTGATTTCCCTGATAATTGAGATCTAATGTAGCCAAATCGTAGAGAGGTGATGTTGGGATGGAAACCCCTCTGCCTACACCATATTCTTTTGTTAAATATTTTGCTGTTGTTTACGTCAATCATACGCTCCAAAGGAATGTAGTTCAAGTGTCAGGGCAGGATATGAGGGCGATAACATGCACACACATATGTACAATGTAGTAGTCAAGTGTATTTTTGGTAAACACCTTTTCGAGAAATACTCCCGGTACACTAAGTGTATACATGCACATGTCTACACATACATATGTACATATATCTATACACGCGTCCGTATGTGTGTATACATGTGCATATGCGTAGGCTGTTCAATAAATCACATAAGGTATCAATTTTCACAATCAAATTAAATTGACAGTAGTGAAAGCATGAACGATTTAATTGTTCAATATGTTCGACATTTTGGCCTTTCTGTTTCTAAAGTGTTCATTAGCTGACAATGAGAGAGAGAGAGAGATAGAGAGGGAGGCAAATATATAGAGCGCGCCATAGTGAGCGACGTGAGACCTCATTCATAATTGAGTTTTCGTGTTTTAAAGCACTTACCCTGTGTGTTTTGACATCCAAGTGTTGGCAGAAGTATTTTTATTCTTAAAATAGTTATACGAACATTTAAATTTTAATTTAACTTGACTGTTGTTTGATCAGCACCTAAACAAGTCAAAAGTTTTACTTGGCTCAATTTACGAACACACGTATCCGCTTCATATTTCTTTAAACATTGATTTCCTCAAACTCCACTCTGTTCTAGTGGGTGTCCTTTTTCACGAATGCCATATACATATGTTTAGTATTTTTCCACCGCGTGTCGGTCTTCCCTTACCGTACTTGTTATCGTATTTGTCATTGAACGCTTTTCGTGTTGGAGCATCGGCCTGAGTTCATTCAACTTCCAATATTTCGTGTTAGGTTGTGTAGGAGTGGCTGTTTCTAAATCGACACACAAAGTACATTCAAGGCAATTGCTGGGTTCTGAAGGGTTTTCATTTTGCCGTACTCCTTGCAACTGGAAAATAAAATTACACCGAAAGATCCTCCTCATAAAATGAATTCTTGATCAATTAGTTTATTTCCCTGTATGTGTATTAAATCGAAAGCTTAAGACCTGAGATAGAACCTACTTGTCTACACTGGTTTCAGATTTAGCTAACCTGATCTGTCCAGAACTGTTTTTTAATTCATCTGGTGAAAACTGTATCCGATTCGTAATGACCGTTACGAAAACATAGTAACATCTTAATAAACTATTTGGGAATGAGAATGTTGTGGGAAGACATTGCGACGTTTGATTGTATTTCAGCAAAAAAATGTACATGAATATTGACAAACTTAGGGTTTTATTCTTTATGTCAGTATTGATGATCCGTGAAATCAACTGCACGTTCTTTGTAACCCCTTGCGATGTGGCTCGTCGACAATCTCGGAAAACTAAAATATATTCCTTAAATAAGACATGAAGGAAGGTATGCGTTTTATGGATTTGGGTTCAATCGATCTGTCCTTCGCCTGTCCGCTAACCTGTAATTATTACAATGATGGACGGTGTGTACTCCCAGAAATTTTCTTGTGTATTTTCGTATCTACGTTTATTTCGCATTCATTCGATTGAAATTCTACTACAATCTTCTACAGATATAATGTCTGAGTTTACTTTATCAATTTTTTTTTTTTTTTTTTTTTTGGTATTTTGCCACAGAAGATACCGTCATCTTGGCACAGTCCAGTTAATATCCATACTTAATTACTAATATGACTATTCACAAGCTTAATTGGTCCTTAGTCGCATTTAGAGTAGAATTAAAAAAGGTACACCAAGATTCATTCTTTGGTTGCTGTCGACATTGTGTCGGCAGGGGGTGTGTCTTTTGGGAGCAATCGGGCATGTAACTGGAAAACGCTCTGGCTGTCTGTCTTTGCGAAGTCTATCTTTCTGTGTGTTTTGCCATCTGTGAGTTTTAATCTGGTACGTACCTATGTTGCCACTAATTACTGATCCGAATCTTTATTAGCACCTTGGATCGTCTGCATGTACATATGTGGAAGCGTGCCTTCCCTCAATCACATCATACAAAATTGAATGGTGTGTTTTAAGATTTGGGAACGAGAATATTTAAATGCTGATATTCGTTTGACTTCACCTCTGTGGTAGTAAGAACCACAGAGGTGAAGTCCATCAACCGTCCTGCATATTTGAAGGTTATTTTTCGTGGAGTCTGAAGCCCAAACATCATATGTGTAGACTTGGTTGAATATATTTGCCCTCGATGTGGACAGTGGGCAAAAGTTTGCAACATATTTGAATCTCTTGTTTACGAAGGATCTTCACCCGAACTCGGGCTTCCTGTTGTGTTGGCACTAAAATATGTTACAATTGTTTGTGTTGCCGGTAATGTCTGCTTTATATATTCGAGGACATTCACCAGCTGGAGTTTCCCAGCTATAACACTAATACTTTCAATGATGTAGTACTACAAATGTCAGTCTGAAAGTCCCCCCCCCCCCTGTCTTCGCCTGAATGGTTTTTGCCACTCGGCTGTGTACTTCTCCGCTCTCCAAGTCCTGCAATATTAAATATTGGTTATGACAACAACAAATGACATCGCCATTAAAAGCAAATCACTTGCCGTCTAAATAACAATTAATTTACATGCGGAAACACTCACACAGGAAAAAGTTATTGATTGTCAAAAACCTGAATAGAATACGGGGGAAGTAGGCGAGTAAAAGAGAGAGAGAGAGCGGGAGAGAGAAAGAGAGACAAGCAATTTTCATTAAATGTTACCGTTGAAAGGACACGCATTTGACAAGTGTAATTAAGAGGGATTTGTTTTGTTTTCCATTTAAAGCGTAATCAAAACGACCAAATTATTTGCTTACATATGTAGGAACACATGTAAATACCCATGTCTATTAGAACTTTTGTTAGGTTTTGGTTTTTCCAAATAGACAAACAAGTTGTTAAGTTAATTACTTTTTGAAGATTATATCATGCTATGCGGACATTTTGGGGGACAGACATTCGACAGCTACCACAGTATTTGCATCATATATTAGGGAACTTTTATATTTTATTTATTTATTTATTAATTACAATACAAAGTAAATTTATATTCTAATTTTGGGTCCAAGGGTAAACCGGTTGACACAGACCATTTGGCTAAAATTTTTTGCAGCGACAGACCAAAGCCTCTGGTGGTAATCGAACCCACAACCCCCACGCTGATAGACAAGCACGCTACCAACTCGTCTACCGGGGCGCCTAGGGAACTTTTATATAATCTAATGTGTGTTTTGTGATTTCAACATCATATTGCGGAAGAAACGAGCAACTTCTGTCAAATTAGTGAACTATAAATTTTTGAATTCGCTGAGGTAAATATTGAACAGACGCTAGGGATTTTTATGCAGAGATAATAATTGTATGTAACATTCTATACAATTCAGAATTAATTAAAAGCCACTCTTCTGCCGTAGGTAAATATTTCAGTCTATGCAAGAGCAGAAGGGGAACATCTCACATATTAGAGATCCGTGCATTGTAGAATTTGCGTACTCGCTGAATGGGACCTACTGTTCAGGAAACCGCCACCGAATGACTAACAGTTGTTCTACAGCAGTTGTACATGGCCTAAGGATTACTCTCTGACTCGTGAAGTCGGCGTTTACGAGGTGAAAAAGTAGTTGATGCCCTAAACCCAGGCTTCGAAACTGTTTATTGTCATTTACTCACGCAACGTTCGTCCATTGTGCTGTATACGTAACACAATCTATTCATTTAGTTTTAAATGAAAAATAATTTAAAACAACCAACCGAAGGTTAAGTGCCGTACAGCAGTTCCAGACTTGTTCTACATTAAAAACTTGTGGCTCTTGTGGTTGAGTCACTTTCAAACATTTCTTTCATTCATTCCACTTGATGTTTTTGTTTTGTTTTACAAGTTTTGTTCTGTCCATTCATGCAGAATGTAGACAGAAGAATCACAAAGCGTCTAGGCACACACAAACACACACACACCCACACAAACAAATGCCAAAGCATCGAAGAATTTCCTCACCTCGTGCATAACGTGTCAATACTTTTATATCGGATGTTTTGTATTAAAACATATCCTTGATATAATCATTTCGCTTTATCTTGTTTTGTGTCTTGTGGTGGCCCGTCCGTCAAGGTGTAAACTCTTTGCAATTATTTATTGAATGGTTTCTTGCGGTTTTATTCTATCTTTTGTGGTTGTTTTCATCGATTTAAGGTTGTCATATGGTTGGGTTTTCGTATCGCTAGTGCTTAAAAAACCCCCCTTTTTATGTTTTTATAAAAATATTTCGGTCCAGAGAAAATTCTTGATAAACCAAGGAATAACTGATGAAATCGGCACAGACTGCAACTGAATCAGTGGAGGTACATATGTGATACACCTTTTACTTATTATTTAGAATGAATTCATTTCGTGAGATATCAGCTAAGTCAATAACAATACAAAAATGTTTAATAAACACTGATTCAATTTTATGACGTAAAAATAAAAACCAAAGATTGACGAAGAAAATCTCATCCAAATCGTGGTAGTTTTTGTTAATTTTTAGAATTTACATTTTTGTTTCAGCATGAAAATTAACTCAAACTTTGAACTGTGAAAAAGTACCCAATTCATTTTAAGTGACAGTATTCTATTCGATAGGTATTCGTGAAATCTTCACAAATTGCCGGGGGAAAGCTTGTAATCGGGAAAACATTTGGAAGTCTTATGGACTGATTAAAAATACAACATTTCATTAAAGCTGCCATTTCTGTAAACCTATTGATGTGATTAAGTATCGTCCATATGTGCTTCCGAAATGTCAAATTTTCCATCAGGCAGAATTTGCCGATAGCATGGTTTAGGTCGACATTGGGGCCCGCTATAGTCAGTGGTTTACTCACATAGACCTGCAAATTTATGAATTCCCTACAAGGAACCTGAATGTCATAAATATGAACTGATCTGCCCATGGAAACTGCACATTGTTTTGGTTCATGTTAAAACAATATCGGCTATTACTGTGACATCTCTCCCAGTTCTATAACGTGCCACCCTAGAAAGCTGTCTTTATAAAATTCAGCACAATTTATTACGATGAACTTGACCGTATCGTTCAATATGTGTACATAGCCTCCATATTAGGGTCTGTCTCGATTAAATGCAGCTGCCACCACAAAACAATACATGTCCTTTGATTTTGATCATATTTTGCACAGTTTATTGTACGACTAATAGACCATTAACCGACTCTGGCAATAGAGGACCATAGTGGCACATGTTTTGATACAATTTCTCTATCCGTTTGCCATACTAGATGTCACGTTCAACGTCGTCAATTTGACGTCCTGTCGGTCTGACCTGGATCAAATTTGGCACAGTATTAAGCTGTAATGCACCAACTAGTGTATCGAAATTGGGAATACACTTAAAGAAATCTGTAACTATTGGAATCCCCAAAAAAAGTCTGGGATTACCTCCCAAGAAATCATTTTTTAATCAAGAAATTGTGGAAAAAAGATAAGGTCACACATAGCAGACTTTAGTTGTGATCAGCTGTGGTTCAGTGTGGTGTCAGTGCCTCTTGACACACGTGTGTGTTGCGTTGAAACCCCGCAGAAGTTTAATTTGCCTTTATTTTATTAATTGTTTAAATTTTCTACTTAAACTCGTACTTTTATTTAACTTTGTGTTTGCGTGTCTGGTGGTACATATATGTTCGAAACTTCCGTATTGCGTATATTGAAGACAAGAGTTTTGCTGGGCTTATGCGTTAGATATAGGAAGTGTGTGTGTGTGTGTGTGGGGGGGGTTTATTAGAAATAGCAAACATTTGATGAAACGGGCTGAACTTTAGAGTATTCCACTCTTTAAGGCCAGAGTATGTTTTGGATTTCGAATGTAGGTCAATTGGTAAATGCGTATTAAAAATGACACGTGTATTTATGCCGATCAACGTTTTTTTATTTGGTATTCCGTTTAATAGTTATACTACCAATAGCAGCAAAGCAAGAGATATTCATAATTATACTAAACACACATTTAACAGCGCAATAAATATTAGTGGTACTTGTGTAGATTTTATTAGATTAGACATTCGATTCCATTTATATTTGAAAACTTTCCAAAACCAAATTATAATTTTCATAAGATAAGAAAATTGCCAAAATGATTGTAATGTCTATTTAATACACACACACACACACAACACGTAATTTCCGTTTTACAATGTCCTCGTACATATTCATAGGCCATCGCGTCGCTGTCTGAGTGCATGCATGCCCCGTTTCGAATGGGCCAAATCATAGCATAGCGATTTGTACATACAGCACGTAAGATGCCTAAGGCCTTGTTTGCATTTAAATTATTTTGTAATATGCTGCATTATTATAAAATGGAATTTTTGCATCGATGAAATGTCAACGTCACATTCCTAAATGGAATGGAATTACATTTAAACACCTACCTCCTCCTCCTGCACCTCTGCCGACGTATCGGCCAGAGCGACATTCATTCCCTTGCAGGCATAACTATTTAAATAACTACACCGAAAGTATTTGCTTATAGCCAAAAAGACTAAAAAGCGGGGGGGAATAATAATAAAAAAAAAACTACCGCAAACTAGGCAAATGTTGACTCTGAGTTAATAGCCCGTAGCGAACTAAGAAACCCCAACTGTGTCTGCTCCATTCACGGCTTAAGGACTTGTACACAAAAAGGATTCTGTCAAGTATTCTTGCGATGTTTTTTAGCTCTCATCTGAATACTTCTACGGCTGCTGGTGCTCAGAGGTAGTGATAGTTGTTGCTTGCCAGCCTGCATATGAGTGTGTGCGATGAGTACTTTAGGAATTATTAAAAAGGTTTGCATTCACTCACTTTATTTCTGAGTCACATAGACACACACACACACACACCAACGCAAGAGCGCAGAGGGACATGTACTTATGTAGGCTCATATACAAATACACAAACAAAAGCGTGCTGCACTAAAGTCTTTAGCAATAATAAAAAGATACATTCATTGACATACAGACACGCACACATGCATATACATACTTTCGTAAGGATGTATGTACCCTGCAGAAGAACGTGGAGGTATTGACGCCTGGCGAGTGGTGCTGTACTACAGTAAAAGTCATTAGTGGCAATGGGTACGATTTATAGACGGGCGGCAAGTACTGGTAGATTACTCGCAAATACTCGTTTTTTAAGACGGCAACACTACAAAAATATACATAAGTTGGCAACCCTATTAATAGCTGTCAACAATTATTTGGTTTGTGAAATTCATTTTTAGTTGTGAAAAAAAGTTGTGTTGGAAATTCCTTGGTTATTCTAGGCCAAATTCTTGGTCGAGAAATTGTCATGTCTTTTAACGTTGAAGGCGTTCAGGGGAAAAAGAGGTTGAAAGACTTTAAAAATGTGTACGATGCTATAACTGGTATGTATATGTTAAAAAAGCTTCCAATAGACTTTCATTGACTTCATATTTGTTTTTTAGATGCAATCTCTGATGAAAGACCAGAAGAAAAATTTAAAGCGGCACTCCACCACCAAAAGAATAAAAACCATAAACTAAAGAGCAAGCAAAAGGCCAAAGAAAATCGCACTCAGCTAAGTGTGGATGACCATGAAGAGCCGAAAGACTGAAATAAATTAGATTTTATAACTTTAGTTTTTTGGTTGTGATAAAAAACTAATGAAATGCCTTTTTTACACTTTTTAGTTTTATATTTCAATAAATATTCAAAATAAACGTATACGTTTATACATATTGAAATAAAAATCTGCATTCTTTCATTTTTCTCAATACCAAGTAACCAACAAAGTACCTACTCGTGGATTGCTTCAAAGGCGATTGGTGGAAAGGTACTCCCAAAGTCTCCACTCGTGGACTACTCCGAAAGCGAGTGCTGGTTTTCGTATGACAGTCCAATGTTAAAATCAGCACTTGAAAGCATTAACGGGGAAATGAAGAGAGAGTAGTCACTATCGCTTGGAGACTACTCGAAGAGTAGTCCTGCACTACTATTTTTTTCTGAAGGGTATAGACACGCACGTACACACTCGCACAACCGTATTCACACAACCATAAAATCAACATGAATGACATGGAAATGAACAAAAACAAAAAACAAACTGTGCTGGCTGTGTGACTGGGTGGCTGTGCATGGTTCTGTGCTCACTGCTGTGTGAGAGCACATTTGAGTAGAATTTAAGTTGAAATGTTTTAAAGCATTTCATAAACAACACAGGAAAAAAAATAATAAGTACAATCAGATATACACACTCTTAAGTACCCATGTGTGTATGAATGTGTTCATGTGCAGAAAAACTACAGTGAAGCGTAGAAATATTCGTTCTTCGGTGACCATTTGACTTTGATGACTTTGTTTCGATACTTCGGGTGGCAGGACACGGTGTCCTAACGTTATACAGTGGGGCCACAAGGAAATGCAAACGATTTGTGTTTTTTTTTTCAGTTGTTAATGAATCTGGTATATTATTTTTTAGTATTTATTAATTACAATACAAAGTAAATTTATATTCTAATTTTGGGGCCACGGGTAAACCGGGTGACACAGACCAGTTGGCTAGATTTTTGTAGTGACAGACTAAAGCCTTTCGAACTTCCACGCTGAGTGGCAAGTATGCTACCAACTCGTCTAGCGAGGCTCAACATTTGAACAACTTGAAGAGTTGTCCTCTTCAAAAGCCACTCTCGACAATGGGTTAAACTCCCCCAAAGATGGAAATTTGATTATATCGATGGCTTAATTTAGAAAGGGCGTAACACGCATTTGCGTAAGGTAAAAACTTTATAACATTTGAAAAACTTCAGACATACAAAATTTTAAATAAAAATGCGCAACAAATTTACTTTTGAAACTATATTTTTTTTTGATTTTGGTTACGCACTTTTGGAAAAGGGCAATAAATCCGGTACACACAAAGTCCTGAAATTTGGGATGTGTATTTGACAATTTTGAAAAAAAAATCGAATTACGTCCTTTCTAAATTATGTCCACTTTTGATTCCCATTGTAATCTATGTGAATATTTTTATATTCGCTCAAATTGTTTATGAATTGTGAACTACAAATGTTGATATCACAGTGCATCATGAGAAATGGTTTATTTTATTTGGTACAACAGTGACTCGTTCTTCGTAAATCAAAAAAAAAAAAAAAACACACGCACACACACACACATTCTAGTATACAATCAGCTTTCATTCTGTTGTACATTGAACTTGAGGCTTTTCCGTTGATATTTTATGGGATTTCCTTGTGAAGTTTGAATCTTTGCTCTTTTGTTTAATGGACTTTCGTCCAACTACTCCATGGGACGTAAGGCTTACTCACTCAAATGCCATGTCGTTTGATGTTTTGCTGCATATCATACACACATACAATATTTCCCCAACGATTTGAATGCGTTTTTGGAGAATGTCCTTGATGCATTCGAATCACATCCACGTTCATATCCATTTATCACATGAATAGTCATCCGGGAGTAAGTGTATACGCTTTTTGGCCTCCTTCTCTCTTTTGCCATTAAGTCAGTTTAAGCTGAGCAAAATAACATAGACTTTAGCGGCAATTATTTTAAAATCCTATCTTAGTGTCTTGAATATGAGCGACACTATAGAGAATGGATTCCTTAATCTTTTCAATATCCTGTCCAAAATAGAAATATTTCTTAGTGACAGTGAAAATGCAGACAATCGTAGTGACTTTCATGTGAGTGACCCGTGAATCGTTTAAATTGAAGGCGGATATTTCTCGGTAATAAAACCTTGTTCTTTTGGATCTACCTTCCATACTTGATTCTCTAATTGATTCTTCAGAATTGAAAAAATTCTAAAATTTGTAACGACCAAACGAATTTGTTTTATGGAAACAGACAGACATCCCTGTCCAATATAGAAATGTTCTTTAGGGGCAGTGTCAACATTTCAGTTCAGTTTATGTTCATCATGTTTTGACCGCCGGATAGTGACCAAACGTATTTCTTGCTTGTTTCCAATAAAATGTAAAATTTTCCTGTAACATTTTACCTTCTTGAAACACTTACCCCTGCCTCTTTGGCTTCCCTTAAGATTTAATGTATTCATTAATACAGTCGTGTGTTTTTTTTTTGCCGTACCAGAGATTACCCGCCGAAATCCATCCCTCCACATTGAAGGGATTTCTGTCGTTCACATATTGCCCAGCTATCACCACATGCCCGCCATTAACAAAGACGGGATGGGACGATATAGCGACCGCAGTTACTTACATATGTATTTACTATATTATGCATGACATTCAATTATTTATATATTTCTTACGGTTCGCTGCCAGCAAATTATCGCATGCAAGGACTTCTGATTTATAGAATTTAATGTGTCGAATTGTAGGCATTTGCCACATGATTCGGTTCAATGCAAAAAAGTGATTATAATAAATTTAAAGCTTACAACAAAGTTACAACAAATCTATGCTGCAAAACCTTTTTTACGTGTTGCTATTGTTGTTGTGGTTTAAATTCCACGACACGTTGAAATTTATAATCTTAACTGTGTACAAATGAGGGCTATAGAGGACATATATAGTCGAATTCACACATACATATGTATGTATGTATTTATATATGTAAATGAACATTTATATGGATACACCTACACACAAATGTGGGTGTTTAGCTTTTTGTGTTGTATGTGTGTGTGTGTTCTATACGTGGTTTCCTTATCATAATGAATACCGTCTCACGGTTTCATGACATACGATAAATATATATGGGCATTTCCAGCCACACGTACCATTAAATTGTAGAAAACTCCTTAAAAACATTATTATTTGTTTGCTTCTATTTTAATTATTTAATAGCTTTTCAGTAGGCTAGGCTTTATGTGTAAGGGGTGTATTATTTCAAGAATAACATGATTTCTTTACGTGACACGATATGGAAGTGAGATTCATCTTAATTGTCAACACTTCAAAAGTCTGCAAAGTCTGTCAGATATTTTAACTGCGCTTAATTTTTTTTTTTAAAAAAATACCAATGTTGCTTTTTTGAAAATATTTAATTACATGTCCGGTACAATGGGTTTCTGGTTCCCTATACTATTAGATACCTTTTTCAATTTCGCAATTAATCATGGAAAAAGAGTCTTCGAGTTATAACAACATATGTTTCTTTGCTGTTGACGTTTGTTACTTGAAAAGATCATTTGAACCACAATTTCGGTCCTCCTTTACTTTTTATTATTGTTGTTTGATGTCGCAGGATAGTTTAATGCAAACTTTATTTATTAGCTTTCAATGTTTTTTAAAATATTAAAGAGAAATGCGTAATTACTCATTAAAAAAATTAAAGAGAAACTTTAATGATAAAGCATAATCCGAAATTGGAGGCTTAGTTCTCTTCACAAAACCAAAGATCTGTAATATAATAATTGAAATGAGAAGATTTGAACATTTCTTTAATACAATTATCAAAAAATTGGCAGTCGTTTAAACACTTTACATTTGTCCATCAAGAATGACGCGGAAATACCTATATGTATTGGCATGTATATTAGGGTGGAGTGAAAACATGCTTTTTTTTAAATTTGAAAAAGTTAACCTCGGAAAGAGATGTATTCTGGGGTCCTAATGGGGGGAAAAATAAAGAAAAAAATTTTAAAACATTTTTAGGGGTCGCGCCACTCCCTCGTAATTTGGAAATTATCGCTATTTTGGCGTTGATTTTAGAAAAATCCTAAAAATTAACGACTTAACTTATTCGAAATTTAAAAGTTTGAACTTGTTCAGTGCCCAAACAAAAGTATTTGAGGGAAATATGAGGATAATCGACTAATATTCGTAGCTTTGGTGGCGATTTCATTGTTCAGTCAATTTTCTGAAGAAGGGACGATTTGACTTATGTTACTTTTTGAAATTTTTGAACAATGAGAAATTTTTTTTTAAATTTTTTCATGCCCTTATTTCATTGTTTACGCTATTGCAAACATTTATTGACATAAAACTTTTTAGGATTTTTCTAAAATCAACGCCAAAATAGCGATAATTTCCAAATTACGAGGGAGTGGCGCGACCCCTAAAAATGTTTTAAAATTTTTTTCTTTATTTTTCCCCCCATTAGGACCCCAGAATACATCTCTTTCCGAGGTTAACTTTTTTTTTTTGAATTTCACTCCACCCTAATGTATATGTATGTGTTGCCTATGTATGCACGTATGCTGTATGAGCCGATATAACCCCGCACAAATATTCACATTTAAATATATAATCCAAGGATTTCAACAGTTTTGTTTTTTATTAACTGAGAACATTTTTTATGGCCGCGCTGGGGTCGGCGACGTCTGCATTGGTGGCAGTAATACGTGTTTGGATTGGCAGCAAACAGCAGCGAAATTAAATTAGAAAATCGATTTATTATTGCTCATGTAAATCTCTTTTTATTACTGCAAAAGTTTTTTTTTTTTATCTTTTATCGCATGCACAATTTCATTCCATCATCAGAAAACATCAACATCAGCATCAGCGGCAGTTGAAACAGCAAGAGCAACATCAACAAGAACATCATGAGCATCGTCATCTCAATTTTATAAATACATTTTTAAACATTTAGATACGTCGGTGGTTGTCCACACATCCTTCCATTCCGTTTTGCATCCGTTGAGTTGGCTGTACAAATATGTACATTAGGGCGGGGGTCATATTGTTTTTCGCACCCAACGTTTAGCAAAATTATAATCTACAGGAAATTCTAAGAAAATTTCACCAAGAAACCAAGGGTCTAAAATAAATCCCTAGTCGATTTGTATGGGATGAAAAAATCAACAAAACATATGGCAAAAAAAGAAAACTACGGGATCTTTTAAGAATATTCTACAAAGAACCCAAACATTTATGTCACATTTTACCAAAAAAAAACAACAGTTTGAGTATTAAAATCTGGGGAAAAAATCGAATAAACACCGATGCACAGTCGTCCAGAAACCAATTTCTTCGGCCAAAAGTTTGTAACTTTTGATCTAGTAAAAAATTTAGAGTTCTGTAAAAAACTGGTTGTAGACAAGGTGTGATGGATTATTTTATGATATTAATATTGAAAACCGGACAACTGGTTATGTAATATATCCAAATTTTTCGATTTTAAGGGGGGACATTTTTTGTTTTTAGATTTTTTTTTTAAACAAATTTTGATGTATTTTTTTAAAAAGTTTTTAAATTTTTCCGATTTTTATATGACATTTGAAAAAATGTAATTTGAGTTCTCCATTTTGTCCAACTGTATCGTATATATTAAAAAAGCAAAGGTATTTAATTTTTTTTTTTATTATTAAGTACTTTTTCTCATCTTTATCATTATTATTATGACGTCAACAGTTTATTTGGTTGTGGCACATATTTTCAAAATATCAATTTGAATAAAAAAATACAAAATCGATTTGTGCGAGCTAGGATTTTTTAAGACCAATGGTTTCTCGGTGAAATATTCTTAGAATTTTCCGTAGTTTTCGTTTTTTGCTTTTGCTTTCGCTTTGTTGATTTGTTTTCCTCCCATTCAAATTGACCCACCCTAATGTGCATACCTCGTACATACACGAACACACACACGTACCTTTAAATGGACGTGAGTGAGACCGTTGGTCTCGTATGCGAGTGTGTGGGCTGTGTGTGACCACACATTATTTGTACACGTCCCACAGTGGGGAATTATGGGGATTTTCGTTGGGAACTATTCTAATTCTTCTACTACCTCGCGGTTGCAACTGCCGGCCTTCTCTTTCTGTCGTTGCAACGTTTGTTAGTATAGGTTTTGGCTTGTCCTCGTTTACAATGGGATTTCTTTTCGATGCTTGAAAAAGAAGCATTTACATTTCCCTTTATCTTTTCGGCGATTTCAAAGTCATCAGCATATGCTTTCATGATCGCTAGTTTTAATAACCTTCGTTTTTTTTTTAAATATTTTCTCAATTAGAAAGTTAGACAAGTTGCACGATATTCTGTCGGAGATATCTTGAAGTGGGAACTTGTTTGAATTGGGAATTTGTAATGTCACCCACAGTACTAATTTGGATAACCAATTACAATAAGAGGCATAAGGTTGAATAAATATTAGACCAAAATCACCGACTGTGCCCATAAACATACACAGAGTCCCGTCCTTGCACACATGATGTCGTCGTATCGTTTTTGCCATCCGTGATAGTGACCCAAAGTTTCCGCTCATAAATATTGAAAATTTCTGTGTAAACAACGTGAACGGAAAGATGTTTTTCCCCATTTCAGAACACAGTTTGTTTTCCATTTGTTGGTCCGCACTTACACCGGCCATGAATATGGAACGAACGGACGGATGGATGGCATGGAATGGGACAAACGTTTTCCTTTCTAATTCTGCTGAATTAGCAGTACATTTTGCTAATGGAAAATGATATATGTATGTAAATTTTACGTTTCTATTCCCTCTTGTTCTCTTTCTGGGTTTCTTGGCTATGTCGTGTCGTGTCGTGACGTGCCGCACCGTTTCCAGGTATGAGACGTATAAAGCGACGCTGAAGAAAATACCCGCCACAAGATTATCACGTTTAACTGAGGCCTTAGCCAATTATGATCCAGTGCTCAATGAATATTTCTTTGATCGTCATCCGGGAGTTTTTACACAAATTCTCAATTATTACAGGTATGATTCATTGCAACGACTCAAATATTTTCCTCGTATAATGGTTTTTTTTTTGCACTTTATTTTTAACAGAACTGGTAAATTACACTATCCTACCGATGTGTGTGGACCTTTGTTTGAGGAGGAATTGGAATTTTGGGGATTAGATTCCAATCAAGTTGAACCCTGCTGCTGGTCCACCTACAGTATACACAGAGATACACAGGTAAGTTATGGTCCGGTCAACTCAGCGCCGCCATGATATTTATGCGTGTATTTCTATAAACAATTTCAGAATACTTTAGCCATATTGGATAAATTAGATATTGACAATGAAAAGCCTTCGGAAGAGCAAGTGGCACGATTATTTGGCTTTGAGGATTCCATAAACAAGGGCCGCCTGAATTGTTGGCAGCGTATCAAACCCAAAATATGGGCTTTATTCGATGAGCCGTCTAGTTCGACGGGGGCCAAGGTAAGTACTGCTTACATTTGTTAACTAAACTAGAATTAAATTAAAAAATATTAGTAAATATTGTTCAGATTACGAAAGACACACGTGTGTAGGTGTTAGCTCGTAGAACTATTGATTGTCGTCAGATAGGATTGTTCTTCAATACATCAATAACTTCAATTAAATGTACGACGGGTTTGCCACATTTTTCCAGTACATGTGTATTGTCTGCTTAACCCATTAATGCCCAGAGAATTTGTTTTTTTTTCTGTTCTTCCAACCCGAAACGTTGTTCTCATGCAAAATATTACAGATACTTATGTGTTCAGCTGCTGGACATCTTCGTGGCATTGCTAGATATGAGCGCAATTGTATCAAGCACACGCCTTTTTCTCCTGTAAAATTTTCTTTTTAGCGCTTACGTCTTTTACGCATTTAGTGCTAGTTATAGCACTTGGCTAATTTAATTCTACGAAATAATTCATCTTACAACATAATTCAACGATCCTTTTTTTCTTTTCGCAGGTGGTCGCCAGCATGTCCGTATTTTTCATATTCGTTTCTGTGATATCTTTCTGCCTGAAGACGCATCCGGGTTTTCGCGTAGACTTTACACCCACCAATAGTCAACAAATATCAACTAGCGTACCGACCATACCTCAGCATCACAGCAACATGCCGCCCACAACCGATGCATCCGCCACGCCGCGCCATTTCAATGATCAGCACGACATCTTGCAGCCCACATTCAAGGTCATCAACTACACCAGCCCTGTGAGCGGCAATTTCAGTTCGGGCCTGGTAACACCCATAGCCACCTTTAGCCTGGAGAAAGCCGCCCGACGTAATGAACGGACACGTCGTCAATCGGCGGAGGAAGATGATGAGGGCAGCCTAAATCCCGACGATACGCACATACATGGTTGGCATCAATCCTTTGGCCAGCCGCATGAGGCATTTTTCTATGTGGAATTGGTGTGTAATGTGTGGTTTTTCTTTGAGGTCATCATACGTTTCATAGTAAGTTTGGGAATACTGCATGTGGTGGATGCTTGTTTGGATTGGTTAATGAGCTTCTTTTTTTTTGTTCGTTCTTTGTCTTAGGTTTCGCCGAACTTGTGGCAGTTTGTCAAGTCCCCCGTCAACATTATTGACTTTGTGGCGACTCTAAGTTTCTACACAGACGTCATGCAACGCATGGGCGAGTATACGGGGCTGTGGGAGGCCTTTTCCATAGTACGCATTATGCGGCTGTTTAAATTGACCCGCCATTCGCCCGGCCTGCGCATACTTATACACACATTTAAGGCCTCGGCCAAAGAGTTGACGCTGTTGGTGTTCTTCTTAGTTTTGGGTATTGTGTTCTTTGCCAGTTTGGCATATTATGCGGAAAAGCTGCAGGTAATGTTGGGGCGTTTTTTTGTAATTTACGAAAATATCCGGTACAAATTGTGATTGTGTGTGCTTTCAGGATAATCCGGAAAATCAATTTAAAAGCATTCCGCTGGGCTTGTGGTGGGCCATAGTGACGATGACTACAGTGGGCTATGGCGATGTGGCTCCGAAAACCTATCCGGGCATGTTTGTGGGCGCTCTGTGCGCACTGGCTGGCGTGCTGACAATAGCTCTACCCGTACCTGTGATTGTTAGTAACTTTTCCATGTTTTATTCACATACCCAGGTAGGTTACAGCGATAAACGAAAGTTGTAAATGTACTTGTTGTTCCTGTGTGACATCTTCCCATACAGGCCCGCTCAAAATTGCCCAAACAAAGACGTCGAGTTTTGCCCGTGGAACAACCACGACGTAAACGCGAACAAGGTCCGCCGCCTCGAGGGCGGACACATGCTTACAAACAAGCGTCACTGGCTCCGGGAGTTGTGACCACCGGTCCACCCCACTCACACAATCCCATGCTGAAGGAAGCCTTTGCTTCGGCTAAAATCGGTAATGACTTGTTGTTGCACTTATATATATATACATAGTGTGGCTCATAACACTTTCATCGGGATACCAACTAAGTGTATCACTGTAGTAGAAAAGGCTTCAAGAGCTTTTTTTTTGTTGGCGCCGCCCCCCCCCCCCCCCACCCCGTGTTTTATGTTGTTTCCTTTTCCGATTCCCGTGCAGTTTTGAGTTGTCCCCGTACTTTTCGGTTGCCTTTTAAAAGGAAATGAATCGATGTCGTTGATTTATTGGTTTCTTCAATATTTTTCCGTTCTGTTTTCTTTACTTATGGATTTCAATGTTAGAAACACAAAAAGACAGCATGAATGGTGTAAATGTTAATGGTGTTAGTATTATAGAACGACCACAAAATCCCCTAGCCGGAATAGTTAAGAATAGCACTAGATCATCCGAAACATCGATACAGACATCACCGATGGCTTTGAGAACGGGTCCCTCAGTTATCAGCTGTAAGTAGAGCATACATAAGACACAATACATACAGACATACATAAATGTACATACATACATACATACATATAAAGCTCCATAATTGTTTTGCTTGGATGCGTTTGGTTGTCACCCTCATCCTCACACTTTCACACACGCATACACATCCTTAATCTGAACGTGTACAATACAAGCCATACAAATGGATCTTGATCGAATTCCTTTCAAAGTGATTTTATTAATTTTTGATTTATCTTTGCCAATTTCTTAGCGGACTTCTTAAGTGTGCCAGCGGTGCAGAGCTTACAACCCAGAGCTGCCACTACCGGAAGTGATTTTCTTATGCCTTTGCAGCCCAAGCTGTTGGCATCGTTGGGTAAGTACAGTGGAACAACGAGGAGATCTTCTGTGTTCCTTAACGTTTTTCCACTGGCATAGCGATTGTTAACGCGACTTTTCCAAGACTATTGAAGTTTAAATGTTTTCTGTAATAATCTTGTACATTCTTTAGAAATGTTTTGGGGCTTAAAACTGCTTTTAAATTATGGATTAGGTCCTTATAACTCAGCGATTTAGCATACAGCTGTTTTGTGTGCTTAGTTGTTCCCTGTATCAAATTGGACCTTTTTTTCATGTTAGAGTTTCGAGTGTAATTTCCAAACAGACATAGCACTAACATTTGAGGTCGAATTTCATAATGGAAATTAGCCTCAGTAAAAATATAAAAATTAAGCCCCCCCCCAAAAAAAAAAAATCATAAAATTTCGTGTTGTTGTTCCACGTACAAAAAATTTCCTAATTTCATTTTCAAGTTGGGGTGTATTTTCGGGGGGGCCTAATTTCATTCCACCCCTCCAAACAGTTTCTAAAATAGTGTTACACCTGAAGTAACTTGCAGAAATAATTTTAGTCTCTAAAGTCATGTAAAACAACTCCAGAAAATGAACAGTTCGGGCCCTGTTCATTTAAGGGTTGCAGAGTGATCCTGCCAATATTTTCTATTAAATGTAACGGTGTACCTATTCATATTTTGTGCACCTGTCCAATGATACCAAACCATCTTTTCCTTAAACAGAACAAAAAGACTATCCAATCACAGCCGAGCAGAGGGACAAAGAGAACATAGACCAACAACAGCACCATCACTTGCATCACGGTCTAAGACATCGTTCGAATATCAGAGCCATGCTGAATGTTCCACCCACGGTCAATGTGGTGAATGCCCAAATGCCTCCAGGCGGTCAACATGGGGATGCCATAGTCAATGAGGCTGATCTCAAGGGCAACAGCTATCTTAGCACTACCAGTAGCGTCATCAACGATGATAATACGGCCGTCAAGAACAATGGCATCAACTCCAACACTACTAGCAAAGAAATTACTATTCCTACAACGCAAACACTGCCTATGCACCAGCACCAGCCACAGCACAATACCCCACCTCACCATATACGTTATCCCGCTTTCCAGCCCAAGGTCACTTTGGTCAACGATGATCACGATGATGATGATGACGACGCCGATGCTGGGGATCTATGCAATGCCTGTGATGCATATCAAGAACCAACCAATAATCATAATACCAACGGCGCCGGTTGCCAGGAAACTGCAACGGTGCTGCGGGAAGATCACAACGAGCCGAATGGCAAAGAAAGTCTGTGTTCATTTTCCATGGATCTCATGGCTGAATAATGAAAATAATCGAGGGGCAGAGAAAGATAGACACAGAGAGAGAGAGAGAGAGAAAGAAGAGTTGAACCCCCACACCCATACATACTCTACATATACATATACAAAAACAATGCTGACAACATCAGGTCAACTTTTAGATATTTTAGCATACAAATTAAACAAATTTTTTAATTATGGTTTCAGTTGTTTATTCACCCACCCATTATTTGTTCACATCAAGTCCCACCATTTCCCCCCGTAACAGCATAATTTGTTAAAGAACCAATCCGGTGCAGCGTTAGAGTCACCTTAGAATGCTAACATTATTTTTTTGAAGTAGTAACAAATTGAGTTTGCAGAGATCGAAAGAATTAGAGATCATATGATTGGTGCTTTTACCGATTCCGTATGACACAGTGACAGAGTATTGTCGATGAGATCGGTTAGAAAAATATTGTTCCAAGTTTGAATTTTAACCAAGTAATTAGTTAAGTAAGTATTGTAAAATAGTCAAATTGAGTAAAACCTAAAAATAATGAAATTGTCTTTAAACAACAAAAAGAAACAAATGTGAAAAATAAAGAGATTTATTGATTTTTTCTTTTGAAAACCTTAAAACACTGGCGTTTTTTCATAGTTATGGCAAAAAAGATTGAATACAAATATTGTGCCGCCCATGGCACTGTGGACCACCGTTGTCGACGGCAAAGGAAGGCCGGCCAGTTGGCGGACTTATAATCAAAATTTCCAGTGTCTACAGTACGTGTAGTTGAGCATTGCAGGGTACAAGAAGGCATTTCATACCCCCAAAACGTTCAAGGACATGGAAAATGAAAAATGTGACAGAATGACATCGATTACTGACAGATTTCGATTTTGTTGGTGCGGACAGTGATAGATGAAGAATTTGTTGGTTCTATTGGGTATTGAAGAGCACATTACGGTGGAGTATATTGGGTCAGCAATACCATGATACATACGCCAAGGAAGCATAAAATGAAGAATTCTTTATCTGGTTTTAAAAGTGAGAGGAATACCTCGCCGATGTAATTATAATTTCAATATTATTAACAGTAACTTCTACGGATACATTTTTCAATAAACTTCGTATTTATAGCAGCAATAAGTTTGTGTTGAATATATTTTCTAACAATAAGAGCGACTCCTCCACCTGTAACGACATCTCGCCCATTTCTATAGACAAAATAATATCGTAGATAGGTTTTAGGTGAAATTGGTTAGGAATGCATTTTAAAGTTCTTTGAATTGTTGCAAACCATGGCCATGTTTCACCAATGTTTTCACCGTTTCTGAAAAATTGGACAAATAGTTTCAAGGGACTTCGAGTCTCTAATTTTTCCATATTCTGAACCAAATTTCTCCAAAACTATTTGTTCCATAAAAAAAATGGAAACAGCGTCTAATTCAGATTGAGGTCCGCTATGCATGAACCAAATTTCATGAAAATCTATTTTTTCAAAAAAATCTAAAATTTGGATGGGTTAACCCCTTTCTCTTTTTTTTGGGCAAAATATTTTTTACCGAATTTCCCAATCTTTTGCAATGGGATGTCTTCTGCCTTCGAAATGATGCAATTATAACCACATACGGTTTATATAACATGAGCCATTACAGATTAATAGTCAAAAAATACATTATAAGAGTGCTCCAGCGGATACACAATAAATCGTATGAATATGATCGTATCACACAACTCTCTGAGGGCTAATAATTGCCTTAAAGACTAGCTTTAATTTAATACTACTCTTGTGCAGATACCTTAGTCGGTTGCTGAAAAATTCAACAAATAGTTTCAAGGACCTTCCAATCTCTAATTTTGAGAAAACTCCATTTTCTCAAGCGAATTTCTCCAAAACTATTTGTTCAATCAAAAAAATGGAAACAGCGTCTAATGCAGATTGAGGTCCGCTATGCATGAACTAAATTTCAGGAAAATCTATTTTTTCAAAAAAATCTAAAATTTGGATGGGTTAACCCCTTTCTCTTTTTTTTGGTCAAAATATTTTTTTACCGAATTTCCCAATCTTTTGCTCTGGGATGTATTCTGCGTTCGAAATGATGCAATTATAACCACATAAGGTTTATATAACATAAGCCATTACAGAGTAATAGTCAAAAAATACATTATAAGAGTGCTCCAGTGGATACACAGTGAATCCTATGAATATGATCGTATCACACAACTCTCTGAGGGCTAATAATTGCCTTAAAGACTAGCTTTAATTTAATACTACTCTTGTGCAGATACCTTAGTCGGTTGCTGAAAAATTCAACAAATAGTTTCAAGGACCTTCCAATCTCTAATTTTGAGAAAACTCCATTTTCTCAAGCGAATTTCTCCAAAACTATTTGTTCAATCAAAAAAATGGAAACAGCGTCTAATGCAGATTGAGGTCCGCTATGCATGAACTAAATTTCAGGAAAATCTATTTTTTCAAAAAAATCTAAAATTTGGATGGGTTAACCCCTTTCTCTTTTTTTTGGTCAAAATATTTTTTTACCGAATTTCCCAATCTTTTGCTCTGGGATGTATTCTGCGTTCGAAATGATGCAATTATAACCACATAAGGTTTATATAACATAAGCCATTACAGAGTAATAGTCAAAAAATACATTATAAGAGTGCTCCAGTGGATACACAGTGAATCCTATGAAAATTATCGTATCACACAACTCTCTGAGGGCTAATAATTGCCTTAAAGACTAGCTTTAATTTAATACTACTCTTGTGCAGATACCTTAGTCGGTTGCTGAAAAATTCAACAAATAGTTTCAAGGGACTTCGAATCTCTAATTTTGCGAAAGCTCCATTTTTTCAAGCGAATTTCTCCAAAACTATTTGTTCAATCAAAAAAATGGAAACAGCGTCTAATGCAGATTGAGGTCCGCTATGCATGAACTAAATTTCAGGAAAATCTATTTTTTCAAAAAAATCCAAAATTTGGATTTCTCTTTTTTTTGGTCAAAATATTTTTTTACCGAATTTCCCAATCTTTTGCTCTGGGATGTATTCTGCGTTCGAAATGATGCAATTATAACCACATAAGGTTTATATAACATAAGCCATTACAGAGTAATAGTCAAAAAATACTTTTTAAGAGTGCTTCAGCGGATACACAATAAATCCTATGAAAATTCTCATATCACACAACTCTCTGTGGGCTAATAATATCCCTAAAGTCTAACTTTAATTTAATACCATACTCGTTTCGATATTTAAGTCCGTTGCTGAAATATTGAACAAATGGTTCAAGGGACTTTCAATTTTAAATTTCGAGAAAACTCATTTT
The DNA here is from genome assembly GCA_958296145.1 of Hydrotaea cyrtoneurina. NCBI lineage: Eukaryota > Metazoa > Arthropoda > Insecta > Diptera > Muscidae > Hydrotaea > Hydrotaea cyrtoneurina. The sequence goes on from OY282514.1 coordinate 90,174,476, forward strand.
CTATACCCAATCTACACCGAACTACCGGAGCAAGTCCCTGTAAGAGTTTGTGTTTACACCAATTGATTAACCAGCAGCTGCCAACATCTTGCAGTTGAGTTTCATAATTACACCCAAACATTTTGAAATCAAAGCAGATAAGATGTTGAAAATGATCATGGGAATAATTAGCTTCTTTTAGTTATGAAAGCTGTGATTATATCGATCATCCATTCTCTTCACAGCGCATGCTAAAGAAAAATGGTATCAATTTTCAGACTAGTACCGTAGGAAATCCAGTTCATCTATTGAAACACGTTTAATATTTGCTTTTCATGTTCTTAAATTTGAACGGAAATTTAAATGGGGCAAAGTTCATTGAACGTAACGTTTATAAAGTCGTTGAAAACCTTGCTCCAAACATTGTGAATTGTAAACTACGGAAAATATTCTTCTTTTTCGACAACATGGTTGTAATGGTTTAAATATGTAAATATTACAAAACAGCACACTTTTGTTATATTTAATAATATTTTTTGTTTTATTTTTTGTTGTTGTATTCATAAAAATACAATTCAGTTTTAAAATTAAATGATTGATAATTATCGTATTAATTTATAAAAACAATCTCTATATAACTAAATCATTTTTTTCTTTTGAGTTATGGTACAATAAACGAATAAATTATAAAATTTCAAAATCGCCATCGATTTCTGTTTCCGATTTTCTTAATAAATAACGGAAGCAGAGAGGAGGGGTGTGTAGAACAATATAGACGACGGTGAAAAACGTTCGGATAAAGGGGACAGAGTAGGAGATAAGAGTAGATAATACAAATTTGTTTTGGGGTGTGTTTTAAATTACAAAAAAAAATAAAAAATAAATTGAAAAAAAAATTAAATAAAATACCTATGAATTAACAAATACGAACTAGAAGCACATGCACTCTTAAAACACACGCACGGCGTCCATCGTTTGATGTCGACGTCGCATGTTTTACAGTTTAATTTAATAGTTAAATTGTTTGTAAAAAAAAATATTGCATTTCAATTCGATTTCTTTTTGATATTTCTGTATCTGTTCTAATTTCTCGTCTAAACCATAAGCAGCTTTTTAAAAGCTTTACATTAAGCTGAGTAATTTTGTTTTTGTTCACTTAATTTTACTTATTTTAAAGAAGATTTATGTGATATGTAAGTAGTTAACGCGAAAAATTAATAAAAAAAAAAATAGAATCTTAGAAGACACTCAAACAAAATTTTACATTTTCCAATGAATATTTATACACAAAAATTACAGCAAATCAATATAAAGCTTTCAACATTTCCTCATCAGCGTCATCTTCGTCATTTTCTATTTTATCGTGTGGTATGGAATGTACTTAAGTGCATGCCACCTTTGGTTTGTGGGCCGGATGGCGGCAGGGGCATGCATGCGCATCTTATATTAAGTATAGAGTATGATACATTAGTCGAGCGTTTCGTAATAAATATTTAATAGATCTGGTTGATGAGCTGCTGCTGCTTTTTGCGGATTCCTGTTCCTGTTCTTGTTCTGGTTCTTATTCGTGTTTAAGGTTAACGGTTTATTACTAAAGCTGCTGAATTGGCAGTTGTGTGTGTGTGTGTGTTTTTTTTATTGGACTTCGCTATCACTATCACTCTTTTCTGTTGAAGAGGGTATTCAAATTAATACAAGATTAAACATATTATAATGAAGAACTATTACCTTTTTTGCCCGTATAGGCATGTCGTTTTAATCGATCGTACAAATCATCCTTGGTACCGTATAGTGAGGCATTCGATCTAGCCAAGGTGCTCATTTTGCCGCCTCCATGTAGGCCTGTGAAAACGAAAACATACAAATATTAGTGAATTATTTAAACTACTAAAATTAAATACTGAAAAGGACAATTTAGACGAAGGATTTTAACAGTATGTGTGTTAAAGATGAGATCATTAAAATCAATAATTATCTATCAATAGGCGGACGTCACCAGAATTAATTTACATGGTGTTATCTCTCTCATTAATAAGTATCACTGAGGATGGAAGATCACAATTACAGAAATGCATACGACCAAATCGCTGCGTATCAAAAACATTTTACTTTCGCAACCACACATTTGCCATGAAGATTAAGGCAAAAATTCGTTAATTGTAAAAAACAGACAAAATCAGGAAACTCTGCCTACTGTATATGTCAATAATTTATAGTTATATATTTTCGAACTTACCATCCTTCATGTAGGTCTCATTGTAAAAGTTTGGCATCTCCCAACCATCTTCCTCATCATCGTAGTAGTGAGCATACGTGCTATGATGTGATGGTGCTATAGACTCAGCGTACGGTGTGTGCGCTCCGTAGTAGAAGTTCACCTGAGATCCGGTTTGATCCATGGCCGGCGAAAGCATCTTCTTGGGATCGCGCCTCTTGGTCGAACGCACACAAATCATCCAGATCAATAAAACTATGACTATAATGAAGATTACGGCACCGGCTATACCGCCAGCAATATAAGCGAACTCGGAACGTTCGGCACACTGAGGACCAGTGAATGAGCCCACACAGCGACATGACGGTGTGCCCTTGAGATCCTTGACACAATTGCCTTGGTTTTCGCAGAAGCCATCGCAAACATCAGTGCAGTCCATGCCAGTGCCATTGAAACCGGGTTTGCATTCACACTTGAAGTCTGATGTCTCGGGTACGAGTATACAATAAGCATTCGGATCGCAGTGGGGCCGTCCTTCGGCAATTTGTTCGCAGGGATTGGTACATTCTGATTTGGAGGTGGCGCCCGTAATCTTGGTACTGTGGTTGGGCGGGCATTGTATACAGGAGGTTTGTTGCGACTCGGATTGGTAGAAACCTTTGCGACATTCTTCGCACATATTAAGGGTTCCATTGAGGTAGGTACCGGGAGAGCATACCGGCAAGGTGCACTCTTCCACCGACTTGGATCCCACCTTGGGTGTAGTGCGACCCAAGGGGCAGCCAGCGCACGAAGGTTGTACTCCCTGAGAACGATACGTGCCACGCGGGCAGGGTTCACAACGTCCATCAACTCCAAGTTGCATACCTGATGAACACTCATCGCGACATTCTTTGCGAGAAGTGGCCTCAGACGAACGAGTAGTCTGTCCCAGACCGCACAATTCACAGCTGAACGAACCTTCGTTGGGTTGGAAGAATCCATGACCACACGATCTGCACAAACCGGTTTCCGAATCGAAGTATTTACCAGCTGGACAACGTTCCTTGCAGTTGCCTGCCGAACGAGCTCCAGGCCCGGCAGTAACACCTGGGCGACCTGCTATGACCGGACACTTGCTGCACTGCAATTGTCCAGCTTCTGACTGATAGGTGCCGCGTTCGCAAGGCACACAAGTGTTGTTGCCCGTCTGATAGAATGTACCAATCGAACAAGGTACACAGTCTGGAATCATGACGACCTGGCCAACGGGACAGGCGTATTCCGAGCCCAATTCCAAGGAAGCTGGATCGGGCACAGTGTTGGGCAGAATATCTTGCACGGCAAATTGATCATCTTCCAAAATAAGTTTCTCCAAAAGAGCCTTCACTGAAGAACGCTCGCCAGATGAGGTGTGAATGACAGGATCACTGTTAGGGAGTGGAAGCAAATTTCAAATTAGTTGGGGGCAATAATGAGTGGGATCTTATTGTAAGCATTTCAGTTAGGCACACTAATCAACAACAAAAATGATTTGGTTTAGTAGTTCAAAATTATGATAAGTATGTATGTACAGTTCCACCACAACCCCATAACCATAAAACTGAATATGAAAATGAAATATTGAATGAGAATTCAATTCAGTTAGGATAAGGATTCTAGAAAGCGGCAGCAATGAACTTAAAGACATTTTGCAATATTAACATACTTCACTGCCGGGAAAGAGATTTCCAGCGTGTATGTATCGCCGCCAGTTTGTTGGCGTCCATGTCGACCTCTTGGATCCGGATCTTCGTCATCGCTACAATTGTGGAATACGAACATACATTTTAAACACACAACATGCTTACACAAATATATATATATATCATACAATCCCCACCACACAAACTCATCCACTGTATCAAGTGTACAGCGAAACCATTGGTCGGTCATTATCCCGAATGGACAGTCGATTACTTACTTGAGCACAGGTATTTCAGCTTCCATCACATAAACTCCACCGTCCTTGGCCTGGCGGCGAACTCGATTATTTTGAGAGCCACGATAGTGATCACATTTCACATCGATTTGGATGTCTTTGCATTCCCTAGTGCCCTCTACAGAGTACGAGCAGAAGTTCCAATCGCGATTCAGAGAATTCACGGAGCTAGTGACCTTCTGTCTCAGAACACCTTGACCGGCCTTGTTACAGAGAACATCCGAGGGGAACAACATCTTGATACGGAAGACACGTTGAGCAGGTTTGGAAGCTGTTGACAACAGATATACAATTATAACGATATAATACAATACTAAGGTCATATAAAATAACACTTACGTGAGCAAGAAGGATATACCAAGGGCATGGAAGGATCACGGGTAGGTCGCCAGAAACCTTCAGCACCGCATGTATAGAATTCAGGTACCTCTTCTGAGAATCTTAAGCCTTGGTTGCAGGAAATTTCACAGACCTTGAATTGGCCGCCAGTACCCCAATCCTTGCAGACTTGGACACCACCAATGGGATCGGCCAAAGGAGGACAGAATTCAGCTACAAATAAAAATAGTCAATCATTAGAATAAAATTAGACATCTCTTGTAATGGACTTACTTAACAGTGACACCTTGAAACTGCATGTGGCCGTATTGCCAGCCGCATCCGAAGCTATGTAGGTAATATCGTACGAACCCCACAGGAGGGTGGTGCCGGGACGATGTCCATTACGTTCCACAATTTTGGTGACGCCGATATTATCACTGAAATGAGGCTCATCCCAAGTGACAACTGACGATCCATTCTTGGCAATAACCCACAAATCGCCAGGACAATGCTCAACGACCGGTGGTTCCTTGTCCACTTGCAATTGTTGACAGTTAGGTCCAGTATATCCGTTGGGACACCTACGCTGACCACACATCGAGGGCACCGTACGTTCGACGCCTCCTACAGTTACTTCATAGCCAGACCAATTTAAAATTAAGCCATTGTAGAGCACAGGTTCCGAGCGACAGTCGCGCACTTGCTTCTGTATTTCCGAAGTGATATCGAGTGCTCGGGCCCATAGCTGAGCCTTAGTGATTGTACCTTGGAAGCCAGTTTCAGAGTACGAGAGAGCATATTTGGAGTCATCAGGTTGAGGTCGGCCCAACACAGACCACAGGTATGGCGGCAATGTACGACCTTGAGCATATTCAATTTTACTGGCAATCAGACCTTCAGTTATCAACTGCAATTGACCACTCATGCCATCCCATAGAATGGCAACATGATGCCATTGACCATCGTTGACGGAAGTATATTCTCCGAAGGACAGGAACACATCTTGGTAGTCAGCGAAAAGTGACACTTGTACTCCACTTGAGTGGGCTTGTAGCATTAGTCGGCGTTTGTCCGCCATGTTGGGTGATTCGACGCCATACAATGTGAAGAATATGCCAGTATCGTCCTTTTGCGCGAATTGAACCCACATGGCAATGGTCATGCTGGTGGATTCACCGGTATAGAAGGGTATAACTTGAGCGGCAGTAGAACGCGAGGCATCACTGAAGTATAAATCGTAATCCACTTGAATTGTCTTGCGGCAGTCATCGCCGGTCATGTTAAAGGGGCACTGGCAGTAGAAACCGTTTGTCAAATCGACACAGGTGGCTCCGGGCGGGCATGAATTATCCTTGCAATCGGTGATGTCTTCTTCGCAGTTTTTGCCATCGAATCCTTTGGGGCAGACACATGTGTAACCTTCTCCATTATCGATGCAGGTGGCGCCATTCTGGCAAAGATTAGCTTCACACGCGTCGAATTCATATTGACATCCAATGCCAGCATAGTCCATAGGACAGGTACAATTCAAGCCAGAGCCAAAGTCCTGGCATTTACCGCCATGCATACATGGGTTGCCAATGCAACGTTCGGGAGCAGTTTCACAATTTTTGCCATCTGTACCGCTGGGACATACGCAGAAGTAGTCTTGGAAGAGATCGATGCAATTGGCATCATTCTGACACGGTGACTGGGTATTACATGTGGTGATTTGATTCTCACAATGTAGACCGCTCCAGCCGACTTCGCACACACAGTCAAATCCTCCAACACGATCTGTGCATTTGCCACCATTCAAACATGGGCTGCTTTCGCAGTCGTCAATATCAGTTTCGCACAATTCTCCTGTGAATCCGTCGCGACATGCACATTTGAATTTGTTGTCCAGATCTAAGCAACGTTCTGTACCCACTGGATTGCATGGATCACTCAAGCACTCATCAATTTCAGCCTCACAACTTAAACCAACAAATCCAGGGCGACACTTGCAGGAAAATCCATCCAACTGATCGACACAGGACGCGCCATTCTGGCAAGGGTTGGATTCGCAATCGTCGATTGTGTGCTGACAGTTCTTGCCAGTGTATCCAGGTTCGCACGTACAACTGTATCCATTAACCAGATCGATGCATACACCATCATTGGCACATGGACGTTCGGCGCAATCATCAATGTTGATGTCACAGGCAGGACCAGTCCAACCTGGATGGCACACGCACTCGTGCTCAAACAGACGGTCGGTACAGGTACCGTGCTTACAGGGTTCCGAAAGACAAAGGTCGATCTTTTCTTCACAGCGTTTTCCGGTGAATCCAGGAGGACACGCGCATTGGAAGTCGTTCACTAAATCAGTACAATTCGATCCCAACAGACAAGGATTCTCGGCACAATCGTCAATGTTTATTTCACAGTTGAAGCCTTCCCATCCAGGCAGACACTCGCACTTGTAACGTCCTTGTTGTAGAGCTCTGCAACTGGCACCGTTTGAGCATGGATTTCCACCGGCAGTACATGGGTCAATTGTGACATCACAGTCTTCTCCGGTGTAACCACTGCGGCAAAGGCAAGTGTAGTTCTTGAATCCAGGTTCATTTTTGCACATAGCCCGTGTAGGGCAGGTATCATCCTTACAATCGCTTGCTTCCTCTTGACAATTAATGCCAGAGTAACCAGGAGGACACTCGCAACGGTAACCTTGCGGCAAATCATTGCAAGAGCCACCGTTGTAGCAAGGCTGAGAGGCACATTCGTCGATATCGATTTCACAACGTTTTCCCGAAAAGCCAGCGGGACAGAAACATTGAATTCCATGACCCATTGGAACGCAGAGTCCACCGTGTTGACAAGCTCCTTCTCCACACACAACTGGCTTGCATTCTTCGCGATCTTTAGCGCCTGGAGCATCAGTGCGCATATTTGTGGGACACTCATGACATGTTTGTGCTCCAATACTGTTTTGGTAGAAATTCGAAGGACAAGGAGAACAAGGGGCCAATCCGGTGGTAGAGTACGTACCGGGCGGACACTTCTGCCGACACAAATCCTTGGTTGATGCAGCTGGTTGGAAAGTGAATGTTTTCTGTGGACAAGCCTGACAATCCTTAAAACCACCAGTGGGTGGATCGCTAGTGAATGAGTTGCGGGGACATTCCAAACAAGGAACCAATCCAGTGGGTGAGTAAGTACCGTGACCGCACACTGGAATACAATCGCTCAATGATTTCGTTCCTTCCTCCTTTGTGTAGGTGCCAGCCGGGCAGCGCATACAAGTACCCTGGCGATCGCGATTTTGGTAGTAGCCACGAGGGCAGTTTGTGCACACATTTTGACCAACAGCAACATAGGTACCGGCCGGACAATGCAAGCATCGTGGTACATCACTGGTATCCATATTCAAAACTTCACCAACACTACACGTAAATCCACGTGATATGTTGCTCTTCAGGGCTCGGAGTGGGGGACATTGATTGCCGATGTTGGAAATATTCAGCAGAGAATCAATAACAGCACTTGCATATGGCACACTGAGATCGAAGATCAAGTTCATGGTCGATCCACAAAGTTCGTACAACTGGGGCTGTCTTATAGCTGGCAAAATCGACAGTATAAAGTCCATCTTGACAACATTTTCTTCCTGGAGACTGGGTACAGACTTCAAGAAAGTGACATTCATGTTGACATTAACGGCAGAACAACGTTGAGATAACAGCTGATTCAATCCGGCGTAGTGTTGAGCCAAGACATCCTGGTATTTGCCGAGACATGATTGAGCTACAGCTCCATTTGCACGATAGGTAACGGTGGCTGTGACCTGATAGTCAGCTTGTTCTGTATTCTCTGAAACACAATCGGGAACAACGGAGGTGGGTTTCCACAAACGCGAAGTTTCACAGGAGAAACTCTTCACCGGCTCTCCATCGGTGAAGCGGAAGCCTGGTTTGCAAGTGGCGATGCACTCAATTCCACGATCACCGGGCAAACAATTGATGGCACCATTAGCCGGCGGCTGTAGCTCCCAGTCTACACAGGGGGATGCTTGTATCGATACTTGGAAATTACAATAGGCACGGTTGCCGAATTTATCGGTGGCAGTGACGGTTACATTTTCGAATCCTCTAATGGGTATTATAGCACTTTCAGGACTGAATGTCAAACGTACTTCGCCAGATTCGTCGGAAGTTTTGATACGGTTGCGGGTATCATTAAAGTTGACACTGTAACGGTCTTGACGATCTCCCAACTCAATAACATAACTCTGCGGACATTGTAAAAGGGGTGGTGTGACATCTGGAACGGTGATGTTAATTTCACAAATGGCAACATTGCCATCATAATCGAATGCGACATACTTAACCACTGTGTCTCTAAAGATGAACGAAGGGGTCTTGAAGTTTTGGGGCTTTACCTCTAGACGTGCAATCGAACCGGAATTGTCAACAGCTGTGGGTTCTGTGAAGTTCACGGGTAAAATAGCACCATTATCGTCACGCTTCACAATAATCGGCTGTTGAGGACAGTTCTGGAATATTGGTGGTTCATTGTCCACACACGGTGAGTAACCGTAGTCATAACCTAGCAACGGTTCCTTCTTCGGTTCTTCACAACCCATCAATTCAAATTTCAAGCAGGCATTGTCCATATAACTGACTATACCCAAAATGACGAAGCGAGCTTGTACATATTTCGGTAGTGTGATCATTGCAAGTTCACCATAATTGCCGGGGTCTCTCATGGTTAAATTGAAATTAGGGAAGTAGACGACGTAGTTCTCATTCTCGGCTTGTTTATAGAAGAAACGGATTTCAGTTGGACGGCCAACAATGTCATTTGTGACAACACCTTTCACCAAAATAGCTTTGACACGATAGATCTGGCCCAAATCAACACTGACGTATGTGAAGGCCTCCTGTTTGCCACACCAACCGGTAGCAGAGTTGAGACGTATATTCTTGGCTTCATAGTTGGGTCTCTCCGATGTGGCATTAATCGCTGAGTCGGGAATTCTTCCAGAGGTGAGGCCTAAAGGTTTTATTACTTTGCACTCGGGTTCTCTAATACATGTGATGGGTCGTGGATTAATAAGAATGTAGCCGGGACGATTACAACCGAAGTAGACTTCGGAACCTTGTTCGTAACTCTTTGCGATTTGACGACCATCACTAGGACGACCTGGATCATCACACACTGGACCTTCGCAACGCAAATCACCAAAGTCCCAAACGGCATCAGCTTGACAGCGTACTACATTATCGTTGTGCGATGTTTGGCCGGCCAACTTGAATGTATTTTGGCATCCGAAGAAGAAATTACTTTGGAAGCGTGTATCCACAAATTGACCATATTCAGCACCTGGTGTGGGCATGGGTTCGTAACAGTCAACTCGTGGGCAGGAGGGCTGGGATCCCGAAAGCCAATAGTCTGGAAGACCAGGTTTAGGGTCGTATACACACTGGCGGAAGCCAGAAGATGCTGTAGATCTCAATTGTCTGCCGGGAGAGTTGCAAGTTATTGACACATTTTCTCGGAATGGTACTAAAACGGATTCGGGATCTGGTCTTAAAACAGACAAACCTTCCATTTTATCGTCGGGCAGGGAAACACATTTGGCATCTGAGAATACAAGAAGTGAATTAGAAAATAGTTCGGTTTTCGATAAATTATCATACTTACAACTACATTCTGGAACAGTGCCGTTCCATTGACCGCTAGACAAGCATAGCAACGATGAGCTGCCAGACATGATGTATCCAAAGTTACATTGGAATTTGATAATATCTCCAAAGTGATGATCGTCTTTATCCGTAAGCAAAATACCATTCTCGGGTTCCAAAAGAGGAGGACACATCAAGGGAACACAAGTCTTGTTACGTTGATAGGTGTCACCGTCACGTTCACCAGTTTCGGTTTTTTCGATAGCAAAGCCAGCTGTTCCGTTAGCAGTATAGAGTTGATAGCCTGTGTTACAGGAGCAAGAGTAGCTGCCAGGAGAGTTTACACACTTCTGGTCGCAACCGCCATTATTCTTGGCACACTCATTGATGTCGACACAGTCAAGACGTGTGCAGCCCATTGCCTCCATGCGAATACAAGGAGCTCCAACGTAATCCTGAATGCGGAAGCGCACGTAACGGGCTTCAATTGGCATGGGAAGGTTAAGAATAGACAAAGTGGGCTCCAAGATTCTGAATTCCACGGCGGTGCCATCGGGATTTGTGTAGTCCTTGAATACATCCGTAAGCTCATCGGTGTACTGCAGTCTCACGGCCGAAGTAAAGGCAATATTTCCATCAAATCGTTGGACAGACATTGTGCGGAAACCACGTAGTATGGTGGGAGCCTTCAAATCAATCAAAATCCAATTTGTTCCGGGTTCTGCTGAAGCACCACACCATCCACCGGAAGTCAGGCGAACCATGCCCTTGCTGTAGCTTTCTTCGCTGGGAGAAGTTGTGATACTTTCGTCGGGGATACCTCCATTGCTGAGACCCAAGTCACCCACGGGACGACATTCCGATGTAGCTGTAAATCCAGCGCGACACTGACAATGAAATGAACCAGCGGTGTTAACGCATTCTGTGGTAGCCAAATCACATTGAGTCGAGGTACATTCATTGATGTCTTCGCAGGTGGGCGGGTTTTCGAAAGATTGCTCGCTGTTGCAACGAATGATGTTGCTGCCGATTAATTTGTAGCCTTTGAAACACTGGACACGGGCATCGTCCGAAAAGTAGTAGGGACGATCAGAATCAACAACGAATCCATTGGCAATCTTTGGGAATTCAAAGCAACGTTTACGGGTGCAACGGGGAACATCTCCACTCCAAGTGCCATTAGACATGCAAGTCAATACTGGATGGCCAGTACGTTCATAACCGGGCTCACACTGGTACTGTACAATAGTGCCGTAACTGCGACCACCGCCATTCAAGAGCGTAATATTGGCATGTGGTACTTCAGGCAATGGAGCACACTGCGACGCCATACAAGTAGGTTTGCGTTCCCAACGGCCATCTGGCAAACAGGAAATCTTTTCGATCGGTGATCCGGAGCTGAAGGTGAAGCCAGCATAACATTGATACATGGCTACACCGCGATACGTCACATTCGAGGATCCAATGGAGAAACCATTGTCAATTTGCGGAACTGGGCCACAATACACCTCTGGAAGAAATTAAAAAAAAACGCATTAGATAAAGGGAATAATTCTGACGGACGAATGCCTCAATTTACCTTGACATTTGGGTATGTACGATACACTCCAGTTGCCGCCCTTCAGACACTCGGTTATGAGTTTGCTCTTGCCGGTGGCAAATTCCTGACCAATGGGACACGTAAAGGTGACTACTGTACCGAAGGCGGTGTCGCGACTAGAAGCCAGGGCACCAATGCCCGGTTGTAACTCAGGACAATCAGCTGAGAAAGTGGCAGACCATCTGGAAGTCGGTTACAATATACATTTACATTATTAGAATTTGACTAGAGCGGTTTCACTTACCCGGCAGCGTTGTGCAAAGCATCCGAAGTAAATTTGATTAGCATTTCTCCGGATGAGGCTGTCAATGTAAGTTTCGGTACTGCTGTTCCAGTGAAACCATCACCGGAATGCAGGCGAAGGCCAGAAGTGGAGGATCCGTCGTACACTTGAACGTTGTCGCTCTTGTGGACCATGAATTTCACGAATTTCAGGGACAATGGGGAACCCATGCTGTTGCGTATGGTGAAGTAGCATTCTTGGTTCTTGGGATAGTCAGCCAAACCGAAGGCGGGTGAAGTCACAGTACCATTGCGGGCGGTTATGGTGGCTTTGCAGCCTTGAATGTAACGCAAACTGAATCCTTTGCCAGAATCTCCTAAGCTTGACTTGAAGTACAAATACAAAGCATTTCCGGTGGAGATAATAACCTTTTCATTGTTGGCGGTTTTACCAGTCAGCTTCGCAATTGTCCGACTCATTGGGGACTCGCCGTCTCGTATGAGCATATAGTCACGTCCATCACTAATGTCCAAGTCATCAACCTCAATGGAAATAATGCGTCCCGGTTGGGCTTTAATAATGTAGAGACATTCCAAACCGCCCGGATATTGTTTGGGATAGTTGGGACTCGTCAAAGTCTGACGCTGTAAAGTGGCCTTAAGGGTGCCACCACACATTTTCGATTCCGTCTTCCAGGTGGCACGGAAACCCTTGCGCTCCACACTGCCGTCGGTCGTGAACTTGACAATCATAAAGTTGGACGCCGAAACCAGAGGTTGTGTGGTCAAATCATGTTTGCCACTCAATGTAGCCAACGAAACGGATTTTTCTTCGGTACGACCACCAACCAAAATTTGAACGGTGTCGAAAGTTTTTTCGGTTTCAAAATCCTGGAACTGCAAAATAATATTGCTACCCAAAGGACCTTCCAGAGTCCATTTGCACTTGGATAGAGCTCCGTATTTGTGAGGATAGTTGGGGCTCTCAATCACATCGCCGCCAGACTGCATATGATAATGACACTGGGCCGGACAATCCAATTCATCCGAACCATCGCCGCAATCGTCAGAACCATCACATTTGAAACTTTGATTCACACATTTGCCATTGGCACAGTGTATGGAGTTTATGGGGCAGGCGGATGCACGGCACATGAAGGGCAATAGGCTTTCGCAAGTACCCAAATCCCATGATTGAATGGCCGAGGTGAAAGTGGCGGCCACACATTCTCCAGATCGGGGATCGGGTTGATGTAGAGACCAAAAACCAGAATATTGGGAAATTAGAGCTCCCGAAGCTGACTCCAGCGTATTGGTGCGCAGCTCATCCAAGGAAGCCAAACCCAACCAATATTTATCGGAGGCCCGATGATTGGGATCGTTGAGGCGGGCAATCGACAAGGTGTTATTGTTTTCCGCATACGTATCAATGGCCACTAATTCAGCACCATATCTGTATATATGTAGAGTGTTTGGAAGAAAAACAAAAGTAGGAAGACATAAGATAACGTTAAGAACAGTTGGTTGAATGAATGGCCAAATTATGGACCACACAATAAATTGTGGTCAAATTAAATATCATTCGCAAGAAATTGAACTAATAACACAAATGAGTTTAAACTACTTTCTATTTTGTTTAAATAATTTGTTTTCTTTAGTGATGGTGTTGCTATTGTTGTTGTTACTATTATGGAGACTCATAGAAACATTCATATGGAATGGACAGACAGAAAGACATACGGACCGTATGTTCATACACACACATGAACGTACTCACATAATTGTTGGCCCAAATATGAACAACGGACAGAGTGACTGACTGACTGTTAACAACGGCCACAAAATGCTCATACACAAAGAGATACATACACACACATAGGAATATTCATACTACACATGTATGTACGTACGTATACATTTTCTTCTGTTGTTTTCGGTAAAACCAACAACAATAGCATAAACTTTCATTTCCAATATGAGGCAAGAATTACAACAAAACGTGCTTTTCTGGCGCTACATTCAATCGTATACACTCGTACATACAAACATTATCTACAATACAATTTCATATGGACACTTCCAAGGTAATCATCATCATCATCATCATCATCATGAAAACAATTGCCTGCCTTTAAGACCAGATTCAACCATTGACTACGAGACGACGTTAACGAAGCAGAGTCTTCGAACGAAAGGAAAATTAACAACATTTTGAAATATTTATAATAAAATATTCATTTCATTGTATCGATGATGAGGATTTACACACACATACACATGCATACATAGGAATGACATTAAGGTTCGCCACTTTTGTCTGCCTTCATGGTACACTGTGGCTCAAAAGAACAAAGGCATGTGGAATAATAACGTAAATGATTGTGTGACGTTTAAATGTTGATTGAATAATCCAAATCCTTTTAATAGTGTAATGAAGTGAATTTATTGTAAATATAGTGTAGGTAACGTATTGTTTAACTTTTTGTATTTTAGAAAATCGAATATCGGGTGGACCATCTTGTGGTTCCTCTTTATCCATCGCTCGAAATCTTGCCGAAAAGGACAAAGAAAGGATTTCACTTATTTTTGTTATTTCGACAGATAAAAGTAAAAGCACATAAAGTTCGACTCGAAGGACGTATGAACATTTTCTTAGAGAATGTTCAATATAAAGATATACGAAAAATATTGAATTTCCGTGAGACTTTGTCCATAATATTATAGTCCCATGTGGCTTTGTTCATATGAAAGGGTGTGTATAATCAAAATATCTTTCAAATTATTAATGAAACGTTTGTAATCGTATATGTTTATGTATGTGTACTGAACCCGGGTTCCTATTGACGTGTGGTAATGTGAGTAATCGAGTGGCAGTTGGTTTCATTCAACTTGTTTTCTGTATTTTTTTTTTTTGGTATGTCCGATGGCTGACTGTGATGTGATTATAATACCATGACCCTTACTTGCTCTCGTCTTTTACACTCGCATTTTCGCTCTCCCCCCTCCCTGCTCAAACACACATGTTGTATGTGATTGTACTCGCAGACACTCTCTCTTTTGGTATTGACTTTGGGTTAGTCATTGCGGTTAGAACGATGTTTTGTATTTGGGTTAACAACAGGTTCAAAATGTTTAATTTTTGTTGTTGTTTTTTTTTTGGTACGCTTCTTCTTCATTCTACCATTTAGTTGGTTGACCGAAAATCAAAACACTTTCTTCGGCATATGAGTGTGTTACTCACACCAGAAGACGATGGCCAACAACGACCGAAAATAACTTGACTAAAAGTTTCTTCTTCGTTTTCTTCAGACTGTCTTGTTAACACTTCATACAAATGAAATACAGATTGTTGGCTTAGTATAAACCCTATGTATGTATGTGGTAGCTAATTTCAATCACAGCAGATGGGGAAGAGTGGGAACAGAATATCGACATAGAAATAGAATGAAATATTTGTCGTCTTCCCACAGTCGTCTTCCACAGACATTTGGTAGGTAGTCCAAAAAAGCTTAAGGCGATTGTAACGAACAGATAGACTGCATCTTTAGATGGGAGATGCTAATTAAATATCAAAATTCTTTAGGTATTTAGAAAGTAGTTTTCCCATCCGTAATAAAGATGTATAAAATGATTTTGATAAACACGAACAACATTTTTTTTCAAATCTATTACGTATTCCGTAATTTAACCACATATGAAAATATCTCGAGGTAGGAGCGATGCAGAAAGATATTTTTTTAAAAATCTCCTATGCTAAA
Organism: Hydrotaea cyrtoneurina; assembly: GCA_958296145.1. NCBI lineage: Eukaryota > Metazoa > Arthropoda > Insecta > Diptera > Muscidae > Hydrotaea > Hydrotaea cyrtoneurina. The sequence goes on from OY282514.1 coordinate 90,190,182, forward strand.
CATTCTGATCGGGCGTGGTCACATAGCAAACGCAAAGTCGTATCCTGGCAGGAACACTTTAATTACCAGTTTTTTTCTATTAAACAAATCAGTCAAATCTAAAGTGATTTGGGGTGTAACTCAATTGGTTTTCATTACGTGTTACTATGAGTAATTGTAATACCTCACACATTGTACAGAGCCACTGTTAACACCACCCGTTAACTGTCACTTTAACTAACTTGTCTAACAATTAAACGGGCCTGTATGCACATGAGACATAAAACAATAAATGTGTAAATGTGTATTTCAAAAAAACTAAAAAGTTGGTGGGGTATGTGTGTCTAAGCGACAGACTTAATTAGCATTCAGCAGCTGTAGGTCCAAAAGACAAATAAAGGTTCATTGTACTTTCGAATTTATGCAAAACAACCGTGGCAGCACATCAACGGCTATGCCAACAACATCAATTGTAAACACACAATTACTGTCATTACATTATTACCGAGATTTTGACAATTCTCGTTACACACAAGAAAGTTGTCCAAAATTTACAAAATTCCAAAAAGGAAACTTACCTTCTGCAGAGTTCGGCACTTTTCTCCCATGAGTGTTTGATATTGAAATATTTGTAACAATGAAGACCACGCAAGTCCCAACCTAAAAAAAATATAAGAAAAGATAAGAAATTAAATACCGAATTTCGTTTATTAACTAAATTAGAGTGCAAACTCGAAAAAAAAATCAGTGTACTGGTAAAAAGATACATTTCAAGCAAAATGTATTGAATATCCATGGATTACATTTATGGCCGGCCGGGGCTTTCTTTTACCAGTTTGAATGAAAAGAAAATGAAACCAAAATAAACACACAAAGGTATAAACAAACAAATGTACATACAGCCACATAATCATACATATGTTTTGTGTATACATACATACATATGTATGTACAGTAAATATGTCTACAACGATTAGTTAAAGAATTTCACCTAAACACTTTCTCAAAACTCACACACTCAATCACTCACCCATACATACACGCACACACTCAAAAAAAAAACGTCCGAAACGTCCAATACTCGTAAATATTATTACAAACGCATAATGATGGAGTCAACGCAACGCTATGCAATGCCTGGCATTGCAACGCACAAAACGACCAACGAATCGATCGAATCCACATCCACACTCTCGAATGCAACTCGATTAAAGTCAACAACAAAAACTTTCTATTCGTCCGTGAGTTGTACGTCTTCAAAACACGTCCGACCATCCGTCGTCTTCCCAGCGTTCATTCTTCTTCGTTTACTGAGCGGTTGGCGGTATTGAAAATATATTATGAAACATTTTGAAGACAATTTTTGTTTTTGGTTTCAAGTTCTCTAATTGCGGCGGGAGCGGGATTAAGTCGTTATGGCTATCATCGTAATTAGCAGTCGGACTCCATAAGGCGCCCACTTTGTGGTTTTCTTGCGGTTAATTGAATCTGTCCCAGGTATTACAAGCTTTCATTGATTTGTAATGAAAGCTGTCAATCTAGACTTTAAATATGACAATTCATTGGAATCTTGCCTGTGTTAATGTTGTTAATGAAACTTTCCTTGGCTCGGACCGGCAAAAAGTTAACTAAACTTGAATTCGCTTTGGCCAAGCCATGTTTCTTTCTTAATAAAAAAAAAAATAGTGTTGTTGTTTTCAAAACAACAAAACCTTAACAAAAAGCCAACTTCAACATGAACAAAGTATTGAAAGTAAGATTTGCGATGTACCGTATACAAAGTAACACCGAAACGGGTACAACAATGTAAAGACCCGTGCAAAATGATGCTTCTTAACACTAACAAAAAAAAAAAGTATTTACTAAACGGCTTATGACTTAAGGTATGCGTAAACATCGCAGTCGGCGAGAAATGTCAACTGTCTGCGTACACTAAGTGGGAAAAGTATGATGATGCTGGAATTTAGTTGTTGGAAAATAGTTGGGGCATTCATATATACAAATGTGAAATGTAAATGACATTTACCACACTGTCGTACGACACGTTATGAATGGGAATCTGCTTTACTTGAATGGGAATGGGAATCTGTTTTACCAAGTATGAGAATAACACATTTTGTCCGACAACAAAAGTAGGCAGTTCTTATGGTAGATTGGCCGAATTATGTTCTCAATATTTTGTATTTCTTTTATAAACTTTCCTATTTTAATCACCATAAAAATGTCTGATGCCGATTATAAATGGGGTTTCCATAAATTGCAAAAATATAACTCGAAGAATAGAGGGCTAACACTTTTTTAAGAAAAGTTTACGAGGTAGAGAAAGCATTTATGAGGTGAAGAAGACCGCTGAAAAATGTTTGATGTTCGTACCAAGATACGAACCAGACATCCCTCCTTTCAACGGTATTTACTCATCATAAGAATATAATGTTGGTGAAATAATTTGCTGGATATTCGTGGACGACAGAAATGGTAGAGCCAACATTTTTAATAGTCCGGATCCGTAACCATAAAATATTAGGAATTTTGTGTCTGTAGTGAGTTAGATTAATCGGATACGGAAGATCACTTTTTCACTTTTTATTTACTATATGTATTAGAAATATTTACAATTTTCTCAAAACGTTAAAGATTCCCGATAAAATACGATATGTACTTAGTTTACTTTTCCAATTCAAACATATCACCTATGTATGTAGATCACATGGTAGCCGATTGCCTTCGTTGCTAGTGCTTATTTTCTTTTAAGTTTACAAAAATGTAATTTTCAAAAAATCCGTTTCGTCTACTGGCATTTTCGTTGATCTCACACGTAATCGTTTTATAAAACTTACTCGAACTTACTAAAAAAATTGGGTTATGTATAAGTATGGCAGAAAGAAGACACTTATTGTTTATGAATATTCCGACAGAAGAATTTCCCGCCCTTGGCGAAATATGGAACATTAAAACCGATTTATTTTTATGGCATCTACTCCTCCGGTGATTAAACACTTAAGATTACTTTCTACTGGAATTCGAGATATGCAATAACGATTTCACTTTGCAATTTTTATATACGCCCTTATAATCACAAACTGTATACTTATGACCAACACTGTAATCGTTCAAATTAAAACTTTTTAAATCTCGGCCATAAGAAAAACATACACTGAACAGGTATGATATGTTTATTTATGCCTTAAAAAAAATGTGCAACCAGTTTTTGATTTCTGTTGGTTTTTTTGTTTTTTGTTTCTTTGTTTTTAAGAAACAACTTTGCTTGGAATTTCATTAATGGTCTTCTCTCAGACACTCAGCACTCAGGCAACAGCCAGTCACAAGTTACAGCTGGCTAGTTAACCTTCGAAACTCGAAACTTAAATGTCAATTCATAGAGTGGCGGAAGGGGGGTGTAGGAAAACCAAATGAAAAGAAATTCATTAAGCTTAAGAATGGTTTTACAAGAATGAAACATAGTTCAACACAATAATTAGAACGGTTGTGTTAAATGGAAAAGCAAATCTTCAAGACGAGAGTAGAAAAAAAGTATTCAGTGTCTGTGTAGCGATAAAAATACAAAAAAAAGTTAACAACTACATTGATATTTATAATTATTAAATTACACACACATACACATGTATGTGGATATGTATGTGTATGTATTTAACAAGCATCATTATTCTGTGAACGTTTATTCGCAATCAGCATTCAGTTTTTTTTAGCTCCACTTGAAATTTGAATTTGGTTTGCAAACCCTAAAAAACATCACTTATGAATAGAAATGCTGTAGCACTTTGGCTTCGATATGAACAGTAAGGATTCTCATGACTATCCATGAGTCCGTGTGTATAACTGAGTGATATGCACGATAATTCGGTGGAATTCACATTATGAAATCGATATACACCTCAAGCATGACTAATACTTTTCCCGGAACTGATTTCTCTTATCATATTCAAATTGTGAGTTTGAGGAATTTCCGGCAGAGAATGAAACATTTTAGATTAAATTATCCTTTTGCCATTAATAGAGTCGATAGGGGTTGTACTTTTTTGGCAAACCAAACAGAGGTAAAAGAGAAAGCAGATGAATTTGGAAATTGAAGAGGTAGTAGTGCTCAAATATTCGTCTTTTAGCGAATGAGATAAGAAAAGGTTGAGTACTAAATGCAACTTTGAAAAATTTGTTCCGGCAAGTGCATCTTTTGGTTTGGCATTTTTATTAACTACCCAATGATAACAAATGTTCGTTTGGTGAGAGTATATCAATTTATCCACTTCCGTTATTTTTTCTTTCTCGTAGCGACCCACTCTAGTTTACATGTATGCCACCAATTTGGTATATTGCCTGTCCTCTAGTCTTTGAATGTGTCTTTGTTGTCAATAAGTGTTCTGCGTTCTGTTTTTTTTTTGTTTTGTTCTTGTTTTTTCAGTCATTTACAAATTGAGATACTTTGATTCTTGTACCCTGGCGGTGTTCATGGATAGAATAGCAATTTCTCAAATTTAACTAGGACAAAGCTACTTTGGCAGAATTTCAATTTGTTTAGATTTTTACGTGTTTTCCACTTCTTTTTGGTTGGAGATTTTGTTGTTGTTTCTTGTAACATTTACCATAAACGTTTCGCGCGCGCGTTATGTACGTTGGGGTTTTGTTTGCCATTTTGTTATTTTCTGATTTTTCTGTTCTTGCTCAGACATTGTTGTGTCTATTTAACGGTTAAATAAGTTACGTGTGAATTTCTGGGGTAGTCTACGGCCGAGTAGGTCATTGAACCAAAACGGGGGAAATATTTGGGAGTGGTTGTGACATTAAATACAATTTCATTGAATTCAATTAGAAATATGACAGCCTCAATTGAAAAATCTATCATTTCTGATGTTGTCTAGCACGTTGAAGCCCCCCAATGGCTTCAACCAAAAAGCAAATAGTATTAACAGTTAATTTCCTCCATAATTGCATGGCTGACTAAACAGCCAAGAATGTCTGGCACATGTGTGTGTGTGTGTGTGTGTACATGAGCGCGGCGCGGTATGTACACCAGCCATTCATTGCTACGCCGTCTGAGCAAACAATGATTTCTTTTTTCCAACTTCCCGCTTAACCTACAATAAGAGAATTATTGATACATGGAACCGCAAAACGAAATAACTGTTATATGTACGAATTTGATTTTACCCATATGTGTTATATATATGTGTGTATGTATGTATGTTGGAGTGGTAGTGTTGGTGGTGGGTATTGCTTTTAATTCTATTTGCTGTTTTCAGCAGCAGCGGCAAAAACAATTTCAATTTTTCAACAAAAAAAACCTGTTGAGTGGTGCTGTAATCGCAAGAGTGTGTGTAGGTAAAAAAAAAAGAAGAAGAAAAAAACACACTCGCTACTTGGCAAGTGAAAAACCTAGTTATTTTTATTGAACTAACCTATTTTCGAGTCCTCCATATTGAGATTAAAGAATTCACGACGAACGGAATTCATTCCACACAGAAACGCGCGCGCTCGAACAACCGCACACTCGCCGCGTTTTATGTGTAGGAAAAATCAAAAGACTTAAGCAATGAACCTGTTTGCCGCACTCACGTAATGTTGTTGGTATGCACTGCACAGAATATTGCTTTTGTTTTTTGCTTCTTCCTCTTCCCAACTTCTTCGATTTTAATATCCAGCTAACATTAGGGTTTCCCAATGCCTTGGCATTTCAGAGGCGGAGGGGACACCATTTACAGCAAATTCTTGACACTGAACAAACAATGGCATCGTCGCTCATATAATGTTTCCTCCTCACAATTCAATATGATTTCTTAATTCCACAAAATTGTCCTTGCCAGAACGTGTTTTTGTTGCCAACAACAACAACTGCACATAAGTAAATAACTCAATAATTACCGTAACGTAGCCGGGAAATGGTGCTGGCCAAGTAACTCTGTAAATCTGCAGTCGCACATAGTGAGTACATACATAGTATTCATAACAGATCTCAGCAACTAGTTATAAAACGCCAAATAGGAAAACAGAACAGCAGCAGCAGCAGCAACAACAACAGTGGCAACCGAAATCCCAACAACTAATGTTAGCTTTACTACTCCATCAGTGTGTCTGTGCATACTTGCACATCAACTACCACTAGCTGTTTATAAATAATTGTATATAAACGCCAACATCTGTGCTCACGTCTGTCTGTCTGACTGTAGCATGTTTCCATGTAGTTTTAACGTACAACTAACAAGTGTTGCAAGTGGTTAGCATTAAAAAATAAAACCGTTAAAAAAACATCTAGCTAGCTGGTGGTTTAGTTATAGCTAGAATTTGAAATCCTACAAAAACACTCATACTCATAACCAGAATTGAAAAAAATAGGCTTACTACCGACAGAGAGCGAGAGAGACGGGGAAGGGGGGGTGTTATATACAAGTGGAGACATGATAGTAGAGAAAATGGAACAGTTCTTGACGAGCGAAGAACGTACAAAGAAATTGTAATAAAAAAAAAAGTAATACTTGCTTAATAAAAATAACAATAATGAAATGAAATGAAATCTATCTCAGCCATGATAAAACTGCAATGCTAACCAACGCTACCAAACCAATTTTCAACACATTTTCTCAACATTTTATAGCTTTTTATGTTTTTTAATTAGCAAACCTATAAACAAAACAAGAAAAAAAAAACGTTATGCTTTTATGATAAACATCATCACCGTGATCGCCATAAGAAACGAGTTTTGAAAAATACAATACTTTAAAATGTTCGTCTGTATAAATAAGTAATATGGAATCGAGTGTTCAGTTGTCTCGGTTATTCAGATTAATTTCACAAGACTGATTAGTAAACAGTCTTATCTTGACATTGTTTTGTATGCCAACCGTTTATGATGGCTCGACTAATGCTCAATTATTCGCCTTTTAGCGAATGACATAAGAAAATGCTATAGGTTGAGTACTAAATGCAACTTTAGAAAATTTTGTTCCGGCAAGTGCATCTTAATGCATCTCAAGGTAAATGACGATGGATTTAATTCTCATAATTACCGCAATAGTTGACTTAAAAACTTCAGGCGTGTAGGGTTAAAATTTACAACGTTTAAAGCGACTCATGTCCGTTCACCGAGATGTGATACTGAGACGACCCGTATTTCTGTAATCATGAATCCTATTATTGGTAGGGGGAGTTTAGGGCAATGTTGAAAGAACCTTGAATATAGAGATATATAGAACTATTTACGAGCACGACCGTGGTGTAGTAGGTAGTGTGTGCACACATCAGAAACCAGGTTCGAAACCTGGTAAGACCATAAAACATTTTTCAGCGGCTGCTTCCACCTCGTAAATGCTGGCGACTTTACGACTAAGAGAGATTAATCTGTAAGCCTTGTAGAACCTCTCTAGCATTCGCCGTTCGGGGCCGGCTTACATAAAAAATATGTCGTGCACAGCTCTTTAAGACGAGAGATGTTCCCCGTCAGTTCCTTCATGGAATGTTAAGGCTCACCTCAATTTGAATCAGGGAAACCTCTTGCAATTTCCATGCATTTTTTTTTAGTAACAGATGTGTTCAAATTTATTCGTCCGTTTGTCACAAAAACTCTTGCAACCACCCTCTTGTTATATGGAATCTTGCATAACAATCATGTCTATCTGAGTTAGTGGCAACATTTAAATAACACCCAACACGAGTGAAAAATCAATTATTTCTTCACTCTTTAAGCAATCATTCGATGGCAGTGACGAAATCTTAAATGAAAATGCCAAACAAATCGATGCAACCCACCAATGCACATCACACATCATCGGGTACATACAGCACACCTGAATATGTGGACACGGTCGTACAACAAGTGATTTGTAACATTTGTTTTAATTTTACTTAATTTATAAAACAACGACGGAGTCAGCCGCCACCAACAGACAGACACATTTAATGGCTTTAACTTTATGAAAGTACGCGTGTCTGCATAACTATTTGCTTTTTAAGTTTTGTTGCTTTTTTTCCTGTAGCCGTCGTCATGAAGTAGTGGCCTGTTATGTGGGCCATTCCGTTAGCAACCATTGGAAGTACAGTCCAGAGACCCTACTTGCAGTTTCGGTGTGTCCGGACAGAAGAAAAAGAGGAAAATAAATTAATGAATTATAAGTTCGGACAAGTTTCTTTCGCCTTCAATATCTGGTATAAAAAGTAAGTATAAAAATGACCACGAGAAATCAGTTCTTCAACATATCGAGACCGGTCTTAACTAATCATTACCAAGAAGCGTAAAAATAATTTGGATCAATGTAAAATGTACAACGGTTCCATTGCATTACCGAAATAATGTCGTTGCACCAATGAAACATTTAAAACCTCGCACTGAAGTTAATTAAACGAATGTAAATTGCATTAATGCGCTTAAAACAGAAACCAACTAGAAAACTTACTGAACTGTTAGGGACACTGTCAGGACATTTTCATTACAAGAACGAAACTTGTGATAAATTGTACATTACATTAATGTAATAATATTATCGCCCCGGCCAATCTATGAAATATTTGCTTAGTTGTGGTTATTATGGAATACACTTTATGGTGAAGGAGACCTAACATGTAATTGTTTCTCCAGCCTTTTCGGTGGCTTGTAGCAACATATGTTAACCAAATGTTCAATATTTGATTTACCTGCAATGTATGTGTATATGTATGGGTGTCGTCTGTATGTCTGAGTATTTGTTTGAGTTTGTGCACAACTTACCATTTGGGCATGAAAAGACATCGTCAGCAGCCGCTTTTACTTTACAGCAGCTCAATAACAACAAACATATGAAAGCGGACAGCCATGTTGAACTGGCCGCCGTCAAGCTCCCCATGATCGCAGCGCCTTAAATCGTAACAAAACCTTTTTTGTTTTGTATTATTCGTTTTCTATTTGCAATTCAGTTCAAACACTAATTGTAATATAACTGCAAAGAAATAAAAGTGAGGGAAAAAAAAACAATTATTAGATTTAGAAATTAAACACCAATAAATTGGGAAATAAGACAAGACACCACACAGACCGCCGCCACGGACCACCCCACGGGTGTGATGTGGCGTGACGATTGTGGGTCGTAAACAATTCAAAATTGAAAGAAAGCCAGAAAATAGAAACAAGTACCAGTTGTCAGTGTTATGTTGTTTTTATATAGTCGCGATGTTCAGACGGTTTAATTCATGAAAATATTTCAGGAATGTAATCCAATACGCTGCGACACCAAGTACGGGCAGAAACTTAGTCAAACGCGAAGGCTAACCAAACAGTTAGAGTTAGTTAACATTAGCATTATCATTTACGCTTATTGTTGTTAATTTGTTCTTAAATACTTTATGTGTGTAAAGAGACATACATGATTTTCTGCAGTATCTCATTTCAGGCGTGAGTATTTTTGTCACAAAAATGAGATGATTTTTTTAACGTGCGTCTTTGGACCGCCCTCCTAATTTGTATGCAAATTTGCACTAATATTTTGTCATAGTTTCATCCCATAAAGAGCGAGGCGTAGGAAGCTGCAAGAATTCCAGAACAACACTATGAAATATAGAAAAAACAACTCTATTGCATTCAAAGAAACATAAATGTCAGAGTGACAAGCGACGAGCGACAATTCAAAGTGCAATCGTCATCAGTTTGTCTAACATAAATACGTTCAGCAAAATCCAAAGACCTTTGTATTAAAAAACAATACAAATTTCCATTGAGGGGAAGCAAATAAACAAACAAACTTCACACAACAATTTTCAAACATCACCTGTGGTCACGCAAAACCTGAGAAAGTATCGTTGATATGCGAAGGCATCTCATTGTGGGAAGAGGAGATAGTCGCCGCAACACATGATAAATAGAATCTCATCATCATAAACAAAATTATGATTTTATTGAATATATAAAAAAAAAAACTGCAAACTGAAAAAGTATTCAATATTCATTTTTTTTTCGTGTGTATGCGTGTGTTTGCGGAATATGTTTTTAATTAGTGTGTGTAAAATACAAAAAACAAAAACATTCCAACGAACATCGATTTTTGAAATCTAGTAGAAAAATCTCTTAATAAAATCTGAAACTATGATTAATTTGAGTAATCTCGATAAATGTGAAAATGGAAAAATATTTCCGAAACTCTGGGCTTTAGTTTGTCAGTGTAGTCCGCACTTCCCCTACACGTATAACAAATTTGGAAGCAGAAAGATTTTGAAAGATGAACCTTTTTGACTCTTAACCCTAGAAGGTGATTCTTCGTTGAATCAGCAACGCATTTTCAAGGAACTGTAATACACAAAAAAAAAGTATGACCTTCTAGGTTTAACTGTGTTAGAACACAGAATTGAAGGGAATTTAGTTTTTAGGAAAATGAGCAGTTGTTGAAAACGATAGCGATATTTCAAAAAATTTACCGAAGAAAAGCCACGGATATGAAAATATTGTTTTGTCGTGTATGACAAAAATACAAGTCTGTTCCTTCGTGGAATGTTAAGGGAAATAAGTGGACATCTTCGTCGAGGGTGTGTGGACATATGGGATGTGGGGTATGGAGGTACTGTATGTCGAAGTATTTCAAAGGTTCTTGGGAAAATGTTCATTCATTTGATAATTAAAAAAATAATGTAATATTTATTTGAAATGTTTATTATACTCCCAAGTTGAAGATTTCTAACCAAAGCTGATTTTTTTTTCAAAAAATAATCAAACACTGATTTTTTTTTCAAAAAATAATCAAAGACTGATTTTTTTCCAAAAAATAATCAACGACTGATTTTTTTTTTTCCAAAAAATAATCAACAACTGATTTTTTTTCTCAAAAATAATCAAAGACTAATTTTTTCCCCAAACAATAATCAAAGAATATAAAAAGTTAAATTTTTTTGAGAGTTTTTTTTTGTTTCTTCCGTTTCCCACAGAGTCGATTTGCCTCATTTACTATCCTAAACAGTTGATGGCTATAAAACAAGCTCGATTCCAATATTAGGGCTCCAACCTCCAACGGTTTTGTGTTTTCGTCTTATAAATTTAGAACGATCCACACTAAATATACTTTATAGGGTCCCCGAACATCATTGGAATTTCTCATTTGCTTACAAAGATTTTCCACAAAAAACTTCGTTAGTGGTCCTCGCATAGTTTCGCAGTCGTTATACCCAAGAAATACCTAAATTGCAAACTTATAATTATTTCAGATTTATGCAAAAAACCAAAGTAAACGATTTCTGTTTTTGTTTCTGTTTTTTTTTGTGCTATTGCAAGAATCTGTTGTTTGAAAACCTATTTGTTTTTATGTGTAATCTAGATATGCACACATTCCAATCGTGTATGTGGCTGCGTCTCTGTGTGTATGTGTGTGTAGTTCCAAGTAATCAAATGCGAACGTATTTGTTTACGCTGAACGTGGGAATTCATTCAGTGACGCACCTTAGCGTTAACCACAAAAACAAAATAAAAAAAACACTTTACAACATACAAAAGGCACATACACCGAGATACACACACACACACAAGCCTCAATATACCGCAGCATTAGGTGGATTTTCATCATATTGCATGTAGCAGCGTTTGATATTCGTCTAATAGCAGTGGTGGCAATAGAGATGCATGTGTTCAAATGTATCCAATAACTGGTGGTAGCTGGGTTGGGATGCTGCAAGTTGAAGAAGACAACGACAACATGAAATAATCTCAAAAGACTCAGGTGTGTGTATGTTTGCACGCACACACATATACACATGTGCTTGTACATATGTGTGTAATATCATTTTCTCTGTCAATAAACATACACTTTCGTATGAACTTTCACTTTAGCAACTTCTCAAAGCGCGCTCATGGCTTACAGCGCCACACCACACCATACCGCGCCACAACTTATACCGCAGCCAAGCACACACCACACCATTCATTCATTTGGTCGCTCCCCTCCGCATCCGTCGTCTGTGTGTGGAGTGTGTGATGTTGGGTTTGTTTTCCTTTTTTTTTGGATTTTGCTGTCTTGTGATCATTTTGGACAGCACATTAAAAGTGCATTATGTTGATGTTGGCTGCTTTTGATCAAAAGTAAGTTTCCCTAGTTGATTTGCCACAAAAGAGGCAACACCAGCCGCTACGACAACAACAACCACCTCGGCGAATTTTTACATTAAAAAAAAATGGCCATTTTTAACTTTTTCGCTAAAACCAAAAATGCCAAACATTTTCAAGTTGTTTCGCCTCGCCGTCTGCGTCTGTTTTTGGTGGTGGTTGTCTCTCCACAACCAGCAGAAAATATTCGTATGTGTCTCTTTTAGTTTTTATTTTTTGTGGTCGAAACTGGTTTTGATTTTTTTTCTTTTCACATGTACCACACAAATAAACGGACTTTTTTGTTGTTGTGTTCAACATTTTATTAAAAGGAAATTATACATTTTTATATGCACACTTTTATAAACAATATCTCAGAAGAAAAAAATTGAATCATCTATGAAGGCCACGCGAAAAAAGAAACAACGTTTTTTTTCAAAGTAAATTGGGTTAACAATATCGCATTGTTAAAATGTGAACTTTTTACACCTTTTTTTTCGTAAAACAAAACACGAAGACCACATTATCTTATTTTATATAAGCCGGACTATATGTAATTTCTACTAGTTGATTAGGAAATCTTGGTTTTTTTTTTGTTTTGGTCAAATGGAAGGCAGGGTCAAAAGCCGATTGGTCACCAAACTTCTCTTAACGTTGAACGATTGACGAAATGAGAATTAAAAAAGAAATATAATTTGAAAAATTGTCTACAAATTATTATTGTTTTAGTTTATATCTCTACTCTAAACAAAAGACTTAAGACACATTCTTGATTTCAATCAAGAAATCGTACGCGCCTGCTCTGTTCGCATTGCTGCTGCTGCGACTCTTGTCGCTCGCTATTGGTTTCATTGTGTATTTCAATATTTCCAAAGAATGACTAAGAGAGTCTGCTTGATTTAACATCATGTTTAACTGGTTTTCTGTATGATAAAATAGTATTTAAGCATTAAATCCAAATGTGTTTGCGCCAGCACAGACCACAGAAAACCAAGCACCACTAGTATCTTGAGCTGACATTTCGCTGAAGTCATTGTAAAATGATTTCAATTATTACCCGTACCCGCACCCTCACCCCTAACCCATTGTTTTAGAAAATGGAACAATAAAATAGGAAATAGAATTGTGGTTTCACCAAAAAGACTTTTTGCAGACACTTAAAAACAACACAACAAACTAATAAGAGAAGGGGTTAGCGAACAATAACACATGTTCTGTTGACCATAAAAATACGATTGTAATTTTGGCTTTGTCATTGAAACATTCTGTAACACAGCAGTCGACGGTATTCGACTAATAGGGGAAACTTTAATACGCCTCAGGTCCTAAAGACGATTGCAATTACAAATTTATGGAATTTGTTTGTGTTATGAAAACTGGGCAGATATTTGGAATATTCGCTGGTAAATTCGCCATAAGGCAACATGAACTAACATTGGTGTAAAAATTACAATGTAGAGGATTGCTTAAAAAAATTCAACAAACCATTGTGTTTTTATTTACCGAATCGGGGCATGTTAAATATTTAGGCGCGTTTTTGGAAACAAGTCGGGTAGCATTTTAGTCGTTTGATAAGCGACTTTAAGTCAAACTAAACAAAGTTTTTGTAAGCTCAACATTAAAAATCTTCACAATATTTTGAAATGATTAAATGTTTGATATCCATCAACAAATTCTATAGTACTATACACAATAAAACAAAGACTGTAGCTAAGATTTTATAAATGTCGATTTTACATTTTCGAACAATAACATTGAAACCGGAAATCCACCAAGTAATATTCTGCAAAATATACTCCAAAAAATATTAAAATTGATCCCATAATATGTATTTTTTCACAGCATTCGAGATTTTTTCTTTGAAGAATTATTATCACAATGACATATCAAACATGAAACATCAAAATATAAAAAATACAACATGGCCTTAAAAGGCGGATCCAATATGAGCACAGTATCGTAATATAAATTAGCAACAAGGTTGACTTATATGGGGTCTTTGTAGTCACATATCATAAATTTGAAATCATTCGAATGGCGGATCAAATTGGCGACTATAAAAATCAAATTTTACATTTTAAAATTGAAATTGCCAACATAAAAATCTTTAGAAAATTGTATTCAAATTCTTGAAAATTCAACTGGCGACATTTTAAATCAAAATATTAATATTTCATTTATTTGGCCTTACGGCCATTTTTTATGAATTACAATAAAAAACTACTACAAGAATTAAAAAAATAATTTGAGGCATAATAAATTACATTAAAAATAATATAAAAATAAATTTACGTGTAAAAATTGGAAATTAATTATGTGCTACTCCGATATTGGTAATTAAAAAAAAAAAAATATTTAGTCACTTTTTGTGAAATTTTTATGAAATCAAATTCTAATATTTTCACAGCAACGGTGACTTTGTGAAGACGGCGATCAAGAATTTGAATACATTTGAATGGAAATGATTTGGCAATTTCTATGAAATCATAAACTTTTATAATGAATAGATATTAACATAAAACATAGATTCCGACATGTAAAAGCCAATACAGAAATCCTGTTCTTCTTTAGATGTGTGACTAAGGTGGTTATGTACATATATTTTAAATAACGTGGTACATAAAAACAAAGCTGGAACTTATTCCAAAAGAAAATAATAAAATTGTTCATTAATCGATTGCTCTTAAATTTTAAATTAATTCGAAACTAGTAAATCAGAGTAAAAATCTTAATAAATATTGGAAATTATCAAAGAGCGCCTGTTAAGAAACGAGCTTATTATTTCCAGAGCAGATGATATATAATATATATATATATTCTATATCGAAGATAGTCACAAAATACAAATGTTTTTTTTTTGAAAATCGAGCCAACTTTATGATATTATTACAAAATACTCAAGGAAGCAAAGGCAACCTCAGAAATGCTGTTAGTTTGGCAATTGCTGTGGCACGGTTTAAAGTCAATTAACCTTTTGACGTTGCATTGCTCAAATGTTTTTATGTTGTTTGTTTATAAAAAAGTGGTTGTTAAATCTCCAACTGGAACTTTCGTACAAGGCAAGTATTTCGACAAATGACGTGAACAAAAATGAATGCTCTAAATTATAAAACGGGTGGTTCATCGAGTGGTTGAATCATGTTGTTTTGACCGTGACAGCTCTATCGCTATCAAAATTCTGACAGAAAGTTCAAATTCTTCGTGGAAGGAAATGAAGCACTTTGCGCTTGGCTAACTTTGGGACATAATGCAATCTTATTTGTCAAGTGAAACGATTCGATTATTGAAAAGATGTTTTGGCCGTAATTCGGCATGAGATTGTAAATGGTGTGCTGATGATCCGAGGGATTTCGAAAAAAAGATATTGTTGCTATGAAGCTACAAAATTAAAGGAACAAGTACTTAAATTGAATAAATTTGATCTTTGATATGGCTCTCAGTATAAGTTCACTCATTACTTATTTTACAGACGAAAAATGTCCAATCATTCTCAAATCTGGTACAATGAACTACAGTTGAGTAAAATTTACTGCAGCTGAGTACTATTTTTTGTTTATTATTATTACAAATATGATTTACTTAACCTAGGTTATCACACAATTTACCGAGTTTTAGTTCTAATGACTGTTCACCTAGAATTAGGTAATGTTTGGTAAATTCAGAGGAAAGTTAGTTTTTTTCCAAAACCACTGATATGTATTAGAGCTGAGTACTATTAATTCCTCCAAAGTACAAATTTAATACATTTCTGCTCTCGATTTGAGTTGGTTTTCGAACTTGATTTCGTAAGAAACATTTTGTTTTTTGTGCATTTAACCCTTAAAACAAAACTCCAGTGGTGCAAAAATAAAACTGGTTAACAAAAACACTTCAATTAACAAAAAAATACTTTTTATGTATAAAATATTTTAAAATATTATCGGTCATTTAGTGATTACAAATTAAAAATAATCACAAATTTGCTTACTTTTGGAGTATATCCCAACAACTTGTTGATTTTTTCGGCAAACGCGATTTCCAGCTAGATTCACTACACGCCACACTGTGCGCAATACACACTCTAATGAATACTCTACAGGTTTTTTTTTTTTGAAAAGATTAGAGGTCAGGGATTATTATTGACAGGTTTATTCAAATGACAGTCAAATAAATGATAAAGTGTTTACAAAAGATGACATTAGGTTTAAAACAAAGGGCACAATGGTAAAGAGTGTGGCAATAAATCAAAACAGACAAATCATGAGTATAATTTTTCAAAGGAATTTGAAAATCATAAAAATATATCTAATTTCTAAAGTCACTTTATGAAGGGGGTTGGGTGCTGTATGTTGTGATAATGCTGTACGTGTCTATTTAATTGAAATGAATTTCTATAAATAACTTGGAAAAATACAAACTGCATAAACATGGCAAACACAAAAAGTCATAAAATTGTTTGAAGACATAGAGAGAGATGAAGTCATCCAAATCATTATACCAGAAAAAGATGTACACATAACAAAAATTACTTCCATGTATATGCTAGATAAACTATGGAAGACGACTTGTTACCATAAAAAATTACTAAAAATATTTCTATTAAACAGACGAGCTCCGCCTCACAAAGCGCATTATTAACTGTTAATCTTAGACAAGTCAGTCATCTTTTATAAGATGACTGAAAACCCCCCTCCTCTGAAATATTTCAGTAAACAATCATTGCATGAGTCATAACTTCTCGCATTTGTCAATTTATTTATAAATTTATACCGAGTGCACATTTCAAGTTTATTTGCTGATGTGAAAAAAATAACTAACGAAAGTTTATCAATTGATTTGGGAGGGGGGTGTGTGTGGAGAGATTGTGATTTCACCCAAAAACAAAAATGAAAACGAATTTCACAAAATGAAACAGGAACCTGGGGAGGGGAAGTACATTAAGAGCAGTGTGTAAACGTAGTGCTAAACATTTACGCTACCGCTGGTGGACGGTGGTATGTATAACTAATTGTTGAAAGCAATGAAGATGTTGGCGCATTGTCTTTTCTATAATGGCTACTGCTATTGCGGCTCTTACTAAACTTTGGCTTTCATCGACCAAAACACCAACACTATTGTTGGTTGTCAACAACCATGGTCTTATAAAATTTCCCATACAATTTCTAAAAGTGTTTTGTTTTTTACTTTTGGAAGAAGCCAAAACCCCCCATGATAATTTGTTTTATTGTACTCAGTTACAAGTTTATTATATTAGATTTGGCTGCCACAGAAATAACTTTCTCCCAAATTCTCGTTGGATTATTATCTTGACGATGATTATGATCAGTCAATTATTAATCATTAAAATATTGAGGAAACTGAAAAAAACAGAAATGCAGACGAATTTTGTTTTTTTTTCTTTCTTTTGATTACACCCATATTCACGAAAGCAACAGATGTTTATAATGCAAAATAGGCTATCCTTGTACGAGAGGGGGGAGATATTTCCTGTTGACAACCCAGCAAACTGTAATCAATAAAAAGAGAAACAGATAAGCCATTGAAGTGTGACAGTTGTCCTTGTTTTTTTTTTGTTTCTCCTTGCGTTGCTGAAACTTTTGCTCTAACAAACACCAGCTGAAATAATTCAAATGAAGAGTCATGTGTGGTGTGTGTACATGTACGTTAGATTGGGTCATATTGGAAAGGAACATTTTTTGTAAAAAAAAAACATTTTAAACACAATTTCTTTTATTGTGAATAAAAAACAGTTTTTCAGCAGAAAGTATTTTTCGGGTGTAATGAAATATTGAGAATATTCGATATATATGAAAGAATCTGTACTTTTTATATACGATTTTTGTTTTGAATTTATTAATTTTTCCAAATATTTTCAGATAGTTTCATGTTTATCGCATTCACTGTATAGTTCTAGATAATTCTTGCCCAGTCTATATAGAGAATTTAATTTGTTGAAAGCAATTGACTTTTAATTTCGTTCAAGGTACTTTTAGGAAATTCTGGCTTTCATCGACAAAACTTTGTTGTTGTCAACAATTTCAACATGTCCTTTTGATGGTTAATAGTAAATGAAGTAGATTGTTCCTACTTGCATCGTAATATCGATAAGGCGATAGAGAACAAAGCCTCCTCAAACAAGCAAACTATGTGGAGGTTTCTTGAACCAAAACTGTAGGACAAATTTATCCATTTCCCATCAACACCCAGTAGGACATACGAAATGGAGATGAAACCCTAAAAAGCTCACTAAGGATTTATCGGTTATGTCTCAAAAAAAGGAGTTTCTCTGGAGAGTAGTGGCTTCACTTATGTAAAAGCCTCCACATTTCGGAGCCGGTTCTAAAGGCCGTAACAATAAAATAGTTTATACAGCTCACTAGTTTGATTTAAGTTTTTCTTTTGTTCTTTAATGGGATGTTAAGATAGCTGCCGAAACAGAAAGCATCTTGCGTTAGTATCCATTTCTATAGTGATATTCAAATGTAACAACATCAGTCAGACCAACGGAATGAATGGAGGAGGATCCTTAAAGGTCTCTTGGACCACACAAACCTTTTGTGAATCGAATAAGCATTCAGGTCGCTAACATAAGTATTATAAGTCATGGTAAATGTTGTACAAATCTCTAAATTCCCATTTGTATTCAGGGGTTCGTAATCAATTTATATTTACAAGAAAGATTTTGATTATTCATTTTATGTCAATTCAATGTCAATTTTATAAGATTATTCTGTAAATTTGACCCAGTCTATTGTCCACATATGTGTGTATTAAAATAGAGCAGGTTAATTTAGCACATTCACTCATACAGACATACAACACATGTCGGAACACTCTCATATGCATGTGCGAGTTTACCCCCCTTCTATGTACATAAACTTTCTGTTTGTTTGTGTAGATTATTAGATAAATTCCAGAAATTCTTTGTTAATTCTTGTTCTCAGGGGTTTTTATTTTTTAATAAAGCCATTCCTTAGGTATTCATGTTGCATACATGTGACAACAACATCAATAACAAACAACAATACCAAACGCTTACGGTTTGGCCTCTGTGGCTGAAGCCACTCCCTTGAAAGAACCCGATATGAATGATGTCAAAAAAAAAGAAGAGAAAAAATTGAAATTCAAAGATTTCGAAGCGGCTTTGAAATATATTTTAAAAAATTATGCTAATTATTTGAAATAACATTAAGTTGCGGTTGTTGTTTGGTTTGGGGGACCGAACATCTCTGTGTCGGACAATAACAACAAACCCGCCGAAAATACAACGAAAGACTTAAGCAGCAAACTTGTTTTTGGTAAAAAAAAAAAAAAAACATTTTGAACATATTTTTCTGGTGTATGGCTAAGTTCTCCATGGAATTACACAGGTCTGATAAAAAGAAATACAAATGGTGGTGGTGTTGGATGGTGGTGGCGGCGTTGCACAGCCAAGAAGCTTAACATATATATGTTCAAATGTCTGTCTGAATGTCCGTCCGTCTGTGTTGCTATTTAATACCAACTGCAGGCATACAGAGTGTGGTTTTGCTGCATGTCGTCTTAACATGTTTTCCTCTGCTCCGTCTTCCACTCAATGTGGACTGATCGGAAAACACTCACACACTAGCAGCGGCTGCACCAGCCTTTAACCAGCCACAATCAACCACACGGTCTTACATATTCTTTCTCTACCGTCAAAACACTTGTTGAATTTACAGTACTATTGTTTTGTGGTGGATTTAGTTGTTGTTGGTTTTTTTTTGTCTCTCTTTTTGTTGTTTTTGCAAAATGGAGTTGCATTTTATGTTGCAGTTGCCATTGCGGGGCGGTTGTCTGCTGTAGCTTTTGTTTGTTGCAATCGCGTTTATGTTAGAGAAACCCCATTTGATTTATTTGTAACAGAAAGGCAGACGAAAAAAAAACGACAACATTGCAATTGCTGTTGTGGCCGATAATGTTGTCGACAACTCTCTAAACTACACCGCCGCCAAGTTAATGACACAATTCAGGGAGGAAAATTTGACTTGTTGGCAAACACTCTGTAGCGCTGTGTAAAATATACATATGCAAATATTCGTTATCCAGGTTATCCAGAAATTGTGATGATGAGTTTGATTTTCTTTTATGGCTTTATCCTTTATCCATCGTTTATGTTTAATAACACTTGTTTCAATTTCCATTTTTTTCCTTCAATTCATTGATTTTGAATCCTTTCTTTTTCTTTGAATCTTTCAATTTTGTCTTGTTTTACTGGTTCTTTTTTCATTAACTTCATCATTTTTGCTTTTCAATATTCTTAAATGTGAACACATACACTTTGGTTTCGGTGGTGTGAAGACACTCAACTGACAGAAACACTAACAACAAAAAAAACGCACACTCTCTCACTTTAACGTTATTGTTAAATTCTCAACTAAAAAAAAATCAGTTATCTGATTTCTTATTATTTTATCCGTTTACTGTACCGTACCACACGAAGGCCAAACACTCACTAAAACTTGCTTAAGAAATCTTTAAAGCTACACCTCGAAGTCTGTGCGGTTTCAAAGTGGTATGAACAACAACTCGAAACTGAATATAGACAAAAATGCCAAAAAGACACAAAGCCAAACAGCCAGCGAGCCATATGTACCTACTCGCTCGGTACACTAGGCACAGATGGAAGAACACAAACACAGGCTTATAAACAGTTACCCATACTTGTGCACAAACACAATCTTAACTGAAACTCACAATATTTCTTTTAGCTAGTTTGTGGAATGTCTTTAACCGGCTAGTTTTGAAAAACTGTTCAAAACGTCAAACTAAGCCACGGGCCGACTAGTTTCAGCTCAAATAAACGGTAAGTACGTGTTTCTCAAGCAACAGGTAAACTCAGACTAAAGGCATATTGTGGCCGAACGACTTAAGACTGCGTTAAGGCGAAAACCCAAACGTATTGCGGCGAATTGCTCATTGCTAACAGGTAACAGAAATATCAGCAGCAGCAGCAAGATCAATCGAATGCGAAGAATGAAAACAATCAAAAGAAACAACAGCAGCAGCAACAACAAGACACACAAACCATTGGTTTTTTGTTGTTGTTTATACTCATACTAGATGTGAACATCATCAATAGAAAACAACAAAGATTTCGATTTTGACGTTTTCCTTTTCGTTTCATAGAAGAAAAAAGGGACGTGTGAATTTATACGAATTTTCCCATTTCACATTCTTTCGCTTGTTTGAGAACTGAAAGAACCTTACATGGGTTTTCCCTTTTATTACATTTTTACAGCCAACAGGCAATTTTGGGATAATGTACAGGCGGCTTACAACAGCGTTGGTGCCTTTTTACAGGACTCATCATCGCAAATACTAAGAATATCCCAATGGGTAAATTCCAAATGGCGAGACAGACGACAACCTGCATGACCGTAAGAAAATCAATTAACAACTTTTCAGTTTAGTTAAATGGATTTCCTATTTTTGCACAAAACTAACACACAAACCGACCGACAGACGGACATTAAAATGTCAAATGAAGAAAAAAAGACATCTAAACGGAAGTTGCCTTTAGAAATGCATATATGGTCAGTATGACACATCCGTTGATAGGTTCCAACCATACAAACAGACAGACAAGCGTACGGCCAGCAATTGGCGGCCTGGCCTATTTGACCAAAAAGCAGCACCAGCAGCAAGAAGCTCTAACCACCATATCGACACCAAAAATAAATATAAAAACCGTTTATCCACAAACTATAAAAACAACAATCAAAGAGAAAAGAATATACATTTCGAACGTAATTAAAAATTCAGCACAGACACGGTATGAAATGAAAAATGAATACAATGCGCTACGAAACGACGATACTTGTTGGTATGAAAATATTTCAAATTTAGAACAACGCCATCACACACCAAACAGTAACAGAAACCGAGAAGAAAAAAACCAAAACAAGAAACGATTTTTCCACAGAAATATGGGTTAGAACGCCACATTGATTACCACACACTTTCATAGGCATAATGAACACACACACATGCATACACACTTGTGGCTGTATATGTGTGGTATAGAGCATAACCGCATTCTATGCAAAACGACTTGTTTAAACACATCCTTCGAGTTTTGATTTTTTTTTCCTTTGCTGATTCAAGACATTCGAAAACTGAGCTGGTGCGGCCATCATAAATCGTACTTACCCTACACCTGTAGAGTTGCAGGGATGAAAATTCTACCAACGATTAAAACACCAAACAAACAACTGTTGGACATGACTTTCTTTAGTGATGTTAATGGGAATCTGATGGCAGATACATTGAGTGGAGATGACAGTCTGGCAGTAAGGACTGATATCAAGAAACCCCTAAGCAATTGAAGATGGTGTTGAATGTCCAACCTCAACCAAAATAGATGTTTGTTTGGATGACATTCCAAATATCTTAAATTTGTTAGAGTTACCTCCAAATTCCGTAATATTAAATTCTTTTTAAGAATATTTTAATAAAATCGATTAAAATTAGAAAAATCGGAATCGCTGTAAGATAGAGCGAATGCTTTCTCAGCATACGAGGCAGATGGTGGTAAAAAAAACTACTCCCTCTTTCATCCCTCCAATACCCTTCTTTCCCATCGCTAACACAGTGCATTGCATTTATAGGGGGCATCCCCTGAGTGTTAGTAAAAAAAAGTCAGGTCTGGTACTGAACAAAGACTACACGAAACTATGTTTGTAAGAGCAGAATGAATTTGTCTATCTGGGAATTTCTACAAATAAAAAGATTATTGCCAGCATAGAGATTAATAGAAGGATTATTGAGGCTTTGTTCCTAGCAAACAACATAAGAACGGAGCCCTCGCAGTGTCAGTGGTAAACTGAAATCCATATTCTATGATTCTACAACAAGGGTACTTGCAAGTGCAGATAAGTGGTGTTGGGTGTATTTCAGAGAAAGACCTTTCTCTTAATTACAGTCAGTAGCTCAGAATGGACTTAGGATGAAACACGATACATTAAAATTTGATATTCAAGATCATAGAGGATTCTTCTCATAAAGTGAAATGATAAAAAACCAATGAAAACAAATAAAATGCATACAAAAATCGTATACACCTTTGAAGCAGCTTTTTCTGTACAATATTATCCAAAATCTGAAAAACCTAGTTGCAACTGAAATCGGTAAAAATATTCCTTTCGAAAGAACAGGCAAAAAATATCGCCTAAAACAATTTCTCTGACTGGACATGGAAATGATTCCGTGGGTGGAACTCACTTTTTTATATTTCTTATCCAGAATATGGGAAACGATAACTAAATGCTTATAACGAAAAGAATTGTATATATGATTTTAAGGCGGTGGGGATTAATTGGTTAAATTTTATAATCTTGTATACCACATCGAAGTTAAGCCTACAAGCAGACTATAATAGCCTAAGAAATTAACGATATCATCATAGTCGTAAACAACTGAGTCGAACTATTGCGCCCCTTAAAATTCGCCGATAGACTACAACATATAACTCTGTAACTCTGTAATACTGAAGGTATTCAACGACAGTAAAAGGATTGAGGATTCTAATAAAAGAATTCAGGGCTAGACATTTTTCGGATTCGATGTGTAATAAACTGAATACTATTTTAGAAGCGACAAACTACAACAACAGACCTTATGACAAACTTAATACACATATGATGTACAAAAACAAAAAACAGGAATATCCAGTACCTGTCGTCAATTTGTAGTATTGGACTTCATTAAATAAATTCCACCACTTGTTGCTGCCGCGTCTTATACACACAACCCAACAAACGAAAACATACCTGGAACGGGTAAATATGCCATAGTCGCACAAACACATGCACACTTCATTGAATATGGACAAAATTTCCAGTAGAATAACCGAACGCCTATTGAGGTCAGTGGGTAAACGAAAATATCTGTACAAACATATGTACGTACATACTTGCACACACGTGCATATGGATATGGTAGCTATAAATATATATTGTAATACTTTTAATAAATGAATTGCATTCTGTAATCAAAACAGAAATTGGGCGTTAACACAAGCCATACTTACAAAAGGCAAGCCGGGCAGACGGCATACGCTGGCGTTGCAAGTGCACTCAATGTTAGCCGCAATCGAAAACAAACCCACTCCGTAGAAGAAGAAAGCACCGACAACAACAGCCAAACATCAGTTGCCGTTTGTATACGCAGGAATTGTTTTCTTTCTTTCTTCTATTTTTTGTTTGTTATGGATTTTAATTTTCAATTTGATGAGTTCTTTTCTTTTTTCCATGTCCACTATTTTGTGATTTGTTGCATTTCATTAATCATTCATGCACTTACATGGCAATAGCCCAAGCGAGTACCATGATTAGGGAAGATCTGTGCACAACCTACGGTTTATAAGCAATGAAACGAAACATGTAGGCCGCCGACGTTTACCACACAAAATGAAGACAACCGGCGTTGATGATACCACCAATTTGTGAATTGGACGAACGTTGGACGACCTTCACATATCGGCGAACGTAAGCATGCGTAAATGATGTTTACATTTCTGATTTGTACCATTCAACGGCAATGATGATTTAACCATGGCTTTTAATCAAACTGGTCATCTGTTTATGGAGAGGTATAACAATGAAACAATAAATAATAATTAACTTAATTATAGACGTACGTACTTACCTCATTTTTATAGGGTTCCTTTAAGTGATCCCAGGTACCGTGTAAACCTCGACAGTGAAAGATTTCATTTTTTTTCTTCGGTTTTGTAGCCGTTACCATCCATGCCATGTTATTACTACGCTCCAATCGTGAAATGTGCGCTTCCATTTCTGTTTCATTCATCATTTAAAATGTTTCCACACGATCGGTTAATCCGTTGTCTTGTGTGCTACTTTCTAATAGAACTTTTAGAACTTTTACTATACGTATGCGTATACTCGAAATTCTGGTATAAACTAAAGAGAGAAACGAGTGGTAAATAGTGATCAGTCATCTGTGAGATTTTTATAATTTTAAATTTAATGGAAGAATGGTTATTTTGCATTTCAAAAAATATTGAAAATGCAAAAATCGAAAATAGATAACTTATAAAAGACGGGGACTTCAGATACCATTTATGGGAAAGTCACGTTTTACAATTTAACACGTGTCTTAAAAGTTCCATCTGCTGATTTTGATAATTTACCTGTGGCGAAACGTTACTCTGTGCATTGTGATGTGCTATTGTGATATATGGGGATGACACGCATATGACACAGAAACCCGATTTAAAGTTGCCACTGTTTTTTGGATCAACCTAATTTCGGCAGTCACCAGTACTATCGCACTTTTTAGTTGGGATAACCAACAAATTGAATATTGAATTAGAGTTCGATAGTCATAAATAGTGTATTCAGTCGATGTAACCTTTTAATACAAACTATGGGAGTTCGCCAACAAACGTTTAGCCGTGGAAGCAACAGAATATACAAAACAATCCTTCTCGTATTTATTCTGGTGAAGGGGCTTTTGGACAGGCTTACAAATGTTTAATCGAAACGTGTTCCACACCGGAAAAATTCCTCGATTTTTACATTTAATTATCTGCTATAAAAATAGACGATTTTTAATAAAATAAAAAATACAAAACACAAGACAATTGGGTTAAATGAACTGAAATATTTTATCATATCACCTAAGTAGAGTGCGAAGACGGCCTAAACTTCCTGCCTGTGCTCCTTTTTAGATCAATAGTGCAACCCAATATCCAGCTCTTCTTTTCACAACTATTCGGTGCCAATCTGGAGATATCATTTGAAGCAAAAATAGTATAAAATACATATGTATGTATTTCCAAAGTTCAACAAACACACAACGAAAACTCATATCAGAAAATAATTTGGTATTACCCTGTGTATGTCAGTCAGTTTATGAACTTGCTAACTTCTCTGATTGTGAATGGGAAAAAATACATACGTGCCACTATTCACCAGTAGATGGCGGCGGCGCTGTAATATACTATAAGCACCATAACAGAGTTGCAACCGTCAAACAAACATCATTACAGAAAAATGAGTTGGTTAAGAATATCAAACTTATATGAATAAACAAATATTTGTTTGAAAAAACCCTTTAGGCTTAGTTAGCCAAAATGCCCAGGACAACAAAAAATGGAAAACCTCTCAAGTTTTCTTTGCAGCTGCCTCATGGGGAAAAATATTTCATATGGAGAACATAGATAAGAAGTATACTTTGCAGCAAGCTAGAAAAGCGATGCCATAATATGTTAAACTTTAAATTTATGAAACTTTAAATTACTCCATTACTTTAAGTACTCCATACAGTATACATACACTATGGTTTTATTGAGGGAACGATATGAAGCATGTATTTAGCATATTTAATAAGCGGACACCTCTCATAAACGGACAATCCGCTCTTGTGTACTTCTCTTATAAGCTGACACAATTCTCAGTCCTTTAGGTGTATGTATTTACATACGCACAACGCCAAACTACAAAATAGTTCCTTTTCATCACAACGAACACCAGATGTGTGCATTTGTCTGACGTGGCGTCAAGCTATCCAATAGGAATATGTACATATATTTAGTTCTTCGAATTCTCGGATATTTTCAATATACATGCGGTATAATAGTTTAGGAACGACCGAGCACGCACTCCCATGTCGATGAATATACGATTTAAAACACATCATGCGTATCCGAGTGTAATTACGCATTTGTTTGTGCATCTGAAAACAATAATTTTGTGCGAATCTAAAAATGGAACATAAATAGAACAAACAACAGCAACATCGGTCGGTGCAGTCTGTGACAGTCATCTTGGAAAGCACACACACAACAGACCGAGGAATAAATCTATTTTAAAACAACACGAGAACGAACACTAGAGTTTGATTACAACAACCAGCAGGCAACTCATCCTACAACGCAGCGAGAATATATTTTTTGTCGGCAGAAGTGTACACTAAAATTAATCATCACACTAGAATTGGAGACTCAACTTAAGTAGAATTTCAAGATAACTGACTAACAGTACTTATGCTCATATGACATTTCCATCCACCACACGCTGATATTTAGCCAAAGTAAGCTCTCGTTGAGTGGAGAAACAGAAGCTGAAGAAAACATCAGCACAAAGACCACTTTTGAGTACCACCAGTGCAAGAGCACAAATACGTGTATGTGAGGGGAGACTAACAAAATAGTTGTAAATGGTTCCAAAATCAAACACAAAAACAACAGCAGCAGCAACGAAATAAAATGTGAGAAACATTTGAAGAAACCATTCAAGACATTACACAGCCGCACAGTCGATCGTTTCATAGACAAAAACAATTCGAAAATTTCCAAATAGAGTAATCAACGGCAACAACAGTCTTGACATTTCACACCCGAAATATTTTTGCGCTGTTTAATTGCAGGTTTGTCTTTAATTTATTTTTCAGTTTTCCTGCTATGAAGAAATTTCAATCAAGAAATCTCCATTTTTCTACATTTTATTTTAATTCTAAGAGATATGAGACTTTATGATAAATCATTGAAATTAGACACTTCTTATCGTTTTATATTTCTCATAAATTTAAAAAAAAAATAGCCAATAAATTTAGTTTTTTTACAACTCCGATACTGTCAATCATATTAAAATCCACTGAAGGCTTTTTCAAAGTTGATTTTAACCAAATCGGATGAGTAGTTTTCCAGTTATGACAAATTATGTCTTAAAAAATATTTTTAAACTTATATATTTTTTTAAATCCTAACAATACAAATGTAGATAATTTTTGTACTCAGGGGACCGTAGTACATCAAAATTGTATAATGGCTATTAATTTCAAAAAAATTGTTGTCCAGTCTAATTTAAGCCTCTGTGCATTTTATTTATTTTTGTCTTATTTGACTGGGCTGGGCTGGGTTCCTGTTTATGAATTAAATACAACTAATTTATTTAATATTTTCCCAATGTTTCGTTAGCTTTATTCAACTTCTTCAGGGGTTATTTTTTGAAAATCCTGTCCTTTGATTTTATTTGGAAACAAATGCATTTTGAATGCGGCCCATATGCTTTATCAGTAAACTTAAAATGGAGGCCAAATGTTTGTTATTGTCCACATACTCAATCATTTCAATTAATAGATTTGAAAAAGTTTCTTTCTCTCAACGCCGACTAGACGAAGTAAAGCCTTTCTGTAAAGCCGGACTTTGACCTACTCTGGGAAACAAATTATACCGGTTACGAGGAATAATGTCTCTATAGTCCTGAACGAGGAAACGATAAAGCATATTTTTCTCAGTCTAAATAGGGAAAAATAGAATGTACAAAACAAACCAGTTCTTCTCAATTAGGTTTCAAAACTCATATAGCTTTAAATACCTATACGATTTTCTTACTCGTTTCTCATTGTTTGCAGTCGAGGAGAAACTGCATTTAAGACATTGCAAACACAAAAACCTATAACAACATGGCCGATCATTACCTTACCCTATTGATGTATTTTTTTCCCGCTCTCGATAATGGAATCGTTTCACTGTGCGTCATCGCGAACGGAGAAATGAACGGCAAGGCAAGACAAGCACCACAAACAACACTCACTCACATACACGTGCAGAGAACAAATCAACGAAAACAAGTTGAAAAACAAATACAACAAAAACAACAATACCCCGCAGAAAAGCCATGTTAAGATGGATGTCGTTGGAAATCGAATCGAACGAAAGAAGGCAGCAGCAGCAAGAAGCACTAAATAAACCCAACGCCAAACACAAGAATCAGTTGCATTTGGGCTTTCTAAACAGAACCAGTCAGCAGCAAAAGCGGCTAAAGACACTCGATCGGTCCGTAACACGGGATAAACACAAACACTCTCTCGCATTTTGAAAATTCTCAGATTTACGCAACGCGGTGAAAATAATTCATAGAGTAGCCGTTTTTGAATTCGATCACTGATTATTAGAAACAAAAATTAACGGTGAAATGTTTAAAAGTTCATAAATTCAAAAATATCTTCAGCCTTTCTTCGATCAAAGGGTGTGTAATCAAAAACCAACAACAAAACGCAACGAATTACAAGTGAAAGTTGTTTTCAAATTCTTGAGGTTTCTTATGATTTGTTCGTCCCGACAATCGTCGATTGAAGGTAAAGTTCCACACAGAGGGTGGTTGGTGTGTGCAGTTAAGATTGCGATAGGGGGAAGTGAGACAGACTGTTAAATGGGGCTTAAGCCCTCGCACCTACACACATACAATGTACGTGTAACGCGTCATTGAAGAGCTAATGAAATTTCGCACAAAAGAAAAATTTTAAAACGTGTTTAGAAAAACAAAAACGGTGCCCATAGAGCTAACAACGCTGCTGCACTGCAGTGGAAATATGTCGAAATTCACGCTTAAAGACACGGACAGCAAGACTAGAGATAAACAGCAGCAAAATGTTTGAAAGCAAACGAAAATAAAAACAAATGGCACCACAGCAAAAGAGCGAGGCAAACCAAAACAGGCCCTTGGAACATTGTATGATAGTTGATACTCTGGCATATCTGTAATGCCCACAAATTGTAATGAAATGCATTTTTCAATTTGCAATCTTCAACTTTGAATGTTGTTTGGTGCGTGTGTTTGAGTGTCGGCATTCTAAAGAACCGGCTTACGTATCAATAAACAGTGAAACCTCTCAATGTTGGACAACCTTTAAGTGGGGACTCACATCACCTTCAATGAAATGAATGCGAATGGTGTTTATAGGGACGTTAACATTTGCTGCCGATTTCAATAAAATCCATTCGATAACCTCTGAGTGGAAAGGATTTTAAAAGTTTTACTCTGATTTTATGATATTCCTTGGAAAATGTCCCACTGAACGCATGACCAAATGAACTCGTGGAGCCGCCAATAACTCTTAACTATTTCAAAATTTAAATATCA
This sequence comes from Hydrotaea cyrtoneurina, assembly GCA_958296145.1. Classification (NCBI taxonomy): domain Eukaryota; kingdom Metazoa; phylum Arthropoda; class Insecta; order Diptera; family Muscidae; genus Hydrotaea; species Hydrotaea cyrtoneurina. The sequence continues at coordinate 90,220,086 of OY282514.1, forward strand.
ATCAAAGCACCTTTTATCAAACTTGGATGTCGAAAAAGGTCGGCTGATACTGATACCAGCAGATTCTTATTGACAAATCCATTAGGAATTTTGACCGGAGTGGCATCCAACTGTCATAATATTTTTCTTCAGGATTCATTACATCGGTACGTATTTCCATAGCATTCTGAGATGAATCAGACTGAAAACTTCAATCGAATCAGTGTGCTCTACAAGTTTGTGCAAACAAATAAAGTGACTGGCATGCTAGTGGACAACACTCACGGACCTCGTCGCCGTACGGTGCGCATTGACAGTAATGCAACTGCCTTAGCCGAGTGTGTGCGACTCAACCTCAATGATTCCCTTACAAGGTCAAATGAATGCAGCAATTGAAGGTACACGACCCCTCCACTCGTCATTGCTTCACAGTTAGAGGTACAAGTAGCACGAAATGGACACCGATTTTGCTCGGAAATCATCTTTTCTGATGGGGTGTCATTTTCATCTCGGCGGTGGTGTTCACACGCAAAACTGTCGCATCTGTGAATCGTAAAACCCGTAAGTGATTATCAAGAAGTAGAATTTTCGAGTGGTGGCATATTTTTCTGTGAAAATGTAGCTGGAATCGCCATTTCGGTTAACGATGAGCGCTTAATATTTATAATTTTTTATAGCCAGTGATTAAGGATATAGACTTGGCCGTGAACGACCAATGAAAATATCGATAAAGCCATTCGTAATACAGAGCCAAACCGTCATCAAGGTCTTAGAAAATTGTGTTGACAAAATGTCCCGAGTCAGCCAACTGAATGAATTCATGTTCAATGTATAAAATGTTATTTTTCATGTTTTTGAATACACCTATCCCCCGATTTACACGGTAGATATGTTCCTGAAAAATCCGTGTAAAGCGAAAATGAAAATTTTGTATGAAAAACCGTGTTAAACGAAAAAAGGCATAAATTTGTAGATTTAAAGTAGTAATTTATTAAATAAATAATAAAAATAGCAGTTCAATTACAAGAAACATAAAAAATCAATTCATTCAAAACAGTAAACGTTTAGTAAACGTTAATAATAACATTGGATGTATGTAGTATGACTTATACATTCAGATTGTTTCATTACTGTCACTGTCAGCTGTAACCATACGTCTTCTTTTACTGACTGGTGAAAAATCACTTTCACCACTGGATATTACTAACTCATTACACTCAGTATCTTTATTTGATGAATTAACATTGATATGTTGAGTCTTTGCAGTAAAATCTGTTATGAGCAATTACGTTTTGTTTTTGTTAAGATCTTTGTAAGCCTCCTCATATTGACTTAAACAATTGTTGATATTTCGTTGAAATCGGAGAGCTCGTTCAACATTTGGATCATTTTGTAGAAAAAAGTTGCCTAACCGTTTTCCTATCTCTAGTCCTTCTCGAACAACTTTTGCTGTGAATGCATTTGGTTCTTGCTCATCAACATCACTTTCATTTTCATTCACTGTGTGGACCATTTCAATTAATTCATTTTCAGTTAATTCGCTGTCCACCATTAATTCAACAATATCTGCCTCAGCCAAATCTTCGAAACCTTCTCCACCCAATGTATGAGCCAGCCCAATTATCTGCGAATATTCATTCTCCAAAAGTATTTGAGAATTTTCAGCATCAACTACATTAGGCCATAAAGCTTTCCAACATCCATGAAGTGTTGATTTTTTCAATTCAGCATATGACACTCCGATAAACTTTATACAATCTAACATTGTAAACTTTTTCCAGGCATCAACAATTGACAGAGATGTATCATTATCTAATTGATCTAGGATATACCTAAATGTACGCTTGATATACAATGCCTTAAATGTCGAAATTATCCCTTGGTCTAGGGGTTGCAGTAATGAGGTTGTGTTTTTTGGTAGAAATACAACCTCTACATTTTCATGTTGCAAGTCTTGAGGGTGGCCTGGAGCATTATCCAGCAAAAGGAGGACCTTAAAAGGTTGCCCTTTTTTGTCTAAATACTTCTTTGCATCTGGTACAAAAGTATTATGAAACCAATCATTAAATAACGTTGCGGTTACCCAAGCTTTTTTATTGGCATTCCAAGAAACGGGAAGATTGTTTACGTTTACTCCCTTAAATGAGCGTGGTTTTTTAGATTTGTTGATAACCAATGGCTTCATAATATGATCGCCTGAAGCGTTGCTGCAAAAAAGAATGGTTATGCGATCTTTTGCTGCTTTATGGCCACTAGCTGATTTATTTCGCTTGGCTAAAAATGTCCTCCCGGGCATTCTCTTCCAAAATAAAGCAGACTCATCAGCATTAAAAACTTGGTCTGGGGTATACAATTTTTCAGCAATAATTTGTGCAAATTTTTGGGGATACAACTCTGCTGCATTGGAATCGGCAGATGCTTGTTCACCTTTTAATTTTAAATTGTGCAAGGCATGCCTCTGCTTAAATCTTTCGAACCAACCATGGCTTGCCGTAAAATTTACCTTATTTGCAGAAGTAGAAGGGAACTCATTATTTATTGTTTCATAAATCTTTAATGCTTTTGTTGTTATGATATTTGTATCAACTGGAATTCGTTTTTGGTTGAGGTCTTCTAGCCATATTATTAAAGCTTTTTCCATAGTTTCCATTGATACATTTCTTACATGTGAAGTTGTACTCATACTTGTACATACTCCGGCAGCTACACTTCTTCTAATGGAGTCTTCATTTTTTCTTATCGTTCTTATTGTAGCTTCATTCATAGAATAAATTCTTGCAATATCTACTACTCTTTCATTCTTATGTAGACGATCCAAAATAGAAACTTTTGTTTCTAAGGTAATTACTTTTCTCTTCATCTCCTTCTTTTTATTGGTTGGTTTTCCCATCGTAAAACTAAAATTTTAAATCAATCAAAATTTGTACTCAAAACAACGTTTTAATTTACTTACTGTACAAAAATGTATTTTCACTGCTCTGATTAATTATCGAAAATAAAAAAGTTGTACGTTCTCCTCTACTGATTGCTTTAAATCAACTGATGAATAAAGAGCTTGCAATAATACATATGTAGTTTGCTTACTAACGGGGGACTTTCCCTTTTTTAGAACTGATACAGGTTGTTGTACACATAGTTTTGACAAGCACACATGCATACATACATATGAACCTATACGTATTAAAATATAACGGCCAGTATGCGGGGTTGTTTTGAAATCAGATGCCTGTTTTGGTACTCTTCTTCAGAGGGTTGCAATTTTTTGTACATAAATACTACTACTTTTATAGTGTTGCATCAATTTGTATAACAGAATAACGTGGCGGTTAACAAACAACCTTCCACAACAGTTTCAAATATTCATTAAATTCGTTAATCTAAAAAATTTTTTTTTTTAAACTTTAAAATTAAAAACCGTGTAAGATCGAAAACGTGCTAAACGAGTACCGTGTAAAACGGGGGATAGGTGTATTTAAAAATAAACACTTACTCATAACTTCTGAGACAGTACTGTGGAATAAGGGAAATTGCCTTACGGACACACGCTTTCATAATTCAGGAAGTTTAAATTTTGATCCATTGCACCTGCTTCTATTAAGAGAAGTTCCACTGTAGCCTACATACACACATAACTTGAATGTATAACGTTCGTTCAATCTTCAACCATCACCTATAAAACTTAAAAAAAACGTTAAAAAAAACTAAAATATTTTGCCCAAAACTGTTGGTTTGCAAATATTGTTTTGATCGAAAGAATTATCGCTGTTGAGGTTCTTTTCCAACCGGTTCCCTACACTCTGTATCTCTGTACCAGTGGAATACAACAAATACTCATTAATATTATTAACTTGTTTACAGTCTATGATCTATATATGGAGAGGATACCATTCATTAATGCTAATATCAATAAAAGTAAAACAAAACCGAGCTACTTGATAGACGCCTACAATTGAGAACCTACTGGCGGCAACAACAATAATCAGGGGTAATGTCATGCCATGGAACAAGTATTTAAAAAAGAACTAGTGTGGCAAAGTATCGCAAAATTATTTCGTATGATAATGTAATTAAAGATAACATGGAAAATCAGATATGGAATATGTGTGAGTGGCTATAGTTATCATTTCGTACGTGTACAATGAAATTGAGATGTAGAAGGCGGATTTTTATCTTATAGATTTATCTGGTTCCATTTTTTTGCCAAAGCCATATTTAGAACTAAAATTGTAAACCGTTTTATTGAAATAAAGCAGAAATATTTCAATTCGTTCATATGAAACTCCGTTTAATTATTAAAATCACGTTCGCACTATTTATTTAAACAACGATCCTTTACAAGCTGTGCAAGAACGTCACATAGAGTACAATTACAAGAAATAAAGAGCACGATATTAGCATTCACTATATTTGTGAGACGATCGTCATCGAGAAGTCATTGCGAGGATGTTCTAATAATATGGGATGCATATGCATGTTATACATTTACAGTTGAAGGAAACGTTTCAAAGAGGCGAAGAATAAGAACGGCCGGCCAAGTTAGAATCTAACATATCTTCGAAGTCATCAGACGGATACGCCAGAAAAAACAAAACTATCGACCAATTCGAAGAATATCTAATGTGAACGCTGAAATCCCAGTGACGCATTCATTCATGAGGCTCAGTTCAATTCTGCTGTGACAAAGGAAAAACCAAAATACATTTTAATGCGAATACAGCGTGGATAGACATGTGATACACCACGGCAACACTTTCAACTGACCCTAAAAACAATAGAAAGGCAGAAATGTTTATTTTTAAATTCATTCTGATAGGTAGTACGTACGTGCTTTCAATACGCACCATAAAGTAAAGACATCCTACTGATTATTTTGTTAAAAAAAAAAATTAGAAAAATTGTTTTCGTCTAATTGTTTCATTGCTTAACTTTTATGTCCTTGTTAACTTTTCAGATTCTACACGCCGCCCAATATGTTGACGAAAACACCCGACTATATGATTTCCGAGTGCGGCTATCCAGAATTATGGAATTCGGATTCAAAACATCTGCCTCTCACAAAAGTCAACAGTAAATTTTGGAATTCTTATTCATCATGGTGTAGTAATAAATCAACAAAGTTTGCTAAACTTCTGCCCCTCAGAGAGTCATGGACCGATTACTACACAAAGAACCTGCTGAAACAAAACGAAGAATCCAACAAATACAGCCAACTGACGACGGCCACTCAAAAGCAACAAAAGAATCATCACAACGAAGTTACAAAAAAGCGAAACTTTCATTTCAATAGGTAAGATAAAGAATATAAATCACATTGCTTTATAATTATCATCACGTATGTTTTCTTTCCAAATTCGCACCTCTATCTACCGTACCATACATTCTTCCACTGATAGCAATAGACGCAGCGGGGATGCTGAGTGTGTTGGTGCCGGTGTCGATGCGCAGCGAAGATCTCGAGCAAAAAATTTAGATAATGACATAGATCAATTTTGAATAGGTGATAAAATGTGAGAAATATGAAATATGTGCGATTATTTATTTTATTGTACATATGTGTGTTATGTTTTTAAAGTTAATTTAAATAAAATTATCTATAATTATAAATTAAAAAAGAAGATTATTCTTTTTGTTTGACGGATTGTATTGGCAATTTTGTGATAAGCCTTTAATTTTTATGGATAGACGGATGAACATTCTAAGTGATCGGGCCATTTAAACTGGGTATGTGATAAGAACGAGTTATCCGAGTCTAGATAAGAACGGAATTATTTAGGGTAATATTGTATACAGTATAGTCAGTACAAAAAAAATATGTATTCCACCTACATCTAGCGATGACCTCTTCCCTCAACAATCGGGTCTACGTTCCGGAACGACCCGAGTTCATCTCGGCCAAGGATTGTCAACCCAGCGACATCTGTACCTACCGAAAGTTTTTTTTCTCAGACAAGAACATTCGGCAACAGCAGCAGAACTGTTACAACAACAACCAATCGGTACTAACTGTTAAGTGTAGAGTAAAAACTCAGTACTAAAGGAAAAGTGTGTGTACTTTCTAAAACCAGATATAGAGTTTTTAATCAATATAAATATATATAACATACAGAGGATATTAAATAATAGATTTAATATTCCCAATGTCACGAAATCAATCAAATCAACGACCAACGCAACGTCTCATCGACTAGAAATCATTATCTGACATCGTTTTTCATCAAAACTTTATCCAGTTATAACTTTTTTATTACAGGGCGGAAGGTAACATTTGTTTGGAATGAATGGTATGTCCATGTAGCCTATATACAATCCCATAAAAGTATTAACATTTGTTTGGAATGAATGGTATGTCCATGTAAAGTATTAACATTTGTTTGGAATGAATGGTATGTCCATGTAGCCCATATACAACCCATAAAAATATTAACCCATGCCAAATTTCAAAGCGATTGTTTAACTCTTTTGGAAGTTATCATGCGTACCAACCGCACATGGCTCAAACGAGTTAAAAAGTCATGAATCTAAGGTCTAAAGTGACTCCTTTGTGTTTCACTCCTACTTTGTGATGTAATAAATGATACCATTTTCGTAATTAGGGGAACATAGTACATCAAATTGGGCATTCATTTAAAAAAAAAATTGTTTTTGTTGTGTAGTGTAAAAGCAACCCGTTCTTTATTTAATTAATATTACTATTCAGCATTAATTAGCATTATTTCTCTTCCCAGCAAGCCATATGGGTCCGAAAAGGGTCTTTTTCGGAACCCTCTTAGAATGCTCTTTAGTTGGACTCTTTTCTGACTCCATTTTCGGAGGGCTCCTAGAATGCTCTTTAGTTGGACTCTTTTCTGACTCCATTTTCGGAGGGCTCATAGAATGCTCTTTAGTCGGACTCTTTTCTGACTCCATTTTCGGAGGGCTCCTAGAATGCTCTTTAGTTGGACTCTTTTCTGACACCTTTTTCGGAGCGTTCCTAGAATGCTCTTTACTTGGACTCTTTTTTTGTCACCTTTTTCGGAGCCCTCGTAATTTAACACAATGAAAAAAAATTTATCCAATTTGTAGTTCTTATTAGAAATTCGGAAAACACGAATAACACATTTTAGCGTTTCTCACACAGATGGTTGGCATCACTTGTCGCAATTTTTACTTTGACAGATGACGAAAAATATTTTTTGCTGTTGTGGAATTTTTTTTACGAGAAGAATGCAATAAAATTATAGCCCGTGAATTATAAGAACATTAAACAAAAGTAGTTACATTTTAAGAAACTCGAATTTGCCAGACAACTGTCTATAGATATAGATGTTAACTCCAATAACAGCTACGAAAACAAAGAGCAGAAGATAAACAAATATACAAATATTGACATAAGTAAGGTCACGAATTTTCCATTGGCATTTGGAACGATTGTCGCATTTGTATTTCAGCAATTCGCAATTCTGTGGAGAATGTGTTATGGCTACGGTACAAAATTCCAACAATATATCAAGGCGTACATCTATTGTAAATGAAACGACCGAATTACAGGATCCAACATCAAAAACACCTGCGAATAATGTACACACGACGAAAGCTGCTTCCCGTAACAGCTGGGAATCCTGTTACTACTGTCCCCGGGAAAACTTCAAAGCTGTGAACGAGTTTGTCATGTATGTTGTGTATATATGTATTTCATTTGCTCTACCTAACACTTCCAATTTCACAAACGCAGACATTTACGTGAACGTCACTGTACTCGAGAAGGCGGTTCTTTCGTTTGCCGCTATGGATTCAATGGAGTGTGTCCATCATTGCCGCTGGACGGTGTATCGGATCGTGACTATGATGCTCATGTCGCAAAATATCACGTGAACCAACAGACCCGTGAAATGCCACCAGAATGGTCGGTATTTTCAGCGGCCCAGAATCTGCCGGCTGTATTGAACGATCCGTCGCGAGGCAAACAAAGCAATCTTTTCACAAAGAAATGGGGTGTCGACTTTGTGGAGCGTAATCAGGTGGCGTCCACTCCACGGTTACCCGAAGTCACAATCAATGACTTTGAAAAGTACATTGCCAAGATTGGCAAACGCTATAAACGGCACGAACGCTTAAGTAACCAACAAGCAATGTCATTGGAGGAGTCAGCGCCGAAAGGAGCTTTGCCTACTTCACCGACACATGATGTGAACTTGAGTGCTATTCCGGAAATATTTCTTAAGGAAACACTAAACCTACAACATGCCCCAACATTTAGTCAAGTATTTCCTGACGTAATGCAATCTCCTACCGGCGAGGAGAGACGACGTACCGGCCGCTTACTGCAAGAGCAGCTGTCACATTACCTCGACATCGTGGAAGTGAAGATCGCCCAACAAGTATCACAGAAATCGGCTGCTTTCTTTCATGCTATGACCTCACAGGACGCCATAATGTCCGAAATGAAAGAGGCTGCCAAGAAAGTCCAGGCCCTGCGTTCCTCCTTGCGATCTTTGCATGAAACCGTTGTTATTGATACATTCCGAGTGCTGCGTTACGCCCAGAGACGACAAAATTTCGAAGAAGTTGTAGATAAATTGTGTCTCATGGCCACTGTCCACAAAACGCAGCCGATGTTGCAACTTCTGCTTGGTACCCAAGACTATGTGGCTGCCCTGGACTTGATAGGTACAACCCAAGAAATATTGACACAAGAACTGATCGGTGTCCACTGTTTCAAACATCTACCCATGCAATTGAATGAAATGGAGAAGTTGATCGATAAAATGCTAACAACTGAGTTTGAAAGATATGCCACCACAGATTTGAATCGGCCACTCAGTGATGTCCTTAAGGAGACTGACAGTGTTTGCGCTGAGGAAGACAAGCTGGTGTGCATAGTAATGGGCCTGTTGAGAATGAAGAATTTCAGTTTTGTCGATGCCTATAAAGACGAGGCTATAGTCACTGTTAGGGCCATCATCAAGCAACTCGTAATCGAGTTTATTGCCACCAGCGATGCCGAGATATGTCTGACTGGAGCGGGAGAGGAAGCTCAGAGTCTTTCGATAAGTGAATGGATTGCTCTACTGGCCAAGGCCACCGTGGCCTTACTGACAGTATTGCAACGCATTCTTGCGGTGACTCATATCATGCGTCAAACTATCGATGCTGCTGCTGGTAGGTCCTGCAACGACCACGGCGAGTCGGGTGCTAATACACAAGAGGCCGCTGTAAACCTTATAGACTCCGAAGCGTTTCTTACCGCCTCCGATCAGTCACATGTTCACGAGAAATTGGACGAATTACTAGCCGCCGTTTGTAACTATTGCCATGAGCGCTGTGCTAATTTGGTGTCACAGCAGAGTCTCGAAAAAACCGTTGCCACGGCCGAAGAAATAGCACAACTATCTGCTCTGGTAGATGACTTCGCCCAAGGTTGCGAGGCCATCAGTGGTGTTGCCAGTGTGCCTTTGAAAGTTGCCGTTAAAGTGCAGGCCTCTCGATTTGCAAATCGTTTCCATTCGGAACGCAAACAAAAAATGGCTCTTCTATTGGACACCGAACGATGGCGGCAGGTCGACATTCCCAATGAGTTTCAGAAAATCATCGATCGCATCGCCGACAACAAAGAGTTCTACGGGCTGTCCTTTTCCAAAAGTTCACCTAGTGTCACGGTTAATGGGCATGCGACGTCACCATCAACGCAAGCAAATCCCGTGTTGTTGGTGGACTCGAAACCGTATACATTAGTGGCGTCTGCGTTGCTACTAGTCCAAATGCTTTGTGAATACTGTCGTTGTGCCCAACGTTTGCCTATTGTAGCCGGCTACTTATCCCGAAATGTGGTGGATTTGTTGCGTACCTTTAACTCTCGCTCTTGTCAGCTTGTGATTGGTGCTGGCGCCTTGCGGGTGGCTGGTTTGAAGACGATAACAAGCACAAACTTAGCATTGGTTTCAAGGGCTTTGCAACTGGTGATTTGGCTTTTGCCTAAAATCAAGGCCCACTTTCAGCAACTAGACTCCACAGCCGTGTCAGGATTCGAAACCATTGAAAGGGACTTTCATGGGCACATTAAGGAAATCGAAAACAAAATCTATGGCATCGTCACGGAACGCGTGGCCGTGCAATTGAAATCATGGGATGCTCGACCTCCCATACCATCACAATGTTTTCGAGTTATTTCCAGGCATTTAGTCAAGCTGCACGAAGCCATCGCTCCCATACTGCCCGAACAGCAAATACACGCCATTTACGGCATTGTCCATAGAAATTTCAAAGATAAACTAAGGGAACGACTGTTGAGTTTGAATATTAACAATAATGGCGGTCCCCAGCATGGTGTGGTTACATCCGAGTTGACATTTTATATGGAAACATTGCGTACGTTAAAGGCGTTGCCGGCTGATGAGTTGGACGATAGCATACGAGAAAGTATATGGATTTTCTGAACGGAGTGCGTATAATTCATTCACAGTCGAAATCATAACGATATCTTAGACACTGAACATTTTGGGACGAAATACGAATTAACTCTGCCTAACGAAAGTCCAGACTGTGTGAAAGTCTGAACATAACTCAGTCATAGTTCATATACGGATGGTATCACCCGAATACAGCCAGTCTCTGGACACAGTTTTCCTTCGAAATAATGTCGTCATCAATGTCTAATTGTTTGTTATGAATCCGTCTTTTAATTAACGGTTTAATTTCACTTATTTCCTTGTAGTTTTTAAGTAGGAGTGTCCTTTTTTGGATTCTATACATGTATATGTTCCATTCTCTTTTTGTTTTCTATTAATTGTTGAAAAAACTCTGTTATCTATTTGTTTTAGTTTCCATTTTGATTTATTTGCCAAATTATTGTTTCACTCGTGTGTTGGTTGAGTAAGGGGAGTATAGAATGTAGTAGTTATAGGAGTAGGAAGCAGCTGCCAAGACTTACAAGCGTCGTATTAGCATAATGAAATATTTCTGTATTTTACGAGTTCAAAACTATGTTAACAAACTGCAATTACTAAGCCACGATTTAAGATAGACACAAAACGTTTTACTAAACTAAACTTAACAACAACAAAAAAAACTACTTCTAAATCACATTTGTAAAAAATTCCAATATCAGTTACCGCATTATTTTCCATCCACCGCCCGCGCCCCCTAATTCCTTCCTCTTTATACACGAAAATGTCTTACCAAAATGATAAGTCAGTCGACAAAATAAAACAATAAATTAATTATAGTCTAATCTTACAAATAAAATAAACATTCGTCATTATGTTTTTATTTAACAGTTTCAAATTTGCCACGCATTTGCGTATCCTTTACAATGGCTCGCAGTTCCTCATCCTTTTGTGCTCGCATTTCATCGATAATGCTTTCACGAAAGCCAGAATCTTTGGCTGGATCATTGAGTGGCTGTTGTTTACCTTGAGATCTCTGCTCTTGGGGTATTTCCAAGGAGAGATTAGTTTCGATACTCTGGAGATTTTGTGTGCCCAAGGGGCTTATTTTATCCCATGCATCTGTGCCGAACCATATTGAAAGTGCGTCATTGTAATCGGTGGTATGGACACGAAAGGGATTTGAGGGAGAGCCAAATCCCAAATGGCTGATGGTGTCACGAAGAGTTTTGGCCAATTTTTGTATTTTGTTCGAGTAGAAAAGCAGACTGCCACCCATCAGGTGAGCCATCGAGCGCAAACAGCGGCAGATGTGTTTTTTAATTTCCGGTTCTATGAGAGAAAGTAACACAAGTTTTCAGTAACAAATTCGGAAAAGGTGAAAGTCGGATGCGATTTGACGACACTGTCTATTTACAATTCATCTAGTGAAAACCCTTAACTTTTGTAATACATATGTATTTACAACTGAGGAAATTTAAATTATTTGAATTCAAAATTAAAATCTTAATGTCAGAGATATATTTAAAGAAATTACAATATTTCAGTATTGATTTTTCAAAATTTCAATTGAATATTTGTAAGGAAAATTCTCGATTTTTCTTATTTTTATATGAATTCAATTGGAAGCTCTGAATAGTAGTCGATTTTTGACTATAGGCTAATCTTAAATAAACTTTTTATTAACATTTATCTAAAGGTCAAAGACAAAAATTATTAATTATATTTAAAAGTCTGTATTTCAATTGAATTTTAAATGGAATATAGATTTAAAAATCTATATTTTCTTTCACACTATATCCATGGACTGTGGTATATCGACATACGTATATGACGTACAGTTTCAAGCGAATTCGAACCATTTCAGTTGACATATCATAAATCTCAAACAGAAAACCTCGATGCAATAGCAAATCTTTTTTATTGGAGTTTTTCAATGGAAAATGTACTGGCTTTCAGCTGTAATAGGAATATTTAGAATTTGTTATTGGAATTGTCCCATTTATTAATGGGAACTCCTAGTATTCTAAAACTATAAAACCAGAATAGTTGATATTAAGACTCAATTTCGTTAGTGTTCGCTAACTAAACAAAATTTCACACACACAACGTTATCAAAGTCTTGTGAAATGTTTAGGCTCAATTCGCCAGGTGCATTTGTAGGAGCTACCCAATTCGAAATTTATTTCTCGTGACAATGGTCAAACAGTCGATCGTCCACAATAAAAAAAATAGAGAACAAATTAGATTTAACATTTAACAATGTTCGAAAAAAGGATACAAACTTACCACTGGCTATGAACAAATCATATTTGCCTCCAACTATAACCACGGGAAATGGCATAAGCTCCAATGTGTTCAAGTCCACATGGTCCTTTTTAACACGCTCCTTGGCTTTTTCATGATTCAAATCGAATTCGTAATCATTTGATTGCATTGTATGCGAATATTCTCGCAGGGCTTCATAGGAAGCCTTAACATCTGCCCACAAACTTTGAGGCTGAGACAAATCCAACATTATAACGCAGGCCAAATTTGATACATTATGGCTCTTCAACGGAATTTGTGCCAATTGTTCCGAATTGTCCAGAGACCCCAATTCCCATACGTGGCATATGTGTTTTTGCACCTGGCCCGTCTTACGCCCGTACGAATACTCCAAGGCCAGAGTGGGACGAGGATTTTCTTCGCGATCAAAGAATGTATTAATTACGGTCGTTTTACCAACGCCCTTGGAGCCCAGCACGAATACTGTACGTTCACGGGATCCATTTTCCACATGCAGCTGGTTTAATTGTTCCTCGGCCAATTTGTGAGCGATATCTTGTATAGTTTCTTGTTTCGTGGCGTCCGAATTGGGCACAGACGACATGTTGACACAAACAAGTTGTAAATAAATATGAAACAGAGGTAGAAAATATACATGCGATGGGAGATTGCTATGGTAACCACGAAGAGTTTGTGACTATGACAACAGCGTGGGCTCCCTTTTCAAACTATTTATGCGCTAGACCTAGACAGAATTTGACTTTAAAAATTTTCTCCTTGGAAATATGGTGAGATCGAGTTTGAGGTAAATTTCCTATTGTTCACATAAATCGCTTATGGATTAAACTTATGCTGTTTAATAATTAAATATCGATGTATTTTAAAGCTACATAGGTAAATTAGTATGTAAAACAAAATATGACATAGAACTTAACCCTCTAACCCCCCGAATTGTTAAAATCTGGTTAGATGGTTAACACGGACTACGTGAAATAACAACTTTTTTGTTGGACTCAGGACAAATAGTTGGACCAGATACAGTCGAATAATATTTACCATGGTTAGCTATGGAAGAGTGGAGAATATTTATGTTTGTGTTTTGGGATGATAAATGTTGAATTTGTTTTTGGAATCCCTCAGATATTGTTCAAGATCTAATTTTCATGCTTTTACTAATAAAAAAAAAACAAACTTACATTCGCTCCATGATAGGAGTTGCTTGGTATGTTCACTATATCACTATATCATTGCAAGTCTTTCATGAATCAAAACACACATTTTTGTATAGAATGGATTTCTTCGGAGTATATGTTGTACAAACACACAATATAGAGAGGAAACACATTTTCATATTTTCTATTTTTCACTGTTTAATTAACAACGGTATAATTTTCCACCAAGAATATATGGGACGCATTTATGACACAGAGCTGCATTTGTATTGTCTACATGTTGATCAAACGTGGTTGCCAACTTGTCTGCAAATGTACGAATTAGAGATGCCAGATCGAAAAGTTTGCATAGATCTCAGCAAAAGGCGTACAACACAATTGGCACTGCCGCAAGACTAAACGTCTTACGTACTGCTGGAGGCAAGTCTCAGGAATGGATTACTTACTTTTTTTGAGCAATTCTCCCATATTACCATTTAGTGTTTTTGTAGAAACAATTATCTTTCTTTTGTGAGACCTAGAGTTGTTGATAGATTTATTATAGGCGGAGATATTTGTACACACAGAGTACAATTTTCAAAAAACAAACCCCAACAAGCACAATACTTATTGCTGTTCAGAATATTGACCGTTGTTTTTGATGGGCGGACATCTGAATATAAAATCTTCATTTGTATTTCGTACTAACAAAAATATGCTTAATAAGAACGAACTTACTTTCCTACTGAATTTGAATAATGCCTTTATGGCGCTGAGGCCAAATTGTAATGTATATAATCTTAAGTAAAAATAAATTTAAATTACTTATAAAGAAAAAATAAATTAAATACATTCAGGACGCTCAGCCACCACTTGTGTAACCTCGACCACGACCGTAATTCCTTACAATTGATATGGCATCTCTATGTGCGTTTGCAGTTGGCAACGAGACATTTTTCATTTAAATCGTCGTTTGTTTTATTATTCCTTTGACGTTTCTGTGCAAAATGAACAGTTGCCGCTATTGCCTTTAGAGAAGTGTTTTTTTATGTTGTTGATAAGATATGAATGAATTCGATTGGTGTGAAATGAAAAAGAAAACATTAAAACATATAACATCCATCGTCACTATTCCTGTGAACTCTCTTTGGTGCGGCTAATGTAACAACGATTGACGATTGTAGCAAAAACATTGGTAAGTAGCAGCACTGTTTTAGTTCGTCATTTGATAGAATATATGTTCGTCTTATCTGCTATCCCACACAATAGCTACAACAACTCTTGTCCGGTCTCCGGGTATAAGGACACAGTCAAACCAATGAGCTTCCCCTCTATCAATTTCCAAAAATGTATCTGAAACCTTGTAGTGGATCAATTCCATCCTAATCTGGACATAGCTACTCTGTGTAATTGGTGTGGTGGTTTGACTGTTTTTCATCATATGTTATCCTTAGCATATTCCAGATTCGTTTGGCTAAAACGCACTTTAATGGCACCTTCCACACATCTCGAATATGATGATCGCCGACTGTTAAATCTGATTCAATCGCGGGAGTTGTCGGTGATGAATTTGGAAAAAAGAAAGCGTCACATTTGAGAGGCATGATATCTATGGAATTTAAAGGAAATATTTTGTCTGGATTATATGCCTTTCATTATCAAGACCTACATAAAAAGGTACATATTGAAAACTGTAGCACTTTTATTCCACATTGCAATACAGAACTGTTTATGGATTATGTCACCAAAAACTGTTCTTGCAGCAAGTTGAATTCGAATGCAATTTATTGGCCATTATCGTGGGTTTGTCAGAATCACCTGATTTCTTTTTGACAAGATATTTAAATTGAATTTCTTTCCACGTGGAACTCCGAATAGCTCAATGTCAATACAGTAGAGCCAGTTGAAATTGCTCGTAACTCAAGTTCGATACGAATTTACAATCATACCATTGACACAACTTTCAAAACGTTTTAAACGAAATTGATTGAACTGTTTGTTAAACTTATTTATTTATTTTCAATTATAAATCCAATGTAAACATAAGTGTACGTAACGTATCAACGATAAGGAAAGCATAGAAATTAGAAAATAAAACTTAATCGTACTAAGAGCAAGATCGATGAACACGTCAATAACCATATCGTAGGCCGAAAATATTTAAATAGATATTCTGATTAGGAAAAACCATGTTTTTATAAATTTTAGTGAAAAAGCATTTTCTTTTCTCATGGGAATGATTCCAAACGGGAATAATTTGAAAATTAACAGATACCATAAGAAATTGTGAATGAATGTGGGGACACATCATCCAACAGAAGAAACCCACAGAAAATCATAAATCTCTAACCAAAATGTGGTCAAGATTGTAGGTGCCAGACCTGTATAAGACTAGATTTGCTGGTGCTCTGCCACTTTAGCTAGTCTGCTCTATGTGGAACACTGAAAGAATTGCAAGAGTTTGAATATATTACTTATAGAAAACACGATTGATGTTTCTGATCATAGTGGCCGAATGAATTCACAATCGACCAAACACGCACACTACACAAAATTCTGGACTCACGAGACCATGTGCGCAAATCGTAAACAAGCTTCAACGACACTAGATCATTAGTAAAATTGGGAAACGACCTGGTCGACCAAGTCATCCTGTAATTTGTTCATCATTCTCGGAAATGCTGAAGTTAATAAAAAAGACCGAGTTAACACCCAGTCAAATTTTATCAGAGATGACATACTTTTTTTAAAACAACGATAATATAATTATTTTTGGATTAATATATATTTCACTTTCAGATTAGAAGACTGAGCCATAAACATACATATACACAAAAAGTCTTCTTCTAAAATTATTAACGAATCAATAGATTCTGTGGTGCAAACATGTTAAAAAAAATACTGAAACGAAACAATCATGGTATAAACTTGTGGCGGAATACCAATAACATGACCAAGCAGAAGTCAATCGATAACAACACATATTTCGAGGAAATTTGCTTTGCACCGAAAAAAAAACAATGAAATATGGACATTCCAAATCCATCCATGGTTCATCATATAGCTGAAAAAGACCATGGTTTTTAAAAGAAAAACACAGCGTTCGTGAAAAGGACAAGTCGATGAGCAAAAAAATTTCCAAATTGTAGAAGCTAATATATAAATTTCCAGAGGTGAGTAATAGAGGAATTAAAAAAGATTTTGAAAATAAATAATATTAAAAGGTTACACAATCTTTGGCGACTTTAAACCGTTTCTAGAAAAGTCCGGGTTTGCCAGCATTCCATACTAGATCTTCAGTGTTGTTAGAATCATTTATTAGCTGCTGACTTATCAGCAGATTCTATTTCGCCCTCATATATTCATATTATAAAGCGCGTGTCTGTTCATTCAAACATACGTTTCAAACCCCGTTGAATTAATACATTTCGCGTAAAATCACTCATGAAATCCGCGTAAATACAGAATTTGGTGTATATGTTAATAGGATTTTGTCGTGTCTGCAATCTCGATCACTTTCACTCTCCGGTCAACCTATGCTTTATAGTGAACTTTAAAAAGATATATGTTTATGAACAACAAATACTTGCCGTTCCAAAGATAAAACCACTAAAAAAGAGAAAAAATCTTATTAATGTTACATTTTTTTAATTTTTTTGGTATGTACAAACCCATGGCACAATAACTAAAGGTAGATGCATGCAAACAGCTGATTAACATTTTTTCATTTTGACAAATTTTGATTGTCAAACTCATTGTTTACATACCAATTTTTGGTTTAGTTTTTTTTCTTTCAAAAAGCCAAATAAAGAAGATTGGGGCTTTCAAAACTATTAGAAATAATGTTATAGTTCGCTAAAAATTGTGCCATGAGTTTTAACTGTCTGCTGACTGCCATTTATATTTCAGAATTTGACAATCAAAATACCCAGGGTTGTATCTGAGTTTTTGTTGTTGGGCCAATGACTCTACCTTTAGTTATTGTGCAATGGTACAAACCATTATTTTTTTTTTTGGCTCGTAAACCCTTTGAGCCGAACTTGAATGCACACTCCAATTAATAGCACTGTCGGTATCAACCAGCCATTGATGCAATGCATCATACCAGCCACTGTAAATAGTGAATCCGTGATTACAATAAAAAGCATGTGACTACTTTCTCAGAAGTACAACTTGTGTTCTTGCTCATTTTCAAAGCTGCACTCGCTTCCCGGTTTGTTACATCAAGCCAAAATTATTTATAAATATGTACATACTTATTTCGTAACATTTCATTTCATACGTTTTTCTGCCTAATTGTCTTCCCTCAATACGTCATATGTTTGTTGATGTTTTTTTTCTTTTCTTCATGTCTGAAAACATTAACTTCAAACAAATAACCTCGTTGAGAGTTTCATTACTAACAAGACATGTAGACCGAGAGAGAGAGAGATACAGAGAGAAAGAGCAATTTGCGAAAATAACATGCGTACAAGAGCCATGAATATTAACTTTTGTTAGCGTTGTTTTTTCTGTTATTTTGATTTGTAATAAATAATAACCCATTGCGAAATAAATGTGTACTCACACTCCGCGGTCGGCGTTAGTAGAGTGTTATTGCTAATATACATACGTTGTTGTTGTTCCGTTGCTACTAGTATTTTGTGAGAGAGCACAACTTCATTTTCATTACGGTTACTTTCTGTTCGTTTTCTTAACAACTGC
Organism: Hydrotaea cyrtoneurina; assembly: GCA_958296145.1. NCBI lineage: Eukaryota > Metazoa > Arthropoda > Insecta > Diptera > Muscidae > Hydrotaea > Hydrotaea cyrtoneurina. The sequence goes on from OY282514.1 coordinate 90,238,549, forward strand.
CGTCACCGAATGCATATAGTTGGCAACACGCGCGCTCACCTTAAATCAACATATGGACAACAATTTGAAGACGAGAACTCACTCATTTACTCAACGACCATTTCGAAAAATAGTAAAGCCAAGAAAAACAATGCGACAACATTTAGCGTACACACCAAGCAGTTAGTTGTTGTTTTTCAGCGGTTGAGGTGAAGTCATACTTGCGGTCCTTGGTAAATGATTTTCGCTTAGAAGAACAAGAGAATTTACTTAAATATACTTATTGGTGAAAAAAAAAGAAAATGATGTGGAAAATCGAGAAAAGAAAATATTGAAGATAAAGAAAGATGTTGTAAATAATAGAATGAGTGTGCAAAAATATGTTTAATTGAAGTTTGTCGAAAAAGTGTAGAGGAGAGAAAAGAAGTCACACACAAAATGTATTTGTTCAGTGTGTGTTAATGGTGTTCTCTTATTGTTTTGTTGTTACTATTACTGTTGGTGTTGTTATTGTGTAATCGAAATAAAGAAAGAAAGTAAAAATTAAAGTTTTGCGTCTCAAAGCAAATCTCATCGCAAAAGAAAGTTCGTTATCAACATAACAGCCGTACAGAGAATGTAAGTGCTCAACAAGAAACAACAATCAGGCCGCTTTTACCGTTACGGATTTACAACTTACTCCACTATCGTCACCACTCCCTCCTGCTGCACTTCCAATCAGAAAATATCCTGTGGTGGAAAGGAAACAAAATCGTGTTTGACACACAAAGGTGGGTAAACTATTCATTCATTGAGGTTAGCTTATCTCCTAGCCTGGAGTTGGCTGTTTTTCGGGTTTCTTTCGGTGGATGACATTTAAAAGGCGCTATCATCAAACGTGGTTTGTCGTTTGCTAACCTGGTCTGGCTGTTTAGCATTCAGTGAGAAAAACCACAAATGTTATGTGTGTAGTTTTCATGGAGACAGATTTTCTCTACTCCACATAGAAAATTAAAGGGCGCGCTGCTCCCTACTATCGTGCGTTTGATTTGTATGTACTCTTAGTTTGTGCGAGTGTGTTGTTTTGCATTTGGCTCTCGACTCACACTCCCTTTGGAGTATGCTTTTTTTTGGCAGGCGAGCAGCAAGGGGAACCCTGACAGAAAAATCGATTTTTCCTGCTACCCAAGTTACACCAAAAAACATTGCTTTGGTTGTTATTTAGTTTGAGGCTTATCGGGGCTTACCTAATTTACACATTGTTTTCATTGTTGTTCTTTCTTCAGATCTCTAAAATTGCCAAATTCTAAAAGAGAATAACGCTGAATCATATGGTTTTGATAACATCTCTCGTTTGTGTCATTCCATACTCTAACGTCACCATTTACACCAAACTTACTTTGTGGTGGGCAGTGGCAATTAGTAGTCATGTCATAAACGTTCGGAGTGGGTAAGTTTTATGATCATGATACGATTTCAATAGCATTCAAAAAGAAGGGGCTCCACATCCCTAAGAGTCATTCCATGAGAAACTGAAGACCACTTTTACATCAGTACCTGGGTACGATTTCTGTGGTGATTAAATTATTTTTGTTATAAAATACGAAATGTTTCAATAATTAGCTAAATCAATTCCAGTGAGGAATGTAATTCATGTGTTCAGGTGTTTATGCAGCTCTGAAACTGGGCAAGATGTATTTATAGTTATTTCTTCGGATTTTATATTCTTGCCAATCCATTGAAGTCCTAAGCCATTTGTAATTTAATCTTCTAAAATCGTGACTGGCTGGTGCAACAGGCCAATAAAGCGCATCGCATTTTCTAAATTTTGATTTCAATTTCAAGGTACATATGTTTCTACAACTGATATTGTTATTAAATTTGTTGGAAAAAAAACAAGTTTGAATCACAAAAAGTCAATTGATTGAAAATGGAACGACTCATATCTTGACGTAACTGTAAATTATATTTCCTGGAAACTCAAGTATAAACTAAAACATTAACACAGCCAACTACATTTGGTTATTACTACTTTTTTTTCTCGTTTTTGAAAGTTCGCAACGTATTCCATTGCATCTTTCACTTCTTGCCCGTTCATGGAGTTTCGTTAAATCTATAAAATTATGACGCATACACTGTGCTTTGTGAATTTATTTAAAATTTTCGAGTGTTAACTTTTAATTATTATAACCTTCTTCCAAGAGTTTTTCATAACGGCCAAACCCGTTTGTTTTGGTGGTGGGGTTTTTAACTATTTGTTGGTCGAAATGCTTTTGTTTGCTTATGTAAGCTTTTCTAGTTGTTGTGTTTTTTTATTGTATCATAACATTTTTTGAAGTTCAAGAACTTCCAAGAATTTTTGAAACTAGAAACGTGGTTTCATTGAAACATAACTTGATTCTGGGAACTGCGGTGATACGGTTGGATGGTCTACGTCAACGTAGTTTGCCCAAAATGTTGGGGGGATATTTGTTGTAACAGTTTTGATAGAGTAGTACTGCCTGATACCGAAGGTATTTAATAGGCATCCCTATGTCATTTATCCAATGGGAAGTTCTGTCGATATCGTAGACGTCTTTAGGGCTGTACATACAGCTCTGAACCATGGTGTGTCATCACGCGGCTACCAGAGTCCACCAAGCAAAACCAGCAAAGAAATCATGTACAGAAATCAGTGCACCTGGTGAAAACAATTTAAGAAATCTCTGCACGGTCAAATCCTGTTTGGGTTGGCGGTAGTTTGTGACGTGTCACTCGGTTGCGACCGCAATACTATTATCAGTTTCGCCTACCTCATTCATCATGGATTCTCAAGGTATTACTCGAATTGTTGCAGAAACCTCAGGGGACAATGACTATCAGCTAGTTGACAATAGAGAATTATCGGTAAGTCAAGACTAAGCCACTCAACACTAGTAAATATTTCCGATTGCAGATTGTGAAGGTCGGGAATTACTGAGGAATTGGAAAATGTGTGACGTAGACCGTCTTTAGTGTTAATCTTGTCCACACTAAATATGTCCTTATGCATCATCGTGATAACCGTTTAAAACTTAAGTTTCCATATATTATAGAGTTATTACTTATTATGTAAGTCCTGCATATCTCTCTCATACATCTTAATCTTAATGTCTAAAATCATTTGAAGAGTTGTTTTCCAACAGTGTTCATCGATATGATAGCAATTATATTTCAATAGTAACCCATTAATGTCTGCGCTGACTGTGTGTAAACACATTTATGCATTTCAATTAATTTCCACATATCTACATACCTACATCAAGATATAAAGTATAACGATTCAATACAAATTTAAAAAAAAAGATAAATGACAGAATAAAAACAGAAAACAAACATGCAAATCATTTGCTCGAGTACTCCTCGCTCGTGCCTTTTAATGGTTGCTGCTATTCCCAGACAATTTTAAATAAAAGTTCTTTTTGTGCTGTAGATTTTCTTTTTTCAAATTTATCTGCGCTACGATGCGTTCATACACATGTACATATGTATGTGCATGTAAATATAGATATTCATATTGGATGACGATGTATGCAAATCGTGGTGTACCCCATAAGTTGCCTTACAAATGATCCATCCATTCTCCAAAGAGTTTTCATTCGACTCATAATTGTTTTGTGGAATGTAGCGTATGTCAGCCAGCCCGACTGTCGCATGCATTACGGGATCGACAAGTGGCCATTAGGCGAGCATCGCATCGCATATTGCTTATGGATTTAGTGGTGGAGTAAAAGTCCAAGGACTTTTCTTGTTTTTAGTTGTCAATAAATATGCTATTGCTCTGGTGTTGTCGTATAGATTTGCACCACTAATGTCTTTTTGTTGATATTTTTATGGAGGGATGTGATAAAAATAAACCTGCGACAAAATATTCAAAAAAAAGGTAGCCATTGTATTAAATACAATATTGGGTTAACTGGTCCAGACTACGCTCATGTTTCTTCTTCTTTATTTGCCTATCCGAATCCAGATTTTAGCGATCATACAATTTGTCGATGTACAATTGCAATTTGTCATAGCCTACCTGTATAGTGTTTAAATTAAACATAAAAGATATTTTTCATCCAGGGAGTTTCTCTTCTTTCCCTTGTTAATTTTCCTTTTATCTATGTATTGATAATAGTTTGGAGAATTCTATATTATTTATGAGAAAAGATTGTGCCCAAAATAAAATATTTTCCGTGTTTTTGTAATTTTTAGTAGTTGGCGGTCGGTGTTCACAACACTTCATCATTGTAAACGCGGTCAGACTCGGCTGCAATGCAACTCCATACCGCGATGAAGCTGAACCGCATGCTCTGCCTTTCGGAAAGAGGACATATTAAACACATGAGGCCTGAACATACCCACAAATTAAAACGTGTTGTAAACTAATGCCAGCTTAGACGAACACATTGATCCCCGGGTCCATTTTGAATATCAAAAATGTTGCTTTTGGAAATACAACCACATAAACAGTCTTCTGAACGCATGGAGAGATTGCTAAAGATACCCACAAACGCATTAAAACTCTTCTAAAACTACTGATGACAGTTCTTTCGAACAGACTGTATATCCAGAAATCAATTTGTTGTCTGTGAACTGATTTCTGAAGGGAGTCTTTTAAAGATTTTTACAATTCAAGATATGCGTGTGCATATGTCAAAGTCGTGGCCGTGTTAGTTTAGCATGTGCTGCCTTTCCTGACTGACTGACTAGCGTGCCACCACCAACCACGTCGTTACAACCAGAGCAGCAGTAATTCCAAAGCAGAATAAATTGAAATAAATAAAATTGTATTATCATACATACGATATATTCGCAGATCCATATGTTACAATACATACACAGATATACATATAGTCGTATAAATAACATGATTTCAATGAACTGTTCGCCGTTCATTGATACGAGCTTAATATGCGTGTTTGTGATTTTCCAATATCAGATGTTATATGATATAATGTTGTTGCAATGCTATTGTTACTGCTGTTGTTGTCGATATGTCGCTATTGCATGGCAAATTTGCAAACAGCATTTGAAGTTGTCAATATCCTGATTTCATTCCATACATCATCCAATTTCCTATGAATACTTCTGAACGAGATTGTGTGGTTAAGCAATTGCACAGCGAAGGGCTATGTAGGGCCTCGTAAAAGGCCTACATTGGTAGTTGTTCGGTATGCTATTTTAAATCCATATAACTCATTTCCGTGTTGTGGTTCCCGCAAATCATGTATGTTGTTCATAATTCTACGCCCTACATTATTAATATTATGATTATAATCTTTTGTAATGCCGAAAATATACGGATTATTTTCAGATCATGTACACTTTCTGTAAAAAAGCGCATAAAAAACCTGCCTCTAATAAATATCAAGAATTCAAATGAGTTTCTTAAGTTTCGGAGCCATGTTGGTCCTCTAAGAAATCGATAATGTATCCATCAACTTACATTTACTCATCGACATCACCGTGCTTAATACAATGACATTTGTGGAAGCACATCATTCTTACAAAGGAAAGACTTTGTTGCCCTTCTAAAAGGCAAGAACATTTTGCATCGGATATTTTTGGTAACTTTTCCTGAAGAACAATTTATATCCCTAAGAGTAGTTTGAATGATTATCCGATATTTTGTAAGATATACGAAGTACATCTTAAAGAAAGAAAGCTAGGTGGTGTGTTTAAATCTATTGGTAGGTCCAAAAAGACCTTGCAGACTGCCTTTTGTTCCAAGGCCTATTCAAGTCCTCCGCTGCTTGGCTTTAACCCCACACACACACACACACACACCCATTCACTCTCACACATATGCCAGAATGTGGTGTGATATCTCAACACTACGCAATGTTTTTCAGCTAAACTGAAACGGAAGTCAATGATGCAACATTACTTTTGTTTTCAGACACACACACACACACATCTGTGATGTATGTTTTAGTTTTCATACGTATGCGAGTACATATTGCATTTGGGGCTATATTGTGGTTTGTTGTTGCTGTTACTTGCTGTGTTGGATGACACACCTTGTTGGAAATGAATTTCCTGTTCTTTTTCTTGTTGTACTCTAGAGCAAACGACAAACGAAACGCAAAGAAGTCTTATAAATGCTGGCTTCTCTTCTCTTTTTCGGTTGGTTCGCTGACGAATTCGTGTAAGCCTAATACAAAGTGGTTTTATAGAACGGTATCAAACACTACTGGCTTCTAGTACAATGTAGGTAGGATTATCTTCTCGTACCGACAGATATAAAGACAACATGTAGACGTACATAAAGTATTGAGCAAAAATATAGCACACTATTGTAGCAATAGTTTTGTGAGTCGAATATCAGCTATTGGATACTACGTTAGAATAATCCTCCGTAAAATACTAGTTCGTTTTCACATTCAGCTCTTTTAATTTCCATTACAAATAAAACTATTCGTCGGTCCGTATTGCAAGGTCTTTCGAATTAGTACTCACGTACAGCTTTGCTGCATGTGGGACATTGGTAGGCGTATTGTATTCACCCGGTGCTAAGACCACCGTGAGTTTAGGCCGTCGTGGCAGGTACTCACGATAATCCAGAGCACATCTGTCGGTCCGTCTTGTGGAAGGGTTGCTAGGTCCGTTTGCTTCGGAATTGGATATATCAGAGTTTTTTTTGACAGTGTCAATGACATTTTAGGGTGTTTTTCATATTTGTTCTCTATTTTGTTGGATTTTAATTTAAATTGTTTTATGTGCGAAATTAAACTGTTGTATTGTTAAAAGTATTAATGTGTTTTTTTATATTTTACAGAAATGCTTTGGGAAATATTTTAAATATTATTTAGACCAACTATTTACAACATCTCCAGCAGCCCTATTCATTGGTCTGTCCTCAATGCTATAATTTTGGCCAGTACGGTCCAGTGTAGGTTGATGATGATGATGATGATATTGTTCTTGCTGTCGTAGGTCGTTGTTTCGTCGATGTGGTTGCTGGCTTGTCATTGCTTCAGTGCAATCCAACATTTCGAATGGAGGTTTTTATTTTCGTATTGATTGCCGCAAACTAAAAAATTTTGAAAAAAAAAGAAGAATACTCATGATTGCGGCCATTAATCAATACTCGAGAAGAGGATGAGTTGAGAAGAAGCCGAAGCAGTATTAGAAGGCGAACATGGATAATTATGCAATACTACAGCAATAATAAGAATCCAATTACGATTTCTTTTTTCTTTTTTACTTATAGATTTCATTCATTCTTATCTGTGACAAAGTGAAGAGTAGAACTTTAATGTCAGCCCGGGCAAACAATCACTTACATTTAGTTCCGAACAATTTTGTATTTTGTCATGCCTGCAATTGTCTGTTATTTCCGGTTAATATGTGCGGTTGGCTGTGTATCGTGAATATTGACACGTTTTAGGATTTTCTCCCTCTTGACGAAAAGTTTTCCATGGGCTGGCCTGTGCGTTTGACAATATTCACAGAGCGGCCCAGCTCTACAATCATAGTTGCATGTACTAGTTTTATTTGCTTAGAGTTGGAGGGGGGGGTCAGGGTGGGTTGGATTCGGTTGGCTGGTGGGTGTGTGTTTGTTAGGATTGCTGGTGGTGGTTGCCATTGTCAGTCGTCTTGTGTTGTGTAGTGCATGGTGCACACCGGCGTGCGCGTGTCTTGGCAGTGCTCATTATCCTCCACGTTCATGCGTTCATTCATTCATTCATTGTACCAACTACTCGACAACATTTTGCTGCTGCTCTGGACAGTTTCTCCTTAAAGCTCTTTCCGTGATTTCCATTCCCGTGGGAATATGGAGTTTCTCTAGAGAAAGTTTTCCCGTTCAAGGCGATTGCCGCGACAGAGGTGGAGGCATGTGAAAATCAAACACCAGTTTGCAATATGACATTGGTGAATGCGTCAGATCACACTCCCAATTTCGTTCTGATTACGTCTAATGCCATCGTTAACTTTACCAACTAACAAAACGTGCCGAATATTTAATAGGCTGGCGGTCCATTCTGTGGTTAAGATGAGAATGAACAGTGCACCAAAGTTGTCGAGGAGGGAGTGTGTGTAGTGCACTCATGGGAATCTCTCGAAATGCGTGGATTTAATTAGCGTTTTATTGCTGCCATATTAAATTGCCAAATAAGTTGATATCTTTAAATTGGCATATTAACAGCAATAACCACAACAACAGTGACTATGTCGACAACAAAAACACAGCCATAACAACCCAGAAGATGTTCTCATGTGTGACTTGTCATAGTCTTACCAACCGACTGGCTACGTTCTGATGTTCGCCTATTATCATTAAAGCCAGTCAGTCAGCCAGCCAAGCATTACGGCCGCTCTCCCACATAGGAAATGCCCACTTCAGTCAACGTGGGTGACAATAACGTTCATCAGATCCGACCAGATTGTGGAAGAAGAACAAGAGTAAGAAGAGCAGATAGACAGAGCATATGAATGATGTTTTCAAACGTGTTTAGTGCTAAACTACACATGATAATGATGTTGTTTGATAATGAATGTTTTCATGCACTCACCCGATTGTGAGTTTGAATCATCCTATCTGCCACATACGTACATACATACATGTATGCTGCGTGTTGTTGTAGATACGCATGGCTGATCAATCATGTCCATAATGCACGGTACAGCGCTACCTAGATACTGTACAGAACAGAGTCATGTACAGCAGATTGCTGGGGCCTGTTAGCGTAATTTACAAAAAAAAAAAAACTGTTACCGTTAGTTTCGTTTCTTTTCGAAAAACTTATAATTTAACATTTACAATTGTAGCGTTGTCGTTGTAAATGTTTGTGCAAAATCGGAGGGCTCTTTCGCTTAACTGAAGAAAGAAGTTTCGAAACTTGTATCCGATTAGAAAATTCTTTTTGAATCCATACTGGAAATACCGCATAGGGCCGAATACGATTTTAATTAAAATGTTATTTAAAGTAAGTCTTTGGTGTAATTGTTTTTTAATTGATAACTGCGATTTTAACATAACTATTTAAATAATCATTGACTTTATCCATAAATTTCAGCCAAATACATACGACTTGGTTGGTGGAATAAAGTGCTGACAAAATAATTAGGCCAGGTGCGGTAATACCATTGTTATCGTTAATTCAGTGTTTATCTTGGTAGTGCTTTAATAAAAAATCCCTATTAACGTATGGTGTGTACAATGAGAACACAGAACATGTTTTTGGTATTGCAAATCAAATCAATGGTACTCAAACAGTAGGTGCTGAAGTGCTGATTACAAGTGATGTTGAACTTTTTGAAACCAACTGGAGCACAGTGGTCCAAAAAGCAATTCATTTGCTGATCTGATTTGAAAGAATTTGGAATTTTTGTGTGTTTCATAAATTGTAAACTTTAACGAAGTCTTGAATTGACTTCCTTGGTCCATAAGAACCGTTGTGATACCAGAGGATAACATGAGGGAACCGTACTGTTCTGCTAGTATAGATTTTTGGGACGTTAAACTATATTTTCCACCTCCTGGTATTCCAGGATGTTTGTCCGATAATCAGAATACCGTTTAGTTCCTAACATTAAATGGAGGGACAATGTAATCTGTATACTCACTGGCCTGGTCCGACAGTTTTCATCAGTCTCCGAGCGGAAAATGGTTTTTCTAATTTACTGACGACAGCTTAAAAATATCATATCACACCACTTATGTAACCCTTCAGGTCATACATTTCGTTCCGCAAATATTTGAAAGGTCCTAGAAGGAGTGTGCTCCTAAACATTTTAACCTTCTCCAGTTGCGCGCTGTGTATGACATGTTCGATACTGTCGACTGTCATATTGAATAAACTTCCACAGGCACCTCTGTACATATTCGTCTATGTACTTGTTTTATTAATAAATTATATGCACTGTATAAGGCTTAGTAAGACAACCCACGTTTTTGAACTACGAAAAGTTGACAACAATTTGAAATGAGAAAACGTTACAGTTACGGTTTCGGTTTTCATTACTTTTCCAGTTGTCACACCACAAACTTCCCTGTTAGAGCAAATTTTCTGCTTAGCGTCATCTGGCGGTTGTGTGGGAATTGCAATTCACCCGCAGCCTTTGACATTTTCCATGGAATACACGTTTTTTTCTTTGATTTTCACTTTGAAGTGGTTTTGAGAAATCTAGGCAACAACAAGAATGAAAAAAATGGAAGAACAACAATAACAGAATTAAAAAATAGTTTAAATTGGTGTTATTGTTAATTTGCTACAAATCGGCTCACAATTGTGAAAGAATAACACTTATCGGGCAACCCTAACAATGGGACATATCTCAAGCGGCTTTTGATGATGGCCTACAATAGAAAGATAAGGGCTGGACTGGCTGTGGAAGGGGTGTTTGCATGTCCCTGTGGTGGGTGATATGGGTGGGGTGACGAAAGCGGTGGTGGTGGCGATGGCGCGGTGCTGTCATATGGCTGTGGCAATTGTTTATTTTTATTTTTTATATTTCCCTTATATCTTTTAATTGCATCTATTAGCAAATATTTGTCATGTGAACTTGTGGTTCACCCCTTAATGCTCTTAATTCTCCCAGCTCGAAGTTCGTATAGCAACACTTGTCATAGATTTGGTAATTGTTTTAATCTAATCTGATTGTGAATGAAATATACCGGGGGGGAAAGTTTGCTTCAGGGGAAAACTCCCAGAATATGGCCAAGGCTTCTGTGTGTGTGATTTTTGGAGAAGACTTGGGGTAATGATTTTCGTTGGCATTGCTTTATTGTTAATGACTGTGGGAATTTAGGCAAATATGTCTGTGGACTGTGTTGCAACTACGACCGACGAATCTAAAGTCAAAACAATCTTTGACAAACAGCGTGTTACTGATATTTTCCCACCCTTCTCTTAGTGGAAATTAATAAGAGTTGCAGAAGTTGTCTTTGCTATTTAAGAGAACGAAACTAAAGAGCCGGTTGTTTTCTTATATCGATATTAATAGAGTTGCCAAAAGTTGGAATTGTCCATTAATCAATGTATTTTGTTTTTAATTCCAGATCTTTGTCGTAAAGATTGTAAACTTCCAAGGTAAGTGTTTTCTTTTATTGTCTCGTCAATTTTCCACAATATTTTAGAGAAACAAGTGTTTTAAGAAAGCAGATTGGCATCAGTCTCGTTCACGTCTTACTCATATCGTGAAACTAATCTTAAAGTGACGTGAATTTTAATCAACCGCTGTCATCAATCGATGTTAGAGATTTAAAAAAAACATAACTTCGAACAAACGTAAATAAAATATGAAAATAATAATAAAATAATAATACAAAAAAGGAATAATAACCATCGATATTAAAAACTAAAAAAAAATAATTTCGGACAAAAGTAATTAAAAATACAAAAATAATAATATAATTATAGTAAAACTATCGATATTAAAAACTAAAAAAAAATAATATAACAATAATAATAGTAAAAATATTTCCATAAATTCATAAACAAAAACGATAAAAACTCCAATGAAAAATCTCTTACAAACAAACTACGAAATACTGCTGTGGCTCTACATTCCCAACGTCGTCTATACAAACCAAAATTTGACTTCAACTTTGATTTCCCCTCATCAGATTCAAATTTTTTACACATTCTTCCAATTAATGGCATTTTCTTTCCGAAGAAAGCTTTCCGTGTGGCGCAAAAATTGGTGGACTTACAAATAAACTGGAGTTCAAAACTCGAAACCGTTCTATTTTAATTGATCGCATTTTAATTAATCTCATAGAATATGTATTTTAAAATTTTTTTTCTGGAAGTAGCACTGGGCGTGGTCTTTGAAAATCAATAGCTCAGATTTAGTATCGTCTGTATTTTGTATTCTCTGCCTTAGTACATATAGATAAATCGGACCTATAAAAATATCTCCAAAAATAATTAAGAATGCCCCAACAAAAATCCGAGTTTTTCATAATTTTTAGGTAATATTTCATTTATGTGGACACCAAAAAATTCCCCATTTTTTATTTTTGGGAATTTTTTCGTTTTTTTTGGGATATTTTCAGAACAGAAGTCAATCATATATCGATTTCTTTATAATGTTGTTCTTTTGGGGTATTTTTTTTATAATATTTGGGGGATTTTGCATTGCATAATTTTGGGGGATTTTTCAGAATTATTGGGGAAATTTTCATATTGGGCTTTGGGAGAATTTTTCATTTATTTCTGGGAATTCTTCATTTGGAGCAGTTTTCATTGAGCCGATAAATAAATCCTTTGAGCTTAGAATAGTTGAGTGGACTATATCTAAAGTTTTCCTGGATTTAGTTCTTTATTTAGATCAATGCTTCTAATCTTTACAATTTGAGATAAGTCGGCCACTGCTGGATTAATCCCATTATTACTGGAGGTAGCCCTTGACACAGGTTTTCACAATTGCTGAACAATTCCAAAATCTCTCTATTTCTAACATAGTTCCGAATTGATATTCAGTTTTTTATTCCTTCGTAGCAATTTAAGAAAACCCTGATTGTCTGAACCTTTTCTCAATTTTCTTAATTATAATTATCACTTGCCTAGTCAAATCTACTGGCAGATTAATGTGGAAATTTGGCAACGGAATTGAGATACGAAGGGTAACACTCTAGCATACTCAACCAAAGACAATCTAGTGGACAGACATCACAAGTCAAATGCAAATTTTTCTTTAGACGACAGCGTTGGTGAATTTCTATAAAAACATTGCTGACATCGGCAGCTGAACTATAATGTGTCTGCCAACAGACTAAGGTCGTCTGCCTTCAACATAGACTGTCACTGGGCCAAAGGCCATCAAGTCTCAAAACAATTACTTGCCGCCATTTTTTTTCTTATAACTTTTCACCGCAATCACATCCTTATGTAGAATTTAGAGATTAACAGAGCATTACAAATTGTATTCCTAGCTTAAACTGTATATTCTGAAACAGAATATGTATTTAGAAATCTGCGATTCAACTGCGTTTTCTCATTTATTGATCCCCAGTAGGGCATCTTTCAAATCGTTGGATTTGCACTCCGTCAGCTTTGCTTGCCTTTTAACTGGGCATTTTTTTCACTGGTTAACCATCCCACGCCGTTGAAAATTCTCTTAAATATATGTCGACTCTCTTAAATAAATGTATCTAAATATTTGCTCTTACTTATATACAAAACAATCTTATCTTATGCTAATATCTTATCTTTGTCAGAGACGAAATCGTGCACATATGACATTTTTCTTTTATTAGTGAGTCGAAATGATTTATAATTATTCGCATTTAATAACAATTAATATGGGTAGGAAAAAAATATAATAACAAATTCAAAAACCATGTCATAACGTTCTATGGAGTAGAGTTGTTTTCATTTGCAGAACAAACAACAACAATCAGAATATTTTTAGTTTAAAATTGGAGTTCTGTTGTAAGTTGCTCTTGAAGAGAGGAGTGTTCAACACTTGCCGCTCAGCGAAACTTAGCTATTTATTGGTTATGTACGACCTTGTGTTCTTTCCGATGAAGTTTTCTAGATTTTTTTGTTTTAAAGTAAGCAAATATATTTTGTTGGTTATTTATATAATTTTTTGTTTAATTTTGGGAGATTCTTTGTGGGTTTTATCTCATCTTAGAACTAGTACTGCACACGTTTCTATGGCTGTCAGTCAGTTTACTGTTTGTTAGTAAGCAAACAATCTAGATAATCGTATCTTTTGTTAACTAACTCTCTCGCCGTCAGTCAAACTCTTTGGTGTTTATGTAGCGCTCATTGTTTTGGAGGCACTGAGAGATTTAAGAGCGCGTGTGTGTTCGCTTAGGTAGCGAGCGAAAAGGTAGTTTTATCTGGTATCTTAAGCCTCTGTGTGTTTAACAATGTATCTGCGTATCTGTGTATCTTTTGTTCCCTGCATTTGTTGTTGCTTTTTTTCCTTTAAACCCAACAGCTGTCTGTATGGTCGGTCATTCTGCTGTTTGGTTGTGTTGGTTGTGTTGGTTGCGTTCTGCTTTGTGCTGTATTTCAATGTAACCGCCTGTCTGCCTGCTTTTGCCAACGACAGTACAGTAGAGTTATTTCAGCCGCTGGAACGTACGGAACGTCGTCCAAGAAGAGCTCGTTTAAACCGAGAGGGTTTCCACTCGCAAACAAAACGCCGCCGTCGCCGTGTATTCTTTATTTTTTTTTTTTGAGTAGGGAATCGAATTCGTGTTAATTTTTTTTTAAGCGCTCGTGTTTATTTTAAACTCAATTCACAATAAGAACAAAAATAGGTTTTATTAGCGGGTTAACTAACACCGTGAAAAAAAGCAAAGCAAAACGCGTAAACGAAATGTCGTAACGTAACTGAACACACAAAACAAAAAAACACATAAGAAGTGGGCAAAAAAAGTGCTACAAGTTTCAAAATACAAAACGGAAAAGTGTGAACACGGCGAGAGTGATTCGTTCATCAATAAATATAAATCGTATAATTAACACCCAAAGTGAAGTCAATATTTTGCATATCGAACATCACAAACCGAGGATTACAAACACAACAATAAAACAAAATAAAATAAAAATATTGGATAAAATTCGTAAAGCAGACGAAGTCAAGTCGAGTTAAAATCAAAGCATACACAAAAGACAGTTTCAGCCGGACGGACAATAGCCTATGTGAACATACTTATAGACGTCGTCATTGGCATTAAATCAAATCAAGACTACAACAACCACGGCACCAACAGCCAGATAAATATTAATAGATACAACAAACAAAACAGCCAGACAGTCAACTCACCGAACAACAAGCAAGCCAGCAACCAACCAATCCAACCGTCCGTCCATCCCAGCCCAGGCTAACATAACGTACGTTTGGATATAAATGGTAAATTGAAATCTCCAACAACAACAACAAAAACAATAGCAATAGCAATAACAACATAACACCAACAACGAACGTACGAATGTATTTAACAAACGTAAATTCACAATAATGGAGAAAAACATACCAACATACGAAATCAAATCAAAAAAAAGTGTACAACAGCTCAGCTCAGAATAAAAGACACAAAACACAAAACTCCAAATCAAATACAGTGGAATGTGGCTATAGCATAATCCTTGGGAGTAATCACGATAGCTAAATTAGAGGGGAAATCATTCGGATTGAAATGTAGAAGGGACTGAATTCAGGCAGATATATCCCATCTGATTCAGTGTCAGTAGGTCTCATCTTTAGTATTTCTATAACCCGTGTGCTAAAATGTATCAAAATTGTATTTTGTCAGATAAAAGGTCAAATCGGAATGAGATCTTTACGGAGAACTCTATGAGAACACGAATATATTAGGCTTCGAATTGATCTAGGGTCTTGTCTTAGCCCATGCCCTTGAATTGATCCCCATTGGCCATTGGGTTATTATGATAGGCCTCTTTATGTTTTTAGAGTACAATTCAAAACTAACTTTTGCATAGAGAAACCTAATTCCATGTGGGCCAACTTAATTCTGCTTAGTATCAGTTGTGTTTTTTTAATAGAGTGTGAGAACTGAGATCTAACTGGCATAGTGTTCATAGTTGATATTGAATAATAGAATCCCAAAAATGTTATTCCTGATCATTTTTTCCAATCGAGATAGAGAGGGACTTTTGGACAGATGATTTGTATATAAACCGTAGTTGTGTTAAGATCGACAATAGAGATTACTTATTTCCATGAAGGAACAGACGGGGAACTTCTCTCGAATCAGTGAGCTGTGTACGTTATAATTTTGTATACTCACTGACCGGGACCTACTGTTTAAAGCCGGCTCCGAACGGCTAATGTTTTTCTAGAGATGTTTAGAGTACATGGCTTACTCTTTTACTCGGAAAGTGGGCAACATTTACGAGATGAAAACAGCCACTGAAAAATGTTTGATGGTCTTACCCGGTTTCGAACTGGGGTTCTTCTGTGTGATAGTCGCACACCTGGGACCTGATTCAATTATATAATGAGGCTAACAGGCCAAGTTTCGAATCAAGAATCCTGGTTCTTGTTTTTGCTTGGCTTTTACTTCAATTTTTTGTTAATACCCCAGAGTCAAAAGTAGAACAAATTAGGTCGTAGAGACGACAGTGGATCAAGGGGTTATTGGAGACTGTTGGGCAGGTGCGGTTTAACGATGATCTCCAAAAGTTTTTCCAGATCAGTGACATTGGAGAAGGCTATGAAAAAAGGGGTTTTCCGGTAGGATTTAACAAATTAATTAATCAATTTTTTTTTAGAATTTCTATTGATGGAATTTCCACTTACCATCTTCGGATTGCTAATCCAGCTTGAATTCTACAGTAAAACATCACCCCATTGGGATCTTGATAGTTTTTCTCGCCAGACATGCCGAGAGATGGCAGGCGGTGATAATCTTTTCGAAGAAACGCTGGCATCCCTTTTGGTAAATGGAAAACGGGTTCATTAAAATCGGTATTCTTTTATGAAACTAGTAATCTGTATGACGCATTCCGTTGTAAACGCATTCCACTGTTCGACGACAACAAGGAATGAATAGTATGCGTTTTCATCGAAGTTTTTCAGTTTTATCAGAAATATTTATAGAGAGAGAGAAAAACTCTCATTTCTATAGCCACAGCCACAACAACACCAACAATGACAATGCTTAAAACCAAAAGCTAACACCAGTCAGCACCAAACAAACGGCTGCTCGCTCAAAGCCAAGCTAAAAACATTTTTTTTTTGTATTCGAAAAACAAGTTTTGAATTCATTGGAATTTCTACACAAACCCAACAATGTTTTGAGTTGAGTATCTTTTGTATCCAGCACCGTACGTACACCTCCAGCCAACAGCCACCACCCGTAATAGCCTCTTGCCTCTTTCCCCAAACACGATACAAAAAAAGAATGCATTTTAATGCTGTAGGTAATGATGTGGAGCTTTTATTTTGTTGTCTTGTTTCGTTTCGTTTTTTTTCTGTTTGGTTTGAATTCCATAAAATTCCCAAAAGTCACATAAATGAAGAGAAGCAAAAGGGAAATGAAAGCTATTTTAAATAATGTCTTACAAGCGAACGGTGCTCAGAATGAAGTTCAATTCCACATAAAGAATTTGTTTGATACGATACTTTTTTTTCTATATTATTATTTTAGGTCATCCTCTTGAGTCAACATTTTTTGTTGGTGTTTTGCTGTTTTGGATAACAGGGTATTTAGTTTAATTAAATGCAAAATACAACAACAAAAAACCGAAGGTATTCATGTCATTATACTCCATTTATGCTCTTTACTCATTCTATGGTTTTGCATTTTGTTTTGGGCAAATGTTGACCGAAAATTTATGTTATGTTACCTAACACTAGACGACGGCGTTCAAATGAATAATGGGCCATGGAATATTTGAAAAAAAAAAAAAATATATGTCAGTTTTAACTAAACCTCATATCAGACAGATACAAATTTTTTGTCGAAAAAATAAAATAAAATTGTGACAAACGCTCAATTTTCACTGCTCATAAGATCTCTTAAAACTAAGTACTTAGTTTAACTAAAGTTAGACCTGATAAAGGTTGTTTAACTAATGTCAATGCTTAAACTTAAACGTAAAGCCCATTTTTGAGTTGATAATTAGTTAACCGAATGTAAAATGTGTTTCATAATATCAAAGTAAACTTCTGCAGAATGAAAGTACTGTGAGTTAACCATAGATTAACTAAACTTAAACCTAGACACAAAGGTTCAAGTTAGTCCTTAGATTGTTTCGGTTGTTGTAATTCTTGTGCTTATGATCTTTGTGGTTGTATAGAGAAGAAATGTTTTCTAGACACCACCATTGTGGGAAACTCCTTACACACACGCATCTTTTATCTCAATTCAAATACGCTTCTACACAAAGATGACCTTCGACTCAAAAAGAGCCTCCACTGTCTCGTTCTCCCCTCTTTGCGTATTTTTCTTGTGTGAAAATTTGCCGCTGTATAACGTTTTAACCTCTTCTTCGCATTGATTGCACAATTGGACTTTTCTGTCGGCTTGTGTAATGTTTTTCTTCTTCTCGGGTTTTAAATAAGTTTTCTTTGTTATTTTATTCTGCTGTGTGTGTGTAAAGCTGAAAAAAAGTTAATTACAACACGTTCATACGAATTGTCTACACTTTGCAAATTTACTATTGAGTATTTGTAGCAGCAACAAGCAAGTGGTAGCGGCAGCAGTGTGTCGAGACTGAGGCAGTGCCGTCATTGCTGCCCGATACTACTTGGAAACCTTGCAATTTCAAGTCAAAGTTCTCATTAACACAGATGGGTTTTTGTTACGTTGCTGTTCTGTTGTTGTCGCTGTTGCAATTAAGCGCGCGTTGCACACCAACATATGGTGGAAATACACACAACTACACACAAATGTAAATACTAGTTACGGTTGGGACTTTACTGCTGACGTATCGGAATTCTTTCTTGGTCGATCAAAGGTTTCACTGTATTAGTCATAAGAGCGCTTCGTTCGCCGTTGTTGTAAAACTCATGCAACAACAACAAGTGTACCTGCTGAGTAAATAAACAATCGGCAGTGATGACGACGATGACGATGACGGCTACAGTGACTAAGAGTATAATTACAGATTTATTATTGTATAATCGGTTTATAGACAGGGGAGCGGCACGGAGGAAGGTGAATGGTGGAGGTTTAAGCTGAGATCTATTTTCAGATTTGTGGCTTTCTGAAATGGCGTGAAAGGCAAAGATTTTGTACAATCATAGTCATTAGTACTCTTAGCACCTAAATTGTTATTGTATTCTTTTTCTGCCAACAAAGTATGTATTTTTCACTTAGTTTCGGTATTTGGCTTGAAATGAGCATAAAAACATTGTACAGCCTACAAATCCGCATGGGTTAATCCTCTAAGCTCTAGGGGATCATCAATTGATTTTAAACACTCAAATTTCCCAGTTGTTCAGTGATAGTTTAAACTAAGGTTAAGTATTTTAAACCCAATACCAAAGTAATTTTACATACTCGAGACTTTCAGACTTAACTGAAAACAGTTGCTGAGTATTTTGAGAACCAGTTGCCTAGATTTTGTTATTTATTTTAATTAAAACAAATAAACTTGGTATAAGCTGGTTTGATTATATACCGTTTTAAATTTACAAGAACTTCTTTCTCCGAAAAGAAAAACGAGTTTAAATTAATTCATGTTAAGCAACAAACTCTTTGCCCAACACAGCATTAGGAGGCTTGACTCGAGTGGGTTAATTTATTTCGCCAAAAATCAGGCCTAAACTGAATATATTCAATGTTTCCCACGAACCCTTTGGCACAATTGTCGAGTAATTCGAAGTTGACCTATATTTTTTATTTGAATTAAAACTAAAGCAGAAACATATTTTATGATCAGTTTAGGTTTAAACTGAGTGTTGGCTAAACTTGAGTTTATCTGAAGCACTACGAGCTTTTTAGTGCTGGGACTTGATGAGCCATAAAGGAACAGACGGGAAAGAGCTTTCGATTCAGTGACCTGTTGTGGTGTATGATATAATTTGTGTACCCACCGGCTGGGACCTATCTGTTAAAGCCGGTTCCAAACGCCTAATAGTTTTACCTGGCATAAGGATTACTCTCTTACTTGTAAAGTCGCCAGCATTTTCGAGGTGGAATCAGACGCTGGAAAATGTTTGATGGGCTCTAAATAAAATAGCTTTACGATCCATTGTCTCTTATTTAGATTTCAGTCTGGCCACCTTAATCACAAAATGTAAATTAACTTTTCTCAATCAATTCTGCATCAATCATGAAAACGATGAAATGAAAGCTTTTTACTTTTTTGTGTGAAATAAAAAACTTGTGGCTGCCACTGTTGTTTGTGAGTGCACAAATACATGGAAACAATCAACAAACATCGATCTCTAACACTCATACATATTCCTCTATATAAAATATATATATATATATGAAAAATGTTGTACCAAATATATCTGCTGTTTTGTTAACATTTCGTATAGCTAACAAAACCAGTTTAACTCTTTGGAACTGGAGTTGTTCATGCTGTCTGTTGAAAGAGCAAACAAAACCCAGTGTCTGGTTGTTGCTTTGCCACCACCATATGAACCATTGTTCTGAACTGAGGCTCCGGTTGCAGCGACTGGCTGTTGCTGTTGCTGAGTCGTGTAACACACTCACCGGGGAAAAAGAATGCATTTCTATTTTTATGGTCGCCGGCGAAGGGAAGTTCAAATACAATGGTTTGAAATGGACCAGAGACTTGATGCTGCAGTGGCAAGCAGAATGAGGAGTTGGATGAGCTGGACAGAGGATATTGTCTCAGCGACTGACCATGCCGCCTATCAGTCGGTTCCCTTTCCTTTTCCAGCCACTGTTCTCTGTTGAAAATCAAGTTTATGGTGTGTGTTTTCGTTTGCACTCAGCTCTGTTTGTTTAACCTGTCGAGTTAGCCTCATTCTCCTCCCCTTCGGGGTGAACAGTTTCAAATGCAAGTGTAAGTGGTAACAGCATTATGACGGTTAACTGGAACTGATGTAACCGACCAACAAGTTAAACTCTCTAATGTAACCTCCCCGTCACTAAAATGGCCATTACAACAATACATTTTAATTAAATGGATAACAAAACTGTAACAAGATTTAACTAAACTTTCGCAAAAGTTCATGCTACTTCTGGCCCAAATCTTCTTCTCCGCAAATTAGTACACTGTGTGCTACAGTGAAGGGCTTAAAGGCTTAGAAGCGCTTAATTATAGAGTTTTCTTAGTCTCTGTCGGTGTATGTGTTTGGCGCCTGCGCCTAATCTCACCCCGTCCGTCCAGGGGTTCAACTATCGTTCATGCAGCACACAATTGCAATTGTAGTTGTAGCGTAAACTTGTTGATTTGTTGTTGTCTCTCAGATGTTGGCTATACAAATTTCATTTACAAGTGGCGACCACCAAACAATCTCTGGCATCATCATCATCATCATCATGTCTTGTGCCAGAGGTTAGCTACGAACAGTTCAGATGTTGTTATGATAGTGGTGGTGGGGGCAAATTAGTCTTAGTGGTGGTTTTAAACTCATTTATCCCAGTGGCGGCTTAAATATTTGTTTTTCGTCTGCTACTTTTTGTTTTGGGCGGGCATGGCATGTTTGTGGGTTATTTGTGCCAGGAGGTGGCTATGGAAATTGATGGCAATAAAAATCATTGATTTTTCAAAAATTAATAAATAAGTGAAAATTGTTTTTCTATTTTCATACATTTTTCTTAACACAGGTTTATTACATTTTTATGAGTACAGGGCTAAATATAGAAAAGGAAATTCAGTTCTGTATCTGTAAGAATGAATTGAGTCGCGTGACACCTGCAAATGCAATGTGTTTTGCCAAAGAAATAAAACGATTATATTTGAATTTGCCAGAGGTGATTTGCACAACACCACACCTAGAAATTCCATTAAGAATTGATTGTGGATTTTGCCAAAAGCATAAAATTGCTTGGCTTCTAAAAAGGCCTTGATTATTTTGTGGCAAATTTCAGAATGACTTTACCCGGCCCTTTCCACCTACTCGACTTTTAGATCATATTCTGCAATACTCTCTCTCTCTCTTTCTCTATCTCTCTCTTTCCTTGATTATAAGTAATGATTGTTTTGTGGTTGGCGTAACAAAAAAAAAAAACAGAAAAACAGAAACGTGCTTGAAATTAATTGCAAATTGAAATTCTGCGCCAGGGAATACATTTGCATGCTGCCCCTTAATGTGAGGTATACTTTAAGTGGTCAGAAGTTATTTTTAAAAATGTATAGCATGCACTTAGGCGTGCCCATTAAGAGAATAATAGACACAGAATCCAATGGAAATTCATAATTCATAATTTTTTTGTACAAAATTGTTTTTTCTTGTTTGGAATATTCAAAATTTTCTCATTCAAGAGGACATCTTCAAAAGCGGCTTGGCAGCAGGTGTAAGGGGTACATGAAACACTTTTAGGGTGATCTATTAAATTAATAAGCTATTGTCTCTTTTATTTATTTTTTTAATTTTTATAAATTTCACTATACGATAATTTCTCAAAGCTTAAAACTGTTACATTTCGAAATCAGATTTGGAATTCGGTAGCTCTGAGCTGTGGGGGTCGCGTTCATAACTCTTCAATAATCTTTACAATACGGCAGACTGTTCTGAGAAATTGACATGCCTTTGAATACAATTTTTGCATTGCAGTGATGTTTTTTCTTTCTGTTTTCATAACAACATGCCATAGCATCAGGCTGACCTATTTATCTTAAATCGACCCACATCATTGTGCCAAACTATTCTAGATATTCCATTGAATGAGATTTCTGTATTTCACTTGAGGAATTTCTGCATTCCTTCAGTTCCTGCAGTTCTTAATACGCCCTCAGAGAAATGTGTAACATTTTCAGGCTGACATATTTAAAGTCCTTTCCACATTTCCTCACAGACATTCCTTGCAGTATCAATTAATTAAAATCACCATGACATTTCACATAAAACCACGGTAATGTGAATCGGTCAGTTCTGTCATAGTATGACATCTGAATGGTGTAGATTATCACCAAGAGAGAATTAATATTTCAAGTACCGAATACATTTCTTCGGTTAGAGTTCGATTTGTCGATTGTATTTATTGAATGGAACAACTTTATTTCCAACATCATATCTCTTATTTTAATATTTCACTTTCTGAGACTTTAGGTTATTTTAATTTATGGTTCTTTTGTAAATTATATTCTACTACCGCCCAAAAGATGATGCCTTAATCCTTTATTTAAGTTTTTTTTGGCATTTATTTTCTAATCTATTTCGTGTTTGCGACCTTCCACGCGGCACAAATTTACTGTCGTCTAACAAACTTCAGTTTGATATTGTTTTATGGACATAAACCATCTCATAATCCATTTTATGACAGTTTAATTGTGTTTAATTTTTTGAGTAGCGCCCGACGCCAAATTCTGCCACCATCCCATCCACCGCCTCCATATCGCCCAACATTTGACATTTGCGTGTATTTTAAACAAGTTTGTCGTGTTTGGTTATTTAATAACTGTTCATGAAATGGCACAGTAAGTAAATACTGATAACGCTTTTCAGCTATTTTAGTTAAGCTGTCACTGGTATTTAGTATTTGACAAAACAACCCACAATCAACCGGAGCCACCCACCAAAGACCAACAACTAAAACAAAAACAGATATATTTTGCGCTTATTTGCCAAAATGTCAGCCACCATAACGGCTGACACATTTTATGCGGCGACTATCTAATTTAGAAGTAAATAAACACAAAGAAAGCTTAGATAATTTTCAAAAAAAAAAACAGAGCAAAAAAAAAAAAACAGAGCAAAAACTTATATGGAAAAACAATTATTTTAATATTTACAGGAAAAACACACATGTTTGGTTTTATAACAAAAATGTAAATATTTGAAGTTTTAAACATTTTTTCGATGGGCGGTTGTTGTGCCAACACAGACAGAGGGACAAACGGATGGATGGATGTACGGCGACAATGAATCGTTGTTATCATGACATTTCCAGCAGCACACAAAAGAAAAAAAAAGATTTGTTACTGAAATTATTATAGACGTCGGAGGAGACTCGGTTGGAAAAGAGTTAAATAAACCGCAAATATTTAAATAAAAACAATTTTGCAGATAAAGCAAACCACACAACAACACTGAGCTGTTGTGTCTTCAGCAATAATCTCTCTATGATAGATATTTCATTCAGTAGTGCCCAAGGCGAAATGTTGGAATTTTTTAAAGACACCCTGTGAAAGTTGCCTACCCGTTGAGATAAAATATTTGTTAGCCAAGAATTCCATCGATGGCCATAGACCTCCACAGTTTTTGTTATTTACACAGAACTGCAAAAAACAAAAGCGAAAAGTAAAAAATGAGGAAATTTGTAAAATTTCAATTGATTTTTATTAGTTTTGTAAAAAAAATTAACAATATTATCCGAAATGAATTTGGCGTCGCAATAGCGCACATTCTCTCAACGCAATTTTGACACTTTCTGGCTCTATCTCACGATTTGCCAGCTCGATATTCGCATTAGGGAACTAAATCGTTAATAGATTGTTTCCATAACATCGGCCATTCACGGTACACCCAAGAGATCCAAGATGGCGGAAAACAAGATTTCCGAACTCGATTGTAGCGTGGGGTGTGTGGTATGGCGTGACATCCTGCTGAAACCATTCAATGTCAATGGCAATGACTGCCAACGTCCGGACACCAAAAATGGTTAAACGAAATGATGCCACACCTTCAAAATCCGCCCAACATACATCATTGTCTGAGGATGCATGGATGGGAGTTTGACTTCTCAACATAAAAGATAGTTTTTCGAGCAAAGTCGTTATCCATTTCGAGTTGATCTCTAAGGCCCGAACAGAGAATCTATAACGAAGCGGATGGTCATTTGCTGAGTCTGTTGGACCTTTATACAAAATAATGCTTAGGCTTGCAAGTGACAAAAGCCACATACGACCAAAATACTAGCTCGATTTAAGAACTTTTTTAATTTCTTTTTTTTTTGTGCAGCCCTGTGTTAATATTGAACACCCTATATCGCAGACTGCCTCCTAACTATGTTCTGTATCTACCAGCCCACCATAAATATTTAATAACCTGTTGTTGTTTAATGGCTTTCTGCGGTATGCATACATAATTAGTCAATATTCTATTCCAAGAATATGGATTTTCGCTGTTGTTTCGAATTCTTTGTCGTCGTAATAAACATGGCTTTTACTTGGCCATCGTATGCCTTATGCCATGAGTCAAAGACAATCGGAAATCTCGGCTTCTCTCGCAACACTTTTATGATTTATGGCCATGAAACGGGAGAAGTTTTTTTCTTCTTCTTAATGAAAAACTAATAGAAAAGCATGTTTTTAAGAAGTTACGAAGTGATTATGAAAAACCCCAAGAAGACCAAACCCCAAATACAAGAAGAACAAAGGAGGGACGGCAAAGAAGCAGAAGCAGTTTAGTAAACTATTATGGCATGCGCTGTAGTTAGTAGAGGAATACTCGATTGCTCCACAACACACACCAGACATATTTTTTTTTTGTTTTTTTTTTGTTTGAGTGTAGCAGCAGCGCTCACTTTACTAGATGACAGATGTTTCCTTTGTGTCGAAATGAAAACAAACCAACAATCCCGTATAAAACATCGGCTGTTGCTGGTCCTGCTACTAAATGTTCTTTTGTGCTGAGTCTTAGTGTACATGTGTGTGTTTGTGTATTGACAATCGCAGTGCTCGTCATTTCCTTTTTTACTGCTGCTGCTTCTTCATTAAAATGGTTTCCTTCAAGTTGTATTGGATTTTGTGTATGTTTTGTTGTGTTTCCTTTCTTTTCTTTCGGTGGTTTCTGTAAAGAAAACTACCTGAAGCGACAGGATATGATGTGTGCTAGTCACATCTGAATGTATCTACAAAATTGTCGATCTTCGTATTTATCTGCAGCAAAGAAAAGGGAAGCAGCGTGTAGAAAGTGGAGAAGTACATGTAATGATCGCATATTCTTTTTTTTTTCTGTCGCTCTGCTGTATTTTGTGGTACGTGTTGTCGGTAGTTTGCTGCATATGTTGAAATTACAGAGCAGATGTCTCGTCAGCCATACACTGAGAGAAAGACAAAGCCAATCGCTCGATGGAGGGAAATCCAAGGAGTGTTATTGTAAATCCTTATCGTCCTCAATTGGAGATAAGGTGAAAGTGATAGAAATTTAACATCTGTTAGAAGTTATGAGGTTTCAATCAGAAATTCATTATTTCAATGAGTGTGGTCGGATTTTTAGGTCGGATTTAACAATTAGTTAGCTATCGAAAACCGAAATAACTCAGACCTATTAATGGAGAAATAATCGCATCTCAATGGTTTTGTGGTCAGTAAAACCTTCAAAAAAATAAGTATTCACAAAAAAAAAATAAAAATAGCATTTCTATTTATTTATATTTTAAATTGTGGTCAATGGAATTCCAGAGAAAAAAATGAGATTATATTCAAAATAACTTGTATTAGTCAGATCAGAACTTTTTAATTGAATATGAACTTTTATGTTTTTTTTATTCAAGATGAAATTATTATTGTTTTCCATTGATTTTAAAAAATAAATATTTAAATTAATATAAAACAACGAGCTTAAAAAAAAAACAAAATATTAGTTTTTATATTTTTATAATAATAGTAAATATAATTTATACGTTTTTCAAAAATTTTCAAAATTTAAATAGCATTTAGCCCGTTTGGATTATCAGCTAAATGAAAAAGTCCCATAGTTTCAAGCAATTGTATGCCTAGCGAGAAGAATTCGAAACATTTGGACAATACATCGTCAGTAAATGAATATTTAAATTATTTTATTCAGTAAATGACAGAAAGCCAGAACCACTTCGTCGTGATACGAAATGAATAGGTTTCTGCTTGAACAACGCTGGCAAATAATGCAATGTTATGTCGCAAGTCAATGAAAACTACTCATTCGACTCATTTCTGAAACATCGAAACGCCAACAATCTGAAGAACTCAACATTTCACGCACCAGTCGTATTCACAAAGACCTCGCTCGTTTACAAGTTCCAATTGTATCAGCCATATGTTGCATTTGGTAACACACATTTTTCTTATCAACGGTTTATAAAGCTGTTATACATTTTTCTGAATACGGGGATCAATCTTTCATTTATTTATTTATTACATATAATTAATATATTTTTTTTATTTATTCGAATAGGAAAATTGAGCTTGTCAAAAAAGATGTTTTTGGAGCATAACCAGTTGTCCATTTCGAGCTGCTCTAAGGATCGAAGTGACAGCGACAATGAAGAGATAAATAGTTGATAAATATTCATCAAGAACGTAAATGTATGAATTGAATAAATGAGTGCCTAAATGAAGAAGTTCCATTTCATTCGGTGACCTTTGAGGTACAGCTAGAGGTCTCGTACGTTTAAATTTTATTCAAACTCCTACTTTTAATTAGGGATATTTTCTACAAAAACACGCGTGTTTAAAAGAAACCCCCCAAAAAAAACGTTTTCTGCAATTTTTGCCATTTCATCAAACATAATAATCGTTCCTAACAACATTGAACACTAATTCGAAAAGTTCAAGCGTATCTCTCAATGCTTTAAATTCCAACAACAACAAAATCATTTAGAAGATGCCAAAAAAAACCCCTTCATGACATTTACACAATAAGGGTTAGAAAAGTAAGGTTTCTCATCCTTTGCGATTCCTTGTGTTTTTCTTGCTTTTTTGCATCTTAATGAAAGAAAATCGTTCACAGCAAACGCAGCATCTTCTTCACAGGCATTTGGTGGTGGGGGGAAGCCGTCTCTTAAGATTGAAATTTGTTTGAAAGTCTGGGAAATTCACACGCTTTGAACAAAAAAAAAAAAAAGCGAACACCACAATGCCAATGCTCACGCAAAGGACACCCTAAGATCCTTTTCAATTGTATGCGTTTTGTTTTAAGACTTTGGTGCTGCACCGAGGCATAGGGTGAACAGAATGAATTCAGTCTGGCTTATACATGTATTTGTGTATTCATATTTAGGGTGGCTGGGTTTTTTTGTATGTGTTTGTTTGGTGCATACGCTGAGTTTTTAATTAATAGGTTTTCATTCATTATTCTGTATGAATCCTAATTATACGTTCTGCTAAGCGTTGTAGTTGTGTTACCTTTCTCGCCCATCCACCAGAGGTGGCGTTAATATTGTTGTTGCCTATGGGAATGTTGTAAATGATTGTAACCATTTGCCAAACTATTTGCCATATTTGGGACAGATGGTGTTGTGCAGAGTAAATCTTAAGGAGACGTACTCACAGAGACGTCGTCGGTGCTTAAAAAATCCTTTGCAAAAGGCATTGAGACATTGGGTTGGGAGTGTACGTGTGTCAGCGCTGAATCTCTAATCATTACTTGGGACATTTGTTTGTCTACTGAAAATGTGCAAAACTTTCGGTCATCTGTCCTAGCCACAATTAGCATATTCGGTATGTTTTCAAAATAAACCAATAGAATGTGTTTTCAATCAGTTATTACGCTTTGCTTTCTTGTCTTGTAAACTATTTTCTTATCTTTGTTCACATTTTCTTTTTAAATGAGAATCCTGTTTAGAATTAGAATGATAAAAAAATCCCTATTGAGAATATGTGTCTTTCAGCATTTCAGGCGTTCTCTCGATGTGACTCAACCTGAGCTTCATAAATTCCTTTTGTTTGACGGAAAAATCCTTGATCGACATGTGTTCTGATATTGCCAACAATACGTAGACGCCAGCCAGTGTTTTCGAATTACATGCTGCGATTATTTTTCCATATTGCTGGCGGGTGGTAATAAATATCTACAGATTTGACATATTTGTATGAAACATAACCCTAAACGCCAGCGAAAACACACCGTTGGAGGGAGTGTCGGGGTCAGGTATTCGATTCATCAAACCTACCTTCGATCGCATTAACCACAGGAGAAGATATTTCTGATCAGAGGGAGGTGTTCCTTTTTTTTCAATTCTGTCATCTGGCGAGGATACTAGGCAGCGTTCATCACTCTAGTAAACATGGAAGTTTAGTATTTTCCCACAATGGGTACTTTTGAGCAAATGTCATCCACTTTAATTCATATTTTCCAATTATCCTTGTTACACTGACATATCAGTTACGACAGTTTGTTCTGTTCCACTGTTTCTTAAATATTTCTATTACCATTTTCCTTCCCTCCCTCTGCCTTAACTGTCCTTTTCCTCGCTTTCTGTTGCCGTGAGTTTAATAACAGGATGTTAACTAAAATATTTATTCCCACGTTCGGTCGTTTTCGTAAATGGTTTCTGTTTGAATATTCAAACATTTAGTACCCGTCCGTTGCTTGTGGCTTAACTAACAACAAATTATAAATTCCTTCACATCCATCTATCCTACATGTTTGCCACACTCTCTTCTCCACGTTGGTTACCTACAACTGCATGGCTTTTCTGTTGTTGTTGCTGGCTTCGGCATAAACGAGGCTTTTGCGTTCAAACTCACACGCATGCACTCATTCACACAGATGCAATTCCTTTGCATACAAGCAAACCGGTGACACTGTCACAGAGGCAATTCCACACACACAAAGTCGTTGTGAGAAGGAAACACAAGTACTTGGTCGATGAAATTAACCATTATCCTTGTGAAGCTGAATTTTGTGTAAAAAAATAGTGGTAGTTTGAAAAAAAAAAAATGAACGTCAATGTTGAATACGGTTTTTTTTCTTGGGATTTAAGTAGGGGAGTGTTGTCACAGAACATTGTAAATTTTTTAAAAATGAAACCCAACAACGTGAGAATTTTTTCGTTTTTTCTTTTTATAGTACATATTATAAAATCTCGAATGGAGTCATTTCCTTTTGAAGTGAAATGTAACGGTTACTGGATTTAAATTTCATACAAAAAAAATTACATGTGTGTACAAATTATGTGGAGTCAATTTGATGGTCATCAGACTGTTGAAAAATGATCTATCACAAATTATTTATTAATAAAAGGGCGTGAATTTACACATTTGTTTCGTCTGCCATTCCGAACAAATTATGAGGGTTAATTAAATTGCTTTACTGTTTGGTTTTTCTGTAATCAGAACGATGACAAACACAATGATGATGAGGATGGACGATGGATGGCAATGATGAATGAGCTTCAGACATGTTTTACACTGTAAACGGGGGGCCGGGTAAATGGAGCAGGAAATGTTGTCGTTTCTTTTATTTATCAATATGAAATTTTCGTAAAATCAATTCAATACTTCAAAATGTAACAGCCAACGCTCTTGGAGATTTTGAGTCGGTACGATGTCGAACGGTAATTTAAGCAAGACACGATACACCTACATCCTAAGCCCAGATTATCTTTAGGCAGCATGTAAAAATGGGAAATTGCTGACTTACTATATGAATTCATCTACAAAGTTTCATAATTTTTCTTACAGATTGTATCCGTTGAAATGTATTATTTTACTGACTTCTTATCAAAAAAAAGAGTTGTTTATATTTACACGTTGCACTCGAGTTAGGCCATTGTCACAGAATTGTGTTCTATGAATACAATTTTGCAACACAAAACAAATAACCTATACGAAGTATCTGGCGAAAATTATTGTCCATTGAATTGCTTAATACTGGCCAATACTGAGTTCTACCAGAAATCAAGCCTTTCAAGACACTTGCTTTTATACTTTCTAACTATACAAACTAGTTGCGCTGATTTCGCTTCAAGCCGAGAGAAGTTCGTTTAATTTCTCAACAACTAACGCCGCAATTTCACCACACTTGCCGTACGACCCTCTTACGAGTGATGTTATTGTGTTACCAAAATGTTTTAGAAACCATCATAAATTGTCATGAGAACAAATTATCAAAAAAAAAAACAAAAAAACGGTTCCAGCTTTGGAAATACCAAAAAAAAAAAAAACTTTCAAAATAAATCTGACCATTTCCCCTATCGTTGTTGTTGTCGTTTTCTTGTTTGCTTCTAAAGCTTACGAAGAAACAATAATTGCCTTACGAAATTGTTTTGACCCATTACAATTATCGTTCGTAACTGTCCCTCACCAAATCCCACAAAGAAAACAAAAACCAAAATAACACTGAAAATATGAGAAATTAAAACTGAAAATCGTTAAAAAGCACACACACACACACCGTCACATGGCTGATTGTCATACATACTCATGTGGTATGGCGACGGCATTAGACTACAGCCGTATGTGTATGTACGTAAGTCATGGTTGAATGACCCTTTGGCTGGTTTAGGTTGCGGCAATAGTGTGAGCGTTAAACGGGTACGGAGTTATGTTCACTGTTTACCTACTCCCAGATTGATAAATTGTCTCCACATGTGGGCCATGACAAATACACCAAAAAAAGCTACAGCTACAACAACAACAACGAAACCCCACATATAAGCCCCATAATTATGCCATTCATTGGTTGGTTTCAGATTTATTGTATGTTACGGTACAATTCGAAATTTTAATTTTTAATCGAAACATGATTCGGAAGAATTTTCGAAATTCCACGCAACTGTATTCTCTTGTCATTCTCTCCACTCCATTAGGTGAAATTTTAAAAAAATGTTAGTTTGTTTAGTATTTGTACGAACTTTTGGTTTGTGTGTGTGTGTGTGTGTCTGTGTGCTGTTAGTAAGCCCACGCCCTTTATCTTTAGGCGTCATGCTGTAAAAGGCATTTTCCTTGAACTACCTTTAATTGAAAACACACGACGGCAGCGGCACATGGAACATACGAAAAATCAAAAATCACAACAGACAGAAACAGGTTTCCCTTGGTGTGTTTGTTGCTGCACATACCCGAAACTCTACGTTTTTTTTTGTTGCTTTTACGTATTGAACATGTTTTTGATGTACCCTATCGGCATAATGTGGATTATAACAGTTGGAAATGTGGTACGACGCTACACAGGGTGGGGAGTTGGGAGAACCTACCGTGTTTTTTTTTAAGGAGACTAAAATTTTTATTACGTCGTCCTATGCCAAATTTTTGAGTGGATGGTCTTATTATTTACATACGAATTGTGATACCTATTTGGAAATTACAACCAAGCTTTCAAATGAAAATATGATCCAACTTTACAGGGAACAGCTGCCTCCAATAAACATTAATGAAATTAGGCCCCCACTGTAAAAATAATAAAAAATCGGAAAAAAAAATCATAAAACAATTTGCGGTAATTACAAACATAAGTGTTACTTTTTGAACTACAGTGAAACGTTCATAACTCGAACTTCCATACGTCGAATTTATTTTTTTAAATTTAAATGAGAGACTATCTTTTGGTCCCGCAGCTGGGGTGTTTTCTACGAACGTAACACGGAATTTCTGTAAAATAAATAGTCTGTGTTTAAAAGGCCATCTGCCCTCTACATAGTATTTGTGTTTGAAAATGTTTATAGTTTAAAATCGTATATCTTTTTTTAACGGATTTGCTCAGTGAAACGTCAAAGCCCAAACAGTTGCCAGATTTTCTTTGCAATCGGCCTGAGCCAACAATGTCCATTTAGGGTCTCGACTATAGTCGGTTTTGCCATATCAGCTGCTCTGCATGCGGTTTTCATTTACATTCATTAACGACTATTTACAGTTACTTTAGTTTTCTTCATTGGACAAGAGACCAAAACCAAAACGAAACGAATGCGCTCGCCAACAACTTAAGGTGGGAAAACTTGTTAATTTTACATTAAAAAAAAAATACGTTTAACACCAACGAACTTTTCAATTAAAGAATTGTATTCTGAAAATCTGCTAATGTATCAAATGTATCATTGGCGTCTTATCACTGGTATTTAAATAAATACATGCACTTTGCAATAGTGTGAGTTGGTGTCTTTCTCTCTACCCGGCCAGTGTGTTGTGAGTGTATGAAAGGATTTGCCACGGAAAGGGTTAAAACAATTTCAGTTTTTCCTAAATTTATCAAAACAGAAAGCCCTTTTCTCTCACTGTGATTTATACTTTGACACATATATTTGTAGAGTGCTGATAAAGTCTTACAAATATATCTTTCCAAGAATGAAAAAGAAAAAGAAGAAAACCAAATACATAAAAATAAACTTTGTGATTTCTCATACGTTTATTTGTATTTGTAATTGTTACTTGTATTATTTTAAATTGTTAACGACGTTCTCTTGATTACTTAAATAATTTTGATATGTTCATTAATTAGCACTTGAAACAGAAAATGGCGCAGTCTTCTCTCTTTCTAGCTCGCTCTCTCTTGTAGTAAAATGAATTTCGACATTCTATTTAGATTAGTTTGCCAGTTTTGCTAATAGAGAAACTTCTAAACATGATTGATCGTCAAATATTCAATTCGCATATTCACATTACGAGTGTCTGTCGATATGCGCAAATAAAACGACAAAAATCTAAATGATTGTGGTTGTTCATTTACATATGTCACAATAGCACAATTGACTTTAACAAATTGTTTGTATACGAATAAATCAACGATGATACACATACTGTAAAGTAAAGCTACAGTCGTGGCCAAAATTAGCAAACAATCAGAAATTAGCACATTAACAATCTATAGGACCTCAGAAATGTTTGAAGACCCCTGTTGTTTTGTACTAAATCCACGAAACCTCGTGTATTTAAAAAAGAAATAGCTTATGTATGTTGTACACTTTTTTTCCAAAACTTCAGTCGGTATCTCGTCGATGATAAGTGTAATGTTGTCTTCCTCTGATGAAGACGTACTTGACTTTTTCCCCTAGAGAGACTATAGAGACTATACGTATGCCCTAAAAAAATAGTCTCGTGGCGTCAAATCGCACGAAAGAGGGGATACTTGTCAGTGAGTAAATTATTTCCCGCTGGCTGGGGCGTTTGGATTCATGTTTAATAAACCTTTTCCTTGCTGTATTCTACAAAATTTTAAATGTTCATTTGTCTTTTCCGATAAATAAAACAGCGCATACTTTTGCTCCTCACTATTTAGTGTAATTATCAGCTTTCCATGAGTGTGAAATCATAGCCTCTTTTGTGTTATCTCTCACAACAAACACACCCACAAAAGTGTGGTTTTGAACACGATCACGAGATGACTCATTAATAATGCGCCAAGTGGTGGGGTGTGGGGTAGAAAATCTAAATATTTACCGGAGATTTTAAAATTTCAGTGTTGAGTGTGCGTGCATTTGACAATCAAAGGGCTAATGATTTACAGATCAATCAGTCAGTGGAAACTGGGGGGGGGGGGAGTTTCTCGTATGTCTCTCACTCAGGAGCAGTGTGTATGGGGATTACCCCCCCTATACTGTTGATTGGAATTCGTTGAACATGTTCTCTCTAATAGGGCTCGATGAATCAAACAAACGACAAAAAAAAAACAGCAAAGCGTGACATCAATTGTTAAAATACATTCTACGTTCGTTGGAGATATTCTGTGATTTCTGTTGGTCGTGAAATTACTCCGTTTTTATATTAATTTTTCATTTTGTATTCTCACATTTTTACAGCCAAAACAAAGTTTTGATTTGACAAATCAATTGAAATCCGAAAACACTTTGGTGAACCAGTCAAATAATCACCCGTCCAACCCGTCATGTGTACATCGAGATTACAGCCGGAATGTGTTGATGACTACGTCATAGTCAGACATTGCCAATAGCCGAGGAACAAAACGACAAATATTTTTGTTTATATTTCTTAATGGAATTACAATCAAATCAAGCAATAAAAATCAATCAAATAGCAGTTGTATAAAATTGATAATTGCACTGAAATCAATGCAAATTTATCAATAAATCAATTTAACCAAACGACTTGAACGACAACGACAATTCTCAAACAACAACAACAACAGCAAACAAGCAAATTGTGATATTAAATAATAGTAAAAATTTACAAGATTGAAGAAGAAGAAAAAAAACAACACCAACTTGCAAACGTTCTATCAATACCGGCTTTCATAAATAAATACGTAATTTGTATTCGGTCTACCCCGGCCATATGTTTACACGGCTGACTGCCGTTTGCCATTCAATTTAAACTGTAACGGTCGCTTTAAACAATTCTCTCACGTATCTCCTCACGGAACACCAACACCAACAACAACCACAGCCTAAAACGGGAAACGTAAAGGACGGCATACGTAGAAACCCCCCAATACACACGTAATCACCAAAAGCCGTCAAAAGAAACCCTTAAAAAGCAACGAGGAGAACATCGAGAGCAAAACAAACATACGTAATATCGGAAATAGTACGTCATTGCCGTGTGGTCGTCGTCGTCGTCTTCGTGTTCGCTGCCGCGCCATAGCCAATAGTTTGTAGTACGCGATGGGAAACACATCGTCACACACGCATGAACCTTTAGAACGCGGAGGCTTCCAAAGAGGCAAATTCGGTGATGTCAAAACTGGGGTAGGTTTACGGGTTTGCCGCAAAAACACTTGTTTCTCTTTCTCTCCCTCTCTCTCTTATAATCCTTTATTGTTATTCTCTTATTAATCTTTAATATTCTCTGTCTTTTCCTGTGCTGCGCAGAAATCGGCTTCATTCCGTTTTAGTAAAAAATCACCCAAGAAAATGGATCGTTTGCGACGATCCTTTCGTGATTCGTTTAGACGGCGAAAGGATCGTGTGCCCGAATCCTCGAAGCCCCACCAATGGCAAGCCGACGAAGAAGCCGTACGCACCGCCACCTGTTCTTTCGGTGTCAAGTATTTGGGATGTGTCGAAGTTTTTGAGTCGCGCGGTATGCAAGTTTGCGAGGAAGCCCTCAAAGTTTTACGGGTAAGTTTTCCATTGAAAAGGGTGTTGTCGTTTCTGCACTCAAATGAGTCTCCTCAAGAGTTGATTGAACTTAATTTGTTGGCCGTTGTATACGTTCGCTAATCATTTTTAAACATTTAAAACAAATTTTGCAATTAGTGCAAAAGAGATTCTTAATTAATATCATCGTTCATACAGCCATACGAAGTGAGTTTAATTAAACATTTATTAAGCGATTTTGACCTTGAGTTCAATGAAGAACCTCATTCTCATTCTCAGTCTGACTTATAACAACATTTTCTCTGTTTGTTTCTTCATTTTGTAGAACTCTCGTCGTCGCCCGGTTCGCGGACTGCTCCATGTGAGCGGTGATGGTTTACGTGTGGTGGACGATGAAACCAAGGGCCTTATTGTTGATCAGACCATTGAGAAGGTCAGCTTCTGTGCTCCCGATCGCAATCATGAGCGTGGCTTCAGTTATATTTGCCGTGATGGCACCACACGTCGCTGGATGTGTCATGGCTTTTTGGCCGTCAAGGATTCCGGTGAACGTCTGTCGCATGCCGTTGGCTGTGCCTTTGCCGTGTGCTTGGAACGCAAACAACGCCGCGACAAGGAGTGCGGTGTCACGATGACCTTCGATACGAAGAATAACACATTCACGCGCACCGGCTCGTTCCGTCAACAGACAATGACGGAACGCTTGGCGAACAACGAACGTGGCATTGACACGCCTTCGGCCCTTATCCAGCCACAGCCGAAACCCTTTAATCCCTTTGCCATCGAACGGCCACATGCCACACCAACGATGCTGGAGCGTCAAGGCTCGTTCCGGGCCTTTAGCACAATTGGTAGTCAGTCACCTTTTAAGCGCCAGATGTCATTGCGTATCAACGATCTTCCGTCCAACGCTGAGCGTCAGAAGGCCTTTCTTGCCGCCGCTTCAGGTGTCGCCCTGGGCCTGACCACGCCTAATCGTAGTGTTTCGCCCATACCGGAGGTGTCACCGGCCCGGCCCGGCCTAGAGTTGGAGAACGGGGGTATGGCCACGGCCGAAACAGTTAGTCAACTCTGTCAGGAGCTCAGCCAGGGACTGACATTGCTCTCACAAAACGATGCGGTGCTAGCGGCATCCAGCGGTGTCGCCGATGATCTCAACTTCAACAACAACTTGAGCATTAATCAGAATATAATAGCTGCTGAGAAGCACTATCAGAAAGTAATCTCCTCTCCAACCAGTACCAGTAGCTATGGTATTGTAACGCCCACAGCCCAGATAACACCACGCATTGCTTCCGTTTCGCCAGCGATCATAAAAACACCACCTCAGACTCCAAGCAATACACCAACACTTCCGACGAGTGCCGACAAGACGGCTCTCACGGAAGCTGCACTGCCCAAAGCTGACCAATGGCTGGGTCAGGTGGTGAAAAGCACTTCACCGGCCCCCCTCAAACGGGGTCCTCTACTCAGCAGCGGAGGGCGTACACAATCGATGAGCTCCGTGCCCGGCGTCAATGATCCCTTCGATGCTGAGTGGGTAGCGGGCGTGACAAAGCCACTGTCACCCGACATGCCACCAGCTGCCGCCGTCGCCCCCACGTCCACCGCAACGCCCCTACACAGTACCAATCCATTCATATCGCCACCGAAACCACCAGCACAAACATTCCAAGTGCAACTTTAAGAATGCCACCGCCATCCCCAACCAGCAAAAAAAATAACGGGTGCAGACAAGTCAACATCCAATGCAACGCAAGGGAACGAGGGAGGGAATAAGTGTAGTGTTGGACACAATCACTTAAAAAAAAACTATGTTACAAGTATTTTATAAGCGTTAAATCAATGAAAAAGAAGAATGAATGAAATGCCGCTGGAAAAAGGAGAAACTGAACGAATGAAAGAAGAATGAATGAATGAAAGAACAGAGCGATAGAGAAGCGTAGTTAGAAACATACGTATGTAGTTAGTTAACGGTAGCGTGAACTGAACTGAAGTGCAGCGACACCCTGGGCAAACTTGTTACTTAATTATCGCTTAATTGATGTTACTTACATTTCTATAAATTAATTTCCTATCAAAAACAATAAACACACAAAACAAATTCACTCTGTATATCTCTGTTATAGAAACAAAACTGAAACTAGATGATGAAAAGTAGGGCGAAACGGCAATGGAAAAAAGGATCCTGTTTGACGTTTATGTTCTCAAAGAATGTAAAAAAATAAAACAATCGTTTCAAACCTCAAGCTCCAACCCACCCACACCAACCCCATCAATTACATTTCCAATGGAGACTAAAGAACCGACCAATCAATTTCTGATACTTCTGATTGATTTTTCAAATATTACCGGTTTGTTCCCCACCCACCATCCCATTATTTTCATTTACTTTGTGTAATAGTCTTATATTTTTTTCTGTAACGTCCGCCTTTTCGTAATTTATGTCAATGATTTTGATTAATTTGTACAAAATGTATTATATTAAATTAATTTTAATTAACAAAAATTTAAACTTTTTTTTTTAATATTACGTTACACTTTACGCTATCTATACATGTATTTGTATGTAATTTACTTTACTTTATTATGATTATTATTTTGTAATTTTTATTTCGTTTCCTAGATTTACGCTGTTTGTGTTGTATTACAGACAAACACAAACATTAATAAATATAAAAATAAAGAAATTATAAATAAATTAAACAACAGAAAACATTCTAAGAAATAGAAACACAATCAACAAACGTGACGATTTTCTGTTTAGTTGCAATAACGTTTCTGAAAGAGAGAGAGAAATTGTCGGTAAAAGCTACCATGATGATTATACACGTTGATTGAAATTCGTCAAAAATTAGTGCATAACAACAAATATATATATATAGGATATACAGATGGTCAAAAAGGTTATGGAAGAAAAACTGCAATGTTTGATCCAATTGTATTTGCCTTGGTGAAATATCACCGCAGTTTGTCCTCAATGGGTTGGACTTGTTATACAGTTGAAACTGTTCCAGCTTTCACTTTCATTCCGCCAAAGTGAAAGTTACCTGTGACAGCTTTCATGTGAAATACAATTTATGCAGTTTTTGTCAGGTCTTTCGAATCTCTAATTTTGAGAAGACCCACTTGCTCCCAAAACCATTTGTTCAATGTAAAAAATTCAAATATCGTCTTTGTATCCGCTGTTAATGAACAAAATTTCAGCGAAATCTATTTTTTTTTAAAGAAAATCTAAAATTTGTTTGGTTTAACCCCTTTATTTTTTTGTTCCAAATATTTTTTTTCCAAATAAATTGTCTTTTGCTTTTGGATGTATTCTGCCTGTGAAATGATGTACTTACAACCACCTACAGTTGTATAGTTTAAATAACAAAAAAACACATTTTTAGAGTGCTCCAGCGGATGCACAATTAATCCATTAAACACTACAGGTCTCAGTGTGTTAATAATAGTCCTAATGTCTAGCTTTAATTTGATAACAAACTTTCGTTTCGATACCTTAGTCCGCTGCTGAAAAATTGGACAAATAGTTTCAAGGGACATTCGTAAATTGAAATATCGAGAAAACTTACTTTCTGAACCTAAGTTGTTTCAAACTATTTGTTCAATCCAAAGAATGACAACGATGTCTTCTTCAGGGTGGATGTCTTAAAGCTCGCAGGCGGTGATGCAATCAATGTAATTTTACCGGTGAGCCACTCTCTCTGTCTATCTCTCTCGGGCAAAGGTCAAATTTGAACAATCAAACAATTTATTTTTCTTTGGTTCAGACAAATATTTGTGTTTTTAGGGAATTTTTTTATTCGACCATGAGGTGTCATTAGGATTTCCAAAATCAATTATAAAAAAAGGTAAAATATTTGTTGAGACGAGCGGAATTATTTAAAATCATTTTGTTTAATATTCACTAAAATGTAATATTTTAGAAATTCTTGTAATTGGTCAGGATTGACTGATTAAGAAGGAGAGATGTTATTTTTTTTTAAATACCTACATTTTTTTTTGACCATCTGTGTGACACAGCACGAGCACTCAGTTGAAAACCTTTTGGATAACATATCCACAAATACCAATACACTCCACACACACACACAGCATTACCTTAATGTACTCTGACGTATGTGTATACATATTTCCTCTAAATCATGCACCAAATTTGAATATTTTATAGATAATATAGAATTAAAATTGAGTTGATAAAACCAAAATGAATAAAAATCCAACACCCAAATATCCGAAACAAAATTTAGCTCAATTTTTGCAAATTCTGAATAGTAAACAATTAAAAAAAAATCAAAAAAAAAAACAAACGCAATGAACTCACATCCACGCAGAAACGCCATAACAACTGAAACAGAACAAAGCAAACTAAAAGCGCCTTTTCAAGCTGAAATGTTAACCCACGATCTTTTGAAAAAAAAAAACAAACACCTCCTGTTACT
Source organism: Hydrotaea cyrtoneurina (assembly GCA_958296145.1). Classification (NCBI taxonomy): domain Eukaryota; kingdom Metazoa; phylum Arthropoda; class Insecta; order Diptera; family Muscidae; genus Hydrotaea; species Hydrotaea cyrtoneurina. The sequence continues at coordinate 90,278,170 of OY282514.1, forward strand.
AACTCATTACTAGTGCCGGTACAGATGATGTTTTTCCTGGCCCCCTGGCCCCCTAAGTTTGATTTTCAAAATCAGATTGTCTCTAATTTGCATTCATATCAAAGTAAAAAACAACTATAAAATATATACCTACATATTTAGTATTTAAAATAATGAAACCCTCTAATAAATGTGAAAATATTGAAATGGAATCACTAACGAACAGAAACGTGAACACAGACTTTTTGAAAGTGACGAGATTTTTTGCTAGAAATAAAAAAAGGGAAATTTATTTATCAGAAACACATTTTGTGTACGACAAAAGGAAAAAAGAAAACAAGAAAAGTTTTTAGCTTTTTTATTTGCTAAATCAAATTGAATATTGTTATACAAAGAAAGATATATAACAGAAAAACAAATACAACTTTCATATACTTATTTATATACCATCATATGTATAAATAATATTTACAACAACATTATTAAAATTATACTTAATAATATGAAACGATGAAATGATGTATTGTTTATGGGTCTTGATTTTTTGTTTTGTTTTGTTTTTTTTTCTCAAATTTATTCCGAGCATATACATAATTATGTAAATTAAGACGTACATACACATAAGTAAATGAATTCTACAAACAACAACAAATAAATTAAAATTGCACTGAATCAATGTTTGAAATTTATTTAAATGCACAATTTTCTAAAACTTAAGATAAACATAAACAAAAGCAACAACAACATTTAATAAGAGATACTCCGGTCGAAGATCAGTTTTAGCGGCTTCGTTTGTCTTTGGGTTCAAAAAGTTGAAACTAGACGGGGACTAAGTGTGACTATTCTAGATATTGTAGCAGATTGTAGCAAATAATGTTTTTTTTTTTTGTTTGAGATTAATTCCTCACCAAACTCGACTCTCAATTGATTCAAGAATATGTGTGGCACTGTCCAATTGAGACCACAAGTCAACCAAGTCCAATTCTTTCAATGACGTCTTTTGCATTTTTTCAATATATCCAAAGACTATAGAAGTTGTTTTTTGACACATTAGTTCGGCTACACACTCCAGATGTCAGTAATTGGCTTGACAACATTTGAAAGGTTTTCAAAGCAATGTTTTTTTTTTAAAACACCTACTGCCTAAATACCCTCTTTGAAATGTTCAGCAAACTATTTGTATACAATCTTTGATATATCGGAAACAATTTAAATATTTTTTTATAAAAGAGATGTCCTCATCTGGATACAATACTGCAGTTATACATCCTTCAACAGAGGATTTTCGTCTTTAATCCTTCATCACACACATACATATATCAGAAATGGTCACACTTGTCCTCACTAAGACTATGGAATCTTAAACTAAGATTAACAACAGATTAATCTCCCACAGCTGATCTTCTGACTGGAAAGACTCTCGTGTCCAGAGATACAGACTGGCTGCGGTCTGACTCGAAGATGAACAGAGACTTGACATCTCCCTATTACTTACATATATATATATATATATACAATATAAAATATAAATATTGACAATGTTGTTATATTTATGGTCATTGTAATACTTCTTGTTTTGTCATACAGAAATACAAAATACATACATACATACATATATAAATACATCAATCATAAATATGTGCTTATGTGTAGTTAAATAAAATAAAAATTCTGTGATTAGTAAATAAATAAATAAAAAAAAAAGAAAAAACGAAAAATGGAAAATATGAATAACTACAACCGAGATATCATTTGTCACCATCAATCGCATTAAGTTCAAATTCGACCTGGCTTTCCAGTCTGTCACTATTTAAGAATTTAAACATTAAATAAAATCAATATCGCACTGGAGAAACTGGGTCTCACACTAATCATTTTGATCTTTGTTCCCCCAAAGGGATTCGTATTGAATCCCAAACATCAACAACAAAAAACGGAGAATATTATGAGTTTGTTGATCTGGGATAACAAAAGAGTTTAAACTAAAGAAAGTAAATGAAAAAAAAACACAGCAACAAAAAGATATTTCAATAAAAAAAAACAATATTTTATTCAATTTGAAAGGTAAACTGAGTTTAATTTAAAAAACAATCTAAAGAGCAGTCGACCTAAGTCTAAGTCTGAGTTTAATTTAAAAAAAAGAGCAGTCTAAAGAGCTGTCAATCTAAGTCTATGTCTGTTGGCAGCAGTATTAGTAGGTCAGCACTATGGATTGTGGGAAATTGAAGACTTGTTTGTAAAAAGGAGAGAGTTTCGTCTATAACGACAAATATATGTAATAAAGTTGCCCTAGGCAAAGCAAAGCAATCAAGTGAACAGATATGCATAATAAGTCAGTTTGCAGTCGTTTTAGTTCGGCTGCAAAATCCAGATCTCACATATTCTTGTATAGAAATTCAGTGTTTGGTTCGTGGAAAAAAACAAGGCTGCCCTTCTACTGGAAAACTTCACATCTGCCTTAGGGCTAAACGTTTGCCAACAACATTTAATGAATTACTGTATAGTAAAGAGATAATAAAAAAAAAAAAAGGCGTAGACTGTATTTTATTCATTAACCCTTACCGTGGATTTGTAGAATATATTCGACACTTCACATGATTTTTAGCACGTCAACAACATATTTGCCACGGAAAGAGTCAATAGACATTGTCTTTGCCTGGGTTTGAGTACAAAAAACGTTTTCAAATACTTCAGATTATAAATAACGTTTAAGGTTTTCCAAAAAGTAAAAAAAAACACAGCGTTGGAAAAAAGAGTCTGTTTGGCCATAGCTGACAATGCAGCATTGGGGAGTTTACGATAATCCAACTCGGCAATCCTGAAATATACAAAATTCTCCACTGGGCAATCCTCAAATACATAAATTTTTTGTTTCCTGTTGGTTTTTGACGTTACTGAGCTGTATAGACAGTGACATCTGTGATTTAAAAAGTAGCGGAGGCCGTTCTTACACATCATGTAGTCTATGCACACACCAGGCGTACCAAAACTACAAAAATGCCCGCCAGGAGAGGCCGGCCTTACTCAGAATTCAGTGAATACACAAACCATGTATATTGGAAATATGAAATGCCCGCTAGGTGGATTATTGCATAGCTTTACCAAATACGAAGCGTCCCGCGTGATTCACGTTTGAGAAAACAATATATTTATTTATTTATTTATTTATTTATTTATTTATTTATTTATTTATTTATTTATTTATTTATTTATTTATTTATTTATTTATTTATTTATTTATTTATTTATTAATTACAATACAAAGTAAATTTATATTCTAATATTGGGTCCAAGGGTAAACCGGGTGACACAGACCATTTGGCTAAAATTTTGCAGCGACAGACCAAAGCCTCTGGTGGGAATCGAACCCACAACCCCCACGCTGATAGACAAGCACGCTACCAACTCGCCTACCGGGGCGCCTACAATATAAAAAACTAATCAAAACAGGGGAAGTTTGTGAATCTTAAATTAACAGAAAATGGCAAAGAAGAACAACTAATAGGTTATGACAAGGGGAGCTAGGCGGAAGTAGCTATTAGATAAACGTCCCTTTAAAATAGAAGAGGGTAGCGCCCATGGAACAAATTCACATTTTTCAAAGGTTCTGTATTAAATAACGTTAGAAATATAGCGAGACAGCTGGACAAAAGTTGATGTTGTGGTACATTTATTGTCTTGCATAAGAATTTTCGGTATTACTGAATTTTCAAAAATGATGTAATTTGTCTTTATCTTTCTGTGGTCATATTTCGGAAACTAGCCAAGGTATCAAAGTGCTATTACCCTTAAATTAAAGCTGAAGTTCTGCACTACAATTCATGTAATGGATCTAATGTAACAAGCGCACTTTCAGAGGTTTTTTTTGCGAAATGAAGTGTGCATTTACAGAAGACTCTTTTGTTCACATCTTGAAAACTACTTGAGCAATCCAATAAATTCCAAATGATAATTATTACATTTTGAATGCACAAAATGTCCCCTACAATGAAATATCAAAAAAAGAAAGAAAAAATTTTGGCTCAAAAAAAAAGAAAGGGGTTAGCCTTTCAAAATTTGCGATATTTGAAAAAAATTATTTTTGTCTGAAAATTTGTTCATCGACAAAGAATCAACGCCAGAAATCGACGTAATGGAGCTTTTTTGTCTCACATAAATATTTTCGGATTTAGAGGATTTTTAAAAAAATAAATACGCAATTTGACTTTGTCTTTCTGGGGTCATATTTCGGAAACTGGCCAAGGTATCAAAGTGCTATTACCCTTAAATTAAAGCTGAAGTTCTGCACTACAAATCATGCAATGGATCGAATGTAACAAGCGCACTTTCAGAAGTTTTTTTTTGAGAAATGAAGTATGGATTTAGACAGGAGTCTTTTGTTCACATCTTGGAAACGACTAGAGCAATCCAATAAATTCCAAATGATAAGTATTACATTTTGAATGCACAAAATGTCCCCTACAATGAAATATCAAAAAAAAGAAAAAAAAAATTTTGGCTCAAAAAAAAAGCCTTTCAAAATTTGCGAAATTTGAAAAAAAATATTTTTGTCTGAAATTTTGTTCATCGACAGAGAATCAACGCCAGAAATCGACGTAATGGAGCTTTTTTGTCTCACATAAATATTTTCGGATTTAGAGGACTTTTAAAAATTAAATACACAATTTGACTTTTTCTTTCTGTGGTTATACTGTGGTGAAACTAGCCAAGGTATTAAATTGTTACTTTAATTTAATAAAATATAGCCATGCGTTTACTCTAACCCAGGGTCCAAGTTTCATCTCAATAGCTCCAGTCGTTATCGAGTTATAACATTTTCAGTTTGAGTCACATGTGAAAAAAATTACCACCTACAACTTTCTGTTCGCCGGGTATCAGAACATGGAGAATTGCCTTTTCCCACTGGCATTCTCTTTTATATGGGAGTGTCTGTGTGTTGTAAATAAAACTGGGCCATATCTATTCTTTGGAGGCTGGGAATCCGGTTACCGGGATTTATAGACATATATCGATAAATGGAATAAGTAGAGATATTTTTGTCCACATTATTGTAGGTAGGACGAAGTCTGCGAAGTCGGCTAGTGATATATAAATTTAGCAGTAAATCGGATCAGATTTGTTTTTCTATTATTTTATCTTAGGAGGAGTAATATACACCAGTAAGGAATACAAGACTCTGCTCGAGTATTACGCTCGGTAAAATTAAAACTCAATAGGTAAATAATGAAATGAACAAAAATTGTATTTATTTGTAAAAATTGTCAATTAAATTAAATCAAAACTAAGGCCCTCATAAGCGGACACCTCTCATATGCGGATAAAATTCTCAGTCCCTTAGCTGTCCGCTTCTGAGAGAGTACACTGTATATATAAAACTATTTGCATGTACAATTCATCTGCACAATTGATCGGCTGTGCTAGATAAAAACCATCGGACAGGGCTAGTGGCCAACTCCCAAATATCCGTCTGTTGACTGTGGAAACCCTTCATTTGCAATAACTCCAAGTTTATCCATTTGAAAGGACGATTCTCATGGCAACACAAACAGTGATAGTCGTACGGAAAGAAATCGCGTGACAAGGCTTTATCACATATTTTCACATAGGCGTCTGAATCCACACTGCAAGCAAAGAAAGTAGGAACACGGTGATCGATTGCTAACAAAACGAGATAATGGGACCGGAAATGTGTTGGAGAGCGGTGACAAATACTTACTAGCACTTCCCACAGACTCCAGATGGGCCAGCCCCTTAAGGACATGCAATCCAAATTCATCTAATTTTCATTTCTCGAGTCTTTGGCTGGAAACTATTCAAAGTACAAGGAAAGAAATTAATAAAGTAAATGAAAAACGGCGATGTCCAAATGGCAAATATGGCTGGGATTAAAATTCTGAGGAGTGAATTAAATGTTGATTACGTTTTTGCAAATAATTCCAATTTGACCTGCATTTGGAGACCACCGGCTGTGTCGACACTTCTTATCTTTGCCACCGCCATTACTGCCGCCAGTACCACTGCGGGCGCCTCCGAAAACACTGTCATTACCAGACATGCTGTACACCTAAAACGACAAATAAGAGAGATGTGTAACTAATTTCTTATGTTGGTCAAAAACTATTCGTGCTAAAAACATATATTTTACGTAACAATTCACGATAAAAAAAAATACTTTTGTCTTAATTTTGGCTCTTCGACAGAGGTAATTCCAATTTCTAATTTTGTCATATCTTCTTTGTAGAATTTTGTTTGATTTTTTCTGGTTGTAATACTGTTGGTTGATAGTGTGGATACCGTGGGTAAAATATCATCGTGTGTGTAAATGAACATGTTGCACCCAAACTATTTAATTTCAATATTTGTGTACGAATCGACCGACCATTCACGCACAACTTCTTTAGTTCATAAATGAGTGCCGATAACACGTATGTCGATAATAATGTTTGCAGTCTTATACAGGAATTTCCACTTAGCACTGGAATTTGTGTAAGGGGAAATGCATACAAGTTGGAATCCATAAAATCCACAATTCCCAAAACAATTGTTCTCATTGTAATCACAAACCTTCAATACGGAGCTGTGTTGTTCTTTGGTACACGTAGGTGGCGCTAGTGAGTTAACCGGAAGCGGAACTGATTTTTCATGCGAAATGTGGGCATTAATTTCAGGGTTGCGGAGCTGAGATTGTAACAACTATCAATTTGTGAGAGGTGTCCGCTTATGACAGAAAAACACAAGCGGATTGGTACGAAAAAAAGTGTCTGTTTATGAGGTGAGGTATCCGCAAGGAGAGAGTACACTATAGTTCACCTTATATGCATCAATCGCCAAGGTTTTTTTTCTCCATTTATTGGACTTTCTGGCAAATAATATTTTAAGCTTTGAGTAATTCCGACAAAATATATATAAAATAAATCTGAAAAATATAAATCACACAAATATTTGGTAATATTTTGTACTCGAAATGTAGTAGGTCTTCAAATTAATTATACCAGAAAGGAAAAACCAACAATTATATTGCGGCTAACCCGAATTGATTTCAATATCCACAAGCCAGACTATTACGTAATAAATTCGAAACTTGTATCCACAAAAAAACAAATCCTCCCTTGTCGGCCACAGTCACTTTGTTAGAAAATTACCAATTTTGCGTCGCCATTATTCACCGTTGATCTTCCTGCCATCCAACCATTGAAAACTCTCCACCAGCAGAATGTAATGGAGTGCTTGCAGTTTATTGCCAGTCTGTCCAGCACATCATTAGGACAGTACGCGGATGCCTATCGCGTCACTCTCCAAATCCCCATTATGCTGTTGTTTCACTAAACGTTTAAAGGATTTTTAATTCATTACACGCGAAATTGTGTTTTCCTATTCGAGCGGATGGATTGAAATGCACGAGGTTCTCAGGGTATTTAAATACTCAAGGCATCACAAAAAAAAAACACAGGAGCCGATGTATTGGGCAAGCAGAAGAAGGTTAATATGGTAAATACGCATACGTACAAAAACATATAGGTGGAAACATATTACAAGGATAACCAGTATGTTGAGACAGTGACAGATGTTAAACCTGTGGCCTTTGACGTTGCCCCAAACTGTACAAACATTAAAATAAGTTGAGGATGTCATAGCCAATTTTGAAATCCTATACTGAACATGGCAAATTTGAGGGGGAAAAACGTTGCCTTGTATTACGAGGCTTGAGAAAAAACAACAACAACAAAAAAAAGCGTTTGGTTTTTGGAAAATTTTAGATAATACAGAGGATTTGATCAATTGAATGAGATATTCAATAAATCGTGTATGCCTTTGGAGATTATTGACCACGGCTTCGATTGTGGTTAGGTTGAATGGAGGATCGGTCATGTACCATGACCGTCTCATGTCACTGACATACACCTAGGCCAGCCTACCTACGATTGTGGTGGACATTTCCTTCTTATTAAAATATTCCCCATGAAATAAAGTGTGAATTAGGCAAGTAACGATCCGCGTGTTTTAATAAATCCACAATAAACTCTTCCAATTCGAGCCCTTTTATACTTTCTGCAGGCCAAATAATGGCCACCCCTACCGAGTTGTATTGAAAACTAAAAACTGAGTTTCAAATTCTGACTGAAATATTTGGCACCAGCTCCAAACATATACTACTGCGCCAACAATCAGTTCGTACGCCTGTCAGATTTTTAATATTCTAAATTTCTGCTTTTATGTTTCTTTAAAAATCTATGATTTTTTGAGACAAAGTTTATTGTCTCCTTAAAGCTAATATTTTTATTTCTTAGAACTAATAGCAGAACAAAAAAAAAAAAATAAAAAAAAGTACAAAAACAGCAACTTAAATTACATATTAAAAAATGTTCAGGGGTACGAACTGATTGTAGTATGTGTTGCCTGCAAAATATGTTTGGGAAAACATGTTCCATAGACCGTGTTTTCCTCTGTGTATGTATTTCTTTTTAACATTGGATCAATACTGACCGGCCTCCAAAAAATCCTAATAAGGAAGGTAACTCTTCTCTCGGATCGGAGTCTCCTACATTGTATCCAATCCTAGGTTTATCCTATTTTTGTCTCCGTGTACGTATATGGAGTCGTGGCAAAATTCGGCTGTATGAGCAGAGATCGTTTTTAGGTCCCTATAAGCTCAAAGAATATTCGATAAAGTTTAGATGTTTTCTAGCGTTTCTTCTAGTCTTCTCAATTGAAACTTATCCATTATAGACCAATTACCATGTTATATCATATTATATCCATTTAAAATTTACGATAAACAGAAATTTTGTTTTGAAATTCATCATAATATATATATATATAAATATATGTATGTGCATATAATATCAACCTGTCCTTGTCCAAAAGTATGCTATCGAAATGAAAACTTTGTTATTGATGTAATAAATTTTATTGGTTATTTATGGATAACATCAAACGAGATGTACAACGGAAGCAACTGCAGCTACTTCTATCCTGGAGCCATTTTAAAGTTCAACAAAGTCATAAAAACAGTGTGTGTGTCTGTGTGTGTGAGAGAGAGCGTATGTGTGTGTGTTTTTCGAAACTCACACCACTCGCTGGCAAAAGGTCATTCCAGCCAAAGTTTTCTATCAGCATGGCACCGCATAGAAATCTACAAATCGAGCCGATTACCGCTGGCATGCGGCGGCAGGCGTCATCTCATTTATAAATACTCAACACGAATAACCTGAAGATTAAACCGAAGATAATTGCCAAAAGTTTGTTGGAATTAAACCTGAAATAATGATGTCATCAAGATAATTCTGATAATATCATTATACAGCGGCCGTCATGTCTTATCATGTAGTGTCATGAATGAAATGGCAAAGCCGAAAGAAACAACAGCCATAAAGGAAAAACTGCAATCAGTGCCACTGTCGCATGGCCTGAAGATGTGCACGAGCGACTGGGCCTGATGTAATTATTACAAATGTCACTCATACGGCGTGAGTGAGTGAGTGAGTGTTGCTCATATGCAATTACAATACACATTAAACACTGCGACGTCGCTGAGGTGTTCGTGGTAATTACAATCAGTATCACTCATATGCCGCCGCTCGACTTGGTGTTGGTGTCGGTGTATTGTATGAGAGGAACGGCTTGACTTAAACTCTCTTTAAATTCCGTTCCGTTGTGCATTGTCTTCGTTTTATTGCCATCGGTTTTTTTCCCCCATGGTTCGAGCAGTTGGTAAGGGGCCAACATGACCAACACCGTAGCACACGGAGCCAGAGCCAGAGCCAGAGCACTGATTGAATTCATTTCCGTTTATTTATTTGTTAAATTATTGCTGTCACATCAACTAGGCAGGGCAAGGACGTTGGAAATATTTGAGATTAGTGCACGACATGTGATGTGAGAACGATGATGACGACGACGATGCCAACACAAATTTAACAACAATTGTTATAATTCCCTGAAGAAACATTGTCTCTACCTCTCTCTCACTGGCTCTCCATCCTACCTTGTGATTCCGGCAGCGTTCACTTGGTTTTTTGTGTAAATACTTTTTGGCTCTTGGCCAAGATTGTCTGTTCGTTGGCCCGTTCGTGTGTCTTTTACTCTGATTATTATGACTTTTGAATGAAAGCAACCAAATGATAAATCAACGGAGCAATTTGTAAAAGGGTTACTTGGTAAAGAAACAACAACAACAACAAAAACACCAAAACGAACGACCAACAAGAAAATAGTGTAAATATTAAATATTTGTTAATGTCCGGACGGACAATAATCGGATCGATTTGACAAGCGGCTGTTTGCAACAATTTACGGAGGCTGGGGTCATCATCATTGAATTGGCAATTGTTTCACAACGTAAAGAGGAACAGAGGAGAAAAAGATACGATTTTTGAAAATGTTGACAGGCTTTACTATTTCTGATGCGTCTATGTAAAGCATTAGAAATTGTAGGCCTGGATATTGCATACTAATACAAACACATCGAATGTGTAGATGGTATTCTCTGAATTGAGGCTCGTTTTATTTTGTGGCCTTTTTCGTAAAGGCCTTCAATCTTATACACTGAAAAAATGACGAAAAAATCTAATACAAATCAAATGCAAATACAGACTTATTCACACTCAAATGTTGCACTTTCTTGAATTTAATACGTTTAAAACAAGTACATGTGACTACTGATTAATGTAAACAAACACGGTTTCCGAGAAGAAGTATTATCAAACTGGTTGTACCTTCTAATGTACCTGGAAGGACATATACAAATAAGAAGATCAATGAGTTGTATAGTCCCCAAAGCAAAGACAGGGTAGTGATTTCAAATACAATGTCCGCTAACTTCTGCCGGTATCCATTCTGTGCAGCCTTGTTTGTGAAATGTTCACACTATTCCACATCCGGTAAAAAAAATGTTTTATATTCATTATCATATCAACCTGCTTCTTGGCAAATCCCCTCCGGCTTGCGATTTATTTGTTAGTATTCATTACTTTTAAATAAATGTATTTTTGTTACACAAAAATGATTCATTTCTGGTTTTTCCCGTACAGATTTTCTGAATGTTGCCACTACCGTCCGTTGTGCGGTCCTTACTTGTTGTTTACAAATTCAGTTTGTTTTCTGTTTCCTCTGTATGGACGCGTACTCGTACTGTTCGTATTTATTATTTTTCTTCTTATGAATAACAACTAAAACCGGAGAAAACATGGCACAAACAAAACCAGCAAAGAGAAAACAGTAGAAAATCACTCTTGACTTGTAATTGAAACTTTGCGTTGCGTTTTTGCACATTTTGCTGATGAAGCTCCGCCGCCGTCGTCACCACCTTTACCGCCAACATATTACATCCGACTACTTGGATGTCCCCGTACCGCGACATCTCGTCCTGGCTGGTAAACTGAACTAGTCAATCTTTTTAACTGTTGGTTGGGTTTGCTTGTTTGTGTTTCTTCATTCTTTCATTGGCTGATAGTTTTATTCACTGTTTTTTACACCCCCCCCCCCCCACCCAGTTTCGCTTTCCTGCGATTGTGCCCCTCACCGAACTCTGTCTAGAGCATAATGAAAAATAATGATGCTTTCGTTTCGTATAGCAGAGTCTTAACTAACGGTAAATATATATATATATATATATATATCAGGTAGTAGTTTGAGTTAACAGTTGTAGTTGTTTTTGTGTTAACGGAGAAAGTTACTTTGAAATAATTGAAATGCATTTGTGGAATAGAAAAAAGAACGCCACACATACACACCAACCAGATGTCTGAAATTTAAGTTTATATTTAATAGACGCCGATATTTAAGGATACATTTAATTCCTTTAAATATTAAATATCTGCTGACTGTTAGATAAGTCCTTAGCATTTAAATGGGAAAAAGGTGGAATTTACATTGAATATACATATTGTTTTAATTCGAAACTGATGGCGATAAATTTAGAAATTACTCTCTTATTCCTAAAGTCGTCGACGTATATGTGGTGGAAAATGAGTTTTAAAGGCGTCAGAAAAATAATGTGTGGACCTGGGTTTGATGAATGATAGTCGGACACACTGCAGCGCACAGTGGGGGTGGTCATTGAAAGTTGACACAATTTTTCCGTATCCCTGTAAAAGTCTTCAAGTTTGGTATAAACAAAGTTTCAGCAAAATCGGCCACCGCCCATGAAACCCATACAAAACATTGATTTTTAATATTTTGTTATCATGCGATGAAAAACGTTATTTATTCTTCATCTAACATTTCTTAAGCTGGTACTGAAAGGATCTGATAAACTCAGTAAGCGACGAAAAATGTCAGCGAGTGTCGAAACTGACTTAAAAGTATGCAATCGTTTTTTTAGCCTTCTTGAAGTTTCAATTTTTTTTTTTGAAGGCCATGACTTAAAAGTATGCAATAGCTTTTTTAAAATCAGTTTCATGACTTCTAGAAATTTATGGTTTTCTTCCGGTTCCAGGAAATGTTCGCGAATTCATTTTTTTTTGAATCGAAAGAAGACATTTGCATCTTACATTTGGCATTTACAAAAGAAAAGCTTTGCCAAAAGTTTAGCCAAACAAATCTGTGTTTACAGTCCCAATATTATAATATAAATTTACTTTAATTTAACTGGATACACCAACATTCATCGGAGACAGAGTGGTCCCTATAACTAACCAAGGACGTTCCCATCCTACATTGTTATCCAATTCTTCTTGTGGAACATGTTCGCCATCGCTCTTCTATCGTCTAATTATTGTAAGGAATCAAAATCCTGCCTTGATCAAAATCCTGCCTTCGTTCAAGTCATTCCAATACCCAAAAAGGCTTTTGTTTCTGTTTCCGTACACGAATTTATATTTCTTAGCTAATTGCCTGGCCTACAAGTATCCAACACTCACATTTAACCTGTGACATTAAGTGATGGCCACAGTTATCTATGAATATTTTGCCACATCCAATCGGACAGATGTTGCAGCCTGTTAACATAGTTGACCTCTCTCCACAACAGGTATATTTTGCTTTGCAAATATTGTGCAAACTTCATTAATATGCTCGATATGTTTTGAGGTCCTTGGTATGAACAAAAACATCATATGCCAATTCCAAAGGATAGCTTGTACTAAATATTTGCATCCCTTTAGTTGTGCCAAATATTACCAGATCTTTTTTTTTTGTTCGTCTCTTTACAAAAATATATATTTTTTTGTTATTAAATCAAAACATTATTCTATGTACATATACACATACAGAGGCAGATTGACATGCAGATGATACAGCTATTCACACAGCCACACATACAATGCTATGCATTCATGTATATTCACACTAAATTACACACACACACACACAGAAATACCCACAGAGATGGGCATGGACATTTGTGCTGTGTAAGAGAACAACTGTCACAACATTGACCATCATTATTCAACTATTTTTAGGAGAGCGAGAGAGAGGAGGAGCCCCAGGATGCGGCCAGAGTTTTGTATGACAGACAAAAGGTAAAAACACCAACTGGTTGAACTTCATACATATGAATGTACATATATAAATGTAGTAGTCGTATGTGCAGTGAAAGAAAATGTTTCATTTCACTACAATATCCTGGTCAAGAACTAGAAGCCACAACTAGACAAAGCCAGGCTGCATTCATTCTCCTTCTAATGTGGTTTCTTTTGTTGCATATCATCTTCTTAGGGTCGTCAGAGTTAGATACATTTAGGGGAATTCCCCAAGTCGTTGTTGTATCTTTCCTCCTTCTAAACGGTGTTATTATCCTTAGAGTGGATCGTTGTCAAGGTTTTCCCAAACACAGACAGTTTAGGGGGAAGTTTTCTAGACATCCTCAGAGACATTCTATAAAAGGCCCTTCTCACTATGGAGAAGTGGCTGGGCCAAAAAAGGGCCCTGGAGTAAATTGGCGTAACAGGAGATACGATATACCATCCGTGGAGTGCTGCAATTCCATTGAAGGTTTGTGCACAAAAACTTCGTCGCTCCATTGGACAAGAAGCTGAATTTCAAGCTCACAACCCTAGCCGGCAAAAAGGCTCCAGTGGCGAGGGGGTAACAGGAAAGGATTTGGTGCTTTAGTTCAAGACTCGGGACTACCTTACATATTGGAAGACTGACGTATTTTTCGGCCTTTCTCGCTCTCTCTTGTTAACATCTATCTATTCCAATTTGATAAAAGCCCCAGCTGGGATTTCACTAGCGATTCTCTGTCTGGAAGTCGAGAAATTAATAATGTTACATCACGCATATTATAGGAATTAAAATGGAATAACTAAATCGATTCATAACTGAAACTGAAAGTTTAGTTTCTTTTTCAGTGTAGGTGCGAACACTTTTGAATGAAATGCATACATACTCGCCGTACATACATGAATAACCCCAGATATCGAAATATGAATCGCATTTATGAAAAAAAAAGAAGCGAACAAAAAACTGATGTCCGGGGTAGTGCCGAGCCTTTTATTTCATACATATTGTCATCATTTGAACATTTTAGTTTTCCATTTTTATGGCAATTTGTATTTGCCAGCTCCTCCTATGACCGTTGTCGTTGTTGTTGTTGCTGTTGACTTTTGGTAGTATGGTTTTACAAACCATTTGTTTATAGTTTGTTATTTATTATACTGTTGTTATGTTGCTACTTCTTTTCTTTTTTCCATCTCTGTATTTTTGTAGAATTTCTATTTTATTGCTGTTTTTCCGAATTGTTATTTTCTATATCTGTTGTTGTTGTTGCTCTGGTTGCAAAAAGTTTTTTTCGTTCTTCTTTTTTTCTCTCACCCATTTCGCTGCACAAAATCTATGAAGCGTAAATTTCAAATAGTTGCACGTTTTTTTTTTAATGTTCGTTGTGGTTTCTTGTTTGATTTCCTTGAACAGCGAATCGATATGTTGTTGCTGTTGTTGTGGAGTAATTATGAAATCGCAATCGACAACATATGTTTGTGGGAAATCATAATAGTTGGAAATAAAATATTGTGCCAAAATCAATAATTCGTGTTTAGGTCGAAATGGCGAATGTTTCTGTTTGCCTGTGTCGTTGGTTTATTTGTAATTTTACTTTACTTGTCTACGGTGGCCCTGTGTATTATTCGCACTTTTGCCGTATGTGTTTCGCTTCGTTTGTAGTTACTTTTGTGAAATTTCATTTCCGGTTCATCAGTATGTCAATCACAATCATCGTAAAAGTGTATTTCCGTCTAATGTTGCTGCAGTTGCTTGTCAAGAATTTCACTCTCTTTCTCGTGCAAGTCTTGTGCAGCCGTTCGAATGAATACAAAAAAAAAAAAAAAAAAAACAGAAAGACCTTTAGCAGAATGTTAAAAGGAAGGATATTTTGAATGTCAGGTTGCGGTGGAAATGCATGGATTCTTGTAAGAAGTAGTTGTCAATATGTCTGGTCTCATGTCTACGTTTGTTTCCCTCAACATCCTGCTAACGAACGAACGAACGGGGAATGTATCAAATACTTTTCAAAATAACTTCTTTAAAAGTCTACGATTTACATGATTTTCCCCTCCAAAAAATTATAAAAAATTGGTGAACAAGAATATGTGTAATCTAATTCACAGTTATTTTTTCCTTCCCGTTGAACAACAATTTAAGAGTGACCCTCGCATATGTAAACTGTTGCCCCCTCCTCTTATAATACTGATGAAGACATTTCTTATATTGATATTTCATAGAACGGAAATGTGTTTAGGATACAGGATTTGCAAAAAAAAAACAGCACTAGCAGAAAAAAAAACATTTAAATACAATTTTTATGGTTTTGAGATTTTTATACTTAAAAACTAGAAAATTCTTAAACACTCAAAATCACGTACGGAAAGATTACAGCGGCGGTAGGAGCACAAATGAAATACACTATACAAATCAAAATAGTTTCTCTCAATCTAACTCAGGTCAATTTTCCTTGTAAGAAAAGCTTACGCTACACATGACGGAACTTGTCTGTTAGGAAAATTGGTTTGCCTCGTTTGTGTTAGTCCCTAAATCTTAATATATATTTACCCTCGACACTGATTCACTGACTCTGTCACGCAGTACGTAGGAATTTAAATAGGCATTCTATACTTTTCTATAAACAATAATAATAAAAAAAATAATATTTTTTTTGTACAGAAATTGTGTTTTCCCCAAATTTTTTTTTTACCAAATTTTATTTTTTCCAAAAATTTTTTTTTACAAATTTTTTTTTTTTTAATAATTTTTTTTTTTTACAAAATTTTTTTTTTACAGAAATTTTTTTTTTACAAACATTTTTTTTTTTACAAACATTTTTTTTTTTACAAAATTTTTTTTTTTTCAACAAAATTTTTTTTTTTAAACAAAATTCTTTTTTTTCCACAAAATTTTTTTTTCAACTAAATTTTTTTTTTCCACAGAATTTTTTTTTTTTTAAAAATTTTTGTTCCATATTTCAACGGGCGCCATAGGCGCATTACAACTTACTAGTTTTTTAATATTTCCACTAACAACTGTATGGTTTTTGGAGAAAATTATCTTATCTGGGAAGTCGTGGGCCAAGGAGAGATACTATTCTCCATGTTATGTGGCTACGAGTCCGTAGGCCAAAATTTTGGTGAAGACATTTGAGATTCGTCCAGGCTGTTCTTTTGTATTATAATAACAAGTCATTTCTTCTAAATTGGTGAATATAAAGTAATTGTTTTACTACGTTGTCTTTTAAAGATTTCAAGTGGAAAGAAATTTGAATCTGAATGACAGTGGGAACTTCAGAGTACTCTCTCATAAGCGGCCACCTAAGGGAGAGAAGTACACAAGAGGACTGAAGCGGATTGGCACTGAAAAAAGTGTCCGTTTATGTGAGGTGTCCGCTTAAGAGAGGTATTCGCAAGGACGCAAGTACACTATATAAACGTAATAAATTCCCAACGAGCAGAATCTAAAAGAACATAAATATGCCTTTAACACTTCTTCTAGGGAACTTTGAAACTGAACAACGAAAAAAACCACCCTCTCAAAATGTTGCCATAATTAAAATTCATATTTTGTCTGTCACAATAAAACACAACTTGTTACGAAATGATGGATGGACGGATGGTAGGAAGGATGGCACGGCACGGCATGCCATGGTTGGTCGTTAATTTATGAATACAAATTAGCTTGAATGTTTTTTTTTTTTTTTGTTCATGACTCATGATGCACCGCATTGTCATTGTTTCGATGGTGAATCTGAAAATTTTAATGAGCAAATCCTTTCTAACCCGACAAAAAGGAGTTGATGCCTGAATAGGAGGGAAAGGCAAAATTGTAATTTTTATGGCCATGCTATTTTTTTAACTGTTACTTTTGGCAAAGGCAACAGGGATTTTGTGTTGAAGAAGCTTTAATTAATTTTAATAATTTATATTGTGGCTAGCAGCTACAAGTTGGCGGTGGAGTGTTTTCTGTTTTGAAAGATATCAAAAGAATTTTGAGATTTGTGGGAAGATGAAAATTGGCGCTGGCGGTGAGGATTCATAAAAATGGTTCTATTTCCCTATATATACACTGTCAGGGTATATCGAAATCGTAGCTTATAAGAGTCTTGTATAGTTTTGTATTTATCTTTTAATTGGGAGGCAAATTGTAACAGGACTACACGAATATGAAACCGCGTTCCGATATTGTCAATCTTCAATATGATTCGTGCTTGCTGTGATCTTAACACCAAGGACATACTTTACTTTGAGATCGTTTGGTATCTGCGAACAGAGTCATGGATAACATAGCTGGACAAGCGACTGGTGTGAAAGATAGACGGCTGGAGACGTAGATGCCGCCTTCTGCAATGTGACATGAAACTTAGTCTATTTAGTCCTCTTCTAAGTCTTAAGCTATACAGACCGAAATCATCTTTGGAACTAACTAACTAAACACATGCCAGCTGGTAGATCCGCGTTCGGACAGCTGAAACACCAAGACTTCCAGGTCCTTGGATAAAAAAAAAGCGACACCCAACAAATATATTTCATATTACACTTCAACCCATTCCGTGGCAAATAATGTTTCTTGGCGTGCTAAACATCATATGAAGTGTCGAATCTGTTCGACAAATCCACGGAAAGGGTTCATTAAATGTGGAATATGAAATATATTTGGTGTGTGTCGCGAATTTTCTTTTCATCTAAGGACCTTGAAACCTTGGGGTTTCAGCTGTCCGAACGCGGATCTACCAACCAATGTATTGCCATTACTGCGATTGCAATGCCATCGATTTGTATCGAAAAATTATATTTTATTTTAATTGTTATGTTGTGAAATTGAGGTCAATTTAATTTAAAGCACATTCCTTGCGTATGACAAAATATCTAAAACACGTGATTAATTATGTACCGGAAATGCAGCGCCAACCAACTTAGTGAAATGTACATCGCCATCATTGAAATTAATTGAAATATTAATTTATAATGTGAAGAATGCAAACTTTAATTAAATTGACTCCATTACCGGTAAACGTACATAGAATCATGCATCTTCTCAATTCGGTGCTTTTTTTTTGTTCATGAGCAATTTTCTGTGTTAATTTGAAAATGAGCTTTTCAGTGGACTCATGCCCTGATGCTTTTCAATCTAACCGAAAATGCCTTTTGGTCATTAAAGCCAACAATTCAAAAAAAAAAAAAAAACGGCGGAAAAAAGTTTGCCCTACAACATGCACAGCATAGAGGTGGTGGCGACGTTAACAAGAATATTTAAGCGGTATTGCTGTTATCCCCATAAGCCACCCCTATCGCCTGACGCCATCCTTTAGCCAATAATTCAACCTCAGCGTTATAATTCACCGTCTGTCAGTGTAGCAGTGTGTCCAGATGGAAAAACGAATGATACTCCGTTCATACGCACTGCACCGTTGTACTGCATTTGCAAATTTAATTAAACTTTTGTTACCATTTGTTTGAATGGTCAATTCCTCTGTTCTGTTCGTCTGTCTGTCCATGTGTCTGACTATCGCCGTGTCCGTCCGCCTGTCGCTCGGTTGCTGTCTGCATCTGTAAACAGTAATACAAGGGGAATTGTTATAATCAAATGGTCGGTAGAATTTTAATCGCTGGTAATGGTGGTACGTCCAAGCCAGCGAATGAGTTGTTGGCCAGCAACCAAAAAAAAAAAACAAAAAAAAAACAAGGTGGTCAAATGTTTTTCCGAATGCATTTGTGCCGTTTACTTTGTTAATGCTTTGCCCTCTCTGCAATTCGGCTGTTAGTATCATCCATCGCCCCATTGTTTGCCATGTTCGGACAGGAGGTGTGGGTCCTGCAATTTCGTTTTTCTGCTGCTGAATAGTTTCATTTCGTTTGCTCTGTTTGCTGCACTCTCTTTGTGAATTGTTGTTAACTGGTTTGTTAATGTCACAAATTATATACGCTCAAATGGTTTCGAAATGAACGTGCGAACGAACGAACGAACGAACGCATGTGAAATGTAAAACAAATGCTGCAAACAAAAGTTTAATGAATCTCCTCTATATGTACATGTGTGAGACACCAGACCCCCCATCCCTAAAAGGTTAGGAAGGGTGCGAAGTCAAAGGATGCCTTGCATCGATCCACACAATATCCATATGGTAACTACAGGTATGCCGATAGACAACACATGGGTAATCTTTCTTCTAACAATGAGTTGGGAATAGAACTTGGGAAATGTTTCTGCACTTGGGAAAAGTGGTGGCTGGAGTAATCTGTGCGTTATTTTTGCAGTTAGAGGCAGCCATGGCATGAGCTAATTTTCATTTAGGTTGGGGTCTGTCTCCCTATTGATTTTAGATTATGAACGGGATTCTGCGTGGAGCAAATGATTTGAAATCGATCACCACCTGTCCATCTATTTCTCCTTCCGGTTAAAAAGGCTACATGTGTGATAATTTTTCTTTTATGTTCATTGTTGTCTTAAGTGTCTTAGGATTAATTTTGGATTATGAAAAGTTTTTGAAAAGGCAGTTTGCATTCTACTTAGATCCTGCACTTTATTAGCGATTATCTCAGACTAGCCTCCCAATCGGTCTGTACGTATGTCTATCAATCCGGCCATCCAATAAAAACACCAACAATATTAGCCTAGTGATATCTGAAATAATGTTATGAACAACAAAAAATATGTCTTTTTTGAAATGTTACTTAAATGTTGCTCCCCAAATAAAAATCATAGTGAATCCTTAACTCGAAAAGTCATTGTAAACTCGGGCAATATAAATATCATCACTTCCGTTTTGTGTAATTTTAGTTTTGTCCCTCTTTGTTGTTTTACATACACATACACATGCATATGCGATACATTCTAACAAGTTGGGAGAAATTGCTGCACTGTACAGGTCAAAAACTAAGAATAGACTTTATTTGTATTTAAGGTTCTGTTTAAGATCTTAGATTGTAGATTTTCAATTTCAGATACCGCAATATTCAAATTGAATTTTCTATTTGTTAACAGCAAGCTTTAATCAAGACTATAAGGCCTAACAGGATTAACAATTCCAACAATTTATCCAGTACAAGTATTGGTATTATCTTAATATATATTTACCCTCTACACTCATTCACTGATTCACTGATACACTGATACACTGATTCCCTGATTCACTGATTCACTGACTCTGTCACGCAGTACGTAGGAATTTAAATAGGCATTCTATAATAATTCTATAAATAATAATAATAAAAAAAATAATATTTTTTTGGTACAGAAATTGTGTTTTCCCCAAATTTTTTTTTTCCAAAATTTTTTTTTCTTAAAAATTTTTTTTTTTACGAAAAATTTTTTTTTTCCAAATTTTTTTTTTCAAGAAATTTTTTTTTTCAAGAAATTTTTGTTTTCAAAAAAAATTTTTTTTTCCACAAAATTTTTTTTTTTCAACAAAATTTTTTTTTTTCAACAAAATTTTTTTTTCAACAAAATTTTTTTTTTCCACAAAAATTTTGTTTTTCAACAAAATTTTTAAAATTAAGTAACAAATACTTTCTCAAGCAAATTAACGGGCGCCATAGGCGCATTACAACTTACTAGTTTTTAAATAAATAAATAATTAATCTTTTAACATATATTTACCCTCGACACTGATTCACTGACTCTGTCACGCAGTACGTAGGAATTTAAATAGGCATTCTAAATATAATTTTCTATAAATAATTTTTATAGGCATTTCTAAAAAAAATAATATTTTTTTTTTGTACAGAAATTGTGTTTTCCCCAAATTTTTTTTTTCCAAAATTTTTTTTTACAAATTTTTTTTTCCATTTTTTTTTTCAACAAAATTTTTTTTTTCCACAAGTTTTTTTTTTTTCGGCAAAATTTTTTTTTTTCAAGAAAAAATGTTTTTTTCAACAAATTTTTTTTTTCAAGAAAAAATTTTTTTTTCAACAAAATTTTTTTTTTCAACAAAATTTTTTTTTTCAACAAAATTTTTTTTTTCCACAAAATTTTTTTTTCCATATTTCAACGGGCGCCATAGGCGCATTACAACTTACTAGTAATAGAATATTTATAACGATGAGTCACTATTCTACACCGCAATATCTCAGGGTTTTATATGAATTGTATGCCTGACAAACAGAATGACGGCAAAACTATAAAACGCATTTAATCTTTGAAAAATGGTCACGATTTAGTTACCAATTGTGACCGGTACATTTCAGAAATACACTCCCATATACGGATAACCGCCAAATGATGTCTGTGTCTTTGTGTGTGTGTATGTGTGTATATACAACTAATTAAACAATAACCTCGGATGACACTACAATTATTGTGCGAGTACTTAACCAAATGGCGACATCCTTTCATTATTATTATGCCACAATCACAATCCGTTAACTGTTTTAGATGAATGCCACTCCATGGCATAGTAAAGCGTCCCCAACTCGCCGGCTAACGATGTCATGCCTGTGTTTACTGGCGAAGATATGACAAGGACTACAACAACGACAACGACACTGAGAACGAGCACAAGAGCGACAACGACAACAAGGACGACAACTATTATTATAAGGATGCCACTGAGACTACATACAGTTAATTGCCAGTTTTGATTGCTGGTGGAATAATAGCTTTACCAAGAGCCAACCAGCCAGACAACCAGCCAGTCAGCTATTCAGCCAGCCAGTCAGTCATACATACCGATAGTAATGATTTCCTAAGTGCTTACTGTGGGCGAAAGGAAGCAAGGTAGGTGGGATTGTGTGTGTCGAAGGGGGTTGCATTTTGACTTGTTGGCTTTATCAACAAGTTAAACTTGCATTTGTTGTTGCACAATTGCACCCTGGCCCACACAACTTGGACACCCTCTGACTGGCTGGATGTGCTGCTAAAGCCATAAATGTCAATGTATGCACTTCCGTTCACATCGTTGACCCATGAAGTGGACGGTTGGTTGGTGGTCAAATCCACCACATACTTGGGGGTTATGTATACAATTGTGTTGCATGCCACAGCCGGGTAATTATGAATATCTAAACAATGTCTAATGGCTTGTATCAATTTTATTTAATGGCTATAATTTAATATTTGAATACGACTTGTGTTGAATACTGTTTTTAAAGCGATGATGGCTCACGATCTCGACGAGAAAATTGTCTTTCGCTTTTGGGGGGGAGGGAGAGAGAGTAAAAGAAAAAACTATAAGTTGTCATCACTTGTGCCTTGTGAACCTTAGTCAATGGCTGGCGGAAATGGCAGTAGAATTGGCAGGGCATCGCATTATCTATGCAGCACGGTCTCGGTGCAAGTTAACTCAAACTGTCAAAGTTTACTGCAAACACATGTTATTGCTTTACCAAATAGTGTCCCACCCGCAATTTTTCATTCTTTGGAAGCACTTTAGAATGCTTCCTCCAGTTTTGTTATCAGTAACAGTGGGAGAAAATGCGGCTTAGAGGTCATACGGTGGTTTCGAGATAAGGACTCAATGTAACATTGATCTTGGGAGGAGGAATGATAAGGATAAACTACTAAAAGCAAACATGATGCAGATACGAGGAAACAAGTGCCAGACTGTTTTCTTATGAAAAATGATGAAAAACCAATATAGATTTCGTGAAAAACTCCTAAGATTATCTTGGATATCAGATGTAGTACAAAGCTTTATGGTTTCGCGATTCATTTGGTAAATGTAGGTCAACTTTTTTTTTTGTTTGGCTTGACATGAGGCTGGCTATCAGTCAAGGGCATATCGCCGATTCTCATGATCCTAATCGTGTGGCTTACTTTAGTTTTCGTTTCCAGAAGGGAGAACTTCTTGAGTATCATATCCACCTGTGGTTTTCCTTGTTTACATTTTTGATAGCAGTGCAGTTGACATTGGTGAAGACAACTGTTGTCACCAATTTGAGAAGAAAAGGCAAATTCCTGACTAGACTCAGCGGACAGATCACATGGATTGTCAGTACTTTAATTTTATTCTCGGCTCATGCTGCTATAGCATCCAATCACACACGTAGGGGGTACACTACAATTTATCTGATCGTCATAAGTTCCTCCGGAAAGGACATACAGCGATTCGATATACTAGGCCTACTTCCAGTTGTAGGTGACTATTGTATGTAGGATCAATTATCATGTAGTCTAGATTTCCGAAATCTCGCCCTTTTACCGTTTCTCCCAACACTCCATGAAGGAACAGACTTCTCTAAAATCGATGAGCTGTGCACGTTTATATTCATATACTCATATATACGCGAGCTAAAGCCCGCTCCGAACGGGTGGTAATTGCCAATGGTAGTAACATCAGTTCAGAGGTTTCCATATCACTTGTACACTAGCTTTAAAGTATTAGATTTATAGAGGACATTGACCGTTATAATTCTCTCGACATTCTCAGAATAAGTGATGACCGACATCTGTTCCTTAAGAAGCTCGAGAATACTTTAGCTAATGTTCCCTATTAGTTTGATATTGCATTGCCCCCCACTGTGTCCGACTGAGACATTTGCATGTGCACCATCATCATCGTCGTCGTAAAACAAAAGGGCGCCACCATATTATTCAGATTGTTGCCACGATTTTTCTTTTCTTTTGCTGCTGTCGCTTTGTGTTGTTTCTGTATTCGTTTGCAACTTTCTGCTAGACATGTTTTATATCATCACAAATGCATCATGTAACAAACGTGGCCTCATATGCACATGCAGTCCCCGAACCGTATTGGGGGACGATGGAAGGATATGTCATCCTCTGCGTGCCGGTGATGATTTCCCCCAAGAGGTGTTCAAAGTTTTCTTTTTTTGTTCGTCTTCGCCAGCCAACACTCACGCCGCTCATATTAACCACACATGACAAATGGGAAAAGTCTGTGTAAGCAACGATAGTGTTGCAAATGTTGTAACAACGACGACGACGACGACACTGAAGCTGACGTCTGCTGTTTGGAGTCATGATATCAGAGCATTACCATGTAAGTATTGTGGGTGCCATGAGTTGGGGGGGGGGGGGAGGGGGCAGGGTTGAAATAGTGTGTTGCCTTAGCAAATATTAATAACACAATATTTAGTTTCCTACCAAAACTAATACATATTAATATAACTTCGATGAAGGGTGAATTCTTTTAATTGGAAGCAGGAAAAGAACTGTGGGAGTAATTTAGTTTTATTTGTTGTCAAAATAGCCCCTCAGAAGAAATGTGCAATTTATTAAAATTCTCCGCAGGAAATACTTTCATTTTTATGTGGCTTAATTTCTGAGAATATCGAAACAACAGGCAATGGGATTGACTTCAAAATTGTGCAAATCGTTAATGACAAAGTCAAATAACTTTAAATGTGATGTAAGATAATGAAAGTCATTCAACTTTTGATAATAAATCGCCAGAACATCCCTTAGAAGGATATTCCATCTTCTATATATATAAAAATGGATGTGTGTATGTATGTAACGTATGGACTCGAAAACGGCTAGACCGATTTTGATGAAATTTTCAGGGAATCTTCCGAATAACCCCGCGAAACATAGGCTACACATTGTTTGGATTTATCTACATTTAGGGGGTGAAAATGGCAAAAGGGATAAAAACTCCCCTTTCCTATATAAATATGTGTAATACAACACTAATGTTTGCTTAGGGCCAGCAACGCGGACCGGGTCAGCTAGTGTTAGATAAAATACCATCGTGGATTTCAAAATGGCTGTTAAAGAACGAAGCCCCAGACCCAAACTTCGTCATTTCGAAGAGAACTACATATTTTTTTTTATTTTGGAGGTGCCTCCCAAATTTAGGTGCCTCAATTTAGCCGCCCAAATGCTCCAAAACTCATGTTTTACGTACATTTAAAAATGTCCTTCAACTCTGGCGTGCAGACGCCTCGTATAACTGTGTTTTGCCATGTTGCCATCTCACTCGCTATTGCAATTTGCCAATTTGATTTTCCATAATTATGAATTCCATGTTATTGATTAAACTTTAATTCAATAATAGTGAACATTTGCTGTTGTTGTTGTCCCCTCTCACGCTCTCCACAGTTGTGTACACAGAAATAACACAATGCAAACATTTTACCTGCTTCTTCGGCAAAATGCAAATGGGCATAAATCATTTGGGATGTTATTTTTGCTTCTTGCTGCTGCTGTTGTGTCGCTGTCGGTGTTGGTTGGTTGTGGCGATCCTTTGTTGGGCTGTCGGTGTAAGGAAAACATTGAAAATATGCTAAGAAATCTCACAGTCACACCGAGAGTGGCAAAGAGCACCGCACCGCACCGCACCGCACCGTACACGCACATGGTTGCACTCTACACAAATACCAATGCAGATGTGCATACACCACGCACACACACACACATTCATCATGTCGTTGTGTGCGTTGTTGGGGTTCCCCTTAAGAAAGTAAAATGCCACTGAAGGTAAGTGGCAGGATGGCAGTGTCGACGGTGGCGGCATGACTTGTCGTCGTGGTGCAATTTGACATTTTTTTCTTTCTCCTACGCCAGTTTTTTTTTTTTTGGGGGGGAGTAAATACTTGAGAAGAGTTTTTTGTGGCATTGGTGGCATTGGTGTGGCGGGTTGGTGTGTGTGCGTTTATTTTTCATTTTCGTCTTTTGTGATTTGGCGCCAAAGAAAATTGGCGTCTCATTTTCCTCCAGTTGTGGGGTGGGCGTGGGGTAATGTTACGGTAAATCGTAATGTATACATTCGGTCGGTATTCAAACGTAAAATTCTGATTTAATGGTTGACGGTGCATTGTTCGAGAAAGTGGTGTGTGTATGTCCTAAGTAGATGTTACTATTCTGCCTGACGTTTCGGTGCTGCGGCGCTGCCATTACCCAATTGTTTGTGAAAATTGTTGGCATAGTCTGGTGTTACCACAGAATATTTGTCACCGTGTGACAGTTCAAAGTGGCTTCAACGATAACAACGCTCAAGGAATAGTTCAAGGTGAATGTATTCTAAATGAGCTTTTAAAGGAAATTAACATCATGAACAACATCAACGAAATTGGAGGCTCTTAACAATAATGTAGTGTTGACGGTTAGTTGTTCGTTTGTAAGTTCTGACCCCCCCCCCCCACAATCTTAAGTGTCATGCGTTTATTAAAAACGGAAATTGCAGACAATAAAATGGTTCCTTGCTCGTTCCGTTCGCCCCTTTTTATTGTAGGCAACAATAATTGCACCGGAGCAATAAAAAGACCCGAAGTACTTTTGTGTTATCGCGAGCAAGTCGTTAGGCCAACTAGTTCTCTGGAATTATGGTACAAACAACAAGAACAAGAAAACATCATCGGTGGAGCCATTTTTTAGTTTATTGTCTGCCAAGAAAAATCGTCTCAATTAAAATGCATTGCTAAGCAGTTTTTCTCAAGCAGGCTTTCTTTTACTTCCGCTTCCCTTTATGCAGTAAACGGGAAATTTATATGAATGCGCCTTATGTTGCCGTGTGCGGTTAAGCAATTTAATTGCAACTTTGCTGATGCCTGCTCTGTGATACCAGCCAGAGCAGCAACAGTGGCTGCCTCAAAAACAAAAACTACAACAACAACGACAACGACAAATGAATAACAACTAAAGAAAGAACTGAACTGTAGTCGTAGTCGTAGTTAAGAAATGTATGTCTAGGGATTCGTTTTTGTGTTGCTCTCTTGATTTGTTTTTTTTTTTTGTTACACGCTTTGTAATAAGTGTTAGCTAGCAGTTTGGTTAAAGTCTCTTTCAAAAGTTTGTTGGTTTTGCAGCCCCCCCCCCACCAAGACTCTATTGTTCTGCACTGCTGGCATTGTCCCCGACATAGAGCGGAGATTTACCCCCGAAAAGATTAGAAAGTTTATGGGGTATGAAATACGTGTAATTATATGAAATTCTAATTATGAGGCAATGACACCATCTACTGTTGAGAACTTTTAAGAAATATTTAACAAATAGTAAACAAAAGTGGTCGATTTTTGGAGGATAGTGGTTCATAATTCCCTAGACCACAATTATACATTAGGTATTGTTAATTAATTTTGCAGGCTTGGACATGTCAAAATCACTTTAGTCCAATCCGGATAGTTTTTAATTATTTATGGTCTCGAATAGAAATAGTAATTTTTTAATGATTTTGTAAACAAATTTGTATTCAGAAGCTGAAAATCTCTAAATGTAAAGATATGTAAGGGAATGCTAATACAGGTTTCCGAATTCTTCGCACTGTGCTACAAAGATGGAAATCGATTTGAAATGAATTATGTAAATTCTACTCCATTTGGCCGGACCCCAAACAAAATGCTGGGAGTGGTAATAAACATTGAAGTTGTTTTGGTTTTTGTTATGATCATGTGTTTGTGTTATTTCGTTATATTACGAGTGTGTTATACTCGAATGCAAGCTAAATGATCAGTTTTTGTTGTTGTTGTTGTCAAATGAACATCCATACACTGACCCTAATACAATTTAAAATAAAATTAAAAAATTCATCGCGTCCTGTTGAAAATATCTTTGCGAATCCCATC
Organism: Hydrotaea cyrtoneurina; assembly: GCA_958296145.1. Taxonomy (NCBI): domain Eukaryota; kingdom Metazoa; phylum Arthropoda; class Insecta; order Diptera; family Muscidae; genus Hydrotaea; species Hydrotaea cyrtoneurina. Next base: position 90,306,030 of record OY282514.1, read on the forward strand.
CAATGGATGCTGCACTTTTCATTTGACGAATCTAAAAGCATATTTACAATTACTGCAACTAAATTATGTCCATTATCCCATGGTACGAATACGAATTTGAGGTTTTGCCATCAGCCCAACTCGAGCCTCGCATGAACACCGAAATCAACCAACCTACTTTGGTATGTGACCAAAATCACAAGTCACGTGTTTTCAGCTAAAACAACAAACAACAAAGAACACCATAAAAAACCACACCAACAAGAACAAGCTGGCTAACAACCGAAGAGCACAAACAAAACTGGCTGAAAATTGTTTTTAGCACAATTTGAAAATGTTTGTGATGAATGCACATGTCAATTATTTTCACAATGTTTATATTTATTTTGTGTGCTGTCATCGGGATCCGAATGGCAATGCAAGGGCTAACGGGGCGATGGCTGAATATATGCTGTGGCCTCGGTGTACTGCTACTATTGTGGTCGAAGTGGTTCGTGTTATTGTGGTTGTTGTTGGTTGTCCTCCTGCTGGCTGTGTGTTAGTGGTTCCAATTTTGCCATTTTGCAAATTATTTCCACGTTAACAGTGCTCAGCCAACAACAATGCCAACAATGACAATACAATAGTTTTATGATGATTAACATTAGTGCCGTGTGTTTGGCGATGCCATCAACCAACGAGGGCTGCGGCGAAAGTATGTTCAAATGCAGGGGATATTTGTTGAAATTACATCACCCGATTGGGAGTTTTACTTAGTGTTGGGCTCTACACTAGTAATTGGAATTTGGTTCCAGATAAAGATTAATTGTAATTAAAGGTGAGTCAATTTATTTTCCAATATATTATTACGAAAGCCCCGGCAGCAATGGCGAAACTTCTTTTATATTGCTAACCATTTGTTTTATTATGACACTGATTGATAAGGCTTGATGGTATAAATTCAAAAAATTAGGACAATACATTATAGTCTTAATGCAATTAAAAATTTCTCGTATTAAATTACAATTTGAAAGCATTTTTTAGTTGGATTCTTTCCACCAAGCTGTTATTTTGCTAAACTTTATCGCCAGGGACTTTCTTTCTCTCTGGTGAAACATTTTTCTTTCGATCTCATCACACTGCTCCCTTTTGTTTGTTTCATAGAAATGCTATACGTTTTTTATTCTCTCCCAGTACCACCTACATATATTTCCATGACTGGTTGGAGTCTATATTGTGTTGCCATTGTGCGATTACAGGAGCTGGGAGGAGCTGTCTGGGATTTGGATTCGTGTGGTTAGTTCAGGAACCCCAAATTAAACATATATACGCGCCAACTTTGCAAAATCGGTGGGACGTTATATTTGCCTAAACTTTTGCAACCGCTTTTCCTTGCACGGTCTGTATATTTTCCGTCTACATGTGGTTGCAAGTACAAAGAATCATAAAAAAACACACATCGGAGCCGGTGATTTGCCCTATTCCGCTGGTTAACTAGGTTGCTATAAGAGAGATACAGAGAGATACAAGAGAGTGATAGACAGAGGCCTCAGTTTATTTGGCTTAATTTTACACAAGATTTTTGTTGCCCTAAGCCATTAGGCAAATTAAAATCCAAATACATAGCAAAAATGGCAAAAAGGCAAGACCGACTATTTAACATTAATTGAAACGAAATAAAGACAAACAACTGCCACTCAGACGTATGAGTAACATGAAATAGGTCTCACTGCTCAATGCCTGCCACATGTGGCGCTTGAGCAAGCCACCGGCCACCGGCACAACATTCTGTGTCTATCGACACTCCAGGAGTGAACTCCTCAACTCATGTCTTGTTTGTAATTATCCATAATTCCTTAATGTTGTATCAATTTCAATATACTAATTTAAACCGAAAGTAAATAGAAAAGGCAGAGCATCGGTATGGCAGGTATTGCAATTCTCAGTGACATTTTAGGGATCCGGGGGATTTTCTTCAGTAGGCAGGCATGCTGGCAGACAGACGCATCGTCATGTCATGTGCTGCCTTTGAGAAGATGTTGCAGTTACTGCTCTTCATCGAGCAGTCAACATATGCATGTTAAATGTAATTTGTTTTCGGTAGTTGCCATAGATTAGATTCATGTCATGATGCCTTAGATTGCCATGAAATTAAATTAAACTTTGTTGTACAGGAAGAGCACACACACACACACCCAAACAGCACTAGGCTTCAAGAAGCCTCGACTTACGTGTCCTTATGCTTACATTTGCTTTAGTACAAATGCAATCATTAACGTATCGCCATCATCATCCTCATCCTCATCCTCATCATCATCTTCGTCGTTGTTGTCGTGATGACGTTGCTGATGCTCATCGTTTGTAAGTCTTGTATAAAATTGTATAACTTTGATTTACTATACATTGAATGATAATCTCATTTTAAAACAGTTGACATTTTCACAAACACAAACACCAGCAACAAACAACAAGAGCACCATCATCAATAGCAATAGCGTTGGCAAAAGAATACCCAAGCCCACCACTCGATTCGAATCTTGGCCAGCCCGACAAAGTCAAGTATTATGCCAAGGTGAATTACGGCTCAAGTTGCTCTTAGCCTTCTTTAGGTATTCATGCAGTCAGTCAGTCATTCATTCATTCACTCACTCACTCATTCATTCTTTGCAAGTGTACGTTGGTCGTACTACACGTTCATAATTTAATTTCACTTGCAGTATTGAAATATTTCTTAGCTTCGGCTTTTGCATCAACTAATGCGAGTGGTGGTGGTGACGGTATATGCCTCGTCTATGCATTTTAGATTATTTGTTTCTTCAGTTGTTTTTTTTCATTTTTGTTTTTTTTTTTTTTAGTCCACCCCGACCAACATTGCTGGTAAGACAGCAAATCGAAATAAAAGTTTGCCTATCATTGCACTTTTTTGTTGGTTCGTGCCCCCTTCCCAGCAAACAGGAGGCACATATTTATGCAAAATGTGGAGATGAAGATGTTATCTGTTCACGGTTCCTTAAAGTTGACGAATACTATGCTGTGCACGAACACAAGGGTGTTGTTGAGGTTTTTCGGTTTTGTTTCGGTTTTTTTTCGCAAGCGTCAAGGATGCTACAGAAGTAGAGGAGGGTTTGTCAATTCGCTGTTTTGAAGATTTATTCAATTTCAGTTACAAGCTGTTTGAGTGAATAATGTCGGAATCCTAAGAGAATTGTTTGAAGTAAATATTTTTCTTAATTATATTGTAAACACTTGAAGGTGCTTGGCAGGGCTGTAAGCGAATCATGTTTGAATTAATTCATGAAACATTCCTGCAATGAATGAGTGCCATTTTTTTAAATAATTTTTTTTAACAAAAAAACAAATTCAATAAAATTGAATATAAAAAATTTCAATTTTCAAAATTCAAATGAACTAAAAAAATGAATTGCAATTAATTTTTTTTAGACAAATGAATTTACAACTGCCACCTCATGTACTTTATTTTTCCATATCGTGCAAGATCTTTCCATGAATTTTATATGACAGTTTTTTTAAGACTATCAGAAAGTTCGATCTCCGTAAACAGCATATAACCATTGCTATTGCTTATGAAACTTTGAAGTCTTTCCTTAGTCAATTGCTTTTGTTTTCACTGACAACTGACAGTTTACAGATGCAGTGTTGATTTTAATTCTATCTCTTTTCTGTCAGCTCAGCCAGCGAGCTGGGTGTTACAAAGCCGTGGTTTTCACGAATAATCGCTTAAGTACATATTAGGGTATATTGATTTACATTAGTGCTACATTTTCAAAGGGTCAATGTTTTTTTAATCCAAAATATTCGTTACTCTGTTTTCTTTGTTAATACCAACTTAAGTTAATATTTTTATTTTTAAAGCCATTTGTATTCGCTCTCCTGAAAAGTTTATTATTTATTATATTTTTATTATGTTATTCGTGAAAACCACAGAAATATGAGCTACGCGACTATTTTATAATAAAACATTCCACTGCGTGGTCACAGTCTACACCACCCAGTGGTATATTTATAAATAAAATTTTGCGCAGTAATACGAACAATTTCATGGGAAAACAAGCATTTTTGTTGTATACGAAAAAAAACAAGTTTTTCAAAAATATGAAAAAAAATGATTTTTGAACATGTTTAAATAAATATAGAAATTGTTGCCTGTAAAGATTACAAAGAACATCAATCCTCCCTCTATACACCCTGTTTTTAATAAGATCTCCGCCAAGTACTTTAAGGCTCTTAAGAATATGTTTCATGTTTTCCTTGCTCACATTGCTTTCATAATAGAAATTATCTCCTCAATTGAAATAATATACACACACACATGACTCGTGTGCATACAAACTTAACAGCTGCCTTTCTCTGGTGTTTACATTCCTTCTGCCCCTAAAATGCAAAGAGAACGAGAAACAGTTGGGAAGAGATTTGGCCAATGTTAATATAACATTGATGTTAATATAACATGAACACTCTTTGGCTGTTGAGTGGCGTTGCTGTTACCTCACGGTTATGATACAAACGCTGTTATATTTGTTGTTTTGTGCACAACAATGTCAACGGTGGTTGTTTTTGTTTTCCTTTTTTGCACCTGAAAGAAATTGTGTTAATTAAGATGACACGTATGATAGTTTATGGTTGGCACAACAACAACAACAAAACCAAAGATACCCCCCCAAAAAAAACTTTCAATTAATTTCAGGACTTTACTTCTTTGCAAAGCAGAAATCTAAAGTTTCGCATTGAGGTTAAAGGAGTTACGTTTTCGAGTGCAAACAAAGAGAAAACGATGACTCTCAGCTACCGTTCAAACAGAAGAATTCCCATGCAATTCTTTATAGTTTTTGTGTGCGTTCCCAGTTTCATCCCAGATGGAAACTAGAAAAAGGCCAACAAAGCAATGAAAGGATAAGGCAAACAAACTTGAGATTTCTTCAGGTATTTTCTTGAGCTCAGTTGCCGAAGTACATCAAGTGATAATCAAGTCAAGAGAGAGAGAGAAAAAGACTGGAGTAGTAATGTCAGTTGGTGTACGTTGTTAGCATTGTGTGTGGTTGGTGGTGCAATATAATTATGCGAATGTTTGTTAATATGTTCTTACATACATTTGTACGTACTCAAGTCTGTGTCAGTGTAATTTCATTATCTTTTGTATGTCTCAAAAATGCAAGTCTTATGTTTTTTAACTGGAAGTCGAAATTGAAAAAAAAATAAAATGAAATTATTTGCAATTATGCCAATTTGCCGTAATATTTAAACCATATTTTAAAAATTCTGAGTGAATATATTTTACAAAGCTCAGCAAAACATGCCATGATTGCTGATATAAGTCTCGTGGTACAGCATTACAACACTGGGGCACACACACAGGCTTATACACATAACGCAGACAGTCTCGGGCCCTTGAATTACAATCGATAAAAAAAATATTTTGAAATATGGGAAATTTCCCGCATTTGTGTGATTCACTCAAATCAAAACTTGGAAAAGTTAATGTCCGATAACGATAAGATTCTCCAGTAAACGTTCTATATTTATGGCAACCGTAGTTATTTTGAAATACTTATGTGCACAACAATACATCCACTTTACAACCATTCCTTTTCTGACACAATCCGATAGAAAACCTGAAATCATTTGTGTATCACAGTGCAAACTAGACAATGCAAAATCTATGGTCCAATCTGGGATAAGGGTCGAACAAATCCAAACGTTCCAGCCGGAAAGACATTGGACGACATGTATCACGGAAGACGCAGACAGGGAATACTGGGACTCCGTTGGTAGGACCAAGTGGAAGAAGACATGCATATTCTTTGTGTCGCGAACTGGAGAAATCGCGCAATAGATCGAAGTGCTTGGAAATCTATTATTAAACAGGCCAAAACCAACAACAGGTTGTAGAACCAAGTAAATACGACACGTCAAGACGGACATTCGTTATTTTAAACCCTGTCTGGTACTGCTCCTAACAATCAACAGATACAAAGCTTAGAATCTAAAACTTCCGCGTGAAGTCTATAATACTTGATGGTGGGGAATCTTGGAGCGATGCACCTTAAGACACCATCAACAGCAAGTTATTCTAAACGGTTGTCTTCGCCGAATCCTACGCAAAAGATTGGACAAACTTTATTTCGGGTCCGTATTAGGAATAATAGGCAGAAATTGATGTATACAACCTATCTGAACTTAAATGTCCCTCACATGGTTAGACTAGTCCATAGTCTTATCCCTAGATGACTTGAACTTGAAATCCACCGCAATGGTCATAATTCACTGATCACGTGCTCTATACCAATACACTCGGAAACGTAAGGATTTTTATGTACGTGTGAGGACATTATAGTTTAAGGATGTGAAGACAAACGACAAAATATTGCAGTTGTACTGGACATTGAGCAAATGCCAAGCACCCAGCACCAACAACAACAAACAAACGACAGTGGCAACGACAACAACAACAGCAGCAACCATAAACTTTGGCTTCGTTAGTGACCAAATACACAAAGGATGTGACTGGCATATGACTTTATTCGCCACACACAAACTAACTCAGGCCCGCACACACACTCACACACACCATCCATCTTATGTCATACTCACACATACATCCTTATGCACATATTGAAGAAATTCACTCAAGTAATGAACAGCTCGAATCTACACAAGTTTAGCTACGGATTTTGGCAGTCCATAATGTCCCGTTAAGTCACACCGCTCATACATGTGTGAGAAAGGATTTTCCAATGTGTTTCTGTTGTTGTTGTTGTTTTGGATCAATGCTTACGTTTTTATTGCACGCTAATCGTTTTCAGCTGTAACTGGGCTATAGGTCAGCATGTACACTTTGGGTTCCTCTGTTTTGTGTGTGGCCAAAGAGGAAAACACAAAAAACAAAAGAGAAACATAAAAATTCACCACCCAACCCAAAAAAAAAAAACAAAAAATACTATATTAAAATGTATGAGGATAGACGGGAATGTCGTAATGGATGTTGCAAACCGAAAAAAAACATGGACAAGAAATACGAAATTCCATTTACTTGTCTAACTCACGTTCGCATTCGATTGCCTGCGGTTTGACACACAAGCAATAGGAATTCGTACACGACACCACCCCGGGAGTGTGTGTTGATAATTTTCATATAAAATTTTTATTGGATTCCGATTTGATTTGACCTGTGCTATAATGTAAGGCCTCGGCGCATTCACTGAACAACAGTGGGACAAAGGTTGTTCAAATTTAAAAAAAACTCAAATAACATTAAGACTAAAGACGGAAATATAAAAAAAATATTATAAATCACGGTACAACCCTTTTTGTGTGGTTGTGGGTAAGCTGCATTGACCTATTTCAGTCGTCGCCCTCCCCGGAGATGCACATGCACATTTGACGTACATATTGGAAATTATGCATACATTTGCTTTCAGACAGAGAATTTCATAGGCTGTTGTGAAAGGAGTTGTAGTAATGTACGAACAAATGAGTCTGAATAGTAATTCAATCAATCAAACTTGAGAGAAAATGGGAGTGTTTTTGGGATTCAGCAACAAGTAGTACTTGTGGTGATGGTAGCAGCACTACAACATACCCACTGACTCAAGCGCCAGTTGTGGAGTCATGGCCACATCATTATGGGGAACATCAATAGAATCAATGGACGGTAAGGCCTTGGAAAAGAATCTTCGGTCTTTCCGGCCCCTCCTCTGTACTCAGGCTGATTGGATGTCGTGTGCAAAGTCGCCCTGTAATCGATATGTCCTGTCATGGAGGTCACTCCTAATACAAACTAACAATTCCCGCTCTTAACAATTTTGCAACACCCCGTGTATAACATTAAAAGTAGAAGAAAAAGTAAGTACTATTTCTCCACTCCTCCTCTCTCCTCTCGTATTTCCGATGACTGTAACATTTTGTCTTTGCTGCTGAAGAAGAAAAAAAAATCGAATGCCAATAAAGGACATTCCAAATGTTAAAATCTAACCAAGCACAACGATTGCCACACATTTTCTCTGTCATTCGCTTGGAGACGTGGTAATACTCCAAAGCAGGTCTCAATATGCAAATCCACACAAATACGTGTAGCTGTATACGTGTGTGTGTGTGTGTGTGCATCAATTTCCCTCAAAATGTAAAGCTCTGCTCTTCACATCGCACTTTAGCCGCAATTCCTTTAGGCCACCGTCCTTCATTTCGACCATATTTTCAAATAGTTTTATATTTTATTGAAGTTAACATGTTCAAATGTTAAAAAGACATTCTTGAGATTTCTTTTCAGCATCAACTCCAACCGCATCGAATGCAATTGAATCAAAGTTTGCTGTTGTTGGAGTATTCCTCCGTCACGCTGCTGTATCAAAGTGTGGATGCTGCCCCTTGTTTTTTTTTTTTGTTGGTTTCAAGATAATGTTAAATTTATAATGGGATTTCTTATTAAATTAAAATTATCTGGTTACTTTAACCTTTAGAAAACTAAGTTTTCTCTTTATATGCTTCGTGTTCTTATTCTTCTTGGCTTTTCTTTGGCCACGAAACCTTCCAATTATTTTTGTGGTAACGAACACTCAAGTTTCTGCCAGATTTGGCTATGACGTTGTGTCGCACACCTGGGTGCGAAGGATGGCAAGTAAATCATTTACAAGTGTTCCTGGGTTTATTGGCAGACGACGGGAGGCGTTTGAAAAATGCCACTTGAGTTTTTCGCCGGCGTCTAATTGTGTCTATGGATGGAGGCAACAATTTCTGGAATTTTTTTTTTGTTGACAGCAAGAAAAGTCGGCTGTCTGATGATTAAAGTGTGTTAAAGTTTTGGTGTAAATAGTTTTCGTATAATTATTATTTTTATAAAATAGTCGTGTATCGTGAGTTAGATTAGGAGGCATTACCCATAGTCTGGGCAAACTTTAAAATTCCTTACTTACTGATTTCCCTAAACATTTCATGAAGAAACAGACGAGAGAACTTCTCTCGAATCAGTGATATAATTGTGTATACGTACTCACTGACCGGGATCTACAGTTTAAAGCTGGCCCTGTTCTACAGAAGTTTACTATCTTACTCGTAAGGTACGATAGTAAAGCAGACTCTGAAAAATGTTTATAGGTCTTATCAGGTTTCGAACCTGGGTTCTATTGTGCGATAGTCGCACACACAACCTATCACAGCACGGCCGTCCATTGCGGATCTAAAATATATTCCCGACGTTCATTGTTATACTCGCGGTTAAGCGGACAGCTAATGCTGCCAATGGGTGAATATCGGACACAATTTTGTTGAACCCCTTCACGTCGGTTAAAATATATATTTCTTCTAAATGAAACAACTTTTTGCACTTATGCAATTATCAAAACTGCTCAATTTATATTACAGAGACTTTCGCCAAAAATAATAAGCCGACCATAGTTATAATACTGGAGGTGCAGGCAACAGCACTACCATGGGCACCTGCATCGGGACTCGTTGGTGGAATATTGGTGGTGGTGTTGTTGTTGTTGGTATTATTGGTCTGTGTAGAGTTATTATTAAGGTCGGTGGGGGCGGTAGTCGCATTCCGTATGTTGCACAAACTATTCTGGCACACATTGCAACTGTCTGTCGTCAGAGTCGCGTTCAACAGTTGCGACATGCAGTTGATGGCGCCCGTCATGATGCAACCGCGCACCTCCACAACAGTGACATTGGCTAGAGAAACGAGCGTTTACAAAACTCAATCTTTCTGTAATGAAATTCATTCAGACAACTCACTGAAATTGTAGGCACCGATGAAACAAGAGTAATTGTTCGAGTTCAGCAGTTTCACATCCGGATAATAAGCACTCGAGACATTATGGGTTGCATTGGCATGGACCGGATCGCATACGACGGTGGTGGGATTGCGACAGGACACGACATCATGGCACTGGTGACACTGTAAGGAGTCGGCTGTGTAAGGAATTAGTCGTAATTAGATCCTTTCAAAAAAAAAGCCAATAACAATTTACCCAACTGCAGCGAGGCAAAGGCTATGAAAACCAAACACAAAAACACTTTTCCTCCGTACATATTTTGCTGCGTCGTTATTATCTGTTTGGGAGCAGCGTGTAATTCTCTTTATTGTTCGCTAATTGAAGTTATGTGTTATACTGTCGCTTCAGCTTAACGCTGGTCTCGATATAACCTTTGCTGTGTGCGTGTGTTTATCTTGTTTGGCCGCTCTTATCTTTTATCTAAAAATAATTTTTAAATACAAATAAATACCCAGCAACATTATATAAAGGCGTTGCATCTCGCCACAGATAGCGACTGGGCTACCGAAATGCGGCAATCTGCTTTCAATGTTTTCCCATCTTCATGCCGGGCAAATGAATTTATTCACAACCGCGCCGATATCCTAATATGTTATGGAACGGGGAGAAACTACTCTTAGTGGCCACATATTCTATTTGCCATTCTTATCACAAGATTAGTTTAACAAAACAAACGGCATCATTGAAGCTCCATAAAATACGAGCCATTGTACATTTCGGTTTGTAATATACAGACGATTTGCTAAGAGTATCTGAACAGAGTGTAGTATGAGTCATGGATACCTTTATGGCGCATTTAAGTAAATTGTCATTGTCTTTGGAAAATGATATCACTTGAAGGACCTATTGCGATATCTGCGTTACAAGTTGGGGTCTTAACAACATGTTTGGTTGATTGTTTACTATTTCTTGCCCTTAACAGTCTTTGATGGAAGAGATCGTTGATTTCCTAAGATGATTTATCCGTTCACACGTTGGCAGCTGCCTTGATGGATGTCAAAAATACCGTTGTCTACAAGTCCCTACACTTAGATACGTGAGACATCGGTGAGCTGCAGTCGATAAGGACCGATAAGGATCTTCATACTGCCATAGATTATACTGCAATTTTGCTTTGCAGTCTGTGTTCATGAGCTTTATGATTTAAGAATTTCGTTCCGCAGTTAAATTTTGTAGCTTTGAAATGTTGATTATGGCAGAATACAAACAGACTAAGATTGGTCTACATTTACGGCTGTTCAACAACACAATAATAAAAGAAAACAGTGAACGTTATCTTGACTTTTGATCGACTTTGACGTGTTTCGGCTCAGTTCGTCATTCAGATGCTTGTTGACTGACTCATCACCAGTGCGTTTCATGAATGTGGAATCGGAAAAGACGTGTTCCAGTATATCTTCATCGGCCTTTACACTACTGAGTATTAGCACCAGATTCAGAACGGGCTTAATGTTTAAAAATATCTTTAAATGGTACGATTTAATGCGTGAGATACCGTAAGTACGGTAGATATCTCAGTGAAACTACGATGATGATTTTCGGTCACCCTTTCCTTCACTCTAGCTAGACTAATTTCGTAAATGGCTAACAGAGCGGTATCGCCTCTGAATGCATATGAATGCAGTTCGATATAATTATCATGGCCTTTTCCAGAAGTTCTCGATTGTGGATTTCCTTAACAAACAATGGTTAATTTTAGTCAAAACGAATCCGGTTCAGAACATCAGACAGTCCTTATGAGGGTTTTAATCTCGTATAAACGTATGTGGTATGAAAAAATAGACAATAAAGTAGAACAATTAAAAAAGAAAGAAAATAATTCCGAAATTTTATAAAACCAACGTGGAAAACCAAAGTTGTTTCATTTCGAATCCACTTTCAATTTCAAAATCCCCTTTAAATTCATTCTTTGCAAACTACGTCAACTCCACGGTTCATTCAGGGTCATTTAACAAATATTTTTTTTTTATCGTTAAGATCGTGTATTTGCTTCATACAGAAATACTTGTTCTGGCAAATATTGCTGGGTGGAGTTAAGAGATGTTGCAATCAACATTAATGTAGTTGTTGCTTAATTGCGACCCAAGTCAATGAAATCATTGCAAGAGTATTTGTGTGTTGTTATTGTTATTGTGTAGCACTGTACATATTACTAATCAGCGCAAACATAACGGAATATTTCACTTTGTTTACATTTAAATTCACAATCAAAGTAAGATTTATATAAATACATTTATGTTAAAAAAAAAAACAACGACCACAAAACATCGAAAGTAATTAAGAAATGTGCAGAATAAAATAATTTCAAATGAATGAAATTTCGCAGTATAAACTTTACTTATAGTTGACTATTCTTACGTTGTGATAAATTTGAAACCTTCCGACACTTCATGTAATTACATTGAAATGGAGGTGGAATGATCGCCAAGATCATGTGACTTTTCTCTCTCCCTCTCTGGGACTACATTACATTGCTGGTATATGCCAACTGAACTTCTGCAGAGACCAAATAGTTGCCGTCATAACTATGAACTCTTTCATTAGTTTTCACCCAACTCACTTAAGTCGGCCCTACTACATGTGCCTGCCTTCCCCCTTAAGCAGCTCACGGTTTGTTGCCGTGACCCATTGCAGTAAGGAAGAGACGTCGGAATTCTACTAAAACTATGACCTGTACAGTAGGGTGGAGTGAAATTAAAAAAAAAAGTTAACCTCGGAAAGAGATGTAGTCTGGGGTCCTAATGAGGGGAAAAATAAAGAAAAAAATTTTAAAAAAATTTTAGGTGTCGCGCCACTCCCTCGAAATTTGGAAATTATCGCTATTTTGGCGTTGATTTTAGAAAAATCCTAAAAAGTTTTATGTCAATAAATGTTTGCAATAGCGTAAACAATGAAATAAGGGCATGAAAAAATTTAAAAAAAAATGTCTCATTGTTCAAAAATTTCAAAAAGTAAAATAAGTCAAATCGTCCCTTCTTCAGAAAATTGACTGAACAATGAAATCGCCACCAAAGCTACAAATATTAGTCGATTATCCTCATATTTGCCTCAAATACTTTTGTTTGGGCACTGAACAAGCTCAAACTTTTAAATTTCGAATAAGTTAAGTCTTTAATTTTTAGGATTTTTCTAAAATCAACGCCAAAATAGCGATAATTTCCAAATTTCGAGGGAGGGGCGCGACCCCTAAAATTTTTTTAAAATTTTTTTCTTTATTTTTCCCCTCATTAGGACCCCAGACTACATCTCTTTCCGAGGTTAACTTTTTCAAATTAAAAAAAAAGCATGTTTTCAATCCACCCTACTGTACAGATACTGTTTCAAAAAATTGCTTGCAGAGTTACATATGATTTATGAAATGTCTTAACAAAAGAGTTGTTTCACATATGTTTATCCCTGGCACACATAGTCCCCACCACCCACCTCCAATTGAATTACAGACCAAGGTAAAAATTTAAATTTCCTTATATTAAACAGCATTTCGAGCATTAGTAACATTACTTACAGTAGCCGAACAACAAAAAGATAAAAACCGAAACTCCCAAAAGTCATGTCAAAAACACTAACCAAAGGAAAGAAGAAGAAAAACCAACCAACCAACCAACCAGACGCACACACTCAATAGGCAAAAGATTTATGCAGTCGCAAATCGAACCAAATAATCCCAGAAGTAAGTGATGCAGCGTAATGTACACAGCCGTTGCACAATGCACAAATACACAACAAGTGCAGCAAGTGGTGGTGCGTGTGCAACAATTAATGTTCGACTTCTTTCTGGCACAGAAAACACTACAAAATCAAGCCTGCAACATTATTTCCGCTTAATTTGTGGCAAAACACATGTACGAGCAAAAGGCCCAAACGACACATGCACTGATAGTCGAAAGCGAACAGACAGACATTCCGTTGAACGATGCAGGGGATAAAAGTGTATGTGTGTGTGTATGCGAGTATTGCTTACCCACAAATATCTTAAACTTTTTGATGAGTGGCAATGACAGGCCCTTTATGCTCATGCTAAGATTTTTGAGTTAGTCTTTTATGGAAATTTCATAATTTCCACAAATTTAATAACTTTCTTAGGAGTGCAGTAACTAAAATTGTATATTTCATATATTAAAAAGAAAATTCTTATTAACAAGACAATGAAATGTAAGAAATGTGTGCATTTTCCAGCACTGTCATTATCATTTATTTATTCATATCTATTTCAATCATAACCATTATGATTTCCCTTCAAAATATCCCAAATGTAAGCTCTTGCCCTTAGATAATTCCCCCTATTAAAGCGCCAGCAGAAAGTAAAAATACTTCGTTAAAAGCTTTACGCTTCAATGAGAACATTTCCCCATTGGCTCTCTTTTTCTCCAACATTCTCCAATGCTCTGTAACCTCTCTCAGAAAAGCTCCTTCTCATTCAATACATTGTTACACTCACTAATACTGAGAAAACCTTCTGTCACGATATGAAAACACGCCAAGTGCTTTCGTCGTTCATTGGCTGTGCCGAAAGGAAATATAATGGACCGTAATGTGCCAATAGAGTCACAGTGCTGTCAGGACAACGGAAGTGGAAACAACTACCATTGGACGAACTTGTAGACGGAATACTTTCTCTGGTTCTTGCGATTTATTTGAAATAAGAAACAAAAAATACAATTAATGGAATAAATGGATTTTTGAAATATTGTTATAGAGTGTTTTACTATTTCTTTTTATTATAGGAAACATAAAGGATTGTAAAAATGTATTACTGGCCACCAAAAATTAGAATAAGTGGCCGCAACAAACAGTGGTTCCAAACGAAAAAATGGTGGTAATACTAATTAATATCCAAAATGTTTGAAATTATTTGACAAAGAAATGTGCTGTCCATAAGAGGGCAGTGTAACCGCAGAGGGACAATTACTACAGGCGGCTATAAATTAAAAAATAAAATTGTTCTTAACCCCTTGAACTGCGATAAGGAAGGCGAGTTTAACCGCACGGGCATTGCAATGTTGTAGGTAACATAAATGATTACGGGCACTCCAAAATTGACCCAACTATTCATACTGGCGTCACAAAAAAAAATAAACCACAGTGCATGTGTTACATGGCATGGAAATTACTTTCTTACTCTTAAAGTCATCGAGGTTAAAATTGGAATATTGAATTTCCTTACCCTGGTAAGATACGAATTTGGATAGTCGGTGTGATAATCGCCAACTGCCTAACACACCATCCTGTGGTTACCCTGTAAATTCATCCGCGTAAGAACCACGAAAAATCTCATTTTTTTGACAATGAAAAATGTTCATGATTTATATGAAACATTTCAAACACTGTAACATATCTGGCATATTTCTCAAGGGCGAAAGAGCCGTCGATGTCAAATAAAATAGTTTATTATCTGATGATTTCATTCAGTTCTGCTAATTCTAGACGCATAGTTGGCAACCATTTTAATCGTATCGAAGTCCGTATACCGGTAGGTTGTATTTTTTGCTTCTGGGTGTATTTTTTTCAGAATTTTGACAAATGTAAAGATATTAATAGTAGCAGATTCTCAAGACCATAATTCGCTCGTGACCATAATTCGCTCGAGACCGCCTCCATTTTAATACGAAAAAAAACCGACACCTCTGTAATTGGCACCACTTGTACCCTCTCAACATTTTGATGAGAAAACTAAAGTTCAATTAGATTGCACTTCATATGATATGATCTTCATGCGACCTCATTGGATCGGCGGTAGACTATCGGCAGCCGTTGCCTTATTATTTGTAACATCTTCACAGGATTTTTTTTTTTGAAGCCAAAAGATCCCGTTGGGGATGAGGACTAGATTACGGCATCAAGGTCAATAATACAATAAGAAATATACACGTATTTCCATAACCAATTCAAGAGGCAACAGCTGGAGAACTTCTCGCACTGCCCACTGACCGTACTGATCGACTGATTAAAGCTGGTTTTGAAGGGCCAACGGTCTTACTCGCAAATTTACTGTCATTTAGCAGGTGGAAACTACCGCTAATGTAGATATCAGTGTGGGGCTTTGACGTTGATATGAACAAGGGATTACTGTGTGATTTCGGCGGAAACTGCCTAGTGTGGGAGTTTTACATTGATATGAACCAGGGATTACTATGTGATATTTTATTTCTACATAAAAATATGTGTCTCTAAAATACTGCACATGAAATGCCGAAGCGGAAGACTAAACTTGGTTCTAATACAATTTCTGATGCATTTTTCACCATTTTTTACTAACGATTTTTAATAATTTGGTAACATTTACAAACATTTTGCACAGTTATGCCTTTGAAACTACGTAATTTTTCCCCACATCCCATTGATTAGATCATAACTACATTTGCCTAACATTGAATGGAGCTTTTATAAATATGTGTTTGAGTGTTTACTCAATAGTCAGCAATGACTATGGCAACACTAACGTTCTGGCTCACACAACATACGATTTTCCGCGGGTAATCAAAACAAACCAATAACGTATGACCAACATTTTCAAGCGTAGCAACAATGTTATTAAACCAATATGTGTGTAAATAAACTAAAAAGTCGTCTATGAAAGTAAAAAGTAGATCGATTTTATCAAAGTAGATTTATTTTATATGATTCTGCTGTAAAACTCTCCTGCTTAGCTTCCTATACTATAGTTGAAACACTCTAACATTTAAATTTAAGTTCAACGGAAAAGAAACATTGTCTCATTTATTGGGCTTAATTGAGAACATCACTAAAATCAGTTGAACATTTCCCAGAGATAAAAACTTGATATATATTTACCCTCGACACTGATTCACTGATACACTGATTCACTGACTCTGTCACGCAGTACGTAGGAATTTAAATAGGCATTCTATAATTCTACAATAAATAATAATAATAAAAAAAATAAAATTTTTTTTTGGTACAGAAAGTGTGTTTTCCACAAATTTTTTTTTTACCAAAATTTTTTTTACAAATTTTTTTTTTTTTACAAATTTTTTTTTTTTTTACAAAATTTTTTTTCAACAAAATTTTTTTTTTTACAAAAATTTTTTTTTTCAAAATTTTTTATTCCAAATTTTTTTTTTTCCAACAAAATTTTTTTTTTCGACAAAATTTTTTTTTTCCACATAATTTTTTTTTCCACAAAAAATTTAGTTTTCAACAAATTTTTTTTTTTCAAGAAAAATTTTTTTTTCAACAATTTTTTTTTTCCACAAAAATTTTTTTTCATATTTCATAGGCGCATTACAACTTACTAGTTTTTAGATATTTTTCATTAAGGCAATTTTTCTTGATTTTTGAATGATGTCTTTATTTAATGCTAAGTCCTCCTTTTGAACTATTGCAGCCTTTTCGTTTCGCATGAGATGTTAAGACCAACACCAGGTGGGAAAACAATGGCAATCTGGAAAATAGACGACCAAAACCATCCAGTCTTTGCAGTCGTAGAACTCTCAGGGGCGGCCCTCTTTAAATACAATGCACTGTGTTAACAATATGAAATAAAAGAGGAGGAAAGAGGGAGTAGTATTATTGAAGATATTTTCTGTTGTTATACCTCGAGAAAAGTCAACAACAATAATATTGCCTTATATTGGAGTGACGGCAACCCATTCTTTTTTTTAAACAAAAAATCCTTTTCTGAGCGATATAATTGAAGTTTAACAAACTTTTTAACCAAATAACAATTCTTTTTGCCACAGGGTATAATTGGAGTCCAACAACATTTGTTTAACATTTGCCTAACAACAACTCAGGCATTCACTGCATGCCTTAAAAAATTACTGACCAACTCGATAACCATGTTGCGAGGCGATGAGAGCAAATAATAATTGCGAGACTTATTCAATTTTAATGGTGCTTCATTAACCATGACCCAAATGGCGGTACACATGCCACATTTTGAAATTAATGCCGTAATGTCCTCGTTGATATTCGACGAGCTCCAAGCAGTTCCTTCATGTTGAACATTTACAAAACAATATCAATAATAGTCGTCGTACACATTTCTGGTCCAACAAACAAAAATCACCCGCAGCCATATAGAGATGTATGCACACACACACACATGTATGTGTGTGTGTGTGAAGCCTGTGAGTGAATTGGATAAGGCCTTCAGAATAAGAAGCATTTCAGACGGCCTTGCGAAAGATTCGATACACATTGCACATTGCCTTCCACAAGGAGACCCTTACAGCGCGAGCAGGTAATTGACAAAAACTTCAAATGAGGTGAGTCTACAAGGCCTCACTTTCCAATGTCACCATGACCAATAGATTGGAAATGAAGGCCTATTGTAGTTCCAATTTTAACATAACACTCACTCATGCATATGTATAATCATGTTATGTTGTTGTATGCCTCATTCCACACACACATGAGTATATGAGTACGTTTATGTGTGAGAGTAGTTTACCACAATCAGATTCAAGGCTTCTGACAGGCATTTTTAGAGAACAAGACCTTCCATTCTCACTTCTATGGCGAAGAAGTCACTTAGGAATGAGTGTGGATAAGGCACATTGACATGAATCCATGGAAAAACGATGTGAAAATATATGGGCCATGTGGAGTTACGTCCATGGCAGACCTTGTATTCTGGCTTCTGGGTCTAGTAATGTGTGAGACATTTAAAAGCCTGGCTGTATGGCATTCTTTCCAGGGAAGCATCATGAGAATACTCCCTGTTGTAGTGGCGTCAATTATGGATGAGGACACTTAGTAGTGAGCAGTGCTGAAGACCCCAGAGAAGGTCTTCTTAGAAAGCGTGCTCTGTCTTTTTCTTTTTTCCATCCTTCTTGACCCAGACTTTTAACCAATTTCTGAGAAAGTGTTCGAAATCTCTTCTACCAGATCTCAAGCACGAAGGCCTTGCCACATTTCCCAAACGTGCATTTGTGTGCGGCCATTTGCCATTCTGTTTTTGGCAAACTTTTGCCCGCGCTATGTTAATATTTAATTACATTTGATTGATTTGAGTTGCAATTACAAACAATTTGTGAATTATGTTAATGAAGTTTACATACAATTCAACATCCCACACACAGACACACACACACACACATAAGACACATTCGCATACACAACGACGCCATAGTATCCTTTATAAGGACATCTGTACGTCCATGTATGGATGTGTGTGTGTGTGTGTGTGCGTGCACATGAATATCAAGTCTATGCTTGATTTAATATTCTGCATGAGATGAACATAAGGTTTATGATTGATAAAAATTAATGTGAATTGCATATGCAGAAGCTCGGGGAAAGCATTCTTTGCTGCGAGTGTTATTTGCATTTAAGTTGAGGGACATCTTGAACCAGGCATATGATTTAACATCTGGCATATGGAAACAGGGGGGAACCTGTCTCAACAAACGACTGTGGCATATTTTACCAGGCTGAATGCTTACAAATTCCAGAGATTCGTTTTCGGATTTATGGAGTAATAACAAAGATGATCTAGTGTCATCTGTGCTCTATGCAATACTTGATAATTAAACGCTCATACTTTACATTTGAGACAGCACTGTCGGCCACAGTGACCTAACATATAATTACATATATACAGCGCCCCCTGGCGAATGATAGTGAGTTCACTTAAATAGACTACGAGGAAGAACTTCTATGGAAAAAAATAGGAGAACTGTATGGAAAATGAAGTAAGTAATCTAAATTGACCATTACAAAGATGTGGCAACACTAACACAGAGACAAAGACAATCTGGTAGGCAGACGTCCTAGGTCAGATTCAAACTTTTCTATAAACGAATTGGTAACAAATGGAGTTTGCAGCCGGATTAATGCATCCGCAAACTGACTTAGGACGACTGTCCTCTAGTGACATATAGTATTTCCCGATGTCGTAACCCTTTTTAAAATAGACTTAGGATGGTTACTCTCCATTGCTGGGTTAGGTTGGGTAGCGGTGGCAGACGCACTTAGTCCATTATATATCCCATATCCACGATTACATTCAGAAACAGACTATCGTGAGTTTTACATGATTTTCAGCGGTAAAGGCTTGACCTATGGAGGTAAACTATGATGAGATAGCTAGAGAGGACCAACTAAACCCAGAGAATTCGCTGTGAGAGTGAATAACATCCAATTGGTTAGGGATTGAGGTCCACCTAACACTTCTGGCACTCTTCTGGGTCCTAGGGGCTCCTGCAAAAAATAACCTTTGCCATTTATTGTACAGAGTGGACATCTTACTTCTAATACTCGAGGCCAGAATCTGGTCTTAGGAATCGTCCTGTAGACTAACTCGTTCTCATAGTAATCGCTGTAGCTTAAGAATTTTTTAAAATCAATTGTGTTTTTTTTTTTGATTAATTTGTTACCGAATGCATAATTAAAAGAAATAATTTCCCTTAATTTCACATTAAAGTGCTATTTTCGTCTTCATTTAAGTTATGCCGCAAGTAATTACGTTCTTGGCCGCACAGAATCCTCTACCATTTTAGGCATTCGGTAATTGACCAAAAATAGCCTAAGGACCTGCAGCTGAGGAGCACTTTGCACAAGAGATGTACCACAAAAATCCATTCACAACTGCATTTTATGCCACTAATGGAAGATGCGAATATGAAAGATACTTGCCAAAGTTTTCCATCCAATATCACTCAAAATAACCTAAATATTTAATATGGATGTGAGTGGTGGTGCTGGTGCCAGAGGAACATAACGGAGGATGTGCATTTTTCGAAAAGTTCGTTGCGGGGCCAATCACGGTCATTTATTTTTAAAAACAGCATGTTTACTAATTAAGATGTACTCTCCACACACACACACACACTCACAGGCGCAGAGCGAGAGACTTATAAAAGTAGCATCCCATGCATCATGTCCTGTTCAACAATCAAGGCTGTCCTCTTATTAATATGCTACTTGTCGATGATAGAACATGGGCCACAACTCCGTGTAATTGTGTGTAGAAATATACTTGTACACATAGACACACGTAGCCCTGCTGTTCGTGTAGCTGTAATTACAGCCATTGCTTAATTGTAAGTAATTTGAAAAAATTACTCTGATACAGCCAAAGGAGCCAAAGGATAACATCAATTTTATCCGATGCTAACAAATTAATGCGGATGTTACCCAAAACCATCAATGACTATAAATTTACTCACACATTTACAGGCCGCAGCCAAGCCGAGGGCAAGGAAGG
This sequence comes from Hydrotaea cyrtoneurina, assembly GCA_958296145.1. Classification (NCBI taxonomy): domain Eukaryota; kingdom Metazoa; phylum Arthropoda; class Insecta; order Diptera; family Muscidae; genus Hydrotaea; species Hydrotaea cyrtoneurina. Next base: position 90,326,949 of record OY282514.1, read on the forward strand.
ATGGTTCCTAATAAGAGTAAGAATCCATTAAGGATGTTTGCAACGATGCAACATATATCCGTTCAAATGCCATTTCAAATTGAAAATCTTTGCCTCAGACACTGTTGGAGTGCGTTGCCGCAATATCACTTTTTCTGTGTTGCACTTTACCCGGAAGAACTTCATCTCAAAATGTTGAAATATTATTTTTTGTTTTTCGTTTTGTTGTTGTCTGTGTGTGTGTAAATCTTCTTTGGAATATTGCGTGTGTTGGTGGTGGGCGGGGATGCACAAAAATCATCGAGCGCGAAAAAACATATTTCATGTTTAGGCAAGTGGAAAATTATGCTTTCACCATGAAAATGAAGGGTGTGAATTTTACTACTGCGAAATATACGAAAGACAAGACAGCAAAAAGTGGCAGATGATGCAGTTGGTGGTATACACTCATTGCGGAGTACCCTACATTCGTATAGAGAACTTAGAGTTTGAATAACCCTGTTCAAATTTGAATCCACTTAACAGTGGATTACTCATATCATAACAATGTGGTGATACTTCCGGAGGAGTTACTTGTTGGTTAAACTTTATTCATTGAAGAAAATAAATGGACTGTTGGTCGACAATAGTGATGAAGAACCCTGTTTGTTAATTGGACTGAAGGTGGCAATGAAAACAAGAGACGTGGTGACATCCAGCCCTGTTTTCTTCTTTTCATTTCGCCTCACATTTGAAATATGCACAAGGTTAATACATTTGTCACAACTCGGATAGTCAACTGTGACTCTCTGTTGGCACTGGGAGTCCAAAACTGATTATGCAAATCAAGTCAAACCTGCACTCAAAACATTTTTAACTAAATCGGTTTTGTAGATTCGGAAATCTATATTCGTACATATTAGTGTAGTGTGTAGTGCAGCAAAGACGCGCAGTCATTGTCATGACTCCTGAATGAAAAGCGAACGCACAGACTATATTTTTATAATTTTTTCGCTTTCTTTTTTTTTTTTTAATAACTTCACCATCATAACTTTGCAATTCCCCTTAACTATAGCAATATTTTCCATTAAACAATGTCGCCCTAAAGAAACATAACGAAATTCTTCTATGAAAATTAAACACAAACATTTATACGACAAACGAAATTTCGAAATTTATCACAGAGCATTTAATTAAGGATTAGTTTCACCTCAAAATGACAATTGAGGCATAAACAAATTGTCAGTGATTCCACACAGTGTGTTAGATGGGAGCTTAAGTTCCCCTCCCCAACCATCACACCAGCATTTGTCAATCAGTGAGCCGAGAGGATTTTCTGGTAAAAAATCAGGCTTATGGCGGCTTAGGAGGGGATTACTTATGGTTGACAGTAAAATACAAAAAAAAAAAAAAAAAATCAAACGAAAAATAAAAAAAAAACAAATGTTAAAATGGAAAAGGTTTGCTGTCACTGCAGTATTTATTGGAAGTTTAAGGATGTCAATTTAGCGTTTCTGTAAATTTAATAGAAACTCATATTGATAGCAAGACATCAATTTGCTGATTTGTTCGGCATAATGTTTGGTGTGCAATCAAAGGACATGTTTATAACATTAATTTCTGCCGTATGATTTTTGTTAAGTTCACCACCACGTTTCCTGTGGACGCTGCCATGGTTCCGCTCACCTGACACGAGCTATAACACTTTTTCTTTACATAGACACATACACACACACACACACACAAACTCACACATGCATTCGAGCCATAACTATGTTTTGGCATTTGTCCTAAGGCCACAATAAATATACGTGTCAATTTATCATGTGCCCTGTGTTCAATGCCACATAGAGGACCATTTAAAATGGATGGAATCGTTCTGTGCGAGTGTATGAGAGCATGACCAAATGTGTGTGCCACCTGTAAACGTGAACAACATCGAAGGGTCCCTGAGAGGCGAGAGTCGAGAGGCCGTGAGAGGAGTACATCATAAAAGCCAATTGCTTGGGCAGTAAATCAGCTTATTAGGTAAACCGCCCATAGAGACACAAAGCGAGTCTTACCAAGTTGCCCACATACCCACAAATGAATTGGTGTTATTGTTGCCCAACATGAATCAAGCAACTCATGCATCATATGTGAAGTGCTATCTACAAGACGATGGAACGGATTCAATATAAGGCGTGACGGAAGTTGGGGAATAGTAATAAATTATCCATGGTGGATTATATCAGTTTTTCTGTAGGAAAAATGTGGAATTTTTCTATACCAAAAAATGGAAAAAAAATTTCATAGCACAAAATTTGAAATTTTTCTGCGGATTTTTTTTATAGCAAAATATGTAAAATGTTTCCATAGGAAAAATGTGGAATTTTCCATAGCAAAAATGTGGAATTTTCCATAGGAAAAATGTGGAATTTTTCTATAGTAAAAAATTTGGAATTTTTCTATACCAAAAAATGTGGAATTTTTCTATACCACAAATGTGGAATTTTTCTATACCAAAAAATGTGGAATTTTTCTATACCAAAAAATGTGGAATTTTTCTATACCAAAAAATGTGGAATTTTTCTATAGCAAAAAATGTGGAATTTTTTTATAGTAAAAAATGTGGAATTTTTCTTTAGTAAAACATGTGGACTTTTTCTTTAGTAAAACATGTGGAATTTTTCTGAAGTAAAAAATGTGGAATTTTTCTATAGTAAAAAATTTGGAATTTTTCTATAGCAAAAAATTTGGAATTTTTCTATAGTAAAAAATGTGGAATTTTTCTATACCAAAAAATGTGGAATTTTTCTATAGTAAAACATGTGGAATTTTTCTATAGTAAAAAATGTGGAATTTTTCTATACCAAAATTGTGTAATTTTTCTATAGTAAAAAATGTGTAATTTTTCTATAGTAAAAAATGTGGAATTTTTCTATAGTAAAAAATGTGGAATTTTTCTTTAGTAAAAAATGTGGAATTTTTCTATAGTAAAAAATGTGGAATTTTTCTTTAGTAAAAAATGTGGAATTTTTCTATGGCGAAAAATGTCCAATTTTTCTAGCAAAACATGTGAAATTTTTCTATACCAAAAAATTTGGAATTTTCCATAGGAAAAATGTGTAATTTTTCTATAGTAAAAAATTTGAAATTTTTCTTTAGTAAAAAATATGGAATTTTTCTATAGTAAAAAATTTGATATTTTTCTATAGCAAAAAATTTGGAAACGAAAAATTAGTAATTGTTATGTACAGGAAATATTTTTCTCCATAAATGTATTTTTGTCATAGTCCATCATGCCACTGGACACACCCATTCCCAACTATCGAGAGAGACACCCTCACTTTAACACGTTGTTATTATTATCCTGGGAGGGTAGTGAAAGGGGTGTGAATGTGGGTGGGCCGGCATGTCCTTGTTAAGCTTCATTTAATCAAAACAAAAGTGAAATCTATGCTTTGTGTGGGTCTTTGAAAAATTACATGTTTTAGATATAGAGGCTTAAGCCAAACGATGCCTTGAATGCTAATAAATCTCCAAGGAACATATTTAGCCTCTGCACACGCACATCTACTCATCAGTGCTCACGGACTTTACTTTGCCAAAGCGCAAGCCAAACGAAGAGAAAGCGAAGAATCCCGGAGGATGAAAAAGGTATGCAAGGTATCAGCTAAACTTTAACCTCCACCCCCCACCACCACACACACAATGGGGAGAATATTTGATTAATACAATAAGCATAGACCGACAACAATTGACTGCCAATAAAGTTTTTGTTTTTCTGTTGGCCATCATCGTCAGATTGTGGGACATCGTCTGCGTAGGTGTTAACTTAAGATTTTTTGTTGAAAGATTACATTGTTAATCTTTGTTGGTCAAAAGATTCAAGCATAACTTGTACGATTATGGCCCAACATTGATGGAAGACATTTAGCAAAAGGCAGAGATATTTCTTAATATTTACGGATAGAAAGGGGGGGGAAAGAGCGAAATACTACATTTTTCTTCCCAAAAAAACCAAAAAAGTTTTCCTTCCAAAACAACAACAATTATTCAAAATAACGCCCAGAAAGTTTTCATATTTTTTGTTTCACCATTCCAACATTATGATGTCTTGAAGCAACGCCTTGGCATGGTGGCTACTACTTTCTGTGCCCTTTCCAAATTAGCTCTAATCTTAATTGCTTTTGTTTAATTACTTTAAAGTTGTGATGAGTACGAAACAGGGAGCATTACTTAACACATACAGCACATTTGCCCGTTTCTTTGGAGTAGCGCGGAACACGGGACTAGGGTAATAAAACCAAGGTGATTTTACATTTCATATAGACCCAAAAGTCCCGCGGGGTATTTGGAACAATTCCGTTTCCCAAAAGTTCCAAGAACATTGTTTTTTTTGGGATAGCAAGAAAAGGACTTGTTACGTTGTCCGTTTGCAATAAAGTGTTCTTGTTGTTGGTAGTTTTGTTTAGAAAAGTCTGTTAATTTTGTTGAGAATAAAAATATTTGTATTTCTTGGTTGAAGCAGATGTTTTATGGAAGGTGAAAGTGGAAAACGGAACTCCTTTTGTTCTGTTCGTACTTTGAAATGATTTTTTATTATAATAATGACATTTAATATTTAAAAATACGGTTAAACCCGTTTAACGCCCTAAAAGTATGTTTTAAAATTAAAAAGGAAAACATATTGTGTAGGTTAAAGGTCGAATCCGAATATACAGAACAATCGTGTGAAGATTCTGGAGCAGAAAGCAACCCACGACCAATCATAGATAAAGGGGTGGGATGTCAACCCCTAAATCCGGGAGGTGCAAGTAGCCGGACTTAAAAACAACATAGTATCACATTAAATGTGATAGAAAAATTAAGAATGTTACGGGAATTGCAATCAATATTGGAATTTTTTACTAACATCACTACCCTGTCTAAGTTTTTTTTTTTTGAATTGTAATAGTTTTTTTTATTTTAATAATAATAGAGATCACAGACCCGCCGACACGTTTGATTTGTAAGCCTGCAAAAAAAAATGTGGTTATGAATCCGCATAGTAAGCCAAATAAAGAATCCTTAACTCGAATCAATCAAATCAAACTCTACATTTTTATAGCGATGGTCTAGTCTGTAATTTGATTAATTTCCTCCACAGGCTTATAATTACAAGTCTGGAAGAAATAAATGAAATCTAATGAAATGATGACTTAATCTCATCTGCTACCCTTAAAAGTAAAAGTAAAAGTAAAATGTTGTTTATCAGAAACATGACAAACATTTTTGCTGATATATTGCAAACCTCAACATCAATCGAAAATACTCCACAGCAAGGGCAGACAGTGGGGCCACTTCGGAAACACAAGTCCACCCTGCGATAGGCCAATCACTGTCACTGCCATCTGTTGCAATGACCGCATATTTTAACTAGATTGGTTGTTTTTATTAAGACTTAACATTTTCGAATCAAAAACTAAACAAAATGAACTAACATAAAGTTATGAACTCATAGTAATACGCCAGATGGCTCACTGAATACAAAATCGAATGACTTCTCAGCCATGGCCAACACCCAAAGAATGATAGACACAAGACAGGAAATAAAGAAGCATAAAACACTTACTTAAACATTCATAAAAGTTGTAAAGTATGCCATAAAATCACTACACACACACACACACACAGTAGTTCTGATGATATGACACAAGGTTCAATATGTGGCATGTGTTGGAATCCTCTCCAGTTGTGGCTGTTGTTAAAAATATTTTATGTTAACATTTCCGTAACATATCAGACGCACACGCACGCACGCACCCGTAACAAATTGTTTTGGGGATTTTTGTAAAACACAATCCAAAGAAGAACAAAAAAGAAATAAAGAAAATGTGTGCAGCAGAAGGAACAAAAAATAATAAAACACACAAAAATCTAATAAAATCCTAACTACCGGTCTTGGCGGTTGCCGCCTTAAAATATGCTTTAAGTTGCCTTTAAATAAACGCCTTATTGGATTGCTCCACAATAATTGCGACTGAGAGTGGAGTTTTCCCCATTCCTTTTTCCATGTAATTCCTCCTTCGATTGTCTGATCCTTTGAAATGGGAAAGTTTATTCCGGGGATGTCATTCAAATGAAATGAAAACAACATTAACGCAATTTTCACACCTTTCATGCGGTTGTTCTTTTATGCGGCATTTTGTTGTTGTTGCTGTTGTTTTTTTTTTAAGATTCCAATGCTTGTTAAAAAGCTGATGGATACTAATATTATACGCTGTATTGTGTGGACGTTCACATACACACACACACACATATGGGTTGCCGGGCGTCTTTGTCTTATTTAAGACAGCAGAGCCAAAAGACAACCGCATCGATTACACAGGGCGACGGAAATACACATTAGAAGCTGGAAGTACATTTCGAGAATTCTTTGCAAGTGAATATAGAATTTGTTTTGATCGATAAAGCAATGCCTGCCGGTTCACGCGGAGATCTGTAGGCCGACCGTGAATGGGTTTATGTTGATCCGACTTGCAACCAGTAATATGATTTGTATTATTGTAATCAAAGTAATTTACTTGTCAGTCAGTACTGACAAACAAAACATCAATCGATTTAAAAAATGATTCTGATGAACCAAATATTGCAATTTCTAAATAATGTGCCTAATCATATTTACACTGTTACAGTTAAAATTGTTTGTACTTTATAATGATTGAGCCTCCTAATGACTTTCTTTGACGCTGAGGTACAATAGCCATGAATGATGTCTTATATACCAGTACAAATAAAAATAATAAAAAAAAATCCACGCTAGTCGTAGCTGTATTTCGCGATGTCCTCATACCCTTCTCAATGGAGTTTTCACTGTATTGTCATATCCTTGTAAATAGTAATTTGCCAGTATAGAGTCTGTCTGAACTCCAGTTCCTTTTAGTACTGTTTATCCTAGGACTTACAGATCATTTTCGATTTTAATTGTAATTACAATTTTGTGTGACTATCGAGGCTTGTGTATGGCGGAGGGTTAAAACGTTGTTTTGCAAATGTCCAGCGCGTTTTATGAATTCATGGAGCTTAAATACATTTTGAGCTCAAACAAGATTTCAATATCAATTCTTTATGAATAAGAAATTCATCGTCTGACCGTAGGGTTTAGTGAGATATATGAGATGCGATACAGACGATAACATCAACAGACGGAAAACATCTCTCACACCAGTGAGCTGTGTACGACAACATTTTTTATACCCACTGACCGAGACCTAGGAAGCTTTTCAGGGTTTAGAGTGCAATCTGTTAAGTAGACGTCATTTACGAGGCGGAAACGGTCGCAGAAAATGTTTTTGATGCTCTTAGCAGTGAGTGACACTCGTCGATCCTGACCAATGACAAACAAGAAACTCATCTTCAAAAGGTTTCAGATGAGACACGATTTGGGATTTGAAAACGCAGCTTATCAAATATAAATGGATGAATGGAAATTTCAAAAAATTGCACACACATCTTTCATTGACAATGAACACAAAAGCTTAATAGCCGCAGAACTGTGTAAAATTCCAATAGCTGCCAACAACAACAAAAAATGTGTAGCTGTTCTATGAACTACTTTCAACCGCAACTCGTTCGGAGTCAGCACGTAAAAGTAACAGACAGCGTCAAGCAAAGCAGCACCGTCGTCGGCATCAGTTGTTCTCTTTGCCGCGCCGTCCCCTGTGCTGCATTTTCTTTCAGCAGATACGTGCTGCTTGTCTGAGGATGTAACACTGGAGGACTTCTTTGGCGGTGCTTTTTTTTTTTGTTTGGCAGCATGATAAAGTCAAGACTTATCTGCAGTTTAAGCTTAAATAGAAATAAAAATTGTCCGTACGTATGTACTGCTTACCCGCAGGTGGAGGTATAACAGTTTAAGGTTGCATTTAAATTTCACTCCAATTTCACCTTTAATGTTATACGACGTCTTGATAGTCCTGTGGCATTGTGGCAGCCCGAAAATTTGCAGATACATTTAAAAAGGGAAAATGGAGTTTGTTTTTCGTCTTTGTTGTTGTTGTTGCCGGTGGTATGGCAAAAAAAAAGTGTTAAGTAGGTGAAAACTACGATAGACAAAGTTGGTTGGCAAGGCTTCGCTCAAATCCTCGCCATTTTCGTTTTGCTCTTCTCGCTGGCAAACATCTTTTGTTTCAGCGCAAAAGTTTTTCAAGCCACCACATGCGAGTACGAGTGTGTGTGAGTGTTGTTAATGTGGCACAGGCAGCAGCTCTGTGCCAGCCATATATCATCCGCTGCCGTCGCCACCGTTGCCGCCTCAGTCGAAAGAGCAGGCAGCCTTGTTGCATTACAATAAAGCCTACCTACATGCCACCACTTTGTGCTGTGACAGCACTATCAGTGACTGGTGCTGAAGGGAACCTTCAGGTGGATTTTCTTATTAAATAACACTATGTTTAAAACAATGGTAATGCGTTATCCCATTCCGGGCATACAACTGCGAGTACAATGGCAGGGCATGTCTGCCTGTAGACTCTCCATTGGAAACTTATTTAAAGTTGAAATATAAATTAAAAATGGTTTGGTTTTTTTGGTGTTTTTTTGTTTTTTCGTTTTTGGTATTCAGTGTTGTTTGTTTTCCTTTTGGCCAAGGATGCCATAACAAAAAAGGCAACAAAAGAGACAAAAACAATAACATTTAATTTATTCTTAGAACTTCCGTCAGCTGTCGCCAGCCTGGCATTTGTGTTTATTTCAATTTCAATTCCATTTCTATTTCCGTTTCCTCTGTCCTCATGTCCACTGGTTAATATCGATATTTAAGCATAAACAATTTTCCAATATTCACAACAACAGTTTCCTGTTCTTCGTTGTTGTTGATTTCTGTTTTGTGGGACAACAATTCCTTTCTATTCTATTTTTGGTGTTAGTCAAGATTTTTTTAAAATTGTTTTCTTATTTATTTTAAATTTGTTTGAATGTTCGTTGAATGTGGGAAGGAAGAGAGAAGTTGACTGGAGTTTAATTGACACCAAATACTACAACTAAAATCTCTCAGATAATAATCTCATTCTGTGTTTAACTATACACACTATGAAATGGTCAACGTTATTTCCGGATTTTTGTGTTTACTACACAAATGTAGTTGATGATTTTTGAGGGCCCTGGCGACTAACTGTAAATATTCACAGCTCAGCTCCCGATAGTTTCCAGGGGTCATCTAGGCAAGTTGGCTAGCAGTGGGATACTGCAGCTTCAATAGTTTCAACATGTCGTCTAGAAAGAGGACAATTAGAACTGCAAGATCCTTCAAAAAAAATGCTGATTCTCATGCTGGCTCTCGTCTTTGAAAAGGGCCATGACCTGACATTATTAACCACACGGGTTCTATACGTTTTGACAGATAAATTTGTTAAATCAATTGCGTACAAATTGAGGATACCTCTTACACTACAGCGATTGTGTGCGGTAATAAATCGAGTTTTTTTATTTGTATTTTTTAAATTATTGTTTTGTTTCTCTAAGTAAGCAGCTTTGAGAATACTTTAGAAGGACCGGTTAAAGTTTCGAAATTAACTAGACTCGAGACTAAAGATCGACCGTGATTGTTCAAATTCCACTCTGACTTCGAAACAACCACATCAAATAAAAGACACGTCCCTAGAGTTAACACCGGAATGTCGATGTCTATGTCTATTACGCCACTTCCTATCGTGCCTAACATCTTTCGGCAGGCTGTCTACCCTGCACTGTCTGTCAGTTGCGCCGTAGAAGTGCAAACACAATAATATGATTGACAGTTATTTGAATCATATTAATGTCACTCATATTTCATCATTTCGTTGTCAAACAAACGATGCTCGCCAGCAACCACCATCCAGCACTTCCTACTATGGGGGACTACTACATACCCGTAAGAATAATCATCCACCTACATAGACCAACATTCTATTAAACAGGACGAGCAGTAATAGTAGTAGTCCCCCCCTGTGTCTTCCCAGGCAAGTACTACTTTTTTACTCACACTCACTCTCTCTCTCTCTCTCTGTATTTAGTTTAAATCATTCGAACATATGTCAGTTGTCAGTAGGAAAATAGACTCCATAAAAAAAACAAAAATATGATTGTATTTGACTTTTTACGAGTGTGTCTCGCTATCTACTCAGAACAATGAAACAGGCACACACATATTTGTACATGCATAAATTTATAAGCTACGAGTGTTGATTGTAAATGTGTATGAGTGTGACAGGATGTAAACACGTTCATGTGTGTGTGTGTTTGTGAGCATATAAGTATGCCACAAGGTATTTGTATGGCATCCTCTTAGGAACACTAGAAAGTCGTATACATCACATTCCAATGATATCCTTCCTTTACCCCCTTCCCCCTTTCCCCTTGTGCTATTTGTTTTATTATCCCAAATTTAGATTTGTATTAGATTATTCTCTTGTTTCTTCTGTTTCCATTCATAATTCTTCGAACGACAACACTGCAGTTACACGAGCATGAATGTAGTAAAATTTAATATGTGTACATTTTGTATAAAATGTTTGGTAAAAGCTTGGATTTTTTGTGTAAATTTTTGCCTTCAATACTTTTCTGACATCAGGACTACAAGTTATGCTATCCAGTGCCAATCGAGTCCAAACCTGTCAATTTAATGATGATGTGTACGTGACGGTGTTTGCTTTGTCAAAGTGGTTTTTCATTGTTAAAAAGTTCAAACCGGAAAAACATCAATTCCAAACGGAAGTGCACACGTCCATTTATAGAAAAACACATACACAGTTATATTGGCATGTTAACAGTAATGGAATAATATTTTAAATTTTTACCAAACTATATTAGCCAATTTAGCGTTTAAGGATAGTCGTGTTCGGTCACAAGTTTTGTTACGAAAATAAGTTGTTTATGGGTAAAGAAGCAGGACCAAAAAGGGGTCTTCATGTAGTTGTATTACCAAATAAAGGCTGACACTTTTAGAAGACACTTTCAAGAACTCCATATTCATATTCAGGAAGGCGATCTCTCTATCTTGTGCAGCCCGTAGAAAAACGGGAAGATCACCTTTGATAGCGAAAATGTGTCTTCAGTGAGGAGACTCATTTTTTTAGGCTCAATGAATACGTGAATAAACAGTATTGCCAACAGCAGCTAGAGGCTATTCAAGAGCTGGCACTGTTTGGGGCGATTTCTGGGACAGCAGCACCATTCACATTATCATTTTTGGAAGAACTTCCTTTAAAGGAAGATGGAGTCAAGCTCAATTCATCCCGAAATAGAAGAATTGTATTGGGCTGACATGTGATCTGAAAAGGACGGTGACACATTCCACATTGCCCACGATTCAAGTTCAATTCATCGGGAAATAGAAGAATTGTATTGGGCTGACATGTGATCTGAAAAGGACGGTGACACATTCCACATTGCCCACGATTGAAGTTCAATTCATCCCGAAATAGAAGAATTGGATTGGGCTGACATGTGATCTGAAAAGGACGGTGACACATTCCACATTGCCCACGATTCCATGAACCACTTGAGAGACGAGTTGGCGAGCAATTAATCTCAAGTTTTAAAAATCTCTAATGGGAGTACGTAAAGTCTCTCGTCTATAGGGACAAGCCAACCATGCATGGAAGACAACAGACAAGTGTCATTACGGTCGGAAATATTTGGAACAAGTGATCAGAAAAGACACCCTAACGGGCAGTTGTGGGCGACATCTGCATCAAATAAGGTTTAACAAGTAAATGTCAGGCACTGATTTATCGCTTCAAATAAATATTTCATTCAGTTGTACAGATGTTTACTTAACATTTTCTCCAGTCAGTGAGCTGAGCAAGATATTATTTGTATACTCATTGGCCGGGACCTGCTGTTTAAAGCCGACTCCGAACGGCTAATGCTTTTCTGGAGAAGAGATTACTCTGTTACTCGCAAAGTCGCCAGCATTTATGAGGTGGAAGCAGCCACTAACAAATGTTTCATGGTCTTATCCGGTTTTGAAACGTGGCTTACTTGTGTGATAGTCGCACACACTACCATTCATTTTCTTTAATTTTCAAAAAGAAAACTCTTAAAAACCCTTGTGTTTTCGCATGTGAAACCCCGTGAACCTGGCAGGGTGTCATCAAAAGAAATAGAATCCCACAATTTCGCTATTCCATTTACACTTCAATACTTTTGTTATTTTGTTTTTGTTTTAAATATAAGAAAGGCCTTTTATTGATTTCCATTTGACCAAATCGCTTCAGTGATTACCATGAATTGAATACATTCATACATTGTACATACATGTCCATATAATGTAAATGTCTGTCTGTGTGTGTTCATGGGTGTGTGTTGCCTGTGTGTTACTTATGAAACGTCTTTGATTCACAAACACAATCTTGACCCAAAAGTGCATTCACGTTTGATTACATCGATTGCACACAAACACTTGTTCCAGTACCTCAACCCCTGACGCCATGACCAACCCACCAGTTTACACCCATATGTTCTTAGAACTCCCATAGGAGGTCGCTTTATGATGTGGAACACAAATCAATTGATTTGATGAAGCATACATTGCTTTGAACATCCCCTTAATGCAATCAAATTAACATTAACCTCACAATCATCGTCCTCGTCGTCGGCCTCATCATCATTATTCGAAGTAACATTTGCAGTGTTGAATTAAATCAGGCGCAACAGCTAAGGTCTCAAAGGTCATTTGTAAATACAGACACTTACGTTACATTTTTAACTTAAAGACTCAATTTAAGAGAATAACTCTTTTTTCTTAAACTTTCAAGTTAACTAAAACTGCTCGTTTGAACGTAATAATAATACAAACAACTAACAGCGAATGTTCGTAATAGAAAAATTGCACTTAGAATTCAGACTGCTTCACGGAAAACTTTTCTAAGTTTCGTGCCTTTCGTCCTCTTCCCCTAACGTGCGAGCAGACGCCTCAAAGGCAATAGCAACGAAAATGTTTCACTTGTTTTCGCCGTTGCTCTACGGGTTTTTTAACAACAACAACAAAAAAAAAAACGATATTTTTGAGCGCCATATAATTTTCAGACAACAATATTATCAAGAAATAGTTGAAAACTATATATTTAGAAAATTCAATAGAACAACTCACAATAGACAAACCGAAGCCGAAGAAGGGGAAAGCAAATGGATCGAGAGGCAGGACAGACGGTAAGTTGGGGAGTGTTGCAAGTGTTTTGTACTCGTGAAAGTTTCACGTGAAATGCGTCAAAAAGTTTACTTGTACCAGCAGAAACTGAATAAAAATTTAAAAAGGAAACAACAACACTAGAACACTTTGGTGGAAAAGTTGAACATGAGTTTTTAAGTGGTCAATGCTCGGCAATTTGTCAGGGAAAGTGTTAAATTCAATAAGAAAATGTTGAAACATTTTCTCTAGGTTTTCTGCGTAATTTTAAATTGAATTTGGGGAAAATATTTGTCTCTATAATTGTTAGTCTACCGGGGGGGAAAAAAACCCTTTGGATTTGCTAAAACGAATTGGAACCAAACAAAGGGTGAACCAATAAAAACTATTTAGTTTACAAATAAAATTCATTTTAGAACCAACCAATGATGGCGTTGTAAGGGACATACATTGCCAATATAAAATATCCAGCGAATGCTCTCAGGCTTTTGTTATGAACATTGATGATCGATGATTGCTTGCTTTCACCTGACCTTTCTATGAGTCACAAAAAGAGAAACCAAATTTTGCATTTTTCATTTGAAATAGATCGGAAGCTTTTCGAAGAATGGGTATTTTCCTTAAAATGTAATGATGCAATAGACTAAAAGGTGGCTCAAAAACAATACCAGAAACTTCTCTGTGAACTAAACAAAATAAAAGGCGATCACAAAACAATTTTTTTTTAATTAAAAAATTTAGCAAAATATTATTGGGTTATTCGAAAGAGTAAACATTCGATTTTATTCATGCGGATCCCGTCAACCCTTGGTTGAGGTTTCTGACTCTTGAATTGAAAATATTGATTGCATTTGTATTGGTAAATTTCTTAACCTTGTCCAACTTGTTCAATTCGAAGTATCATGCAATGGAAAAACGACACCGTTCGTTTAATGTCCACGTCCATGAATCTTATGAATTCTATTTAGCAAACGGAGATACCATACAATCTTTCGAGTAATTAAAAAGAAATGCCTGTGTTCTTTTGGCAATATGCAATCAATCAATTACTTCGGATGATCCCAAATCTCTGTAATATTGGTCAAAGAAATTTGGTTATGCTGCAGATTTTCGAACACATCTAATCTCCAATGATGCAAATCGACCTTAATTGTTCTCAATTTCATTAGTTCGGACACAATTTGTCAATCGCTTCCTTTTCCTGCCTAAAATATGAATTCATTCACGCCTTCCTTCTTCCTTCCGAACATCCTTCCGATGGATGTTGTAAACAGCTGTTTGCCAACTATTCGTGCAACTCCGACATGTTAAAATTTCAACGGAAGCAATATTAATGCATGCCAGCAATCAGCAACAACAAAACAACGATATGCTGGCTGACTGGCAACATGCTGCTACATCCATTCACCTGTCGGCCATACGACAAGCGAGAGTGCTGGTGTTGGTGGGCATGTTTCAACAGTAACCTTAACATATTTGACGCGTGTTTTGCGGTACGTTGTTGCGGTTGTGTGGTTGCACACAACAACAACAATAACACAACCGCACTATCAACATCATTTCATACCAGAAACGAATCGAACGAATGAAAGACAAAAAAAACACCGGCACACACAGCATCAACACTTCACAACCAGCCCACAAACACACACGCCCTCTTCCTCTCTCTCTCTCTGTATTCCCTTGAAATGTTAATAACGATGTTCTCCATCTCCGTTTCTACTTCGTGTTATGTCGTTTACCCGGAGTAGTCCAATACACGCGGTTGTAGTTCGTCTGCCAACAAACGAAGTTGTTGTTTGGTTCTTTGTTCGTCTGTGTCCGGTTCGGGTATTGCAGGGTTCGGATTTTGCGAAAATTGCTGTGATGATGATGTTTCGTCGTCCTGTGAGTGTGTGTGTGGGTGCGGCATGTAACGATGACTCGATGCGATGAAATTAGTTATGTTAAGGATTCTGCTTGAAACGGTTGTCCTTTTAAGCAAGCGCCAAGTGTTGTAGGCAAACATTTCAAAAAAAAAACAAAACAGTTGTTAACGGAAAAAATTAACAAGACCATTTTTTAAATTTAAAAAAAAATCACGAAATAAAGTGAAGAACTTTAGTAACAGAAAATAAGAGAAGAAGCAATTTAAAAAAAAAAATAAAACAAAGCCTACTTTTAGATGTCTTAAAGCAAATATGAATCAGAGATATTTCTAAATTGTCACTCAATTAAGTGATCTCTTTTCGAGTTTCGACAAAATGACGACTGTGAAATGTGGTGGAAAGTGTAACGCCTAGTGAAGAATTGTGTTAAAATTATTTCCCATAGTGAAATTTTGTGCATATTAATCATACGCCTTAGTGGCGTCTTTAACTATATTGTATTTGGTTTAAAACTTCACGTAAGAAATGTACATATAAAATATTATCGAAGCATTGAATATGGAAATTTTGTCGTCATAAGAAATGAAATACACAATTACGAGGTCTTGTAAATACCGCGTAAACAATATAACGATATGCTCCGTTCAGTGTAAGGCAATTACATTTTTGCTTTTTAACATTACATTTTGGGGAATTATTTTGAGAAATCAGAGTGTAAGGAATTTTTCAAGTTCAATTTAATTGTAGACATTGTAGTTAACGGACAGGAGTCATGAGATCTGTGAGTTCGTATCAACGATCAGCAGTTCCATTGTATGTACATCAATCCATTAATAGACGATATTGTCAGATTATATTGTCCAATTTCATACAATGTTTGGACATTAAATTCATATCGGAGAAATGTGTTGGTACCTTTAGTATCGAACATAAAATAGTCGATACCACTCAAATGGCTACACGATCTAATACGTAGTAATGAATTCTATCTTAGAGGTCTTGAATCGACCCTGCTGGGCTTTTGGCGTAGACCTTATCTTTCACGTGGCCCCAATGGAAGAAGTCACAAGGTGTTAAATCACAAGATGTTGGTGCCCAATTGTGATCACCTCTTCGAGAGATAACATGGTCCGGAAACTTTTTAGTTGTGCGAACTGTGACTGCAACATTTTCATCATTTTTGTAGTGAATTTTAATATTTTCAGTGCATTGTTGAAGCGTGTATCGTTCCATTTTTAGTGATGGCGTAGTTTCTACTTGTCAAGTGTCAAAGAATAAAAGTTCCAAAATGGCAGCTACCGAAATACCGGGTGATTCAAAATAACACCTCTTGATGGAAAACCCGGTATAAAAACAATGGTTAAATAGCAGTGGACAAAAATTAGCATAATTTAAATTTTCAGTATATTGATAGTTAGTCAAAAAAAAAAATAATTTTTTTAAAAAAAATTTTATGAAATATTTTCCGGCCAACAAAAAACTTTTTTTTTTCAAAAAAAAAAATATTTTTTTTTTTTTTAATTTTTTGTCCACTGCTTTTAAAATTTTTTAAAAGATGATATTCGCAATTGTTTTAGTTCACAAACGTAATTACCTTTAATGTGTTACATCCAAACTTCCATAACTCGAACCACCATTATCCCGTAAAAAAGTTCTTAGGGAGACTTTGAGTAATGGAATTACTTGTTTAAGGGAATTTATTTCCATAACTGCCACAAGATGGGCTTCGACTTAAAGAAAATTTGACTTGTGGAAGTTTGAGTTATCGAAGTTTCACTGAATATTGTTGTGTTTGATCGGACGTCTCCCTCCACAATATTAGTCAATATAATGCAAACAGGTACGTCGACGAAAACGAACATATTTAAGTTTTAAAAAAAAAAAAATTTACCAATACATTTGTTTCTAAAAACATTTTTGTTTTTTGAGTTTGGGTCGCCCAAATACACCTGCAAGTATAATAAACATCCCTTTGATAATATGCTGATTTTATTACAATAGACCCAAAGTCAATCGTGTTATATATGACTAAAATCGTATTATAGTTTAATGTAGTCTCCATATTTCCCTATTTAATTTACATTGAAAACTTTAATTGTCGTACAACAAGCCTGAGTTATGTATGGTTAGGAATATTCGTGCACCAACAACTTGAGCGTTTCCTAATTAATTTTAATTTGTTACTGTACTAATAATTTTGTCATCAGAAATATCCCCAAGTTCATTAAAATTAGCAAAAGTGGTCGCTTGTTCTATATTATCCACGTCGGTTAATTGTCCAGTGTTGTCTGAAGATATATTTTGCATTTTTCTATGAAAGAAATTTTAGCAAAGAAATTTAGAAATTTTTGGTCTTGAGTATCTTCTGTACTGCCGAGCCAAGGAGTAGTGATTCTCTCTGAGGGCGACAGCAAAAACACTTAAAAAAGATTCCACATAAAGTTAGCAAGTAATTGTAAACTTTTTCCTCAACGCCAAAATAATTTATTGCTTATTTAAATTTGTTCAAACCCTAAAGCTTTCTAGATCATTCCCACGATCAGTTAGAAATGTTTAATAAACATTTCGAGAAAGAGAAATATTTTAGGGCGTTGTTAACTATTTTGACCTAAAGCAAACAAACATGTCTAATAGAACAATGTTTTGGACCCCAACACTTGACAACTTTTGGCTCTTTTTTCTACGGGCATCCCCCCCTACTGCCCTCTCAGTCAATTTCAATTATGTAAATCATGGCTATACACATGAAACCAATAGGCCTACATGTGGGTATAGACCGCCTATTAATGTAGAACGAACAACTCAACTGTTGCGTATTAAAATCTCAGACAGCCACGTTACTTAATGCTGCTTATACGCTTCGTTGGCTAAAAACTACGTGTTTCACACGTCATGCAAAAACAGTCGCACCCACACAGTGCAAGTGTTGCACAGCAGCTTAAGCTGTTCTTTTTTGTTGCAAATTTCAAATGAAGCTGAACGGCAAAAAACACTAATTCTGAAACTAAAAAAAAATCCCCATGTTGCAGTGGTTGCTGCTGCCAAAGGGTTTAACTCGGGTTTTTACTTGCGTCACACACACACACACCTTAACAATCTTAGCATAGTGGTTTTTATTAAGGATCGACTTTCATCGATGACACACACACTTGCACACATACACATGAAGTATCGGAAGAAGAAAAAAACCCGCCTCCAATGCGCATTCGGGTAATTCGGTGCGCACCAGTGCACATCGAAATAGGCACAAGAGAGAGAAACAAAATAATAGAAAACAAAACAAAATAACAGAAAATAAATGACGAGTACAACAACACACACTCACACATCGACATACGGGAAATAACAATGACAGCAGGAGTGCCATTTAACAGGTGTACTGACTGGCTGACTGACAGTCCGTGTTGTATGGAGGTGTCGGTGTGTGTTTGTGGTGTGATGCTGTATGAACGTCATACATATGTAAATTTTTCACTAGAAAATTGTGTTTATTTTATCTGCTCCACAGAATTACCCTACACTACACTACACACTATAAAATAAACAAAAACATTGACAACACACATGCGGGCATACATACGCAGCGGAGGAAAATTAGCAAGGCCTTCTTATCGAGAAATGTCCTTTCACACTGAAAACATATTTTTAAAGGCATTCGAAGAAAACGGAGTTTGCTAATGAAAAGATATTAATATTGATTATTGAAGAAGACCTTTTCATGAGAGGCTTCAAATCTCCTAAAAAAAAACTGGTTCGCATGAGAATTATTATGTTTACAAACAGAAAACGTCGCGGACTAAATGGAAATAAATGTGGGTTATCGGAAATCATTTGCCAACAAATTCCGCAAAAATTCATTGCAAAAATATTTCAAAGTCAAATTTATTTTACAAAAAAACAAAAAGACCAATTCGTTGTTCTTTTTATTGAAAGAAACGAACCGATCGTTGGGAAGCGATTGCTAGGAAATACATAGAGAGTTCGGCTTTAGTCATGATACTTGGCGACCTCCGTGTACCAATACAAGGCGATAGACCGGGTGTCAAATATGCTGTTAGAGCAAACTATGAAGCGATAATGAAGCAGATGGTCGTGTGCCTTCACCTTCAATTGGACCTTGTCAGCGGATAATGCTTTGTCTTTTTTGCAAAATTAATGTCAGGCTAGTCTGTGAAATGATTCACGTCCGTACGAACCATTCCACGACGGGGATCGAGTCCCACAGGCAGAATATATTACACGTCTTCCGAAAGATGGTTTTGGTCCGAACATATTAAGGGTTTGGATTAGTTGACCGTTTTTAGAAACATTTCCCGGTGTTCTAGAAAAGATTTACTGAAAGCTTTCTAGGAGAAAAACCCCCAATAATTGTCACTGGTTGTATAATCAAGTCTTTTAATGTCCTAAGACAGCCTCCCAGAAGGCCCCCCCAAAAGGCGTTGGTTATGCACGGGGCTTAGGCATGCAGAACGAAATTTACACAAATATGAATATTGGAAAATAACAAAAACACATAAACCCACACATACACAGAGATGTACGTATACAAACGTATTGTTTTGTGGCTGTGGATATACCAGTACTCTCAATAGAGTTTTGAGATATAATGTACTGTTTTGTAACTACGTGTGAATAATTCCATAAAATATTGTCCTGCAATTTAAGTACAATTGTGTGAATTTATCATTTAAGCCCTCAGAGGGTTACAGTTGTGATTTACTTTGAAATTCTTAGTGATTGTTTTTATTCATTGATTTCATTTTTTGTGTGTGTGTGTTTCTTTTTTTGTAAGGAATATAAAAGTGTTTAAATAAAGACTTGGTAAAAAGACATTTCTAACTATACGGAAAAAGACTTATTACATTCATTGTCTCAAGCTCATGTATTTCTCTTAAGGAGAAGTCTTCACCTTTCCTCAAATAACAATCATAAATACTGATAACAGCTTTATAAACCATTGTTAAGAGAATAAGAGAATACGAAAACAATTTTCAAACATTTTTCTTAACAACGTTTTATAATTTTTTTTTCATTTTTATGAATAGGAGGGCTAGGATATGACTCTAGGTAAATCTGTTTAATTGAAAAGCGGTTAATTGAAACTATAACTTTAGTTAAATGTGTTTAATTGAAAACCGGTTAATTGAAACTAAATGTATAACTCAATTAGTTCACCTTTCGCTCTGCTTAATTGGAATCAAAATTATTCGCAAAAAACGCATTTCAATGATATTAACTTCGCATAATTGAATAAAATTTAATCACTGTAAAAAAATCCATGCATTTTGTCAACGTTATGATTTCAAAATGAGCCCAAATTGTGAAGCGGCATGTGAGATATCGAACTTCGGTTAAATGAAACATATTCCAATTATTATTGAAAACTTGGGAAAAATGAAACAAATGTCTGTATATTCGGTTAAGAGGAAATGAAAAGCGGCAAGAAATTTTGTTCACTTCTGCGGCATTAGGACTTAATAAAAAGGACTTCGGATAATTGATTCTTCTTTCATTTAAACGAACTATGTATTTTTGAAACTGTTCTCCAAAACGAAGATAGAAACTTGTGAAAATACATGTATGTAAAATTTTTATTCAATATTAATTTTGTTTTCAATTAAAATTCGTCTGTATTTTGTTCGTATGTGCCGTCATTGTTATGTGTTTCAATTCAAATTCTATGACTACGGTGGCGTATGAGTTATTTTTAAGACGAGGAAGTTTTGATGATCGAAGCACATAAATACAATAACATGAATACCTTATGTAGATCTGGATGAAAACATTATAACCGAGCATTTTTTCACCGATTTTCAGACATAAATTCCAAAATTTGGAAAATTATAAAACCAAAAAGGTTTTTTTTTTGCTTACATAGAACATATGTAGTGAGACCAATTCACAGCAGACCCTACAGGCAAACTCTGTCACTCGTACTCATTTGAACATCAGCCAAGTCCCCCGAAGGTCGAGGACAGAAGGTAAACGATGAACGACTCACTCAACCGCGATATGGCGACGATTTGTAAGTGAACAGAGTAGATTTTAATGCACAAAAGACCCAGTAATGTTTGTTATGTGATGTTCTGGGCATGAAGACACAGGGCGATGCTCGCTGGGCTATCGAAGTGTCTAAAGAATCATCCAATTGTTTAGGCTTTTTAAAGCGGTGCAAGAAATACTTCACCACATCTGATCTCGCAAATATTTACATCACCCACATCCAGCCTAAAATCGAATATAACTCCCATATATGGGCCGGAGATCCAAAGACATCTTTGCAGCTTCTGGACTGGCGATAGAAGGGTATCCAACCCTATTGTCTCCTTAGAGAATCGAAATGTGGCTTGGGTATCGCTAGTCTAGAGATATTTTTTTGATCCCATCTTATCGCAGACATCTCAGAGAGACCTCGATGAAATTTCACTTACAATCATTTCTTTGATTCTGATTTTCGTATAGATGGAGAAGCAACATTATTTGAAGATCCAATTTACGATTTTATTTAAATTTTTCTACAAACGAGTTTTAATTTCTTTTAATTTTCAATGGTGAAATGAAATCACCTTTAGCAATCTATAATTCCTAGGGGCAAAATTGCCGCCAAATGTCATCCAACTCTAAAAGGATTAGGGTTCTGAGCGCAGCTGACTCTTTTTGGAATCCCCCATAAGGTGTCGGTGGGAGTGTGGTTCAATACGAGGGCATACGTGTCCCCGTCTGTGTGTGTGTGTTTGTGTGCAACAACTATTATAATTTCAGCAACTCCCATCGATCTTCATTGACACTTGTATCGAATATTCAATAAAAAATGAATGCATTTTGTATGTTTCTGTTTACGTTTGTTTGTGCATAATAATGGCTTTGATGGCAGTCACTGGAGTTGTAGTGGCTTCCACAGTTACAGCTCCTGCTCCTGCTCCAGCTACAGCCACTGTGGCAGTTGGGTTAGTGTATTTATTAGCATCAACAGCATTTGCAACCGTTGCAACTTGGCACACAGTCTGCCATCCATGTGCTGGCCAAAAAGGTTTCGTGTGTGCCGCCAGCAGGGATGAGCACGAGCAGCACTTTTGTTTCATCTGTTTACAGTTTTGGTGGAGAGACAGCCAGTCGCCGCTGTGTGTGCGTGTGTGTGTGTTACGTTCTTAACTCTGGATGACATGTTGCGAGTGCTCGGATGGATGTTGTAACGCATACACATATGCATGGACTTGCCACAACGAGTTTACCTTAAACAAACCTACATTAGTGCATGTAATAATGTGCGTATCTCTTTGTTTGTCTCTCTGCCTGTGTAGTTGCCTACGTGTGTGTGCGTGCGTGTCTGTTGTTATATTTGAAAATATCCCGACTTGTTTGTCTTTGTCAATAACTCTCGTAGTGTATACGATTTCATATATCCTTTCAGCATTCGCATTTTTCGGCTTTGTCATCATATGCAGCTGATTTATACCTTGCCCTAATACCTCCAAGGACACTATCATCGCTGCTGTCGACGACCTGTCCACCTGTTTGGCTTCGTTTTTATATTAGTTGACATTATTGCAAATTTTTCGCAGTTCTGGTGATGTTTGATAAAAGTGCACAGACGGCATGGATGGATTGAAGTGGTTTATTTTGGATAAATGATGGATATTATTTCCAGACTGAGTACCGAAGATTATGAAAATCTACGCTTATCGTTGTAATATTCTCATATTTATGTATAGGGTGTGCCATTTTTTTTTATCTCGTTATATGATAATTGAACTCATTTTTTAATAGAACACCAATAAATGGATGGCCCTTTTGCAGTTTCTAATTAGTAACAGCTTCAACCAGTCTGAAGAGAGAAATCTGCAAGCCATGAAAACTTCACTGGCTGTTCGTAGCGGACCTGATCAGTGAGCATACAAATTACATTCGTGTTTGTGTTTTGTGAAAGGTCTGCCGATGGAAGGGTCAGCCTTTATAGCCATTGCCGGTGTACAATTATTTGGTGTTTCAAAATAATGCAAACATGATCATTAGTAGCTAATGTCATCTACGAATGATAGCAAACAAGAAGGTTGTAATAAATAATATTTATTATAATTTTTTATCAGCTTTTCTGACTCCAGTAAGACGAATTGTCAGTACCTGCTCTCAGGATAATTCGCAATGCAAAATCTTCACCTTCAAAGTTTGTATTTTCTTTGACTGTAATCCAACAGACAAATTGGCAACCTCATCTCGACAAAATTATACTGAAAGTATTAAGAAACTAGTAAGTTGTAATGCGCCTATGGCGCCCGTTGAAATATGGAAAAAAAATTTGTTGAAAAAAAAAAATTTTGTTGAAAAAAAAATTTTTTCTTGAAAAATAAAATTTTCGTTAAAAAAAAATTTTTGTTGAAAAAAAAATTTTTGTGGAAAAAAAAAATTTTGTGGAAAAAAAAAATTTTGTTGAAAAAAAAATTTCTTTGAAAAAAAAATTTTTGTCAAAAAAAAAATTTTGAAAAAAAAAAAAAAAATTAAAAAAAAAAAAATTTGGGGAAAACACAATTTCTGTCCAAAAAAAAAATATTATTTTTTTTATTATTATTATTTATAGAAAATTATAGAATGCCTATTTAAATTCCTACGTACTGCGTGACAGAGTCAGTGAATCAGGGAATCAGTGAATCAGTGTCGAGGGTAAATATATATATTACTAGTAAGTTGTAATGCGCCTATGGCGCCCGTTGAAATATGGAAAAAAAATTTTGTTGAAAAAAAAAATGTTATTGAAAAAAAAATTTGTTGAAAAAAAAAAATTTTTGTGGAAAAAAAAAATTTTGGTTGAAAAAAAAAATTTTGTGGAAAAAAAAAAAATTTTGCAAAAAACAAAAAATTGTAAAAAAAAAAATTTTGTTGAAAAAAAAATTTTGCAAAAAAAAAAATTGGTAAAAAAAAAATTTGGGGGAAACACACAAAATATTATTTTTTTTATTATTTATTATAGAATTTTAGAATGCCTATTTAAATTCCTACGTACTGCGTGACAGAGTCAGTGAATCAGTGTCGAGGGTAAATATATATTAAGATTATATATTATATGATTATGATTAGAAAAACTTGCAAGGATTTCATAAAAACACTATTTTTTTTCCTACACCAACACTCAGGGGATGCCCCCTATAAATGCCATGCATTGTGTTAGCGGAAGGAAATTTGGATATCGAAAGGAGAAAAGTTCATGACCACCCATTAAATTCACACATTCTACTTCTTTCATGAATTTTCCTACAATTTCAATTTAAAGTTATTGGCGATAGGCAAGGAAATGTTTATTAAAATGTCATGAAATCAAAATTGAAATTAATTTTTGCGTCGTCTTGGTCGTTGTCCCTGTCCAGAAATGAAATAATTATAAAACCGTAATTTATAAACACAACAGCCAAGCGGCTGACAAATAAAATTTACGACCTTATTAAGGGAAATTTGTTCATCACTTTGTGGCGCCTTTTGTTTTTGTTTCCGTTTGGGTTTGGGCTGTTGCTGTCAAGGAAGACGGAAAAGCGGTGTAAAGCCTATTTTTAGCAGAAACCGACAAAACCACTTAACAAGCATTTTCTTACCTAGACAACAAAAAATTGCTGCAATGAATGTTGGCCTGGTTGGTAAGGACCACCACCTCAAAGCAAACAACTGTGAGGTGAAAGAGGCCTAAAGGACTTTTTGCCGGACGGAACCTTCAAAACAAAACTTTCACTTATTACACCACCGACAACATGACACGACAGCAGAACGACACACGGAAGAGAAACAGGGAACCTCACTACCGTCAACTAACACACGACAGATGCTTTCAATTGTATTGGGACTCCGTGTTGTTTCTTTGTAGGCTGGATTTTTATCGCCTCACCGAGTATGAGTAAGTGCGAGAGAATTTCTAGAGCCAGCACGGGCAAGGACTGTTGGCAGATTGTAGTATTGGCTCGTGCCACTTCGTGCTTTGCCAGTGATTGTGTGCCGTAAATGTTAAGTAGTCACCATTGCCATCATGACAATGAAGATGTGGTTGCTGTCCTTGTGCCGATGTATGTGTGTGTGTGTGCTTTGCATATTGTTTTTGGCCATGTAATGCCATGGTGATATTAAGCTGTATGAACTTGCTCCAAATCTTTTGCCTCTGCCTATGGTTTACCTAAATTCCATTTCACACCGCACCCGAGAACAAAGCCATAAAGTAGACCTATTTACATGGATTTCATTTGTCTGTATGTGGCTGGCTGGTTGTTGGCAAAAACACCAACGAATACTCTGACACGACACTGTAGATGGGTAACCACCGCCAACATCACCACATGAACCGGGAGTAATTGTGTTGCCGGTAGTTGGACGAGCATTAGTTTGTTATAAAATTAATTTGCACTCTCATTTGGAAATCCTTTTAATTAGTCTGTGAAAAAGTTGGACATTTAGTAGCCTCTTATGTTGTATGAAATAACGAAAGTCCTATATTTTTTGTATTCTGTTTGAATGATTAACCCACTGGGTGGCGTAGGGGTAAAGTTTAAGCCGACACAAGGCGAGCCGTTTACTAATGTTTTTTTTTTTTTTTAAATAGTTTATAGAGGGTAGTGATCAGCGATATTTATTTCAGTTTTCCTACGCCACTAGTCTGAGCGTTGTAGAAATATCGAAAAAAAATTTGCTTGGTAGAATACAAACAAATTACAAGAGAAAATTCTAAATGATCTATTCCGAAAAAAGACATGCAATGTATGAAAATAGAACCGACGACAGAAAATTCTACCAACAATTAAAAGATTTTTGATATAAATTCTTGTAGAGATGAAAATCGGAATCCAGTGAAAGACACATTGAGTCGTTTGACAATTTGGAAGCAACACTAATGAGTATTCCAAGAAGAATAACTTACTGGAAGTAACCTGCAATTAATCATAGATAATGGTGTTGTTTGTCCACCCTCAAACCAAGATGAGTTTAGAGCGGAAATAACCCATTTAATGGACGATTAAGGCCACAGATGCCTGCAAAATACCAACAGAGCTGGACAAGACCGTAGGAGATGAACAGCTAGAGGTGCAAGGCTAGAGCATGCCTAATCATTGGAACCTCAGCGCACAACATCCGATTACGGGCTCCAAAACGTATACTTCAATTACCAGAATAATTTTCTTATCCACCATATTATCCATCATATAATAGCTGGCACAAGAATTAAATACAAAAATAGATTATCTGACATTGATATCGTCCGAAAGAATCGACAGTCGAGTAAGAATCAGCCAAGATGGGTCTGACGGTGAACAAGGACACAGACAAGACAAAACCAAATTTCATTCGGTACTGATTATAAGCAAGACCGACAGATGTTATCTTATTGTTAACATCCATCTGAGCTGCACTCTAATCCCGATCAAGGACGTATGTAGTCCTGATGAACCACAAGTTGAGCTCTACTGCGTTCCGAGGTACAACGAATCCATAAAGTTCACATGAGCCAGACTGATATTGTTCTTAGTTCGTAGATCAAAGCTCTGCGAAAATGTTGAATTGGTAGTGAAGGGTAGCAGTAGAGTTGCCAGGTCACCTAGCCTCATCTTAAAAGATAAAATGGAGACGGTTAGAAAGTTAAGATCAGAATGCTACAACCTCTTCGTACCAGCATACATTTGTAACGTAAAGTAATGCCAGTAAAATGCAAAATGATTTATAAAAACAAAAATTTAAAAATTCTAATGCACCTTTTTTAAAGTAGACCATTTCAAGAATTACACCTAGGACGGAAATGACTTATGTAAAATAAAATACATATACAAGTATTAATTCCAATAGTGACCCCATTTTCGCTCTAGCAACCCTTAACCTAACTTACAAAATCAACTTTAGTAGTATTTTACTTTTAGCTGAAATTGTAGTCCCAGACACGGCTTTCAATGGGTTCAATTATATCATGGAAATGAATTCTTCATTTTCACCGACTCGACACAGGACTGGGAGTGCGTTTACTGCTGTGCCTCTGTACAAGTCTTTCCATCGCTGTATGTGAGTGGTTGCGGTTGCTCGCGTATGTTTTGTTGCTGCCACAACACAAAGCCTATCTGAAGTCATGTAGCTCAGCGACTCGGTCGCTCTCCCTCTGTGTGTGTGTCTGATGGCTGATGTTATTGTTGCCAGTCCAAAGTCCATGGTCATGTTCATGTTGTTGTCGTTGTCGGCCACTGTTTCGCAAACGTAATGAAATTGAAACGAGTGTCCGAACATAAGTATGCTCATAGCATTTTTAATGCCATCATCATCCATTTTTATCTTCAACTTCAGCTTGTTGTACTACTCATGGCGGCCGTTTTTGTTCGACGATGTTGCACATTTTTGTTTTTCAGTGGCTGCTGCTGCAGCGTCTCCTGTCTCCTGGCTTCATGTTAACTTTGCTCTCTACAACACCCTCCAGCCAAAAGGCCATTAAACCAAAACAACAACAAAATATAATGGCAAACATGTTTTTGCTCTTGCTTTTAGACCATTCCGGCTAGCTCTCTCTCCTGCCTTTCTCTCACGCGCAACATACTATGCTCCACTGCCTTTGTGTCGAAATTAATATTATTAAATTAAAAATTGACAGCACACTCACAGACAATACTTTTGTGCACAACCTTCCACAACGGAATGGTCCAAGGAACCATTAAAGGCCCGACCGGGCCAGGAAGCGGAAACAGAAGAGGCAAGGCCGACGGAGTGAGAGTATTCACAGAATTGCAAGAAAGCAAGAAAAAGGAAAAGGATGAGCTCATAGTTTTAATACCGCATAATATGCCCAAAGGATTTAAACTGGATTTTAATTTAAAAAGGTGTATGAATGAATGAATCATTTAAAAGTGGAATGCACGCTCTGGCATTCCGTAACATTTCGCCCACCCCCCCCATCACACACATATCATCGCGGATTGTTTTAATGTTTCCACACATTCTCATATGTGCGATGCAATGGCATTTTCCGTACACGTTTTAAATTGGCATCATGTTAAAGGCGAGGTTAAGGTGATTTATTTAAAAAATGGGGGATTTTTCAAGCACGTCGGTGAATAAGAAATAATTTGTAATGAAGTGAAATGCATCTGCGGACATCGAATCTCGACTGATAGAAAATCTTCTTACGTCAACTGCCAAGGACGTTTGTATTGGATCCATTTTTGGACTTTCGATATGCCATTCATTCATTTGTAATCGTTTTGCCGTCCTGCTAATATTTCCCTAGAAAATTAAATTTTTTAAAAATTAAAATACTTTGTAAATTTTTGGTTTTCTGAATACAGAGACCATTATCCCAAAAAAGTTGATAACGGTAAGGGGCACATTGCTTTTTTCCTATTAAACCAAGTCTCATTAAATCAACGCAGGCAAATTTCCTCCTTCCAGTAGCCTTATTTCCTATCGCAGGTCAAATTCAAAAGAAAATTGTCCAGATATTCCTGTTCACAAAATACACCCCATGTCATTCAATTAAGAACCACACAGTGTGTTCTTAATTGTCCTCTCGTTCATTTTCTTATTGACTTTGACTCTGCTATTGTGTGCTGTTTAGTCAATATCAAATTACAAGCAATAGATAAATTACATCATTACAGTCAATGATATCGATTTAAATTTAATGACACAACCAAACAAAACTTGACAAATTAATCTAAACCAAACACGCAAAAGCCAACAAGTACATGCTCACACATACATACGTATACAGAACGCACGCACATACACACACGAAACGCTTTACAAAACACAACACCTTAAAAGTTAAGGTAAAAGTTTTGCAATTAATTTTCATAATTTAAATATAATTTAATTGCCTTCATTTGTGTACTTTTTTCGGGGAGAAGAAATCCCACACAAAAAAAACCCACACACACACCAGCACACCTCAAAAAATCGTAATTTCATAATGCAAATACAAATATAGACATCTCGTAGAGAATCAAAAATATATACAAACATAGATAAACACACATACACTCTCACTCACAGCAACTTATTTAATAACATCAGAGTACGACAATACGGACAAGGAAACATATGTATGTACACACACACACATACACACTCATAATGTTGACATAAATGTATAAAAGTCATCAACGAACTCCACTTCACTTGTGTGCACTCTTTCTATAAGGAAGGAGACACACACACACACACTCATTGACATATTCATAGAAATGTTTAACATTTTCACACACACACAGTCACTTGTAATAACAAACACAACGACAAATATGCAACACACATGTACAAGTGCCAGGGAGTATATGAGTGTGTGTGCGTGCGTATTTGTGAGTGTCTATGAGCAAAAGGATGTGTTTAAGTTGAAGTAACCGGAAAAAACATCACACGCACACTTGCACTGTCATGGAAGAGACAACAACAACATCGTTTTTTTTTTCTCTTTTGCTAATCCAGCAAAGTTTATTTAATAAAAACCTTATAATAAAACCAAAACATTTTTTTAAAAGTATGAACAGAATACACACACACAAACACAAAACAACCGAAAAACTTCCAAAGAAGAAAGATAAGTAAGAACAAGAAAGCATAACAGCAACATTGAAATTAATTGCACTCTGGAAACAAAACGAAAAGAAGCACCACCCACCCGAAGGCAGCAACAACAGAAGTAGAGGAATCTGAAATATACACACACACACAGGCACACGTGTATCATTCCGTCATTCGTTTATATGATGAACGAAGCACTGTGGTATGGAAAGAAAGTCTGGCTCGAAATTGAATGACTTTCTGAAGATACAAATTGGAAGCTCAAAAATATTTGCCACTGTATGGATGAAAGATGAAGGCTTTTCGAAATGCCTACGCCCAGTCCACTGTACATTTTTCGAGCGATCAGCTTAAGCTTGGACAATGTGGGAGATAATGCAAACTTCTTATAAAGTCAATTCGGATAAGCGCACGTCTTTCAATTGAACAAATCGCTTTATTGAAAATTAATGTTACTAACGATTATTCTGGATGATTTTCTATGCAGTGTATGTCGCTTAAACGAAAATCCGCTTTATCGTTTATGCGAAACACATTTTCAATGCAAAGACATAAACTTATATGATACGAACACCGCTCAAGAGAAATATGATGAATGTAATGGCGACAAAAAATAATGTTGTGCTGTCTCATTTCAAAACGAGTTCAGGCAACTCATTAAAGTACATACACAATAATAGAGAAGAACTGGCAGACCAAGAGGTAGTAGAAGTGCGGAAACATTGATGACCAGTGGAAATGATGACAATGCTGTAGTAGGGTGAATAGAGTTTATTATGAGATCATTATAATTAAATCTACTACGAAGGAGATATTAGAAACAATTTATGAAACCATTTTGTTGGGGACAATTGCGAAGCCTTGGGCAAAACAAATGATCTCAAAAAAAGTATATGACTATTTTCATTTAAGCAAAGAGCATACAGAGGGCAGACGTCCCAAGTCACTTGCTGAACATATCCTAGAGGAAAAAACAATATTTGTTTTTTAAAAAACATTATTTGCCTTTAATAGCCATTCAAATATTGCCATGCCAATTACTGACATCTAGACACTCTAGATGTAGCCGAACTAATGTGTCAAAAACTAATAGACGTCTGCCCTCTGTGTGGTCTTTGTTTCAAGCTCATTTATATAGAATGGAAATTGTACATACATGTACATATTTTTTAATAGTTGTGCCGCAGTACAGTTACAATTATCCGAAGTCCTTTCTATTACAAACCACGCGTAAGTGAAAATAGTTCTTGATTTTTTCATTTCCTCTTAGTCGAATTCGACCGAATTTTTCCAAAGAGCTTCGCTTTGCAGAAACTTTCAAAACCTGGAAATCTATGAGTTTTCCAGGAGGATTTTCATTTGAATCAACTTTCTTTCGCCATCTACAATAGAAAACCAAATTAAAGCCACTGTGCAGCATATGAACACATATGAACGAAAGAACGTCGTCAGAACGTGCACAGATGCAGCAAACAAACTCATTAAAGAAAGCACTCTCAACTCACACAGCTCCTACATTTAGTTAGTCGTTATTCATAAAAACAAATCTCGTGTAGGCATTGTTGTCGGCGGTGCCAATGCCGACAGTCAAGGCGCCACCACAACCAACACAGCCCCACCATTGCCAGCATACGTAGCAAGTGCAGCAATTTGCTAGACTGAAAGATTATGACGATGATGACGAACTATAAGTGCGTATGCAACTATGTGAGTGTGTGTGGGAACGAAGTTGAAGTAGTCTAATAATAAAAAAAAAGGGAAGACAAACTGGAAACATATTGCAACACGTGTACTTATACATATGTATTTGTGTTAGTGTTTGTGCTAGTGTTTGTGCGTGCAATAGCACTTGTATATGTATGATTTTGGTAACAATGCGTTCCTTATGCCACTTGTACCACACACTCATACATACGAGGACACGCACACTCACTGTTCACTCATATACACATACGTCTTGATTCAGTTATTCATTCGTTTTTGTTCATTAAGTTTTGCAAACACACAGTCAGACATGCAGACAAAGTAATAATAATTTCTGTAATAAAACATATGAAAATTTAATTAAATTCATAATCATTTTATTTCATTTGTAACGTAATATGTATTAGCAAACACAATTATTATTATTTGTCATTGGTTTTGTGAGATTGATTTGTACATTCGACTCGAATGCAGACGAAGACAAATTAATGAATTATGTTTAAACAAATTAAAAATGTGTTTCATTCTCGTGGTTAATAATAAAACTAGAATGTTTTGTATATATGTAATATAAGTTTATCGGCCGTATGGGCTTTTTTATATTACCATAAAAAGATGAAATGAAAATTAACAAAAATCCTTATAGTTTTTTGTTCGAAAGAGCGAGTATTCCCCTTATGGGACACGATTTCACATTGTCCAACCAATTTTTCAAGATATTTTCAAAGAAACAAAGCTGTGTGCAGAATATAGATCAACAATACATAAAGACACTTGAAAAACCACATTTTCAAAGCAAAATGGGACAATCACGACTCTGATCCACAATCCGCACCAAACTGTCACTCTCTGGGGATGCAGTGGGTCGTTATTCTTCCGTAGTCTTCCATACGATCACGTGTGTGTTTTCGATAACCAGATGCGGCAGTTTGGCTTCTTAACATAACCTCCGAGATAAAAAGGCGCTTCGTGAAAACACATGACTTTTTAAGTAAAAGTCCCAAACTCACAAGCGATGACGAGGCGGATGGTCGTGCGACTTTAATTGCTGAGTTGTTGAGGACGATGGCGAGTCTCTAGCCGAAGTGTTGAGTTGTTTCGCCCAAACCAATTTTCAATTGACAGGTTCGAATATTGGAAAAATTAGGAAAATTACCAAAACTTTATGACAAGATTTTTGTGGATTTATTCAAAGCGACACTGAGAAGGTTAAATTTGATTTACTGAATTTTCTTTATGCAAGGGAGGACTACTTACTTCAAATTAATCTCGCCTTTAATTAATTTGAGCGACAAAAATAAACAATTATTGTTCAACTCCAATTATCACCGTCATCTCTTGTCTAGTGATAATAATTTCGATAATAAATATTAGTTTTTGTTTTGTATTCCCTGCTCGTTTGTAGTATTTCTTTTCCATCGGCCTCGCCGTTTTAATAAAATCTTTGCGGAGCTGTGTAAGGAGAAAAGTTATTTCTCAATTTCACAAACAAAATCGTTATCTGAGTGTCTGATAAATGTCATTTAATTAAAAATGACTCCTATTCCTTGTCACACTATATTTTTCGTTAGTTTTTCAACAATTTCTCCCTTTGCTGTTGTTTGACTTTCCTTGTTACCCGAAAGCAGACATCCGACATCCGAACAGGCGGCAGCAGACACAGTAACATCCTTTACAGATAAATGCAAATATTCCGGCAAATATATGAAAATCCGGGCAAACAAAACGAAAGAAAGTTTCTCACAAAGTAATTTCCAACAGAAACAAAACAAAGACATAAAAGTTACTTGAAATAACATTTGTTACCACAAATTCCAGCACCAAAGGGGGGAGGCGACTAACTTCTAACGTTCCTCTCACTCTCTCTTAGACTCATAAGTCCTTATGACTAATTCGGTACTTATGCCAGGACATACACAAAAGTAAGAGAAGGAACACATGTAGTATGATCATATTTTTCCAGAGGATTTGCAGCAATGAACTTTATTGAATTTCCAAAACCAAATGACCCAAAACTATTGTTATACAGTTGCAAGATGAGAATGATGATGCCGGCTGGTGGCCGATGGCTTTTCAACAATTGCCACACGTACTGTCTAATAAGCCTCTAAGGGCCCCAACAAGGTGGCAACACCATTGAAAGTTGGAACAGGAGTAGTTTGTAGCCAAACAATTGCAGATAAATTGGCATTTACCAGCAGATGAAGAATAACGATTCGGAAAAAAAAAAGTTACAGAAATTATGGTTGAAATTTCAAAAATTGGCAATGGGAAAAGAATGAAAGAAACAAACAATTTCAAAGTTATCGAGGGTCGGGTGTTGACAAACTTCTCTTGCAATAACAGAGATAATCTTAAGACCTCAGTAGTCCGAGTTTGCATTAGGTTTGCAATTTATTTATAAATATAATGATGAAGAAATGCCGGAAACGGATCCGTATACCTTGCCTGCAATCAAAGCAAACCCAAGCTTGAAACCTTTTATAAACATTTCTATTTTTGCAAAGAAATATAAATAATAAATAATCTCGAACTCGACTAACAGAAACAAAACTGCATAAATATAATTGTTGGTAAATAAATGAATAAATATAGAGAAAATTAGAAACTCGTAACAAACAAATTATGACAATGATCTTATACAATAAATCAAAATAATATCAAAGACCTGACGAATTTGTTCGTTACGAATTGGCAGAAGTTGGAGGGACAATAAAAATATTTTTTTTATCACTAACTCGAGTTCATTTACTGGACAAGAGTATCATATGGCTTTCTCTACCGTACTTGAATCCAAAATCCGGAATTGAATGACTTTTAAATTCCATTTTAGTATCTATTCCAATGGACAAATTTGTTTTAGGGAAACCAACAGTGAATTTCCTTTGCAAGATCTCAATGTATTTCATTTAAACACCTAAAAGTATGCTTTGTTTTAATATTTTCCTTTAAACTCCCACCAGTTATGCCACAAACATTAAAGTGACTAAGAAAGTGATACACAGAATACTAATACAACAACAATAAAAATAAAACAGTCAAATCGAAACAAAACGTATTGACCGGAAGCAAAACTAAATAAATGCCCCCACACCCATGTTGGTTCAGACTGTTATGATGCGGCCTCTATAACTGTGGCAAGTTTTGTTCGTGTGTTAAAATAATGTTGTTGCAGCATTGCAACATTTCTGGTGGCACATGCTCGTTTGGTTTTGGCCATATCGCAAGTTATCAACAACAGCAACAAGAGTTGCAGCAACAGCAACGGCCACGGCACCAACAGCATCATCACGACCAACGACAACATCTGCATCGGCAAAAAGTGTTGAGTTGATGGGCCCCTGGTACATAATTGGGGCCCTCCTACTGCTATCGGCAAGAGCGGGGGACTCCACAAATCAAATCATAATACCGCAACAAATTGGCAGCGGCGGCATGCATCATCACATTACAAAAACCTCCATTTCAACAACCGCCAACAAAGGTACAGTGCTCAGTGGCAATGGGGTTATCGTAGCAGGCGGCTCAATTGGCCCATCATCGTCGCTTAACAGTAAGTACCGTTTTTACCATTTGTACCATTCGTCCCATTGTTGTCATAATTCATTCGTTTTATTCGGGGGCGGCATTGGGGGCATTGGGGAAGTGTATTTTTCGATTTTTTTTCGGAATGAATATGATAAATGTTAACATATGTATATTTATTCGAGAGCGAGACAGACGTAGCGGCGGCAAACGAGAGATGATACTCGGGGCAGCGTGTCCACTTTGACCACTATTTGTGGTGGCATGGAAAGTGGCATTTATGTAAATTGTGTGAGT
The DNA here is from genome assembly GCA_958296145.1 of Hydrotaea cyrtoneurina. NCBI lineage: Eukaryota > Metazoa > Arthropoda > Insecta > Diptera > Muscidae > Hydrotaea > Hydrotaea cyrtoneurina. The sequence continues at coordinate 90,361,953 of OY282514.1, forward strand.
GGTGCAAAAAGAAAATGGCAGAAAAGGCACTAAAAGGGAAAACTGTATGAAACCGGCACAGTGACTTGTACAAGAGTCCGGCAATTGGAGAAGTTACTGTTGTTTGTATACCTTGAATCCCTGGCACAGTTGTAATAAATGGTATTTTTAAACGTAGAGTCCAAGAACCCAGTAAGCAAACTAACTCAGACACTGGTCCCTCTACGCATGTGATGACCAAGGTACGCGGCCAACGTCGTCCCCAAGGCATACCGCTAAACCGACCAAGTGAACCCGGTATGCCTGATCGTAGAGATCGCAACTCCACGCTGAGCCCATCTCGTCAGGACAAAAGTCCTAGGGACTCGTGACCTCCCCCAGGTTCGATTGTTACCAAAATATATACAACTATGTTTAAATATGATTTCTCTATGTAATACCGAATTCACACAGTACTTATTTTGAAATTCAGTTTCTAAACAAAATCGTCCACTGTGCATTGCCAAAAAAAAAAAAAACCGCCCAGAAAATTCTATCAAACAGTTCAGTTGAGTTTGCTTTTAATACTGTCCAGCAAATTGTTATTATATTGGGGCATAGTTTTTTTTTTTCATTCTGGCCACATGTTCGTGGGCTCCATGTGTGGCTGAATGGTGGGGGAGGGGTGGTGCTGGTGGTGCTGTGTGAGGGCAGCACAAAAACTATCAACAGATGTTGTAAATTCACTGTGATATGTGGCGTATGTGAATGGTTGGTCAATTATTCACTGTTACAATCTGTTTATTTTTTGCGCAGCGAATGTCATCGATGGCAGGGGAGCCCATCGATGCTTCAATATCGGTGAATTATACCAGTTTTATTGAGTTTTTGTTGGTTTATAATTTTAAAACAATTTTTTGCACATTAGTGCATCAATGGGACAAATGTCTGTGTGTTGTAGTCCTCACTTAGTGATGCTGTTATACGAAGGATACTGTACAAATTTATGGTCATTGAAAGAATGAACATAAATCTTAAAGAGACAGAGAAATGTTGGCCAATTCTGATTCAAATAAAGTATGATTTATTGGTGGTGCTGAAATGCAATAGATTTATACGTTGTAATTCCAGTTAATGAAAGGGGGGAGACAGTTCATAAATATGACGTAACTATTTATAGAATTGTACGTTGCAACAGCATACTGAGAGCAGAGATATAAATTAAGAGTGGGAAGCGAGTGAAGTCAAAAAAATCAAAATATTATTCACAATTTTATTCATTTCCGCAGGAGAGATTTGCTTGAAACACCGCACAGAAATGCAGTAGGATAGTCTAGGACGATCTCTTGCAGAGGGTGGTTATAGAAGTAACCCTACTGAATGAGGAAGAGTTGATATTGTTCGTTGGAAATATGTATTTGAACGGGATCATTATAGGCGTCTTCCTATATAAAATATAATATGTGCATTCGTGTAGCACACACTAACTGAGGAATTTCCTAGTCCTGTTTTCAGTGAGAGTTACTTAAAGAACATCTGAGAGGCCGTTTTAAACTTTACTAAGTCGGACAAAGACTACAGTTTATACTATGAAGGGAGAGATTTCATTGAACCGCTTTCTTTTGAGATTTTGAACTTCTATAAACAGATAAAGGACGGCCGTGGTGTGGTAGGTAGTGTGTGAGTTCAATACCGGGTAAGACCATTTTTCGGCGGCTGGTAAATGCTGGTGTCTTTACGAATAGGGGAGTAATCTCTAAGCCATGTAAAACTTCTCTAGACCATTAAGATTACGTTTTTTTGATATTATACACATATGCTCAAAATAAGAGATGCACGTGATATTGAAATAACAATAAACTGGGACTTTTTGGATTTAATATATGTTCACAATTTTTTTTTCTCTTTAATGCTACAACTTAGAGAGTAAATCAAAATTTCAAACGGTTTGCAATATTAGAGCCTGAGAAAATGATCACCCAAATATTTGGGGGCCCATAAAAAAACGTGCTGGACTTTGGCAAAAAAACTAGTAGACACGGGTCCTTTTTTGGTTGTTTTGTCACGTAGTGGTGTCCGCATATCAACCAATTGCCTTTGTCACGTGACCGTATGAGTGATATATGAATTATTGTAAATAATATGAAGCATACGCTAACCAGAAATCCCAAAATATGACAATTACACCGTGTTACACACATTCTGTCCTATGAACCAAATTTACTTTTTCGGAAAGCGGATAAAAAATAAAAATACACGTGTATAGGCGATTTTCATGGACCCTTTTTCAGTGATCCAATCGAGCTGATTTTTTGCAGGCAGACTCGTGGAAATGTCTGTATCACGTCAAATTTTTTAAAAACAATTTTTATCAATTCTCAGATTTTCCCCAATTTTTATTATTTTTGAAAAAAAATATTTTTTTCACTTTTCTTAGCATAATTTGAAGAGACTCCAAATTTTTAAACTACTTAAGCGTTACGAAAAAAAAATGTTTTTTGAACTGAAACCCTAAAAAAAACGATAACAATTTTATACAAAAAAAAAAAAAATGTAGGAAAATCTGAGAATTGATAAAAATCTATTTTTTAAAAAATTTGACGTGATACAGACATTTCCACGAGTCTGCCTGCCAGCTCAGCTCGATTGGATCACTGAAAAAGGGTTAAAAATCGGTCCGAAGGCTTTCACACAGGCCACTACGAACTTTATACTTCAAACTTAAAAAAAAATTCTGACGTGTACATGAAAATCGCCGATACACGTGTATTTTTATTTTTTCCCCTCTTTCCGAATATGTGCATTTGGTTCATAGGACAGAAAAAAATCTATTTTTTGTAACACGGTGTTATGTTTGTTGAATTTCCGAATACCAATGAACTCCAAAAATCTCTGGGAAGATTAAACTTTCACAGTATCCGCCACATTATGTTTATAACAGTGGAACAAAAACTTAATACGGGTAGTAAAAAAAACAGTTATTCAACTAATTTACGTTTCCAAAAAAACAAAAACGTCTGATGGTAATTTATAAAATATTTAAAGTCAGTGATTTTGGGTGGGTGGATTTATGTACCGCACACTAATCGAGATTTAGTGGTCAAATTACAACATAATCGTTTTAACTAGTTGTCATTTTAAGGTGAATGAATTCGTATTGCAAACCTTCCACTAATTAGAGTTTAATATTGTGGTAGCTTTGAGAAGATATAGTAATTAGGACCCATTGCAAATAATTGCAAGTTTCCCTTCGTTGTCATTTTTAAACAATAAATACATGTGTGGTGCAGCTTTATAGTTAATTATTAACCAAACAAGGGCAATGGCAACTGCAAAATGACAGGTCATGACACAAACTGTGAGACTCTAATTTTCCAAAAGCACTCCAAAGATGCTTAAACTGGTGACACATTACAAAGGCCTCCTGACGAAAGTCCTCTCTGTGTTATTAAATACATGTATCCATGGCCATGTGCATTACAATTAGTGCCTACTCCGAAATACCCATGTCAATGCTGATGGCCAAGGCGAAGGAAGGGTGGGCTCTGTCATACGGGTAATGAATGAATGAATGAATGTCATCACTTGGTCTTTCTCGAAAATGTTACACAACTTTACGATGCGGACAGACGGCCAGACAGAATAGGAAAGCATTAAATTCAATTCGATCCAGTTTGGGCCATTATATATGTAAATATATTTTTAATTAGTTCGCTTCAATGGGCCAGCAAGCCAATGCAAGCATATGTATACTAATACTAAATTATATGGAGCATGAGAGCATGAATGGCCTGTGTGGATGCAGTTGTGAGTGCTGCCGGTCATAATATTGAGAAATGGAATTGTTGAATGGTCATTAGAGTACGTAATGTTTATCAATAAGGAATTTCAGAACTCAAGACAACGAAGACCGAATAAATTCGTAAAACAAGTCAATAGAACTACCCGTTGTTGAAGGCTATCGCACAAGAAAGCCCAGCTGAAGAATATCTGCAATATTTATTCGCACATGCCGCAGATGTTACAAGCACAAAGCTTTGAAAATATTATAATATACAAAGGCGGTTGCAAGCTGTAGGTCCCAATATCTACATCTTCTGATTTAAGATAAGTACCCAATCTTGTTCCTTAATTGAATGACGAAGACAACTCCCGCCCCGAAGACTTCATATGTACTTCAGTCTATATCAAGAAATTTAGTATATGTGGCCGTTTTGTAATATAAACTGTCTTATTACAACTGCTAAGTGGCTCACAAAACATTTTACCAATCATGTGCATACAATTGGCCTAATGATATTCATTGGCTTTAAGAAGTTGACTTAAATTATAATCTGTGTATTTAGTTGCACGTTTGAAACGTTTTCTTTGGTATGATTTGAACTTATAGAAATCCTAAGACTCATGTAATTGATAACGACCTATAACAAAATTATGGTATGAAAAGATTTTAGGAGATGGAAATTGACCGTCAGGCTTTTAAATACAAAATAGTAATAAAATTCAAACTAAAAAAAAAACCGAATTATGGATGAAGCTAGAGAACATTTATATATGAGAAGATAGTTCTTTTAGCTCATACACACAAATACAAGTAAAATATGAATTCAATTTATGAGTTTAGACGGGATAATTACACCGTGTTACAAACAATAGATTTTTTTCTGTCCTATGAACCAAATGCACGTATTCGGAAAGAGGGGGGGAAAAAATAACCATTTAAAAAAAAAAAAAATTAGGAAAATCTGAGAATTGATAAAAACCTATTTTTTAAAAAATTTGACGTGATACAGACATTTCCACGAGTCTGCCTGCAAAAATCGGCTCGATTGGATCACTGAAAAAGGGTTAAAAATCGGTCCCAAGGCTTTCACACAGGCCACAACGAGCTTCATACTTCAAACTTAAAAAAAAAAATTATGACGTGTACATGAAAATCGCCGATACACGTGTATTTTTATTTTTTATCCCCTTTCCGAAAAAGTAAATTTGGTTCATAGGACAGAATGTGTGTAACACGGTATTATAAAATTATAACGTACAGAGATCACTGATTTCAAAGAAGTTCTCCGTATGTTCTTTGGTGGAATGTTAAAGAAAACAATTACTTGGATCGCCTGTGTCGTATCTTTCTTTAAGGATGGAGATCTAAGAATCCCATATTGTCACACTAAGGTGTAAATGGGTTCAACTGATTCAAATAAATACACATGTGAAACATCATTTAAATGCCCCGGAAATTATATTTTTATACACTGTACTACCACTTAGAGTGTGAAGACTCCAACCGGAAGTGGTTATGTGATGCGGTCTCACCGGAGTCTTTAGCCTGATAGCCGCGGTTGGTCAGGAGCCCCTGGGATTTTGTTCTAGCGCAAGATTGGCCTCGAACACTCGACAAGAGGGTTTTCAATAAGAAAAAAATTCTCCACACTTGAGGGCAAATGTCTCTACTTTAGGATGGTTTTATTCTATAGAGGCTATAGTGGTATTTTCACGATTTTCAGCGCACCCCTCTAGTTACGAACATAAAAACAAGAATTCCTCAAAAATATCGATTTAAGAAATTCGTGTAAAATGTATAAAAAAAAAAACAAATGTATTCTCAAAGTTAGAAAATAAATATACGGATATGGATTTCCCTACATGACCAAAAGCAAACTCATTCTGTAAAGACTTGTGAGAAATATAAATTATTTAAGGGTCTTAGCATACTTTCAGGCGACTAAATACATTAAAGTTGGTGGTCCACTTTTAGGTTTGAACAATGGCATCAAATGATCATTTGTCTTACTTTCCCATATTTATGGCATTTTAAATGATTAATATATAATTGAATGTCGATATAGTTTATTTGACCCGTAGACCACATAAAATTCGCCTACACAACTGCAAACATTTATTTACGAGGGTGACGGTGTGTGTAATATACAGATCCTGGCCAGGACTGCTCTCTATCGGGCAAACGCGTAAAAGCCATAACATTCATGTTTCATAACATTCGTACGTACGTACGTCTATTGACTACATGTGTTACATTACATTTCTTCGATCTGGTTGCAGTTGTTGGGGTTGGTTTATTTTTTGCTTTTGTTTTTTGGACGGTTATTGTAACGTTTTCATGCAGACGTACATTGAAACGTATGATTAGACCGACCAGTAGAATGTGTCTATGTAGGGACATTTCAGATATGGCAAAGCCTTAACGTAACGAAAATAAAATCTTCGGTATGCCAAACACGTTTCACAATTGGTTTTCCGTATGACAATTTGTGCTTAAAAGTATCCATGGATGGCTACGGCAGAATAGTTGCTCCCGAATGTGTAGAACAAAAACCGAAACGATTCCCAATCAGTTGGGACGACATTTGGTTGAGGTACAACAAAAACATTGTCGGAATTAGTTTTTCGGCTCCTATTCTCTTTTTGTGTCGGTGATAATATGACATAGAGGCTATAAACCATAGTCTGCATGAGGGGAGAAGAAGGAGGATGAGCAGGCTTGTACGGGGAGTCTTGTCGTTCATTACGAAAACACACCGGACGGAGGCGGTGATAAATGAAAAGGTTATGTTGACCCGAAATTCAATTGAACATGGCAAATATTGGCCAGTCAGGCTGAAGAGGAATCGAATAAAAATCTTTATCACTTTTTACGAGACCACTCAAACAATAAATCATTTGATTTTCTCGTTTGTTTTTCAATTTCAAAGATAAATTTATAGAACAGACGACACACACAGGCTTATGTTCGAGGCGAATAATTAACAAGATTTGTCAAATGAATTCTGCCCACCAGTTAATTGGCGGATTTCTCAGTTGGAAAGCTCAAAATGATGTTTCCCCTATGGCTGAGTATGTCTGGCCGCCATGGAATACTCACTCATATGTTGCAACTGATTTCGTTGTTGCCGTTGCCATTGGTGATGGTGGCAAATGTTCACTTAACTACCCCCTGGACTGCACATACACAGAGACATCATTCGTTTAATGCAACCTAACAATGAGTGTGAGTGTGTGCAAAGGCAAATGTTAAATTCGACTACGTGACAAGAGTGAAATTGAGCGTATGCAGGACGACAGACCATATCCTTATGTTAGTGTGTAGATCTGTAGGTATGTGTGTGTGTGTGTGCGTGGGTGTCTGTTGTTGGGCTTTGAACGTAATAACTGTTTATAAATGGGAAAACAAACCACTTTTAAAGCCACAATATCATCACCAGCATCACAAAGCCACCCAAGATGATATTGAAACAGTAAATTCGGTAAATTGCTTTCGGAAAGAAAAAATAAATGAATATCAAAGTTCAGAAGTATAAATCTCAGTTCACTATAAATCGTGAAAAAAAACCATTTTTTTGTCCAAAAAATTATTAAACTTAAACAAATTAAATTCATAAAATGTGGGGAATTTATGGCAGCCTCTGAATCATTCGCAGTGGTAAATGGGGGATCTGGGATTTTCGTCAAGGCTGACCAACTGGTAACGGACTGGTTTTTTAGCCGTTGCTGTAATTGACCAACTACATCCCTAATGGAGTGACAAAGATATTAGGAAGTCCCCAAACCCTAACTAAGAGGGAAGATTTGCAAACGTACCTCATGAGGAAGGGCTTAACTTGGTTCAGGCGTTACGATGATAATCACCGTCCTGCAGCTCCTAGTGAATTGTATAAAATAAACCACTAGACCTTCAATAGGCTGCCAAAAATCTCATGTATTATTTTTAACATTAACTCTAAATATGGAATAAATAAAAATACACTTAGGCTTATGGATAATCATTTTCAAGACTTCAATTTGGAATTATTGGAATAATTGTTCGAATTTTTTATCCGATCAACGAATGATTTTATACCCCAAATTTAAAATTACAATGTTTTCAACTCTCCGTGCTATGTTTTTTTTTAGTTGTGGTTGTGTGTGCGGCCCTCGTAACTAGTGTTTTAAAATGTGTTATTGGCCCCGATGTAGTGGGGGTTTTATTTTTTTTTATTTGGAGTCATATTAATGAAGATGAATGTGTTTTCGTTATACAATATTTGAAAGATACACACAGATACAATTACATCCTCAGACGTGTACAGACAGCGAAATGCAATACACACACACACAGATAGGCATCTACTGAAAGTAAACATACGAATTTTCCATAGCAATGGGTGTAGGCCGGTGGCATATTGTGGTTGCTGAGGTGGCTCCACCACTGATGGTGTTGATGGTGGCAAGCGGTACTGGTCGCGTTGACCATAAAGCGTGTCACTGGTGTTATGTTTGTACCTTGTATGGAACAGAAACAAGTGGTGGACTGAGTGGGCGCCAGGCTGATGGTATGGCGGATATAATAAAACTTAAATTTTCCACTTACACACTACAACGATTTATGGGTCACATACAAGGGTCATTGTGTAAAGTGCTCACCTCCGTGGCATACAAATGCACACAGAAACCCCCAGAGACAGAGGGCGATGGAGAGAGTGTGAGTGTGAGTTGGTGAGCATGAGTACTCATACAGTAACAAGAGAACGTAGCAACAAAATCTAGGGGCCACAATGTAGGTGGGTCAGGAGAGCTGAGCTATGAAATAATTAACCATTTCATGAGGTAGAAGTGTACGGACACCACGTATGACGGAGGGAGGGATAATATAATAAGACACACAAAACAATTACGTGAACAGGTATTTTAAAACAATTAACAGCAATTTTTAGTTACAAACAGTGGCTCACATCGTAAGTCGGAAGAAGTTCGTTAACAAGGTCCGTTCACAGTGCGGAAATAAATTGGTAGGATCGAAAGTTGTAAGGCATCGGAATACTTTCTTAAGATCCTCAATCCTGGTCAAAAGACATGTCTGCTGTTCACTGTGAGCCACTGTATGACATTCTTTCGGTTGTCATTTATCTACATACATATTGTATGTGCGTGTATTGTGTAGGTTGTCATTTCATTCGAATGCAATTTAATACATTTTAAAGTGATTTAATTACTTAACGCAATGACATAATGCCGTTGTTCTTTTAATACAAAAAAATTAAACAGGATGATTGATGACGGACTCTGTGTATATTTAAAAAAACACACACACACATTTATGCTACAAATTGAAAACTCTGTAGGGTCAGATTGTGAAATATTTAACTGACTTAACAGACAGGCATATATCGCCAACTCAATAAAACAATAGTGTATACGGTATAGTGTATTATACACTGTTATTCCATTGAGGGGACGTCATAGTGATATAGCTATTCTTTGAGTTCATTCGTGAGATACAGGCCGCAATGTTGGACCACATGAAACGTATCCTGATATGACAGGAACCCTCTAACTCTTTTAGATGCACACTCGTTTATAGATTTTAAAAATTTGGGGGTTAAACAGTTTTCAGCCACCGCTGGCGACTTTACCAATAAGAAAGTAAGTCATGTAAAACTTCTTGAGCCATTCGGAGCCTGCATTAAATCGTACACAACGCACTGGCTTGTCAAAGGAAATACGTACATAATCAATACAAATTAAATACCAGCCACTGATTTATCGATCCAAGTAAATATCTGGTTCACTTCTACACATTTCCTGTCGTTTCCTCAATTTTCCAAAACCAAATGCTTAAAATATCACGCTTTCCAAGAATTCCATAGTGAAATTTCGAGAAGCGCTGGAATAAAATTAAATTCTACTTAAACGTAAACTACTTAATACATCAACATTAAATTCATTTGTTTGAGGCTTTAAGTGGGAAGCAAATTAACGAGAGCACACAGACACACACAGGCGCAACTCATGCCCCCTTCGTCGCGCAATTGTCAGTCAGACAGCCTAATTGATTTCGAAATTCTCCATGAACCCACCACCACTACTAAGAATGCCTTAATAATTTCAATCATTTATGTTTAACACATCTAACATAGACTTGTTGATGTTATTTATGCTGCGAAAATTCATTGAATTTCCCTCAATTTCTTCAATGTCCCCACCCACCACAACATCCCCGCCGATTGCCACTCTCTTTCTTCTTCATCGTCTGGTTGTCTTCAGTACCCTCATCATCACAGCGACGAACCACAACTAACACGACGTAGGTTATACACAATACAAGTGTACACATATCCGTGTGTGCTGTGTGTGTGTGTATACATGTGTGAGTGTGTGTGTGTATTAAAACATTTAACAACATCGTTTACATATCATTAGGTTTTCCATGTAAACATGAATGTAGGCATGGGTGTATGTGTGGCTGTTCGAAAGGGAAGGTATGTAGCTACAGGAAACGGAAGCGGAAACAGGCTCATACATGTGTATTAGTGAATATATATATGCATGTGAACTCTGTGTAATGCTATTGTTGGCGTTTGCTGTTGCCAGTGTTATTGTTGCCGCTGTTATAGCGGTTGTTGTTCTTGTTGTTATGTCGGTGGTGGTGGTGGTTGTGTTTATTGCCAGTTAATTTATTAGTTCAATAATTGAAATTTGATTGAATTTAATTACAATGCCATATATTATATTAACGACGATAAACGCGATCATTACGCAGATGATGGTGATGATGATAATGATGATGACGCCGACAATAACAACACCATTAGCCAACCACCATCGCAACCACAATTGCCAGCCACCGAACAACAACAATAACAACTGGTGTGGCACCAGCCATGACTCCATCGCCGTTGACCATAATATGCTGCTGTTATTATCATTTGCTGGATGCTAACGTCGACTGCACAAATTATATTCCTATTTAGATAATTAAACCATTTTAAATTGTGATCATTTAAATTGACCAAACAATCTCAAATTGTTTGCCCACTTGATTTTAGATAACAAATAATAATTATGATTTAATTAGTGTTTTGTGCCATTTTAACAAATAATGTTTGTTGTGTCTGTCCTTTTGCAGCAATCATAGAAGAACCCGAATTTACCGAATACATTGATAATGTAACTGTACCTGCTGGACGCAACATCAAATTGGCATGTTCTGTTAAAAATTTAGGATCATACAAGGTAAGTGGCTGAGGACAGTAAAAGTATTTTAGTTGCTTGGATACTGGAGATACAAAATTCAAAACAATTAGATTATCAATCAAAAAAATCAAGACTCATCAAGCCTGCGCTAAGCTAATTCATGGATGTCCTAACTCATCACTAAACATTCTGGGCACGACTATATCGCACTGGTCGCACCTTCAACATCTGTTGAGGAATATGTGAACGACAGCTTGATAAAATATGTCAGTTTTTATGGAATTTCATTTATTAAACCCCTTCAAGAACCTTCCCGGGAACATACACCTGTTCAGTTCAAGAAAAGTCTAATTAGTGTAAAAAATTAAACACAAATCTCAACAAAAAATTACTAAAGATATAATGCTGATTTAAAATATTTTCAATATATTCGTAGTTTTTTCAATACTAAGTTGAACAAAAAGTATTTTATTACAATTTAAAATAAAACTGCAATCAGATTCGCCAGCCTTCTGGCAATTTTTTTTATATTAATGGGAAAAGCTGTGGCCCAAAAATATTTTATAACAATATTTCTTCAAAATCCAGACTTGAATCTTTCATTTCCCATGACAAATGTGTGGGTCAGTCAGATCAAGTAGGTTGTATAGATAAATTTCCAAAAATAACATCTTATGAGACTTAAAAACAACAACGGATTATGTTCCGTCAATATTTTGTACACTAGACACCGTTTGTTTTCAACGATGGAACATTTGTAAAATTGGTAACAATCAGAGCACTTGGTGAAAATTTGGCATGATGGAAAATTTCCCAAATTTGTGAGGCTGTGGGAGGGTAAACTTAAGGACTTAAGTTCGAAGAAACTTAAGGATAAACAACAACAAAGAATATACGTAATATCTGCCTCTCTTGGTAAAGACCACATGTTTAACGTGTGGGATACATTATCGAACGCGTGCCGCATGTTGTCATAATAAAGGAAAAAGACTAAAAAATTTATTTTAAAAAAAGTACTTTGAATATTTCATTTCATTATTTTTTTTTCAGAGCAAAATTTACCGAGATAATTTTTTTTTTTTGGAAAATTTTAAAACCTTACCATAGAAAAACCGAACTGATCGAAGCATTACTATGTGAGGTATTTCTGTATTAGCATTGCTATTGTGTGATTTCCGATATTGCTATTTCGCTTTGAAATTACAAAATGTAATTAAGCTCTGTTTCGTTAGAAGGACACACTTTCAAATTCCCCCCCACTGTGGATCGATCTTTACGTATTAGGTCATGGGTTTGAATTGATTGAATTGGGTTGAATTGATTGTTTGTTTCCTTTGCTGGTACGGCGGTGCGTATGATTGTCATTCAGCTTCGAAATCACAAGACGTATAAGTGATATGAATTAAAGTAATGTACATTCTATGAATCAAGAACGACACACACACACATCCCTCACTCAAAGAATGTGATATTTTAAAATGTCTCCACATTTGATGGAAATTCCCTATCAGCGTTTTATTAGTCTGATGATTTGCCAATGCCAATGTTAACAAATAAACGATGACGGCTTCCACTTCCTCAATACATGTATATTGCAGTCCTTTGATGCCGTTAGACTTTATCGGGAGCTCAGCTGGATGGTGTGTCTTATTGTTGCTAGGAATCTTTAACGGAAAAGAAATGCCATCGAAAATAACAAACAGTGACAGAATTGCGAATACAAAACAGACAGACACACACACATGCATGGCACATAGTACGGAGAGGGCAAGAGAGAGAGCGCAAAAAAGAAGACACTAGAAACTGACAGACAAATGACAGTTGTCGTACTGTGACAAATATAAATAAAAACCGGGAAAAAAACAAGGAACGCTGGAACTACGCTACTTAAACACACATACATACAAGTCTTACTTTGTGTGCCCAACTCAAAGTGTGTGTGTGTGTGTGCGTGCAACAGACATTGCTTTTTATTGGTGTGTGTGCAATTCAGTGTGTTAAGGCCGTGATTGTGGCCTGCCACCTCTGTTTAAGCCATGGGGCGGGGTGCATTTTAAAAAGATGCACTCTTTTCCCTTTTTCCTTACAACCGTTTTGCATGTTGTCAATGTTATGTGTGGCACGACTTAATGTGTCACTGTGCGTGTGCAAAGCATTCCCTTGCATTTTGGCAACTCACATGGCAATGATGAATCCTGTTGAATTCCCCGCGGTACGTTTTCTTTTTTCCCTTTTTTTTTTTGTTAATGTGACACATGCTCGTCTCTTCCGACCGCCACGCTCGTGGTATATCACATCAATGTGTGAAAACAACCGTCTGGAGTATATTTTATTTGGAGTCCGTCTGCCTGCCAGTCGGTGCATGGGCGAATACGTTAAGCATCCGTTTGTTTTTAAATAATAAAAAAAAACAAAAAAAATAAGCCCTGAAAACGTATTTCTGTTGTTGGTGGTTTTTTTGCCGCTGTTCTCGGTATGTTATTAATTTCTCATTTTCGTTCAAGCGCATGAACGAGTACAGATCCTTTCAATTTCAATGGGCATTTTTTTTTATATTTTCAACTTTGTACGGTGGCCGCTTAATATATAAAAGATTAATTGTCTGTAAAGTCAGTCGGGCCGTCAGTCAGTCGGCAGGTGGTCGCCGGCCCACTCACCGAGACTGGTCGATTTAATGCAAATGCCCATGAATGCACATGAATACGCAGTAATCGCTATTATTATTTATAATATTCGGTTATGCGTTGGTTTTTCGTTACTATTTGTCAGCGTCACATTTATGCTTGTCATTGGAGCATAAAATTAATTTGGTGCCGACACAATGAGAATGATGACGTCGACATTGACGTTGACGTTGACGATGGCGAGGGAAATTATGATGCTGTTGCTGAGTTTGGATGGGAACGGTCGGATAAGTTAAGTACAGATAATAATGTGAATTTATTGGTCGGTCTGTCTATCTGACAGTGACAAAAAATACGATAAATTTAATATTCGCCGTTTCTTAACATTTTGGAAAATATTTGACAAATCGGCAAACAAAGACTTTGGGAATGCAAGGAGTGCGTATCTCTACAGTTTGGCTATTATAACTTCTCTAAAATCAATGAGATGTATTTGTGTATTTACTCACTGGTACCTAATGAAGCCGATTGCGAACGTCTAATTCGTGTATGTTCGTATGAGACCAATTATTATTTACATTTTTTGTATGGACACATATTCTATTTGCTCACTTGTATATAACTTTTAAACAAACATATCGACTTTAAATACAAAATATTCGAATGCAAACAAAATACACTCGTGTACAAAAACATTATCTAGAACAAATATCCAGTTGTTTGGATGCAAAAACTGGCCAAATAAATTTCCCTTTTTGGAATCTGCCGAAATTCTATGATAATTTTTTTTAAAAATTATGAATTTAACTTTTCATCTCGGCGAACATCAAGGAAACACATTGTTTCAAGGATATATAGAATATAAACGTACGTGAGGGGTGAGGAGAGGTTATGGAACATAAACACACATACGCACGCACACACATAAAAAAAAAAGAAAGAACGAATGCGTGACATCAGTGGCTGCATTTTAAAACGCCTCGTGCAGATGATAAAGAAATTCTTGTAAAAGATCTCTATTCATTTTGTGCTTTTTTTCGGGGTGTGTATCTACTAACAAAAATATAATAATAAAGTGTATGTGGGTGCGAGTACTTGTACATGCACTTCCCCATACACATGTACCTTACAACTACATATACAAAATATGTGTGTGTGTGTGGGGGACGAGGTAAGGAATACAAAATTTAGTATTCATAACATCATAACACAGGAGATGAGACTATATACTATCCACGTCTACACACACACACACACATGTATGTATGTGTGTAAAAAAAAATCCCTACCTATATGTGGCAGTGCTCCATATATAGACAGTCCCATCCGAGTGTTGTGCAGGCAGGCATCAGTCTTTGCCGCACAGTCGTCTGATGCTGCCTTTCGGAAATTTTAAGTGAGAAAACATGTTAGCAAATTGTAATAAGTAGCTCACGGGTTACCTTAGTACACTCTCCTCAATCCACACACGCACACCCAGGCTCCTACACAATCAGAGTCACTTAAACATGTGCACTAGGGTGACATTTTCTATGAAACTAAAAGACTGCCAAATGGATTGGCAAAGTGAGTGGGAGATTTCTCACTTAAAAACTTCTTTTAGAGTCAACTATTTCCATTATTTTTGGAAGACGTTTTCATTCGTGTATCTGCCTCGACTCGCTTCGTCAACCAAATTTTCCAAGACCTTGGTGAAGGGCTGGCTAGATATTCGTCTTAACATCGGCCCATGACGGTACTCCACAAAAAAAAAAGGCCGTCAAATCGCAGCTACGAGGAGGTCAATTGATATCGCGAAACGGCTAATACTATGATTACCAAAGTCTGTGGGCAAAATATCTATTGAGCCCCATTGCTATAACGAAATATCGTCCAATCTCCCAAACGCATCTCATTATTATGCGGCAAAAATCCTCTTCCGAATCCGCCCATCAGTCGTTGAGATTTTTCCAAATGCCTCCCTAATGTACACATATGAGTATACGAGTATTGCCACAGTTTTGTTGCAAATAAAATATGCCATAAAACTCTAGCGGTGTTGTAGCAACAATTGTAAATTGTGGGCTTACGGCCTTAGGAGTGAATTATTCTCACCCACTCGTACGAATTCTGTGCCGGCATCCTTTGCCAGGGCGTTAAAGAACATATGTGTACCAGTGTAGCTATTGAAAATTTAATAGCTACATTTGTTTCTTTTAAAAATGCTGCCACAATAATGGCAACGATTTGAATTAGTTTTATTTCCCCAGTTTCTATTCTGTGAGATGTGGTTTGGGTGGGGGGGATTTTGTTTTGCAAATTAGCCGGAACCATGAGGCATGTTTGCGGGGCGTTTCTGGCACGTTTGCGTACCCCTTTCCACGCTCTATGTTCTCCCCCAGTATTTTCGAATAACTGAGACTGCATTGTACTACGCTCTTCGAATGCGTATTTAGGTAGCCCAAGCTTTGTTATAAGTGTGGCGGTTATCGGCAGCACAGCTACACAATAACAAAACAAAAAAAAACAGGGAATAAAATGAAATATAAAAAACAGCAGCAACAACTATGAAAAGTGCCCGCGTACAAATAGAAAGAAGCTACAGCAAATGGCAACGTTATATAAATTGCTTAGTTTTGTTATTTCTTATGCATTCTGTTTGCTTATTTTGGCTTGTTGAGTTTTTTGTATTCCCATTAGTGGGCCATAGCCACTCTTCTTTTCTATTCTTTAATACATGCACACACACCAACACACTCACACGTACACTTGTTAATTTGTTTCATTTCATTTCCTTTCATTGCATTGCATTCCATTGTATTGTGAATATTCGCACAATAACAATTGCGGTCGTGTTATCAGTTCCCTGCTGCTTCCGTTTTCGGGTTTCGGTTGCTACATTGAAAGTAGTTTTAATGTAAAGTGGGCTTTAAGGTTTTCACGAAAATTAAACTGAAACATTTCACACCACAATTAGAGGAGAACACATGCTGCTTAATTACGAGGGCAGTTGGTTAATTCTAAGGCATTTTGAAGTTCTTTCGTCGTTACTAAAAAGGAGATCAATAATGCTCCTGTTAAATAAGATATGTTGACTTGACTCAATTAAATTTGTGTGTTTACCTGGCGAATTTCTAAGAAAATAAAAAAAAACATATATTATTTTTTTTTTGGGGGGAAGTATTTTCTGGAGTTCATTACTTTTGGATAATAAACCCACCTACGAAATGATCCATGGTTACAAAAAATGTTTACCTGCCGCCAAACGTTCAAGAGTGTTCGCCACAACAGAAACACATCCATAAAATCATATTGGAATCACATGGGTAAGTGGGTACATCACATTTTATATGAGTATTTGGACATGGAGAAGCCGTGTGACGCGTTGGCACACACATTCAACGATAGGTGCTTTCGTTTGACCACACCAAACGAGTGTCTAGTGCTGTTCATTCACAATCCGAAAAAGTTTTTCCGTTGATTCAAAAATTTGAAATTAAAATCTATCGTCGACGAACAATTTATCCACCGTGGACGATACATGGAAAAATCTTTTACGAAACATGGATCAATAATGGGTGAGATATAAGAACATTTATAGACCAATGAATAGCCAAACCACTAGTAAATATGCCGGTCAATAATAAGATGGAAGCTTTAAGAACAAGCGGAGCTTTCCCATGGATTAAATTCAAAAGGTTAAAGGATCACCAGCGAATATAACTCATAGCTGTTGGTCAGTAGGCGAGCTCCTTCTCCTTGACAACGCAACAGCGCATAGTGCCGTTAATTTTTTTGCTCCTGGAGCGTTCAAAAATAAGGAAAAACATGAAAATTCATGTTTGAATTTACATATTTCAAATATCTGATTTCGGGGAGAAAATATTTTACTCACAGGAAACAAATGATCTTTGTCCCATAAGACTCAAACGGATTAGTACATGGAAATATTAGAATGCAATTAACTGAAATCGAGTCCAAGGTTATTTGTTTAAATTTTGATCTACACTTTAAAGCTAAAACTGTGAAAGAAATAAAAAATCAACTCAGAAAAATTACAGTTTTTTTTTGTTGAAAATTACAGCGTCCATAACTGAAACTGATGAAACTGATGTTGAAATTCAATGGACTTCAGCTCCCTTGCTGACAGTTGTCACAAATCACTCTTATTACATGTTTTTTTCTTAAATATTTCCCTATCCAAATATAATTTTGTTTACCCCACTCCCGTGTGACTCATTTGAAACACTTTATTGACTCCTCCATAGGACAACAGCACGACCAACACAACACAGTCATTATCATTAGTTTTATAGACATCATTAGACGTTAATGTCACTTTATCATTTTCTGCATCAAAATCACAAACACTGAATTATGTTTTCAAGAAGCAAATATTGCCACAAGATGTGGCACAACATAAACCAGATGCTGCTGTTCAAGGATTCAATGTTGTTGTCTGCATATTTTTCTTCTTCAATTTTGCTTGATGCTGAGTGGAATGGAATGGCTGATGTTTTACAATAAAAACTTGTTCAGAAAACCTTAAATTTGAAATTGAGTCTGGAGTAGGGGAAACCCATGTCTCAAGCAAAAACAAAAACGAAAGGAAACGCAACAAAATGATAAATGACAAATCAAACATTTAAGTAAATGACTAACTTGACAATATGGAAATTCTGTTTCTTTTGTGGTTCCCTACCCTTTTTTTTTCTTTTTTGAATGCCAGTATGCATGTGTGTGTGTGATTGTATTGTATTTTATATTGCCTTGCCATGTTTTATTATGTGTTTTATAAGCTCTAGGACTTTCGGTTCGGTTCAGTTCGGTTCGGTTGGGTGTCTGGAAAATATGCATGTTCATGTTAATGTTATGGAACGACTATGAATGTGTTGTTATTGTTGTAGTATGCATTTCTATGTGTGTGTGTGTGTTTGTATTTGAGAAGATGACAAACAAGGAACATACTGTTGAAATGTATTTACATATCTATGTACGAGGGACATTTGAAAATGATTGTTCCATTACTAATAGAAATCACCATTTGAAAGTCTTTCACAAGTCAATGGAAATTGTGGAGAAAACAGAAAATCGAAAAAAGACTTAAGAGCTCTTAGGTTATAATGGAATTTCACAAGTCAATAGAAATTGTGGAAAAAATATTTAAACAGAAAAAGGACTTGGGTTATAAAGGGGGTGTTCCCTCTCACGAGTTGTCTGTTCGATATTCGACATAAGAGACGGAATCGTGGATGTTTTGTTCGCATAACATCGGTCCTTCAGGGCATCGCACAAAAAAACTCTAACAATGTCAATTAGCTTATACGAAGTGGCAAATTGACATCGTCGAGTCAGCGGATAATACGTTTATTGAACTCTATCGATTGATCGTCCTAGTACACGTCTACAATCTTTGGCCACAAAAATTAGTTTATCATGCGGTTAACTAAAATAGAATAGAATTTTTAACTTTATTGAACTCTATCGATTGATCGTCCTAGTACACGTCTACAATCTTCGCCCACAAAAATTAGTTTATCATGCGGTTAACTAAAATTTAATTTTCAAGAAAACCTGGACTGGCTACAAAATCCGCAGTCAAACTGTCTGTCGCTGAGGATGGCGATGACGTGCAGTAACAAATCTTTGGCTGCAGCAAGTAGCACTGCGGTTTTTTAAATATGAAATATTACCGACACTTTAAACATCCTCCCTCGTATATTTTTATAAGCAAACATGTTATTTTCAATATGTTTTTGTTTTTCAGACTCTGCCAGAGCTAGAGCAGCTAGGCGGGGAGGGGCGACATATACAAATTTATTCAATATGATACATCACATCGAGTGAAAAGTGTTTAATAGTATTCAATGCGGATGATGAGCATCATCATCATCATCATCACGAATCCCAAACATGGCCAAAGATGACAGCTTTTTGTAATGACAACTACCCGAAAAGGGGACACCAACAACTGACGATGACATTGACTAGAACACATTTTAACCAAAATCATCATGATTTTTGAAATTTTGTTAGGAGTCGTGTTTGTGTTTTCCCTTTTTCAAAGATGTTCAAAATTTAATAATAATTTATTTTTATGTTTCAGAATTTTCTCTCCGTCATGTTTTGTTTTTCCAGTTTTTTTTGTTCGTTCATTCCGTTTTGGTAGTTTATTGCTTTCTATGGCTGAAATAAAAAAGTGTCTACTTTTTGTTGTTGTTCACTTGTCGTTCGTTCGTCGCTTGTGACAAATTGCCTAAATTACATATCGTTTACCGCATTTGATGAAAAAGCTATGGAGTATACAACGTTTTTTTCTTCGCTCGATATTCTTTCCTTTGTCTTGGCATACAAAAAAAAAAAAGGAGGGAGAGCAAGCGTTATTTGCATATTTTATAAGCTGCTTGAATGTATAGTGTCATCAAGAAAAAGTGCTGCGCTTAAACGGTCTGCCGCACTTGGAAGCGAAGCCATCATTGTCACAGAGTGTCATGGCAAAGGTACGGTTGGAGGGGCAGACTGGGCAGACGGGTACGGAAACGCAATGACATTTTGCTGTTCATACAGTCATTTATCAAACGGTTTTGTGGGTATGTGGCCAACAAAAGACAACCATAGTTGAGCCAAGAAATAAGTTAGTAACCTTTTGCTTATAATGTATTCGAGCCAGCCAGCCAGCCAGCCAGCCATCGCAACCAAGGTGAAGCATGTTATCTGAAAGCCACACAAGATGCTTTTATTGCACGTTTAATGCCTTTTCTTTTTTTGCCTTGCTTTGCATTTTGCTCTTAACAGCCAGGCTGATAAATGTTCTTCACAAAATTAACAACTGCCCGGAGAAAAGAAACAAATGGCAATGAAGTCTAAGAAACTAAAGTAATTATAATTCTCGATATTTTCTTTTTGTTTCCCTTTTAATGTTTATTTAATTAATTCTGGGGGGGGAACAAGATTTTCAAATTAAATGTCACATATTTGTGGGGCTTACACACACACAAACACACATACAGTCATGGCAACCATTGCTTCCTGTTGAAGGACATCAGTACTGCGGTCACTTCCGTTTTCTTTGGCATACTCTGACGAGCCTTTGTTCCCCTCTCTCTCTCTCTCTCTTTCTCTGTTTCCAATTTACATATTGAACTTTGGTGGTAATAAAAACACCAACAAATTTCCCAATACGGAAACTACCCACACTGCGAAGAGTACAAAAAAACAAAGCCAAACAAAATGTAAACGTAACATATTGCACAACCAAATGCCCGAGTTTTGTTTTGTTTGTCAGCCATTTAGTAGATCCAATAGGCCCCCTGTTAACGGACTATATAATTGAAATCCCCCTTTGTTCTGTTTCGCAAAGTCCTACAACAACTGTAACGTAGTCTCAGTCCACCACCTCCCCCCCAACTAAACATCATCACCTTCCCCCCATCTGGCTTATATGTTGACAACAATACGTCATGTTTAAACTTGGGTTTCTGTGTTATTATCCGGGTTGTTGTTTTTTTTTTGGGCTGGAGAGGGGGGAGTGGCAAACAAAATAGGCCGGAAACAAAAGGGCATAGTTGAATACAGAAGCTGCCAAAGTGAAACACTTCGTCCAGGTTTGTATTGTTGTTACTGTTTTTTGTTTTTTTTAAATCAATGGCTATTCGAATTGTCGCTGGATTTTTTGTCCACACAACACCCACTGACAATTAAAAAAACAGAGACTTTAAAAAGCAATTCAACTGTTTAGCCACAAGACCACAATGTCCACTTGTGGATAATTATAGAAACTATAGAAAGCCATAATAGTCGAAGATGTTTTGTGGTCCAAACGGAAGAACGACTTATGCTTTCCTAGTACTAAATGGAATTTAGGGTTTCACGCTAATCTCTGGACTTGAGTCAGGCGATAGTTTCGGACGATATATTGACTTCAAACAGTGG
This sequence comes from Hydrotaea cyrtoneurina, assembly GCA_958296145.1. NCBI lineage: Eukaryota > Metazoa > Arthropoda > Insecta > Diptera > Muscidae > Hydrotaea > Hydrotaea cyrtoneurina. Next base: position 90,383,417 of record OY282514.1, read on the forward strand.
CAAAACATCACAAAAAAAAAAGGATACAGTGCTACAGTCCTCAGTAGTCGTGTGGAGAGTGCGACTAACAATTGCAATAGTTCAGACATATGATGGAGGAAAACTAAATATCTATGAAATTACATTTAAATATAACCAGAGAGTTAGAAATGCTACAAAATATTCGTTAAAGAGCAGACAGGATCACTTGTATGGGAGGTCTCAAGGGCAAGGGCTCTGGCAACGACCACTGACACAAATATGTCAAGTGCTACGACTGAGAGAATGATTGAAGTTATACAAGTTATAAATTATGCAAGGAAAGCGTAAGCCACTGGTATGGCAGTTTCCAGGAAAGACGAGAAAAGTTACTATACTACGAGCACTACAATTGTCGCCTGTCATAGCATAGACTGCCACGGAAATCTGCTTAAGAACTTCCTTTTGCAACATAGATCTTCATCTTACTCTAAAACGTCCAAAGCTTCCCAAGAATTTTCGGAAAAAAAAAAAACTTCTCAAGAATCATCTCATCAGCTGCTCGATATCTTATTGTATAAATTATACCGTGCAAATAAATTACTTAAGCAGAACAACATTTCAACGGTCTTTTCAATAATATTCTCATAATCCCTAAAAAAAACAAGGAAACACATCTGATTACATCTCCAATACAAATAAATACAAATCTCTTAAAAACGTCCAACTGCATAACGGGCAATTGAACAAACAGCACCAGTCAACGAGTGACATACATCACAAAGTGTAAATAAAATATGCGAGAATAATCGAACAACATCTTATGGCCCGGACAGATATCCTGAAGAGGGTCCTTTGGAAGCTAAACAACACTAAGGAAATTGTTAACTAAACTTGTAGAAGCAAATTATTAAAAAAGGAAATAAAAACTACAAATTCTTTTAAAGTAATGCAGTAGTTGCAAGCTCTCCTTCAGTCTCCCACTCCCACTCTCTCTCTCTCTATCTAACGATGGAAGATCCTAGAGTGTGCCTTTGTGTGTGAGTGTGTGTGTGTGTGTATAATGTACACCATAACATTTTTTACAAAATTGACTTGTCAAAAATTTGTATGTCGAAGTGTCATTGGACACGGATGCACACAACCAAATATTACTGCACAAGGACTTAAGGTTCAAAGTCACTCACTCACTCAGTCAGTCACTCTGCCAGCGAACCAGCCATTCCGTCATACACAAATTCCTCGCAACGAACACTGAAAGCACAAGAATGCAGTAACAAAAAAGGAAAAAAAGAAGGAACATTTCCCCTGCTGATTTGGTTTCACATTTTGTTTTTTTTTTGTTGCCAAAAGGATCCAAATCATGAGTATGCCAAAGCTGGAGGAGCAGTACAAAAATGTGAACTGTGATACTTTGGTTGAACCAAGATGTTTGTACAAGTAGTGGCGTTTTTGTTGTTGTTGTTGTATTCCTTCATCTTTTTCTTTATGATGGAGTGCTATACATATAATATTCCTTTTGTGTGTGTGTGTGCGTGCGAAGAAAAAGATGATGGCGAGAAGGAGATTTGCCCCCAGACTTCTCGAGTGGGTATGTAAAGTGACAGTGATCAAAAACCATTCACATTTCTCTACACATTATCACAGCATAAAATTGTGCAGTACACACGTTCTGCTGCATGACGTTGTTGGCAACACACGGACACACGCACACGGGCAAGAGACACAAAGGACGCGACTACAAGTATGCACATATAACTAACATTCGTTCATTCATTCATCCACTCATCTTTCTCTCGTTTGCATTTCTATTGCATATTTCTTCATCTGTTTCATCTTTGGCGTTTTGTTTTTTTCTAGCCAGTATTTTTGGGGATATATTTTTCACTTTGTATAAACGTACGTGCATATATAATTTCATAAGGACTGCGAGATACCCATATCAGCGATACGGATGTGTGTCTCCCGGTATCCTTCAAGTTCCGTTCCATTTTGTCCTATTTGTTTTCCCTCATCATACCATTCAAGAGTGATATTTGTCTTTCTATGCATTAGATATGTTTTCGCAGTTGTTGCTTTTTTCTATTCAATTCTAGATTTCGTTTTCTTTCTTCATTTGTTCAATGTATGCTCAATTCGTACCTTCACTCAATTATTTCCCCAGAGTGTTGACTTTTTCATTTCATTGTCGACGTTTCTTTTTTTTCCGTCGAAAAAAATAAAACAACACGAAACGAATGAACGAGCTTCGCTGGAAAGTTCTTGTATTTCCTGTTCGGTTTTGGGCGTTATTCCGTTTCTCATATTTATTTTAATTCAAGCGTGAGTTTCTATTTCATTTTGTATTAAATTAAACATTCATACGAGTACCGAAGAAAACCATCATCATAACTACTCTGCACACACAATTGTATTGGTTTCGTTTTTCCAATTTTCGTTGTTTTTTTTTTTGAACAACAACATCTCTGAATTCATGTCTTTGTGGCATTGTTTCAAGTTAAAGGATATGCGGAGGGGGTACAGTATCGCATCAGAGACAAATAAACTCTTGCTAGCCCAAATTGTATTTGAAATTCTAAAAGGAATGGTGATATGACTAATATTAACCGTCCGGATTATTAAGTGAAACTATAATTTGTAGAGAACATGAATTGTGGAAAAATTGTTCACCAAAAAAGGAAGTGCGAATTTCAAAGCAGAATAAAAAAAGAAACTCAAAAAGGTCAAAGGATATTCTGGAAGACCGTGGTGTGGTAGGTAGTGTGTGCGACTATCAGACTGAAGAACCCGAGTTCGAAACCGGGTGAGACCATTAAACATTTTTCAGCGGCTGTTTTCCACCTCGTAAATGTTGGCGACTTTACGAGTTAGAGAGCAATCTCTAAGCCATGTAAAACTTCTCTAGAAAAGCATTGTCATGTACACACTGTTTGTAAAAGAACAGATTCTGAAATCATGGAGGATCGGTTACAGTCGAATCGTTCATCGCATACTGTTCTTTAAGGCCCACCCAGTCGACGTAGACAATTATGCTGCCTGTCCCACTGCCATAAGCCGGCTACTGTTCCACAGGTTAAAGAGTAGTGATTGGTAAGTTATTTGGTCTGGAAGGTGTGCAAATAAATAAATACTTGTGCTTGTGTTTGTTTTTACGAGGTAAAGGAATATCCATCGCTATGCCGTTTCTTGTTTGTATTGAGCCATGAAATTGAGTTTCGCGAAAAAAAAAATCTCCAACCAACTTTAAAATACTTTTAGCGCAAAAAAGAAAAACCAAACTAATGCCTGAATATCTCCTAAACTATATAAATAATAATATAAAAAAAAACAATCAACGCATTTCAAACTCCAGACAAAGCAGGCATTTGTGGTATCCTTAGACTGGGTGAATGTGTTGAGGGTTCGAGATTAGATACATTTACACTTTCATTAAAGGAAAATTTTGGTTTCAAAACTTGTACGACTTAATATTTTGAGGCAAAAATTACAATTTGAATTTTGCACTCAATTCTTTCCTTTTTTTTAAACAACTGCAGCCTTTATGCCTCCTTCTATTCCTTGGTGGGGAAATACAACTTTTGATTAAATTCTTTAACAACGCTTAAAGCAATGACCAAAAATATGTTTGTATGCAATACTTTGTTGCCAACAAAAAACAACAACAAAAAGAGTTTTCTTCGTTTTTTGCCTGGTTGCAACCCAAAACAACAACAACAACAACAACACCCTACCATCAAAACCTTTAAAAGCATACCAAACATACCGCCCGCCCGCTTGACTGCTGTGGATTTTTTTTCTTCTTTTTTTTCTATCCTCCCTCCCGGGTCTCTGGCATTACTGGAGCGCCCATGTCTAAGCTTCGTTCCTAAGAGAAATAAATTTGTGAGCAGCAGCGCGCACTGATGAGGACCTATCCTGGGGCTACAGAAAAAAAAAAAAGAACACAGTAACAGCGGCAGCAGCCATGGAAAAAATCTCAATTTCTGCTTCTCGAGTTGTAGCTTTGTCTGCGTAATTCGTGTAGCATGTTTTCCCAGCCCGGTTTTTTTTAGACTTTCATGGAGGAGGCTGTGTAAAGTGAAGTGTATTGAAAACTGTGTAGCTTTAAATTTTTACCGCCTTTTTGTTTTACACAGACGAGTGTTGTTGTTGTTGTTGTATTCTGTTGTTGTCTATAACACAATTGGCAGTTATGGTTTTGATATACGAAATTAAGCCTATCAACAGCATCATCATCATCATCATCATCAGCAGCAGCAGCATGATTATTATCATCGTCGTGCCAAAGAAATTATTTGGAAATTCCAGTTGGGGGAAAAAAATGCACACGAAACAAGCAGAGAATGAAATTATTTTGTATTTTTTTTTGAAGATTTATCATTTGATTCGGTGCTGGGTTGGCAAACATGTGGTACATTGAAAAACGAGTTAGGATTCGATTTTAAAGGTTAAGTATTCACACCGAAAATTTGGGCGAATATATTGAGAAACTTTTATGGGGAAGGAGATTCCCGTGAAGAATAATTTCACAAAATTCTGAAGTAATTAAAGCTTCACACTGGTCTGTGTGATATGCCAGTTTTATTTCTAATACTTGGATCACTAAACGTGGCAATGATTAATAACATTGTTCGCCAACAAAATCCTCCTTTAGAAATGAAGTTTAGAGAATTCGCAAAGGGATCCACCAAGAGATCCCTTGTAAGATTTCCGAAAAACTACGATTTACACCCAGATGATAACAACACCTCCCCTAAACTACCAATGACATTTTAAAACGTACTCCATGTTTTGGTTTGACTTGTATTTAATCGGGTCGACCATTAAGTCCTTTTTCAATTATTCATTTTAAATTTGTTGGCAAAAAACTCTATCAAAAAATGTATACGCAAAAATAATCCACATATTCGTGTCGCAGGTTTCCCTGCTCTCCCTCACCTTTTTTTGTCCCGAATTTCATCGTTAACTCTTTGGTTAACTCCTAGTCACTCTCTATCTGCCTTCAATTCCTTGGGGGAAGAAAAGATGAGCAACATCATAGATTTGGCGTCCTGGCAAAGGTTAATTTAACCTAAAATTTAAATGCCATTCCAACTAAATAAGATATTTCTGATTTTTTGTTTCTGTTATTGTTGTAATATGAATGTCTGATGTCCGCAGTTTGTTCTTCGGTCTGTTTACTTCTCTGTCTGTGTGTCTGTGTCTGGAGCAAATTAGCTCATCAATGCCAGCTATAAGTTTTCATTACCTACATCCCTACATCCTTTTAAATGCCTGATGTGAATCCTTTGGGGAACAATCATCACAGTTGGGAACGAGTCGGAATCCTTTCACATGCCTCAACTGTGTGAGTGTGGTTAGCTTGTTCATCTTCTTTTTTGTTCCGTTTTGTGGGGTGTTAATGCTGCCTTAAAAATCTGTACGTGTGGTAGTTAAGCGATAATAAAATCACAAAGTCACGTTCACATAAGGTTTTTATGGTATATGGGATTTTACTGGTCTCACCGACTCGTTTCTTTGTGTGTTGGCCCAAGTTCGAGCCAATGTCCGCTTCGGTGGACAAACTATTGCAGACAGGAAGGGACAACATAGTTCGCCCCCCCGTTTGCCTGTATTTGAGTTTACCGGATTTGTTCCGTGCCGCATAGCAAGGAGCACAGCACAGCAACATCACAATCACGGAACTGGGTTTTCTGTCTGTGATGATATTTTCTGTTTGTGTTTAAATCATCATCAATATTTGTAGTTACTTTCATCAACAGCGCATCTTGGTTTCTATCATCGTTATCTGGGAGCAACATCATCATCGTTATTATTGCGATGACGCAGTGCGGCATTCATGTTTCGAAAGCCTGGCACACATCTTTCATAATGAAGCTAAAGCAAAGCCTACGGTTTTGTGATTTAATAAAACTGTATACATTCTCTACAGGACCTGCCTCCGTTCCCACCGCCTTCCCTTCAAATGACATCTAATAATTCTTCTTTTCGCTGAGGTCGAACAAAATAAAACAAAAATCTCCTGCTGTGTCGGCCTTTTTGGCTTTTATTAGAAATAATGAACACTAAATCGTAATACAAAACAACTTCACAAGGGCGTGAGATAATTTCCAAAACTACACACATTCTCCCAGAACTGCCTACAGAAACAAAAGATGGGAAGCATTTGAATTAATCAAAGAAGAAGTTCGTTGTCCTCTTGATTACTTAATAATTTCACAGTGAAAGACTTTGTTAAAATGTTACACTTTTCTAGAGTTTTTCTTTTGTTTTTTTTGGGAGGGCAAAGCAGGAATGACTAGGAATAATTTCTAGGATTCAGGGTGGAAAATCCTGGTGGAATTATAAACACACCAACACAACGAACTAGAAGTTACATCAGACTAATACCAAATGAAAACAGGAAAGCCATGCATTCCATCATTCCTTTATCTGTGATATGTAAAAAAGGGTGTGCTGTCAAAGTTTTTGCAATCATTGATGCAGAATAGGTAGAAAAATTAAAAATTTATTAATATCTGATAAAAAATATTAACACTCTAACCCCCAGGAGTGTCTCGAGGCACTCCTCCTTTAGAGGCACATTCTTATATAGATTTTTATAGAAAATTTGGGCTTTGGGGACAAATTAACTACAATGAAACGTAGTTAAAACAAGCATGTTCTTTTATTTAAGTGCTGTCACCTACAGTCAAAATACAAACAAGTATGTCCTTTCATTTCATTTGAAAGATTAATATTAAGCCCTGAACACGTTTTTTTAAATATGAATCTAGTTTGGGATTAATATTTGGATTCGTGGAGTACTCCAGGCTCCAAAATCCTTAAACTAGTCACAGTTTAGGGCCTCTAAATTTCCATGGGTCACCATTTTGTGTAACCATTTGTCTTACAAAATCTAAAAACGTTTCAAGAAAATCCTGAATTTATTCAAAAAATCATCAGCATTCATATTCATTAAGTAGAGTAAAATAATACGTTATTGAACAGTTACAAATCCACCGTCACCAACGTTTTGGACACTTGGGCTGGAGTGTTTCGCTACATCAAAACCAGACGAGCAGCCACACGAATGAAATCGTGTTCTATATATAAAATATATAATGTTCTAATCGAAATCCACAGACTTACAAACGGAATGACAAACTACATGATAGCTGAGAAGAATAGACCACACTCATTTTCGTACTCTTAGCCAATGACGATTAGAATTGACCGAAATGCTCTTCCTTCGGCAACCACCCGTGCGTCTGTCTAAAGATGACGCGATCTTTTTTTTTCCTGTGTAACTACAGTGGCTGTTATCGGTTTTTGTGTTAACACATCCCACTCAGTATTAAGCATTACCTTTAAGTGCACACACACTCACACACATCGTCGTAGCGTATGCAAGAAAAAGGAATACTTGTTAGTCTCGGTTAAAAGGAAGTCTCGGAAAAAAGTGTTAACACACCGACAAACCTACATGCTTCTATACACATACGGAGAACGGAATGCTGATGTCAGCCTTTCATCTGTACATGTGTTTATTCCAGCGGCGAATGAACGGGTTTAGGTCTAGGGGCTTTCCAAGAGGCCTTCTTAGGGAGCAAAGGAATATTCCACAAAGGAACAGACGGGGCACTTCTTTCGAATCGGTGAGCTGTGCACGATATAATTTGTATGCCCACTGACCGAAATGATTGAACAATTCATGCTACTGACTTTCTTATCACCGATTTTCTTTTAATGGACACTTATCCGAAGTCGATCATTTGACACATTCAAATTTTTAAATAAACACTTTTTTAATGCTTTGGAAGGAATCATATGTGCGTGATAATTTATCGCGGGTACACAAGTCCTTTTAGGCGTTTTTTTTTTAGAAAAACATAAAAAAATGTTTGGATGTGTGTTCAAAGACTTTCCTTTTAAAAACACCACATTCTGAAAGTCCTTCTGGCGGGCCTTCAAGAACTTGTGCCTGCAGACCTTCGTAGAGAAACAACGTGGGAATGCATGTGCGACAGATAATTTCCCCACCAAAGAATGCATCTTCACAATTTTTTTTAGAAAAACTTCAGGATAGATTATATTTCCTATATATCTGTATAAGCCCTTCGTAGAGTGACGATCTTGAGGAATATTTTTTTTCACGTACAAAGTGAGATGATTGTTTTGCGTATGAAAAGACAGACAGAAGTCTGACCTACCGATATAAGAATGTGTGCGGAATGTTCTGCATGTTATCCCTTTCAGGGATAAACGAAGCACTCGGGAGGCACACAGAAAAAAGAAGGTGAATAAAACACCTCCCTGAAAATCCGCTACTGGCTTTTAAGAGTAAATGAATGTGTGTACGACCATGTGAGTTTACTTTAGTTTTTAGCTATCAACTGGAATGCATTCTTTTAGAATTTTTCCCAGTTTGTTTTCATTACATTTTCTTACGTAAGACACGAGGAGAAAAAAACTCAAGACATTTGTGTATGTGTGTGTGTGTAGAGAGGGCATCAGCTATAAAGGATGTCCCAAAAAGAATGAATGAACTTAAAAACCAAAATTCACACAGGCTTACAATGTCATGGCACTTTTGTTGCAGTAAAGTGTAGTAATTGAAAAAAATAAAACAGCAATAACATTTGTATCTTAGGGTTTTGAAAAAGGCTCAGCATTTTTCACATATACGCAATTTAAATATGTATTGCCTGAATTTGAAGTTCTACCACATGCATTATGTGACACCCTTTACATATGTAAGACATACGTGTGTGTGTCTTTCAGTTATTTACACATTCTCAGCTACTTAAGGTTGGTTACACATTTCAATGTCTATTTTTATCGTCAACTTAGCCAACGGGTTTGCTTCCATCCTTATCTTATGTCAGTAGAGAAACGAATCCTTCAGGTTTCATATTTTCCCCCTCGTATTCTTTGTATGTGTGCGAGACTCCTTTTTCCGTCTTTGACATTTGTTGCATTCTCGACACGTATTAGGTTTTTTTTTAAAAACATACACACACACATACGTACATGCGTTGCAGAGACCATAACATCAAATAGTATAGACGATCATTATGAAGGTGATAATGTCTCGTACAAATTTGCTCTGGAAATTCTAGCTGACATTGTTTTAGATAAAAATTTAAAACGTTGCAATGTCGGTAATTTAAAACAACCACAACCATTCATGTTATTACGACTTTAAATATTTACTTTACTGGCACTTCTCCTATTTTCCAGTGGCTGAGGAGGAGGGCGGAAAACTGTGGGGTTGTTGTCAAAAATGAAAAAAGGAAAACTCCTTGGGTTTTTGTATGGCTTGTTCGGAAGGAAGAACATTTGTGTGTGTGTGTGTAAGTTTTTTGCGAAAAGTTTTTTAGTTTCCTGTTTTAAAGTCTACTTAAGTCTGTTTAAGTTAACTTTCATATTTATGCAGTCTGTGCGTACAAATGTGTAAGACTCTCAGAATGTACAGCGCGGAACAGAGGGCAAAAGCAAAAGTTTCTTTGCAATGCAACTTAAAAATCAATGACAAGAAATATGCCAAAAAGTTCTATTGAACAGTCTGTAATGCAAGTAAGTGAAATAGAAGAAATTGAGTATTACAACAAACAACAACAAAAAATACAAAAAAAAACACCTCTTAATTCACTATTAAGTGCGAGTACCTCAAAAAGGAAGCGAGTAATAGTACAGTGGGCAAAATTGATTAAATGGAAAGAAACTGTTGTCCTCAAACAACCGTCTTTCGATATTCGCACAGGGAAAAAACCTTACCAACTATATTTTTTACAGGGTCTACTAGAAGTTAGTTAGATGGAGCAAAAGGGAGAATGTTAGAAATTAGTTGTGATTGGGCAAGTTCAATGATAACACAGATAAGTGAAACAGAGGAGTCCAAAGGAATCCAAACTAATTTTTCAAATTCCCTTTAATTGAAAAATCTGTCGAATCCAAAACTATGCAAAGAATTTTATTTTGCCTTTTGAAATCTACATAATCGTCATAGTACTTTTTTGGGAATTCTACAAAATAAAATTGTTTCACAATTTCCTTGTAAATATTTGAATAGTTTTAACTTACTATTACTTCCCAATCTGGGCCCTTACAGCACAGCAAAGCCCCTTATACACTTGAACTCGAATACACTTCAGCTATTGCCTTGGGTAATTGCATTACAAACAACACCACCATTCAGAATTTCAACTCTGTGGGCTGGCTGAAACTATTTAAAACTAGTAAGTTGTAATGCGCCTATGCCGCCCGTTGAAATATGGAAAAAAAATGTTGTTGAAAAAAAAAATTTTTATGGAAAAAAAAAAGTTTTGTTGAAAAAAAAAAATTTTGTCGAAAACAAAAAATTTTTGTTGAAAAAAAAATTTTGTTGAAAAAAAAATTTTTCTTGAAAAAAAAAATTTTTCTTGAAAAAAAAAATTTTGTTGAAAAAAAAAATTTTTGTGGAAAAAAAAAATTTTGTTGAAAAAAAAATTTTGTTGAAAAAAAAATTTTTGTTGAAAAAAAAAATTTTGTTGAAAAAAAAAAATTTTTGTAAAAAAAAAAAATTTTTGTAAAAAAAAAAAATTGTAAAAACAAATTTTGGTAAAAACACAATTTCTGTACAAAAAAAAAATATTATTTTTTTTATTATTATTATTTATAGAAAATTATAGAATGCCTATTTAAATTCCTACGTACTGCGTGACAGAGTCTGTGAATCAGTGTATCAGTGAATCAGTGTCGAGGGTAAATATATATTAAGATATTAAGATTAGTTAAAGTCTTCACCGAATGTCTAGTGCTATTTCCAGAGAAATTGTATATACGGCCTACCTACAGTTTCCCCATTTCGGTCCCCAAGTTCAGGTCCTCTGAGCATAGCCCACTTTTTGTCTTAAATTTCCAGACTCGAGACTCTCTTGAGTATTTAAATTAAACAAACAATTCAATCATTCAGAATTCCCACACCGTGGGCTGTTTACAATTATTTAAAGACTTGACCGAACATCTACTGTTTTACCTTGCAGAATTGTTCAAAGCTTTAGAGATGGAAATGGAAGCTGAAAAATTACCCTCGGTCCCACCCGGATTTAAGGCAGGATCTTTTGTATGATAGACACACACAATCCCTAAATCAAGTCGGTTCGAACCAAGGTTCTTATACTAGGGCCCTTGCAACGTAGCTTCATTTGGCATAAGGAGACTTCAGCTCCAACATACTTTACCAATCCCAATTTTATTTATTTAAGTCGGACCACTCTCTTCGAAATGGTCTGATTTAATTAGAAAATCAATTACAGAACATCACTGCTGTAGTCAGATGACGTATGCTTGTGAGCGTTTATCACCAAAAAAAAACATAGATTTTTATCCCGGTTGAAACATCATTTAATATGCCTGGTATTCAAAAGGTTTCCTTCTTTAGAATAAATGCATGCCACAAGTTTGGCAATAAAAATCAATCAGTTCGCCTTTATTTTGTTTTTTGAAATAGGACAACTTCACAAAGACTCAGAAAATCTCGCGAGTATAGAAATGTTGAGAAATTTAGAAAGTTGTTGGTTTTTCCTTTTGCTAATTATATCTTTAATTAATTTGTATTTTAAACCCTTTTCGTGCCAAGCTAAATTTGTAACGTAAACTAACGCCAATACAACGGAAACTTTTTAAAAAAAAACAAGAAACGGGCTTTTTTTTATAGTTAACTAAGGAAGAAACTTAAAATGAAATACATATACATGTACTAATTTTAGTAGTGACCCAAAGTCACTGCCTGGTACGAATGGGGTTAATGACTCTTAATTTGTGGGATTTCTGCTGACCACTTGCGGAGAATTCAGTAAATGAAAAACTCAACGAAATCAGTTTGTCGGTAATTATCGTATTCTTTGCGGTAATTATCAATATAATGAAAATATTTACAGTGTTGCTTATTATAACAATCAAAAACAAAATCCAATTAAAATCCATTTATGATGTCACAACTACAAGGACAGATTGCTGCGATAATATTCATGCACTTATATTAATATTTACACAATGTAATTGGCTGTTCTCACACACACACACACAAACAAAGCAACTGCTTACATATGCCTGTGATGACAGTATAGACTTGACCTCATTTTTTTAAACACTTTTGTCCCCACACAGATTAGCCCATGTAATTCATTTGTTTTCTGTTTTTCTTCCATTCCATGTTCTCCAGGTGGCCTGGATGCACTTCGAGCAATCGGCCATCCTAACCGTGCACAATCATGTGATAACACGCAATCCACGCATCAGTGTGACGCACGACAAACATGATCGCCATCGCACCTGGTATCTGCACATAAACAATGTCCAGGAAGAGGACAAAGGACGTTATATGTGTCAAATCAACACCGTCACGGCGAAAACCCAATTTGGCTATCTCAATGTTGTTGGTAAGTGCGAATGGACGAGAATTCCTTTAATTGTTCCCAAACATATTTAAAATGAAATCCCACAACTACCCACGAATTTATTCAAACCAAGGCCATAAATAAATTAAAAATAAATGTATTCCACCAAACGTTCTCCGCGTCATAAATAAAAGCAACAATAAACTCCCACTGCCGCCACACATTCCATCGCCATGTCCTCCTCCTTCTACACCCACTCCGTGACGGGCCCAATCAAACATCTTGCGGGTGGTAAGCGACATGGCCAGGACCAGTCTAATAACTTTAAGCCAAAAAATGTATGCTTCAATGACTACAACATGGAATGGCCGGGTGGCCGGGTGGCTGGCTGAGTGCGTTGACAAAGCTTGCAAAGCAAAATATGACTTGCCAAAGTCTCTGAACAGCGTCAGGAAAGCAAATAGCTTTCAGTGTTCGGCACAAGGAGCCAACACAGGAATCACTGCTTTTAATGTCATTCGAACTGTTCGAGGAGATTTCTCCGCAATGCGATAAAGTGTGCGAGTGAGTGTGTCGCAATTTTGACATGAAATATGGTTGGACGTGAAGAGTAAACACACTTTTCGACGGGCATAATCATTATTTTGTTATTATTTGTTGTGATTTTTGTATTCGTTCTTCATTCTGTCTCGCTCTCTCTTTGTATCGCTCCATGCAGAATTGTAGAGAAAAACAATTTAAATTTCAACAAGAGCCATGTGTATTTTTGTAGTTTATTTTTTATCACGATTTCCAAAGGGAATTCAGTTTCAAATTTTGTTTATGCCGGCGAACAAGTAAAATGAATATAATTGAAATCAATTAAAGGCGATATGGATTCAATGTCATGGAAATGAGCTGTGGACTGGTTGGCAAACCACTAGGTCATAACCTACGCGATTACATATCCTATTCCTACAGGGCATACGATGAGTGTCATTTAATTTTTTTTTGTAGAATTGATCACATTGATTAGATTGATTTTGTCGAATGAAATAAATTTTAAATCGTACGAATGAATGATTTTTTTTGTAACCGATCAAGGCAGAATAATTACTCGAGGCTGAGTCGGTCCTGTGATGTCCGTACTTCTGCCGAAAGCAAGACTGAACAGTGGTGTAAATTTCGTGTATTAGGGTATATTGAAGAGACGGCCTGGACAAGAAAATATTATAATTATACTCGAGATGCTCTAATATGTAGGAGTCATCCAAGATCGGCCACTACTATGGAATGGTCTCTATGAAACGTAGAGTTGATATAGAATCTTGAAATGTCAAAAGTTATGGATTCTACAAGAGCGTAAATGAGCCAATAACTACTTACAAAACTCTAGTATGGTTAAATATACAACTACTTCGAAACAGTCCAGAATACCTGTTGTCCAGGAGACGATATTGATTTCAATACCACCGATATTCATAAAAAAGATTTAAGAAATCATAAGATCGTACAACATACAGGCGCCCTCTCAGTAAAACGGACCCTCTGTTCGCTCTCGCTAATCGATCTGACTTAGACAACAGACAGCAGATTGAGGTTCAAAGGAGAACAGTAATACAGAGAGATCCTGAGCATATTGACCGATTGAGTACTAAAAAAAGAAATAAACCAGTCTGGGACTCAGTCTTTGAACTCACGCATGTACTGGCCCCCCTATAACTGAGCTATTAAAGATAATCCTCAGAAATAAACAAGAACTGGAATCGTAAGCCTATGACATTCATCAGACTTGGTGGACAGACGTAAGATGCCCTTAGTATCGTATGAAATGCTGGGCACACAATTCACACTCATTGTTTTTCATTTTCGCATGGCAAACAAAATTATGAGGCCTAGACTTCTACACCACGTAGCACACAATCTGGGTATATTTGTGGAATTTTAATATCTCAGACTCCACAAAGACCTTCTTAAAATATCTTCTGTGCTATCTGCCACAATAACAATAACTCATTCCATCTAAATACCACTCAAGATAAATAATTTCAAATCATTTTGTCGCCTTTTTAATAAAAAAAAAATAACATAAATCGTTTTAATACTAAAAAGTGACAAAAAAAAAAGGACTCAAAAGCCACAATAACGCCACTGACCACCCACCCTCCAACTCTCACCAGCTAACATAGCACCAATTATGAATTATAAAAGCACTGAAAGTTCAACAAAACAAATGATTTGCATTTTTTTTTTTTAAAAAAAATAACAAACACAAAAACTAAGGACAAATTGTTATGGAAAAAGTTTCCACCCAGGAGCCAGACTAAATGAAAGCGAAATTACAAACGGCGTTGATTTAATTTAAAAGTGTCATCATAGCACAACTTCAAGTGGTAGCGCGGTGCAGAGGACGTACTACAAACACACACAGACAAATAACGCCTACACAGAGGAAGGAAACATTTCAGGGCTTCCGTTGCTTTCGTGATTTTGTATATGAGTAAAAAATCCGACAGAGAAAAACTTCAGAGGCTTTGGGAATTTACGTTGAATGTCACACTTTTTGACTTTTTCCTCCTTAACAAAAGCATTCGCGTCATCAGTCATCCGTCATCGCCTGCCTCCGTCACAAACTCCAGCAAGGCTGATATAAAAGTGTAAGAAGCGCGACAGCCACATTATAGCCAAACAAATATAGCCATAATAACTTAACATTATATTATGGCTTAAAGAATACTATCTTTAGAATTTGAAGAATATTGCAAGTTGTGAACCTTGTCAGGACACAATCACCCACATCACGGCCATGCCATCCTCACCATCGTCTTCATTATGCTCAGCATCATTATGATGCTCATCAGCGTGACATAATCTTCAACGGAATTAGCGGACACAGTGGTTGGAAATCGAAAGATTGTGGAGATTTCTAGTCAATACCACTTCAAACCAGCACACAAATGTTGCTAAAGAACTGCACACGCAAGAGTGCACACTTTTGAATGATTCCAGGGAAAACTGCTCGCATTGAAATATCTGTGAAATAACTGGGAGTAATCCGGGATTAGAAAATGTACTTGTAAATTTCAATCTTAGCTAACTTCTTTTTTGCTAGCACACTACAAATGGCACAATCTGTGCCTAGATACCACGTTTGCTGAATTCTAAAAGAAACCCTACATTTGTCACTTTGCCAATGACAAATAATGTTCGGTGAGAAAAATGTACTCGGCCAAGAAATCAAGAAGTGATATTGTGTCTGTTGAAATTTCGCCCCCACCCTTAACAAATTTGTTCGGTTTCCCAGCCACTGTGTTGCGGTAGCATTAGTGACGAGTAAATAAATGAGTTCATCTTCGTTGCCCACAAAAGAATGGCAGCCCATCACGTCGCGACGTCCGACCGTCCAACCGTTCGCCGCAACCTAACCGTCCTTCAGTTTATTTCTGAGTGGAGGTTGGTCGGTGGTGTTATTTATTTAGTTTGTTAAAAAGTACGTCATGACGGGAGTAAGTGGCAGCATAACAAGTCAAAAACTCATTTAGCCTCTTGGCCAAATAAATAAACAAGTGTTCGTTCGCTTCTACCAAACGACTTTTTCAACAACCTCCCTCAACTGCTCACCGCAACATAACATCTGTGAGGTGGCTCTGAGCCACCATCTCGCCCACTCCTTTGACCGTCTTTCACTCGAGCCTTATTGCTTTCTGTATCATCTTCAACACAGAGCATAACCAGAAACAACCAGCTGAGGTAACTGGCAAGCAATGTCTCAAGTTTATTTTAGAACTACTTTATTACCTCCTTGGCCACACTACACTCTAAAGAGTGATAGCAACAGCTCCTCATCTCAAGAGTCAACATATACTATTTCATTAAAGCAACACAAAAACATAAACGAAAGAGATTGTGATAGCTAAACCCATCATCATCATCATCATTGTCTTCATGCTGCTCGCCCGCTTGTCGTTGGCCTGGGCATAAGTATTATCTGAAGAATAGCTTGAATTAAGATAATGGTATTGTTAACAAATTGAGGATGAGTACATATGCACTTGTATCACATTAAATGTATCCTTTGATTTATTTATTCCTTGCAGTGCCGCCCAACATTGATGACTCTTTGAGTTCAAGTGATGTCATTGTGAGAGAGGGCTCGAATATCTCGCTGCGGTGTAGAGCCTCCGGCAGTCCCAAGCCGGTTATCAAGTGGAAAAGAGACGACAATTCACGGATAACCATAAGTAAAAATCATATAGGTAAGTCTACAAGAGCTCGTCCATCATATGATTCATAAACAAACCGATAAAATTAATATGAAGGGAGGGCGCGAAACAACCAAATGTTGCAAGTGAAACGTGGTAATTTTCTCGGAAAAATGTTGGGAACCCCGCTCAGTTGATATACCAGACATTCCTTGGATTTTATCGACGATTTTTGGCGCATTGACTTCATTTTGGGCTGTCCTTAACTGGCCGCCATTCAAATCCATTCAGTTACAGTTGAACCTGGTCCGACTTTAGCTTTTTCTTACTGTTTGAAATGTTTATTTTTATTGTGTACAAATATTTTCTATATTTGTTCGCTATTAACTGTTTCCCCTTTCCATTTCAGTCAACGAATGGGAAGGTGACACCCTGGAAATAACCCGAATTTCTCGCTTGGATATGGGTGCCTATTTATGTATTGCCTCCAATGGGGTGCCACCCACGGTTTCCAAGCGTATCAAAGTGAGCGTAGACTGTAAGTACTAACAAAAACACCCATACAATATTTTTTGCGCTTCCATTACAGTAGCACCAGGTAATCTAGAAAACGCCTGGCGAGATCTACTGGGCAGAAGGAGACTCCTTCAGAGTCACTCGAAATTTTGTAATATTTTTTTTATTCTTTTGTGAAAAAATCTGTGATTTTGCCAAACGAGTGAAGCTCCAAAAAAATACAAGGCACACAGCCTAATCACCCAACCATGCGAAATCGAATAACAACAACAACTAGCAGTAACACCACTTCTTGAAACAACAACGCCACCACGACCACTTGTTATGACTAATACGCATAAGCTCTTAGATCTGTAGTCACATGTTTTTGCTAGTTTGTTGCAGGAGCATCAACATCAGCAGCAATCTGGCTGGCAGCTACTTTGCCAACTAAAGCCCTCCGTTGTTGTATTTTCTCTGTATGTCTGTCTGTCTGTCGTTGCTCCAGCCCCGAAACGTAAACTGGTAATGGATGCAATTCTCAGCAGGGAACCACCGCTACTTTCGACAACAAAAAAAAACAAGTAAAACAGACGATGAACCAACAGCAACAAGATATAGAAATATGTGCACATGAAGTAGTTGTTCATATGTACGGGAACATGTGTCGGCCACATGGTACATGCAAAGGTGCTTTGCATCATTTTCTGCCAGGGGAGGGGAGGAGGGATACCCTGGTATCCAGGAAAAGAGAAAACAAGACCTAAATCAAACATTGGCCATATCGAATGGGGGGGTTGCTCCAAAAGGTTTGCAACACATAAAGACTTTTGCATAGCGTATGATTAATATTTCATTGAATTTTAATAATACTCATATGCAGGGCTGGACATGCCAATTGAAAACAAATTATCTATCCTGAATCAAACTGCATCGTGAAGAAGTCTACAATTTTTGTTTTAGTAAACATTTCCTAGGTTTGTAAAGACTAACTTGAAGGCTGGACTAAGGGATTATTTAAAAACGGCACCTTCTGCACTAAATGTACTCTTATCATGCCAGAGCACAATTGCAAGCGGTCAAAAGTTTCCCACCAAAATTGGGATTTGCATTCTTCAAGTCCCTTCGAATCTAAAAAAGTTATGTGGGTAGTATTTTTTTTCAAAATCAGGCCATTTAGGAGCTTAAGGTAAAAAATCGTGGCGAAATCATTGCTATACCGCCCGAGATCCTAATAAACTTGTAAGGGAATTATGTAATAAATACTTTAGATATAGAAATCTGTTCTTTAAGTGTTTCGATAGTCACATATCGACATAAAGGCGCATGCTAGTTTTGATGATTTTTTGGAATTTATTTCCCAACTCACAGAAATTTTATTTTACATACATAAAGAATTAATTTTATAAATTGCGTAAAACACCCGAATTATAACAAAAAAGATTTTTTTTGGAATTTATTTCCCAACTCACAGAAAAGCTATTTTACTCACATAAAGAATTAATTTTGTAAATTGCGCAAAACAACTGAATTATAAAAAAAAGTGATTTTTAGAACACCTACAGTCCCAAATTTCGACATGAAATTAGAAATGGAAAAAAAATATTTTACAACTGAACCTCAGACGTTTATAAAATAATCGTTGATGGCCTGACAATCGTACGATTGTGAAATCACATGCGATTTGCGAATCGCCAATAAATTGCCTACCTACATTTTAGAACAAGAACAAGAACTAATGGAAATATTAAACACTTTTTAAATACACGTTTTGATAAAAAAAAAATTTAGAAAAATATATTTGTTTGTGATCATATAGGGATAAAATATATTAAACTTGTATAAGTGCATCGCTTTTTTGATGCTGTTAAAATAAATTCGAAGGAAAATAGTATGAGTTCACCAGGTGGAATGCATACGACCGACAATTGCAAAATATTATGAGATTATGAGATTTCAAATTACAATCGCAAATTTTAACAAAATGTGCTTGTAAGGAGATGGGTGAATCCTTAACTGGGCTCTGATTTTTCGTTTCCAATTAACCCATGTCTTTAGGGGGATCTCGTCGAAGGCCACAATTTGGAAACCTACAACTTTCTCCAACACTTTTGCAACACCAACACATCTCTCAACATTGCTCTTCTCTTTTTCCAAAAAAAAAACAAACCAAATAAAGTGAATGCTGAAAATGTTAACCGTTTCCATGATGCTTAAGGGTCCAGTGGGCAATTTCCGAATAACAAGCATGAGGCAAAGCCATCTGCCAAAAAACCTACTAAAGTGTTGTGGCAAGTTTAAAGGTATGCCAAGAGTGGTATCCCCAAAAGAGGGAAAATCAACCAAAAAAAAATGTAACAAATTGCGGATGATTGCATATGCAACACAAGCCTATGTGTGAAGTAAGAGATGAGATGAGAGATGTTGCTTTTCAAATGTATTCGAATTTTATTGGCTAAGAGTTGCAATGGAATCATCGTCTTAAGCAGCAACCAATTTATATTGCCTACCCCCATAGAATGAAGTGTAATATAACATTCCATTTGCAGGGCCTTCAAATATTAATTGTCGATCCTAAATAATCAAATGTTGTGGCCAAAGTAATCGCTATACAATGTAAATGTACTTGTGAATAAACAGTAACAGTTACAATATCCTCTTCACAAGCTTGGCACATATTAGTACCGATACGTTCTATGACCGAATTTAATTATTTGATGATTGTCCACATGCTGCAGTCGTCACCATTGTGTCTGATCACTTAATACGGGTTCTTACTCGATGTTCGTCTAATTAGAAAATGTGTTAATTGAAAGAAAATTACGAGTGGTCGGAATACATTCGTCAGCAGAACAACATCAAAGTAAATGTCATAGTTTATGTTTTTAATAACTCTTTATTTAGCCAACTGCTCCGCCATCTCCATCTTGATTTGGACTCGTGCT
Source organism: Hydrotaea cyrtoneurina (assembly GCA_958296145.1). NCBI lineage: Eukaryota > Metazoa > Arthropoda > Insecta > Diptera > Muscidae > Hydrotaea > Hydrotaea cyrtoneurina. The sequence continues at coordinate 90,403,358 of OY282514.1, forward strand.
ACCTCACCCCAGTGGCCGTGGGTTTTGTAAGCAGAACGGGGACAAATCTGTTCTATTTAGCCGTTGTTAGTGTGATGATGGCAAATAATATTTCGTTGCTGATGTTGTTGGTCTTATTTATGATTATTATTTATGTATGCTTTGTTAATATTCCATTTCCATTCCAATTTGTACTCATACTGACACACCGCACACACACACACATACACACATATAAATGCCACAATTCGTTAAACAAGATGTGACAGCTGTTGCAACATGTCCTTTTTAACTGACCACGTTTGCAGTCGTTTGCTTTGGAGTTTTGTGGGGAAGAGAGTTTGGTTGGCCTTTTTTTCCTCTTTTTTTTTGCTGCTGCTCTTGTCTGTTTGAGTGTGTATGTGTGCGAGTGTCATTGCGATTGTATTTGTTGTGGTGTGTGTATTTATTTAACATTTTTATATGTGTTTATTTGTATCCGTTTCCTGGTACTCTTCTTCTTTGAGCCAACAAACGAAATATATTCCATTGCTAAAAGCGACATCTGTGTTTTGTTTTACTCGAACGTTGCTGCTGCCGTTTGTTTTTTCCCCCCCTATTCTTTTTGGTGCGAGTTTCTTTTACAAATACGTGCGTTTGTTACTAAAAACAACAATGTTCCGATCCTTTGTTGTGTCCTTGCTGCTGGTTTCATTCCTTTGTATAGACGGGTAACAATTTTGGAGAGCCAGCGTGATGGGGTTTGGGGGGTGTGGAAGGGTTCCACATATATATGACGTTTAATACCGAAAATGGTCGCTGCTCACTCCGTTGGCATGGATAGTATGTGATCCTGATGGTTTGTTAGATTGCATACTGATTTGTTGCTTTTGTGCAACAAACTGACGACACATGTTATTTGCTAACTCACTACAACACACACTCACACACACACACAAACAGTAAGAGGGACATATTCAGGATGCGGACTGACACAACGACAAATAGACAGACAGGCAGGCAGCCATCCAGCACAACAAAAAGGCCATTTGATTTTCGGATAGTTTCTTTGGAGTACAAATGTGCCCGAGTCGTCGTCGTATCGTTTGCCACATCTATACTTGTGTGTGTGAGTGTGTTTGTGGCATTGTCAGGCTAATGTTGCTCTATTACTCGAAAAGTCGTTTTGTATTCACATGACATTTGTTTTTCAGTTTCTTTTTTTTTCTTTTTCAAAAATAACAACTTTTGTTAAAAATTCAAGACATAAACGAAACAGAAACAAAATCAACCGAGAGAACAAGGGTTCTATCAGCAGCTTATGACTGTGGATTAGCCGCAAATGATTGTGCACCATTGGCCGACTCCGACTGGCGAACAATTTAATTTTAATTTAATTTTAAATAGTTCAATTGACGGCGCTTAATCAGAAATGTTCAGAAATGTACATGGACAATCGCGGTGACTTCAGCCTACATAGAAGGAAACTTCACAGTTCAGATTTTTTTTAATACAAAAAAAGGATGACTGAAACCAGTCATATATGATTGAGAAAACTAGTATTTAATTAAATCACGACCACCGAAAGCACACCCCAATGAAGAATAGATAACCAATCTTGAATATCATAATTTCTCGCCTTCTCACTTTGGCCAAACTTAAAAACCTTAAAGAAATTGAAAAGGAATTATTTTAATTTGTATTTCGGGTTTTGGTGGATGATTAGCTCCAGGACTTTCCGAGTCTCAGGAATCACAACGTATCATTTTAACAGAAAGATCAGAATTTTGTGCAAAATCTAAATCGTGTACAGGTTTCTGGACACATCCCAGTAACTAATAATTTATTGTAAACCAAAACATGTTTCGATTTTTTGACAACACGTTCCCATACTCGCTTAGTTAGTGAGACAATTATATTGAAGACCAAGCTGAGTTTTAGAAAAATAAAATATTCTGAGTGTTGTTGATTTTTAACTTCAGGTTTAGACAAAATAAATTGAATACAACATTTCAACCGAAAATTATTGTTTTATACAAGTGTTATCAGAAAGGTTTACCTGCTAGGTTTAGGTTAGGTAGTCGATTGTAATTACAATGAAAAATTCAAAATCAAAACACGTATCCTAGACCCCCCCGTTAAACCATTCTGAGCCCCTCAAAGAACTACTATGTCGATCAATATCAACCAGATGTTCAAGGTCTCTAAAGAAATATAAGCCCAGGTTTGATCACCGGCTGTTCGCCAGGGCGGTGCAAGTGGGTAGACGGGTATTTAATGGACTTCTCTTCATTCACTAGACGCAGTCTTCAGTCTCATTAGAGTTGCATAACTTCCAATCAGACAGTGTCCTGGCACCATCCATGAGGCATCGGTATAGCGGCAGAATTATGTAATCACCTCATTCAACACAAACTTAACTTTGGATCGATGACCATTACAATTTATTTTTGCGAACTACTTTAAAGTTTACGATGGATCTCTCACGGTCCATTGACAGATTTTGCTTATAGCGCAGGTCAGTGTAAATGTTAATTGGTCCGGTTATGAATATATGATGTTAAAATAATTCCAGCTTAAAAAACAACAGCGCAGGTCTAAATTTCCATTTGAAATATTCCTGTGACTCCCCTCCTACACTAATAATCACAGATTATCATACTCCCTGTAATTCTATATAAAATTCATTGTAATGTTGTGAGTCCTTTTGTCATAAGTATGACTAGCACTTCCACTCTTCAATTTACAATTCAATTCTAACCGAAAATTTCGCTTTAAATTTCTCTGAGACAATTGAAACCATAGAAACGACAATTCTCCACTAAAACAATTACAATCCTTTTGTTATCCTTCTCGTTATTGCTCAGCGCCCAACTACAGTTTTATATTTCTTTTTGCTGGGTATGGCCTTTTTTTTTTGTGTGAAGCAGAAATGCTTCATTAAATCTTTTATTGGTTCACAAATTAGCTGTGAGGATATGCTTTGTTGTAGTCCTTGTCGTCGTTGTAATCGCTGTTGTTGCTATTGTTGTGGTTGCTGTTGTGGGAGTGAGCGCCACTAATAAGCACTTCATTCCATTACATCGCCCTTTAGTTAGCGTTAAGCTTAAGTATGCTTGATGGCATCCGCATGTCCGTCCGTGCGTCCGTCCGTCCGTCCCTTAAGGACGACTGTAACGTTGTTGAGCGTAAATTGTAGACAAACAGAAATTTTAAGTAAATAAAGGAACGGAAGGAAATGTCAGTGTCAATTGTTAAAATGGTCATGTTCTCTGGCACGGCAGCAGCTACTCTTATGCTGGCAAATACGACTGTGTCTGCCCGTCGGTCGGTCGGTCTGTTGTTGGTGGAGGTACTTTAGTAGGCGACACTGTGTCCCTACCGTTGATTTGTTTGCCATGGCAATAAATGTCTCCTCAACACCTTTTGTTTGAGTGATTAAACGCGATAGGTAAAACGGTAAGTGGGCTGGAATACCCTTCTCAAAGAAATGAAGGGGCGAGCAGAAGGTGTGGAGCATGATATCGGTTGGACAGATACAGGATTAAGTTAACATCGTGTAAACATGTCGCCCCACAAGCCAACGAGAATTAGTGGAGAATATTTCCAGGACTCAGAACATGAGGAAAGGACAGTTAGGTAATGAGAGCAAAGTCCATCCTGAATTATTCTTAGAATCAAACGTATATAATTGGCATGGTAATCGTTCCTTCATCTGTATCCTTATTGACATTCTTTCCACCGCCTCACCTGCTAATACTTTAGTCTATTGTAGTCGTCTTTGGCATCCCTTCACTATTTTCCATTTTCTTTACCACCTCGTAGCAATTTTCAATTTTAATTTAAATCACCACTCAAGTGGCTATCACAGTTTGACAATTACACAAAATGACCCTCGTGTAGTGAGTGTGGCAGGCAGGACACAAGCAAACACTACTGTCCATAATTGAAAAGATCAACGATGAAGGAGGTATGCACACAAAACAAATCCCTTGAGAAGTTAACAAAACGAAAAAAAGGGATACCAAAGAACTCAAGTATTTATTTAAATCAAGACCATCCCAGCCGGTGTAACTCTCAAAAGAAAAGAAAACTACAAGAAATCTTGAAAATCATAAATTCCTGTCTTGTCACTTCGGTCAAATAGGGCAAAAGAATCATGTGAATTTGAATTTATATTTTGTTTTTTTCGCCTTTTCTGTCATTGCAATGAATCCTTTTGGATTTCACTTTGTTAAGCAAAAATCATAGCCAACAAAACATTTACTCAAGCATAAACAAATTGATTTTCAACAGATTTCTACCAACCAACACACACACACACACTCCCAGCTACACACACACATACAGCTATAACAATAAACAACTGCTTAGCATATGTGTACGATACATCCGCAGAGCAAATTCATTGAGGAACTCCCTCTCGAAGACTCGTCCCGTTTTTTGAAGAACCCCTCCATTTCAGCCCAAACATCTAACGTGGCTCGTTGCCACAGCTATGTATACTATGATAATGATGTGTTGAAATGTTAACTAATACGTACTTATACGCGTGTGTGTGTATGTACACACTCGTATGGATGGCAGAGTAATATTAGTTGTACTCGTAGTACTACATCAGACCATACGTGGCATTAGCAGAGGTATGTACGTTCCACACAAGTAGCACATTACATATGCATTGCATTCATCACTTCCCAAGACACACACATGCACACATCCTCAAATACACATACAGACACTTGTATCCATGGAATGTATCGCAAACTTGCACAGGATGGGCCAAAACTCAGCATACATTTTTTTGAATTGGAAAAGTGTACTGGGAAATCAAGAAATTTGTCTAGAATAATCGAAAGAAGCGATGATGTTAATAAATCAGAATTCCACTTATGTTGCATGGTGGTCTGAACACATGGCGGAAGTTCGGATTAAAGTCCGTGCTATTTGATTTACCTCGAGCCGTAATATCGGATGAAAGCTTAATGCAGTCTTGTTTTTGAACCCTGTTCTCTAACCAAGTAATCCGATGATTTTGAAGGCCTCAACCTACAGGGTTTTGCTATTAAAGATGAGCCCCCCCCCCGAAAAACCAGTCATACAAATTATATTCTTCTATAAATACTTTTTTTTTCCTGTTTAGAAATGATTGATCTCCTGGCGATGCAAAAAGTAAAGATTGTTCCCATTTGATCCAACACATACAAAATTGTGTTCTCCAAGATTAAGAAATGTTTCTGCCATAAAAAATTATTCATGATTTATAGACAACATTTTAAAATGTTGATTAGAATTCTACATATTTTTTAAGAAATATTCCATAATCTTATGAAATTTGTTAACATCATTTATGAAAATATTCCTTTGAAGAGAACTTGTCCATATTCGTGTCAAGACAAGTGCCATTGTTGACATCGAGCGGTTGGTTTGTTAAGTATTTAAAATTTTTTAATGAAATCCAGCTGTGTATTTGGACAATTGATTTTGGTGTTGGCAATAATTGTTTCGTTTCACTGGCGTTTAACCAAGGTCCCTATATTTCTCTCTTCCCAACGGTATACAGGACCTCTTTGGTCTAAGGTCTAATTGAAATACTCGATCACTGTCTATTATCCCACAATCTGAACTGAAGAACATTTAGAATACCTTGCAAAGTGGAAAAAATTATGAAGTTCTCAAATAGCTCAAATCGGGACATTTTTGGAAGTTTTCAGTCAATGTGCATGAGTGTGGAGCTACCGAAATGAAGATACATAGATTTTAATTCAAGCAGAATTCACTTTTTAATTCAAAACTTAGGAAAAGGACGTTATCCACTCATACCAAAGATCTCAAGTGACAGCTTTTGAAGCTCAAGACTTTTTTCCATAACAACTTAAATCTCCCTCATGTATGGTGATTAAAATTACCTTATTCATGAACTGATTAAATGTCATAAACATATAAAATTAGGCAACATTTAACTGGACTGAAAACTCCAAAAGTTTCTGCCTTATTACTTTTTGCCACACCCTCTAGTTGAAGAATTTCAAACTGGAAATATAAGAAGATAAGTAGTCAGCTGAGGCAAGAGGAATCTTCCATGTATAAGCAATATTGTGTTCTGGACCATATTGTGTTCAAATACGAATACACGAACACACGTACATACGTGAAGAAAAGCGGACGAGCAATGTATGTCTGGATGTGTACAACATCATGTAGACAACATAGCCGACAACAGCAACACAACGACGTATAAGTAGATAAACAAGCAAACAAACAAACAAACAATTGTGGGTCCATAGTTGGAACTAATACTACAACTACAAGACAAACAAAAACAACGCAAACAATAACAAGGACAACAAAAACAACAGCAGCCGGAGCTGGAGCTGGAGCAATATCAACAAACAAACGCAGAACTAACAACAAATCAAAGTCATTGGAGCAAATTGTAAACGACCATATTCCATTACAACCATTCTCACATCCTCAGCAACACATCTCCACCAGGATTTCGGTGTAGTAGCATCCACAACAAAACTAAAGAACACTCCCCGAAAAAGAAGAAGACGAAACACCACCACCGAAAGATAAAGTTGCTTCTCCTTTTACTTCCCATTCTGATGCCGATGAGATGAAAAATAAATAGCATCCATAAAATTGATACAAAAGAAACAAAAAACAGAACTCATCCAATCAACAACAAAAAAAGGGGGGGTGGCGACCGAAACATCCTCTACAAATCGTCACTAGAAAAGAAACAATGCCAGTAGAGCTTCATAAAATGTGTGAAATGAAGCTGCACAAAACGAAAAAGAATTAACTTATTGTCTACTCGCTAGCCAAACTTCCGCTTCCGTAAGTTAATTAAGAACAATAACGAACAACAGCAGCAACTGCTAAATTTCAACAATCTCTCAAATTATCAACAAACACCAGTCGTCAGCGCATCAAAATATGTCCTATACTCCGAAAAGGGAAACGGTGCAATTGTTTAACTGACAAAACGACATAATTATAAACAGATTTGAATTTAAAAATTCCACTAATTTTGTTGTTTTCCACTTTGTAACCGCATTGAATATTTGTAATTAATGTTAATTTATGAGCTCGAAAAAAAATACGTATGATGTTGTCACAGACAACAGACGACACCAGGACAACAACAGCACTTCCCCTGACTCTTTGAAAGTGTATAAACAATTATGGAAGCTATGGTGGAGGTCAACAACGACTCGTCGATAGCCTGTTGGTTAACAGAACTATCCCATATATTAGGATAAAAAAAGGGGATTTTTAAATTTAAATAAATACGGAAAAAACGCAACTAGGCCTGTCTTTAGAACAGTAATAGACCGAAATTGAATAGTAGAGCTCCTCTAATTTCTACTTCATGCGAAGTTCGAAGTTTTAACGCCCATCTGTATGAGTCACATCCTTAGCAAAATATGTTTTATTTTTAAAAATTCTCCTCGAAATTTGATGAAGGGGAAGTTTTGTTATTTTATAAAGGTTCTATATGGTTGACAGCTATAAAAGAAATTTGACACGATTCAATTAAAAATGAAATTTGCTATTGGCTATTCTACAGATCATGCCCGTCCATCTATCTGCAGAAAACATTAGAACGCCCAAACGAGCTGATTAAATCGGTTATTAATTAAGGATTTTCATTTAGTTCCAAATCGGATTCAACACTTGTTCATTCTCTCGGTAGCCACACTCTACCCAAACGACTGAGGTTATAACGTAGGAATTTTTAACTACAACACCTAACAACATATGGTCTCATTTCCTAATTAAGAAACATTTAACGTTAGAAAAAATTTATTTTTTTAACAAAATTAAATTTTTTAACAAAAATTTGATTTGTTAACTAAATAAAATAACCCCCAAAATTTAAGATTATCCCCCGTATTTATAAAAATAAAAGCTTTATAATCCTTTGATAAGGAAAATGTGTGAAAATTGTTTTTGTATTTTCACACATTTTTCTTAACAAATGTTTATACAGCAATTATACTTTTTTATGAATACGGGGGTGTATGTATAACAATGAACTAAACACCCCTACAGATATAATGAAATAAATCCCAAACGATAGAAAATTCTAGAGTGGAAATTCTGTTCGCATGTAACAACTCCTAAAAAATTATGGTTTTCTCAACAACCACTGAACGTTCATACTTCGAGCATTATGTCAGGTCATTTCAGACGAATATTGCCGCAGTGACCAGCATGACAACGATAGGGTATCGCAACCTAAAAACATTTTTTAATAATCCAGTGACAACAACGAACAATGGCACGACCAAAAAAAAAAACAGACGACCCTCGAAATGTACTAAGTACTCAAATTACACAGCTTCGCTTTTTAATATCAGAATGATCATAAAAAGAACAACTCGCCCCGGCCTCCCCAGGATATTTGCCCAAAAAGGCCACTTCACTTAAACCCACTTAACAAATAAATGAATTTGTAATATTTTTGCCCGAGTTCATTTTTTGAAACAAAAATAAAAACAAAAAAGAAATTCCCCTTCAAAAAGGACTACTTAAACACTGCGGCGGTAATTAGAATGTAAACTAAATAATGGAAAAAGAGACGACTCATGCTTCCCATCCTTTAGCCCACCTCGGGCGTTCATAATAAGTCATGATGAGTACATTACGTTGAATGGACACCATGGTTGTCCTTTTTCATTTTTGTTGGGAACTGAAAAGACAAACAACGACAACGATAACGAATTGAAGGAGTGGGGAAACTGTAGAAAACCCCTTTCAGCGCAGGTAATAAACTTAATGACAAAAAAAAAAAGAAAGGATATTCCACCGAAAACAACTGACAAATAAACAAAAGGTACACAACATTTCTTTCAAGGCAAAACTACAAAATCAGGCGAGCTGTTGTTCCATGGAGATGGCTGATGAGATGGGGAAACAAAACATAATCCATGGACGGGGTTTCTTGTCGTTGTTGTGACTGCTGCTCTTATTTTATTTTTCAAGCCATTCATTAATATTTTATGGTTAAAGATTTGAATGGGGGTTTGTGACTTCATCGTAGCAGCGCAAAGCTGTGTGACAATTTCATTTTGTTTTTAATTAAGGATCATGTGATGCCATGCCATAACACTTTTTTCCACATTCATTCATTTGGAAATTACCATATTTTATTTGTTCCCATTGCGAAAAGAGAAAAACTTTCAAGAAGTCGGATTTGCCATACCAACACGAGCGCACTAACATTAACACCTCTCAGTTCTCCTTGTCGTCGCTATTCATAGTGGATATAAGAACATGAAGACGAAGATGAAGAAAACAGCAACTATTCAAAAGACATTTCAAGATGTTTTCAAAACACCCTCCGAATACCCCAACAACACGAATAGGGAAGTAGGGGAACTGCACAAGAGCCCAGCAACACGGCTTACTTATGAATTATAGGAAAAGGAAATATTTGTTTTGCGGCTTTCCGCTTGCCACCACTGCGGAGACAGGGAATTATGTAAAAACCAAGATGCTTATTTAAATGAAGATTTCTCTTAAAGTATGGCATGGTATGCGAAAACTTATTTAAGTCCACACCACATACAAGTAGAGAAAAAATCTAACCAAGTCGAGACTACAATATTCAAACCGCGCCGCCGAGCATTGAAAAGATGTTCGCCTCATCCAACCACTATATAATCATGCTTGGAGTTTTCTTATGAAAACAAAGTTTTTCTTTTGTGTTCAGTGACATCTTTTTTTTCTATACGCTTTCTTTAGTTTATCCGTAAGGTGAAAATATGGAAAACAGACAGAAGATGATGAGGTAAAAACTGTGTGTAAAGTTCCCTGTATTATTTAATTTCCATAATTGATTCAAGCGACTTTAACATAAACATACAAAAACAGGCATTGAATGAAAGCACCTCTCGTCATGGTGGTTAGTGGGGTTATATGAATTAGAATGGGGCAGTAGGCCTCGCTTGGTTTGTCGTAAAAAGTAATCAAATCAAATCAAGTGGTCACAAAACTATAGAAATATATATACAATAACCCTCAGAGATTCTGGTACTCATAAAGTTTTCGTAATGGCAAAATAAATTACAGCCTAAATGAGAGGGATATGGCAAAATTATAATAACATCAATTAAGTAAATAGTTTAAAAAGTCCTACCTTACAAATATTGCTGAAGAGTTTCACTGCACTTTGGTGCCAGTTGGTGCTGATGATGGTTTGTTGATGTTTTTGTTGTATATTGTAGATTTTTGTAGATATGTTCATATAGTGGCAGTGAAAAATTCCGTTCTGAAATAACAATAAATTTTATAAATCAAAGATCTCATAGAAATACTTCAAAGATGTGATACCGAATAACACTCTGGCTAGGCAGAGTACATAGAGGAGTCTGTAGTGCAAATTCGCATGTTTCTACTCAATTTGTCCGACATTATTATTTCAGAATATTCAAGTGTGTCCGACATGAATCGGGGTAAGAACTTCGGCGGTTGTCGCTCGTATATTCCGGTCACATTACCTGCAAGATTTTAATCTCAACAATGCCATGTGAAACTTCTGCAGTAAGGTCCCGGTCAGGAGTATTAAAGCTGATAAATCATTAGACATTTCGAAGCAGACTTTTGATCCCAGTCCAGAGTATTAAAGCTGGTACTTTGGGCGGTCAACGGGCTGCGAAGGTGTTTGTCCCAGCGTGGTCAGTTCGGAAATTGCTATCGGGGAGTTTCGCTGTGGTTATAGATTATCTACATCGCTGGCTACCATACATAGTGTAGCGGAGTTGTAGTCCTTTGCCGCCAAATAAGAGGAGTGTTTCGAATTTATAATTTCTGAGGGTATTAAGCATTGTAATAAAGACCACGGAAGACAGCACATCATGGTTTTCGCATTGATGGTGAGCATTAACTTCTGTATGTTTCATTAGTGAGTATAGAAATTATATTGTGCACAGCAACAGTATCATATTAGATGGTTAGTTACGAGGTCTGGCCGCACACGTGTAACTGCTACCACGAGTAGCAAGGATATGACTTGATTTGATGGTGCGGACCTTTGGGACGTAATGAGATGACTGTGATTCAACTTCAAATTGTTGGGCAAGCATTGGCTCGGTGTGGAGTTGCAAGTTGTGGAGTCGTTGTACGGTATCGAGCAATGACATTTATCCCCTTTAAGGGTTAGAAATCTGTGCACAGTTAAATGATTTGAGAGATGTTTCCGTTTGTTCTTGAACGGGATGTTGGACGGTATACATGAATCCAATAACTGTAGAGTTGTAGAGATGAGATAGACAGTAGTTCATATAGCGTCACTCACTGTAAATTTGATGTTCTTCATATTTTTTATGGAGGTCACTTTGTCGAAAATTTGTTGCAAGACTTCTGAAAGAACAAAAATGAAATAAATAAAAAAGTACAACATAATATTATTAATAATACGAATATGAGATACTTAACACCAGTCTGACTAAGCACAGTATGTAGTCCAAAGCTGTCCTAGCAGTACTGACGACATTCACTTTACCGTTCTAGGATTTAGCTTAATATATCCTCAATAATTCTCAATTAGTACTTTAAATTATTTAAAAGAGGACGTCAGCAGTTCTGACAAACACAAAATGAGGTTCCAAACTGGTTAAGGGCAAATCTGTCATCTTTAAACTGCGGTTTCATATTGCCTTACTGCGTCTTTAAGATTCAGATTAATCTCTGGAATCCATGACACTCTGGGGGATAGTTTGAAATTGTGGGTACCGAACTACCAGTCACAGAGAGTTGGACTCGAGATGGAAGTATTTATGATACGCGGTCTGATCGCAGTCTGTAATCCGATACAGCGGGTTGTCGCCAGCTTCACAAAAATTGTAGCCTAGCCTGACCAAATAGGAACGGCCCCCTTTGGGTAGTTTCGCTGTGGCTGTAGTTTACAACCTAAATCTGAAAGACCAAAAAAAAAAATACATCAATAGGAGGCGTGACATCAATGCTACGAAAACTATCAAATATGTGATATACAACCATCGGTCTGACCAAGCCGTGTTCCTGGGGAAGACTGTGGTCGGCTATGTCCAACGTTTATTTCCAGAATTTAACAGCCTCAATAAAGTCAAACAGGGAGAATAATTATCAAAATGAATCGTGGTCCGGAATAGTTGTCCATTGAAAGCGGTCCATTTCCATTACTTAAATATCTAAATGAGAAAAAAGAAAACAATAGAAGGAAAAATAATTAAAATCGTAATGTCAATAATAATGAAGTGTGATTTTGGAAAATTTGTACAAGTAAATGAAATATTAACTGCCTGTTTCCATAAAACGATTATGTTCGTTCGTTACAAAACCTCAATATTGGAAGCGTTATAAAATGGGCTTCAGACATTATTCAATTCTGGTTTTCGGATATATGTTAGATATGGACATTTGGAACTCAATCTCAAAAGAATGAGCTCTCACTACTGACAAACATCCATTTTATTGCGCCTTCAATTCGAACAAATTCGTTTTATGGAAACAGGCAGTAATTATTTGCCATTTATTATTATTTGGCTCATTCTTTCATGTCTAATTTGGGAACATTTGTAAAAATTATTTAAGATACTTCGTCTATGTGAGATGTGTATTTTTCAATTTACAAAACTACTTTGAATATTTCATGATTTAGGCTGCCTGTTTCCATAAAACGAATTTGTTCGTTCGTTACAAATCGTCAATGTTGGAAGAGTCATAAAATGGGTTTCAGACCTTATTGAATTGTGATTTTAAGATATATTTTAGATATCGACATATGGAACACAATCCCAAACGAATAAGCTCTCATCACGTATAAAAATCAATTTTATTGGGCATTCAATTTTGACAATTTACAAAGAACGAACAAATTCGTTTTATGGAAACAGGCAGTAAGTCTGACAGATGTCATCTATATACGATTATATGCGAATATGAGCTGATGTCAATGGCCTCGTTTTCGAAAGTGCAGTCTGTATTAGTCTGAAGAGCTTATCCGACACCTAAACATATCCATCCGATTGTAGTCACATAATAAAGTCCTTAACTGACAACTACATAACTCTAATTTAATTTCTTTCTTTCATTTGCTTGTGTTCTCGTAACAGTCCCTCCTATGCTGTTGATACCACATCAACTGGTAGGCGCTCCCGAAGGTTTCAATGTAACAATCGAATGCTTTACCGAAGCCCATCCAACGTCACTCAATTATTGGACAAGAGGCGAGGGACCAATTATCCATGATTCCAGCAAATACAAGTAAGTGAAAATGAAACCAATTTTTTTGTTGTGAAAACTCTGGTTAATGCTTGAACAATGTGCTCCTTCTCCTTCCTCTCGTCCTTGGTTAGGGTTGAATCAAGTGTGGGAGTGCCTGTATATAAGACACACATGAAATTGACCATACTGAATGTGGGCAGTGGCGATGATGGCATCTACAAATGTGTAGCGAAAAATCCACGTGGTGAAACGGATGGCATCATACGATTATATGGTAAGTGTACAACAATGACAATTGATCTTCCAGCTAACATTTAGTCTATGGCAACGAAGAGACTTCTTCCTCTTCGTTTTATCCAATCCAGACCATAGCCAGCCAATTATATTTCAATTTATATTAAGTCATTGCTGAATGGCTTAATCTGAAATGGCAAGAAACGAAAAATAAGCGAGTACAGAGACTATAAATATCATTACATTATATTTTTCAGCATAACCACAAAAATTGCGAAATCATTTACTGCATGTAATTGTACACGAGCAGAAATGCTTGTGGTAATAATATTTTTATAAACAAAAAAAATAGAAAACAATTTTCTCAAGGAGGCTGCTTTTTGTAAAATCTATGAAACAAAAATGTGGAAGATTTTGTGTAAGGACCTCGGTCAAAAACCATACAAAATACAGCTGTGGGAGGAGCTGAAGCCGGGCGACCAACCACAACGTCGTCTTTTGGGTGAATGGGCTTTAAAGAAGCTGGAATAATTTGCGGCCAAAATCGTTTCAAGAGCTGACAAATGCTCGGTTTAAGAAACTGGACCGTGTTGTCAATGGAGCAATGGTAGCGTTTGATCATCACGGACTTCTTTTTTCTCAAACATCGAAGACTTGGTTGACATGTGTGTGTGTGCCACATGGTCGATAACAGGAACCCACGGAGAGGGGAGTTTGGTGAGATGGTTTGCCACTAGAATTTTTGTTGTGGGCACAAATGAGGTCTATCCCCTGTGAGAGACAATCCAACCACGATTGACCGCCACTTTTCATTTGTCTATCAATACAGCGGAATGTTAGAAAGAATCTAACAGGTGGCGCAAAAGTAAACTTCCGATGTTTTTTGGCTGTAATTAAAAAAAAATTAAAAACTTTGATTCTTCTTGTGGATTAGTTTTATTTGGTCTTTTAATTTTTTTTACATCAAGTCGAGAATATGATGTCATGTAAATGGCCGCCGCCACAGTTGATTGTCAGGTTAGGGGCCAATCGCAAAATTTATTGCATTTTCTGATAGGAGGATTACTTTTGCGCCACCTTTTACTAAAATTTGACTTTCAGAATTGTCCACCCCAATTGCGAACGCCAGGCAAACATCTGTGGAAACACTGCGAAACAAATATTCTCAGATCGGCTGCAAAATGAATGGAAATTCTTTCAGTGTTCATTGTCATTGTTAGCCCTTTTTACAGTTTGCCAGATTGCCGTCGTCTTTGCTGAACATTTTAAAGCAAAGCAACTGTGCGAGGGTAGGGGAATATTGAAAATAACCATAAAAATTGTACAAGTGAATACACACATACACAGGCATAGCACTGAGTGTATGTATGGATGTGTATGCCACGGTATGAATATCTGTTTGGCACAAAATGACGTTAAACAGCAATGAGCAATAAAACTTTGTACATATATTGAATGCAAGCGAACGCCGGAGAATGAAAATTCAAAAAAAAAAAAAAGGAGGAAGGAGGAAGGAAACAACACGGAGCAACAACAATAATCGCATATAAAACCACTGAAACGCTTGAAGGCAGCCAGGAATAAGCCGGCACACATACACACACGCACATCCATAGACAGGACAGACGGCAATGCTGACTGGCTGACAGACAGACACGATACGACACGACACATAGACAGTCAGACAGTCGGATGGATGTGTACCGAAGAATTGCTGGCAAGAGATGAAATGCAATACAAGTGCCACATATTCGCGCCGCCACACAAAAGCCAGCGAGAGACGGGCAGCATTTTCAAACCATGCCAACATAACACCACCCCACCCCAACCCACCCCTTTCAGGATTTCATGAGTACTTTTGCTGGCCGCAGGGTTAGTGAGAGGCAGGCTGGCACATCAGCAGCAGCACCCGAAAATATTTCCACATGTTGGTCGCGTTTTGTGGATTTTAATGAAATTCATGAAATTGTTGTCATAAATAATTAAATTGAGCAGTTGCATACAAAAGAGCATAACCATGTTCACTGTGATAAGAGCAGACACACACACGCACACAGGCCCTAGCGCACTCGCAAATATACACGTGCAATTACACATACATAAATACATAACTACCTATTCGTGTGTGTGTGTGTGCGTACATGTACATGCTTCCCTCGGCAAAAGTAAGGCCTTCGTAGAGGACTTGGAGGGGATACAATAACATTTGAAATTAACAGAGGATTAGATTGGAGAGAATGACTCTGTAGAGAACGACTTCCTGAGGGGTCTTATAGAAAAGCAACCTTTATCTAAAATACATGTTAATAAAGAAGAATGAACAAATATATGATGAGAATTTGCATTTGTATTTTTGGTGAGACTCCTCTCTATGAATTAGCTTTATTTTAATATTCCACCGCTGGAAGAAGGATGAAAAAACATATTCTATAATAGAAATTTGTATTTGATTTTAATTCTCCACCGCTGGAATTTCCAGATATTTGAAGTCAAGTCCAGTTACAAGCTAATGTAAAATTTGTCCAGCCAAATGGAAGTTGTCGGCTTGTCAAATACAATTTCCACCTCCTTGTTGGCGGTTTCTGGCCCAATCTCAGGAATGGCTTGCTCGATATTTGTCGGTTCTTTGTTGTACCCCACCGAAAAAAGTTGTTTTTGTATAAGTCCTTAAACAAAGCGTCATGATCGGAAATGTTAAGAAGGCCTTGCCAACTTCCCCACTATTGCAGTCGGATTTATATTAAAACGTGGGCGGCAGACACACCGACATCTACACATGATTGCCTTGATGCTATTAACTACTACTACTACAAAAGCAACAACAATGGCAACAACAACTCTTGCTATTATTCGAAGCTGTTGTTATTTGTTGCATTCAAATGTGGGATGACCTGCCACCACCGCAGGAATAGCTACTGATGCGCAGAGGATGTAGTAAAATCTCCGAAATTGGATTTCATACACATATTAGTCTGTCTGGATATCAAGTCTTTCACCCCTCCCGCCTGTTCCCCTATCAGTCAGTCGTACTTTCTTTCTGCAGATATTTAAATGTGTATGTGTGAGTGTGAATATATGCTGGTCTATATTACGACGAGTATTATAGCATCTCATAATAGTTTCGTTTGTTTTTTTATTTCCAAATGCAATTTACTAAATCTGCTAACTGATTTTGCCAGAACTACTTTGACTACCATGACTACTTTTCCTCAGTTTATGTGGATATAATGCCCAATTGATTTTCATGTGAGGCGGTGGGCAAAAAGTACTTTGCATCCGAGAGGGCGATGGATATTTTGAAGTTTAAAGTATTTTACGCCCGGCATAAGTATTGGCCACAAGTAATGTAATGACTGTTGCCGAAACTGGGTACTTAAATTTCAACAGCCCAGTGTTTGGGTTATGGTCGGTATGGGAAAACATTAATATGGCACCACTCGCAATGTAGAAGAGAGTAGGTTCATATTCTCAGGGCAGGCACTTACAGTGCAAGAATACACATTTTTTTTTTGGAAATAACTCTGACATTTCTAACTTGTTGATCCGATTTTAATGCCATTTTAGGCTCTTTATTTATTTTTTATTATGAAAAATGTTATTTTTTATTATGAAAAATGTTATTTTTTATTATGAAAAATGTTATTTTTTATTATGAAAAATGTTATTTTTTATTATGAAAAATGTTATTTTTTATTATGAAAAATGTTATTTTTTATTATGAAAAATTTTATTTTTTATTATGAAAAATGTTATTTTTTATTATGAAAAATTTTATTTTTTATTATGAAAAATGTTATTTTTTATTATGAAAAATGTTATTTTTTATTATGAAAAATGTTATTTTTTATTATGAAAAATGTTATTTTTATTATGAAAAATGTTATTTTTCGTTGTGAACATTTTTATTTTTCATATGAAAATTTTTATTTTTTATTTTTTCATATGAAAAATTTTTTTTTTTATTATGAAAAATTTTATTTTTTATTATGAAAAATTGTATTTTTTATTATGAAAAATTTTATTTTTTATTATGAAAATTTGTATTTTTATTACGAAATTTTTTATTTTTTCGTATGAAAAACATTATTTTTTTCGTTATGGGAAATTTGTGTTTTTCATTATGAATAATTTTATGGGCAATGGGATTTTTCATTATCTATTAAAAATTTTATTTTTCTGTATGAACAATTTTATTTTATATTATTAAAAATTTTATTTTTTGTTGGAAAATTTTTATTTTTCGCTGTGAAAATTTTTGTTTTTTATTATGAAAAAATTTTATTTTTTATTTTTTCGTATAAAAATTTTTTTTTTATTTTTTATATGAACATTTTTATTAGAAAATTATTTTTTTTCATTATGAAAAATTTTATTTTTCATATGAATTTTTTTTTATTTTTTTTTATGAAATTTTTTATTTTTTATATGAAATTTTTTATTTTTATTATGAAATTTTTTTTTTGTATTATAAAAAATTATTTTATTGTTAATTTTTGGGCCAAAAAAATTCCATACAAAATTATGAAAAATTATTTTTTGTTTTTGGGCCACTTTTTACTTGTAAAATAACTTCAAATTTGAAAATGGAAAAATTCCCCATTTTTTTTCAAAAGTCCCTTAAAAGATACAGGTGAAATCTCCAAAATGAGTGGATACGACGACGAAGCCCACGCGACAGACCAGCGACCGTCGCCGTCTTAGTCGTAGCGCCAATTGTTCTTTGAGGAATTTTTCATAAATTATTTAGGGTTTTTTTTTGATTTATTTAAGAATTTGTTGGCCTATTTGGGAGTTTTTTCAGCTATTTTTTGGAAATTCTTAATTCTTTTTTGGGCATTCTTCATTGTACCCTGAAGTTTTGTTGGACTATTTAAAAATAGCCTCTTAACAATCAACTCCAGAATATGTGGGCAATCCAGTGGCGGCAAATATCTAGCAAGCCATTCTTTCGAACCAGCAACCATGACCCAGGACTTGTAAGATGGAGTTTCACAGGATGCTCAACTGCAGTCCATCATTAAAAAGCTGAGATAAGTGGAGACATTTCCTAGAACTTGAAAACGAATATGTTGAATTTAATCATAAAACTAAATCAAAAAATATAACAGGACACAAAATGGACATAAATGCCACCAAACTCCATTTGTTGCCCATTAACTTAACCGTTTTCAATCCTATTAAGTATATTCTCTTCAATGTTCCATTACGTCCCGGGCATATGTACCACTAAGCTATCTTTCTACCCGCTCAAATTAACCTGCCCCAACAAAAAGTAATCACTTTTGTGTAACCCTTAGCTCGCCCTACTCCTTTTCGATGGTACTGCCCCAAGATGGCATATTTTCCATTTCTCTTTTGTTACTTTTTGATTAATTTCAAAACAATAATTTATTTGTCTTAATTTCAAAGAATTTCCCCACATTTACCAGTTGCCCGTACACCATGGCCACAGACCGAACCACAGGCACACACACAGGCACACACACACAAACAGCGACTGCAAGAGTTCTCGTCCCTTACATGCTGCTGGAACAGTTGTTGACGAGGATGGCAAAGGCGATGGCCATGGCAATGGCGATGATGATGATGATGATGACGATGGCATATAAATTGTTTAGCTTACATTGAAGCAATGGATACAATGGCCACTAACCATGCTGCTACTTGATATGGACTAAACTCGACAATCGTATTAAACGTATCCTTTGCCATAAACGAACAGGCAATGCTTGCGATAGCATAAAGAGCCATGGATAGGGGGGATAGAGGAGGGCGAGCAGTCGGGCGAGCAGTCGGGGTAAACTCTTTTAACCATTAAAAAATTGCCGTAGGCGTCAACAAGAGCAACAATAACCAAAACGCCAGCAACGGCATCGGCCACACAATGGAAAATAGTTTGACTACGTTTGTGCGGTCGTATATCCCCTCCTATTAAAGGGTACTAAACAGCAACAACAACAGCAACAACAATAACCATAAAGTATGATGATGACGATGTTGTTGCTGTAGCGGTAGCTGCCACGGGGAGATGAGTGGATAAATAGCATTACTGCTGCTTACTCCATTTGCCGATGTTGGCTTTCACAGCCTTTATGCAACAATATCCTTTAGCATGCAACATAGACAGACGCACACACACTCACTCACACCACAACATAGTCCTCTATACCGACAGTAGGATAATTTACTAAGTTCGCAGTCAGAGTGTGTCTATGCATGTGTGCCGGTGTGTGTCTGTGGCTTGAGAGAGCTGTGAGTGTGAGAGAGTTGCCCGGTCGAGGAGGTTTTTGGCCGTTCCGTGTTTATTCTGTTTTGCATCATCGTCGGTTGTAGTGGCCGTAAATCACCTGGCTAGACGACCACACTGCGTTTAACCTTAAAAACTGAGGCTATAAAGTTCCCCCCACCCCTTTCATTTGTTTCTAATTTAGATCGCTTTGCAACAACAACGGGCAAATTGTTAAGTTGTTTATTTGTTTTTTGTTTGTTGGTCTAAATGAGAAAAAATGAGTCAACTGTATGAAATTAACATACACCGCGGCGATGGTTGTTAACATTTCAATAATTTCGTGTAAATTGACTTTTGTGGTCTGAGTGGGTGAGCGCGCATGGTGTAAGGGGGAGCCAACGATAACGGTTAGTTATGAAAGACTGTTGGAAAGTAAAGTACGAGTAGTAAATAAAACCAGGAGAAACGATTTGGAGGGAGGGCCATCTATTTTCTTGGGCACTGACAGTTCGTTGGTGCCCCAAGTAGGCAGCTATGTATAGAGTCGTTATCTTCCTGGTCGGGAAATTCTGGTATTTGAATGTCAGTGCCCATAAAAACTGTTCTGTTGTCCAATTTAAAGAGACCTTATTGAATTTCGTATACCCGTATTATAATAATTTACTACTTGAATAAGGAATAATAATAATAATAATAAAAATCTTTTTAGGCTCTGATTATCTGAAGGGCCTTGGAAACCCCACAGGAGATTCACAGCAGTGTGACTCTGGGGCTGAGTCTAATAAATTCTGAAAACAATCTAATAAACGGACAACTGGGAGCGCAACAGAGGCCGGACTATGGCCTGCAAAGACTTGGATTATTATTAGTTGCAACAGGATGTAGCGAGATTAGACTCCAGCGAGGCTTATCATTTATTTTCACCTGTTATTTAAAAAACCACCTAATTAAAATTAAGAGTTTTTGTTGTGTGCGACCATCACAAAATCAGCACAGTCTCATATCCTGAAGAAGATTTGTCTACCCGGACAATCTAGAAAATGCTTGCTTAAATTTTCATCACAATATCGCCGTATGAATTGCATTATAACTTATTTGATCACAAAATCAGCACAGTCTCAGTCTCATATCCTGGTAACAACATCAACAACATGTTTCAATGACTGTCTCCATCTCGTATCTGTCGGCCACATTACAATAAAAAGTGTAATCTCCAAAACCATGCGATACTTCTGTTGAAAAAGCTTGAGACGTTGGCGAATTGCTCCAAAAAAGTATTTGTGTTGTGTAGTTTTGTTTTTAGGCGAAAGTCACCACTTTCGCTGTGGAAAGTTGTAATTTTGTACGCATTCAAAACAAAAGTACAACTTTCTGCCATAGACTTCAATGAAACATTTCAGAAATATCGACCTTCGGTCGGACGTTTAATAATCATTGCGGGGAAATTGTCATCCGTTTGTTAGCAAATGTCCTGCACGCAGCCAATTAAGCCGTATTCAAGACGAAAGTTCGCTGCCAAGAGTCTTTAAACTGCGTCAGCCGAATCGCTCTGGAAAATACAATGGACAATAAATGACAAACAAGTAAAAGCAAAAACAACACCAACTGGAAACAAAAAACTTTGGCAAATTGTTATGTTTGTTGTTCGATTTCGTTTCTCTCTCTCTCTCTCTCTCTCTGTGTGTGTTTTTGTTCTTGTGTGATTGCCCCGAAAACATAAAGTTTCTTGTTGTCTATTTCTCTTTTGGTCGGGGCGCATTCTATTCTATAAACCATCCTGCCGGTCTCCTGTTTGCAAAGCAATCGATAATGTCTTAATTGGACACCTTTATACGCTGGCTATGGTCATGTGAATCGGGTGGCTGTCCTTCGTGGCCGTACTCAGAGCGGGGACTTTAGATTACAGCACAATTCATACGAAAGTCACGTGCACCATTCGCACAACACGGCCAAGACACAGAGAAAGAAAAACTCTTGGCAATCGTGCCAAAATCAAACCAAAAAAAAACACAAACTTTTCCACACGCAGCCACACAACAAAAAGAACAGAACGTAGCAAGAAAAACAATCCAAACGTATGGGAGGGGGGCAATAAAATTGGGACAAAATATTTATCTGGTGCTGGAGCTGAAGACTGAGTTTGATTTAGACCCCATCTACATATTGAGCCAAAAGAACTACCTTCGAACCACATAAATAGGTTCCACTCCGAAGCAGCTTAACGTTAAATTGACACCAGAGCCACGCACAGGATTTTCCGACTTCGAGGGGAGGAAACAGCAGACAAAGTGTTGGAAATCGTGGAACTTTGTAGTTAATATCACGTAACATTATGTAATTACGTGACCATCTTAAGTTTGCAACAGCCAACTGCTGCAGCGTTAACATTCATTGTGTCCTTGTCGCCGTGCGTCCGACCGTGCAGCATGAACTGCTTGCATTGCTACGCGTTCCGCTTTGTTCCTGCTGACTTGTTCGGCAACTTTGATTTGTTTGCATAGTGCAATAGAGGTTAAACTTGTTGGTTTACAATCACAAAACGTGTACTGCTTGCCAGCTGCCCGCCCGTCTGGCCGCATTTCTCGCCGAGTGTACATTTCAGACTTGAAAGAAATTGCTAAACTTTGGCCAACCATTCTGTAAACAACGAAACGGAAGCAAGCCAAAATAGCTAAACTATATTGCTTTGAAAAGTAAAGCAACTGGACTGTTGTCGGCCAAAGAATGTCCAACAAAGAATGTCCAAACACACACCTGGCCAAAATAAATAAGACCTCACTTTTGGATGTCCATCAAAATAATGGCAATGGTAGGTGATGTTTCGATAAAGTTTCGATAAAGTTTAGAATTAAACTAAATTCTTGAGAAAAGTCTATTGATAGTAGGGGCAGGGGGGAAGGACTACATGTTAATAAAAACATAATTTCAAGGACATCTCCATGGAGAAAATATGTTTTATGGGGTCCTCCTCATTCTTAAGAACTGCCACCAGTCCTTGGGTCTCCTTGTGTGTCTTTCAATCAGATCGTGACCTATAATGACGGATGAGGCGCCCGCATAGAAACCAGTATCACTATAGTGATCAGGTAATCTCCATGTCATATGTAGTCCCAGTAGATAATGCGTGGGAACTATCCAGAACAGTTCAAAGAAGAAGATTTGTCTTTCAGTACACTTGAGTAAATGATTGACTGCTTAAATTTCCATCACAAATGAATTGCATTATAACTTATTTGCACGTATGATTTAATGGATTTTCATAATTTGCAATTGCTTCCAGGACAATTAAATCCAATGAAACGTCATCACCCCCCACCCTCAGACAACATATGTTAAAGCAGGGATTGTGTCCATGTACGAACCGAAATGTTACCCTCTTTCGACAACGCAAGGAAAAGTAAGTGGCACCAAATATCAGCCATAAAATCAGTACCAACAGAGTCAGAAGATAAGACACCAACACACACACACACACAGTATTTAAATCGCGTTTGTGTACGTGCGTTGCTGCAGCCATGCCGTTGAATATACACAAGCCAGCCAGTCGGCCCTCAAGGAATTTAAAGATAATAGAACGTAAATCTTAAAATACAACAAAGTACACATACAAAGGAGACATGACTCCTGGCTCCTGTGTTCCAACGTTCCGGACTGGGACTTCCCTCTGTTATGTTTTTGTCAATGAGGCTCCGGCAATGTAAATCTAAACAATTTTTGACACTTTAAGCAAAACCAACTGCCTTACAGCCTTTTTGGAAATGAGAAACCTGCAACAACAATAACGACATTAGTAATAGACAATTAAAAAGTTGATACAACACAGACAGACACACACACACAAAGACAACAGACAAGGCGCGTACAACGAGACTTGACATTGTTCATTGCAACACGATACCATCATCGGGAGTCATACTCGTACACCGGCAACTGAAACCATTCACCGACTTTGCGTACATTTCGCCTACGATTATTTTACGACGGCCCAAAAGTTAATGGATCTTCCTATCAGAGATAACGGCGATGTTGTAGGATATGTTCTTTGTGCGATGAGTTTTTTTTTTTTTTTTTTAACCTGCCTGTGTACGTGAATGTGGCTGTGTCTGTGTATTGGTGAACATGTGTCTTTTAAAGGGGCACAATAAAACACACACATACATGCATACATGGCAACCGAGAGACATATGATTTGTTGCCCCCCCACTTGCGGAAACAGCGGCGGGAGGAAGAGGTTTCACATATTCTCCGAGGCATGCTGGTTAAATGGGAAAGCTGCGTGTGTTAATATTTGGATAATAGCTTCCGAGTGTGTTGCTCGCATGCGATGTCTAACGAATTCTAATAATTTAAAATACACATATTTGAGAATTGTTTAAAGGCTTAGATTGCGACAACAACAACCAAAATGAAGGTATTTATATGAATTGCAAAATTACAGGCTGAGCGGGATATTTAATCGGACAGACATCGAAAAGTTGGAAAAAAAGAAAATTTTTTAGGGTTTGTTGTCGAGGTAAAAATCAGAGATATTCAATGGGAATTGAGTTATTGTTCAGCCATAATTGGGGGTGTTTATTAATAATTTAGTAGTGGAGAGTACAGTTTGCAACACCTTCAAATATTGAACTGAAACGTCAAACAGTTACCTGGGAAATAAAAAAAGTCCTGTCCACATTTTTTTTTTATATTTTCATCTGTTAGAGCAATAAGAGAAGCTGCCAGGCATTATATTCTCTTATCTATGAACTGTGCTCGATATAGTTAATTATATTCTCATAGATCGAACCGACTGTTTACAGACAACTCCGAGTGGCCAATACATTTCTAGAGAAGTTTTACATGGCTTGGACATTCTTCTCTTACTCATACAGTCCCCATTGACAAGGTGGAAACGGTTACTGGCAAATGTTGTTGATATGAACCCAGGTTTGCTGTGTAATAGTCGCACACACAACCACAACACTTGCTACCAGTTTTTTTAAACTTATATTGTTTTTTTTTTTAATTTCGCATAGAGAAACTTAAGTGTTCTTGAAGTAATTCGAGAGTCTTGACTAAAGAAGTCAATATCTTCCGTCAGGGAACAATACTTGTATACATTTTCAAAAAAATTCCCGTTTAAAACATTCTGGTTCGATCGCTATAAACGTTTTTCTTCTTACATGGCATTACTTGCAGTTATTAAATTTTTGTTATTTCATTAAAAATCCCACTTAAATCTCCTACCCTTTCACTGTTTTCGTTAAATTTACTAAACAATTTGCAAACACAGAAAAAAAAAACTAATGCTATTCTTTCCAAATGAGTTCGTCTAACCCGATTAGAGCACTGGGAGGGAAAAACCGGAAGTGCGAAGGACATTTATCAATTTTAAAACAATTAAATTGAACGATGCTAAAATCGGAAACCAACCAATGCCACCGCAACCACCATCACCACAGCAGCGCGATTGAGATTGAAGCAGACATATGAGCACACACACACACACACACACTGCAACGACCCCACTTCAAAAATGGATAATGTTAGGGCAGGACTGCCGGGGGAGATGAATGTTTACGAGTCTGGTAGATGTGCATATGCCTGACTGATTTTTGTATCCCGTATAAAAGTCAATAATTATCCAAATACCAAAAAGTGCAAACGCTCTCGCTCTGTGCCTTTGGCGGGGCAACAAAGAACGCACAAACAATGATTACATATTTGAACAATATTTTTAAATATTTTCATAAAATACCAATGGCTGTAAGCTAGTGTATGTGTGTGTGTGTGTGTATGTGTTTGTTTACATTAAAATATAAACACTCGACGCGTCTACTCTGGTGGTGGTTTTTCCCAGGCACTTGTAATTGACACATTACTTCAAAATTGACCGTTTCACAAACGAAAACGCCCATAAGCATAATTAGCATTTTTAATTCACTAATAGAACAACAAATATTTACATATCTATGAGTGAACGCATCCATGTTTGTTAGAGTGGGTCGTTCACCAAATGACAACACTGGCGATGGCTTTAAACCATTGAAAAGCTGGAAAAGTCATAAGTTCATCTTTATGTCATAACATTTGTTGTAACGATTGGTTATACTCGTCGGCATTATACATTTTATGATATTTCATTATCTAATTGGAAATATAAAATGGAAATTAGACACCAAAAATCCTCAAAAGCCAAAAAAGAAAAACAAATGTAGTTGATATATAATAAAATATTCTAATTACAAGTGGCCTGAAGACTGCAGACAGTAAAAAATTATTTAAAAAAAATCCTTTTTTTCATCAATTCTACTTTGTTGCATAAATGTGGCCACATTCAAAACGGGCGCGAATAAATATAAAGCGTGTAACATCGTATGAATTCAATTCAGTTTAGTTTTTAAATACATTTATGGATTCAATTTGTCAATTCAACTCATTGATTCTTCCAAAATATACTTTTATATTCATTCATTAGGATATTACAACAAATGTAAGTACATTTTATGGACAAATGAGGAAAATGTCTATTTCGTTGTACAAGCATCTTTGGTATCAAACAACCTAATTAAACGCAATTATTAGTTTGTCCTCTACAATGAATATAGCCCCATAATATTGAGTTGCAGTCATCGTTGATGGATATTTCCAAATCAAAGGCTCTCCCAGGAATAGTAATAAGCTTTTACGAGATCGCCTTGCCCCGCCGTACTAAAGGCCAAGTCCTACTTTCATGTTCATCACATCACATCACACCACACCACAAAAACAATCCACGCTTTTTTCACAAATTCATTTTTCAATATATTAGAGACCATTTTAAAACAGTTACTAAATCTGCGAACATGAGTTAAATTAGTCCTAGTTGACACATTATTTCGAAATTGACCAGACCACACACCAACAGACAGAATTAGCATTTTAAATAGGCACACACATATGCACTACTACTACAACACGACAATACACAAGCACCGACATATTCGACACACACAAATACATAATAAAAGGTGCTTATGTATAGGCATAGTAATATACATGTGTATGTACAATATAAACCAAATAAACAATAATATGTGCATCAACAATAGCAACGTCATCATCAAATTTTGGCATAACTGCACAGTGACACGAAATAACGTTTGTTTTGTAAAAAAAAAATCATTCCCAATATGGTGTTTGGAAATTGGACTCAATGTAGTCCATCCATTTTAGTACGGCCCGAATTCAAAACCGGGTAAGACCATCAAATATTTTTCAGCGGCTGTTTTCCACCTCGTAAATGTTGGCGACTTACGAGTAAGAGAGCATTCTCTAAGCCATGTAAAACTTCTCTAGAAAAGCATTAGCCGTTCGGAGGCGGCTTTAAAAAAAGTAGGTCCCGGTCAGTGAGTATACAAAATTATATCGTCACAGCTCACTGATTCGAGAGAAGTTCCCCGTCTATTCCTTCATGGAATGTTAAGGGAAATAAGTAAGTAAGTATTTTAGTAATTTAGTAATTGTGCCATAAGTTTCTAGCATCGTTTCAGTACTCAGTTCGTTTAAATGAAAGAAGCTTAAATTATCCGAAGTCCATTTTACTGAATTTTATCACTTCTGCTTAACCATATTCGTCTGTACCTCAGTGGCGTATGAGCAATTGCGATAAATATGTTGTTCATACGCCTGGGTGCACCATTGGCAAACCATAAAATACAAAATATCAGCAATTTTCATAAACAAAATGGTTCATATGCAGTAAAAGCTCTACTCGCGTTAACGGACAGCTCCCGTAGACGGACAAATTTTCACGGTCCCATGCGGTATTTTTAGTTCAGTTTTAAGTACTATCGTATTTTTTTAAAAAGTAAGTAAAAGAAAACTTTACTTTAGAATCGGTAAGAAGAACTCACGATTTTCAGAGATAATTGATGGGAAACTTTAAACTGTTTTCCTCAAAAAAAATATTAAAAACAAGCTTAGACTGTTATGACTTGTGTTTCATTGTAGACTTTCTTTTCAATTTTCACTTTTAAATTTCTGACAAATGAACATCTCTCGAATCAATGAGTTGTGTTCGATACAATTTGCATTATCAATGACTCACTGAGCGACAACTACTGTTTCCACAAGTCCTTTACATAGCAAATGTCACCGGCTTGAGGAGGTTTTGTCCTTACAAGGTTTTAAACCTTGTGTGGTATTGTGAAAAATGTCAGAAGGCTTCAAGGGAGAAAAATCACAGTTTGTTAATAATCCACAATTTCAGTCCTTTGATTTCGACTAAAACATTTTACCAAACAAAAAATTTAATATTTGTGTACATTTACAAAACTCTGTGTTCAGAATTCCGATTTTCCAGTTGAAATCTCAAAACCTTTAACATTTTACTCTCCTGAATTTGCTGTGTGAAAATTGCCACTGTACATCGTGTCATTGAAAGGTGGTGAATGATGTTGGATTTTTGGACATAAGCGTACAAATAAATCATTATTTATGCAAAATGCTAAAGGTATTAAATTTCCACAGACGCTAGGGGAGAGAAAATATTTGTTTTATGCTCTCCGCGATGGCGGTGTTTACCAATGCTGTCATTCAGTTTGCAACACCTTCAAATATTGAACTGAAACTTCAAATATTTATCTGGGAAATAAAAAAAAGTCCTGCCCACATGTTTTTTATGTTTTCATAGTAGAGACCCTGTTTGCAAAAAAAGGGGGAGGCAACGCCCATACCACTCAAAACTTTGGCAATACGTCTTCAGAATAAAAGGAGGGAACTTCCCTCCGCAACACAGACGTTACATCGGCCAAAGTAATCTGCCAAATGAATAACAAAATCCCCTTATCAGTCGGGAAATGTTATTGGTTTTGGATAGAAGGACATGGAACACCCCATACCACTCACCATGTGCGTTGAACTATGAGGGGAATAAATATGATATGATTTTGGTATATTTGTATGGCTGGTACATAACGAAATACGTAACGTTGGTGCCAAAAAAAAAACACACCCTGTAAATATGAAGTATGTACTCCGACTGTAGGAACTACAACTAGACTACTTAACCCGTGATGTATTTCCCGGGAAACTTCCCGATTTTTTACATTCCCATTCCGAGGTTATTGGTCGGAATTCCCGGGAATAAAATACCACCAACAAATTAATCTATATACGGTTTTAAGCAATTTTTACAACAGTAACTGTGGATTTTAACCAGGAAATTAAAATAAGTTTTTTATGTTCAAGTTTTGGTAAACAAATTTTTTTGTTTGAAGAAAAAAAAACAATTTATGTTTTTTGAAACTCATTTTTTTTTTCGGAAAAAAAAAATTTTTTTGGTGTGAAAAAAAAAAATTGTTTTAAGTTTTTTATGTTCAAGTTTGGGTAAACACATTTTTTGTTTTTTTTTTGTTTGAAAAAATAAATTTTTTGTTTGAAAAAAAAATGTTTTTTTTTCTGAAAAAAAATGTTTTTTTTTGGGAAATTTTTTTTTATTCGCATTTTTAAAGAAAATCAAGTCCCGGGAAGACGTTTTTTGAAATTATTTTTTTTTGGAGGAAAAAAAATTTTTTTTTTTTAAAAAAAAAACATTTTTTTTTTTTGTGAAAAAAAAAATTTTTTGTAATCGTTTTAAGTTTTTTAGTTCAAGTTTGGGAAAAAAAAATTTTTTGCTTGAAAAAGAAAACAATTTATATTTTTTGAATACAAAAATTTTTGGTTTTAAAAAAAAAAAAAAAATTGTTTTTGGAAAAAATATTTTTTTTTTTGAAAACAAAAAAAAAAAATTTTGTTTTTTGAAAAAAAAAAAATCTTTTTTGTTTTTCTGAAAAAATATTTTTTTTTTTTGGAACGTCAAAAAAGTCCCTCTTTTCCAGGAGTTGAAAAAAGTTGGCAAATTAAAAACCCAAACTACAATATAAAAGTGTGAAGTGTACCTGCTCACATAAAAATGTGCTTTGAAATTTGGAATTTATTCCAAGGTACATGATGAGGATATATACCCATTTTTCTGACCACTTGTCCGTCCACTTTGTTTCCTTAAAATTCAACACTTTTTCGCCAACTTCATTTCATTATTGTTAATTCTCTTTTCTCATTCTACCAATGTATTTTTCCAGTTTCATATCCCCCCACTACCCCGCCATCGAACAATTTCCTAACGGATCCGACGCGATGGGATGGTGCCTATGGATCCGATTCTTCGCGCAGTCATCATGGCTCGGATAAAAGTAAGTATGAACCCTAGCACTGCAACGATCAGTCGCACTGTCACCCTCATTACCAATAAATCATCTATCTTATCTGATCTGATATCTATCACTAACCAACCCCCATCCGCCCTCACCTCACCACAACACACCATACCCACATCCATTTCACTCAATCATCGTTTGTCATGTTCGTCACATCATTCGTTCACCTCAACACACTTGACTTGTAGAAATACGTTATCAATCAAATCTAAATGAAATCGCTTTATCTGAACAAAAATCACTCGTAGATAAAACCACGGGTCAGAATGAAGTCTTGCCTGGACAAGGAGAAGAGCTGTCGAGTGGTGCCTCCACAGCTGCTGCTGCTGCCGCTTTACGAAAACGCTTGCAACACCTGGCATTGTTGTTATTTTTGTTTGTATATTTAGGTCGTTATCAAATGTAATAAACAAAAACAAAAAATGGCTCCCATAAGTTTTCTTTTTCTACCTGAACGCCAAAAAAAACACAAAAACAAGAGATAAGATAAAAAAAAGTATGTTAGCACATAAGGCAGAGACATAAAGAGATAGGAATAAAACAACATATGTACGAGGGGTAGATGTGAAAATATTTGCAATGCATATAAATTAAGAATTATACGAAATTATATTTCATTTTACACAAGTCTACACAGTTTCAAAGGTAATGAAGGATATTTCCGTTAGATCACCATTTCTCTGTTCGAATAGACAAATGGAAACTAGCAAAATGTCCAATGAAGGGCTCGTGCCATGACTACATGGACTCATGCATGTCTGGGTCCTTCGTTTCGAACTTCCTGAACACATTCTAAAAAACTTCTACCTTGGAGACATGCTAAATTTGAAATGGTTTTTATTTTTAAAAACTATTTAACTACCTCCTCCTTCTTTTGTCACTTTAATTTCTAATCATCCTTTACAACAACACAGCAATTTAAAACAGTCGAAATTAGAGGACATCATGGCATATAGGCGTATATTGTTATATAGACGAAACAACTACAAAAAAAGCCGACACCCCTCCCCTGAGTAATAAAAAAAACGAAACAACCATACAAAAAATTTAGCCTTCATTATATGTGTATGTATAAATCAACCTTATGTAATATATAGTTAAAAGAATAAAGAAAAACTAATAATAACCCCCCCCCCCTTCACCCCCACAAATACTTATACATAACGATTTAATAATATATACATACATATATATATATATATATACTTTATTATATAATAATAAATACATAATTGATATTTATGAAATATAATCGCATAAATGTTATAAGAATTAATTTTAAGCTTAACGTAAATACGTAACATGCATAACAACAACAACAACATCCATTGAAGTCAACTCAGTTCGTTTTGAATCCATTTCATTTCAATTCAATTCAATTATTATTATAAAATATTAAACAACTGGTTGGGTTATTTTTTACGATGG
The DNA here is from genome assembly GCA_958296145.1 of Hydrotaea cyrtoneurina. Taxonomy (NCBI): domain Eukaryota; kingdom Metazoa; phylum Arthropoda; class Insecta; order Diptera; family Muscidae; genus Hydrotaea; species Hydrotaea cyrtoneurina. The sequence continues at coordinate 90,434,642 of OY282514.1, forward strand.
TTGGTTTTTTGTTTTCGGTCCACCCTCTTTTTTCGAAATTGTTTGTTTTAAGCTGTCGTTTTACTACAAGTTTATCGAGGGCGAACAAAAAAAACCCAAACACACACACACACATACAGATGCAGGGTTCATGTTTTGTTTGATTTAAATCGTATTTATGCAATATTTAAACAAATAATGAGAATAATATATTTAATCAATATAAATAATAATGCGAATACGAAACAAACAAACGAGAAAAACAAAACATAGAATTAAGAAACCAGAGGAAATACAAAGATTTACATCAATATTGAATGAAACCAAAACAACAACAACAACAAAAACGAAAACAGAAATTATATCAACTCCTCAGATAAATATTTATAATGTACACACCGACCATGCGTATATAAAGTGAAACGTATGGAAATGGGAAAGGGAACGCAACAAATTTAATCAATTACATGTACACTAAATCCAATAGACATGTCCTATCTTAATGCCACTCTGACTGGTGTAACCACACTGCTGCTCAACTGAATAGGTCACTGGGAGTGAATGGAATTTTCAATGAATTCGTGGGCAGTTGTAAGTCTGAGCTACATTGGGAATCCTCCCCTTGGAAATTTAAAAGTCTTTTATTATCTGGGGGTTTATTTATTACAACTTCTCCAGAAAATCATGAGGCATTTGGAGCAGGCGTTGGACAGTAGGTCCCGGTCAGTGAGTATTCAACGAATATCGTGCACAGCACACTAAGTCGAGAGAAATTTGCCTTCAAGGATTGTTAAGGGAAAAACGTACGTATCATTCATAAGCTATCAAGTTAACTTCAGGATGATGTGAAAGTCCGATACTGCTAACTCCCATACTATGCGCTAAAGCCAAGTCATTCAATTTCATTCTACTCTCGAGATGATAAATTTACCATACAGCCGGTAAATTGATGATTTTTCTCTATATATTGCGGTATTAAAATTCCCAAGAGCAATTTCAATCTTAGGCCCTGATGAGCTGTACAAATATTTCACCTGGATGCAGATGGTGCAGATGGGCCAAATGTCTGACCCTCTTGTTCTCCATGAGTATATATCCGAACTTCTGGTTGTACTTAGTTCTGCTATATTAAATAGAGCACCCTCCTTCCTGATCAACTCAATATCATCAGCAGCACAAATAGTTCTAAGACTTCAAAACATTCACCAACAAAATGCCCAAATATTTCTTTACATACTCCACTAAGAGTAAGAATTCTATTTTATTCGAAAATTTCCAATAATCCCCAACCCTATTCAAGTGTGGCGCAGTGTAGACACATACGTATTGCATTAAACTGGACAATAACAACAACAAAACATTACACACATTCTTGCAGCAGGGTCAAGATGAACATAAAAACCAGTTTGAAGTCATTAATAAACAATTACAAATTCATGCAAAAATCAAAATTAAATAAAAACCCGAAACAACAAATCGAATGTACACACACATGCACACACACACACCATATCATGCGAAATAATTTGTTTGAATATCACACATATCACCACATACACACACTCACACACGCCACACAAAACAAACATATCGAATCAAAAAAAAAAAAGCGGAAAAACGATTGACAACTCCTCATCCCGAATCCTTGCGATTCCTCTCTGCTCCTCGCCTCAATAACAAACATTATGATAGCAACAAAATATTTGTATAAAAAAAAACAACAACTCATTATTGAGAAGCTGAACCGACAACAACAGCAGCAACAGTAAACATAAAACGCCCTAAAAGAGAATAGCGTATTAAATAAAAAATAAAAATTACCAATAAATATAATAAAGCACGTTTTTTGTAAACAAATTGTTTTATTCAATTAGCCGCCGAGAGTGACTTTTAATGAGTTAATATGCGGGGCCAACTCATTGTAAGTGAAATATCACGTAAGTATTACAATGCCCCCATCCGCACGCACACATACACACCGAGTGACATTCATTTGCTGTCGATTTTAATGAATATTTAATTAAAAAACATTATAAATACAATGTTAATATTTTTGCTATTTACATAATTAGTGGTTTTCCAATTCAGCGGTGAATTTAAATGATTAACACCAAAAGCCAGTCAGCCAATCTCGGCCATGTTATCCAACTCACCACCCCCCCAGGTTCTGTCCCTATCCACTGATCACTCAGTATGTGGCAATGTGATTTTACAAATGCAAAGAATTATAAAGAAAATTAATTTTGGGAAACAGAAGGCAAAACAAGTGTGAAAATATCTCGGCGAGAAACAATTAAATCCGAAAGGAAATCTGTAAAATTGCTCTACATCTGGCACCTGTTCCCCAAAATGGTACAACACAAAATTTTAAAATGTTCAGTACTGTTTCCCTTAAAATGAATGATATTTTACACACCAAAAATTTGAAAATAATTGATAAAACAATGGAGGATGGATCAGCTGGAGATGACCAGTCTACGTTGTTTTTAAATTCGTTAAATTCATTGGATGGCTTGAAGAAATTTGAGGAGCTCCAGAAATACCATGGGGTTCTGTCAGCATGAATCACGTGGAAATATGGTCGACTAAAATGTTCATTATTTACCTTAATTCTGTTAATTATTGTGGTATGATGGGTAAGTAGACGAAGGGGGCTCTTGAGGTGAATGACTTTAAAAATAGAAAACTTGGTCTCTTCCAGGCAACAACATCGATGTATCACACATTAAGATCTCACTGTAAATTCAGAAGATATAAAGAAAAATGTAAATGCGCGTTCGGCAAAAAAAACTGCCTTGGAAAAATACTTCAAAGTCGAAGGTGTACCGCGAACTTTCTATTTTTACCTGTAACGCTCTAATATATTTTTTTTTAATATTTCCTTATTTACAATCTATTTACAATTCAAATAATAAGTAAATGGCTCTAATATACATATTTCGAAAGTGACTGTAGCCAACGTGAGAAGCGCCCTGTTCAAATGTCATCCGAATCCAATTCTTCTATTTTAAGCAAAAAACAAAGACAATTTAAAAAAAAAATAGACGATTTTCTTCCTTCATCTGATTTCAGGTCCTACCCCAACTATATTTTGCATTGGCCTAAAAGCGACGGAGACCTATTGCGATCTTCATTGCGATTCTGACGGATGCAGCTCTACGAATACGGATCGATGATTTAATGTCCAATTAATGCGAAATTTGTCAAGAATCGCTTGAATAACCCGTTCGTTGGGTCGATTGTGAGGACAATGGACATGGAAGTAACTTAAAAAACACATTTCACAATAATTTTTATAATAAAAATTAATTAAGTATTGAGCTGTCAATTGAAATAAAGTTAGATCAGTGGGAATACACTCCAACAAGAATCATCTAAACTTCCTCTTGGGCACCAGCTGTATTTTGCATTCGCCTCAAAGCCAAATACTGCGATCGGCGACGGATGACCTATCGCGATCTTCAGTAATACTGAAGTAAAGGGCCCGCCATCTAACGTTTTTTTTTCGACCAGTGCTTATTTCGTTTTCGTTATTTTCGTTCTATTCGGCGACAAATAAAGGGCCCACTAGGAGGATTTATTGGGGGCGCATTGAATAATCAAGTCTACACGCATAGAATTCCCTCCGACAGAAGAGAAGTTTGAATGTTCAGTGGAGAGTAGTACTTGAAAGTAAGAAGTAGAGGGCGGAAGGCCTAAGTCTGTTTGCAGGTGTCTTCTTTCATATAAAAAGAGTGCTATGTCCACCTTGTGACGTTCGAAGTCCTTAAAAGTGTTTCTGCAAGTAGGCTCTGACGAATGTGTAGGTCCCTTTCAAATGTTTGTGATAATTTGAAATGTCAACCGTTTTTTTACACCCCTCATATCAGTTATCGAAACCAGTTGAGGATCTATCATTTAAACCCCCACTAAGAGTTATGCTCACACTTCATACAGCTGCAACACTTCCTTCATTGCACTCAACTTCCTTTGTGCTGTGGCATAAATGAGCACCACGCCCGATATAAAAATAATTCATTGTAGTGCAGGCAATGACAAAAGAATCTGCGAAATACTAAAAACTAATAAGCTTAACGATATAATATCCTTGATTATGAGTCCTTCATGCAGAATGAAGTATTTATTAGCAAACATAAATCAGAATCAGAGTGCGAGCGCAAAAATTCTATTTGAAATTTCAGAATTTTTGCACTGATTACGGTAATGATTTGTATTCAACTTTCAAATGGCAAATACAACAACGGAAATTAAATTTGCAAATCGTGCTGGTGGCAAAAAGGGTGCGGGAAAGACAAAAGAAGCATAGAAAACCAGAATAGTAGGGAAAAACAAGCCACGGAGGACAGCCAAGCGTAACATAAGAAAACTACAAAATATGCAACAGCAAATGCTAATGAAGAGCAACCAAGCAGCCAGTTCGCCAGCCAACAAGCCAGCGTGCTCTGCATATCTGAGTAATGGAAAAGCGCTGGAAAAAAGATGTCAATTTCATTAGAAATGAATACAAGCCAACGATGACAGCAACAACATCGAAATCACATTAAAAAAAACGACTAAGGAAATTGCCTGTTTTTGTGTTGTTCTCTCTTTCTCTCTCTTTCTCTCGTCCACGAATAGTGGCATTGGTCCTCCTCCTGGTACTTTTTTTTTTTTTTTGTTGCTGTTGCCTGGCTGTGTACTTCCTTATTTTCGGCGCATTTGAATAAAAGTAACAGGCACAACCAACCAACTTTAATAAAGATCAAGTCAAGTTTTTGTGAACTTACAAAAAAAAGTTTCTTGGCTTGTTTGTGTTGCATGAGCATGAGTTTGCCTGGCAAGTTGTTGTGTTTTTTTTTCTTCTTAAGTTTACAAAAATACAATTTATGTAAAAATATTATTTATGCATTTACTTCCCATGTCCTGAAACGAACAAAAAAAAACATGGACAAACCGAAAAGAAAAAAAACTTAAAACGAATATGTCCAGCTGTTCGAAAATAAAACTACCTTTTAAATCTTAAAACTAAACTTCGGCCACACAACAGCAAATACAAATGCACCGAGGCAGGAAACGGAAAACGAAGGAGAAACCTTCTTCCTGCCACTTCTACATGTTGTACTTTATTACCACCGGGGTATGGATGTACGTATGTCGGTACTCTTGGCAAGTAGATCTGAATAAAATAAAGTCATAAAATGCAAATAAAGACAAATTATATTCATGAGACTTTTTGTTGAAAGATAGACGAGGCGAGAGAGAGTGAGAAAGAGAGTGAGAGAGAGATGGGAAGAGACAAGAACAAAAAAAAAACTTCCAAATTGTAATTTAAATTGTTTATTTAATTTTTAGACTGCACAGAAAAGTTGTTACACACAGACACACTTTAAAACTTTGACAATGTCATCATTTGTCGAGACTTTTGACTCGGTTGGTCGTACTGCTAACCGGTAATCAATTTAATGCAAATTTGTTGTCAACAATTAAAACTTCGCCAACATTCAAATTAACAAAAACACTTAGCAAAGGGTAAAATTAATAATTGGGCAATGACATCAATTCAAGGTAAATTTTAAACTAGAAATCATCTAAAGTAGGTAATAGAACTAAGCAAACTAGATTTTTAGCTAATCCGCAACCCACTGAAGAATGATACAGGCATAGCAAAACGGACGAGGTTCGAGGTAACTCTGATTGGGGAGACATGAAAATCTGGTGCAGCCTCAGCAATACTGAATGATGGATAACTCGAACAGACAGGACAGAGTATCTGATGCAAATCTGACTTACGAACATATTTCTGACACATGTTGGCCATAGTCGCTCGTTCACAGCTAAGGCTTATCTTATCCGTTGATGTGGGATAGCTGTGGCTACAGGCGATCTCCTATTAATCCATATTACAAAAGCGTGCTTTGAATGAACTTTGGAACCGATAAAATGATTCGATAGTGAAACGATCATTTGAGGAAATTATCGATTTACGAGATCTCTGTATCTCTGTTTTTGTTACTCACACTCAGAGACTAAAAAATAATTCTTGTGAAAGTAATTTTTCTCATTTATCTCTCACGAAAGATACCACGAGATTACCCTCACTCGTTTTTTTTTTTTTTTTTTTCTGAATGCGAAAGTGAAAAATGAACGATAAAAAAAATGAGAGAAATCACGAGAGAGAGAAAAAAGATAAATATAATTGTTAATTGACACAGGTCAGTTTCTGTTTTTTGTTCTGAGTGCGAAAGTGAAAATGAAGGATAAAAATGATAGAGAGATTTCTCTCTCGTGAGAAATAAGATAAACATAATTGTTTGTGAACATTGACAGAGGTCAGTTTCTTTTAATTTGCTGGCGCAGTTAATTCAAAATGAGTTGTCTGAAGTGCTTTGTGAATGATACTTATATTTCTTATGACGAAAATACGAAAGTGTTAAAAACAACATAAGGAGGAAAAATCGAGCAATATAAAAACTCATTTACCAAGTCAAAAAAAAGTGGAAAACAATTGTGACCACAATAAGGCAGATGGTGACTGGAATTATCACCCAAGAGAAAATCGCCCAAAAACGAAAAATGAAGAAACGCCCAAACAAGTGATAACAATTGTTGGGCGATTGTTCAACCAAGTTGGCTGATTATTAATTTTAAATATATTGGGCAATTGTTCATTGTAAATCATAGTTCATTTTCCCAGAAATGTACAATTCTTTCGGCGGATTTTTCATTTTTCTATTTGGGAATTTGTTCATAATTATTTGGGCGATTGTGTGTGTTTTTTTCGGCGTTTTTCCACTATGAAAACTCATCCAACAGTTTTGGGCGTTTGCTCATTTTTAATTTTGGGCGATTATTCATATAGCCCATTTCGACCCAATCTTAATAAATATTTACCCTCGACACTGATTCACTGATACACTGATTCACTGACTCTGTCACGCAGTACGTAGGAATTTAAATAGGCATTCTATAATTGTCTATAAATAATAATAATAAAAAAAATAATATTTTTTTTTTGTATTCTATAATTGTCTATAAATAATAATAATAAAAAAAATAATATTTTTTTTTTGTACAGAAATTGAGTTTTCCCCAAATTTTTTTTTTACCAAAATTTTTTTTTTCCCAAATTTTTTTTTACAAATTTTTTTTTTACCAAAATTTTTTTTTTCCCAAATTTTTTTTTACAATTTTTTTTTTTTTTACAAAATTTTTTTTTTTACAAAATTTTTTTTCAACAAAAATTTTTTTTTTCAACAAATTTTTTTTTTTTCAACAACATTTTTTTTTTCATATTTTAACGGGCGCCATAGGCGCATTACAACTTACTAGTCTACCAATAAATTTCAAAGAATGTATATAAATCTCATGAGTAAAGAAATTTGATATTTCAACAGAAAATCTTAGTTCTCGTTCGATATTTAATTACTACTCTGACCCATTCCACACAAGAACTGCAGGCTAGGACTCCTATTGCCAACTTTTAGAACCATTTCTACCCCACATCCGAAATATCCCATATTATTATTTATGAATACCTAAAGTACATTCAATTCCATTGAGCTGATTTGAGCGGAACACAATAAAATTCGTAATAAAATTATGGTGTTTTTTTTTGCATTTCTTTTATTGAATAATAACAACAAGAGGATAACAAGGACAACAATAATAATAACAATAATAATAATTTAGTCATCAATAAAAACAGATTTAAAAGACCATAACAATGATGATCGCTACCAAGGCAAACAACGAGAGAGAAAAAAAGAAAAGAAAAACCAAGCGACGACGTTAACAATAAAATTGTCTTGAAAGGACCAACCAAGGATAGCAGCACAAACAACGCCATCACTGCCTGCCAACAACAATAACAATCAGAGTCGGAGAACAAAACTCACACACACACAAACATAAGTACCAAAAACACAAAAAGTCAAGTACTTTTTTAAGCTATAAAATCGAAATCATTACAACAACTCGACAAGCCAGCATTTAGTTCACAATATAAGGACATTAAGCTGTGAAGGAGCAGGGAAACAACACAAACCTCTCAGCATCATCATCATCATCTTACACTGACATCAACCACACCTCCCCACCCCCACAGCCCCACAGCCCAGCACACAACAATACACCATTAAGAAGGCGAAAAAGGGCACGGTTGTGCGACGGAGGACGTCCATTGACAATGATTACCAGATATAACAGCACCCGCCTCCTTCATGTGCCGTCTTTTCGACATCACTCTTGTCGTGCTTAAATATCAGCTTAGTGTATTTTTTTTTATTCTGTTCTGTTCCCAGTCTATTTGATAATAGCTCGAAGATGAAGAAACACAACACGACTGCGGTGGAATGAACAGGGAAAATAGTCGGTTCCACTTTACAACAGTTGTGTGTGTGTGTGTGTCGGTTGTGAGTTGTTGTGGTTGCTTTAAAGTGGAAGCTGAAATTATATCTGTCGCATTCGTTTGCCAACTGATGATACCCGCACACAAGTCGTCCGATACTTGCAAAAACATTCAACAACAAGAGTGTCCTCGTCGTCTCGCCTGGCTTTTATGGGTTTGATTCTTGTTCTCCTTGCTGCAATCGAACAGACCAGAGAACGGAAGACAAGAGTCTAAGGAAAAGTGAAATCTTTGACAAAATTTGAATTCAATCCAAATGCCTTTGGAACATTCCGATTGTTGTGTAGTCTTACGACTAAAGAAATTGTTGGAATCTCTACTTTTCTATGGCAAAAGTTTGAAGCATGTATACCCGGAATGTTAGACACATCTAAGCATACATGCGATATTGAATACTTTGTCGAATTTTCTACCTAAGGTTTAATAAATGAGATCATATTTAAACTACAGATTCGTAAATCTCAGTCTCAATTAAACCTCACATTAAACTTCAAATATGTTTCTGAGCTCTCAGTCAAAATAATCCAAATTTCCAGCAATCGGTGTGTCAACACTATCTTTTTTTTTTTAAAACATATCGTTCCTTGAAATAAGCGCCCCGGTAGGCGAATTGTTAGCGTGTTTGTCTATCTGCGTTGTGGGTTCGATTTCCACCAGAGGCTTTGGTCTGTCGCTGCAAAAATCTAATAATAAATAAATAAAAAAATAAATGTTGCCTAGAAAATGTGTCCCAAATCAATGACAGTTCTGAAAGTTTGTGAAGCAAACAAAATTTTTAATTCTTCCTCTTCGCGGCTATTAAATGGACGATTAAACTACAGACAAACTTTGTCTGAAAAAATTAAATCCAGGTTTATCTTCTTCAATGAAAAACAAAGATCAATTTGACAGAAATGTGAAGGAGGTGAATCTTTTGTTTTGAAATTTTAATTCTTAATCGGTAGAACTTCCCTTTACTTTGGTGACTTTTCTTGCCAAAAAAACAGAGACTTTAAAGAGGATCGGATAAGTCTTCGAAAATATCGTATACACTTCCCTGCTGCGCTTCTTTAGAAAGGCCAAAGTACCGAACTTCTCGCAAAGACGTTCACCTTGCTTGTTAGGAACTCCATTTTGTTAGCTCATCTCCAGTGTGACCATATTTTCATGGAATCGCCCTTCAACTCCTGTCGTCGCAACTTTGGTACTTCGTACATATTTTCTGATTTGCTGCACAGCCGCCTTCTCATGTTCCATTGTTGAGTTTTAATACCACAATATGCTTATCTTCCATGTCTTGTACGAACGAGTGATTACATGGGTGTGAGGGAGGGCCTGAGGTGGCACAAATGCCATATTCCAAGTTCACGTTTGTGTGTAGGACATACAAGTGAGTTCCGAATTTGACTAAAAAAAAAGGCGCGGAACATTGTGTTTACCCGTGTTGTCCTATGACAACAAACAGACAGACAGCAGGACGAGACGAAGGGACGGACGGATAGACGAACCATATAAAACAAACAACGCACACTTAGACAAACACAGACTTGTACAGAGAAACAACAAACGTAACCGACATAAAAATAAACAACTGATCCGATTAATATCACGGCAAGAAATCGAATAATACGCGATGGGATGCTACTGATAAATGAGCAATTTCGTGGATAAATACTTAAAGAAAGAAAACGAGACAAAAACAACCCACTCAACCTTAAGACAAAATTCTTTAAACAACAACAACAAAGGACGGAAACTTTGTGTGTGTGTGTGTACTTTTTTATCTCTGAAATGAAACGTGTGGCTTTAGTGCCAAATATGGCAGGACTTGCCTCCCTTTTAGCAGAGCAATCAATTGGATGTTTAAACAGTCGGAAAGGCTCCCTTCCCCTTCCCCCTCCTCCTCCTCGTTACTTTTGGTTTAGAGTATCATTTCCAGTTTGTTCTATGATTTGAATGCTGTAAATTTTCGATATACATATATACTTTTTTTTTCCATTGCCAATTGGTTTTACTTATCAATTTCGTGGTGTTGTTTTTTCTGTTGTTGTTGTATTCTCGTTTGTTCTTAAGAACGAAAAGTAATATAAATATTATTACGAACGAACGCTGCAAGAAAGCCACAAAAAAACGAGAAACAATACGCAATCGAAAAGAGTTTTTCTTCTTAGCCATTTTTTTTTTTGGAATTTTTGTTTATACGCAAATTCCGATTGCCTTTGGGGAAATCAAGAAAAATTATGTACATTTCGTTTATGGGGGGGGGGGGGGGGGGGAATTATCATTCATTCACAATCAGTCGAAAATCAAAGGAACGGAAAAGAAATACATTTTGAATTTGTTTCCTATTTGATTCTTTTTTTTGGGGTAATTTTGTAAGGAAATGATAAAATAAATATTATAGCAAGGACATGCATGAGAGTGTGACAGCAAAATGGCTTGAGAGTGAAATTTTGGACCACCTGAACAGTGAATCAAAACCCGTACCAGAATCCTCCGCGGTCGGAAGTCCATTTAGAAGCCACAGAGAAATCGTACTTGAGGAAATTATTCCGAATGCTTTAAAGCATCTTGGACCGACCTCGCATATACTGACGCAAAGTCTGAAAGACAAAGCAAACTGTAACAAGAGCTTTTGTGAGAAACGAGAAGAAATATGCGAAGGTTGATCTGAGTCTCAAACGCTTGCAACTGTCTGAGCCGCGCCATGACGAAAGAAAAGCGTCTGTTGTACATGTTTGTAGCTGTGATAGCTTCAACAATGGTGCACTAGTGTCCATGGCATGCGACCCTTTGGAAAACCGCCGATACTAATTCAAAGCTGTGAATGATTTTGGTCCACTTTTTAAATCCACTTTTGGGCTCAGCTTCTTTACTCACAAATTGATGATAGACCACAATTACCATGGAAAGCGCAGACAAGGAAGATCAAAAATCTAATGTAAAGACCGAACGCACGACGATATGAATGTCATTACGAACGGGATAGGACCAAGACCAATGTCAGATTGTAGAGACAAATGTTGGATCAGCAATGTTGATAAATGATGAATAGGGGCACCTGAACACCCGCGGTGCCACATTGCAGACATCGGCAAGACTTCGTAGTTGTACAACTTCCTTTATATCCTCAAATTGACCGATTTAGAAGCGCCCCGGTAGGCGAGTTGGTAGCGTGCTTGCCTATCAGCGTGGGGGTTGTGGGTTCGATTCCCACCAGAGGCTTTGGTCTGTCGCTGCAAACATCAAGCCAAATAGTCTTTGTCACTCGGTTTATCCTTGGACCCAAAATTAGAATATACATTTACTTTGTATTGTAATTAATAAATAAAATAAATAAAATATCCTCAAATTGACCGATTTAGACTTTTTAATGTACTAAAATATCCCTAGATGGCCAGAGATATACTTTAAGTTGTGACCAGTGACTCTCCAAGTATCTCGGATTCGGTATCAGGAGCCCGGAACGGATTAACCGCCACCTAGAAAGCTGTAGTGCCCTGACAAACTCAAGTTTCGATAGCAACTGGCACTCCATGGCCCTAGAAAAAATATGTCTCTCAGTTGGGAAGACACAAGTGACCCATAGAAAATGACAGGGTGAAGCAGGACATTGTTAACTACAATACACCTTCCGCCGACCTCTTATCCTTTCATTTATTTACATTTATTCTACAATCACCCACTCCTCCTCACCGCCCTTACACAACAGTGGAATAATCACTCGACACTAATTGCATAACAAAGCCTGCCGGAACTGCCGGACCACCCACTGCCGTTGGTCTTCTTTAAATAATGTCTCAAATTACCATTTAATAATTTGGCCTAATGAGTTTAACGGCCTTTGTGGCCTGTAAGGTGTTGAGGATTCCACACCGCCCACAGAGAGTGGGGAGGGATTGGGTTCGACAGCTTGGCTTGTTAACCGCAACAAAAGCGACGGAGATGTTTTACAACAAAAGACTTGGACTGACATTTAAGTGTTTATTTATGTTAATAAACTCTCAAAGGTGAAGGATGACGACGCTGGTAAATTTCCTATAATGATAATGATGATGATGGCGAAGGTGGGTAAAGAAGGCCGCGGACACTGATGATGGAACTGACGATGAGTGAAAAATGCTAAATGGCATTTAATAGGACAACAACATACAATCATCACTAATTGCCGTTCATACAGTGATAGTCCTGTTTTAAAATTGTGTGTATGTTAATCACGCCAAGATGATGTGTTTGAAGAAAGTTCGAAGGTTGGTCTCCAATCAATATTCCCCCCATTAATAGAGAAGATATCTTCCATTTGCCCATAGCCGCGCCAACGATGCCACCCTAAAATTTGCCAATAAATAGCAACGCATTTTGTGGCCCCATTGTGACATCTCTTGTGCCGCCTTTAGGACTCCTTAAGCCACTCTCATAGTCGTTCTCATTTTGGGGGGGGGTGAAAGCGGAAGAATGCTCATTTTATGCCCTGAGGAATTTCAAGTAATTTAACGCCAGCCTTATGACCAACTTTTGTGGTCTCCTCTTTCTTTCTGTGTTGAATGTTTAAAAGGAGCTTCGCGCATTTGGCAGAAGGTGGTAGTTGGCAGAAGCGGATTTGCCTAAAAAAACACAAACGCACACACACAATTTTCCTTGGATTTGAAGAAAAGAAAAGTTTTTGGTGTTCTGGATGCCACAGCAACAAAAACTTTAATTTTACGTAACAATGGCCATTTATAGGTTTACAAGCTCATCCTTTCTTTATGGTCTCGCAAAAGAGGCTCTCTATCCCGCCAATGCTGGCTGCTGCAGCAGCAACACAATGGTTCAACATTTTTAGGCCATTCCTGTTGGTTTTTCTTTTGTATTTCTTTTTTTTTGTGTTGGAAAAGAAAACCAGAGAACAAAAAATCGAAACAACTAAGGAAAAGTCTCATAAATACAAATTTTGAAAATTACCACCACCATCATAGTTCTAGCACAAGATAATGCAGTCGCTTTTGTGCAGGCCCTCCGGCCATATGACCAACTGTTATGGCGAAATATGCCACAAAAGAAGTGTGAAAGTAAAGCCCATATTTTAAAAGGGAAAACTTTGCATTAACTGTAGCAACAGGATCTTTATATGTCCTTTTCTATGTGTGTGTGTGTGTGTATGTGAGCATAAGGATGTGTAGTAAAATATTTCACTTAACTACTTTAATGATGATGTAAGTGGTCTCTAACTGTCACCCAGTTAGTTCTTTTCTTTTTTTTTGTCGTTGCGTAAAGAAGGCGAATACTTAAAGGATACTTTTAGCAGGACACTTTGTTAACCATGAGTAAGTGCAATTAAAGAGAAAATGCCGCAATGCGTTCATTTTGTGCGTCATGTTGAACAAATTGTAGATGTGGCATAAGGGTTGAGTGGGTGGAACATGGAGGAAGGCAAATCACTCCACTCCAGTGCTCTAAGGCCAGCGGGAGCACTTTTTTTATGTAGAAGAGTTTTGAGTTAGTTCGCGCCCAATTGGACCTAATGAATTTCAGGATTTTTTTTTTCGTTTTCGTTCAACAAAAATATGGATAAATAGAAGATAAGAACAAGACCAGGGTGACTGACCTGTGCGAACATGATGGACACGGTTCGGCTATTGGGAGGATTAATATTGATAATTGGAATGCTAACCCCCAAAGTTTAGTCCCTAATGTTGAGACAGATCGAAGGATAACCAGATCTTTCAGATTTACGAAAAATGTGTTCACCCAAAACACAAATGGAAGAATCTGCAAGCATATAAAAGGATATGAAGACTTGGCGACTTTTTCTTCCTTCTTCAATTTCATCACCATTTTGTTTGTAGTCGGAAAACAGATCATACAAATTTCACTCTCGGGGTGGTATTGAAGACCGGAATATTGAACAACAGAAAGGATATAAGACATTCGGCCGCCTTTAACAGTAGTGCCCGGACAGTGAACATACCAATTTAATGGCACACAGCTCAGTGATTTGGAAAAAGTTCCACGTCTGTTACTTGATGGAATGTAAGGGCAGCAGGGAAATGTTTTTGTGTGGGCTTTTTTATTCATTATTTTTTATTCTATACTCACAGTTTTCACAAAAGTCCTGTTCATTGTTCTTTGCGGAAAATACGTATGTGATCCCTGTGTGTGAGAATTATCCCAAGCCATGTTGTTGTACAGCAAAGTTGCTTCTGTAAAAAATTAAAATCGTTTAATTGAAGATCATTGATCAATCTTAGTGGATTTACAAAAGTTCTCCAATTTCCTAAACAGAAAACGGTTTTATAAACATTTCAATATTTTTCAATTCCTGTAATTTTTGCAACATTTTGAATTTTCCTACTTCGCTTACATCGCTGGCAACAATAGCAAATAAACTAAACCAAAGTCATAAAATATACAATACAACCACTGCTGCTGGTATTCGTGGCGAAACAAAAACCCCCAAACAATGCTGCCGAAATACGATTCTTGTGCTCATCTTCTTCTACAAGGACAACCAGAGTCCTCGGTGGTGACCAAAATGGTCATAAATTTCAATTTTATCATGATTACCAAAGTAAAAATGCATTAAGAATATTTCAAAAATTGTCCATATAACCCCCCAAAAAAAACCCCCCACCAGCGAGTGGACCATCCAACCACCGACATACAGCAAGGACAAAACATGTGACCAATATTTAGGACCTGTTCATTGTGAAAAAAGAAAACACCCCGCAATATGAAAGAATGGCAACAAACAAAGTGTGAAAAAATGAAAAGTCTGCAGAAATAAGACACGAAAAAAACCAACAACTGAAATGATTAAAATTGGAAACTAACGAAATGTCCTTAAACTTGAATATGCTGCTGCTCCTGTGTCCACAGAAAAGAAAAACACAACCAAAGAGAAAAGAGACAACGAGGATGTACTTAAAATAAATATCAACACAAAGTGTTGGAACAAACGCCGGGCGACAAGAGTGCAAACGGAACGAAAAAGTGCTGAAACTAAAATATAAGTGGAAAAACATGGCAAAACAAATTATTTATGTTTCGCTGAGTGTTTATTGCTTCAACACTGACGCTCATACTCACACTCACTCACTCAGGGAGCAGGAGTTAAAAAGCCACATTCTCTGCCACACTCTGCCACTTTCGCTTATTTGTTTACTGCCACAATGACACTTAAATTTACATACAGCGGAAGTCAGCGGAAGTAACGCCGTTCTCTGTTCTGCCGTTGCTCGCTGGAAACTATAACACGAGCACACGAGTATCAGCCTTGGCTGCTCTACGACCGAAGAATATTTTTCGGGCCAAACACACCTGCTACTGATGCTGAAGTGCTTAAACACCTGACTTTTCCTTATATTTCATTTGCATTTGTTGGCAAAATTTGTGGTCTGGGGTTTTTTTTTCTGTTTGAGTGGATATTTTTCTTCTTTCAGCGCTTTGTTATTTTGCATAAAGTTGCAGATTTTCGAAATCCCATCTTAGCAATCATTGTGCAAAAAAAAACTAAATCACTGACTTTCTATACAAATATTCATAGAATATTTTGAAAATTGTATGCACATTTGTACATACGAGGGATGATAAGGAAATGTGGGCAATACAATAACCTAGCGGACAAAAAAAAATATGCGTCCGAGGAATATATGATCAAGTATTACTAGTAAATGGTGAAGACGGA
The DNA here is from genome assembly GCA_958296145.1 of Hydrotaea cyrtoneurina. NCBI lineage: Eukaryota > Metazoa > Arthropoda > Insecta > Diptera > Muscidae > Hydrotaea > Hydrotaea cyrtoneurina. The sequence continues at coordinate 90,450,652 of OY282514.1, forward strand.
CGTAGCACATGACAATTT